>OY288268.1:55146933-56479984 GCA_958450335.1 Hibiscus tridactylites | reverse complement strand
AATCAAAAACCTTGTTGAAACAATTAGCAATTGAAGAGGTTTTGAAGATATGTTGATTAGGAATCAAATGAGAGTTGAAAGGAGGGATTTAGGTGAGAAAATCATAACCAATTCTCTGGAGAGAATGTGTTTGGGTTGAGAGAAAATGAGAGAAAGAAAATTGAGAAAAGTTGGTTACAAAATCCAAATAGCCAAATGGCTTTCCCTCCACTTTTAATATCATTTAAAATCAGAATTTAGACTTAAAATATCTTAGAAAAATCTGGAGAAACTCCCTTTGGGTAAATAGCTCCTTAAAGATTCAAAGTTTCAACCCTTTATAAAACAACCACAAAACTTTCGAAAATTACATTTTGGTCACTAGCCAAAATGTCACACTTCCAAAACTCATTTTCCAAAATTGATTTCACAGTTCACTTAATTATATTAAAAGATGATTTTAGAACATTTTTCCATATTTTTAATGCAACCCGAACTAGGCTTTCCTAATTTCACCTCTTTAGATTCGAACAGCACTTTGACCAAACCGGTCAACGCCCAAAACTCCTAAGCCCAAAACCGGGGCGTTACACGAATTATGATTAATCCACTGGCGATATTTGGTGCTCTCGACTTACTCTTTGAAAGGGTCCCACTGAGCCTAACCTTCAAAGCGCATCGGGGGTGATGTCAGAATTCCCTCTGACTTGAAATATTTTTCTTGTTCTAGGTTGAGACTTGATTGTCGACTCAAGATGGCCAAGTGCCCGAGAAACTTCCGGTCTTGCCCCGGAAAGCCCATTTCTTGTTTGATGTGGTTCTTGCTAATTTCCTTGCAAGACTCGGTATTTCCCAACTGTTGTAGTCAAATCAAAGCTGCCAACCGTGGAACAAATGTAGGTTGAACTCCAAAATTCAAAGTAATGGTCACTTGCCTGGGACATCTAACAAATAAGTGAGGCGGCCTTTTCTTATTTTTGACTGCCTTTCTTGTCTTGAAACCTTAACCATGTAGTTGCTCTCCTTATGGCTATATTTTCGTCGAGGTCCTTCTCACTATTATTACAGACCATATTTCCCACTAATCAAGTCTTTAATTTTAGACTATTTCCAACTCAATGTGCTCTTTATGCAATGATGAAATATGCAAAATAAGAGGGGAAGAAAAGCAAAGGTATTAGTCACATGATAAACATAAATCAAGGCAAGAAATGGAATTCAAGCATTAACGAAAAAAGAAGCGTAGAAACAAGTAATTAGCAAGACAAACCTAGACACCCTAAACTCTAGGGTTATCCGCATGGCTCTAATGGGGTAGGCTTCTTATATTCTCACTCATGAGTTCGGTTCTAGCAAAGGGTACCTGAACCTATCTTATCACCTACTAAGGCAATAAGAACCCCAATTCTGGCCCATCACAGGCTTGCGAATTGGTTTCGGTTCGGGGGAAAGCACGGCCTAATGACATGGAGGGCTTCTCACGTGTCAAAGGCGTGGATTCCGGAAGTGAATTACCGACTCGTGGAGGGATACTCACGTGGGTATGGGCGTTTCACTCCCACTTAAGGGTATAGCTCGGGTGTAGAGCTTGAAGATCATGATGCAACACATGTCGATGACTTCCTTAATAATTAAATAGAAAATTAATTCGAATGCCACAAATTTTCAAAGCCCGTTCAACTTAAGTCGTATTTTCATGAAAGAACAAACTCATTAGCTTCACTTTGAATTTTAAATATTTTCTATCGATTTAATGGCAACAAGTGTTTTATTGGCTTAACTCTCTTTTTTGTTTTGTAAAAAACAAAAATCTTTCCCCAGCGGAGTCGCCAAACTGTGATAAGGTTTTTTTTGAGAAAACCGACTAAGTGAGGGCCTTATCACTATTTTCTTCTTGAAAAGGATTTTATTAAAAGGGGGGAAATTCGTATTTTGGAAAACTGTAAAAATTTGGAGTCGCCACCGGCCACTAAGGTAGGCCGGACACCACAAAACCAGAGATTCGTTAAAAAACGGGTTCGGGAGTTGGTTACGTGTGGGGAAGGATTAGCACCCCCATCACGCCCGGAAATCGGTACCAAATAACTTGTTGCCTTTTATCGATAGAAATTATTTAAGATCCAAAGTGAATTTAATAAAAATGTTCTCGAATGAAAATAGGACTTAAGTAGAACGGGCTATGTAGAATTGTGGCTTTGAAATTAATTAAACATTTAATTAGAAAGGATGACGGTACACCGGACCATAGACTAAACCGACATCATATAAGACTAACTGCCGTGTTAGTTTAGGGTTCAGATCCTGTACGTCACCTTTATGCATGATGCGAGCAAATAAGGGATGATGCCATGGTCTAGTTCGTTTTAATTACGGATTTACCTTTAGACGATTCGAATTAATCCGAATATTGGCGGGACATCCAATAAGCTAGGCTAGTCGACCCGAATACGCGAATTAATAGGTATATCCGTTTTAATAATTAAAGTTAATTCATATGCGAATTAAGGTACTAAAAAATCACATGTAATGACATCAAAAATGCATGCCACACAAACATATTCGAATCATCATGAAAACAGATAAATATATTTACAAGCATGCAATATATGACAAAGCTACATTAAATGCATAAAACCATAAGTAAATATAAAACATATGACAATATAAAACACATTTACCACATCTCATACATTTATATTTAAATAAACCTAACAACATGGCAAAAACAAATATACGATGCTGACATAAATAAAGGGGACAAAAATGCAAACAACATATATTCGATAAGAAAAGACCAACGTATGAACAACAAGATATAACATGTAAAATGAGTAAAATGTAAAAGAACAAAGATAAACTAGAAGGGACCCGAACGGTAATTAAACCAATTTTAAAAGAAAGATTATTATGCGAAATGGGGACCAAAATAAAAGAAGACGAAAAGCCACAGGGACCGGAATGGAAATTAACCCATCCGGCCATCGATTAGAATGAAGAAGGGGCGGGATTGAAAACACTTGAAAAGTTTGGAGGGTCCCGGGCGTGATTTTGAAATGCGGAAGCCCCTGCCCGCGCTATTAAAACAACACGGAGGGGTTAAAGACTGAATTAAATCAAATTTAACGTTTTAAAGTACTATAAAATCGGGACTTAAAAAATTTTAAGACCCTTTTGTCATTCATTAACCCTAATTTACAGAGAGCTCCCCTTTGCTCTGTTTGCTCCGGCGCCACAAGGGTTCTGGTCGCCGTTTCCAGCACCGGAACCCTGAAAAAAGGGGGGGTTTCGACTTTCCCGACAACCCAAAACCAGAAAACCCTTCTTTTTCGAAACCAAAACCAAAGTTGAAATCCTTTTTTGTAAAACCCAAAAACGAAACCCAACAATCTTTCCGCGCTACCACCTCGCCGGCTCACCATGCGTGATCTCCGGATAGATCAATGGGTTTATTACCGGTGAGAAGATGAACAGACAAGAAGGGAGAGGAAGAGACGCGAATGGTAAAAAACTTCTCCTTTTTTGTTTTTTTATTATTTCCGATCCGAAATGAAAAAAGATAACAGTGGTGATACCTTCAAACTTTTTCCTTGCTTGTATTGATATGAAGATGATTACAATGTCTCTCTGAAATTTTTGAATGATTTCCTCTAATGCTCTCTCTAAAAAAACACTCTTCTGAAAAAATCCTCCGATTACAATTTTTCTCTCTGAAAATCCTCTAATGCCTCTCTGTAATTTCCGAATGCTCTCCTCTCTGATTACAAATTTTCTCTGAAATTTCGAATGGAATCCCCCTTTCTACATTGCATTCTGCTCGGGTTTTATAGCCCTAATATTACATTTTCCCCCTTTTCTAGATTACATATAATTGCTGGTTGATTTGTACGATTTCGGTTCGTTGATTGCCTCTGATTTTTGTTTCTGATTTCCGTTGCATTTGTGCGTTTTTGCCTGACATTTTGGTTGTGTTTTTGGCTGCATGTGACCCGTGAGGAGAGGGGACCAGAGGGGCATCCAACGGCCGTGGATCGATCCTGAGTGACCGGGCGTGATCGACGCGCGCGCGTAGGGCATTCGAGAAGTCGCGCGTGAAGTCGCGTGGGAGATGAACGGTTTTGCCTGGATCTCTCGCACGAGCTGGATTGTTTCCGGCCATCCGATCGTGCGCTTGATCCAAGGGCTGAGGCTACGCGGCGCTAGGGTTTCCTTGGGGGGCAGCTAGGGCTTCCTTCTCCTGGTGTGATCTGGACCGTCAGATCTAGATCAGATCTGACGATGGAGAGGGGGTGGCGGCTGCAAAGATAAGAGACAACATTAGGGTTTCTGGTTTAGCAGATTAGGGTTTATTTTTTGGGCCTAAACGGGCCATGTAATATATGTATAAATATTTTTGGGCTTTTATTATGTATAATGGACTTTAAGTAATTAAACATTGGGCTTTATTTATATATATATTAGTATTTTGTTTTCTGATTTTCAAAGTTAATAATAATAATTAATATAATAACAACACACGACAATATTAAATAATATTAATAACATAACACTAATAATACTGATATTATATAGTATATAATAATACGGTAATTATAGTACTAATAATGGGTTATAATAATGGATAGTAATAATAATAACATAGAATACTAGCAATAGCTATAAAAACGGTAATAAATATAATGGTAATAATAAAAATATAATAAATAGTAATAATAATAGGTAATAATGATAATAAAGAAGATGACGTACTATATTAGTAGTGTTTAGGGTTTTTTCACATAAATGATATAATAATAGATATAATACTAATAGTAATATTTTTTACTTTTTCTTTCTTGGATTTTAATGACACATTTACATAGTTAATAACTAGACAATAGCCCATATAAGCCAACTATTATAAGATGAAATAAAAAAATGTTAGCCCGGACAAAATTAGTGATTACACACCGTTGTAATCTTTTTTCCATAGGGATCAACCCCTAATTCGATCAGGCCTACTTCATCAACCATGACTCGAGAGCAATCCATCATATACTTACGTCTCACGACTTTTCTTATGAGCGTAAGCCGTTTTGAGCCAAATGTTTTACCTCTCTTCTTGCTTTCAATGTCTTTGATAATAGTCGAAGAGTTTATGAAAGAAGATGGAAATAAAGCAGCCTTTAAAAAGTCTTCATTTACCGCCCACCCAGTTTCAGAGATACACCAATTCCGTGGTGCAACTTGGACGATGGTGTTGGAGAGTTTCTCCCATATTTCTCTATGTTTAGTCCGACTGAACAGTTCACCATCCTCCACCTCGCGTTTCCTTTTCCTGCAGCTCGAGACCTCCATTCTATCGAAGCCATCCGCAAGCAGATTTCCCCAGCTTATATTATGATTGTCTGCTGGTGGAGGGAGATTTGGGTTAAGAGTAGTGCTGGACCTAATCTTACTGATAAGATCTTTGCTAGGGTGATAATCTTTTGTAGTTCTAATTAAGGTACTTGTATCCAACAAACCAAAGTTTCCATCGTGCTTCTTAGTTCCCAAACAAGGAAAGGTTTGGTTGACTTTGCAAAAGTCTGAGGTGACAACATAAGCTTCCTTAACCGAGGCAACCTTAAACTCGGGATTTTCCTTGGATTTAGCTTCCGTTGGGAGCTTCACTTCTTTGTCTTTTGTGTCTGAATTAGATCCAACCCTATCTTTAAGTAGTAGGGTTTTGCCACGATCTATATCAACCAATGGTGAGTTGAACGTGGTTTACCACCGTAAGAAGCACGAAGCCATGGTCTAAATTTTCCGGCTAGCTTGAATAACGCAGTATCATGCCTGCAATCTCTTTCGACGTGTCCGATTCTGCCACATCGAAAGTAGAATTTTGGGAGACCTTCATATTTGAAAGCCAGTTCAAGAGGCTTATCTCTCTTTTGATTCAAGATGAAACCAGTTTTAAGAGGATCTTCAATCCTTATGACTACCCTCAAGCTAACCGAACCTTACCAGTGAGACTTTCTCCCATCTTCCAAAGAAGAGCCATAATAAACTGGAAAAAGCTTACAAATTCTTTTCACGTTGTCTGCAGTGATCAAACCAATGGGCAAGTTATGGACCTGCACCCAGAACTCCTCAAGCGAGAAATCAAGCTCTTCTAATTCCTTGTCCAGCTGCCATTCTTTGAGTACTAAGAGAGCGTCTTGCACCGCCCATAGTTTGGCACCTAGAATACGATGACGTTCTTCGATCGTCTGAAACATGAAGAGGAAGAAATTACGACCAAGGTCATGGGATTCAAGAGTTTCGCTCTTCCAAGCTTTGCGCAGTATGACTGTTAACGCCAGAACTTTGATAGGGGTTGGAGAGAGAAGTTTTCCAACGATGGAATGATTTTTTAGGGTGAAATTCACTTCGCCATCCTCGTTCAACTCGAGCTCATCGATAAAGTCTTGGCTAAGGAGACTTTGGTCCGTAGGGTTATTGGGATAACCGTTATTAACGACTCCCATACTTAAGGAGGATGGATGGGGCATTGAATCCATGGAAAAGGCGAGGAGTAAATGCGCGAGGGAACTAACACTAAAAAGACAAGGGAATAAGTTAAAAGAGGATTTTCGGTGGACCAACTTAGAAAACGAAGCAGCGGGGAAAAGATGGAGACAAAACTAGCAACTGCGAGGATTTTGGGAACAAGACAAGGTGGCGTTGGAAGGAAGGAGCAGGGGCTTAAAAACCAGCTCCAAGTCAAAAGGGATCACACCTCACAGACCAAGCCTCTCACCCCCTATAAGAAGGTGTTGTTAGGCAAAGATGCATGAGAGATGATGCTTTGAGCAAGGAGAGAAAGCTTGCTTCCTTGGTGGCTAATTTTTTTTAACTTACATGGATGATGGGAGGGGGTAATAATGACACAGTAGCAATGACTGCTTTGCAAACTTTCTTATCAACGTTTTGCATCAAATATAAATTTAAGTGGAATAGAACTCTGCTTGTATCACAAAAAAGTATTTAAAGTATATTAATTTTTTTATTTAAGTATTTAAAATATCTTTTCGACAAAATAAATACTTAAACTATATTTTTTATTCAAATTTGGATAGTAACCGATGGCCGCAAAAGTATACGAAAATAATGGGTTTTATGATTTAAAAATAAAAGGTAAACTACTTAAATGACCACCTAATTATGGAGCAGTCTCGATATGATTACTATACTTTTCCTTTTATCATTATGACCACTTAACTATTTAAGTGGTATCAATCAAGCCACCCAACGTTAAAATCTAACGGAGAGAGTGACGTGGTAGTTAGTATAAATTTATGTAAGGGTAAACTAATCAAATAACCACTCAACTATGGGGTTGGTCTCAATTTGACCACTATGTAAGTAGTTTCAATGTGACCACTTGTTGTTAAAACCTAACAGAGGGAGTGACATGACAGTTAGTATTTTTTTATAATTACACATTTGGTCCTCGTTACTTATACATTCTATCAATTTGGTTCTTGTTGGTGTATGCCGAAAGACCAATCATGAGATGATTGTAAAAGACATACTTATTTTATCTTGTTTATGAATAAAGCCATTATTATTATTTCGGTCTTATTCTGTGTATCTATAAATAAACTGAATTATAATAAAGTCCTTAGAATAATATAATTATTCTTGAATGTCCTTAGTCGAGAATTATTGTGGGCATGAACAACAATAATATATTAAGGCTAATATGTAGTTGATTGATAATATATTGGTGTTATTGACATAAAGATGTCAAAATCAATACATAAGTATGTGTTAGAGAACGACATACTGGACCCGCTATGAGCATGTTTCTTGGATTATTATGTGACAGTCACAAGATTGCTCATGGTGATAACTAAGTGTATGATCCTCAGACTTGAGATCATCATTATTTCAATATCGAAAAGTGACATATTTTGATGCAGTCAAACGTGTGCTGTAACAGACTACACTATAAAAACTGATATTGGATATGTCACACTCTATATAGCGAAATATGGTTAATCAAGATATAATTTGTCCCTCCTACATAATAGAAGTAATAGCGTAGGTCATTTGATTAAGTGAGACTAGAAAATGCATGGCTATGCTCGAATAAAATGATATGAGATATCTTAGTTATTCGTTTATCATAGTCTACACAAGATATCAAGAAATATTAGATGGACTATACAAGTGTCACTACAAAAAAATGTACATATACCAACGCTTATTTATACCGACGGACAAAAGTCATCGGTATATGCCCTATATACCGACGGAGAAAGAAATTGTCGGTACACATTTTGATTTTTACCGACGGTTACAATATTTGTCGGTGTAGACATTAGATATACCGACGGATGACAAAAAACCGTCGGTAAAGATATAGTTTATAACTACAGTGGATTTAGTGTGTCAGTATAGATTTACTTTATACCGACGGTTAAATCTATCTGTCGGTATAGGTGAAAGATATACTGATGGTTGAGTTAGTTTGTCGGTATATATATTATGTATACCGACGATTTTTATAATTACCGTCGGTATAAGTGTTTTATGTACTGACGGATGGTTATGTCTGTCGGTATATATATATTTTTAATATTTTTTATTAATTTATTAAAACTCATCGTTTTAACCCCTCTCTCTCTCACTCAAACGATCAGTCGATCTCAAACCAAACTTACAATCCCTAATTGCTCTGAATCGCCTCTCTCTCCCTCTGCAGCTGAAACATCCAAATCTCTTTGCAAAGGTAATTTCACATATCCTTTCTTCCCGTAGGGTATCGTTTGTTTTTTGAATTTTGAATCCTTTTTTTTCTTTGTTTCGTTAATTTTAGTACTTCGTACGCTGAGAAATTAAGGTTCAGGAATCAAATCATCAATTTGTTGAAAATTGTATCAACTTTTAGGGCAAATCCAAAGGCAATGGCAGAAAGAGAAGAGGATCTGCCGAGGGATGCTAAGATTGTCAAGTCACTGCTGAAATATGAACCTCGCGTTATCCATCAGTTTCTTGAGCTATGGTATCACTACGTCGTGGATGTGTTGACGGATGCACATGTTTACTCCGAGCACGCCGGGAGGCAAACCATCGATTGCGATGATGTCAAGCTTGCTATTCAATCCAAAGTCAATTTCAGCTTCTCACAGTCCCCACCTAGAGAGGTAGTTTTTCTTTAAAACCTTGTTTTCCCTACTTGATATTTAGCTATATTGTTGTTATTGTATAGCTTGTTATCACTTGCTGGGTCGATTGTGAGAGTGAATTGTCCTCTGTGGGATTCACAGCTCTCTTGAGGCTTTGTCGGCCAGAGGTGCGATCCCTTAGGTTCAAGCTCAATGTTGGGGATATCCTGAGTTCAGCTGATAAAATCGATCCATGATGTCTCCAATAATGAACAATATTGGCTTGTTCTCGTGATGTTAGTGCTATGCAACCCAGACATTGTTTTTTGGGTGTTCAAATAAATCTTGTGTTTTTGTTCTTTCCCTATTTTTTAAACTAATCTTTTCATGTTCTTTCTTTCTTCAATGGCAGTTGCTCGTCTACTAAAATTAACTGTATGACGTGAGTCGGTTCGAATTAGACATGACGGAATTCTAAAAACAGAAGGGCAAAAAAGAAGAATGAGTGAGTGCGTGTCAATGAATCGTGAAGAGAAGGAAAAAATGCATGAAAAATGCGTATTTGTAACTCAAGAGTGTTGGCAAACATTGTAGCGGCCAAGCACACCACTCTCCCCACTTCCTTCCTAGCGGTGCACGGTGCATTTAATTAACCCATTCCTCATCTCTTCTTCTTCTTCTTCCATTGTTATACAGTTTCAGGTTTGGTGTTCTTTGCTTTTTAGATTTATTTCATTCACATTATTACTTCATTTCTTCATTTGATTTCCATTCTTTCTGTATAATCAATCTGCTCCGTGTTTGATTTAATCCGGATTCTTTATTTTCTCAAAAATATTTGTGTTTGATGCCTATTCAATCCTTAAAAAAATACAGTATTCGACACTTGAAATTCGAATAACAACTACTAACATCCCATATATATGCGCTGTTTGAGGAAAGTAGGTTCCAATTAAATCCATAATTAAGTGGAATTGTAATTACAATATTAATTATCTTATGCAATTTGAACTTGTTTTGCAGAGTTGAGAATGCAAGATGAATAAAACAGGTGATGGTTTTTCAGCTTCCATTAGGAATGGAATGAAAAAACAAGATTGCCAAAAGAATCTCCAAAGTCGAGTCGATGCAATAGGAAGTGATCTTTGGACAGATAGACTTATTTGTGCTTTCGAATATGTAAAGGTAGTTGCAAAAATCTAGATAGCTTGTTTTACTTATTACATTTCATTTGTCATATGTATTATGGTTCTTTTAGTTCTGGATATGAGTGACATGCTAGTTTATTCAACGTTTTTGACTAGGGTGTTCAAAGTATGTCCGCTATGGGGAAGAAATGATGTTCAAGTTCATTGGATTTCTTTGTTTGATTACATAATATGATTATTTTCTTGTTGACAGAACGAATCAATTGGTGAGAAATCATGGTATAAAAAGAATTTGGTAAGTCTGAAATATGAATATGTTTTAATTCATATACTTTGAATCGGTCTTGTATAAGAATAGATTCACTAGAAATTGAAGTCCAGCTTGATAGGTCAGCTTGATATGTTGGCTTTGCTTCGTATGGTTGATACAGAGGTATACAAAATATTTTACTTTCTTATTCCTCCATCCATTTTTTATTTAATGTCATTATTGTCATTGCTTTTAATAGGCAACACCTGATGCTACTAGTGCTTCAGCAACAATTAATTGTACCGGTCGATCCTTACCTTCAACAAATCAAGAGAATGTAAAAGAATATGATCCAAGCACACAATAGAGGAGGGTCTTCAAATTATTTTTAGCTTTTATTATGTACGTTAAATATTTGCTTGCACACTTCTTTTTATTGTAATATGCTCATACATATTTTATTGATTATCTTTACATACATTTTATTCGAAGATTAAATTAGATATTTTTCTCTTTACAAAATTAGTCAAATTTTGTTATAATAGTACTAGTAATTTTAATATTTAAAATAAAAATAATATTAAATAAAAAATTGTTAATATTTTAAAAATAAAAAATGCCAATTAAATCTATACTGACGGACAAAACCGTCGGTAAAGATGAAGGCTATAGCGACTGATTTATTGTCGGTAAAGATAAAGTCTATAGCGACGGACAAACCGTCGGTATAGATACACTTTTTTGTCGGGGTAGTTTTTACCTATACCGACGGATACCGCTGTCGGTATAGGGTCCCAACATCTATACCGACGGTTGTTACCGTCGCTATAGATTTATACCGACAAGCATATTACCGACGGCACTTTATCTGTCGGAATATCCCTTTGGGCCGTCGGTAAAAAGTTTTAGAGTCTATACCGACAGATTTTTGGTGTTTTACCGACAGTTTAGCGTCCGTCGCTATATGTCATTTTTTTGTAGTGTGTGACTAATCCATGACTTGTGTTCGATCTAGATATAAGGACAAAAGCATGTAATACATAAAAGAAGTTAATCACGAAAAAAGGTAAAGTCGAACCACGACTTCATGTAACTTAGGTAGCAATGATATATTGCTAGATGCCACTCATTGTTTGTAGTATTAGAATTGTTCTAGATATTACTACTAACGTTACATGAACCTACAAGGGTCACACTCTATGATTGAAACGAACAAATATCGACTAGATAACATGTGTATAAGCTTTTTGTACACGTAATAATTATTAAAGATGAAATTATTATAATTATTGTAATTATAAATAATCTCGTTTATATATATTTTAATAATTAGATAATTATTGTGATTATCAAACACTATTAAAATATATATATCCCTAAAGAAACCTAATTAAAGTAGAATCAGATTCTACATATTTAATTGTATTCGGTTAAATATGTTATATATTTAATGAATTCGAATTAAAGTAGAATTAGATTCTACATATTTAATTATATTCGGTTAAATATATTTTATATTTAATGAATCAGAATTTAATTTGAATTAGATTTTTGAATGCTATATAAAGGAATAAGGTCTAGAAGCCAAAGTATGTTTTTTTCGAAAAAACTCTCTAACAGTTAGAGAAGAGAAAATATTGTTCATTTTTGTTCAAGTGGACTATGTAGAGGTCGGAGTGCTATTGTGACGACTCAGATTCGATTTGGTTTATCCTAATTCCCTAAGGATATCAAGATACCAGATTTATTAATGTAATATTTCATCTCTAATCACCCTAAATTTGTCCCTTGTACATGGATCACTGGCGGAATTCGCCGGATAATTTTTTCGCTACGCCATGAGGTGTACGACGTTTCCCAACAGTCCTAATTTTAATTTGATAAAATAAATTAAACATTCAATTAGGTGGTGACACATGTCAACACCTTATTGGAGGAATAGATTTATTTTCCTCCTCCAATCAGGTGGTGACTTGTGGCACCTGATTGGATGGGAAAAATGAAATTAGGAAAGCATGGTCTGGACGAGATTCAAACCTAGGTAATGCAAAAGAAAGTGACATGCTTTAGCCATTGCGCCAGCCACCAAGCACAAGTTTGTGTTATGAATTACTAATTTAATATATGTCTTTTTTATTTTGTTAATGTCATGATATGCATTGTGTCCCGCGAAAGACAATATAGTGACCATAGAATGGCTTATTATATGCAATTACCCTTTCTTCGTTGTTTAAAACTGTCACAATCTGTTTGGTGTATAGTGTTTCACCATCGACAATCTTCTACATGAAGATAATCAATCATATTACTTAAAGTATAGATGAGATAACACTGAAAGGGAAAAGAAAAACAAAAATAGAGAAAGTTTAATCATACCTTTAATATGTTGGGGTCTTTTCAGGGACTTTTGTTAGGTCTAGCAGAACCTCTCTGATCAGCACACGTGCAAGAAACTGTTGTAACTCGCTAAATTTTATTGAGATAATGAACTTTAGTTGGCTGTAAAATTGGAAGTGGATTAACTAGAATATATATGCAACCAATAAAATTTTGTTACCTTGAATCAATAATTTCAAGCAACTTACTATGGTAGTCACTACCAAGAACTTGAGAGAATTTTGGGAAATGAGAGAAAACTTCTATTTAATGAGGTGTTGAAACCTTAACAAATATTTAAAAGGGAGTGATGACAAACTATATGAAGATTTGAACTTACATTAATCTTACTAGCTGTTTTAGAATCAAGAACATATTTGACAACTTTCCAGGCCATCTTAAAACCAAAAGCAGCATTAATGATAAACATTCAGCAAAGAGAGAAGATGATTAAAAGATAACCTTGATTTTGATTCCTAACAAATTTCTGGCAATGCTGAAACAAGAAGCTATTGTCACAAGATGTTATAGATTTGACATTTGCAATTGATACAATTTACCTCAGGATAGTTATCTCTATCAATCTTCTGCAGACACCTAACTAGATCTTGTGCAGTATTGCTAAAGTTTTTTAGACCCTAAAAGAAAAAATGGTAGGGGATGAGGAACATGTAAATGTAATGATCTTTTACAACGTAAACATAAAATAATGCTAGGAAAGACTATAAAATCTAATAAACAACATAAAAACATACCATGCCTTTAACATCCAAAATAGTAGTACTCGAATCTACGTGTCTCATTTGCATTTTCATGGCATTAACAAATCAAATAAGACATATATTATTGTTAGTTAGTGATTCATAGCACAAATTTGTGCTTGGTGCAATGGCTAAGGCACACTACTTGCCTATTCCTTACTTGGGTTTGAACCCCACCTAATTGGAGGAGAAAAATAAATTATTAAATCAAATATAAATGATTGAATTTATCTAATAAGGTGATGACATGTGTCACCACCTAATTGAATGTTTAATTTATTCTATTAAATTAAAATTATGACCAAATTGATAGGTTGTATAAGTAATGAGGACCAAATGTGTAATTATACAATTTTTTACTAACTGCCACATCACTCCCTCCATTAGGTTTTAACGGCATGTGGTCACATTAAGACTACTTACATAGTTGAGTGGTCATATTGCGACAATTGAAATATAGTGGTCAAATCGAGACCAACCTCATAGTTGAGTGGTCATTTGAGTAGTTTACCCTTTATATAATTACATAGGTCCTCATTACTTACATATTCTATCAATTTGGTTCTAAATTGAATTAAATTTAATAAGTTTCATCATCTAGTAAGATAATGACACATGTCACAATTTAATTGGAAGAATTTTGAATATTTGATTTAACTAATATCAATTATTTTCATCATCCAATTGGGTGCCATGTGTCACCACCTAATTGGAGGAGGAAAATAAATTTATTAAAGGGTAATCTTCATCCGTAGTCACTTTTGTTTTGGGTTTGTTCTATTTTGGTCACCCGAATTCAAAAAAGACTATTATGGTCACTTACGTTCGAAACTGTTTCTTTTTTGATCACTGGACCGTTAACCTCCGTTAATTAAAAATAATAATTTCTAATTTGACCCCCAAACTTTCAAATTTTAATTTTTCACCATTTTCCCCATCATATCAGCTCCACTTACTAGGATCAAGCACCGAGGAATAGGGGAAGGAGCGGGAATAACACGAGATGTCAAAACAATATTAGGATGCCCAACAGGTAGTTTTGTTTTTACATCAACGCCAACACATTCAAACTTGAGAACATGTAGTTTCGTTTTCTATTTATGCGTATTTTAGTATCCATGAATTTTACTACGTTTAGATATAAATTCTTTTGGTTAGTGAATGAAGCAAAATAGATCACTTATCGAAAATTGAAATAGGCTTTTTGCGAATCGTTTTCTTCTTGCAGTTAAATTTATCTTTGAATAATTTTATATGTGAATGTTTAACTGATGCAATCGAAACTCGGATTTGATTGAAATTTTCCACAACTTTCTTTTGTGTTTTTTATCGGAACTTGGATTTGAACCATAAGCCTCTAATGCCAAATCATGTTCAATATGAATATTTTTAATTTGTTTGGCTATCTGGAGCCTTGTATTTAAGGTGCCTTGATAGTTAATTTTGTCTGTTGTTGAGGGTTTGTTTCGTGTTTGGCATTATGTTTTTTAGTTTTTGTAATTTTCAAAACTATAATTGTGTGTGGTTTTACCTTGTTTCTCTATTCTATCTACTTGAAAATTTTTCAACTGACATTTTTTTTTCCAGAGAAGGAGAATCTTAGCTTGTATGGTCTTCCTAATGAACAGTGGGAAGTTACTTTACCTGCTGAGGAAGTGCCTCCAGAGCTTCCGAAGCCTACCTTGGGTATTAACTTCGCTAGAGACGGGATGCAAGAATAGGACTGATTGGCACTTGTTGCTGTTCACAGCAATGCGTGGTTACTAGTAGTGGCTCACTATTTTGGTGCTAGATTTGGTTTCGATAAAGCTGACAGGTATAATTTTGTTCCCTTATCTGTTGCATAATGCTGCAATTTCCCCGTTGATATACATGGAGAATCCTTAATAATGCTTGGTGGATTTCATGCTTAATCAACTTTAGAAGTGCATCTAAGCATGTTGTTTACATCATTTTTTTTTACCTTGGGTTCTATTTGATCAGCTCTTTCTGATGCCTGGTCAAGGACATGTGAGTTAGTACTGGATATGAAACTTGAGAATAGATGGATATAGATTAAGTGAAATTTACTGCATATAGTATTTATAAAGAAACTTAAAACGAGATTGAATGAATTCTTCCTTTAGGAAGAATGTTGTCATTTTTGTCATGTGTATTAATTTGCTAGGTACTCTTGTGTATTTCATAGTGGTTGAAGGGTGTATTTGCAAACATGTGCAATCTTAGATGCAGGAAACGTATCTTCGATTTTATAAACGATCTCCCTACAATATTCGAAATCGTCTCTGGAAGTGCCAAGAAACAGACAAAGGAGAAGTCATCAGTTTCAAATCATAGCAGCAATAAATCAGAGTCAAGCGCAAAAGTTGTAAGTGAGACATTGATGATTAAAGTTTTCTGATGGTTTAAGTTGGATATTGATTAATCTTAGTTACAATGTGTGCTTCTAATGAAGTCTCAACCTATGTTATCGGGATCTCTTGAACTTCATTGCTCTGATATTTAAGCCAGGCGTACTGCTATCAATTTATCCCAGTAAGTGGAGCTGATATGATGGTGAAGATGGTGAAAAATGAAGTTTTAAAAGTTTGGAGGTCAAATGAAAAATTATTATTTTTAATTAACGGAGGTTAACGGTCCAGTGACCAAAACTGAAACGGTTTCAAACGTAAGTGATCATAATAGTCTTTTTTGAATTCAGGTGATCAAAATAGAACAAACCCAAAGCAAAAGTGACCACGGGTGAAGATTACCCTTTATTAAATCAAATATAAATAATTAAATTCCTCCAATAAGGAGATGACATGTGTCACCACCTAATTGAATGTTTAATTTATTTTATTAAATTAAAATTAGGGCTAAATTGATAGAATGTATAAGTAACAAGGACCTAATGTGTAATTATATAATTTTTTAGTAACTGCCACGCCACTCCTTCTGTTAGGTTTTAACGACAGGTGATCACATTAAGACTATTTACATAGTTTAGTGGTCATATTGCCACAATTAAAAGTATAGTGGTCAAATCGAGACTAACCCCATAGTTGAATGGTTATTTGAGTAGTTTACCCTTTATATAATTACATAGGTCCTCATTACTTATGTATTCTATCAATTTGGTTCTAAATTGAATTGAATTTAATAAATTTCATCATCCAGTAAGATAGAGACACATGTCACAATTTGATTGGATGAATTTAGAATATTTTATTTAACTAATATCAATTATTTTCCCCTAATCGAGTGTTGATACGTGTCACTGATCGGCGCGCCTCTTACTTGAGAAGTGCTTTGGTTTGAGTCCCTTAGTTCCCTTTCACATTTTAAATATTTTCCACCAATTAGTGACATGTGTCAACACTCGATTGGTGGAAAATAATTGTGTTAGGATGATCAATCAATGATGAAAGTGGCCAAGAGGAGAGTGAATTGGCAAATTAAAAATTGTGGAAGCAAATTGGAAAGTTAAAAGATTGAAACACAAGAAATTATAGTAGTTCAACATTCTAACAAGGTTTACATCCACTACATTAGCTTCCCACTAATGATTTTTCCAAATTCACTAAGAATTTCTTCCTTTTTCTAGGCTCAAGAGGAAATCTTTACACACTCAAAGCTTCTACCCCAAAGCTTTGAGAAAACATTCTTTTACACAAAGAAATGTAGCAAAATGAAAATCCTTTTAAAGGTGGCATGTTTGCATGAAGAACTAATATTTTGATATAAAAATTGAAAAATAGTTTTGGACTAAATTAAAAAGATTTCAAAAGTGCCTTTAAGTCCAAACAACTTGAAAACAAGTTTGTGGATGTTTTTAATGGTTTTGGCAAGGTTTGAAACATTTTTAAGTAGCCAAACCAGGGTTTTCAAGGTACCCATTTCAATACAGGGTATCCTATTTCGAAACAGTTTGAAACTACCAAAACATGTACCGAAACAGGGCTTGCCCGTTTCGATACGGAGGGTTTTTGTTTCGAAACACCCCTTTGGTGTTTCAATACGCTCAACGGTCAAAACCTCCCTAACGGTCGAAATTTCCCAACAAATTTTTAAATACAGCTCAACGGTCACTCGTACCAAAACAATTTGTAATCGTTTCGATACAGCTCATACCGTTTCGATATGGCTTGCTATATCAGGCTTCAACGACTAGTTCTGAAGAAGGCTGTTCCGATACGGGCTCACCTATTTTGAAACGGACATCACCAGAACTGCAATTATTGAGGGGAATAGTGTCTAAAACGGCTTCAATTCAATCCCAACGATCCTCAACGGCTAAATACTCATTTGGGAGTATAAAAGGGACCTCCAAGCATCAAGAGAAGACTAATGCTTCAATTGTCAACAACATCATGATAAAGAAATTATCTTAAAGCTTAATTGTACATTTCCTTGTATAGACAACACTAGCGAGCTTAGCATTGTCAAATTTGCTCAAGTGTTTAGGTTTTGGGTGAGAGCTTTATTGT
The DNA here is from genome assembly GCA_958450335.1 of Hibiscus tridactylites. Classification (NCBI taxonomy): domain Eukaryota; kingdom Viridiplantae; phylum Streptophyta; class Magnoliopsida; order Malvales; family Malvaceae; genus Hibiscus; species Hibiscus tridactylites. The sequence goes on along the minus strand of OY288268.1, from coordinate 56,461,888 downwards.
GAAAACAAATACCTATTAGAGGGATTTCAAGTTTTCTTAGAATTTCTCTTGTGAGAGAGTGCATGATCAAGCTTTGGGTAGAAAGCTTGATCGTTGTAACAGTTTCCTCCTAAGCCAAGAAAAGGGGACGGAATTCTTAGTGAATTTGTTTGAAATCCTTAGTGGGGAGCTAAGGTAGTGGATTTAAGTGCTTTTTAGAAGGCCGAACCACTATAAATCCTTGTGTCTATTGTTTATTTTTCATCTCCCACAAAATCACCCAAATATCCAATCTTCTCCACACTTAGCTAGCTAGAACGGTTGAAGAAAATCGAGCACATAAAACTCAACAATTGGTATCAGAGCTTGGCTCAATTGAAGAAGATTAACATCCTATTGAGGTTATCTGGCAAGCTCGAACAACATTTCAAACAACCGGTTCAATGGCACAATCCATCGACAAGCCACCCTTCTTCGACGGGACCAACTATGCTCATTAGAAGACACGGATGATGTTCTTTGTCAAATCCAAAGACTACGAGCTTTGGGACATTATTTAGGATGGCCCATTCGTACCAAAAATAAGCAAAGCAGATTAGAATGTCGATGATCGCAAGAAGATGGAACTAAATTGCAAGGCTTTGCACTTCATATTTTGTGCACTCAACCTTAACATCTATGAGAAGATGTCTTCTTGTGAGAGTGCCAAGGAAGTATGGGACAAGCTTGAAGTCACATACGAGGGAACAAGTGAAGTTAAGGAGACCAAGATCAGACTCCTCAACCTCGAGTATGAGAACTTCAAGATGGAACCAGATGAAGACATCACGAAGATGTTCGAACGTTTCTCCACCATCACTCATGGACTCAAAGGCTATGAAGAAATCATTTCGGAAGACAAACTTGTCCGTAAACTCATCTACTCTCTTCCTGAGTCTTGGGACTCGAAAAATACGACCATCATCGAAGCTAAAAACCTCAAATCCTTGAAGCTCGATGAACTCATGGGGTCTCTCCTCACACACGAAATCATGAAGAAAGGGAAAGAAGAGGAGAAAAGAAAGGATTAGATAAAGAAGATGGGGGAGAAGAAGATCAAGAGGCAAGACATCGATGTAAATGCCACTGTCCTTCCATCCTCTATATGCCAACACGTTTATTTGAGCGAAAAGGATAGTGAAGATGTAGAGATGGTCATCCTCTTCAACAAATTTGTTCGGTTCATGAAGAAGGAGAAAGAAAAATCTAAGTATGAATCGAGGAAGAGAGAGATGGCAAGCTCTTCAAGCCATAAGAAGAAGGCATATGTGGCTACTTGGAATGATGAAGACTCCACAGGCAATGAACAAGCCAACCTTTGCCTTATGGCCATCAAAGAAGATTCAAGGGTAACTTCTAATTCATCTACCTCTGTTCATATTCTTTTGATGAATTACAAGATGCCTATGATGATTTGATTTTAGAATTTAAAAATCACATTTTGAAAAACAAGAAAATTGTTTCAAATTTGAAAATTCAAAATGATTTAATTTCTAAAACCAAAATTGAACTTGAAGCAAAACTCAATGAGTTTGAGCAAAAATGTGTTAATTTAAAAAATTTGCTTCATAAAGTTCAAGAGGAAAAAGTTTTAATTTCCAATGAACTTCAAAAGAAAAACAATTTAGGAAAATCAAATTTTTATATAAGACAATCTAGTGTCCCTAGATTTATAAATGGAAAATGTTTTAGAAGTGTTTGGGTCCCAAAAGGACTAACCACTTCAACTAAAAAGGATGAAATTGAAAAATGGTTTCCTAAGTGTAACACCCTCGAACCTAGCCTAAAAGTTAAAAGACAATTAAGCAAAATTTAATTCTAATTAGATCAGAATTATAAAGTGTCTTGACAAATTAATTTAATTAGTGACTCAATTGAGAATTAAAAAGAAATAAAATACTTGATTGCCTAGTGACTAAACCGAATAAGGGAAGAAATGATGTCTTTGCATGTCACATTTTAGAATTCTTGGACTGCCCTTAGATTAGCTCAATATTAAGAATTAAGTAAGGACAAAAGAGACCATTCCCACTCTTAATGGTAACACAATTGTCAACCATCATCATTCCTTCTCTTCTCTCCTACCAGTCACCTTAGTGGATAAGGGAAAAACTTGTGAAAAATTGAGAGAACAAAGAGGAGAGAGTCAGCCATTGCTGGAAATAAAAAGATAAGAAGAAGCTTTGCATGTTAGAGAAATTAACTTGAAAAACTAGATCAATCAAAACAAGTAAGTCCAACTTTCTTCCCTCTTTCCGAATATATATATATATATATATATATATATATATATATATATATATATATATATGCATGATGTAAATGAGCCCTCTATGTTCTTGATTTGAGGCTGTTAGAGAAGTGAATGATGGTGATAAACTAACATGCAAATGGTTAGAAAGAAAATGGAGTTTTAAAGGTTGTAAATGGAAACTAGAGTAAACTGTCCAGTAAGCTAGTGAAATGAGCAGCAATTTGTAAAATTCACCAATAATCATTGGATTAGACTCTTGACTTGAAATTTTGATAGGAGATACTTTAGAATGTTAGTTTTAATTAGAAACAAACGACACTAGATTTCGAATTTTGTAGAAAAATCTGGAGCTAAAATGGTACAAGAGGTACAAACTATCCGACATGTAGGAGAGACGAACCTTTGAATAAATATCTGTATCGATTGGATAGAAACTAAATTGTGAAAATTATTTGTAATTAAAGATAATGTCATTAGCTTTAAAATGGTATAGATAAATTGAAAATATGAGTTACGGATTGAAAGTTATGGCCAATATAGTAACAAGACTCGGAATCTGTCCAGAATTAGAAGATTCATTAAAATTAGTTGCGGAAATTAGCTTAATTGATTAATTGGTTGTTAAATTAAATTATAATCAGTTCTGTATTGATTGTGATTGAATAATTAGAATCGGGAGAAGAAGGAATCGAAGAGGATCCAATAGCTAAATCGACCAAGGATCGAAGGAAAAGTATTCGGATTCAAGATTAGCTCGACGTTTGAGTGAAACAAACCTTAGAGTTGAGAATAGCGTCTCAACTAAATTTGTTTAATTTTGTCTTTGAATTGCATGAAATTGGTCTTAATAATGGATTGGTAAATTAATAAGGGAAGAAGGATTAATAAGGAAACTAGTATTGGGAAATGTTGTTGTGTTCGAATGGTTGAGTACTTGATTGGAATTTTGGTGATTTCCATGCTTAATTATTATAGAATTGGAACTTTATGGCTCGAATTATGCTGAATATTGAGTGATTTGGTTGCTAGAAATTGCTTGTGGATTTAGTTATGTCCTTGTTGATCAAGTTATATGCGTTATATGCCGAGCAATGGATATTATATGACCAATGGCTGAATTTATATGACATGTGTTTGGAAATTGTAGAGCGATTTGGGTGTTCTCTATTTATGAGCGCAAGCGCACACTCTTGTCAAGTTATAGTATAAAAGATATTGTCTCCCACTGGGATTGGACATCTTTATTCGAATTGTTGTTCCTGCACAAGAAAAAGTAAATGCACAATTAATTTGATTGTTGAGAAGAAAAATAAAATAAAAACACAAGTAATTAAAATAGAAGAAATCAGGTTGATAGAATGGGTAGGGTTATGTTGCTGCTTAGTGTGAAACTGTGTTGAATAGGAAAAGTTGTTTTGCGCTGCCAGGCTCTGCTGCCTCGGCGAGGGATGTCAGGTGTGAAACTGTGTCTCGGCGGCAAACTCGACAGAACTACAAGGCCCGATAGAATGCTTCGAAAGTGATCATGCTTATGTCTCAGTCAGAATTCTGTTGATGCCCACTGCATATAATACCAGTCGTGGTGTGAATCGTGCAAAGACAACAATGTTGATTCGTCCTCTTTTAGCCACCTTAAACTCTAACCTATGTCTAGGCTGGATTGATCGCACAGTCTATAGATGAAATCGTACGTATTCCTTTCGTGAGTTCGAGTCTCTCGATACCGAACAAATGGATATAATTCAATTAATCTCTCGCCTTAATTGAAAACTATGAAGAACATGGAATAAGTAAACCTTGAAGTTTTATTTGCTAAAACAAACTTAAAATCCTAAACAACTGTTCTCAAGAATTTTAGAACATGTCGGGGGCAAGAAAACCTAAACTATGCCTAAGGAAAACCTAACTTGTGTTTTTTATTTGCTAAATAAATGAGGTTTATATAGGCAAAGGTCTAGTCTAAGTCCTTCTTGGAGTAGAAGTCCTCAAAAGGCTTTTGCATTAAATGCAACTTTAAAATCTGTCTTCTTTGAGTTGAATATGCACTTCATTTCTCGTTGCCTTGTTCCACAAGTAAGCTCGTTCTTCTCCTCCGGTGGCTCTGTCTGCTGATCCAGACGTCAGAAAATTGAGTGGACGACATCGTTAGAATCTAGATTTTTTGCTCTGTCAATCGCACTCCAATTTACCAACTCCTCACTTTGCTGCCCTGGGAAACAAACTCACTTTGCTGTCCTGGGCGGCAGTCTCACTTTGCTGTCCTGGGCGGCAGACTCACTTTGTTGTCTTAGGTGGCAGACTCACTTTGCTGTCCTGGGTGGCAGACTCACTTTGCTGCCCTAAGCGGTTGGTATGGTGACAACAGGTCCTCTACAGCGGCTCTCTCTGTGCGGAACTATTTTAGTACAGCTCCCTGGTCTGCTGCCTCAGCATCCTCTCCTCTGGTCCACTCTCCTTCTAACAACTTCTAGCCCTGGAAATCTAAATCTACACTAAAACAACATCTTTACTTTACCAAATAACAAATATTCAATAAAATCATGGCAAAACAAAGAATACTGTATTTATGCAATACATGACCTAATTATGCCTAAAATGCACTTGAAAAAAGCAATAATATGAGATGGAATGTGCATGAAATATAGAACTTATGGAAACTTTACAAAAATTTGTGTTGAAATTTGGAACTATGTGATATGTAATTGAAATTATATGTTAGAAATGAGAATATGCAATTTATGTTGTAAATCGATTTTGACTTTTAAATTGGTTCGTATAAACAAATGGTTATATGCTAGATTGATTGTTAACACGCGAATTAACAACACTGTTATAAGGGACAAGTCCTTGGTTATATGGTCAGTCTAGGTAATACATCATGCCTAGAGTCTAGAGCTCGAAATTTGGTACGTTAGTGTACCCCTCTGAATTTGATACGTAAGTGTACCCCTCTAAATTTGGTACGTAACTGTACCCTTCTGAATTTGGTACGTGAGTGTACCCATCTGATTTTGGTACATGAGTGTAAACCCTATAAAATTGGTACGCAAGTGTACCCCTCTGTTTGGTGATTATTCACCCCTCTGTCATATGTGACTCGAATACCTAACTAGCTATATGTAGGGCATGCATGTGTTCTTCCATCAGGGGTTGTAAGTGTTCTGGGAGGGTCTGTTGTTCCTCTCATATCATCCCATATAGTTGGCAGATGCAGTGCAGTCAGAGAAATCGTGGTTGACCCCACACTCGCCACAAAACGGTTCTACAACCTTTACCTCATGGATTTTTCCAGCAGGTTGCACTATTTTAACGACCAATTATGTCAGTGTGTCAAGGTGAGCATTGATAGATTATGAGGCTTCTACCTCGTTTATAGAGGCTGGCCGCCTAATGCCACCTCAGCGGGTGGTTGGATACTTGTAGTTATTTTTGGCGGCTTGATTCAACAGCCTCAGTGCTTCTTCTGGTGGTTTGTCAAGGATGATCCCATTGGTTGAGGTATCAATCATCATTCGTGTTGGGTAGTTCACCCTGTTGTAGAATATTAATACTCGTGTCCAAGCCGGAAGACCATGTAGCGAGCAATTATTCAACATCTTTTGGTACCGCTCTTATGCTTCATACATAGGCTCATCATACCCTTGTCTAAAGGTAGTTATCTCGTTCCGCAATCTGTCTGTGACATTGGACGGGCTGAAACAGTCTAGGAAGACTTTGCACAGCTCCGTTCATTAGTTGAATGATCCTGCCGGCTGGTTGTTCAACCATTGTTTCATCCTATCCCTCAGTGAATAGGGAAATAATCTCAACCTCAGGACGTCTTGATGGACCCATATATTTTAAAATCTCTACAGATATCCAGGAATCCTCTCAGATGCTGCCGAGCATCTTCCGTTGCAGTCCCTCCAAAGTGCCCTAATGTATTGATCATGTTAAACATGACCGGCTTTAACTCGAAGTGGCCCGCCTCAATATCATGTTCCGTCACTATCGGATCGAACCCTATGAAGTCATGTTTTAGGTAGTCTCTAGTGGTTCGAACTGGCTGGTGCTGGCTGGTCAGAATAGGGGTCCTGCCTTGGTGGATCTTGCGGACCTCTGGGCGGCAAGTCTTGCTGCCCATCCTTGCCGTGTGCGGCAATGTTGGCAGGGTTCCATTGTTACCTTTACTTCTCCTTTTTCTTCTTTGTTTTTCGCTAGGACTACCCTGATCTCCTTCTTAGGTTCTCTTGCTTACGCTCGATATCGTCATAAAAGAGGATGTGCATGAAATATAGAACTTATGGAAACTTTACAAAAATTTGTGTTGAAATTTGGAACTATGTGATATGTAATTGAAATTATATGTTAGAAATGAGAATATGCAATTTATGTTGTAAATCGATTTTGACTTTTAAATTGGTTGGTATAAACAAATGGTCATATGCTAGATTGATTGTTAACACGCGAATTAACAACACTGTTATAAGGGAGAAGTCCTTGGTTATATGGTTAGTCTAGGTCATACATCATGCCTAGAGTCTAGAGCTCGAAATTTGGTACGTTAGTGTACCCCTCTGAATTTGATACGTAAGTGTACCCCTCTAAATTTGGCACGTAAGTGTACCCATCTGAATTTGGTACGCGAGTGTACCCATAAGATTTTGGTACGTGAGTGTACCCCTGTGAAATTGGTACATAAGTGTACCCCTCTGTTTGGTGATTATTCACCCCTCTGTCATATGTGACTCGAATAACTAACTAACTATATGTAGGACGTGTATGTGTTCTTCCACCCAGGGTTGTAAGTGTTCTGGGCGGGTCTGCTCTTCCTCTCATATCATCCTATATAGTTGGCAGATGTAGTGCTGTCAGAGGAATCATGGTTGCCCCCACACTCGCCACATAACGGTTCTACAACCTCTACCTCATTGATTTTTCCAGCATGTTGCTCCATTTTAATGACCAGCTCTGTTAGTGTGTCAAGACGAGCATTGACATATTCTGAGGCTTCTAACTCGTTTACAGAGGCTGGCCGCCTAATACCCCTCGGCCGGTGGTTGGATACTTTTAGTCATTTTTAGTGGCTTGATTCAACAGCCTCAGTGCTTGTAACGCCCCGGTTTTGTGCTTAGGAGTTTTGGGATTCGGACCGGTTTGGTCGGACTGCGGTTCGAATATATAAGAGTTAATTTAGGAAACCCTAGTTCGGGTTGCATTAAAAATATGGGAAAATGTCTTTAAATCCTCTTTTATTATGTATAAGAGTATGGTGAAATCAATTTTGCAAAATGAGGTTTGGAAGTGTGACATTTTGGCTAGTGACCAAAATGTAATTTTTGAAAACTGTGTGACTGTTTTAAAAAGGATTGAAACTTTGAATCTTTAAGGAGCTATTTACCCAGTGGGAGTTTCTCCAGATTTTTCTAAGATATTAAATGATTTATTAATGGTTTTAAAATAAAAGAAAAGTGGAGGGAAGATATTTTGGCATTTCCTAACTAACTTTCCAAATTTCCATTTTCATTTTCTCTCATCTTTTCTCTCAAACCAAACACCTTTTCTCCAGAGCTTTTCCCTCTGATTTTGTCACCTAAATAACTCATTTCAATTCCCTTTTGATCTTCAATCATCTCTTCAACAAAACCTTTGCAATTGCTAAGTGGATTTTCAAGAATTTGGTTCCAAAAAGGGAGAAAACTCAAGTTTGGAGGTAAGAACGTCCTTCTCCTCTAAACTCTCAGTTCTTTACTGAAATTCCTAAGTTCTCAATCCTTAATTTGTGTTTTATAAATGGTTTTAAGGTTGTGTTCTTGATCTTGGCTTTTAAATGCAAGATTTGGTTGATTTTGGTTAAAACTCGTGTGATCTGTTTGGGCAGTGTTTTGAGGTGTCTTTTTGATGCTAAATGAATGTTAAATTGATGAGTAATTCAGGTTTAATCAATGCAATCCTGGATAGGTTGAATTTCCTAAGTTTAGCTTGAGTTCTTGGTTGTTTTTGGAGTGATCTTGATGATCTGTTATAGCTGGAGGTATAAGGATGATGTTAGATCCTTTTTGGATGTTAATTGATGTGTAAAGATGATTAGATTTGATGGATCTTGGCTGGGTAATGTTGTGGAGATGTTTGGATGCATTTTCGGTTGTGTTTGGTGGCCGAAAATGGAGTGTGGATGAGAGCAGCGAGTTTAGGTGCTTTCATTGAAGATATTAATGCATGATGATGCATTAATCCTCTGCTTTGATGTGTTTAAAACAGGGGAGTCATCTTTGGATCCTAGTGGTGGTGATCCGGAAGCTTGATTGGTGTTTCGGCAAGAGGCGAAACGGAATCAGTGAGTGGATTTTGGTTTTCAGCTTTGAAACCAATGTTTTGAAGGTTTGGGAGCTTAGCCTAAGTCTAAGCAACTTAGCTAAGCTCAAGAGTAAGTTTTCGGAAAAACTCTCTTGATCATGAACCATGGATTGGTTGTATGCAATGTGGTTTGTTTGCATGTTTTAAATTCTGTTTTGAAAGCATATCTAGCATGTTTATTTGCTGAGATTATAAGCCATGTGTTGAAGGATGCTCAAGGTAAGAGATCCTTGTTTTTGAACATTGTTTTAATGTCGTTTGATGCTTAAAGATGCATGATGTTTATGGCTTTGTTAAATGCTTTAAAACAGTGGAATATTGTGGTTAATGATGCATATTGGCAAGTGATGGTTAAGGTCACAAAGGTGGTTAAAAGTCCTTGTGTGAGCCTTGTTTATTTAAGAACAACATGGTGGTTAAAAGTCCATGGTTGGTTCTTGGTTAAGATTACCAAGGTGGTTAAAATTCCTTGTGTGAGGCTTGTTTATTTAAGAACAACATGGTGTTTAAAAGTCCATGGTTGGTTCTTGGTTAAGGTTACAAAGGTGGTTAAAATTCCTTGTGTAAGCCTTGTTACTTAAGAACTCCAAGGTGTTTAAAAGTCCTTGGGAGATTCTTGTTAAGGACACAAAGGTGTTTAAAAGTCCTTGTGTGGTCCTTTTCATGGTGTTTAAAAGTCCATGGATGATGTTAAGGACACACTGGTGTTTAAAAGTCCATATGTGGTCCTTGGAAATTATAAGATCACAATGGTGTTTAAAAGTCCATGTGTGGATCTTATGTTGATGTATCACTTGTTGCCATTATGACATGTTATGAACTTGAAGCATGAAATGCTTGTTTTAAATGCTTTAGTGCATGTGCAAATGATGATTGATTTAAGGTTTATAAAGGTGTTTTATAAATGCATTATTGTGTGGTTTTAAAAGAGCATTCCTCACTAAGCTTTTGCTTACGCTCTCTCTTTTCTTAAACCAATAATGCAGAGCATTAAAGGGAATTGAGGGCAGCAAGGAGGGCAAGCATCCAAGTGGTGAACTAAGCTCAAGTATGGTGAAGGTTTCTTAAACGCTATTAGCTTTTGGCATTTGGCAATGGGAACCTATGTTGATGTTTTGGGAGATGTTTTGGACTCCCTAAGTTGGATTTATGATGTTAATAATGTTGGAACATGTAATTGGCCTTTGTGATGTGGTTTTGGTAAATTGATGCTTGAATGGTTTTCAAAGTAGGATGCATGCCTATAGAATTGGGTATTTCCATAATTGATGCCATGTTGATGTTTGGTTGATGCAATTATGTTCCTTGTATGTTGAATGACTTGCTGGTAAAATTTGGTGGCTTTTGGAGCTTGTTAGATAGGTCAATTATGTGATAAACCAGCAACTTTTTTGTAATCTGGGCAACCTGTTTCGGAACAGGTGCTACCGTATCGGAACGGGGGCCTGAAATGGCCTGGGCGTTCCGAAACGGAAGGAACTGTTCCGGAACGGTTTGGCCTCTGCCAGGCCTTGTTTCGGTACCAGTTGCGGAACGGTCCCGCGTTTCGGAACGGGTCTTCACTGTTCCGAAACACTCGACCGTTGGGCACTGAAATTGTTGGTTATATGTTTTGAAATGTATGCGTTTTAGTCCTGAACCTTGTTGTTGCAATTAAATGAGTTTGAGATGTCCGTTTGAGCTGAAATTTGACAGAGAAGCATGAAATATGATTAATTATATATTGGTAACTTTTAATTGGGTTAAGTCTTTATAATTTTCAGAATTTACAGTTTGGTCCCTAAAGTTGTATTTTGTGCAATTGGGTCCCTGAATGTTCTCTGATGGTTATGATCTTTGAGTATGCTGATTGTATGATCATATCTAGGGATAATATGCATTTAGACAAGTTTAAAAAGAAAAAAAGGGTCGTTAATCAAGGTTGACTTTCGGGTTGACTTTGGTTTTCCCCGTGTAAACTTCTTAATTCGGTTCATCCGTCTGGGCCGGGTTAAGGGGGTTACATTTGGTGGTATCAGAGCTGAGTTCTCGAGTAATTGGGAAATGATTATGTGAATGATTTAAGTATGTATGCTTTGTATGCTTGCTGAGTGAAAGCATGTTGAGTGAATTGTATATGTGTTACAATTGAAGTGTATGCTGTGGTGAAGCATGTTGTGGGTACCCATTGCCAAATCCAAGATAATGAAATGATGTTGTTTTTAATTGGAAATGAGCTTGAGTACTTGGATTGCTTACCTTGCTAGGCCTGACTTTGTTTATTTGCATTGTGATTGCATTGTTAGAGTATGACACCTCGTAGAGAGTTGAGGAGTAATGTGCGAGCTACGGCTCAAAATGAGAATGAGAATGAAGAGAATGTTGAGAGTGCGGTGGATTTACCTCCTCCACCTGGTGGTGGTGATGCTGGGGGTGAAGGAGCTGGAGCTGCAGCTGGTGCTGGGGTCGCTGGACCTGAGGCTGGTCAGGGGCAAGCTGTTCCTGACATGACAGTGTTGATACAAGCTATTGTTGGAGCTTTTCAAGCAGCGGTAGCTGGAGCTCATGGAGCTGGGCATCAAGGAGATGCTGGAGTTAGACAACCCTTGGAACGTTTGCGCAGTCTGGGAGGGACTGAGTTCAGGGGTTTGTCAGCTGAAGGTTCGGAGTCTTGGTTAGAGGGTACCAAGAGAATCTTGGGTCAAATGAGTTGCACTGATGTGCAAAAGCTGGGCTGTGTGGTATCATTGTTGCAAGATGATGCTTACACTTGGTGGACTACCTCTATCGCTGGGATGGCGGAAGCTGACGTAACTTGGACGTTCTTTCAGAACGCGTTCAAGAGAAGGTATCTAGGTGTGAGGTACCTAGATGAAAAGAAGAGGGAGTTCATGTCTCTTACCCAAGGGAGCATGTCTGTGGCTGAGTATGAGGTTCAGTTTGTTCGACTCAGTCAGTACGCACCTGAGCTTGTTCCGGATGAGCGGGAGAGGTGTGAAAGGTTCTGTTATGGTTTAGTGACGGAAGTTAAGATGTATGTGCTGGCTACCGAGTATGATGATTTTGATGTGCTGGTGGGCCGAGCAAAGGATATTGAGATGAACTTGGGTTTATCTGCTAAGAGTGCTGGTTCTAGTGCTGGTAAGCGAGCTGCTGAGTATAGTTCCGGTGGTGGACGGAACAAGAGGGGACGTGATCAGAAGTATCAGTCCTCAGCTAAGCGAGGTGGTGGTGCGCCTGCTCGGGGAGGCAATGCTAGAGTTGATCCGAGTGCATGTTGGATATGTGGTTCGCGTGGCCATATGAAGCGTGATTGTCCTCGTGCTGTGAGGGAGGTGCAAGCTCCTGTTGTGGCAGCTGGTAATGCGTGCTGGAACTGTGGATCTACGGATCACATGAGGAGAGAGTGTCCTATGTTGGCTGGTGGCCAAGTGCGTGCTCCTGTTGTTGCTGCACCACAGAGAGGTCGTGGGCGCGGCCGTGGTAATTTCCAGCGGAGAGAGGAAGGTGGTCGGGGTGTGGCTCATGTTGTGGCTATTCAGCCTGAGGGTGGCGGCCAAGCCAGGGTGTATGCTGAGCGGGAGGGAAGGAATGACGCGGATGTGATCGCAGGTACTTTTACTCTGCAATCCTTGTCATTACTTTCCTTGATTGATTCTGGATCTACGCACTCATACATTTTGCGTGAGCATGCTGAATTGCTTGGTTTGCCTGTTGAGTCTTTGGATGTTGGTGTGCGTGTCACTAGTTCTTTTGGTGAGACTGTTGTGACTCGAAAGCTTTATAGAAGATGTCCTTTGGTTGTTCAAGATCATGTTTTTCATGTTGACCTTATGGAGTTGCCTTTCTATGGTTTTGATGTAATCCTTGGTATGGATTGGCTTGCTGAGCATCGAGCTGTTGTGGATTGTGAGAATAAGCGAGTTTCGTTGAAGCTTGCGGATGATTATGAGGTGGTTGTAGTTGGTGAGAATGTGAAGTTTCTTGCCAATGTGGTGTCTACGTTGGAGGCGAGCCGGATGCTGAGGCAAGGTTGTGAAGCTTACCTAGCTTTTGTGATGAATCCTAGCTCTAAGGAGTTGCGTGTGCAAGATATCAGGACTGTGCGAGAGTTCCCTGGTGTGTTTCCTGAGGAGTTACCTGGATTACCTCCTAATCGCGAGGTGGAGTTTGGAATTGAGCTGTATGAGAATACAACTCCTGTGTCCATTACCCCTTATAGAATGGCACCCAAAGAGTTGAAGGAGCTGAAGACGCAGTTGCAAGAGTTGCTTGATCGTGGGTTCATTCGGCCGAGTGTGTCACCTTGGGGTGCACCGGTCTTGTTTGTGAAGAAGAAGGATGGCACTATGAGAATGTGCATTGATTACCGTCAGCTGAACAAGTTGACTATCAAGAATCGGTATCCTTTGCCGAGAATTGATGATCTCTTTGATCAATTTCGGGGAGCAGCTGTGTTCTCTAAGATTGACTTGAGGTCAGGATATTATCAGTTGAAGGTGAAGGATGTGGATGTGCCTAAGACAGCTTTCAGGACAAGGTATGGGCATTATGAGTTCCTTGTGATGCCGTTTGGTTTGACAAATGCTCCTGCAGCTTTCATGGACATGATGAATCGTGTGTTTCATGAATACCTGGATAAGTTTGTTGTGGTGTTCATTGATGATATCCTCGTGTACTCGCGTACTGAGGAGGAGCATGAAGAGCATTTGAGGATTGTGCTGCAAGCTTTGTTGGAGAATCAGCTTTTTGCCAAGCTGAGCAAGTGCGAGTTTTGGTTAAGTGAACTGGTGTTTCTTGGGCATGTGGTTTCTGCCGATGGGATTCGTGTTGATCCTCAGAAGATCGAGGCGGTGATGAGTTGGAAGGTTCCTAAGTCTGTTCATGAGGTTCGTAGTTTCCTTGGTTTGGCGAGATACTACCGGAGGTTTGTGGATGGATTCTCTAAGATAGCTGCACCTTTGACAAAGTTGTTGCAGAAGGATGTTAAGTATGAGTGGACAGAAGCGAGACAGCAGGCTTTTGAGAAGCTTAAGGCAGCTTTGACGCAAGCTCCTATCTTGGTTCAACCTGAATCAGGGAAAGAGTTTGTGGTGTATAGTGATGCGTCCTATGTTGGTTTGGGATGTGTGTTGATGCAAGAGGGTAAGGTGGTGGCTTATGCATCGCGGCAGTTGAAGGTGCATGAGCGCAATTATCCTACGCATGACATTGAGTTGGCTGCGGTGGTTTTTGCTTTGAAGATCTGGAGACATTACCTGTATGGTGAGAAGTGTACTGTGTACACTGATCACAAGAGTTTGAAGTATCTGATGTCTCAGAAGGAGTTGAATCTTAGGCAGCAACGTTGGGTGGAGTTGCTCAAAGATTATGATTTGACGATTGAGTATCACCCTGGAAAAGCTAATGTTGTAGCGGATGCCTTGAGTAGGAAGGTAGCTGTGGAGCTGAGGGCTATGTTTGCCAGTTTGAGTATTTCGCGTGATGGTGGTCTTGTGGCTGAGTTGCAAGTGAAACCATCTTTGGTTCAGTTGATCAAGGAAAAGCAGTTGCTGGATGATTCCTTGGTACCTCATGTTCAGGATATCGCGGAGGGTAGGCCTTCGGATTTCTTCTTTAATGATGATGGTGTGTTGTGTTTTGGGAGGCGGATAGTAGTGCCCAATGATGCTGAGTTGAGGCGTGCTATTCTGACTGAAGGTCATAGTAGTCCTTTTGCTATGCACCCAGGTAGTACTAAGATGTATCGTGATCTTCATGATGAGTACTATTGGGTGGGTTTAAAGAAAGATGTCGCGGAGTTTGTGAGCAAGTGCATGGTGTGTCAGCGGGTTAAGGCTGAGCATCAGTTTCCTTCAGGTTTGTTGCAACCGTTGAGAATCCCTGAATGGAAGTGGGAAAGGATTACCATGGATTTTGTATCTGGTTTACCTTTGTCACCATCGAAGAAGAATTCGGTGTGGGTGATTGTGGATCGCCTGACGAAGTGTGCGCATTTCTTGCCTGTGCATACTACGTATTCTTTGGATAAGCTTGCGGAGCTGTACATTGCTGAGATTGTGCGGCTGCATGGTGTGCCGAAGTCGATTGTGTCGGATAGGGATCCGAGGTTTACATCGCGTTTCTGGCAGTGTTTGATCAAGCTTTGGGTACACGGTTGAATTTCAGTACATCTTATCATCCTCAGTCGGATGGTCAGTCCGAGCGTGTTATCCAGGTTTTGGAGGATATGTTAAGGTGCTGCGTGATTGAGTTTCAGGGCTCTTGGGAGAAACATTTGCCTTTGGTGGAGTTTGCTTATAACAATAGTTATCAGGCAAGTATTCAAATGGCACCTTATGAAGCTTTGTACGGGAGGAAGTGTAGGACTCCTTTGTGTTGGGCTGAAACGGGTCAGAAGTTGGTTTCGATGCCGGCTTTGTTGAAAGGAACCACCGAGAAGGTGAAGCTCATTTGTGAGCATTTGAAGGCAGCTTCTGATCGGCAAAAGTCTTACGCGGATTTGAAGCGTAAGGAGATTGAGTATGCGGTGGGTGACCGTGTGTTTTTGAAGGTTTCGCCTTGGAAAAAGGTGATGAGGTTTGGCCGTAAGGGTAAGTTGAGCCCTAGGTACATTGGACCATACGAGGTGATTGAGCGTGTGGGTCCTATTGCGTACAAGTTGAGGCTACCTCAAGAGTTGGAGAAGATTCATGATGTGTTTCATGTTTCTATGCTTCGGAAGTATAGATCGGATCCTTCGCATGTGATGCCTGTGGAAGAAGTGGAATTGAATCCGGATTTGACCTATGATGAGGAACCGGTGCAAATTCTGGATTCGGATAGCAAGGTTCTTCGTGGCAAGACCATTGAGTTGGTAAAAGTGTTGTGGAAGCATCGTGGTGTTGAGGAAGCCACGTGGGAACGAAAGGATGACATGCTGAAGCAGTTTCCGTATCTCTTTCCTTCAGGTAAATTTCGAGGACGAAATTTCTTAAGGGGGGGGGGAGTTGTAACGCCCCGGTTTTGGGCTTAGGAGTTTTGGGATTCGGACCGGTTTGGTCGGACTGCGGTTCGAATATATAAGAGTGAATTTAGGAAAGCCTAGTTCGGGTTGCATTAAAAATATGGAAAAATGTCTTAAAATCCTCTTTTATTATGTATAAGAGTATGGTGAAATCAATTTTGCAAAATGAGGTTTGGAAGTGTGACATTTTGGCTAGTGACCAAAATGTAATTTTTGAAAACTGTGTGACTGTTTTAAAAAGGATTGAAACTTTGAATCTTTAAGGAGCTATTTACCCAGTGGGAGTTTCTCCAGATTTTTCTAAGATATTAAATGATTTATTAATGGTTTTAAAATAAAAGAAAAGTGGAGGGAAGATATTTTGGCATTTCCTAACTAACTTTCCAAATTTCCATTTTCATTTTCTCTCATCTTTTCTCTCAAACCAAACACCTTTTCTTCAGAGCTTTTCCCTCTGATTTTGTCACCTAAATAACTCATTTCAATTCCCTTTTGATCTTCAATCATCTCTTCAACAAAACCTTTGCAATTGCTAAGTGGATTTTCAAGAATTTGGTTCCAAAAAGGGAGAAAACTCAAGTTTGGAGGTAAGAACGTCCTTCTCCTCTAAACTCTCAGTTCTTTACTGAAATTCCTAAGTTCTCAATCCTTAATTTGTGTTTTATAAATGGTTTTAAGGTTGTGTTCTTGATCTTGGCTTTTAAATGCAAGATTTGGTTGATTTTGGTTAAAACTCGTGTGATCTGTTTGGGCAGTGTTTTGAGGTGTCTTTTTGATGCTAAATGAATTTTAAATTGATGAGTAATTCAGGTTTAATCAATGCAATCCTGGATAGGTTGAATTTCCTAAGTTTAGCTTGAGTTCTTGGTTGTTTTTGGAGTGATCTTGATGATCTGTTATAGCTGGAGGTATAAGGATGATGTTAGATCCTTTTTGGATGTTAATTGATGTGTAAAGATGATTAGATTTGATGGATCTTGGCTGGGTAATGTTGTGGAGATGTTTGGATGCATTTTCGGTTGTGTTTGGTGGCCGAAAATGGAGTGTGGATGAGAGCAGCGAGTTTAGGTGCTTTCATTGAAGATATTAATGCATGATGATGCATTAATCCTCTGCTTTGATGTGTTTAAAACAGGGGAGTCATCTTTGGATCCTAGTGGTGGTGATCCGGAAGCTTGATTGGTGTTTCGGCAAGAGGCGAAACGGAATCAGTGAGTGGATTTTGGTTTTCAGCTTTGAAACCAATGTTTTGAAGGTTTGGGAGCTTAGCCTAAGTCTAAGCAACTTAGCTAAGCTCAAGAGTAAGTTTTCGGAAAAACTCTCTTGATGATGAACCATGGATTGGTTGTATGCAATGTGGTTTGTTTGCATGTTTTAAATTCTGTTTTGAAAGCATATCTAGCATGTTTATTTGCTGAGATTATAAGCCATGTGTTGAAGGATGCTCAAGGTAAGAGATCCTTGTTTTTGAACATTGTTTTAATGTCGTTTGATGCTTAAAGATGCATGATGTTTATGGCTTTGTTAAATGCTTTAAAACAGTGGAATATTGTGGTTAATGATGCATATTGGCAAGTGATGGTTAAGGTCACAAAGGTGGTTAAAAGTCCTTGTGTGAGCCTTGTTTATTTTAGAACAACATGGTGGTTAAAAGTCCATGGTTTGGCCTCTGCCAGGCCCTGTTTCGGTACCAGTTGCGGAACGGTCCTGCGTTTCGGAACGGGTCTTCACTGTTCCGAAATACTCGACCGTTGGGCACTGAAATTGTTGGTTATATGTTTTGAAATGTATGCGTTTTAGTCCTGAACCTTGTTGTTGCAATTAAATGAGTTTGAGATGTCCGTTTGAGCTGAAATTTGACAGAGAAGCATGAAATATGATTAATTATATATTGTTAACTTTTAATTGGGTTAAGTCCTTATAATTTTCAGAATTTACAGTTTGGTCCCTAAAGTGTTATTTTGTGCAATTGGGTCCCTGAATGTTCTCTGATGGTTATGATCTTTGAGTATGCTGATTGTATGATCATATCTAGGGATAATATGCATTTAGACAAGTTTAAAAAGAAAAAAAGGGTCGTTAATCAAGGTTGACTTTCGAGTTGACTTTGGTTTTCCCCGTGTAAACTTCTTAATTCGGTTCATCCGTCTGGGCCGGGTTAAGGGGGTTACAGTGCTTTCTCTGGTGTTTTGTCAAGGATGATCCCATTGGCTGAGACATCAATCATCATTCGTGTTGGGTAGTTCACCCTGTTGTAGAATATTGATACCCGCGTCCAAGTCGTAAGACAATGTAGCGAGCAATTATTCGGCATCTATTGGTACTTCTCCCATGCTTCATACATAGGCTTATCATCTCCTTGTCTAAAGCCAGTTATCTCGCTCCGCAATCTGTGTGTGACATTGGACGGGCTGAAACGGTCTAGGAAGACTTTGCACAGCTCCGTCCATGTGTTGAATGATCCTGTCGCCTGGTTGTTCAACCATTGTTTCACCATATCCCTCAGTGAATAGGGAAATATTCTCAGCCTCAGGACGTCTTGATGGACCCCATGTATTTTAAAAGCTCTACAGATATCCAGAAATCCTCTCAAATGCTGCCGAGCATCTTCCGTGGCAGTCCCTCTAAAGTGCCCTAATGTATTGATCATGTTAAACATGACCGGCTTTAACTAGAAGTGGTCCGCCTCAATATCATGTTCTGTCACTATCAGATCGAACCCTCTGAAGTCATGTTTTAGGTAGTCTCTAGCGGTTCAAACTGGCTGGTGCTTCCTGGTCAGAATAGGGGTTCTGCGTTGGTGGATCTTGCGGACCTCTGGGCAGCAAGTCTTGCTGCCCATCCTTGCTGTGTGCGGTAATGTTGGCAGGGTTATTGTTTTCCATGCTTACCTTTGCTTCTTCTTCTTCTTCTTCTTCTTCTTCTTCTTCTTCTTTGTTTTTCTCTAGGACTACCCTGATCTCCTTTTTAACTTCTCTTAATTACGCTCTATATCGTCGTAAAAGAGGAGTTCTCCTTTGGGTTTGCCCTGGTCATACACTAGCAAAAGCAACTGCAAAATTCTTTTTTTTCTTCCGATTAATAGTAGAAACAAAAAGTAAAGTAAAAGTGCAGAAATTGAAAACGAAATTCGCAGTTACCAATCCCTAGCAACGGCGCCCAAAACATGTAGGGCGTGTAGGTGTTCCCTTTTTGTAATAGTTCAAGTGCACACTCCTGTCAAGTTATAGTATAAAATATGTTGAATCCCACGAGGATTGGACAACTTGTTTCGAATTGTCGTTCTTGTACAGGGAAAAATAAATTGCACAAGTAAAGTGATTGTTGAGAAAAAAGTAAATTAAAACATAAGTAATAAAATAAGTAATCAGGTTGATAGAGAGGGCAGGGTTATGCTGCTCCTTAGTGTGATACTGCGTTGAATAGGTCATGTCGTTTTGCGCTGCCTCGATATGCTGCCTCGACGGGTAAAGGCGGATTGAGGCTGCGACAACTTTCGCTACTACGACAACTTTCGCTACCATGGCAGATCTCTGCTCTTGCAACTTTCGCTGTCTCGACAGGTGGAATGGAGAGAAGTCCTGGCGGCAAGTCTAACAAATACTCCAAGTTCGGGAGAGCAATTCTGAAGTGATCATTCCTATGTCTAGGCAAGGATTCTGTCACCATGTGATGTAGGCAATACCTAGAAATCTCCGCGTAAATTTAACACATGCAGTCGACGTTTGGTTGTTCCTTTTAGCCGATGAAACTCGAACTTATGTCTAAGCTGAATTTGTCAACACCTCGACATGATGAGACCGTACTTAATTCTTTCGTGAGTTTGACACTCTCGTGCCCGACAAATGGATTTCTTCAATTGGACTTTTGGAACTAATTGAAGATGTGAAGAACATGAACTAAGCAAACTTGGAATATTTTATTGAAAAAAACTTGAAACCTAAACAACCGTTTTCACAACTAATTTACAACATAACCCCAAACCCAAGAGAAGTTTAGAACATGGCGGCGGCAGAAAACCCTAACTATGTCTAGAGAAAACCCAAGATGATTTGAACTAGGAGTACAATGAGTATTTATAGACAAATAGCTAGGTCTAGTCCTTCTTGAAGTAGAAGTCCTTAAAAGTAGCTTTTCACATTCAATGTGACTTTAAACTCTGACTCCTTTGAGTTGAATGTGGACTTTATCATGTTTGCCTTAGCCGCAAGCAATCTTGAGATTTTACTTCGGTGGCTCTGCCCGGTGCTACAGACGTCAGAAAATCAAGTGGTCAACATCGATAGAATCAGGGTTTTTGGCTCTATGATTCGCACTCCGATTCTCCATATCTATAGTTTGCTGCCATGGGCAGCAAAGTCGGCGACGACAACAGTTTGCAGCTACTTGGCAGGCTACTGCTTCCATCTAAAACTGCTTCAGTACAGTCCATGGTTCGCTGCCTCAGCCTTGCATCCTCAGCTCTTTTTTTCCTCTGTCAGTCGTTAGTAGCTAAAACCAAAAATACTCTAAAACAATATCTCTTCTTCAACAAATAAAAGATAATCAATATAAACTAGGCAAAGTAAAGAAATACTATAAAATGTAATGCATGATCCTAATTATGCCTAGAATAAACTCAAAAGCAGCAATAATATGAGATGGTATGTGCATGAAATATATGACTTGTGGACACTTTACACACCCTCAAACTCGAACTATTGCTTGTCCTCAAGCAATGCAACCTAACATACTTGCTTTAATAATAATCAGAAAGAAAAAACAGTTTTTCAACTTGATTTCATACCTCAATACCATGGCACCTATATTAAATTAGTGAAGGGAATAAAGCAAGAAAATAACTCAAAATTAATTTCTCATGCCAGTGCAATGTGTGCAAGACTGTATACAAGTTGAATATGCAGAACATATAAATAAATAAAGAGGATGTTACGATATAAGGTTGTTGCCGTGGTAGCACAATTAAGCATAATATTTTAATCATGGCAGTGACGACTTCAGCTTATCACAACTACTTTTTTAGGTCTGAAGTTAAGATAGGAGAAAACTACAAAACCCCAAATCCTTGGAGTAGAGTCATCCCGTGAAGACTTTCATTCACTCATGCTAATTTTTCCGTCACTTTAAAGCTTTCAGATTCATGGACTTTGATAGCAGCAGAGTGTCCTCGCACATGATTCTTCCTAGAGCCTGTTGCGGGCACCTCTAGGGTAAAACAACAATGTTCTTTGTTTTACTTCTGCTGCCGTGGTAGTGCTTTATTTTTATGTTTCTCTTGCTTGCCTCGGCAGCTACCTGCAATCATTTGTTAGAACTTTGCAAAGAATTCTAAAATAAGCAGGCAATGTTCATCAGATATTCTAACACATTCAGCAAGTAACAGTAGTGTTAGACAGTTTTGGAAAAAAAATTCTAAGTCATTTTTCATGATTTTCCCATATTTAGTTCAATTTTAATTTGGTGCGAAAATAAATTAATAGGCTAATCCTATCATAGGAACAAGTTATAACAAATTTTTTCTGTTCTGATTGTTACTAAGGCAAGTACAATGCAACATATATGCTCCTAAGTATGTCTAGACAAAAGATGCGAGAGCTATCCTCCCCAAACTCGAGATGGGCATTGCCCTCAATGCACAAAATAAAATAGATACAAGAGATATAGAAAGGAAAACAGAGAGAGAATAATAAAAATAAATAAAAGAGAAAGAAAAGAAAAACACTAAAAAATGGCTGTGGGTTGAGAGGGGTCTTGAGCCTTTTCTGCTGATGAGGAGGAAGACGTGTGGATGACGAAGCGACGGCCGGCAGAAGTCTTGGCGACAGACTTAGCAGGTGAAGTTTTTGCTTTCCGTGGCGGTTGGATTCTTTTCGGCGTATGTTAAGGCTCTTCTTGAGGTTCGGTAGGGGGAGTTGCTGGAGGTGCTTCGCTCTCTTCTGACTCTGTCTCGAAGTCCACGGGCTCGGCGGCTATGATGTGCCTCTTCCTCTTCCTAGTGCTTTCCTCCGTGGGTGCTGCCAGAGGGATAATCACCATTGGGATGGCTGCTGTTGTTGCTACCACTGCTATTTCTTGCCCTAGCGGCTGCTGCTCGATCTCCTCTGATGAGGAAATGTTCGCCACTATCTCTGCTGTGCATACCGGTGAATGGTGCTGCTGATGCCTCTCGGGGGAGTCTGCCATTGTGTTCGATGCAGAGGTGGTTGAGTAAGTTCTGTAGTGCGTCAGAGAGGGCATCTGGCTGGCGGTAGAGTGGGTAACGACGGCGGATGGCATTCTTTGTGCTGGGGCTTCTGCTGCAAGCTCTGCAGGGAATGGAGTCAGGATGGGTCCATCATCAGGGAATTTCTGCTGGAGATTAGTCATAAAGGCTTATTGGACTTCCCCCACGAATTTCATGAAGCTCAACTGTTGCTGCTCTATACGCTCTGTGTTGTCTATAAGTGTGTGTAGCAATGTGAGGACTTCATTGTATGGGGCAAATTCAGTACTGTCGGGGGCGGCTGGAGTGTCGGGCTAAGCGACATAAGGCTGGCTAGGCGTTATGGGCTCTGTCTTTGGGGCCTGCATCATCTGCAGGCGGACTTGTCTGGTCCACCCTTCTTTGGTAGTCGTCAACTAATCTTTAGGGTCTAACGGAACACCAAAGTTGGCGCAAAGTCTTGTGATGAGGGACAGGAAGTACAACCTGCCTTTTGTCTTTTTAAAGCAATTGTGAATCTCCGTGCATATGATTTCTCCAACATTTATTGGTCGATTCATCAGAATTCTATGAATGAGGGCTAGGCACGACCGATCAACGGTAGAGTTGTGGGAGGTGGGCAGCAGACGCCTCTTTACAAATGTGTTCCACAACATTGCCTCAGGCAGCAGGTGGCGGTGTTGGACAGATCCTACATGCTTGCCTGCTAACCACGGCGTGTTGGGACTGCAGAGTTTGGCCTTGATTTTCTCATAGTCGGCAGCCATCAGTGACTGCCTCCACTCCTCATGAGGGTTGTCATACATATCCAGGACATAGTATCTGTTGATGACGGAGACATTCAGCTTGACCGGCTCTCTACGGACATAAACAAATGGCCGCCCTTGGCGGGGATGATGGGCATAAAAGTCCCTAACCATGGTGATGTTGGCTATCTCTGGCTGCCGTGCGAACATCTCCAATCCCTTGTTATGGATGGTCTCGAACAGGGTCGGCTCTAAGCTGAGATCGTCTGTCTCCCTTGAATAGTGGAAGCCTTGCTCCTCCCATATGGTTTGCTTAGAGAACTGATCTCTGTATCTTTCCTTGTCTTCCCTGGAGCAAATTCTCTTGTATGTGGATTTGGGCTGTGATGCGGATGCCATGTGAAACAGTTGAAGTAATTGAAATTTTGAAAGAAAAATAATTAGAGAGCTGTAGAAGCAAGGAGGTGAAAGTAAGGTAAATGAATTGAGTGAGAGGGGTTTAAATAGAGGTTGTCGAGAGGTGTCATAGCGATAATAAATGCCCAACAGTTTAGTTGTTCTGTGCACGTTACGGAATATCTGCCTGTTATTTTCGGAGTCATTGGCAGCTAGCCGTTGGCGGCCAACTAGTCGTTACGCGTTGCTGCGCTGGGCTGCCACGTGCTATCTCGGCGGCATGGTGGGCGGGCTCCTTGTTGGGCCTTCTTCATGGTCCGGCTCTTTTATAAAGACAAAAATAAACGTAATTAAATAACTTCTGAAAAATAAAAATCTGCAAACAAATCTAATCCTAAAAAAATTAAACTCTAATCCTAATGCATAAAAAAATAGGTTATGTTGGGAGGTGCATCTCCAAAACATAACCACTTCCTGAGGGTTTTGTGTTTGGCTTTTCGTCCAGGTATGTTCGTCCTCTCCTCAGGTGGGTCCTCCAGTTTCTTTAGGTTCTATGCTGCTGGTTCCTTTAGCCTGCCCCTTGATCTGTCACGACAGCTGCTGCACTGGCTTATTTCTATGCTGATGCTGGAAGCTCTTGCATTTGGCCATCCTTCCTTTCCCTTTTCTGAGGGTTGTAGCACATTCATCTTGATACTCTTGTCGTCTACCCTCATGGTCAACTCCCCAAGTTCCACATCTATTAGCGTTCTGCCCGTGGCCAAGAACGGTCGTCCAAGGATTATAGGGGCTTTTTCATGGTCCTCGCAGTCTAAGATGAGGAAGTCAGCAGGAAGAATCAGGTTGCCCACCTTTACTAAGATGTCTTCAATTTTTTCCTCCGGTTCTACAAACGAATGGTCCACAAGTTTTAGCATGACAGAGGTAGGTTTGACCGGCCCAATTCCTAGCTTATCGAAGACTGCCTTGGGCATAAGGTTGATGATGGCTCCCAAGTCGCATAGGGCTTTCGTTTGGTGTTTGTTGCCTATCCTGCATGGGATAACAAAGCTGCCCGGGTCTGTCTGCTTGGGCGGCAACTTGTTGTGCAGCATTGCCATACATTCTTCTGTGACACCCACTGTCTCGAACTCCCCAATCCTCTTCTTTTTAGAAACCATGTCCTTGAGATGTTTTGCGTAGTTGGGCATACTTTGAATGGCTTCTATTAGAGGTATGTTGATGTGCACCTGCTTTAGAATGTCTAGGAACCTTCTAAACTGGTGCTTTTGCTTTTGATGCTTAAGCCTTTGAGGGAAAGGTGCTGGCAGACGGATATCCTCTAAGATAGGATATCCTAGTGGGTTTGGGTATTGCCTCTAAGCTGCTGGATGCTGCTCCCATTGTCAGACTGCTATAGATTTCTGTGAACTGTCCAAATTGGGTCTCTAGGGTTTTTATAGCAGCCTCCTAGTTGTTCATTCTCATCTTCGTCCTATCCATAAAAAACTCAGTTTTATCAATAAATTTATTAGTACGAATAATAAAATCACTAGTTCTAGTCATGAAAGTGTGAAGGGTTTCTTCTAGTGAATTATTGTTTTGTGGATGTTGAGTTTGTTGTATGGACTGGTCTGTTGGTAGCCTCCCTGTCGTTATTGTGGGTTTGCAGCAGTCTTTGGTTTGCTCCAGGAGAAGCTGGGATGGTTCTTCCATCTAGGGTTGTAATTGTTCTGGGCGGGTCTGTTGTTCCTCTCATATCCTCCCATATAGCTGGCAGATGCAGTATTGTCAGAGGAATCATAGTTGCCCCCACACTCGCCACAGAACGGTTCTACAACCTTTACCTCATGGATTTTTCCAGCAGGTTGCACCATTTTCATGACCAGCTCTGTCAGTGTGTCAAGGCGGGCATTGACAGATTCTGAGGCTACTACCTCGTTTATAGTGGTTGGCCGCCTAATACCGCCTCGACGGGCGGTTGTATACTTGTATCCAATTTTTGGCGGCTTGATTCAACAGCCTCCGTGCTTCCTCTGGTGGCCTTTCAAGGATGATCCCATTGGCCGAGGCATCAATCATCATTCGTGTTGGGTAGTTCATCTTGTTGTAGAATATTGATACCCGTGTCCAAGTCGAAAGACCATGTAGCGGGCAGTTATTCAACATATGTTGGTACCGCTCCCATGCTTCATACATCGGCTCATCACCCCTTGTCTAAAGGTAGTTATCTCGTTCCGCAATCTATCTGTGACATTGGACGGGCTGAAACGGTCTAGGAAGTCTTTGCACAGCTCCGTCCATGTGTTGAATGATCCTGTCGGCTGGTTCTTCAACCATTGTTTCGCCCTATCCCTCAGTGAATAGGAAAATAATCTCAGCCTCAGGACGTCTTGATGGACCCCATGTATTTTAAAAGCTCTATAGATATCCAAGAATCCTCTCAAATTCTGTCGAGCATCTTCTGTGGTAGTCCCTCTAAAGTGCCCTAATGTATTGATCATGTTAAACATGACCGGCTTTAACTCAAAGTGGTCCGCCTCAATATCAGGTTCCGTCACTGTCGGATCGAACCCTCTAAAGTCATGTTCTAGGTAGTCTCTAGTGGTTCGAACTGGCTGGTGCTGCTTGGGCAGAATAGGGGGTCCTGCCTCGGTGGATCTTGCGGACCACTGGGCGGCAAGTCTTGCTGCCCATCCTTGCAGTGTGCGGCAATGTTGGAAGGGTTATCGTTTTCCATGCTTACCTTTGCTTCTCCTTTTTCTTCTTTGTTTTTCACTAGGACTACCCTGATCTCCTTCTTAAGTTCTCTTGCCTTACGCTCGATATCGTCGTAAAAGAGGAGTTCTCCTTTTGGGTTTGCCCTGATCATACACTAGCAAAGGCAACTGCAAAATTCTTCTTTTTTCTGATTAATAATAGAAATAAAAAGTAAAGTAAAAGTACAGAAATTGAAAACAAAATTTGATGTTACCAATCCCCAGCAACGGCACCAAAAACTTGTAGGGCGTGTAGGTGTTCCCTTTTTGTAAGAGTGCAAGTGCACACTCCTGCCAAGTTATAGTATAAAAGATGTCGAATCCCACGAGGATTGGACAACTTGTTTCAAATTGTCGTTCCTGCACAAGGAAAAATAAATTGCAGAAGTAAAGTGATTGTTGAGAAGAAAAGTAAATTAAAACACAAGTAATAAAAGAAGTAATCAAGTTGATAGAGAGGGCATGGTTATGATGCTCCTTAGTGTGAAACTGTGTTGAATAGGTCAAGTCGTTTTGTGCTGCCTCGATATGCTGCCTCGGTGGGTAAAGGCAGATTGAGGCTGCGGCAACATTCGCTACCACGGCAGATCTCTGCTCTTGCAACTTTCACTGTCTCGGCAGGTGGAATGGAGAGAAGTCCTGGCGGCAAGTCTAGCAGATACTCCATGTTCGGCAGATCAATTCTAAAGTGATCCTTCCTATATCTAGGCAAGGATTCTGTCACCACGTGATGTAGGAAATACCTAGCAATCTCAGCGTAAACCTAACACAAGCAATCGACGTTTGGTTGCTCCTTTTAGCCGCTAAAACTCGAACTTATGTCTAAGCTGAATTTTTCAACACCTCTACATGATGAGACCGTACTTAATTCTTTCATGAGTTTGACACTCTCGTTCCCGACAAATGGATTTCTTCAACTGGACTTTTGGAACTAATTGAAGAAGTGAAGAACATGAATTAAGAAAACTTGGAATATTTTATTGAAAACAAACTTGAAACCTAAACAACCGTTTTCACAACTAATTTACAATATAACCCCAAACCCAAGAGAAGTTTAGAACATGGCGACGACAGAAAACCCAAGATGATTTGAACTAGGAGTACAATGAGTATTTATAGATAAATAGCTAGGTCTAGTCCTTCTTGAAGTAAAAGTCCTCAAAAGTAGCTTTTCACATTTAATGTGTCTTTAAACTCTGACTTCTTTGAGTTGAATGTGGACTTTATCATGTTTGCCTTAGCCCGCAAGTAATCTTGAGATTTTACTTATGTGGCTCTGCCCGCTGCTATAGACGTTGGAAAATCAAGTGGTCGGCATCGATAGAATCAGGGTTTTGGCTCTACGAATCACACTCCGATTCTCCATCTCTATAATTTGCTGTCGTGGGCAGTAAGGTTGACGGCGGCAACACTTGGCAGACTACTACTTCCGTCTGAAATTGCTTCAGTACAGCTCCATGGTTCGCTGCCTCAGCCTCGCATCCTCAGCTCTTCTGACCTTCTATCAGTAATAAGTACCTAAAACCAAAAATACACTAAAACAATATCTCTTCTTCACCAAATAAAATATGATCAATATAAACGAGGTAAAGTGAAGAAATACTGTAAAATGCAATGCATGATCCTAATTATGCCTAAAATGAACTCAAAAACATCAATAATATGAGATGGTATGTGCATGAAATATAAGACTTGTGGACACTTTACACTATATTACCAAGGCAATCGAACTAATGAGAATTGAATTTATAATTTGTTATATGTGACAATCTAAATAATGTTCATTGTTAGTATTTTGAGAATGCCCATGGATCGAATTGAGCTGCCTATGTATTAAATTAAGATTAAAATTTATTCTCTGCTACAATTTGCTGTTGTTTGTATAAATGATATATGAATGATCATATAATATCTTGTAAAACTTGATTGTTCGAATGATACATGAATGAAATTGGAATTATTAATGTTTGAGGCAGCGTTGTATTCGAATGGATGGATTTAATGGATGAATTAAATTGTTGATATAATTAGTTATGAAATTGTCCTTGAATATGTCTGAGTTGATTGCACTTGTGTGTGTAAATGACATGTTAGCCTTTGGTTGCTCTTGATAATTTGAATGATATGTAAGATTGAAAATGATATACTTATGGTAAATGGAAATTGCTATTTGATCAAATGACTAAACATTAAAAGATGTTAGTGTAAGGTTTCCTCACTAAGTACCATGTGTACTTATCACTCCGTTTTTCCTTTCTTCCCAACAATTCAGGTTTTAGCGATTTTCAGCTCCTCTATCCCGAACCTGTTAGAGCATCTACCAACTGCAAGTATGCCTTGCATCGTCTTTGTTGTCCTTTTGTGTGGTGGCTTAGTGGTCAGCATTTTAATGCAAGTGGCATGTATTCTGTTAATAATGAAACTCTATATGTGGTGTATGTAATGAACTAACTCGTATTCCCGTTTATTTTTGTTGTATATAATAGGGTAAATATGGGTTATAGTAGTAAGCCCTAATATATTTTGTTTAGAGGCTTGCTAATGTTTTTGGTATAGTTTTGTATAGATGACCTAGAGTCATTTTAGCCTCTAAGTTTGGAAATCATCCTAGGTGGATGAAAATTAGCAAAAAGATATTCATATGGTCACGTTTTGTTAAGCTCAATCGAATGGGGAAGGGTTTTTTATGATTGAGTTCATTATGAAATACAAATTGATCGGATGTGTATATGCCTCAGTATGATTCGGTTTATGGAATTATATGATAAATTAACATGCCTTGATTTAAATGGAATCATATGAAAAGATTTAGTAAATTGATAGATGATAAAAATGGTCACCTTTTGTTTGTAATGCAAAAACGAAAGTCTAAGTGATAAGTAGCATTAAATTGATATGCAAGCTAGGAATGATTGTTGGTCATGTTACAAGTAGCTTTAATTCGAACGAATTACAAATTATAATTGGAATTGATTAGCAAGTTGGTTTATATGTATAAGTTAAATGTATCCAAATAAAAAAATAGTTCGGTTCGCTGCGCACCTATCATAAGTATGTTTAGTAAACGAGCGTAACATTCCTCGTTCCTAGTCGAGGCGAGGGGTGTTACAAAAAGTGGTAATCAAAGCTTTTTAAGTTAGTTCCTAAAGTTCGTTTGAGTCTGCATGCACCGTATAGGTTTAAACTAAGCCACCCAAGAGTTGTATATAAAGATGTTTGCAAATTCGTTTTTCTAACTCCTTCTGATTTGAATTAATGTTAGAATGGATGAGACTTCACTCGGTGGGAACAATTAAAGTCCACGAGAATCTTCCAATGAGGGTGGAAGCATAAGAGTGGAACATAATCCTTTGAAACAAACCGAGCCTCGAGAAACTGAACAACCTCGAGTAGAGTCTCCAGAACCAGTGCAACCTCAGCAAGAGGCCGTGGTCATTCAAACTGCCCAACAAGAATGTCTCTTTAGCATGAAGGAGATGTTCGATCAGTTGGTGACTAATCTCAAACAAGATCACTCGTCTGCTCATACAGTGGTTGTGCCAAGTAGAGCCCCTATTAATAAACTGTCTCAGCACCTTTTCTTATACTTTTGCTGGTGCTAACGACGAAAAGCCGGAAGATGCTGAATATTGGCTTGAGAACACCACTAAAGTTGTAACTAAACAGTTACAGTGCTTAGACGAACACAAACTAGAGTCTGATGTGGCCCTATTAGCGGATGAAGCTATGAACTGGTGGAAAACCACTACTTTGACTGTTCCACCTGAATCTGTGACATGGAAATTATTCGTGGAGGAATTCAAAAAGAATATATCAGTGAACAGTATCTAGCTGAGCGCAGAAGACGTTTCTTGTACCTTAAGCAAGCTAATAAGCCTATTGAGCAATATGTGGTTGAATTCTGCAAATATTGCAAGTATGGCTCTGAATACATTAAGACCGAGGCTGACAAGTGTCGAATGTTCATTGATGGCCTTAATGATGAATTGAGCCCAATATTTACTGCTCTGGGGATCACTAATTTCTTAAACCTTGTCAATAGAGTCATCGCAACGGAAGCTAAAATGAGAGCTGCCGAATGAAGGAAAGGGGGTAATCGAGCTCATAAGAAGCAAGAACGGGATGACAAATCCCAATGGAAATCTAAGAAGACAAAATTTCAAAAAGAAGGTTCTTCTAATTTCACCTCTGCTCCGAGGGGTAATTACACTTCAAAACATTCAACGATGATCAAATCTTCAGTACCAGCTATATCAATTAATAGCACAGGAAATTCAAAGAAGAGTTCACCTTGCAAGTTCTGCCAGAAGCCACATCGTGGCCAATGTCGTTTTCAATCAAATATATGTTATGCTTGTGGTGGCGACGATAATTACATTAAAGATTGTCCTCGGAATTCTGAACAAACTCCAGCTCGGAATTCTGCAGTACCTAGTTCGACACCATCCAATCAAAACAAAAATATCAAACAAGGTCAATCGAGCTATCAGGGGAGAGGGAAGAGCGCTCATTCGAATGCCCATACTCATCAAGAGTCCCGAGCCCCTTCTCGTGTTTACCATATTCGTGGTAGGGAAGATGAAGAATCTCCTGATGTCATTGCAAGTACTGTTGAAATAAACCTTAACCCTGTTTATGCTTTGATAGACTCGGGATCTACTCATTCATGCTTATGTGCAAACTTGATAGAAAAATTGAGTCTAAAGCTTGAACTTGTCCAAACCGATTTGGTAGTTTCTAATCCTTTGGGAGGGATTTCTAAATTAAACTTGATTTGTAGAAATTTCCAACTTACCATTCGAAATATGTCATTTCTGTTGATCTTTATATTTTGCCCACATGTGAATTTGATTTGATATTGGGATTAGATTGGCTAAGTAAACATGAAGCTTAGGTAGACTGTCAAAATAAAAGACTATACCTCCGGGGTTTAGGAAAAGAGTCAATACTCCTAATGGATAAAAAGCCTACCTATTTTTTCTTCCATGGTCTTACAAGACCAAATTGAATTTGGTTTACCGAAAATGGCCATCGTTTCTGAATTCACTGATATTTTTCCTGAGGAACTTCCTGGTCTTCCTTCGACTAGAGAAGTGGAATTCGGAACTGAAGTTCAGTTAGGAACAAATCCAGTGTCCATTACGCCCTATCGTATGACACCAGTTGAGTTGAAAAAACTCAAGAAACAAATTCAAGAATTAGAAGACAAAGGATTCATTCGACCCAGAACATCTCCCTGGGGCGCTCCTGTTTTATTCTTCAAGAAAAGGGATGGAACAATAAGGCTTTGTATTGATTATCGTCAATTAAACAAAGTAACGATCAAGAACAAGTATCTGTTGCCAAGGATTGAGGACTTGTTCGATCAACTCAAACATGCTGTTGTATTTTCTAAGATCAATCTTCGATTGGGTTATTATCAGATGAAAGTGAAAGATGATGATGTACCCAAGACATCTTTTAGAACCATATATGGCCATTATAAATTTCTAGTAATGCCATTCGGGCTAACCAATGCCTCATCTGCATTTATGGATCTCATGAACAGAGTATTCAAGCCCTATCTTGATAAATTTGTGGTCGTCTTTATAGATGACATCTTGGTCTACTCTCGTAACAAGGAGGAACATGTTGAACACCTTCAAATTGTCTTGCAAACCCTTCGAGAACGTCAGTTATTCGTTAAATTTTCCAAGTGCGGATTCTGGCTATCTGAAGTGTCATTCTTGGGCCATGTCATCTCGGCTCAAGGAATTAAGGTTGATCTGAAGAATGTTCAGTCCATTGTTGACTGGAGATCTACGAGAAATGTGAGTGAAGTTCGAAGCTTTCTCGGGTTGGCCGGATATTATAGAAGATTTGTTAAGGGATTTTACACTATTGCTCTGCCATTAACTAAACTTCTTCAAAAAGACGAGCCTTTCGAATGGTCAGAGAAACAACAACGAAGTTTCGACCAGCTCAAGCAAGCCTTGACTCATGCTCCCGTTCTTATCCAACCAGAATCGGGAAAGGAGTTTACAGTTTATAGTGATGCATCTCATTCAGATCTAGGATGCATCCTGATGCAAGGAGGTAATGTGATTGCTTATGCTTCAGAACAATTGAAACCTCATGAGCTTAATTATCCAACTCACGATTTAGAACATGATGCGATTGTGTTCGCTCTTAAAATCTGGAGGCATTATCAGTACGGTGAAAAGTGTTACCTGTTTACCGATCACAAGAGCCTCAAATATCTTTTGACTCAAAAAGATATGAATCTAAGGCAGAGAAGATGGGTAGAACTACTTAAAGACTATGATCTAATCAT
Source organism: Hibiscus tridactylites (assembly GCA_958450335.1). NCBI lineage: Eukaryota > Viridiplantae > Streptophyta > Magnoliopsida > Malvales > Malvaceae > Hibiscus > Hibiscus tridactylites. The sequence goes on along the minus strand of OY288268.1, from coordinate 56,429,900 downwards.
TGATTATCATCCGGGAAAAGCAAACGTGGTCGTTGATACCCTTAGTCGGAGACCATACTCAGGTAAATTCATCTAAACTAAAAGCCTTGAAAATTTGAATTTAAAAAATTTGTCTTTCTTATTTTACAAGAAACCATTCGAACATTTGCCTTGTTTTGCAAGTAACCACTTGAAAATATGTTTAAACTCTCTTGTTCGATCTTGTAGCTTCAAATGCTATAAATGCTCATCTTCAAGTGTATCAGAAGCGATGATTTATGCCCGAGCTTCAAATTTAATCTAGCTTAATCTTGAGAATTAAGGAATTACAACAATGTGACCCTGAACTTCAAGCTATCATTTTGAAGCTTAACTCAGAAGCCAATCAAGATTTCTCAATTCATTCGTATGTCATGCTTTATTTCAAGAATAGAGTATGTGTTCCAAACAATGAAGAATTGGAAAATGAGATTTTACATTAAGCACATCAAAGTCCCTTCTTGATTCATCATGGATCTGTCAAAATGTTTGAAGACCTTCAATCTCTGTATTTGTGGCCAGGAATTAAATCTGCCATCACTGATTTGTATCTAGGTGTTTGAACTGTCAAAGAATCGAAGCCGAACACCAAGCTCCCACTGGATTGCTCCAACCTCTTGAATTTCCTCAGTGGAAGTGGGACCGAATCACGATGGATTTTGTAACCGGTCTTCCTCTCACTCTAAGAAAATGTGATGCAGTGTGGGTAATTGTAGACCGATTCACTAAGTCGGCTCACTTTATCCATGTCCGAATGAATTATAGCTTGGAAACCTTAGCCGATCTGTACATTCGTAAAGTGATTTGCTTACATGGATTTCCTACCTCAATTGTTTCAGATCGAGATCCTAGATTCACAGATCGATTCTAGAAAACTTTACAACGGGCTCTTGGAACCAAATTGAATCTTAGTACGACTTTCCATCCATAGAGTGATGGTCAATCCAAAAGGGTGATACAAGTGCTCGAAGATATGCTTAGAGCTTGTGTTATCGACTTCGGAAGAAACTGGGAGAAATCCATATCGCTCATCAAATTTGCTTATAACAATAGTTATCAAGCTTCGATTAAAATGGCTCCCTTCAAAGCTCTATATGGAAGAAACTGTAGAACACCTTTATGCTGGTCTGAGTTAGGTGAAAATAAAGTTCTTGGTCCTCAATTGCTTTGGGAAACCGAAGAACATGTTCAAGTCATTCATAGTATATTGAAACAAGCTTTTGACTGATAGAAAGCTTACACTGATCTTAAACGAAGGGACATCCAGCACAATGTTGGAGACAAAGTGTTCCTTAAAGTTTCTCCCTGGAAGAAAGTCTTTAGATTTGGCAAGAAAGGAAAACTTAGTCCTTGATTTATCAGACCCATCAAAATTACTAAAAGAATTGGACCAGTGGCTTATCGACTTGCGCTTCCTAGCGAGTTCGATAAAATCCACAATGTATTCCATGTCTCAATGCTTCGAAATTATTGATCCGACCCATCTCATGTTTTGGAACCAGAAGAGGTGGAACTAAATCCCGACTTATCATATGAAGAGGAACAAATTCAAATTCTTGCTAGAGAGATTAAAAGGCTCCAAAACAAAAGTGTCCTATTAGTTAAAGTATTGTGGAGAAATCACAAAGTAGAGGAAGCGACATGGGAACCTGAAGGTGCGATGTAGAAACAATATCCACATCTGTTCAGTTCATGTAAGAATTCGAGGGCGAATTCTTTCTTTTAAGGAGGGGAGGATTGTAACACCCTCGAACCTCGCCTAAAAGTTAAAAGAAAATTAAGCAAAATTTAATTTTAATTAGATTAGAATTATAAAGTGTCTTGACAAATTAATTTAATTAATGACTCAATTGAGAATTAAAAAGAAATAAAATACTTGATTGCCTAGTGACTAAACCGAATAAGGGAAGAAATGATGTCTTTGCATGTCACATTTTAGAATTCTTGGACTGCCCTTAGATTAGCTCAATATTAAGAATTAAGTAAGGGACAAAAGAGACCATTCTCACTCCTAATTGTGACACAATTGTCAACCATCATCATTCCTTCTCTTCTCTCTTACCCGACACCTTAGTGGGTAAGAGAAAAACTTGTGAAAAATTGAGAGAACAAAGGGGAGAGAGTCAGCCATTGCTGGAAATAAAAAGATAAGAAGAAGCTTTGCATGTTAGAGAAATTAACTTGAAAAACTAGATCAATCACAACAAGTAAATCCAACTTTCTTTCTTATTTTCGAATATATATACATATATATATATATATAATGCATGATGTAAATGAGCCATCTATGTTCTTGATTTGAGGCTGTTAGAGAAGTGAATGATGGTGATAAACTAACATGCAAATTGTTAGAAAGAAAATAGAGTATTAAAGGTTGTAAACGGAAACTAGAGTAAACTGTCCAGCAAGCTAGTGAAATGAGCAGAAACTTGTAAAATTCACCAAAAATCATTGGATTGGAATTTTGACTTGAAACTTTTATAGGCGATACTTGAGAATGTTAGTTTTAATTAGAAAAAAACGACACTAGATTTCAAAATTTTTAGAAAAATATGGAGCTAAAATGGGACAAGAGGTACAAATTGTCCGACATGTAGGAGAGACGAACCTTTGAATAAAAATCTGTATCGATTGTATAGAAACTAAATTGTGGAAATTATTTGGATTTAAAGATAATGTCATTAGCTTTAAAATGGTATAGATTAATTGAAAATACAAGTTACGGGTTGAAAGTTATGGCCAATTTAGTAACAAGACTCGAATCTGTCCAGAATTAGAAGATTCATTAAAATTAGTTGCGAAAATTAGCTTAATTGAGTAACCGATTGTTAAATTGAATTATAATCAGTTATGTATTGATTGTGATTGAATAATTAGATCTGAGAGAAGAAGGAATCGAAGAAGATCCAATAGCTAAATCGACCAAGGATCGAAGGAAAAGTATTCAGATTCATGATTAATTCGGCGTTTGTGAGTGAAACAAACCTTAAAGTTGAGAATAGTGTCTCGACTAAATTTGTTTAATTTTGTCTTTGGATTGCATGAAATTGGTCTTAATAATGGATTGGTAAATTAATAAGGGAAGAAGGATTAATAAGGAAACTAGTATTGGGAAATGTTGTTGTGTTTGAATGGTTGAGTACTTGATTGGAATTTTGGTGATTTCCATGCTTAATTATTATAGAATTGGAACATTATGGCTCGAATTATGATGAATAATGAGTGATTTGGTTGCTGGAAATTGCTTATGAATTTAGTTATGTCCTTGTTGATCAATTTATATGTGTTATATGCCGAGGAATGGATATTATGTGACCAATGGATGAATTTATATGACATGTGTTTGGTAATTTGTGTTGAAATTTGGAATTATGTGATATGTAATTGAAATTATATGTTAGAAATGAGAATATGCGATTTATGTTGTAAATCGATGTTGACTTTTAAATTGGTTGGTATGAACAAATGGTTATATGCTAGATTGATTATTAACACGTGAATTAACAACACTGTTAGAAGGGACAAGTCCTTGGTTATATGGTCAGTCTAGGTAGTACGGCATGCCTAGAGTCTAGAGCTCGAAATTTGGTACGTTAGTGTACCCCTCTGAATTTGGTACGTCAGTGTTCCCCTATGAATTTTGTACGTGAGTGTACCCCTCTGATTTTGGTATGTAAGTGTACCCCTCTATTTGATGATTATTCACCCCTTTGTCATATGCAACTCGAATACCTAACTAGCTATATTACCAAGGCAATCGAACTAATGAGAATTGAATTGATAATTTGTTATATGTGAAAATCTAAATAATGTTGATTGTTAGTATTTTGAGAATGCCCGTGGATCGAATTGAGCTGCCTATTTATTAAATTAAGATTGAAATTAATTCTCTGCTATAGTTTGTTGCTGTTTGTGTAAATGATATATGAATGATCGTATAATATCTTATAAAGCATGATTGTTCGAATGATACATGAATGAAATTGAAATTATTGATGTTTGAGGCAGCCTTGTATTCGAATGGATGGATTTAATGGATGGATTAAATTCTTGGATATTCTAAAGCAGGTGTACATAAATATTCCTCTCATAGAAGCCATTCAGAACATGCCCAACTATGCAAAATACCTCAGGGACATGGTTTTTAAGAGGAAGAGAATTGGGGAGTTTGAAACAGTTGTTGTAACAAAGGAGTGCATGGCTATTCTGCACAACAAGTTGTCGCCCTAGCAAACAGATTCAGGTAGCTTTGTTATACCATGCAGAATAGGCAGCAAGCACGAAACAAAAGCTCTGTGCGACTTAGGAGCCATCATAAACTTGATGCTCAAGGCAGTCTTCGACAAACTAGGAATTGGGCAAGCCAAACCTACCTACATTATGTTGAAACTTGCCGATCATTCCTTTGTACAGTCGGAGGGCAAGATCAAAGATATCCTAGTTTGAGTGGGCAACCTTATTCTTCTAGTTGATTTCCTCTACTTAGACTATGAGGCCGATGAAAATGCCCCCATCATCCTTGGGCGACCATTTTTGGCCACGGGAAGAACTCTAATAGATGTGGAACATGGGGAGTTGACCATGAGGGTAGACAATCAGAGCATCAAGTTAAATGTGTTACAACCCTCAGAAAAGGAAAAAGAAGGATGCCATGATGCTCAGGCCGCCAAAATCAGCATAGAGACAGGTCAATGCAGCAACTGTCACGGCAGACCCAAGGGCAGGCTAAAGGACCCAGTAGTACACCACCTTAAAGAACAGAAAGACCCCCCCAGGAGGGAAAGACAAGAAACACCACCTCAAGAAGTGGTTATGTATGAGAGATGCACCCAAATGCACTCCCAAAAAAACTTAATTATTTTTTTCTTTATTTTCTTTATTTTTATTTTTATGTTTTAGGAATAGAATTTAATTTATTGCAATTTGTTTTTATTAGGATTAGATTTTAAACTAGTTACATTTATTTTATTCAAATTTTTATTTTTCAGAATTTATTTTTAGTATTTAATTATCTTTATTTTTATTTCAGGCTTTAGGAATAAAAGAGCTGGATCAAGAAGAAGGCCCAACAAGGAGCCCGCCCACCATCCCGCCAAGATAGCCAAGGGTGACCCAACGCAGACAGCGTATAACGGCTAGTTGCCCACTAACAGCTAGCTGTCAATGGCCATAGAAATAATAGGCAGAAATCCTGTAACTTAAATTTCAACCGTCTCACACATGGCTTCTACATCAGCACCTAAACCCACCTTCAAACGCTTCTGCTCCAAGGCAGATGAGAAGAGATGCAAAGATTGGTTTGCCAAGCAAGCAATTTGGGAGGAGCAAAGTTTCCACTACACGAAGTAAACAGGGGACCTTGGCTTAGAGCCCTCCTTGTTCGAGACTATCTGTAAAACCTATGTTTGATTTTGATATAACTAGATCTTTAAGGATCAATTTGAAAAACTTAAAATTGTTTTTTGAAAGTCCCTTAATAATTTTAAAACACCAACTCTTTCAAACTGATTTGAAAAACTCAAACTCAAAATATTTTCTAAGTGTTCCAAGGCCAAACTATTGAAAAATGTTCAGGTGTATCGATACACTCCCAAGCGTATCGATACCTTTTTACAAAACTTGGCTACTGTCGGAACACGTATCGATACGGTAAACCCTCGTATCGATACGCCCCTGTGTTAAAACCTAAAGAGTTTGAATAGCGTACCGATACAGCAAACCCTCGTATCGATACGGGCTTTATAATTTTTAAATATAAGCCAGTTTAAAAAATATGACCGTTGGTGTCAGTTGGTTGGTAACCAAACTTTAAAAGGTCGTTGACCCGTATCGATACGCCTAACCCCCGTACCGATACGAATATCGATAGTGAGCTAAGTTGAGAAAAAAGGTATCGATACGGCCTTTACTGTTTCGATACCCCGTACCGATACGCTTACGCGCGTATCGATACCCCTTATTTATTGCACACAACGGCTCTTTCTTTTGTGAGACAGGTATCGATACACCTTCCCGCGTACCGATACGCATAGGTGCAGAAGTGCATTTATGGTGGTAAGAGAGGGTTCCAACGGCTCCATTTATGTTCCCAACCACCCAAACGGCTAGAAATCAATTAGGAGGTATAAAAGACACATCTAAAAGCATCAGCAACAACTATTGATCTTCAAGAAAACATCTATTCATCAAATCCAAGCAATTGTGCAAAAATTCATATTGTCTAGAAACCCCAATTGTAATTTTCATTCTTATCTTGTTCAATTGGGTTGAGTGCTTGTAATTGGGCTATCATTTGTATTGAGAGATACTTCATTAGCCAACAAATTTCTTTGATCTCTTGTTGTGAGGATTGGGTTGAATTTTGGGTAGAAAATTCAACCGATATTGTAAGGGTTGCCTCCTTAGCCTAGAAAAGGGGAATAGCAATTAGTGGAATTGTTGCAAATCCTTAGTGAAGCTAAGGTAGTGGATGTAGAGTTCATTTGGAACTTGAACCACTCTAAAATCCCTTGTCATTATTTTTAATTTGCAATTTCCACCACAAAATCTTTAAATTTCCAATTCACCCCCTCTTGGTTCATATCGATCTTTCGATCCACTCAACAATTGGTATCAGAGCCTACCTCTTTGAGGATTAATAACCACAAGAGGAGTTCCTTGGAAGAGTGTGATCATCAAAATATCAAGAGATGGCTTCAACCTCTGGTTCGGGCATGTACGAGTCTCAATCTACCACAAAGCCTCCCTTCTTTAAGGGTGATAACTATTCTTTTTGGAAGAATAGAATGCGTCTCTTCATCAAGTCAAATGACTACCTAGTGTGGGATGTCATTGAAGATGTCCCTTATATTCCATTGAAGCAAGATGGTGAAGGCAAGATGGTCTTAAACAAAAAGATGGAGATGAGTGAGGAGGAGAGGAAAAAGATTCAAGTCAATGATAAAGCTCTCCACATGCTCTTTTGTTCTTTCGGTCCGGACATCTATTCAAAGGTCTCATCAATCGAGAGTGCCAAAGAAGTGTGGGACACTCTTGAAACTACTTATGAAGGCACCAACGATGTTAAAGAAACTAAGATTGGAATTCTCAATCTTAGTTATGAAAATTTCAAGATGGAGCCCGATGAGACGGTGTCTAAGATGTTTGATCGTTTCTCCATGATTGTCAATGGGCTAAAGGGTTTTGGAGAAATCATACCGAAAGACAAGCTTGTCCGGAAGCTACTCTATTCACTTCCCGAGTCTTGGGATGGGAAGAGAACCGCTATCATTGAAGCTAAGAATTTGAAAACTTTGAAGCTTGATGAGCTTGTGGGTTCTCTCCTTACTCATGAGATCATGAAGCAAGGAAGGGAAGATAAGAAGAAGAAAGAAGAGAAAAGGGTAGAGAAGCTTGAGGTTGAGAAGAAGAAGAAGATGGGAATAGCTCTCAAGGCTAAAGCTTCACAACATGAAGAGAGCTCATCTAGTGAGGAGGATGAACTCGAAGAATTGGCTATGATAGCCAAACGATTCTCACGATTTATGAGGTCCAACCGGAGAAGAAAAATCCAAAGAAAGATGGACTTCAAAAGAAAGAACAAAGAAGAAGGAAGGGATCCTATCATTTGCTTTGAGTGCAAACCACCCGGCCACATACGTTCGAAGTGCCCTCAACTCAAGAAGAAGGGCTTTGAGAAGAAGAAGAAGCTCAAAGGCAAGCTTGCTACTTGGAGTGATGAGGAGTCATCAGAGGATGACGAACAAGAAGTGGCTAACCTTTGCCTCATGGCACTTGAGGAAGATTCCTCCATGGTAACCTCTAACTCATCTACTTTAGATTTTTCATATGAAGAATTAAATGATGCATATGATGAGTTACAAGAGGTCTATGATGAATTAGTTGAGAAATATAAAGAGTCGATCATTAGGAATAAAAAGATTATTTTAGAACTAAATGAGAAAAATTACTCACTCACTCAAGCTAATTCAAAATTTGAGAAAAAGATATTAGGATTACAAGATGAACTAAAATTCTTTCAAGATGAAAATGTTGATCTTAATAATTTTTTATCTCAATGTAATAGTGAACACCAAAAGGTGTTGGGTGAGCTTAATGAGCTCAAAAAGTCTTTGAAAAATGTTGGTAGTGTCAAGCATGAAATATGTGAATCCTCTAGAACACACCAACCTAAGAAAAAGACTAACTACCACAAACAAGGTAGCTATCCTAGACATACTAGAGCTAAAAGAATTAGAAGTGTATGGGTTCCTAAGGAACTTGTAAAATCTAATAATATTAATGCTATGTCATCTTGGATTCCTAAAGGAACCAAGGTTATGGGAGCTAACACTCATGGACCCAAAATGATTTGGGTACCAAAAACAAAAGCTTAATATCTTTGTTTGTAGGGGGAGCATTGCTACAAGGCCAAAGCACAAAGTCAAAACTCATGGTACCTTGATAGTGGATGCTCGAGGCACATGACCAGAGACAAGAGTAGATTCATGGATCTAAAGCCAAAAAGTGGAGGAGTAGTGACTTTTGGTGACAACTCCAAAGGCCACATTAAAGGTATTGGCTCCATAGGTAATCACTCTACTATTCTCATTGAAAATGTATTATATGTCGATGGTCTTAAACACAATTTATTGAGCATAAGTCAATTGTGTGATAAAGGATTTAACGTTTTATTTGATAAAAATGGATGCAAAATTGTGGACATTAAATCTAATAATATTATGCTCATAGGTCATCGCATAGGGAACATATACATGGTGCATCTAGATGACATTCATACATCTCATGCATGCTTAGTTGCACAAAATGAAAATGATGCATGGTTGTGGCATAGGAAGCTAGGACATGCTAGCATAAGTGTTTTAGAAAAACTAGTCTCCCTTAATCTAGTTAGAGGTTTACCCAAGATAAAATTTTCAAATGATAAAATTTGTGATGCATGTTCAAAGGGTAAACGACATAGATCTTCCTTTAAATCCATTAATGATGTTTCTACTAGTAGATACTTACAACTAATCCATATGGATTTATTTGGGCCAATTAGGACTATGAGCTTGGGTGGTAAGTCTTATGCTTTTGTACTTGTTGATGATTTTTCTAGATTTACTTGGGTTCTATTTTTAAGTACTAAAGATGAGGCTTTGGAAAAATTCATCACATTTTCAAAATTAACCCAAAATGATCTTGAACTTAAAATTTCACATATTAGAAGTGATCATGGAACCGAGTTTCAAAATTTGGGGTTTGAAGATTTTTTTAATGAAAATGGTATTAGCCATAATTTTTCGGCTCCTCAACAAAATGGGGTAGTTAAGAGGAAAAATAGAACTTTGCAAGAAATGGCTAGAACTATGCTTTGTGAAAACAATTTACCTAAATATTTTTGGGCAGAAGCCACAAACACCGCTTGCTATATTGTAAATCGAGTAATGATTAGGCCAATTTTAAAGAAAACACCTTATGAGATTTTAAAATCTAAAAAGTCTAACATTAGCTATTTTCACCCTTTTGGTTGCAAGTGTTTTGTTTTAAATAATGGAAAAGATAACTTAGGTAAATTTAATGCAAAAAGTGATGAAGTTATTTTTATAGGTTACTCTTTAACCTCTAAAGCCTATCGAGTATTTAACAAAAGAACTTTATTAGTAGAAGAATCTATTCATGTTGTATTCGATGATAACCTCCTTCCTAGGAAGGATTCTTGTGATGATGATGATGTATGAATCATAAATGCCTTTGATGGAGGACAAACTTCAAAGGATGATGAGATTCCAACAAAAGAAGAGGACACACAAGATCCACCTCTTGAAGCCTTGAAGGACTTGGCACTTGAGGAAAAGGAAGTGAGCTACCCAAGGGAGTTGAACTATGTCAAAGATGGTGAAATCTTGGGTGATCCATCCAAGGGGGTAACCACTCGATCTTCTCTTAGATTAATGAATCATGTTGCATTTATCTCATGCATAGAGCCTAAGAATATTAAAGAAGCATTGAAAGATGACTTTTGGATTATGGCTATGCAAGAAGAGTTAAATCAGTTTGAGAGAAGTAATGTTTGGACATTAGTTGATAGGCCTAGTAATTAATCTACAATAGGAACTAAATGGGTCTTTAGGAACAAGCTAGATGAGAGTGGTAACATTGTAAGAAATAAAGCTAGACTAGTAGCACAAGGTTACACTCAAGAAGAGAGAATAGATTTTGATGAAACCTATGCACCCGTAACTAGAATGGAAGCCATTAGGATGTTGCTTGCATATGCATGTTGTCATAATTTCAAGCTTTTTCAAATGGATGTTAAAAGCGCATTTTTAAATGGTTTTATAAATGAAGAAGTGTATGTGGAACAACCACCGAGTTTTGAAGACTCAAAATTTCCAAATCATGTTTTCAAACTTACCAAAGCTCTTTATGGTTTAAAACAAGCTCCTAGAGCTTGGTATGAAAGACTTTCAAACTTTTTAATTGAAAAGGGATTTGAAAAAGGTAAGGTGGACACTACACTTTTTATAAAAATGTATAAAAATGACATCTTAGTAGTTAAAATTTATGTTGATGATATTATTTTTGGTTCTACTAATGAATGTCATTGTCAAGAGTTTGCTAAGTTAATGCAAGGTGAATTTGAGATGAGCATGATGGAGGAGCTCTCATTCTTTTTGGGACTCCAAATCAAGCAAAAGAAGGATGGCACCTTCATCAACCAAGCAAAATACATAAAGGATATGCTCAAGAAGTTTGGCTTGGAGAATGCAAAGCCTCAAGCCACTCCTATGAGCTCATCTACAAAGCTTGACAAAGATGAAGGAGGTAAGTGTGTTGACTCTAAGCTTTATCGTTCTATGATTGGATCATTGCTTTACCTTACCGCAAGTAGACCGGATATCTTGTTTAGTGTTTGCTTTTGTGCTAGGTTTCAAGCTAGTCCTAGAGAGTCTCACCTTATAGCCGTTAAGAGAATCTTTAGGTACCTTAGGGATACTCCTTGTTTAGGTCTTTGGTACCCTAGAGACTCTACCTTCAACCTTCATGCTTACTCGGATGCAGATTATGGGGGTTGTAAAATCGATAGGAAAAGTACTTCGGGAACTTGTCAATTCTTAGGTAGTATGCTAATATCTTGGTTCTCTAAGAAACAAAATAGTGTAGCCTTATCTACCACCGAAGCCGAGTACATATCCTTAGAGAGTTGTTGTGCTCAAGTCCTTTGGATGAAGCAACAACTCTTAGATTATGGAATTAAAGTTGAAACCATACCCCTAAAATGTGACAACACTAGTGCAATATATTTAACAAAAAATCCCATCCAACACTCTAGAACCAAACACATAGAAATAAGGCATCATTTCATTAGAGATCATGTCCTTAAGGAAGATGTGGTTATAGAGTATGTAGACACCTTAAATCAATTAGCGGACATATTTACAAAACCCTTAGACAAAGAGCGTTTTTGGTCCCTTAGGAGAGAGTTAGGTCTAGCTAGCCTATCTTGACCTTTTAGGACCTCTTTTGTGCTTAAATATGCTTGATCTTGTGAAATGCCATGTTTATGTGTTTAGACTCCTAATTTCATCCATGCCTATAGTTAGGGGGAGTATGCTTCTATTAAAATATGCTTAGAACTGTTCATTCATCATTTGCATACCTTTAGGAGGTGTTAAGTTGCCTTTGGTTGTTCTTAGAACCAAATATGTATTTCTGGGCATACGGTATCGATACGGATCTACGCGTATCGATACATGTTCTTCATCCTGTTTCCCAGAATTTACTTCGCTTCACGGGTATCGATACGATTAAACTCGTATCGATACGGGTCATTTCGATACGGACCCCTCCGTTTCGATACGACTTTCCAACGGGCATTTTTTCGGAAAAGACGATTCTACCCCTGTACCGATACATCCTCAGGCGTATCGATACTCGATTGCGTTGATGGCATTAAATTTGGCTTTTAATGGGTTCAACTTTTACCTAAATTAAAACTCTTCAAAACCTAATTAACCCTAGTCGTTTTTGCCTATAAAAAGGCCCTTCCTCCTTCATATTTTTCACACCTCAACTCAAATCTAAAAGAGTTTTTGAATCAAGCAAGGCTTTGTGCTCTCTCTCTCATCTATTGTGCTAGTTTTTCTTCAATCTCCCAAGTTCTATCAAGGTAATCTTTTTCCTTCTTTTTTCTTTTTAAATTTTTTTTGTTTATTGTTTTGTTTCATCTTTTCTTTTAATTTTTTTTTTGTTTTTCAAAACTTTTCTTCAAATTTTTCTCAAAATTTTTTTTACCTTGATTTTTACTCAAATTGAAGAAATCCTTTTGCTTAATTTCTCTTTTAGATCATGGCACCAAAAGAACCTTCGAGGAAGCGTACAAGGGTTTCTCAAGCTGGTGAATCATCCACCCTTGGAGCGATTGCTCGTTCGAACTACTCAATCATCTATGAGCAATGCTTTGATGGAAACTCGGGTCTAACTCATTTTCGTCAATATGAGAATTATAAGATCCGTGCCGAAAGGGTAATATCCGTTCCTTTTCTCGACTCCGAGCGTTTTAAATTTGAATATCTTCCGTTTTTTCGTCGATGGAACATCATGGATTTCATCTCTATTCCTGGTTTTTTCTATCGCCTTTTGGTTTTGATTTTCTACGCTAATGCCAAATGTATTACTCGTGATGGGGAAGTTGTTGCCATTAGCTCTTACCTCATGGGGAAGAAAATCATTCATGATGTCAAATCCATTTGTGAGGTTTTCAAATTAGAGGATGAAGGCCTTGATGATGAGCATGCTTTGGGGCATGTTCTTAGTGGATCCATCACTGCCCTAAATGCTCAAGACGGAATCTTACATTTGATGGTGTCTTGGTGGTTTCATCCCTCCGGAGGAAAATATTCCACCATCCGTCAAGTGGATGATTTTTGGATCCGGTGCTTCCGTGAGAAAAGGCGCCCAAATCTTGCTCGACTCATGTTCGCGGAGATCGTCTGCCTCGTGCAAAATCGTCACACAACTCTCGTCACCTCCTTTACATATGGTAAGGCTTTGAGTTATTTCTTTCTTAAAAAGGATATTGATTGCTCTTATGACTACCCAACTCCCCTCACCGATCCCATTGATGAGTGATATCTTGCTCGGGCAAAATTTCATTATCTTAATGGTGAATGGGTATGTCTTGCCGAGTTACCACCGGAGGCCGCCGCCGTTTTTGAAGTGCCTCAAGCTCCTCAAGTCCCACAACCCTCCATGGATGCTCTCATGACCTATCTCAATGAGCAATTTACCGGGTTGCGCACGAACATGAATACTCGTCTTACTTCCATGGAAACAACCTTTGATACAAGGATGACGGGTATGGAGAATCGCCTCACATCCCTTGAAAGCGGGCACAATTCTTTGAATATTTCCATTGCCGCTTTCCATGATGAGTGGCGCAATAGCTTGCGGGATAATGAGCCTATGGGAGTTGATGATGAAGATGATGAAGACGACGAAGACGATGCCTAGACGTTTCTTCTTGCATATCATGCATATCATTTAGGATTTTCTATTTTATGCACCTTTGCTTTATGTTCTTAGGATTAAGCTTGTTTTAGGATTAAACATATGCTTTGATTTTCTGTTCTTGTTTGGATTTTAAGTATGTTGCTATGATGAATAAAATTAATGTTGCTTATTTATACCTTTGCCTTCTTTATGCACTTAATTGTCTCAAGAATTTTTTTTGATCTAACAAAAAGGGGGAGAGAAACTAGCTCACACTTCAAATATTTTGATTTTAACTCAAGGTTACCAAGCTTATATTAAGGGGGAGTTAACTTTGTAAAAAGATTTTTCAAAATATCAAAAATTTTAAGTTTTAGTTTTGTTATATCAAAAAGGGGAGATTGTAAAACCTATGTTTGATTTTGATATAACTAGATCTTTAAGGATCAATTTGAAAAACTTAAAATTGTTTTTTGAAAGTCCCTTAATAATTTTAAAACACCAACTCTTTCAAACTGATTTGAAAAACTCAAACTCAAAATATTTTCTAAGTGTTCCAAAGCCAAACTATTGAAAAAAGTTCAGGTGTATCGATACACTCCCAAGCGTATCGATACCTTTTTACAAAACTTGGCTACTGTCGGAACACGTATCGATACAATAAACCCTCGTATCGATACGCCCCTGTGTTAAAACCTAAAGAGTTTGAATAGCGTACCGATACGGCAAACCCTCGTATCGATACGAGCTTTATATTTTTTAAATATAAGTCAGTTTAAAAAATATGATCGTTGGTGTCAGTTGGTTGGTAACAAAACTTTAAAAGGTCGTTGACCCGTATCGATACGCCTGACCCCCGTACCGATACTAATATTGACAGTGAGCTAAGTTGAGAAAAAGGTATCGATACGGCCTTTACCATTTCGATACCCCGTACCGATACGCTTACGCGCGTATCGATACCCCTTATTTATTGCACACAACGACTCTTTCTTTTCTGAGACAGGTATCGATACACCTTCCCGCATACTGATACGCATAGCTGCAGAAGTGCATTTATGGTGGTAAGAGAGGGTTCCAACAGCTCCATTTATGTTCCCAACCACCCAAACGGCTAGAAATCAATGAGGAGGTATAAAAGACACATCTAAAAGCATCAGCAACAACTATTGATCTTCAAGAAAACATCTATTCATCAAATCCAAGCAATTGTGCAAAAATTCATATTGTCTAGAAACCCCAATTGTAATTTTCATTCTTATCTTGTTCAATTGGGTTGAGTGCTTGTAATTGGGCTATCATTTGTATTGAGAGATACTTCATTAGCCAACAAATTTCTTTGTTCTCTTGTTGTGAGGATTGGGTTGAATGTTGGGTAGAAAATTCAACCGATATTGTAAGGGTTGCCTCCTTAGCCTAGAAAAGGGGAAGAGCAATTAGTGGAATTGTTGCAAATCCTTAGTGAAGCTAAGGTAGTGGATGTAGAGTTCATTTGGAACTTGAACCACTCTAAAATCCCTTGTCATTATTTTTAATTTGCAATTTCCACCATAAAATCTTTAAATTTCCAATTCACCCCCCTCTTGGTTCATATCGATCTTTCGATCCACTCAACACTATCCGCATGAAGGGATGGGAAATATTCGTACGGCAGCCGAAGATGGCTAACCACCATGGTCAGAGAATTTTATGCCCATCACCCCCGCCCTGAGCTACTGTTCCTCTACATCCGAGGGGAGCCTGTCGAGTTGAACGTCGTCGTGGTCAATAGCCTTTACGGCCTAGAAATGGATGACAACCTTCACGAGGAATGGAGGCGGTCGCTGACGACTGCCGACTACGACAGAATCAAGGCCAAGTTGTGCAAGCCCAACACGTCGTGGTTGGCAGGAAAGCATGGCGGTTTTTTCCAACACCGCCACCTGCTACCCGATCCTATGCTATGGATTACCTTCATCAAAAGGCGTCTGCTGCGAACCTCCCACAACTCAATTGTCGATCGGCCGCGCCTCGCACTCATTCACAACATCATGGTGAAGCAGCCCATCAATGTTGGGGAGATCATATGCAAAGAGATCCACAACTGCTTCCGCAAGACGAAGGGTAGGCTATACTTCTCGTCACTTATCACCGGCCTTTGTGCCAACTTCAACGTCCCAACTGACCCCGAGGAAGAGATGACGACCGCTAAGGAAAGGTGGACCAGGAAAGTCCGCCTGCAGATGATGCAGGCCCCGGAGACAGAGCCCATCACCCCCAGCCAGCCATCTGCCGCCCAACCTGCCAGTCCAACCGTCCCCGGCAGAACTGAAGCTGCCCCAACAAATGAAGTCCTCACTCTGCTGCATACCCTTATCGACAACAACAAAAGGATCAAACAGCAGCAACTAAGCTTTATGAAGTATGTGGGGGAGGTCCAAGAGGCCTTTGTGGCCTATCTCCTGCAGAAATACCCAGATGACAGCCCCACCTTGCCACCCTACCCCGTAGATCTTTCCGCCGCAGCTGCCCCAGCACAAGGAACACCCTCTGCCGCAGCTTCCCGCCACGCCGCCTTCCGCCACCAGATGTCGTCTCCGACGCACTACCCATCATATTCCGACACCATTACTTCCAACACGGTGACAGACTCCCCTAAGTAGCATCAACAACATCATTCCCCCATCTGCACAGTGGCAACGGTGGCCAACACCTCCTCATTAGAAGAAGTTGAGCAGTAGCCGCTAGCAGAAGTAGCATCCCCAATGGCGACTGATCCTCCGACAACACCAACAGAGGTAGGAACAAGGAAGAGGAAGCGGTACATCATAGCCACCGAGCCAGAGGACAATGAGAAAATATCAGAGGAGAGCGAAGCGCCTCATGCCGCTCCTCTTGCAGAACCTCAAGAAGAGCCTCGTCCCACACCCAAGAGAGTCCTGCCGTCACGGACAACAAAGGTCTCACTAGCCAAGTTTGCCGCCCGAGCATCTGTCGGCCGCCGCCTTATCATCCAATCCTCCTCCTCATCCTTAGCAATAAAGACCCAAGCCTCCTCCCAACCATCTTCCAACTTCTAGTTTTTTTCTTTTCTTCTCTTTACTTTATTTTTCTATTTTTATATCAATTTAATTTTTTCTGTGTTTATTTTTCTATTTTTATTTTTTGTTTTTATTTTGTGTATTGAGGGCAATGCCCATCTCGAGTTTGGGGGGTTGTATTCATCTTGTTAGGCATATTTTAGTGCATATTAGGTTGCATAATGTACTTGCCTTAGAAAAATTAATTGAAAAGAATTTTTTGTTAGAACTTGTGCCTATGATAGGATAGCCGACTTTAAATTTCCGCACCAAGTTAAAAAGATCTTAATTTCGGGGGAAAGCATGAAGTAAACTTATGATTTTTCTATAGTTGCCAAAAACTAAAAACACTACTATTACTTGTTGAATTTGTTAGAATTTCTGGTAAACATTTCCTGCTTGAATTATTTGTAAAATTCTAATATAGTTGCAGGAAGTTGTCATGACAGGCAACAAACAGAAAAAACAAAAGCACTGCCATGACATGCAAAAGAAAAATTTTATGTTGTATATCCCTATAGGTGCCCGAAACAGGCTCTAGGAAGAATCATGTGCGAGGACACTCCGCTGTTATCAAAGTCCATGAATCTGAAATTTTAAGTGACAATTAAATTAGCATGAGTGAATGAAAGTATTCAAGGGATGACTCTACTCCATGGGTTCGGGGTTTTGTAGTTTGCTCATATTTTAATTTCAGACCTAGAAGAGTAGTTGTGATTAGCTGAAGCTCTCATTGCCATGATTATTTAAATTGTGCTTGAATATGCTGTCTCAGTAGCAACCTTGTATATCATGACAGCATCTCTGATTAGTTAGAATGTTCTTCATATACAGCTTGTTCACAATTTCTGCACACACTTCACAGGCATATTATAGTTCAATTCTGAGGTAATTCATGTTATCCCCCTCTCATTAATTTAATGACAGGTGCCACGGCCTTGAGGTGTTAAATCAAGTTTAAAAAAAAATTCTTTTTGATTAGTTTAAAGGGAAAGTATGTTTAGGTTGCATTGCTTGAGGACAAGCAATAGTTCGAGTTTGGGGGAGTGTAAAGTGTCCATAAGTTCTATATTTCATGCACATTTCATCTCATATTATTGCTTTTTTTAGTACATTCTAGGCATAATCATGTTTATGCATTGCATTTTACAGTATTCTTTACACTGCCATGCTTTGTATTGATTTTCTATTATTTGGTAAAGAAAATGTATTGTTTTAGTTTCAGGTACTAGAGGCTGACAGAAGAAGAGAGGAGCTGAGGACATGATGCTGAGGCAACAAACTAAGAAGTTGTAATGATGTTGTAGCTGCCGCCGCCCTACCTGCCGCCCAAGATAGCAAGCTGAAGAATTGGAGAACTGGAGTGCGATCTGTAGAGCAAAAAATCCTGATCTTAACGATGTTGTCCACTCAATTTTCTGATGACTGTAGCAGCATGTAGAGCCGTCGAACAGGGAACTCGAGATTACTTGCAGAGCAAGGCAACGTGATTAAATCCACATTCAACTCAAAGAAGTCATCATTTAAAGTTGCATTCAATGCAAAAACTACTTTGAAGACTTCTACTCCAAGAAAGACTAGACCTAACTAATGCCTATATATACCCATTGTACTTTTACTTCAAAACAACTTAGGTTTTCCCTTAGGCATAGTTTAGGTTTTCTTGCTGCCATTATGTTCTAAGACTCTCTTTGGGTTTGGGTTATGTTGTAATTAATGTGAGAATGGTTGTTTAGGATTTTGAGTTTGTTTTGCAATAAAGCTTCAAGGTTTGCTTATTCCATGTTCTTCATAGTTTTCAATTAAGGCGAAAGATTAGTTGATTACTATCCATTTGTTCGGTATGGAGAGAGTCGAACTTACGAAAGGAGTAAGTACGATCTCTTCTATAGACGGTGTTGATCAATCTAGCCTAAACATAGGTTAGGGTTTAAGGCGGCTAAAAGAGGACGAATTAACTTTGTTGTCTTTGCATGATTCACACCGTGACTGGTATTATCTGCAGTGGGCATCAACAACATTCTGACTTAGACATAAGCGGGATCACATTCGAAGCGTTCTGCAAAGCCTTTTAGTTCTACCAAGTTTGCCGTCGAGACACAAGTCCATTCCCCTCCCGAGGTAGCGAGAGCGTCTCAGCAGCCTAACTGCCATCTTTCGCCGAGGTAGCATAGTTTGGCAGCGCAAAGCAACTTGTCCTATTCAACGCATTTTCACACTAAGCAGCAGCATAACCCTGCCCATTCTATCAATCTAAAATCTTCCCTTTATTTACTTGTGTTTTTATTTTATTTTCTTCTTAAACAAACCAACTTATTTGTGCATTTAATTTTCCTTTGTACAGGAGTTACGATTCGAGTCAAGCTGTCCAATCTCTGTGGGAGACGATTTCTTTTATATTATTACTTGACAGGAGTGTGCACTTGCGCTCATATTTAGAGAACACTAAAACGCTCTACAAGTTCTTGGCGCCGTTGCCGGGGATTGTAACAGAAAAATTCGTTCTTAATTTCTGCACTTTTATTTTATTTACATTTAATTTTTAGTTTTTATCTCTATTCGAAAAAAAGATTTTTACAGTTTCCTTTGCTAGTGCATGACTAGGGAAAACCCAAAAGGCAAAATCGTTTACGTTGTCGATATTGAAAGAAGAGCAAGGGAACTCAAAAAGGAGATCTGAACAGCCATTGGGAAAACTAAAGAAGAGAGAAAAACAGAGGAAATCATTGAAGTAATAAACGACAACCCTGCCAACAATGCTCAGAATAGCAGGGATGGGCAGCAAGACCCGCCACCCAGAGAACAACAACAAGTTCCACCAAGGAAACCGCCCTCTATTCCGCCCAGGAAGCCACAGTACGTTCGAACCACCAAGGACTACTTAGAACATGACTTCAGAGGGTTCGATCCTATAGTGACAGAACCTGAGATTGAGGCGGATCACTTCAAGCTGAAGCCCGTGATGTTCAACATTATCAACACATTGGGGCAATTTGGAGGGACTGCCATAGAAGATGCTCGGCAGCACTTAAGAGGATTCCTGGACATATGCAGAGCATTCAAAATACACGGAGTCCACCAAGATGTGCTACAGCTGAGATTATTCCCCTATTCACTAAGGGATAGGGCAAAACAGTGCTTGAACAATCAGCCAACATGGTCATTCAACACATAGACAGAGTTGTGTAAGGATTTCCTGGATCGTTTCAGCCCATCCAATGTCACAGACAGATTGAGAAATGAGATCACAGCCTTTCGACAAGGGGATGATGAGCCAATGTATGAAGCATGGGAGCGGTACCAACAGATGCTTAAAAACTACCCGCTCCATGGTTTTCTAGCTTGGACACACGTGTCAATGTTTTACAACGAGGTGAACTACCCAACTCGAATGATGATTTATGCCTCAGCCAACAGAATCATCCTTGACAGACCACTAGAGAAGGCTCTGCGGATCTTGAACCAAGCCGCCAAGAACGACTATAAGTACCCAACAGCCCGCCGAGGCGGCGTTAGGTGGCCAGCAGTTATGAACGAAGTGGAAGCCTCAGAGTCTGTCAATGCCCGCCTTGACAAGCTAACAGAGCTGGTCATGAACATGGTGAAACCCACTGGGAAAGTCTATGATGCCAAGGTTGTAGAGCCATTCCGTGATGAGTGTAGGGGCAACCATGATTCCTCTGAATGCATTCCATCTGCCAATTTCATGGGAGGATAAGAGAGGAACAGTAGGCCCAACATGAATACGTATAACCCTGGTTGGAAGAATCATCTAAACTTCTCCTGGAGAAATCCTAAAACTAATGCCAATCCACAACAGCAACATGGAGGCTACTAGCAAAACCAGTCCAGACAGCAAGCTCAGCAACCACAAAACAATAATTCACTAGAAGCAACCCTTCAGACTTTTATGTTTAACACTAGTCAATTTATTGTTCGTACAAATAAGTTTATTGATAAAACTGAGTCATTCATGGACATGACAGAGATGAGGATGAACAACCAGGAGGCTGCAATAAAGAACCTGGAGACCCAGTTTGGGTAGCTCACTGCGATTTATAGCAGCAGGACAATGAGTGTAACATCCAGAAGTACAGAGGCAATAGCTAAGCCCACATATGAGCAGTGCAAAGCCATATCAACCAAGAGTGGGAAACAGTTGAATGAGCCCAAAGTGGAGAAGCCAAAAGAGAAACAACCAGCACAAAAAGAACTACCTGCCACGGTAGCGTCCACACCAGCCGCCCCGGTAGCTGAGCCTGACAGCAGTCCTGAAGCAGATGATCCTCCACAGATAAAGTTCTCATGCAAAGAACGTATAGAGGACATTCGCCTGCCAGCACCTTTCGCCCAAAGGCTTAAGACCCAGAAACAGGAGCACCAGTTCAGGATATTCTTGGATATTCTGAAGCAGGTGTACATAAATATCCCTCTCATAGAAGCCACTCAGAACATGCCCAACTATGCAAAATACCTCAGGGACATGGTTTCTAAGAGGAAGAGAATTGGGGAGTTTGAAACAGTTGTTGTAACAAAGGAGTGCATGGCTATTCTACACAACAAGTTGCCGCCCTAGCAAACAGATTCAGGTAGCTTTTTTATACCATGCAGAATAGGCAGCAAGCACGAAACAAAAGCTCTGTGCGACTTAGGAGCCATCATAAACTTGATGCTCAAGGCAGTCTTCGACAAACTAGGAATTGGGCAAGCCAAACCTACCTCCATTATGTTGAAACTTGCCGATCATTCCTTTGTACAGCCGGAGGGCAAGATCGAAGATATCCTAGTTCGAGTGGGCAACCTTATTCTTCCAGCTGGTTTCCTCTACTTAGACTATGAGGCCGATGAAAATGCCCTCATCATCCTTGGGCGACCATTTTTGGCCACGGGCAGAACTCTAATAGATGTGGAACATGGGGAGTTGACCATGAGGGTCGACAATCAGAGCATCAAGTTAAATGTGTTACAACCCTCAGAAAAGGAAAAGGAAGGATGCCATGATGCTCAGGCCGCCAAAATCAGCATTGAGACAGGTCAATGCAGCAACTGTCACGGCAGACCCAAGGGCAGGCTAAAGGACCAGTAGTACACCACCTTAAAGAACAGAAAGACCCCTCCCCCATGAGGGAAAGACAAGAAATACCACCTCAGGAAGTGGTTATGTATGAGAGATGCACCCAAATGCACTCCCAACAAAACTTAATTATTTTTTTCTTTATTTTCTTTATTTTTATTTTTATGTTTTAGGAATAGAATTTAATTTATTGCAATTTATTTTTATTAGGATTAGATTTTAAACTAGTTACATTTATTTTATTCACATTTTTATTTTTCAGAATTTATTTTTAGTATTTAATTATCTTTATTTTTATTTCAGGCTTTAGGAATAAAAGAGCTGGATCAAGAAGAAGGCCCAACAAGGAGCCCGCCCACCATCCCGCCAAGACAGCCAAGGGTGACCCAACGCAGACAGCGCATAACGGCTAGTTGCCCACTAACAGCTAGCTGTCAATGGCTATAGAAGTAATAGGCAGAAATCCTGTAACTTAAATTTCAACCGTCTCACACATGGCTTCTACATCAGCACCCAAACCCACCTTCAAACGCTTCTGCTCCAAGGCAAATGAGAAGAGATGCAAAGATCAGTTTGCCAAGCAAGCTGTTGAGTGTGTAAAAGTACTATTATTTACACCCTTTTTAACCCATATTTCTGCTGCATTCAAGCATCATTTCATTGCATTTAGGTCAGTTTACAGCAAAACATCACAAATATATAAAAGGCACAGATTCTACTAAAAATGGTTGATTTTGGCAGGTTGCCGCCGTCGTAGACGGTGAAGGCAGGCGCAGCCCCGGATCTAATGATATGTCAAGCCCAAAGCTCAAAGAGAGAAAATCCCAAGAAACAAGGAGGACGGTTGAAAAGTAGGATCCTTGAAGATTAAGTCTTTATTAGAATCATACTTTTAATTAAAGTTGTAATCCTTGTTAACTTAGAATACTTGAGCCCAAAGCTTATATAAGGGCATATATTTTAACCTAGGGCATATCCCATAACCCATAGCCGATTTCCCCTTAAACCGACAACCAAAAACCCTCCGCCGTTTACCCGTCGTCGACATGTTCTAAAATCCCCCTAGGGCCACGAGTTGATTTGTAAAGTAGTTGCAAGGGTTGTTTTGTTTTAGGAATTTTCAGTTCAATAAAATAAACTTCAAGTTCTCTTATTTTGGTTATTAATATCTTGCAAGAGCATCGGGAGAGCATTGTGAGGTTATCCATTTACTTAGCATCGGGAGAGTTAAGTATACGAAAGAAATAAGAGCAAGTTCTCTAGTTTATAGTTCAACTATCTCGTGCCTAGGGATAGGGTGATGTTAAGTGGCTAAAGAAGAATTCATACACATCGGTGTTCATCCTTCGATTCACGCCAGGAGGTATCATCAAGACGTGATCATCAACAGACTTGGACCTAGGGATAAGCCAAGGCAGATCTAGGATTCTTGCCAAAGTTGAAAGTACTGAGTTGAGTGTTTGCTGCCGCGATAATCAACGGACTGTTACCGCGACAGGTGCTGTCCGCGACGGGCGCGACGACAGAACTGGATTTCCTAAAATCTGCAATACCTGCACTACTGAGCAATTCAATACTAGCCCATTCTCTCTATCTTGATATCTTGATATCTTTATTCTTTTATTTACGTTTACTCCATTATTTTTGTGACAAATATCTTAATCTATTCTTTTTCCCTTGTGTAGATAGCGAAGGAAAGGGTTAGCCCAGTCCCTGTGGAGACGATATCCGATACTCTAGTATCACTTTATTACTTGCGACGTGTACACTTGCACTCAATTGCGATAGACTCTTTTACACGCAACAAGTTTTTGGCGTCGTTGCCGGGGACTGGCAACACACTCTTACCCTAGCTTCTGCACTTTTCTTTTATTTTTTATTTTTTTTATTATTATTATTTTTTAACAAAAAAAAACTCAGGTGAAAATACAGGTTTAAGGGCATCAACATGCCAGGAAAAACCATTCGAGAATTGATGTGGGAAAGTTCTTGCAATTACCGTAAAGATATGCTGCCACGACAGCAACAGGGGCAGCAAATGCCGATGCCGCAGCAGCAAAAAATTTTATGGTATGATCAAAACCCACAAAATTTTTTATGCCATAACAGTTTTGCTGCAGAACCCGACCTTCCCTAGCAATGTCATCATCCTCAAGAGCAGTCAAAATCCTTAGAAGACACACTGCAAGCATTCATGGCACTCACTCAAAAAGTGTCGGCTTCTACGAACGCAAGTATCGCCAAGATGGATGAACTCTTGAGCAGACCTGTCCGCATTCATGCCACAGATGAACCTGAAATCATGAGGCAATGTGACGAGGATGCCTATGTGAAGGAATACCCAACATATGATGAGTCTGAGCAACAACTTGCCATGGCAATGATCAAGGAGCCGGAATGGAGTAACATCGCAACAACGCTGAGTGAAATTCAAGAGAATGTCACGGCAGCAACCACTTCTGAGGCAGAAACCCCAGTCAAAGCGGAAACTGCCGCCTCGGCGGAAACTGCTGCCTCGACAGTAACTGATGCTAAAGCAGCAACCACATCGGAGGCAAATTCTCAACCCACTACCTCGATTATGCCTGACCAAGATTGCACACATCCATCCTTGTCATGGCACTCGCAAGACCACCTAGAAGAGCTACCCAATGACAATGCCTCACCGATGGAATACGAGAAGGTAATAAACGAACCTTTTGAATTCTTTGAAAACTCACCGATTCCATTGCAGATATTAGAGGAACCAACACCGATGGACTCAGAATTATCAAAGTCTCTATTGATGGAGATCTACGAGTGGTCAACAGAATTTGATATAGAGAATAATGGCACTTACCAACGTCCCATTGACCTGCAAAGTAACCTGATAAAGAACTGTCAAAATAACTGCCTGCCGCAGCAGCGGGCACGGCAGCAAGGGATACATTCAACCACAACAACATCCAATGAAAACAAGGTAAGCTTATGGTCGAATGTCAATTTGATTTTTTCTAATCATATGTTCATGCCCTCAGAAACATTACCAAGAAGGGAGGACTTCATGGACTACAAAGGGAAGAGAAAGAAAGGAGCCCCTACCATGAGAAAAATCACCAGATGGAGGGTACAGATGGACTTCAAGAAGTACCGGAAACGACCCCTCAAGCATCAATAGAACAAGGAGTATTTTTATTTATTATTAGGAAATAAGGTTTATTTTATTCGAATAATGTTTTTTATGTTTACTGTTTTTAGGAAATAAAAGAGCCAAGAAGAACAGGAGAAGTGAACTCAGCCCACCACCCATCCATCAGCCCAACAAAGCCCAATATAGAGGCCTGTCGTTCCAGTTGCCGCGGCAGACACGAAAAAGACAGGCTGTCGCCAGCCTGCCATGACAGACGCGGAAAAGACAGGCTGTCACCATGCTGTCACGACAGACGCGTAACAGACGCGGAAACGTGTGTCAGACGCATCAGACACGCTAAAGCTCGACAGCCGCCCCGTTATTCGCGTCTGCCGTTACAACTTCAACGGGCAGAAATTCCTCTTCCATAAAACCCCGTTTCATTTTCATTTTCACTCACTTTTGCTTTTCTTACTTGCTCTCCTTTTTTAGTTTTCATTTGCTTTTCACAACCCTTGCACTAACATGTCTTCCAGAAAAACCCGCCGCAATGTTGCCTCTACTTCCTCATCGGCAGCAACTCCCCCACAGTCCTTTGAAACCAGAGATCTGTGGGAAGAACGAGGCTTCATTTATACTCCAGAGGCAAAGAATCTGGACCTCAAGCCTTTCATCGCTAGGAAGATTAGAGCTCTATTATGGCAATCATTTGCGGAGCAACCAGAGGAAATGAACGAGATGCTGGTGAGAGAATTTTATGCTGCCATCAGCAGCAAAACAACGACAACAGTAATTGTTAGAGGGACAGAAGTACCGTTCACAGCCGAGCACATCAACTCTTTATATGGCCACTGCATAGGCCCCAATGATGATGCACATCAGCAGTTCCTCGACACCTTGGATGATGCTGCCTATGACGCTGTCATGGCAGAACTGACGGAAGAGGGGACCGAATGGAATGCCTCATGGATCTGACAGTGGCAACCCCTCTCTCATCTTTCAACCAAGCTGCCGCCCCAGTTGAATCATTAGAGCAGCCAAATCCTTAACCTGTCGCCGCAGCAGCTGCTCCGACAGACCCCTCCAATCAGATCCTAGCTGCTATTCATAGGAAGGAGGACAGACAGCTGGGCCTCATGACATTCATCAAGGACTTTTCCGCATCCACGGTAAATTTTATTCACAACACTTTAAATTTCCCTGATGTTATCTTTCCCACCTTCCCTGCCCACTACATCACTGTCCCCAACCCTGCCCACACACCTACACCTGCTGCCACACTACATACACCATATGCTGCCTCCATTTCATCACCTGCCCCGACGGCAACCGACAGCACCCATGCCGAAACATCCGCTCGAGGAACAAAGCGACCAATGCCCTCGGATGACCTTGCTGCCTTTGTTGCTGGGTTCTCTTCCTCCTCTGTCTGGGTAGACAGTGACGATGAACCCTCTATTCAGAGGAACCTGTCGAAGGAATTTACACCGGTAAAGAGGCAGAAAAGAATGGCATATAAGAAAACAATGCCCAAGGCCAGCAGCAGCAGCAGTGACAGCATCAACTCTGACATCCAGGTTGTAGAGCAACCAGCCCAGCCCGCCCCGCGAACCAGAACACGCCGCCAGATCCGCCTCAGCAGCAGCAGCGAAGACAATGATTAAAATTTAAGTTTCTTATCTTCTTATTGTTGCCTGCCATATATATTTTGTGATGTACTGCCTTCATATGTTTTCATTTTTATTTTGTCATTTGCATTGAGGGCAATGCAACCCTCGAGTTTGGGGGTGGCAACCCTCCATATTCATGGAGTACATCTTAGTTAAATTTTATGTCTTTTACTTAGTACTTTACAAAAAAAAAATCTTGAAAATTTTGGCTTAAAACTGTGAATTGAACTTGCCTGTCGTGACAGCTCTGTCGTGGCAGCATCTTTAGGATAGTTTAAGGAGAAGTTTAGAGCCTTTCTATAGTTCTGAAAACTTAAACACCATTGTAACTGTTATATTGCTTAGACTTCTTTTAGCCAAACTAGAATAGGAAGCTTAGCACTTGAATAGCCCCTAGAGGTGTCTAACACTGGCTCTAGGAAAGAAGTTTAGAAAAAGAGACTCAAAAATCCTAGAGGTGCCCGAAACTGGCTCTAGGAAGTCAACTAGAGGTGCCCGAAACTGGCTCTAGGAAGTTAACTAGAGGTGCCTAAAACTGGCTCTAGTAAAACTTTAGCTTGAAAAATAGAGAAATCGAGTCAAAACAAAAGAAGCATGAAAATGTGCCTTCAAAAAGATAAACTTTGGCATAAAAATTCAAGTTAAGAGTTGAATATTCTAGTGAAACTAAGAGAGTCTTAGCATATAACTGTTCACAAGCATGCACACACTGCACGAGAACTATAGTGAGAGTCCAGACAGATCCTAAATTATCTGACAGGTTGCTGCCGCCACAGGGAACGAACGACGGGTAAGGGAAAGTTCACTGTTTGAAAGCCAAAAAAAAAATATTTCAATTTTTTTAGGTCTTAATTGCTTGAGGGCAAGCAAAAACTTGAGTTTGGGGGTGTGTTGAGTGTGTAAAAGTACTATTATTTACACCCTTTTTAACCCATATTTCTGCTGCATTCAAGCATCATTTCATTGCATTTAGGCCAGTTTACAGCAAAACATCACAAATATATAAAAGGCACAGATTCTACTAAAAATGGATGATTTTGGCAGGTTGCCGCCGTCGTAGACGGTGAAGGCAGGCGCAGGGCAGAGAAGCAGGAGAGCTGAACTGGACAAGCAGATAAAGAGGACGATGTTGCCATGGTGCTGCCGTGACAAGAGGACGACAGCAAGTTAGTGGAGAAAAAGCAAAGTGGACCTCGATAGATAGAGAAAATTATACTCGTCTGTCGTGTGAAAACCAAATATTTTTCCAAGCCCCGGATCTAATGATATGTCAAGCCCAAAGCTCAAAGAGAGAAAATCCCAAGAAACAAGGAGGACGGCTGAAAAGTAGGATCCTTGAAGATTAAGTCTTTATTAGAATCATACTTTTAATTAAAGTTGTAATCCTTGTTAACTTAGAATACTTGAGCCCAAAGCTTATATAAGGGCATATATTTTAACCTAGGGCATATCCCATAACCCATAGCCGATTTCCCCTTAAACCGACAACCAAAAACCCTCCGTCGTTTACCCGTCTTCGACATGTTCTAAAACCCCCCTAGAGCCACGAGTTGATTTGTAAAGTAGTTGCAAGGGTTGTTTTGTTTTAGGAATTTTCAGTTCAATAAAATAAACTTCAAGTTCTCTTATTTTGGTTATTAATATCTTGCAAGAGCATCGGGAGAACATTGTGAGGTTATCCATTTACTTAGCATCGGGAGAGTTAAGTATACGAAAGAAATAAGAG
This sequence comes from Hibiscus tridactylites, assembly GCA_958450335.1. Taxonomy (NCBI): domain Eukaryota; kingdom Viridiplantae; phylum Streptophyta; class Magnoliopsida; order Malvales; family Malvaceae; genus Hibiscus; species Hibiscus tridactylites. Next base: position 56,401,768 of record OY288268.1, on the reverse strand, counting down.
CAAGTTCTCTAGTTTATAGTTGAACTATCTCGTGCCTAGGGATAGGGCGAGGTTAAGTGGCTAAAGAAGAATTCATACACATCGATGTTCATCCTTCGATTCACGCCGGGAGGTATCATCAAGACGTGATCATCGACAAACTTGGACCTAGGGATAGGCCAAGGCAGATCTGGGATTCTTGCCAAACTTGAAAGTACTGAGTTGAGTGTTTGCTGCCGCGATAATCAACGGACTGCTGCCGCGACAGGTGCTGTCCGCGACGGGCGCGACGACAGAACTGGATTTCCTAAAATCTGCAATACCTGCACTACTGAGCAATTCAATACCAGCCCATTCTCTCTATCTTGATATCTTGATATCTTGATTCTTTTATTTACGTTTACTTCATTATTTTCGTGACAAATATCTTAATCTATTCTTTTTCCCTTGTGTAGATAGCGAAGGAAAGGGTTAGCCCAGTCCCTGTGGAGACGATATCCGATACTCTAGTATCACTTTATTACTTGCGACGTGTACACTTGCACTCAATTGCGATAGACTCTTTTACACGCAACACAAGCAATTTGGGAGGAGCAAAGTTTCCACTACACGAAGTAAACAGGGGACCTTGGCTTAGAGCCCTCCTTGTTCGAGACTATCCACATAAAGGGATGGGAAATATTTGTACGGCAGCCGAAGATGGCTAACATCACCATGGTCAGAGAATTTTATGCCCATCACCCCCGCCCTGAGCTATTGTTCGTCTACATCCGAGGGGAGCCTGTCAAGTTGAACGTCGTCGTGGTCAATAGCTTCTACTGCCTAGAAATGGACGACAACCTTCACGAGGAATGGAGGCGGTCACTGATGACTGCCGACTACGACAGAATCAAGGCCAAGCTGTGCAAGCCCAACACGCCGTGGTTGGCAGGAAAGCATGGCGGTTTTTTCCAACGCCGCCACCTGCTGCCCGATCTTATGCTATGGATTACCTTCATCAAAAGGCGTCTGCTGCGCGCCTCCCACAACTCAATTGTCGACCGGCCGTGCCTCGCACTCATTCACAACATCATGGTGAACCAGCCCATCAATGTTTGGGAGATCATATGCAAAGAGATCCACAACTGCTTCCGCAAGACGAAGGGTAGGCTATACTTCCCGTCACTTATCACCGGCCTTTGTGCCAACATCAACGTCCCAACTGACCCCGAGGAAGAGATGATGACCGCTAAGGAAGGGTGGACCAGGAAAGTCCGCCTGCAGATGATGTAGGCCCCGGAGACAGAGCCCATCACCCCCAGCCAGCCATCTGCCACCCAACCTGCCAGTCCAACCGTCCCCGGCAGAACTGAAGCTGCCCCAACAAATGAAGTCCCCACTCTGCTGCATACCCTCATCGTCAACAACAAAAAGATCAAACAGCAGCAACTAAGCTTCATGAAGTATGTGGGGGTGGTCCAAGAGGCCTTTGTGGCCTATCTCCTACAGAAATACCCAGATCACAGCCCCACCTTGCCACCCTACCCCGTAGATCTTTCCGCCGCAGCTGCCCCAGCACAAGGAACACCCTCTGCCGCAGCTGCCGCCACGCCACCTTCTGCCGCCAGATGTCGTCTCCGACGCACTACCCATCATATTCCGACACCATTACTTCCAACACGGTGACAGACTCCCCTAAGCAGCATCAACAACATCATTCCCCCATCTGCACAGTGGCAACGGTGGCCAACACCTCCTCATCAGAAGAAGTTGAGCAGCAGCCGCTAGCAGAAGTAGCAGCCCCAATGGCGATTGATCCTCCGACAGCACCAACAGAGGCAGGAACAAGGAAGAGGAAGCGGTACATCATAGCCGCCGAGCCAGAGGACGATGAGACAGAATCAGAGGAGAGCGAAGCGCCTCATGCCGCTCCTCTTGCAGAACCTCAAGAAGAGCCTCGTCCCACACCCAAGAGAGTCCAGCCAACACGGACAACAAAGGTCTCACTAGCCAAGTTTGCCGCCCGAGCATCTATCGGCCGCCGCCTTATCATCCAATCCTCGTCCTCATCCTTAGCAATAACGACCCAAGCCTCCTCCCAACCATCTTCCAACTTCTAGTTTTTTTCTTTTCTTCTCTTTACTTTATTTTTCTATTTTTATATCAATTGTATTTTTTCTGTGTTTTATTTTTCTATTTTTATTTTCTGTTTTTATTTTGTGTATTGAGGGCAATGCTCATCTCGAGTTTGGGGGGTTGTATTCATCTTGTTAGGTATATTTTAGTGCATATTAGGTTGCATAATGTACTTGCCTTAGAAAAATTAATTGAAAAGAATTTTTTTGTTAGAACTTGTGCCTATGATAGGATAGCCGACTTTAAATTTTCGCACCAAGTTAAAAAGATCTTAATTTCGGGGGAAAGCATGAAGTAAACTTATGATTTTTCTATAGTTGCCAAAAACTAAAAACACTACTATTACTTGTTGAATTTGTTAGAATTTCAGGTAAACATTTCCTGCTTGAATTATTTGTAAAATTCTAACATAGTTGCAGGAAGTTGTCACGGCAGGCAACAGACAGAAAAAACAAAAGCACTGCCATGACATGCAAAAGAAAACTTTTATGTTGTATATCCCTGGAGGTGCCCGAAACAGGCTCTAGGAAGAATCATGTGCGAGGACACTCCGCTGCTATCAAAGTCCATGAATCTGAAAATTTTTTAAGTGACAATTAAATTAGCATGAGTGAATGAAAGTCTTCAAGGGATGACTCTACTCCATGGGTTCGGGGTTTTGTAGTTTGCTCCTATTTTAATCTCAGGCCTAGAAGAGTAGTTGGGATTAGCTGAAGCTCTCATTGCCATGATTATTTAAATTGTGCTTGAATATGCTGTCTCAGCAGCAACCTTGTATATCATGACAGCATCTCTGATTACTTAGAATGTTCTTCATATACAGCTTGTTCACAATTTCTGCACACACTTCACAGGCATATTATAGTTTAATTCTGAGGTAATTCATGTTATCCCCCTCTTATTAATTTAATGACAGGTGCCACGACCTTGAGGTGTTAAATCAAGTTTAAAAAAAAAATCTTTTTGATTAGTTTAAAGGGCAAGTATGTTTAGGTTGCATTGCTTGAGGACAAGCAATATTTCGAGTTTGGGGGAGTGTAAAGTGTCCATAAATTCTATATTTCATGCACATTTCATCTCATATTTTTTCTTTTTTGAGTACATTTTAGGCATAATCATGTTTATGCATTGCATTTTACAGTATTCTTTACACTGCCATGCTTTGTATTGATTTTCTATTATTTGGTAAAGAAAATGTATTGTTTTAGTTTCAGGTACTAGAGGCTGACAGAAGGAGAGAGGAGCTGAGGACATGATGCTGAGGCAGCAAACTAAGAAGCTGTAATGATGCAGTAGCTGCCGCCGCCCTACCTGCCGCCCAAGATAGTAAGCTGAAGAATTGGAGAACTGGAGTGCGATCTGTAGAGCAAAAAATCCTGATCTTAACGATGTTGTCCACTCAATTTTCTGATGACTGTAGCAGCATGTAGAACCATCGAACAAGGAACTCGAGATTACTTGCGGAGCAAGGCAACGTGATTAAGTCCACATTCAACTCAAAGAAGTCATCATTTAAAGTTGCATTCAATGCAAAAACTACTTTGAAGACTTCTACTCCAAGAAAGACTAGACCTAGCTAATGCCTATATATACCTATTGTACTTTAACTTCAAAACAACTTAGGTTTTCCCTTAGGCATAGTTTAGGTTTTCTTGCTGCCATTATATTCTAAGACTCTCTTTGGGTTTGGGTTATGTTGTAATTAATGTGAGAACGGTTGTTTAGGTTTTTTAGTTTGTTTTGCAATAAATCTTCAAGGTTTGCTTATTCCATGTTCTTCATAGTTTTCAATTAAGGCGAAAGATTAGTTTATTACTATCCATTTGTTCGGTATGGAGAGAGTCGAACTCACGAAAGGAGTAAGTACGATCTCATCTATAGACGGTGTTGATCAATCAAGCCTAAACATAGGTAAGGGTTTAAGGCGGCTAAAAGAGGACGAATTAACTTTGCTGTCTTTGCAGGATTTACACCACGACTGGTATTATCTGCAGTGGGCATCAACAACATTCTGACTTAGACATAAGCGGGATCACATTTGAAGCGTTCTGCAGAGCCTTGTAGTTCAGCCGAGTTTGCCGTCGAGACATAAGTTCATTCCCTTGTCTAGGCAGCAAGAGCGTCTCAGCAGCCTATCTGCCATCCCCCGACGAGGCAATAGAGTCTGGCAGCGCAAAGAAACTTGTCATATTCAACGCAGTTTCACACTAAGCAACAACATAACCCTGCCCATTCTATCAATCTGAACTCTTCCCTTTTATTTACTTGTGTTTTTATTTTATTTTCTTCTTAAACAAACCAACTTATTTGTGCATTTAATTTTCCTTTGTGCAGGAGTTACGATTCGAGTCAAGTTGTCCAATCCCTCTGGGAGACGATATCTTTTATACTATTACTTGACAGAAGTGTGCACTTACACTCATATTTAGAGAACACTAAAACACTCTACAGTAACATGTTTCGAAACAACTTGAAATTGCCAAAACCTGTACTGAAACAAGGCTTGCCCATTTCGATGCAGAGGGTTTTCGTTTCGAAACACCCATTTGGTGTTTCGATACGCCCAACGGTCAAAACCTCCCTAACGGTTGAAATTTCCCAACGACTTTTTAAATGCAGCTCAACGGTCACTCGTACCGAAACGGTTTTTTTAACCATTTCGATACGGTCAGAGGCGTTTCGATACAACTTGTTGCATCAGTCTTCAACGACTAGTTCTGAAGAAGTTCGTTCTGATACGGGCTCGCCTGTTCCGAAACGGACATCACTAGAATTCCAATTAATGAGGGAAATAAAGTCTCCAGCGGCTTCAATTCAATCCCAACGGTCCTCAACGGCTAAATACTCATTTGGGAGTATAAAAGAGACCTTCAAGCATCAAAAGAAGACTAATGCTTCAATTTTCAATAACACCATGATAAAGAAATTGTCTTCGAGCTTAATTGTACATTTCCTTGTATAGACAACACTAGTGAGCTTAACATTGTCGAATTTGCTCAACTGTTTAGGTTTTGGTGAGAGCTTTATTATGCAAACAAATACCTATTAGAGGGATTTCAAGTTTGCTTAGAATTTCTCTTGTGAGAGAGTGCTTAATCAAGCTTTTGGTAGAAAGCTTGATCGTTGTAACGGTTTCCTCCTAAGCCGAGAAAAGGGGACGAAATTCTTGGTGAATTTGTTTTAAATCCTTAGTAGGGAGATAAGGTAGTAGATGTAGGTGCTTGTTAGAAGGTCAAACCACTATAAATCCTTGTGTCTATTGTCTATTTTTCATCTCCCACAAAATCACCCAAATATCCAATCTTCTCCACACTTGGCTAGCTAGAACAGTTGAAAGAAATCGAGCACATAAAACTCAACATTGCGCAATTACAAGTTCACTCAAACCTATAAACTTGAATCGAAAGATTAAAATAATGCTCACTCAAGTGGGTTACAAGATTTGACTCTAATAGCTCACAAATTTTTGGATGTGCTTGAATGCTTTAGACTTGATGAATAGTTGTTGTTGCAGCTTTGGAGACTTGATTATATACCTCCTCATTAATTTCTAACCGTTTGGGTAGCTGGGATCATAAATATAGTTTTTGGTCTTCATTTTTCTAGCAATAAATGCAGTTATAAAGCTCTTAATTATTTCATAGCCCTTGATTTGGGTGGTCCTAGAGAGACGGACTTGATGAAATAATCAACGTAAGTGAGAAAGATTAGCCACCTTTTATGAAAAACACTGGTCCATTTTTCTAGTACACTTATTAGAATCTTGAGGAAAGAGGGCTACACATCTGTATATACTCTTTGTAGACATATCGAGGACTTCGGTGGATGAAGAGGTTAGTTGTGTGTTATGAGTTCACCTTAATCTTAAAAAGTTCAAGATTCGTTCACTTATCTAAGAGAAGAATTACTCATCATCACTATGTACTAGTTCCAGATACGTTCACTAGTGCTTAAGCATCTAATCTCGCAATTGCTCTTCTCTAGGTTTTAATAAAAATTTTCTCTTTTAAAGAAGTTTTTCCAAATTTGTGGGGGAATGTTGGTTATATCCCACATTGGGAGGTGTTGTTATATCCCACAATGAGAGGGTACATCCATTGGGAAGGGTATTTAAACTTGAATTCTTGAACCAAATTTATAGGTAATTATTAAAACTAGAACGTTTTAATTAGATGTTAATTAGATTAAAATCGAAATCAATCTGTTGATTAAATCCTGACTTTTATCACCTAATTAACGAGTGGCTGAATTTTAACAGTTGACCAGCCATGAATTCTCTGCTTTCAAAGTTATCTCTTTTATTCTTTCTATGAGAAGAGCCATTTCACCATTGTCCACTTCGATTTTTTGGTGTACGATTATCGGAGCTATCGTGTTAACTTCGGGGGACGACCGCCTGCTGCAACGATTACACACATCGAGACAAAATCGTTTCTAAAGCAGTGGTTTATACCATGATACGATTCTTTATCTGCCTTTTATTTCTGTTTATTATTATCCAGTTAATGCTAACGGTTTGGTCTTGCAGTTATTTTACCAACAATCGCTAAAACATAAAACTATTTCCTTCCGAACTCTAATGTTAGTAGAGATGGAATGGTTTTCAAGAGAAAGGAGAACAAATAAGTCTTGAAAAACCTAGAGTCTATGTTGCTCAGACTCTCCATTTTTCTTGAAATACATATATCTAATTTTAATGTCCGAAACATTTATACGAGCATATCACCTCTGAATACATGGAATACCCATGTAAATTATATACTTGTATTCAACATTTGTACCGCAACTGAGTAACATAGCATATTGTAAGAAAGGAAAATAAGTAAGGCATTCAATATATGATCAATTCATCAAGCCTCTAATAGTTTTCATTCCATCAAGTCAAAAATAAAACTTTAAGCACTTATTGCAACAACAAAAAAACATAGTTTGGGCACTTATTTTTTAGTTAAACCTTTAATTCATTAATTGGATAAAACAAATTGATTTCGATTATTTGAACTTATTTTTTTTATTAAATTGAGATCTATTACACTCTCAAAATAAATGTCAGGACTCAAATCTATACAAAATAAAAGATAACATAAACATTATTGGTCACTTTCTCAATTAGTAGATATCATAATCTGAACTTGTCTGTAAAACGTAGATGAACTCATTTATCTGTAAATAACAATTGTTTACATTTGCCTCCACATCAATTTAAACAGAACCATAAGATAATTTTTTTTACGTAAGTAATTGTATTAAAATGTAATATATAGATTAATATCACCGTCGGATCCTTGGCGCAATGGTAGCGCGTCTGACTCCAGATCAGAAGGTTGCGTGTTCGATTCACGTCGGGTTCAAAATCCTCATCCATGCGGACCCCTTTTTCTTAACCCAAAAATAAAAAATCTCTCACAAATTTAGGCGATCACCCTAAGCGAACCATGCCACCTTTCAAGCTGACATTTGAACTGAATTGAAAGAATCTTTAGCATATTCAAACTCTCTATTTTTTTCATTTTACTAAGTGTTACACATATCCGGATATTGAAATAGAGATACGATTGTTTTATACATATACGTTAAAAAACCCAACTAATAAAAATATGGTAAGTACTTTCTCATAACAGAGCACATTTCATTTATGATGGCAAACTGCAAATTCTTTTGGAAAGCTATTGACATGAACAATTAGTATGGCAGGCAACTCGATTCTTAAGAAAAGAAATATTCAATACCAACTTGAAATAATTAGATTACATATTGAAAAATGAAAAGCTAGTGAATCTCCCCAGAAAGACTGGTGTCATTCGAATATTGACCTTGAAAATTATAAAGAAAAATGATACCATGTATGAGCAGAAGAATCTCCCCAGGCTTCGGTAACCTCTTCGTTTTAGGTGTCATTCGAATTGATAACCATTGGTTGGTCACCTGAAAAAACAGTAAGATAAGATAAAACATTCTAGTGAGGGATTTTGTGGACAAAAGATTTATGTTACTCAAAAACTATATGCATTAGAGTACTTAACGAATATTGAAGAGTCGAAGCAACATAGCGGAAGATGGTTATATTAGAGCTAGGAAATAGCTAGTGAATTTGTTGTAACACTCTAACAAACTTGCTGTAGAAAACTGATTGCATAACTGCATCCTTGACAGTTAAGAATGGCGCGCAGCTACCTGAGTCATGGGTTAAGCTAGCTCTATATATTGCTTATTCTAGTAAGCTGTTAAGGCAATCAGATTTGATGAAATGAATTGAGTATTATCTCAGATCTTGTTCATTAGGGTTTCATTTCAATTCTTAACAGGTTAAACTAAAATGATCAGAAACTATATGTAACAATCAAAACTATCCTACATGCCAAACTGTACTATCAGAACATTGATCCATTGACTGAATTTTGCAACAAAAGTATGTAATGACTGGACATTTCATAAGAAAAATGTATTGCCTTCTAGCTTCTACCATTTTCATTTCAGTCCAAACAAGGGTAGTCGCTTCATCATCATTAGTTGGGACTTGAACAGCAAAACTAGCATGTACAGCAAGGAACAAGCATTTCACAGTTTAAGTTTTCTCTGCTAATTACAATTGGTCTTCTACATCATAATGAACAAGCATTAGAGGGGTGATGAACGACTAGGGTAGATGAAGTGAATGTTGAGTGTGTAATGTTGTTTAATGAGTGTTTGAATTAAAGAGGGTAATAATGGTAAGTAGCGTGTTTGGGGAAGATAAAAAGGTGATTTGACACAGTTATAGGTGATAGGAAAAGATAAGAGAGATACGGATGGGAAGTGATAAGGGTTTAAGTTGAATTTTAACTCAACTTATCTGATCAATTGGGCGGCTAGGGTTACACTCTCTTACTTAGCGAGCAAGCTAGGGTAAATCATTTCTTCCCAAATTGCTTCTGCCGCATGCCAAGCTGGGCACTGGCAACATTGCTGGCACAAATAATTCTCTTTACGTGCACTCGTTACATGCTCCCTTCTGCTTTGGCATAATTCCTAAATCTCCACACACTCAATGAAAACCTTTCAATGCAATAAAAGAAAAATTGAACACTAAAAGAAAAATAAACAAATAAAGATGATGGTGAAAAAGAAAAACATCTAATCCTAATATTTACAAAAAGAACTAAACCATGATGATGTTATGGTATCTCTTCCAAGAGGATAACCTCCTTGACATTCTGTTGAATGTCTTCCCAATAGTGCTTTAAACGTTGGCCGTTTACCTTGAAAATTTCTCTTGTCTTCAAATTTTTTATCTCCACTGCTCCACAAACATATGCATTTACAAATTTGAATGGGTCTAACCATCTTGACTTAAGCTTAACTGGAAATAATTTATGCCTTGATTTAAACAACATAACATGTTAGCCTACTTCAAATTGTCTTGGCATGATTCTTCTGTCATGTCAGCGTTTTGTTCTCTCCTTGTATAGTTTGGCATTCTCATAGGCTTGTAATCTAAACTCTTTCAATTCGTTTAGGTCTAGTAGCATCTTCTCTCCAGCAGCTCTCTATGCCATATCAAGGGTTTTAGTAGCTCAATATACACGATGCTCCATCTTTACCAGAAGATGTCATACTTTTTCAAACATGAGTTTAAATGGTAAAGTGCCCAATGGAGTTTTAAATTTTGTTCTGTAAGCCCACAAGGATTCGTCTAGTCTCAAAGACCAATCCTTCCTTGATGGATTCACAGTTTTTTAAGGATATTTTTGATCGCTTTATTGGAAATCACAACTTGGTCGTTCGTTTGAGGATGGTATGCCATGATAATCCTTTGTTGAATTTCGTATCTGCACAAAGCTTTAGAGATTAGTTTACACTTAAAATGGTCACCTTCATCATGAATAATCATTCTAGGGACACCAAATCGAGTAAAAATGTGTTTGTGTAAAAATTTGGAAATAACCTTGGCATCGTTTTTTTGGCAATGCCACAACCTCAACCCATTTGAATACATAAAGTCTATCCCCCATACAAGAATATACAGGTTACCAAATGATGAGGGAAATGGAACCATGAAGTCTATCCCTCATACATCAAATAAATCTATGAGCATAATGTTCTGGAGCAGTAGTTGGTGTCTGCTAGAGATGTTCCCCGTTCATTGGCATCGGTCACATGCCTTGGCATAGTTGTGGGTGTCTTTCTATAGTGTGGACCAAAAGAATCTGGACTGTAGCACTTTGGTAGAAGTCTTCATTCTGGCAAAATGTCATCCATAAGGAGAAGTGTGCCATAAATGCAAGATGTTATACTGCTCCTCTTCTGGCACACATTGTTGTATGACTTGGTCGGCACACTGTTTGAACAGAATCGGCTCGTCCCAATAGTAACACCTAACTTCTCGAAGAAATCATTTCTTGGCATTGTATGCCAAGTCTGGTGGCAGAATGTTGCTTACCAGATAGTTGACTATGTCCGTGTGCCATGGCATAACATTAACTGCAAACAAATACTCGTTAGGAAATTCATCTTTTATGGCAGCAGTCTTACCATCGTCAAGGTGATTTTCCAGGCGTGATAGGTGGTCAATGACTAAATTTTCACTACCCTTATTGTCTCGAATCTCGAAGCATCCACCAGATCAATCTGGGTTTGGCATCTTTCTTTTCCAAAAGGTACTTTAGTGTCGAGTGATCTGTATACACAACAACCTTATTACCAACAAGATAAGATCTAAATTTGTCAAAAGAAAATACAACAGCTAGAAATTCTCTCTCTATTGTGGTGTAATTGAGTTGTGCTTCACTCAAAGTTCGGCTGGCATAATATATGACATGAAAAACCTTGCAATGTCATTGTCTCAGTACTACTCCAACGGCGTAGTCGTTGGCATCGCACATGAGTTCAAACGGCTTACTCCAATGTGGTGCTACGACTATATGGGCGTTGATTAGTCTCTTCTTAAGTTTTTCAAAAGCTCTCAAACACGTATTATCAAACATAAATGTTGCATTCTATTCCAATAGTGAGCACAAAGTTTTGGAAATTTTAGAAAAGTCTTTAACAAATCGGCGATAAAAACCTACATGACCTAAAAAACTTCTTATACCTTTGACACTTGTAGGTAGTGGTAACTGTTTAATTACCTCCACTTTTGACTTGTTGACTTCCAAACCTCGCTTGGTCACTTTATGACCTAGAACTATGCCTTCTTTCGCCATGAAGTGGCATTTCTCCCAGTTCAAGACCAAGTTGGTCTCTATGCATCTTTTCAAAACAAGATCTAAACTATGTAAACACTCATCAAATGTCTTATGAAAAACAGAGAAGTCATCCATAAAGACATCCAAGCTTTTTTAAATCATGTCTGAAAAGATAGACATCATGCAATGTTGAAATGTTATTGGTGCATTGCATAAACCGAATGACATCCTCATGAAATGTCCCGTATGGACAAGTGAATGTGTTCTTCTCTTGGTCCTTTGGAGCTATGGAAATTTGATTATATCCTGAATAATCATCTAAGAAGCAATAGAAAGCTTTACCTGCCAATTTTTCCAACATTTGGTCAACGAAGGGCAACGGGAAGTGGTCCTTCTTGGAGGTATTGTTCAGCTTCCTGTAATTCATGCATACTCTCCATCTAGTGATAGTTCTTGAAGGGATTAACTTGTTCTTTCTATTGTGAACCATGGTCATGCCATCTTTCTTTGACATGCATTGTACTGGGCTAACCCACGAGCTATCAGATATGGCGTAGATTATCCCGACATCTAGCCACTTGATAATCTCCTTTTTGATTACTTCTTTAATGCTTGAATTTAGTCTTCTTTGGACTTCAATTGTCTTTCCATGATATTCCTCTAAGTTTATCTTGTGCATGTATATGGTTAGGCTAATACCTCGAATGTCTGCCAAGGTCCAACCTAACGCTTGCTTGTGTTTACTTAAAACTTCCAACAATCTTTCCTCCTGATCATTGGTTAAATCAACAACAATGATTACTAGAAAATTTGATGCTTACCTATATATGCATATTTGAGGTGGTCTGGCAATGGTTTCAACTCCAATTCTGGTGGTTCCTCTATTGATGGCTTTGGTGCCTTAATCTCTATGCCTGCCAGCTCTAGTGGCTCAAAATAGCTCACTTCTTCAGCTTCAAAAATTTCTTCTTCACTATCGGTCACGTTGACATCATCATCAGTTTCTTGACACAATTATGCCATGTCCACCTTGAAAATGGACTACATATTGTCATATGTTTGGCACTCTTCTGATTCATTTGCACATTTCAAAGCTTGAAACACATTAAATGTAACTTGTTGCTCATTCATGTGCATTGTTAATTCTCCTTTATGTACATCAATCAAAGCTCTACCAGTAGCAAGAAAATGTCTTCCTAATATAACTGGGATATTAGCATCAGCTTCATAATCTAAAATAATAAATTCTGCTGGAAATATGAATTTATCTACCTTTACCAACACATCCACAATCTTACCCTTAGGATGTGTGAAAGATCGATATGCCAACTGAAGTGTCATGGTAGTGGGCCTTGATTCAATGCCAAGCTTCTTGAACACCGACATAGGCATCAAGTTAATGCTAGCTTTTAGGTCACACAATGTCATACCCATGAATCTATTGCCAATAGTGCACTGGATAGTGAAACTTCCTGGATCTTTCAATTTCGGTGGCAACCGATTGAGTATCCTGACGCTGCATCCTTCAGTAAGAGCTACAGTCTCAAAGTCTCCTAATTTTTTTGGACAAGACATTTTTCATGAATTTCACATAATTGGGCATATACTCGAGTGCTTCTACTAATGGTATATTGATCTGAAATTGTTTTAGCACTTTTAAGAAACGTTTAAATTGTTGATCATGCTTATTCTTCTGTAACCTTTGTGGAAAGGGTGGAGGTGGATAAACATATGTTGGTTCTGCTGGCTTTGCTAACAGTTTGCTCACATCGGACTGTTTTCTGGCATCATTCTACTCGCTGACATCAGTCTCCTCATTGACATTAGTCTAATGGTTGGCAATGCTTCCATCCTCCTCTTTGTTCTCCAGCTCTTGTGGTACATCTACTGGCATTTTCTCTTCCTTTTGACAATGAATTGGCTGGTTGCTGGATGTCTTAGCCTCGCACTACTTACCACTCAGAAGTGTTACAACTTTACATTGTTCATTGTTCCTCTGTCTGGCGTCTTCTGTGTCACTTTGTAAAGCTCCCTAGGGTCTATTTCTGATTGCATTGCCAATCTGCCCAAATCTGGACCTCTAAGTTTCGCATCGAAACTACTAAACTATAGACATCGGCATCATTCTTCTCCATGTATTCTGTCAAAGTCCCATGGTTGTTTCATTACCCTGCATGGAAATTTTTTTGTGCCCGCTGCACAACATTCTGGATGTCTCCTGGCATGGCATTATTTTGACACTGGGCATTATATTGACGTTGGGCATTGTTGTTATGGTATTGGGCATTGTATTGGTTGGATCCTTGATTTCCCAAAGCAAGGTTCGGGTGATGCCTCCATCCTGCATTATAAGTATTTGAATTAGAATTTAAATTTTGATTTATGTTGCCAACATAATTTACAGACTCAGGGTTGGCATGGCAATCATCTACATGGTGGCTCTCTCCACAGATAGTGCAAAATGGTTCTAATGCCTTCACTTCTTGAGGCTCATAGTTCTTTTGCAATGTTCTCACCATATTAGTGAGGTTAGAAATCTCAACATGGATGGACGTTAGTTCATCAACCTTCAACTTCCCACTGGTTTTATTTTTAGTACCTAACTTGGCAACGGGGTACTCGAAATCATTAATCGAAATTCTCTCAAGGATACCCACAGCCTACGTATAGTTCTTGTCAATCAATGAATCGGCTGCCGAAGCATCAACAACAGTCCTCGCTTGTGCATTTAATCCATTGTAGAAAGTTTGTATTTGGGTCCAATTTGAAAATCCATGCATAGGACACCTTCTCAATAGATCTTTAAATCTTTCCAAAGCATCTTAAGACTCCCTGAATATAATAATCTCACCACGTAGCTTGGCAGTGAGTGTTGGCGGATGGAAACGTGACAGAAGCTTCTGGCATGGGTCCCATATGAGGTGACTGAACCATGTGGCAAAGAATTGAGCCAAGTATTTTCTCTTTCTCTCAAGGATAAAGTGAATAATTTCAGCTTCACAGTATCCTCTAATACTCCAGGTTTCTGAAATAGCTGGAAAATCTCCATGAATTGCTTCAAGTGTTGCTTTGGGTCTCTAGTAAGTGCTCAATCAAATTGGCCTACATTCAAAAGAGTGAATCATTACCGGCTTAAGTTCAAAATTTGATGCATTTACCTATGGCATCGTCCACTACGGGTGAGGCAGGATTCCCTCCGTGTATAGGTGGATTTTCTTAATTTTGTAGTACACCTTCTACTCATTCGTTACCGTTTTGAGTCATATTTTTTATTTTCCTCTTCAATATGTGGTAGGTTCGTTCAATTTCAAGGTCAAATGGCCGATAGTCCGTAGGGCGGTTCTTGGTCATACACCAAACAAAACAGATAAGTAAAATAAAACAAAAACAAGTTAAACAAAAAACAATAAAACTTTGTTTCAATCCCTGGTAATGGCACCAAAAACTTGTTGGACTCGTGAGAGTTCTTGGCAAAAGGGGCATAAATGCGTTGGTAATGACTAAACAGTGCCAAGAAAGAGTCTTTTGCGTGCGAGTATACACGGTCTTCCAAGTAATACAATAGTAAGCTGGGTTATGAATCCCATAAGGATTAGTTAAGAGTTTAATTGATTACTCGTTTACTTGTCAAGAAAAGATTGCTTGTTTTGAAGTTGGTTTGAAAGAAAGTTGAAAAGAAAGAAATAAAAGACAACAACATTGGCAAGGAGAGTTTTAAAATGTATGATGAGTACTGACAAGGGATGTCTGGTTTTCATGCTATTCATGTCTTGCCAGCTTTTAATAAATCATGTCTTGGCATTGTTTGCCAAGCAGATTCAAAGTTGGCATTGCCTCTCTCGATGGCAATGCTTTGAATTAACTATGCAAAAACTTTTATATCTCTATGAAATAGCTTTTATCATAAATTAATTTGATTAAGTCCCAATCTTTTGCTTCTAAGGGGTAGATTTCACTCCCGAAGTGAGTTCATCTACTTGAACATCTTCTCTCGAAGCATCTAGCCCTAGTATCTAGCATTTTTTTCGTTTTTCCCTAAGTCGATTATGATATTAAGGTTCAATAAGCCAACAAAGCTAGCTCTCACTTGGCATTGTATTAGTGAAAACAATTAAGATCATACCAAATAGAAAAAAACCAATGTGATCGCATTTCCGATTATTAAAAGCTTAACATGAAAAATAGCGTTCAACGCAACCATCCCTCACCAACTATTAAATTAGTTCATGGTGAGGGTTCCCAACCAAAAACCATAATCATATCTCAACATCATCATCTTAAATAAAAATAAGGCTAAAGGGTCAAATTTGCCCCTGTAGTAATCCGAAATCAACAATGTTGTCCCTACTTTTTTTCTCCGTAATTTTGCCCTCAAAGTCAATCAATTGTAGCAATGTTTCCCTTTAACCGATTTTGACTGTTAAATGCTGACGTGGCAGTTAACGGTGCTGACGGGGCAATTTTGCCCTCGAAGTCATTAATTGCAGCACTTTTACCCTTGGTTTATTTAGTTTTTGAATAAAATTGGATAAATAATTTGGTTTTTTCGAGTTGAACTTTAACAAACAAAATATATGAAAAATCGATTAACAAATGGATGTAAATATCCTTTGAGTCCCTAGTAATTTTAAAAATAATCAAAATGAGAACTCTCACAAAAAATCAAAATATTATTCATTTTTTTTAAAAATCTATAAACCTAATAAAAATAAATACGATATTCAAAAAAAGTATTGAAAATAAACCAACGAGAAGCGTGTTAATTGAACGGTGAACACGAACTATTCTATTCGAACGACGTTCGATTGACACACTTACCGACGATGGGTTGTTAGGAAAAAATGTACGATGAACTCGAATCATGTGGCTTAGGTTGAATTCTGCTTTATCTTCTGGATATCCTTGTATTTATCTTCCATGCCCTTATCTCCCATGTCGTTTTCGCCGAACACCAATAATGTCGTTTTCTGATATCATCGTACATTTTTCCTAACAACCCATCGTCGGTAAGTGTGTCAATCGAACGTCGTTCGAATAGAATAGTTCGCGTTCACCGTTCAATTAACACGCTTCTCGTTGGTTTATTTTCAATATTTTTTTTGAATATCGTATTTATTTTTATTAAGTTTATAGATTTTTAAAAAAATTGAATAATATTTTGATTTTTTGTGAGAGTTCTCATTTTGCTTATTTTAAAAATTACTATGGACTCAAAGAATATTTACATCAATTTGTTAATCGATTTTCATATATTATGTTTGTTAAAGTTCAACTCGAAAAAACCAAATTATTTATCCAATCTTATTCAAAAACTAAATAAACCAAGGGTAAAAGTGCTACAATTAATGACTCCGAGGGCAAAATTGCATGAATGACTTCGAGGGTAAAATTGCCCCGTCAGCACCGTTAACTGTCACGTCAGCATTTAACGGTCAAAATCGGTCAAAGGGCAACATTGCTACAATTGACTGACTTTGAGGGCAAAAGTACGAAGAAAAAAAAGTAGGGGCAACATTGCTGATTTCGGATTACTACAGGGGTAAATTTGACCCTTTAGCCTAAAATAAAAACAAATTAAATGAAGAGAATGGGCGAGAAGGGGGTCTCTCGATGCAGTCCTTCAAAATCGAGGATCTCGGTCAAGCTTGGTTGAACATCGTCTCCTTGGTGCAGCCTTCTAAATCTGATTGTCGAACTCCTCTCAATTGTTTGCTTGAGTTCCTTTAAATAGGCGCACGAGAATGACCTAAGATAAGCTTTAAATTTGAATTTGAACGCTTGAGGATAAGGGATGTGCTCATCTTATCCTTCGTTTGAATCCTTGGGCTGACGTGATCATTGGTTCATCATTCAATCGACCTGGCATCAAACATCTCTTCTTTGCCAACTGGTGCTTCAGCAAATTTCTGGTCCTTCGCTGCCAACAGCTACCAGCATTCTCATTGTTCTCTTCCTGCACTAATATGCTCTATTGTACCTGCAATCATGCCAACAAACCACCCTTCACACTGGCATAGCCAGATTCAAAATTCCCTATGCAAATGCATGCAATTAACAACTAAATGCATCTAAATGTGCTCAAAAACAAACAAAGATACTGTAAAATAGGCATAAAAATCATTACTTTTGAGGAAGTAACAATAGTGCACATACTTTCATAACATCACAATTTAATAGCATCAATCTATATTATTGTATATCAAAAATGCATTAAGCCAATCATAAACATAAATATAAGCTTATCATACATTGTTTTTCCATTATCCTTACTCTATTTGAGCTTTCAAAACATATAGTAAACATAGTCTATGATAACACAACAAATGCATCTGAGATGGCACCGAGCCAATCCCGAGACTCAAACTACACTCACCGACATTTTCAAGGCTAAGACTACTCCCGAATGACAATCCCTTGATTAGTCGACTTAGCTTTACTTTGCGGATTTGACAACCCTTCTATGTCGGATTGATCTTAAAAATGAGTTAACATTGAATTCATCAATTCTTTAATCAAAGTATTTAGAAATCTCAAAACATATAACATGGTTGTTTCTATACCTTAACTTAAAATTCTAGGGTTCCCATACTTGGAGTTCATAGAAAATATTTCTAACTTAGAGCTCATTCTACAACTTACACTCGATCAACATTCTAATCTATGAAGGATTTCCCCTTTGTTCAAGTTAATTCTCTAAAACTTTGAAGAATTAATATCAATGAGTAATTAAAAGATAAGACTTACCAAAAAGCTACCAACAATGGAGATCGTTTGCAAGAAAGAAGATGAGACAAGACCCTTTTCTCTTTCTTTTCTTTACTGCCGAAATGGATAGCCAATCTTTGGCTATTTACAATATTTTCCATGACTAATAGAAGAATAAATATGTTTGAGACACATGGATAGGTGATTATTCCCTAAGGGTCCAAGTACACACTTCATCCTTAAATTTCCACCTTTTACAATATAGTCACCAACTCTTACATTCTTACGATTTGGTCACTAATTCTAAATGCTTCAGGAATTGGATTAACAATTCAAAAATCCAATTAATCAAATAGTCCAATGTCTAATCTTATTTACAGAAAAGTAAATTTTCAACCATCCAAATACGATTAACTACTAAACCGATTTTAAGGGTGTTACACATGCAAGCTGACATAGATGAATGGCAAAGAAGTCCCTCAAACGTGGAACACAAGACACCTCAAAAAATTATATGTATGAGAATATGTTGCAAACGATGATGTGAATACCGGTTGCAAATGATAAATTAATCCAATCATCAGGACAATAAATATCATAAAAGAAGCAAAAATCACAGGATTGTCTAAGCGTCTGCCACTTTTAAGAAGTTTGTATTAAAGAATCAGCTTAACGATCATCACTTTTTAGAAGAAAAATTTATAAGATCGTCTAAGCGTCTGCCACTCTTAAGAAGTATGCATTAAGGAATCAGCTTAACGGTCATCGCTTTTTAGAAGCAAAAATCATAAGATCGTCCAAGCGTCCGCCACTTTTAAGAAGTGTGCATTAAGGAATCGACGTAACGGTCATCACTTTTCAGAAGCAAAATCCACATGATCATCTAATCGTCCACCACTTTTAAGAAATGTGCATTAAGTAATCAGCTTAACGGTCATCGCTCTTCAAAAGCGAAAACCATAGGATCGTCTAAGCATATAGCGGTAAAAAATTACTTCACTTGGAGGGAGAAATTTCCCCAACTCATTGTGATTCATCAGTTATATATAAAGTTACTTCAAAAGGATGATGTTGTTCTACAAGATGATATAAACTAAACCCTCGGGCAACACTGCTTTAAAGTGTCTAATACAAAGAATGCGCAAAACAACAGTTAAATGTTACTTACTTTACAAGTTTACGGTATCAAAAATTAATATTTACACGTCAACATTCCATAGAAAAGTTCTACTAAAATTCATATAAAATCAAAAAAGAAAAATAACTTTAACCAACACCTGGCAATAACTAACAAAAGAGAAAATAATAGTCACTCTCATTCATCAAACAAATGTAAAAATAAAGTTAATTAAAGTAAAATTAAAAATACAACCCATAAAATATTTCTACAACAGCAGCACTCGCAGTGAAAGCCCACCGAAATTTCCAAGTTCGTCAAGGTCATTTTATAACCTTCCCTCAATTGGGGGCAAGTGTTAGTACCAGAGAACGGCCGTCGCCACATGTCAAGAAACCATCACCAGCAAACACACACCACAGGTAAATGATGACAAGCTAACATTGCGAACCCTGTACCGACAAACGCGTAGAAGCAATCTGGAGTAGGTGAACCAGCTGTGAACATGGCCAAACGAACGGCATCTAGTGACCACGTGTTCACATATAGAATCGCTACCGATGATAGAAAAAACCTATGAAGTCAACTCATAGCCAATCCAATCACAACGCCATGACAACTCTGCCATACACATGTTTGGTCAGTATATAAGAGTGCATGCAACAAGGAAAAACACAAGACCTTCCGCTAAGAGAATATCCATATCATACCACAAAAAAGACACCCAAGCACAGACTCATAACCACCACCGTCACCACTATCGGACCATAACCTTCGATACTTGTCCACTTTATCACTCAACAGTTTCTATAGTGAAGTTGGTTACGTTTTCATTAGTTCAAGGGAAGGGATCATGTTTGTAGGATGGATTTTGTTCTTCTTCATGTCCAAAGGCTTCATTTCCACGGATGCTTTGTTCAGGTCGGTCTCTTCTTGGATTGTAAAAGATCAAATGGCGAAAATATGAGTGATCTCATAATTTTCGTACAGGGATGCCACAACATGGTGTTCATCTCCAGCTCTTATGCCGAAAGAAGTGCATTATCGAACCTTGGACTTCGAGGATTCAAAGTTATTGATGATACAAATGCATAGCTTGAATCTCTATGCCCTGGAGTTGCCTCCTGTGCAGAATGATATCTTAGCATTGGCAGCTTGTGATGGTGTTGAATTGGTAGCTTTTTTCTTTCCCTACGAACATATATATAACCGAACACGCGCACACACGCATCGACTGGAAATTTCATTAATTTGATTCTATTTCGGATTGGTGATGGTCCAAGTTGGATTGTTCCAACTGGAAGAAGGGATGGCAGGGTTTCTTCGCACAATCCTCAAGTTTACCGTCTCCAATCTTCATTGCTGGTCAATGGTAAAAATTTTCTGCAAAAGGCCTCAATGATACATATTTTTTGTACCACCAAACAATAAATAAAGTAACCAAGTTTCCAATGGTTTTAATTACATGTTATGTTTTCTATGGCAGGGTGACATACCATTAGGAAAATGTATTGCTTGTTCTTTCGATACCGTCTATACAACTTAACCGTAACTGGAAGTGCATATTCGAGGAGTGTCAAAATCAGACCAAAGGCTTTGAGGAGATGCTGCTACATGCAGGAAACATAAGAAAACATATTTTGCAATTTGATTGTCATTGATTGTATCTGTCATGTCTAGAAAAATAGAAACAAAAAAACAATAATGTCACTTGAGATATTCGAACTCTCGCGGGATTAACACATGTACTTAGCAGGCACACGCCTTAACAACTCGGCCAAAGCGACTGGATAGTCTCTCGCTATTTATCTAAACTTTTATTTACATGATACAATTTATTACGCTCACATTCATTATTTTTTTTAATATAATGTTCACATTCATTATTGAGACCAAAATAAAAACAATATATAGTTGCAGGGATGTGTATTCAGTCGGTTCAGTTAACCGACTGAACTATCCAAAATTTATTAGTCGGATTTTTTGTTTTAACCATTAATTGACCAGATTTTTTTTAAAAAATTAACCGAACCAAAAAATCAGTTAATTCTGTCGGTTTTTGAATTAACTGAAATTTGTTATAAAATTTTGGATAAATTATGTTAGAGTATGCCCAAGGACCAATCATAAGATGATTGTAAATGACATTTGTTTTGACCTTGTTTATTCATAAAGAGGCATTGTCATTATTATTTTCAGTTACAATTCTGCGTGCATAAATAAACTAAATTATAATAAAATCCTTAGAATAATATGGTTATTCTAAAATGTCCTTAGTCGAGTATTATTATGGGCATGACAACAATAATACATTAAGACTAATATATAGTTGATTGATGACAAAGTGTTATCATTGACATGGAGATGTCAAAATCAATACATAAGTATGTATTAGAGAACAACATACTGGACTGACCCGCTATGAGCATATTTATTGGATTATTATGTGACAGTCACAACATTGCTCATAGTGATAACTACATGTACGATCCTCAGACTTGAGATCATCATTATTTCAACATCGTGAGTGACATATTTTGATACAGTCAAACGTGTGTCAAAACTGATATTTGATATGTCACAATCTATGTAGTGGAATATGGTTGATCAAGATAGGATTTGTCCCTCCTATATAATAGGAGTAATATCGTAGGCCACTTGATTGAGTGAGACTAGAAATGCATAGACATGCTCGAATAAGTTGATATATGATATCATAGTTATTCGTTTATAATAGTCTACTCAAGATATCAAGAAATATTAGATGGACTGTACAAGTGTGACTGTTCCATGACTTGTGTCCAATCTAGATATAAAGGAAAAAAGAATGTAATACATAAATAGAGTTAATCACGAAAAGGTTATGTTGAATCATGATTTCTTGCAACTTAGGTGACAATGACATATTGCGAGATGTCACTCGTTGTTTGTAATATTAGAAATATTATAATAGTTACTACTAACGTTACATGAACCTACAGGGTCACACCCATAGTTAAAATGATCATATGTTAAACGAATTATATATGTAAAAATTTGTTGTACATGAATTTACTTAAATTAATATATATTTGATATATATATATATATAAATTTAACTATTGGGTAAATATTAAAAGAAAAATAATTATTGTAATTATTTCTCTTTTAATATATAAATAGTATAATTTGGTTTAAATCAATTATATATTAAAATCTTAAGTAAGTTGAATTGAGATTAATTATATATTTTTAATATATAAATATTGAAATCCTAGTCAAGTTGAATTAGGATTATATATATTTAATATATATATATTGAGATCATAATTAAGTTGAATTGGGATTATATATATATATATATTGAAATCCTAATTAAAGTTATATTGGGATTATATATATTTAATATATATATTGAAATCCTAATTAAGTTGAATTAGGATTATATATATTTAATATATATATATTTAAATCCTAATTAAATTGAATTGTGATTATATATATATATATATATGGGATGGGATCAAGTTACACGGTGTAAAACTCATTTAGTTTTACACCAATCTAGGACCATTGGATCAGTGAAATGTATGGATGAGATTAACAGTAAAAAATGTGAAGATTATCACTTGGGAAAAAAAGATAAGGAAATAATCTGGGCCATTAATTACCATCATCCAACGGTCCAAAAATAGTGTAAAAGTAATTAAGTTTTACACAGTGTAAGTTGATCCTAACCCTATATATATATATATATATTGAAAGCCTAATATGAGTTAAATTAGGATTTTAAAGGCTATATAAAGGCATGAGAGATCTAGCAGTCATTAATGCTTTTGGAGAAAAATCCTCTAAATAGTTTAGAGAGTTTTTATATGCTCGTTCTCTTCTAAATGATTTAGAGGATTTTTATATGCTTATTTCAACTGGGTGAACTACGTAGAGGTCAGAATGTTATCGTTGCGACTTAAGAATCGACATTGTGGAATCGGGATTGAATATCTATCTTCTACAAATTCAGAATTCCAGATTTTAAACAAGTAATTCTTCACTCTTATTCACTCTGATTCGTTCCTCGTACATGGATCTCTGGTGGTAATCGTTGGATAATTTTTCCGTTGCGCTATGGGGTGTACCGACGTGACCCAACAGTGGTATCAGAGCCACTTGTACGATACATATTCGGATTTTAATTACTTAGGTGATGTAATTGTATGAGATACATGTTATTTTTCGATTTATTTAGCGAATATATGATATTTGTATGAGCAAATCTATCCAATCACGGTTAATCCAATTAAAAAAATGTTCTTAAGATTGATGTTTAAAAGTTAATCATCAAGATCTTTATCGATAGGGTTTGAAATATTATATGTTAATTATTATCATATTCAATATAGAGTTTTAGGGTTTTAGATGTTAAATGTTAACATACGCGGGTTATAGTTATATATTAGACTAATGGTTAGTCTATAAATTTCGTGTGGGAAAGTAACAAGAGTTGTTTCAGTAAAAACCTCGTGGATTTTAAAATCTTGAAAAATGAAATAATGTTGATAAAAGTTATCAAATCGTGAGGTTTTTACAAATCAATTAAGATGTTGATCTTAAAAATTTCCCTGTCCCTGATCGTGCATCGGAAACCCCGCCAGTAATTGCAGGCCCACCAGAACCCTGCAAGGGGCTTCGCCCTCTTCAAACCCCGCAAAGGGCTTGACTCTTGCGTAGGAACAATTTGGTAAGACCTTAATAACAAACCATGTCGTTATTATGTTTGATATGCACGGTGTTTGGAATGCATGGTTATAGCCCAATGATCTATATAGTTTTACTTATAAGATTTTATAAATACGGCCTGCATGTTGTGCCTTTCTATACTTCTATTGTAATTCTCTTCTCATCTTACTCCCTCGTATGTAAAACGAGTTTCTGAAATTGTAATCTATACGAAGAAGTATGGACTTGAGGAACAGAAGTGTGGGCCGACAAAAAGATGCTTGAGAAGTGTTTTTATCCTAAGAATAATTTGGTTCTCCCATTAGCTTGAGACATGTCACCTTAGGATATGGTCTATAACTATTACATTCATATTTATTGTATTTCATGTATGTGATAAAATGAATGTATGATACGCATGATAGTTAATTGATAAGATCAAATGTTAAATGGTGAGATAATAATAACAAAAACCCTTAATAAAATATTAAGTCTTTTATTGCTTCCCAATGTTAACCCTTGTTAAAGTCTAGATCGATACAATGTAGGTTCTGCTAAAGCGAGGTACTTGTATCTATATTGGCCAAATACGAAGAATAAGCAAGTGATATACGTTGGTTGTAATATTGGTTAAAGACTTAACTAGGTTACTCTAATATGATTAGAAAACCTAAAAGTTAGTTATTTGGATAATCATAAGATGATTATGAACAAGAGTTGTTCACCAAATGAAGGAGTTACATGAGATGTAATTAGCAAGTGTTGTTTACCTAGATAGACCATGATCTTAATAGAAAAGCCAAAGTTGACTTAAGAGAATGTGAAATTTGGATCCTTGCCCACTAGAAAAACATTACAGAAAGTATTTTCGACATTAATATTTGAGAGTTATTAATTTTAATAAAAATAGTGGGAGTATAAAGACCTTTTATAAACAAACTTGGTAAACGTATTCAAAATTCATATTTTATTGTTGTAGACTTATTATGGCAAATACAAATTTGTTATCATTGCGAACAGCCCTTGAGAAGGATAAGTTGAACGGAGTAAACTAAATTGACTAGTCACTCGAAGGAAAATGTTTTCATTGTAATAAGACATGTCATTGTAAAAGGAAATGCCCCGTTTATCTTGAAAAAGTCAAGAAGGCAAATTAAAGAGGAGTGTCTGCCTTGGATATTTATGTTATTGATATTAATTTATCAACACCTACTTCTTGAGTATTGGATACTGGTTGTGGCTCTCATATTTTTACATTTGTATAAGGACTACAAAAGAGTAAAAATCTGAGAAAAAAAGAGAGATGGACCCACGGGTTGGTAATGGAGCAAGAGTTTTTGCATTACCTATAGGAACATATACTTTATCATTGCCTAGTGGACTTAATTTATGTTTAGAGAATTGTTATTTTGTGTCTAGTTTGACTAAAAAAACATCATTTCGATTTCTTGTTTAGACAAGATTGATTTTGAGATAACTATTAAGAATAATTGTTGTTCTTTTATATCGATAATATTTTCTATGGTGTGACACAATTAATAAATGACCTCTATATTTTGGATCAAGAGAATTTAATTTACAACATAAATACGAACAGATCAAAAACAAATGACTCTAATCAAACTTATCTTTGGCATTGTCACTTGGGTCACATAAGTGAAAAACGCATTTCAAAACTCCATAAAGATGGATTTTTTATTCATTTATTTTCGAACAACTTGATTATGCGAGTCTTGCTTATTGGGAAAGATGACCAAAGCTCCTTTTAATGGTAAACGTGAACGAGCAAGTGATGTATGAGGACCAATTAATACACAAGCCAGATAAGGGTTTCAATGCATCATAAATTTGAAGCCCTTGAAAAGTTTGAGGAATTTTAAAATGAAGTACAAAACCAACTAGGAAAAGGCATTAAGGCTCTTCGATCAGATCGAAGAGGAGAATACTTAAGATTGGAGTTTGGTGAGCTTCTTAAGGAATGTGGGATTGTCTCACACCTCTTGGTACTCTACAATAGAATGGAGTTTCCGAAAAGAAGAAATCGAACACTGTTAGACATGGTTCGATCAATGACAAGTCACGTTGATCTTCTAGTTTCTTTTTGGGGACATGCACTAAAATAAATGTTATCACACTAAATCGTGTTCCATCTAAATCAGTTCAAAAGACACCATATGAGATATAGACTAGGAAACGTCCTAGTATGTCTTTTATGAAAATTTGGGGATACGAAGCTTATGCTAAACATAAGATGTCTACAAAGCTCGAACCAAATCTCATAAATGTAATTTTGTGGGTTATCCTAAAGAAACTAAAGGATATTATTTCTTCAATCCTACCGAGAACAAAGTGTTTGTTGCTCAAGCAAGAATCTTCCTAAAAAGAAAATATGTTTTCCGAAAAGGTAGTGAGAGAAATATTGAACTGGATAAAATTAGAGATCAACCACATATCATTGAACAAGAGATTGAACAAAAACAAGTTTCACAAGTTGTTGAGGAACATTCAACAGTTTAGGAAACTCAACCACTACGAAGATCTTTGAGAGAATGCAATGCACCTGAGAAATATGGATTTCTTATCATATTGCATAGTGATGTTCTCTTCATGGATCAAGATGAGCCTAGGACTTACCAAGAAGAAGTGGTGGGCCCAAACTCAGAGAAATGGCTAGAGACCATGAAATTCGAGTGGATTACATGTCAAAAAACCAAGTTTGGACCTTGGTTGACCCGCTTGAAGGGGTTAAGCCCATAGGGTGCGAGTAGTTTTTCAAAAGAAAACCGACATGAAGAGTAATGTACAAACATACAAAGGGCGATTAGTTGTTAAGGGCTTTCGTCAAATTCATGGTATAGACTATGATAAAATCTTTTCACATGTTGCTATGTTTAAATCCATCCAGATCTTACTTGCAATATTCATTGATACATGCATGGGAGGGCTAAAGCAATGCATATTGGACAAGAAGTTGAATCTGTTTGTGAAGTCTAGAAAGTCAGCCAACTTTAGATGTCATTTCGGATGGGATCCTGGCATTTCTGGGCAGAGTTGTCTTCTAACAAATTGACCGACATTCAGTTACCTTTCCAACGCATCTTGAAACGCATCAATCGAACATTGGGAACTCAAGATACGTCCATTTTACTGAAGACTGTGCATGTAGAAAACTAGATACGGGATTATTACGGGAATTTGTAAAATTCAGCCCAAAAGCTATTATATAAGGATTTTGGACGAATTAGACTTAGCCCAACTTAATTATTAACATTTAAATTATGTTTTTAGGGTTTTATATACTTTAGGAACCAGCCACCCTTCTCCCAAGCAACTCTTATCAACTTATCACCTGCACTTATCAGCTTATCACTTGCAGCCCAAGCACAAGGAGTTTAAAGGCTGTTTTTCTTTTATTTTTTAATTAAATTAGGGTTTTCTTGTTTTAGTAGAAGTTAGATTACTTTGGCTATCCTTCACCTATAAAAGGATGAAGCCTCCACCATTGTAATTCAGATTATTGAGATTTTCTTTGATTAATGAAATATTTAGTGGGTTTGTTTTTGCAAGTGCTGATTACTTGTGCCTTAGAAGTCTTCTTCAACATAAGTTCGACGAGTTCTTGTGAGGGAGATCATCTTCACACTCCTGCTTGCCTAGGTAATCACGTCTAGGAGGGTGGGTTAGAGCCGTTTGAGGTTGCTTGCTTAGGTAATTGTGTCTAAGAGGGTGCCGAGGACAAAACCATCAAGCCATCTTCATCTTCAATCTTCACGCCATCTCCCATAATTCCATAAACAAAGCTGGAAATTTCAGATTTGTTTTACCTACTCTTCTCTTCATCTTTTAAATCTTTTTCGTTATATTTTATTATTCATCTTCTAATCTTCCTTATTGTCTTCTTTTCTTTAAATTTTCAGCATTAAATCTGAAATTTTCAAGAAAAGCCCTTCTCTTTTCTATTGAATTTTCATATCTGCCCATAGTTTTCTTGATTGACTCTAGAGCTCTTAGTTCTTGCAACAACTTGATTGAAGGCTTCCAAATCCAAGTTTGCGCTACTCTATCATTTGGTATCAGATTTGGGACGATTCTTGGCAAGAATTTTAGCGTTTTGGGTGAAAAATTCGAACAAAAGGGGAAAATCGCAAAACTCAAACGAACGAATTTTGAGCTGAAAATTTCCAGATCAGATCTACACTATAGTAGGAGTCACCACAAAAAATTTCAGAATTTTTTGACTTCGGGAACACCTCGAACAAAGTGGATCAAGTTGCTGCATATTTTAGGGGGTTTTTTTCGGGTTTTCTAATCTTCTTTCATTCTTAACTACTTGTTTTCATTTGTTTTACCTTTTTATTGTCTTCTATACATTATCTAACACTTTCTTTCTTCTTGTGTTAATAGGAAATTAAAAGTTGCATACCTTTCTTTCTCCTTGCAACTAGAATTCAATTGGTGTCATACCTTTTATTGGACTCCTAGTATAAATTGGAATCATTGTTAGGATTAAACTCCGATTATAACTTGTTGACTTGTGGCAGGAAGGTCTTTAAAGAGTACAAGATCGGCTTACTTGCCTCGCTAAGTATTTCTTTCTTGGAGTGTTTAGTGAGATTTCTAGTTTTCTTTCTTTTGTTTTTCACCTTTGTAAATTTGAGTGTTCCAGGATGTTTCACAGAGTCAAGACTCGTGCAAAACAACATGATACTTTGGGTTCTACTTATCGAAGAAAGCCTTCATTGACCAAGCCGAGACATTCGTTCAATTTTTGTGAAGAAAGGCGAACTAAACCAAGGCGATCCGCACACACTTTGGCCATCCCAAAATTCAGAATACCTTCTTTTCCAGGAAGGTATGATCCTGATGGTTATTGTGGTTGGGAAAAGAGGGTTGATTTATTGTTTGGTTGTTACGGATATCCCGAGGAAGATCAAGCTTCATTAGTGGCCCTAAAATTCGAGGAATATGCAGTACTATGGTGGCGTTTATTACAACGAGATAGACGTCTCAATGGTGAAGCCAAAATAAGAACATGGGATGAACTTATAAAGGTCATGAGAGAGCGATTCGTTCCCAAACATTACCAACAACAAGAATTCAAGACTTGTCGGAAGAAATACTACTCTTTTGATAAAGGTACATCTCAACCTTCATCTTTTCACAGCCCTACTAATGCACTATTCGACTCTAGTAGTACGACGCCGAAGGAAGAAGAATCATCGCTATTCCAAAAGGATAATGAACAACCGTCGGTGAGTCATGTCGAAGAAGACCGAGGAAAGCAAGATGTCGAAGAAATTTGTTATCCTCGAGAACATGGGGAAGATGTCACTATTGAGAGTTTAACCTTACCCAATAATGAGCAAATACTCCCAAAAGATGACGTTTCGGAAGAAGAAACACTTGAACCCATAAATCAAGATAATCTTTCATGCTTAGTAGTCAGTTCTCTTGATTCATCAACAACCTCCCAAGAAAGTAAGTGTGATTCTAACCCTTTATTTGATTCTCGTCCTATCATTATGTTAGAAACACTTCATCCTCTACATAAATTGTATTTCGATGATATTATTTGTGAGAGGAATTGGGTATGTGAGTTATCTTATTTGAAAAAGACCGAGAGTCAAGAGGCCGAGAGCAATAAAAGTCAAATTAATGGCCCAATTTTGGTGAGTGAAAAGAAACATGAGGTAAAAGTCGAACAATGTCCAAATGAAAAAGGCGAGAAAAAAATAAAGAGAGATTTTTTTTGACCTAACCATAATATCATTGTTTCGAGTGGCTTTGAGTTCTTTTTTCAGGATTTTGTTGAACCATTAAGAGGAGCTCAATTGGATCATTCCACCTATGACAAAGATTCTGTTTCAATTTCCATTGTTAAACGTCCTTCTTTTACTGTTTTTGATTCGAGGACGAATCCTTTTGAGGAGAGGGGGAATGATACATGCATGGGAGGGCTAAAGCAATGCATATTGGACAAGAAGTTGAATCTGTTTGTGAAGTCTGGAAAGTCAGCCAACTTTAGACGACATTTCGGATGGGATCCTGGCATTTCTGGGCAGAGTTGTCTTCTAACAAATTGACCGGCATTCAGTTACCTTTCCAACGCATCTTGAAACGCATCAATCGGACATCGGGAACTCAAGATATATTTATTTTACTGAATACTGCGCATGCAGAAAACTGGATACGGGATTATTACGAGAATTTGTAAAATTCAGCCCAAAAGCTATTATATAAGGCTTTTGGATGAATTAGACTTAGCCCAACTTAATTATTAACATTTAAATTATGTTTTTAGGGTTTTATATACTTTAGGAACCAGCCACCCTTCTCCCAAGCAGCTCTTATCAACTTATCACCTGCACTTATCAGCTTATCACTTGCAGCCCAAGCACAAGGAGTTTAAAGGCTGTTTTTCTTTTATTTTTTAATTAAATTAGGGTTTCCTTGTTTTAGTAGAAGTTAGATTACTTTGGCTATCCTCCACCTATAAAAGGATGAAGCCTCCACCATTGTAATTCAGATTATTGAGATTTTCTTTGATTAATGAAATATTTAGTGGGTTTGTTTTTGCAAGTGCTGATTACTTGTGCCTTAGAAGTCTTCTTCAACATAAGTTCGACGAGTTCTTGTGAGGGAGATCATCTTCACACTCCTTCTTGCCTAGGTAATCACGTCTAGGAGGGTGGGTTAGAGCCGCTTGAGGTTGCTTGCTTAGGTAATTGCGTCTAAGAGGGTGCCGAGGACAAAACCATCAAGCCATCTTCATCTTCAATCTTCACGCCATCTCCCATAATTCCATAAACAAAGCTGGAAATTTCAGATTTGTTTTACCTACTCTTCTCTTCATCTTTTAAATCTTTTTCGTTATATTTTATTATTCATCTTCTAATCTTTCTTATTGTCTTCTTTTCTTTAAATTTCCAGCATTAAATCTGAAATTTTCAAGAAAAGCCCTTCTCTTTTCTATTGAATTTTCATATCTGCCCATAGTTTTCTTGATTGAGTCTAGAGCTCTTAGTTCTTGCAACAACTTGATTGAAGGCTTCCAAATCCAAGTTTGCGCTACTCTATCAGTCATATTTTTATGAGATATGGAAAATGGAAAATAAAGCTGTTTTTCTTAATGGAAAAACCAAATGAGGGTGTGTACATGACACAACCTGAAGGTTTTGTCAATCCAAAAGATGTCGAAAAAATATGCAAGCTACAAAGGTCCATTTATGGATTGAAGCAAGCTTCTCGAATTTGGAATCTTCGTTTTAAGGATGTAACCAAAGAGTTTGGTTTTATCAAAAATGAAAATGAGCCATGTGCTTTCAAGAAAATTAGTGGGAGCACTGTCATATTCTTGGTAATGTATGTGGATGACATACTAATAATAGGAAATGACATACCTAACTTACAATCTGTAAAGACTTGGTTAGAAAAATATTTTTCTATAAAAGACTTGGGTGAAACAACCTACATATTATGGGCCAAGATCTATAAAGATAGATCAAGATGACTCCTAGGATTAAGTCAAAATACATACATAGATAAAGTACTGAAAAGATTTAGTATGAAAGAATCTAAAAAAATGATTCTTACCTATGAGACATGGTATTTCACTATCAAAGGAAATGTGTCCTTCAACACCTCAAGAAAGATAGCACATGAGTAAGATTTTGTATGCTTCGGCCATTGGATCTATCATGTATGTCATGTTATGTACGTGTCTAGATGTATCATATGTATTATGTATGACAAGTCGGTACCAAGTAGAACCCGATGAAGGTCATTGGGTTACAGTAAAAAAGATCCTTAAGTACTTAAGAAGAACAAAGGATACATTCCTTATGTATGGAAGTGAGGAAGAGCTAAGTATAAAAGGTTATACTGACACAAGCTTCCAAACCGATAAGGATGATTCTCGATTGTAATCGAAGTTTGTGTTTTGCCTTAATGGAGGCATTGTGAGCTAGAAATGTTCAAAGCAAGATACAATAGTTGTTTCTACAACAACGAGAAAATGAGTATATTGTAGCATGTGATGCTGCAAAAGATGGTGTTTGGATCAAGAAGTTCATATCTGAACTAGGGGTTGTGTTGAGCATATTGAATGTTATAAATCTATGTTGTCATAATAACTTAGTCATCGCACAAGAAAAAGAACTCATATCTCACCAATGATCTAAACACATACTTAGGCATTACCATCTCATTCGAAAAATTATAGATCGAGGAGCTGTGAAAATATGTAGAGAACCAACATATGTTAACATTGTCGATCCACTGACAAAGCCTCTGACGCAGCAGAAGCATGATCGTCATACTAAGTCACTTGGTATTAGATACATGAGTGATTGGTCTTAGTGCAAGTGGGAGATTGTTAGAGTATTCCCAAAGACCAATTATAAGATGACTGTAAATGACATTTGTTTTTACCTTGTTTATTCATAAAGAGGCATTGCCATTATTATTTTCAGTTACAATTCTACGTGCATAAATAAACTAAATTATGAGAAAGTCCTCAGAATAATATGGTTATTCTAAAATGTCCTTAGTCGAGTATTATTGTGGGCATGAACAACAATAATGCATTAAGACTAATATGTAGTTGATTGGTGACAAAGTGTTGTCATTGACATGGAGATGTCAAAATCAATACATAAGTATGTATTAGAGAACGACATACTGGACCGACTCGCTTGGATTATTATGTGACAGTCACGACATTGCTCATAGTCATAAATACATGTATGATCCTCAGACTTGATATCATCATTATTTCAACATCGTGACTGACATATTTTAATATGGTCAAAGGTGTGTCATAACTGACTACATTATAAAGACTGATATTGGATATATCACAATCTATGTAGTGGAATATGGTCGATCAAAACATTCAATATATCAAAAAAGTTACAAAACAATCATTAAACTTACCGAACTATTACAGAATGGTCATTGACTCATTGCACGTTATAAATTATTGATAAATTTTGAAAAGTCTAATGACCATTTTGGAATAAATCAATAAATTTAATGATCATTTTGTGCTAATTTAATAAAGTTTAATGACAATTTTATAATATATCAAAAAATTAATGATCATTTTATAACTTTCAAAAGTTTAGTGACCAAAAATAAATATATTTAATATTTAATATATAATAATTTCAGTTAATTCGGTTAATTCATTATTTTCAAACCGAATTAACCAATAACTAAAATTTGAAAAAAAATTATTAACCGATAACTGGTCATACTTAAAATTAACCGACTGATTAACTGAAAAAAATTTGTTTGGTCGATTAATTCGATTAAAACCGAATAATGCACACCCCTCTATAGTTGTAACCACGATATAAGATAAATGATATAAAATATAAATTAAGGGATTTTTTTAGTTAATCAAAATGGTAATTATTGATAATTGTAATCATAAATAATTGATTAAAATGCATTAATCCTATTTGTAGCTTGCCCTTTGTTTTCTTTATTGTTATTGTTGGATGTTATTGAAAATTTAGAATTACGATTTTTTATACGACAACGCATTTAGTTGCGATAATAAGTAGATTTGTTATAGTTTGATTTTTAAATTTTTGATGTTCAATATCATTTATAATAAGTATTCATTTCTTGAACATTGAATTTACTCGCTTATTTTTTGAATTTTTAAATAATTCTTGTAATATTTTGTACGTGTGATATGGTTTCGTTATGCTCTTAGTAATATTATTGCTTTTTTCCAACCAGGTCTTTGACTTTTTTTCTCCCTCTTAATATTGTCTTAATATATGCTTTGTTCATCCCAATTCTAAAAATCTCTTATTTTATAACCTGAAATTTGAATTTTGATTGTTTGTCAATCAGTCGTCAATTGTTTGCTTGATTAAAAATTTTAAATAAATTGTTTTTGGATAAGTTGTTGTGTTTTATTATCCAAGAAAACAACAAAAACCTGCAACAATGAACCTATACATGCCCTTGGGCAGCCATCCCCTTAAAGAATTCCCTAATCAACACAAATGTGACTATTTACATCATTTATTTGAATACTCCTACCTTGAACTCTTATACACACATCACTCATAATACAATTTAACAAACAATTACAATCCCTAGAGGAGTTTTTAAACTTGTGATTTCTTTCCTCCCATATGTGATACACATAAGAACTCCATGATATCTTAAGTATGAATATAATCAAAGACTTGACTTTTAAATGTGAGCAAAGCCATAACAATTTTCCCTCCCAATTCAACATCTCACTTCTTAAACCACAAAGTCTAATAATAGCAGACCAAACCTGTATCAAATACGTACAATCTACAAATAAGTGATTTCTTGATTCATGACCAACTCCACGCAACAAGCATTGGTTCTCCACACTTAACCCCATGCATCAAGGGTTGGTAGTCGATCTAAGATGACCATCCAAATCATAATTGAGTGTTTTGGTATGTTCACTACATACCACACTAGCTTATCCCAAGAAACTTTGGGTTTAACTTCTTTAATGTCATTTTATATATTTTTCAATCTTGATGTTCCATAAGCATGTATAACAGGTCTAAATTTCAGCATACATCCTTTTAAAAACATACACTTTGACCCAAGTTACCCACAAGGACCCAAGATACACTTTGTTCCATGTATAAAGATCCTTCACACCTAACCCCCTCATTATTAGGGTAGCAGGTGGTCTTTCATCCAACACGAGTTCCAGCAGTAGAATCATCCTTTTCCTCCCAAAAGAATCTCACACAAAGATGTTCTATTTTGTTCACCACCCCTTTGGGCAAAATAATTTGCCTACACCAAAAGTTAACAATACTAAAAATCACAGCATTAATCAATTGCAATCTTCCAGCATAACTAAGAAGCTTGTTGGACCATTTCCCTAATCTTGCTTTCACCTTGTAACCCCCTCGACCCGATCTAGTCGCAAGACCGAATCGAGAGAGTCATACGGGGATAACCAAAGAAAAATCTGATAATTTTTCTCTGATTAACAACCCCAGATTAAGATTTATCTTGTCTAAATGCAATTTAAGGGTCATAGCGGAAGAAACAACGTCCCAATCGGATATCGATCGGATGTCCAATTCGACTCAAATAGTCACGAAAGACCATTTGACAAAACCACACAAACCAGGGGCAAAAAGGTAATTTAACCTTACCAAATAGTTTATTAGTCAAGTTTCAAGCACTCGAGATAAAACCAACTCAAATGATACTTAAGAACTCATTTAGGAAGCATACAAGCATTAGGGACCAAAATGTAACATTTGGGAACCTTCAAAGATGTCTTTTAACCACTTTAACTGCCTGCGTTTCGAAATAGGGGTTGCCCGTTTCGAAATGCAGGCTCTCATCAAAAAGAAAAATTAGGTTGTTCTGAAATGGGTCCTCTTGGTTTTGAAACGGAAATCTCTAGAGGCAAAATGTACCAAAACGACACCACCCCTGTTCCGATACGGGTGCCCCAAAAGCATGTCTGTTCCGAAACCATACCAGATGTTCCGAAACGCCAGGGCATAGCTTGACCCGAATATTCATTTTGGCGTCCCCAAACACTCCCAAACTTACCCCGAAAGACCACAAACCACATGGCAACATATCAAGCAAACATTCTAGAGGCAAAACAACCTAAAAACAGGCTTCAAGCAAGCATAAATGCAAATATGGATCTCAACCTAAAAAGCTCATAAGAACACTTTAGCTTAAAAACACCAACAAGCCAAAACACATGTCAAATAACTAAAAGCCTTAACAAGCCTCAACATAGCATGGTATCAACATCTAAAACATGTAGCAAAATGTCTAACACATGGGAGTTTACAAAAACCTCCCTAACCACAAAAGCAAGTATTCCCATTGCTAAATCATTATTACTACTAAAAATCCATACTTGAGCTTAGCTACGATCACCGGAGCCTTTCCCTCGCCTTCCTTTGCTTCCCGGAACACTAACGATCTGCATTGTTGGAAAGGAGCGTGTAAGTATAAAAGTTTAGTGAGCGGTGCTCAAAACAACAACAACAACAATGCAGTTTTTGAAATAAACCATTTATGAATTAAATACAAGGCCACAAGCATGAATTTCACCAACATAACTATCAACAATCTTACACATGCTTGGCATCTTACATCAAGCAATGCAACAACATAAACAACATGGCATGTCTCTCAATTACCAACACGATAACATTCAACCTTTCAACACAAGAGTATAATGGCAATTATAGTTACGTTACTCGGATACACGGATTAGACTCGATGGCATCTTACATCACCGAATCTATAAGAACAACAAGACTCACGATGGCATCTTACAATACCGTGGTCTACAATAAAGTTTCTGGTGGCATCTTACATCATCGTACTCCTCCCTAATGGCATCTTACATCACTAGGGCCACGCACGAATTTACAAGTGCACTCTAATCCTATGGTCGACCAATTATACCGGGTAAGACTCACATATTTTCCGATACTCAACCATCACTTAACCCAACATAGCATTACCACATTCATAAACCGATTTCACACAATCATCTCATATCAACACTGCATAACAAGCTTGAATATAGAATTTTCAGAAAAGTAAAACCTAAACTTTAAATACTTACTCTCGAGCTTAGGTTGGCCTTTCAAGCTCAACCTAAACTCTCAAAACATTTCCACTCACCGATAGGACCCAAACGATAGCCGAAACACTGATTCAAGACTCTGAACTATCTAGTCTCGCGTCCAAAAGACCCAAACTCGTTTCCCCTATTTCTATCCAATCCAAAAATGATGCATTAGACCCCAAATCAAGCCCCCAAACTTTCAATAACATAGAAACTCATCATTCATCATCAAAATCGAATCAATTCACACCAGGAACACTTGGAAACACCATCAAAACGTCCCAAACAAACTAGTAGCCAAAACCCAACAAATTTACCATAAAAAATACTTCTTTAAACTTCCAAAACACTTACCCAAGTTCTAGAAACCATTAGCCCAAGATTCCACACAAAAACAACCCAAAACCCACATTTTCAACTCCAAAACCCCCTCCTTTTTACTAGTTTCGAGTTTTCTACCCTTAGCCACTATTTTAGCATTTTTAGGACACCAAAGCAAGATTAAAAACACCTTTAAACATGGCATCAAAAGACTCAAACAAAAATCCCTTCATTTTACTCTTTTTCAACTCAAGGCATTTTTGAAATAGTTTTAAACAATGGGTTTTAAGGAAAATTTATCTAATAACAATCTTAAGAAAACCAAAAATCAAAACAATAGAGAGCTTACCTTGAAAACTTGTTTGTGGTGAAGGTTGGAGCAATGGAATAATAACAATGGTGGGCTTTTGTAAAGTGACGTGAAAAGGAAAATTTAGAGAAGATGGTGATATTTTTTTTAAAAGAAACCCCTTTTACAAATTCCAAATTTCTCCTTTTTGCCCTTTTTCATTAAAACCCCTTTTTAGTTCAATAAAAATGTTTTCTCTCAACTAAATTTAACTCGAACTGGTTTAACCAAACCCGGTTATCTCCCAGTCCTAAACCCATGGCGTTACAACTCTCCCCCACTTAAGGAATTTCGTCCTCGAAATTTACCTGATGGAAAGAGGTACAGAAATTGCTCTTCCATGTCCTCTTTTCTCTCCCAAGTAGCTTCTTCCACACCCTGATGTCTCCACAAGACCATCACCAACTCTATAGTCCTACCACGTAAAACATCACTATCCGTAGCAAGAATCTCAACTGGTTCTTCATCATACGACAAATCCAGATTCAATTCAATCTCTTCCACCGGCATAACATGAGACGAATCTGATCTATACTTTCGGAGCATCGATACATGGAACACATCATGAATCTTTTCAAGCTCGGATGACAATCTCAACCTATATGCAACAGGACCAATCCTCCCAACTACCTCGTAAGGACCAATGAATCTCAGACTTAGCTTCCCCTTTTTACAAAACCTTATTACCTTCTTTCACGGGTAAACCTTCAAGAACAACTTGTCGCCAATACCATACTTAATCTCTTTTCTCTTCAAATCGACATACGATTTTTGTCTGTCTGAAGCTGCCTTCAAGCGATCACAAATCAACTTTACCTTCTCGGTAGTGCCCTTAAGCAAGTATGGCATCGGTACAAGCTTTTGTCCGGCCTCGGCCCAACAAACTAGTGTTCTACATTTCCTACCATATAGAGCTTCATACGATGCCATCTAAATACTAGCCTGATAACTGTTGTTTTACGCACACTCTACTAGTGGTACGTCTTTCTCCCAAGAACCCTGAAAGTCGATGATGGAACACCTCAACATGTCCTCTAAGACATGAATCACTCTCACTAACTAACTATCTGACTGTGGGTGATACGAAGTACTGAAGTTCAACAAAGTTCCCAAGCCACGATGCATACATTCCCAAAATCAGGCTGTAAACCTCAAATCTCTATCAGACACAATCGACTTCGGCACACCGTGTAGCCTTACAATCTCACTGATATACAACTCGGCCAACCTATCTAAGGTGTAAGTAGTATGGACAAGTATGAAATGAGCACACTTAGTGAACCCGTCAACTATCACCCATACTGAGTTCTTCTTCGAATGAGTCAACGATAAACCTGACACGGAATCTATGGTGATTCGTTCCCACTTCCACTCCGGAATCTTCAACGGTTGTAACAACCCTAAAGGCAGCTGATGCTCAGCCTTAACTCGCTGAAAAACCATACACTTACTCACAAACTTGGCCACATCTTTCTTTAACCCAACCTAGAAGTACCCATGGTACATCTTCGTACTACCCGGATGCATAGCAAAAGGTCTGTTATGAGCTTCATTCAAAATAGTACGCCTCAACTCGACATCTTCTGGAACAACTACTCCATCTTTGAAACATAAGATCCCATTCTCACCAAAGCAGAAATCTGTGGGTTTTCCCTTGGCTATATCTTGCACGTGAGGTGCCAAGGATCGGTCTTGCAATTGTTTCTCTAGAATCAACTGAAATAACGATGGTTTAACCTATAGCTCGGCTATCAAACCACAATCACAGGACTCGCTGAAACTCGCAAACA
Organism: Hibiscus tridactylites; assembly: GCA_958450335.1. Classification (NCBI taxonomy): domain Eukaryota; kingdom Viridiplantae; phylum Streptophyta; class Magnoliopsida; order Malvales; family Malvaceae; genus Hibiscus; species Hibiscus tridactylites. The sequence goes on along the minus strand of OY288268.1, from coordinate 56,362,902 downwards.
TAGCTCGCAACTCAACTACCATCTTCCTACTCAAAACATCGGCCACAACATTTGTTTTACCCGGATGGTACTCTATCGTGAGGTCATAGTCCTTAAGAAGCTCTAACCACCTACGATGTATATGGTTCAACTCTCTCTGAGTCATCAAGTATTTCAAACTCTTGTGGTTGGTGTAAATTGTGCACTTCTCACCATAAAGGTGGTGTCTTCAAATCTTCAAGGCAAGGACTACAGCCGCTAACTCCATGTCATGAGTGGGGTAATTCTTCTCCTGAACCTTCAACTATCTCGAAGCATAAGCTACAACTCTTCCCTCTTGCATTAGCACACAACCTAAACCTACATACAATGCATTATTGTAGATTACAAACTCTTTCCCTGGTTCGGGCTGAATCAAAATAGGAGCTTTTGTCAATGCTTTCTTCAACCTTTCAAACCCTTGTTGCCTTTCATTTGTCCACTCATACGGAACATTCTTCTGTAACAATTTAGTCAAAGGTGTTGTAATCTTCGAGAACCCCTCAACAAATCTTCGGTTTAACCCGGCCAAACCTAGAAAACTACAGATTTATGTCACTGACTTTGGGTGTTTCCAACTCACTATTGCTTCTATCTTCTTGGGATCCACACTAATCCCATCGGTTGAGATCACCTGACCTAGGAAGACTACTTCTTTAATCTAAAACTCACATTTACTCAACTTAGCATACAATTGATTTTCAAGCAAAGTCTAAAGCACTAATCGCAAATGCTCACCATGTTCTTCCTCGGTTCTAGAGTACACCAAAATATCATCTATGAACACTACTACAAACCTATCCAAAAACTCGTGAAACACTCGGTTCATCATGTCCATAAATGTAGCTGGAGCATCAGTCAAACCGAAAGGCATTACCAAGAACTCATAGTGCCCATATCGCGTACGGAAAGTTGTCTTCGCTATGTCCACATCTTTTACCTTCAACTGATAGTAGCCCGGTCTCAAATCAATCTTCGAAAACACTGTAGCACCTCTCAACTGATCAAGCAAATCATCTATTCGTGGCAAAGGATACTTGTTCTTCACTGTTACCTTGTTCAATTGCCTATAATCTATGCACATCCTCATACTGCCATCCTTCTTCTTTACAAACAAAACCGGGGCACCCCAAGGTGAAATACTAGGCCTAATAAAACCTCTATCTGACAATTCCTGAAGTTTTGTCTTCAATTCTTTCAACTCTTTAGGTGACATTTGTTGAGTGCATAAAAGTTCTATATTTTACCCCTCATTTACCCATATTTTTGCTGCACTCAAGCATGATTCATTGCATTTAGGATAGATTTTTGCATATACATCACAACTAGATAAAATTGCACAGTTGCTGCTGATTTTGGTTACTTTTGCAGGTATCTGCTGCGGCAGACCCAGGGCAGCAAAGTAGCAGAGGCGGATTGCAGAGCTAGAGTCGAGAAGCAAAGGCTGTCGTGACATCTTTCGTGGCATCCATGACGACAGAGGAATGCTGAGGTGGAAAAGTGAAGTGGAGCTCGACAGATAGAGGATTTCAAGTCGGTCTGTCGTGGACCACCCTCATATTTTTCTAAGCCATGAAGCAGAATGAAGGTCAAGCCCAAAGTTCAAGGAAGAAACTCAAGGCAAGAAAAGAGGACGAATTCAAGGCATCTACTCAGAAGATTTAGTCTTTAATAGAGTTACACTTTAATTCAAAATTGTATTCTTGCCATATTAGAAAACTTAGACCCGAGGCCTATATAAAGGCATGTACTTCGACCTAGGGGAGGATATCTCATTCCTAGTCGTCTTCCCCTAAACCCTTGTCATTTTCCCTTCTCCACCATGTTCTAAACTCTCTCTAGGGCTAATGGTTGATTTGTAAAGTAGTTGCAAGGATTGTATTGTTTTAGGAATTTCCTGTTCAAGTAATAAAAACTTAAAGTTTATTTACTTTGGTTTTTCATATCTCATAAGAGCATCGGGAGAGCATTGTGAGGTTATCCATTTGTTTGATATCGGAAGAGTCAAGCATACGAAAAGAGTAAATACATGTTTTCTAGTGTATGGTTAAACCATCTTGGCTTAGGGATAAGTACAAGGTTAAGTGGCTAAAGAAGAATTCAACAACATTGGTGTTCACCCTTTGATTCACGCCGGGAGGTATCATCCAAGAAGTGTCCATCAACAAAACTTGGACCTAGGGATAGGACAAGTCATAACAGGGATTCTTGCCAAGCTTGAAGTACAGAGTTGTTGATCGCTGCCGCGACATCAACAGACCTCTGCCGCGACAGGTGCTGCCGCGACAGGAACGAAGACAGACAACAGAAGTTCCTCTAACAGTGCAACACCTGCACTACAGAGCAATTCAATACCAACTTATTCTCTAAATCTGATTCCTTTATCTTTTACTTTAGTTTTTACTCAAGATTACTTCACCCATTCATTTAAACTATTTCTTTCTCTTGTGCAGCAATTCAAGGATAGAGTTATTTCCAGTCCCTGTGGAGATGATATCCGATACTCTAGTATCACTTTACTACTTGCGTCGTGTACACTTGCACTATTTGCAATAGTTCTATTTACATGCAACAAGTTTTTGGCGTTGTTGCCGGGAACTGGCAACATACCTTTACCTTTTTATTACTGCACTTTATTTTTTTAGTGGTGTTATTTGCCCTGTACTTTTCACAAGGTTCTCTTATTGATTATGCGCAGATCTAGACGAGGTAAAGAACCTGAGTACGCATTAGATCTAGAAATCGAACGTACGTACCAACTCAGGAACCAAGCCCGACTCTTGATAGAAAGAAACAACTATCTTGAGGAGATACTGGTAGCAATGGTGAACGGAAGGCAAGGCAATGGGATAGATGACCCCCAACAACAACAACAATGACCCTAGGGTTATTGTTGATCCTCCTAACGATGCCTAGAACAATCGACTGTCGCCCGCTGCCGCAGCAGCACGGTAGACCTGTCGAGACTACATGGACAATGACCATGTTGAACTGGAAACTACCCTGCCAGGCGTGGAAGCTGAACACTTCGAACTAAAACCTGTCATGTTCAGCATGATAAACTACGCTGGCCAATTTAATGGTTCTGCTACTAAGGATTCACGAGAACATCAAACATTCCAGGAAATCTGTGGATCATTCAGACTGCCAGGGATAAGTCCGGAAGTACTGAGGCTCCGGCTATTACCTCATTCATTGAGAGATAGAGCTAAAACTTGGTGGAACAAATTAACGCTGGGTTCAATAAGAACTTGGGCAGATCTCTCTCGTGAATTCCTTTCTCGTTTTAATCCTTCTCATTTATCTAAAAGATTGCATAACGAGATTGCAACTTTTCAACATGAAGATGATGAACCAATGCATGAGGAATGTGATAGAATTACGACTCTCTTACGAAACTGCCCAATGCATGGATTCCCTGTGTGGAATCAGGTTGTCAAATTCTACAACGATGCCAATGCACACACTCAATTGAGAATAGATTCAGCAGCAAATGGGCTATTACCGGATAAGGAACCAGACGAGGCAATGCTCGTGTTGAAAAAGTTAGCAAAGAACGATGAGCAATTTCCAACAGCTCGAAGAGGAGGCAAGCGAAGAATATCTGTAAAGGAGTATGAAGCTGATAACTCGGTTAAAACACAGTTTGCATACCTCACAAAGATAGTCGAAAATCTGCAGCGGAAAGATTCTAAAGTTGTATATTCTACAAAAGAGGTGTGTGAAACATGTAGTGGGAACCACAGTTCAGAAGATTGTCCTTTACAGCTGGAAGAAGGGATGTATGTTGGGAACTATAACAAGCCTAGAAACTATGATTCCAACAACTACAATCCCAACTGGAGGAAGGATCCCAAATTTTTCTAGAGCAATCCGAACAATGCATTGAACCCTCCACTGCAAAACAACCAGAACCAAGGAGTACCCAGAATTCTGTCACGACAGCAGCCACCACAACAGCTGGCAACAACACCTAGTATACTGGAACAGACCTTGGCAACATTTATGTCACAAACGGAAGCATACATGGCCAACATGGATCACTTTGTCAAGAAAACTGAAACATTCATGGACAAGACAGAGATGAGGATGTCAAACCATGAGGCTACCCTAAAATCTCTGGAGACACAGATGGACCAGGTTTCACAGTACATCAAACCGAGGCAGAATGGAGGATTCCCTAGTGATACTGAGGTCACTAGAAACCCACACATGAGCAGTGCAAAGCAATTACAACGAAGAGTGGGAAACAACTACAAGGGTCGAAAATAAAAGAAGTACCAAGTGAGGACCCGACCCTATAGACACTTGCCGTGACCACTGCCCCGGTAGAGGAGAAACAACATGTTGTCGTTACACCTGCCACGACAGCAGAAGGGACAGAGGAGCAGACAGAAGATGCTGAAGAACTCAAGCCTTCTCAGATCTGAATTCCATGTGAAGGACGCCTTGAAGATTACCGTCCTCCAACCATTTTCCACAGCGGTTACAAAAACAGAAACAGGAGTACCAACTTAAGAAAAGTTGTGATATTTTTAAGCAAGTACATATTAACATACCGATGCTAGAACCCATTAAGCATATGCCTAGTTATGCTAAGTTTCTCAAGGATGCAATGTCCAAAAGGTCCAGACTTGGGCAATTTGAAATAGTAAAGATGACAGAAGGATGCATGACAATCTTTCATAAGCATCCACCCCAAAAGAAGAAGGATCCTGGGAGCTTCATCATACCATGCATAATTGGTGATAAGTTCGTGGGCAAGGCACTTTGTGATCTTGGTGCTAGCATAAATCTAATGCCCAAATCTGTATTCCAGAAACTAGGTATTGGACAAGCAAGGATCACGACAGTCATGTTGCAGCTGGCAGACCGCTCTTACGTACAACCGGAAGGGAAGATCGAAGATATCTTGGTAAGAGTGGATAAGTTCATTTTCCCTGTTGACTTTCTTGTTTTAGATTGTGAAGCAGATGAAAACGCACCGATCATCCTAGGGCGACCCTTCCTAGCCATAGGCAGAACCGTGATCGATGTCGAGAAAGGAGAATTGACAATGAGAGTGAATGATCAGCAAATCAAACTCAATGTTCTCCAGGCAATAAAACAAGCTGATGCAGAGGAAGAATGAAAAGCAATCTCAGAGGTAGTCATTGACCAACCCTGCATCAGGTCGAACTACCAAGAAAGATAGTTTGGTCACTGCCACCGCAGTCACCCTGAAGACTGTCACGGCAGCAACGACGACGGTGACCCCTCAGACACAGAATCATCCGACACTGAAGGTCCTAAGGAGGTAAATTGGATAGGCACACGTCCAGGTAATTTTTTCGAGCATTGAATTATACCTCGAATGAACTTGTAATCCAAAAGTCTTCCATTGAATTATACATTTTTCTTGGTTTAAATGATATGTTGCTCGTAATCATCTCTTCCAAGTTGATGCAGGAACAGGAAAATCGGCTGATCAAAATGCTACAACAGCATAAAAAGGCAATTGGATGGACCATAGCTGATATCCAAGACATCAGTCCGGCGTTATGCATGCACAAGATCCTCTTGGAGGATGATCATAAGCTGACTATCGATGCCCAAAGAAGACTGAATGAGGCTATGCGAGAGGTGGTGCGGAAAGAAATCATCAAGTGGCTTGATGCCGGAATAATATATGTCATCTCGGATAGCAAGTGGGTGAGCCCGGTGCAATATGTGCCCAAAAAGGGAGGCATAACCGTAGTAACGAACGAGGAAAACGAACTAATCCCAACCAGGCTGTGACCGGTTGGAGGGTTTGTATGGACTATCGGAAGCTTAATAAAGCTACCCGGAAGGACCTCTTCCCCTTACCCTTTATCGATAAAATGCTAGATAGATTAGCGAGGAAGCCTTACTACTGTTTTCTTGATGGTTACTTAGGTTATAACCAAATCGCAATCGCACCGGAGGACCAAGATAAAACCACCTTCACATGCCCATATGGCACCTATGCCTTTCGAAGAATGCCATTTGGGCTCTGCAATGCACCAGCAACCTTTCAACGGTGCATGATGGCAATATTCTCTGACATGGTGGAGGATTTCCTAGAAATTTTCATGGACGACTTTTCCGTCTTTGGAGACAACTTCGATGGTTGTTTAGGCAACTTACAGAAGGTCCTTGAGAGATGCGAAGAGGCCAACTTGGTTTTAAACTGGGAAAATGCCACTTTATGGTGGATGAAGGCAAAGTATTGGGCCACAAGGTTAGCTTCCGCGACATAGAAGTAGACATCCAAAATTGAGGTCATTGAAAAGCTACCGCCACCCACCACAGTCAAAGGGATTCAAAGTTTCTTAGGACATGCAGGGTTCTACCGAAGATTTATAGTCAATTTTTCGAAGAGTACCAATCCCCTTTTCCACATGTTGGAACAGAATCGCCCCTTTGACTTTAACACTGAATGTACTGAAGCACTCAGAATATTGAAGGAGAAGCTGGTAACAGCCCCGATCGTACATCCACCATATTGGATCTTGCCATTTGAGATAATGTGTGACGCCAGTGATTATGCTGTTGGGGCAACATTAGGGCAGAGGAAGGATAAACTCTTCCATGTGATTTACTATGCCAGCAAAACTCTGAATGATGCCCAAATAAACTACACCACGACAGAGAAGGAGCTACTAGCAATGGTGTTTTCAATTGACAAGTTTCGTCTGTATATACTTGGAACGAAAGTGGTGGTCCATACAGACCATTTAGCACTAAAGTATTTGTTCACCAAAAAGGATGCAAAACCTAGACTGATACGTTGGATTCTGCTGCTGCAAGAATTTGACATTGACATCAAGGATAAAAAGGGAACAGAAAACCAAGTAGCAGACCACTTGTCAAGGCTGGAGATGGGAAGGAATCAATTGACAGACAAGACCAACATACTGGAAACCTTCCTAGATGAGCAGTTGTCCGCTGCCACCATCACTGCCGCAACAACCATGGCGGCAGGTGAGCTTTCTGAAACCCCTTGGTATGCTGACATTGTCAATTATATTGTAAGTGAGTTATTACCTCCTGAGCTTAATTACCAAGCAAGGAAGAGGTTCCAAAATGATGCAAAACATTATTATTAGGACGAACCTCTTCTCTTTAAGCATTGTGCAGATCAGATTATCAGGAGATGCATACCACAGGATGAACAGAAAGCAGTGCTTCACCACTGTCATGCTTCCCCTCATGGAGGACACCTGAGGGGAAATAAAATTGCTTCCAAGGTTTTGCAATCCAGTCTCTATTGGCCTACATTGTTCAAGGAAGCACAAGCTTTCTACAAGAGTTGTGACAAATGCCAAAGGACTAGGAATATATCAAGAAGGCATGAGATGCCACTGCAGAACATACTGGAGGTTGAAATCTTTGATGTTTGGGGAATCGACTTCATGGAGCCATTCCCAGCCTCTTGTGGGAATTTATACATCCTACTGGCACTAGACTACGTGTCTAAGTGGGTAGAAGCAATCGCCACTCAAAAGAACGATGTCAAGATTGTGCAAAGATTTCTTCACAAGAACATCTTCTCAAGGTTTGGTATCCCAAGGGTGATAATTAGCGGTAAGGGGAGACATTTCGACAATAGGGTAATTGCTACTGCACTAAGGAAATACGGAGTGAAGCACCGAATTGCAATAGTATACCACCCTCAAACCAATTGGCAGACCGAGATGTCAAACAGAGAAGTAAAGAACATCTTAGAGAAGATGGTTAAACCTACTCGAAAGGACTGGTCTCTACATCTAAATTATGCACTCTTGGCCTACAGAATAGCATTCAAGACACCATTGGGAATGTTACCCTATCGACTCATTTATGGGAAAACTTGTCATTTACCTGTCGAGATAAAACAGAGCATATTAGGCTATCAAGGCAGTAAATATAGACTGGGATAAGGCAGGACAAAAAAGGCTACTGGACTTGAATGAGATTGAGGAAATTCGAGCAATGGCCTATGACAATGCCAAGATCTATAAGGGCAAAACAAAGAAGTGGCACAACAAGAAATTACTGCAACGACGGTTCTGCTCAGGGCAACAGGTGTTGTTGTTTACCTCTAGGTTGAAGCTTTTTCTAGGAAAGCATAAATCTAGGTGGTCTGGCCCTTTACAAGTTGTCCAAGTTTTCCCCCATGGTGCCAATACAATCAAATCAATGAAGGATGGGCACCAATTCAAGATCAATGGACAAAGCTTAAGCATTATCAGGGCACTGAAGCCCCAAGGATGCAGGAAGTAGTTACTTTAGGAGATGCCCCTCAAGGCACCCCCTAATTTAACTTTATTATATTTTATTTTATTTTATTATTTATTTATTAGTTTTTAGGAAATAAGATTTTAATTTAGTTTATTTATTTATTTTTAGGAAATAAAGGAAGCAAAACAAATAGGAGGAATGAACCAGCCCACCGCATTCACAACAGCCCAAAAAGACCAACGGACAAGCTTGTCGTCATAGCCTGTCACCAGCTGTCGCGACAGACGCGGAGAATACAGCCTATGATGGAGCTGTCACGACACACAAACGCGTAACAGACGCGCAGCAGACGCAGAAACGCGTGATAGACGGGTCAAAAACCGCGTAACAGCTGGCCCCGTTATTCGCGCCTGCCGTTACAGTCCCAACGGGCAGAAAAACCCCGTTCTATATAAACCCCTACTCTCATTTCATTTTTTATCTCATTCTCATTCTCTCTGCTTACTCTCCAGAAATTAGGCTTTCAGAAATCTCTTTCATTTTCTACAGTTTTCCTTGTAATGGCTACCAGATCAACACGACGAAGTGCTGCCTCCACCTCTGTCGCGGCAGTATCAACACCCAGCCACAGCGAAATACCCAGCCGCTTTGCATCAGTGGACTCAGAGAAGAGGTACTATGGGTCCTTTCAAAAGAGAGAGATGTGGGAAGAAAGAGGGTTCACTTACACCCAAAAGACGGGAGAATTAGGGCTAGAAAGTTTCATCGCCAGGAAAATCCTCGCACTCAAGTGGCAGATGTTTGTTGCCTAGCCAGAGGAGATGAACGTCACCCTAGTTCGAAAGTTCTACGCTTCCATTCCCGACAAAGATGCCACGATAGTGACTGTCAGAGGAAAAGAGATCTCCCTCGAACCGACATACATCAACACCTTGTATGGTATTTATGTGAGCAAGAAGGAAGATGCCCACAAGAGGTTCGTGAACCGTCTGTCGTCGGTAAACTACGATGTTGTCATGGCAGAGTTGATAGAAGAAGGCACGCAATGGAACGATGATCCCAAGCACTCGTGGACAGTGCGGAGGACTCAACTCACCCCACAAGCTAAGTTGTGGAACCATTTTGTGAAGAAACGCCTCATGCCTACCTCACACAATACCACGGTGGACTGGCAGAGATTAGCCCTCGTACATTCCATCCTCAATGAGAGGCAAATCAATGTTGGCAGATACATCTGAGATGGAATCATCGAGTGTGCACTCCGACCAACGGGCCCCCTATTTTTCCCCTAACTTATCACCACACTCTGCCAAGGCAACAACGTTCCGGAGATCAATGAAGATGTCAAGGTCCGAGGAAAAGGATGGACGCAGCAGAACCTCTATAGTCTGATGGAACTAAAGGTTGCCACTCCTCTGTCTTACGTGGACCCCACTGTCGCGACAGAAGCAAAAGCAGAACCTGACTCCCCTGAACCTGTCATGGCAGAACCGAAGCAAACGACGGCAGCACCACCGGTAGACACCTCTAGTCAGATCCTGAGGATGTTGCAAAAGATAGAGGAATGACAGCTCGGATTCATGGGATATATGAGGGACTTCACTGCCACTACGGAAAATTTTATCAAAACTGATCTTAATTTTCCCAACGTGCAAATCCCTCCTTTCCTAGAATCTCTTTTTGTCGCACCCACACCTGCTGCGAGCCCCAGAACACCCACTGCTGCCTCCACATCACCACCTGTCGCCACAAGAGATGGCGGCAGACGATCTGCCACTCCCCGAGGAGAGAAAAAAAAAAGGAAACCCTACCGGAAATCGACCTGAAATACTTTGAAGGGTTCTCCTCCTCCTCCATCTGGCGGGATGATTCTGACTCAGAGTCGTCGGTCATCCGAGACATATCCAAGGATTTCCCTCCAATGAAGAGGAAGAAGCTGAACGAGACTATTGAAGGACCCTGCCACGGCAGATCAGACAGCAGTAGCAGCAGCAGCGATGATGATCTCGAGGTTCTGGACCAGCCCCCACACATCTCACCTACCTGAGTCCAGCCACCTCGAGAAGCAAAAAAAAAAGATGGCCTCCCCGTCTCCCAGCACCCAGCCAGCCCCTGCCGTCAAGGTCACTGCCCGCCGTCAGCTCCTCTTAAGTGCTTTTTCTTATATATTTGTTGTCTTTGTTGTTGTTTCATCTATTTTGTGATGTTGTTTTTCTGTTTTTTTCATTGTTATCATGCATTGAGGGCAATGCAACCCTCGAGTTTGGGGGTGGGCATCTCTCTATTAATGAACTTGTTAGTTGTGTCTTTAATTTGTGTCTCATCTTAAGTTTATTTTTGTGTCAAAAAATATAAAAATTTGGCTTAAGTCTTTGAACTGAACTTACCTGCCGCGACATTCTCTGTCGTGACAGTGCCTTTAGGATGTTTTAAGAACTATTTAGAGCCTTGCTATAGTTCTAAACTCTAAAACACCCTTGTGACTCATATGATGTCTAGATTTCGATAGTGAACTAGAATAGGAAGGTTTACCCACTTGAGTTGCCCCTAGAGGTGCCTAACACTGGCTCTATGAAAGGAAGAAAAGAGAAAAAAAATTAGGCTTACTTGCCCCCAAAACTGCCTTACGATGACTCTGGGAAGATTTTTTGTGTCTAAGTCAGAAAAACTAAAGAAGCCTAAGAATTGCCTCCAGAAAAGATGAAGTTGAGTCTAAGGCCGGAAAGACTAAAGGAGCCTAAGAATTGCCTCCAGAAAAAATGAAATTGGCATAAAATTCAAGTGAGTAGCATAACTATTCTGGTAAGCTAAAGGAGTCTAGGCACATATTTGTTCACAAAACCTGCACACACTTGCACTAGAATTATAACATTGTTTCGGATAAATCCATAAACACCCGACAAGGTACTGCTCTTGATAGTGAATATGTTGTAGGTAATGGAAGCTCACTGAATTAAGCCAAGCTAAAAAAAAATTATTTTTAGTTAGGTTATATTTGCTTGAGGACAAGCAAGAACTTGAGTTTGGGGGTGTGTTGAGTGCATAAAAGTTCTATATTTTACCCCTCATTTACCCATACTTTTACTACACTCAAGCATGATTCATTGCATTTAGGATAGATTTTTGCATATACATCACAACTAGATAAAATTGCACAGTTGCTGCTGATTTTGGTTACTTTTGCAGGTATCTGCTGCGGCAGACCCAGGGCAGCAAAGTAGCAGAGGCGGATTGCAGAGCTAGAGTCGAGAAGCAAAGGCTGTCGTGACATCTTTCGTGGCATCCATGACGACAGAGGAATGCTGAGGTGGAAAAGTGAAGTGGAGCTCGACAGATAGAGGATTTCAAGTCGGTCTATCGTGGACCACCCCCATATTTTTCTAAGCCCTGAAGCAGAATGAAGGCCAAGCCCAAAGTTCAAGGAAGAAACTCAAGGCAAGAAAAGAGGACGAATTCAAGGCATCTACTCAGAAGATTTAGTCTTTAATAGAGATGCACTTTAATTCAAAATTGTATTCTTTCCATATTAGAAAACTTGGACCCACGGCCTATATAAAGGCATGTACTTCGACCTAGGGGAGGATATCTCATTCCTAGCCGTCTTCCCCTAAACCCTTGTCGTTTTCCCTTCTCCACCATGTTCTAAACTCTCTCTAGGGCTAAGGGTTGATTTGTAAAGTAGTTGCAAGGATTGTATTGTTTTAGGAATTTCCTGTTCAAGTAATAAAAACTTCAAGTTTATTTACTCTGGTTTTTCATATCTCATAAGAGCATCGGGAGAGCATTGTGAGGTTATCCATTTGTTTGATATCGGGAGAGTCAAGCATACAAAAAGAGTAAATACATGTTTCCAGTTTATGGTTAAACCATCTTGGCTTAGGGATAAGTACAAGGTTAAGTGGCTAAAGAAGAATTCAACAACATTGGTGTTCACCCTTTGATTCATGTCGGGAGGTATCATCCAAGAAGTGTTCATCAATAGAACTTGGACCTAGGGATAGGACAAGTCATAACAGGGATTCTTGCCAAGCTTGAAGTACATAGTTGTTGATCGCTGCCGCGACATCAACAGACCTCTGCTGCGACAGGTGCTGCCACGACAGGAACGGCGACAGACAACAGAAGTTCCTCTAACAGTGCAACATCTGCACTACTGAGCAATTCAATACCAGTCTATTCTCTAAATCTGATTCCTTTATCTTTTACTTTAGTTTTTACTCAAGATTACTTCACCCATTCATTTAAACTATTTCTTTCTCTTATGCAACAATTCAAGGATAGAGTTATTTCCAGTCCTTGTGGAGACGATATCCGATACTCTAGTATCACTTTACTACTTGTGTCGTGTACACTTGCACTATTTGCAATAGTTCTATTTACACGCAACGGGGCAATAGATACGGGAGCAGAATCTGAATACGTCTCAATTGCAAACTCAACATCCCTATCTGGAGGCAAACCAGACAACTCTTCTGGGAAAACACTCAGGAAGTCACAAATTGTTCTGATATCTTGCGGTCTAACCTCGTTTATATTCTGATTCATCACATAAGCTAGGTAAGCTTGACAACCCAAATCCATCATCCTCTCAGCTTCTAAGGTTAAAACAACATTAGACAAGAACTTAACGTTCTCGCCAACTACCACTACCTCGTAGTCATCAGAAAGCCTCAAAGAAACTCTTTTAGTGTCAAAATCTATCCTAGCTATATGCTCCATTAGCCAATCCATACCCAGATTCATATCAAAACCATAAAACGACAGTTCAATCATATCAACGGGAAACACGTGACCCTGAGCCATCAAAGGACATCTCCTAACACTTTCCGAACTACAATTGTCTCACCAAGAGAACTCGTAACATTTATGCCTATATCTAACAACTCAAAAGGCAAACCTAAAGATCTCGCATGCTCACCCAAAATGTATGAATGTATCGACCTTGAATCAATCAACAAAAGCAAAGACAAGGATTGTAACACAACATTACTTATGATCACATCCGTGTCATTCCCAGCCTCACGTTGTGCATAAACCCTAGTCGGTCCACCTCTCTCGAGTTGTACCGCGACAACATGAGCCACATTCCTCTGACCATCATTTCTCGGTTGGATGTTACCTTGGCCGCACCCACGGCCTCTCTAATACTCAACAACTCTAGCAGGTGCCTGACCATCCCTAGCCGGATGAGGACACTCACGCCTAAAATGTGCCTGAGATCCACAGTTCCAACAAGCATGAAAAGTACCCCCAACACTCTCCGAAATGGTTCATCCCACATCTAGCACACTCAGGTGTGCGAGCAACAAAACCTCGACCCTGATGACATCATCCCATGTTACCACCTCTATGCATAAAGTTCAGTTGGTGCCTTCTATCCTTGTGCCTCTTGTTACGGTCTCGCTCCCACTCGGTAGACCTTTTCCCTGAATTGGATCCACCCGATCAAGCAGTCAAACTTAGACTTTGCTCAATGTCCTTTGCCCTAGAGACCAAGACATCGAACTCGATGTAATCAGTAGCAAGCATGTAGGTCTTCACCTCCGTAACTAACCCATAACGGAACCGTTCGTACCTTTCCCTCTTAGTGGGAACTAACTCTGAAGCATACTGACTCAAGCGCACAAATTGTACCTCATACTCGGATACGGACATACTGCCTTGCACTAAAGCCATGAATTCTCTCTTCTTCTCATCCTAATAGCGAGCACCAAGGTACTTGTTGCGGAACGCACTATGGAAGAATTCCCAAGTAACCTCGGCCTCGGGCATACCTGAGATAACTGTGGTCCACCAAGCATACACATCTCCCTGAAGCAACGAGACAATACAACCCAACTTACGAGTGTCCGAGAATTCCATCTAACCCAGGATGCGTGTAGTACTCTCAAGCCATGCCTCTGAACCCTCGGGAGACATACCACGATACTTGACTCCGCCTAGGCTACGAAGTCGCTCAAGGGGCATACTCGTCCCCACACCCTGAGGTGGTGCTGCAACATGAAGACTAGCAACAGCCGTCTATAAAGCTCTGGCTAAAGTCTAAAGCAACTGGGTCGTATCCACACCAGCCTGACCCTGGCCAACTTGAGGCCCATTACCTTCACCTCCAATATTGGCCCCAGCCCGAGGTGCATTACATCCGACATTCACCCCATTACCATCAGGAGTAGGAGGAGGAAGAGATGCATTCCCGGGTGCCTGGTCACCTGCTCTAGGCCGTACCCTCGGCCTCACCATAATAATAAAACAATCTAAAACAAAAAACACAAATCACGAGATAAACATTGGGTTAGCAAAGGCAGAGATCTATGTGTTAAGCTCTTTTAAATCAAAACCACTTTTCCATAATAACACCTAGCAATGGGAATGCTTAACCAACTTCCAAACATCAACAGAACACAAAGTCAAGCTCACAAACACCGTACAAATTAGAAGAACATACATAAAAACAACTTACATGACTTACATTCTCGGGAAACCTCATAACCGAGGCTCTAATACCACCAAATGTAACCCTCTCGGCCCGGTCTAGTCGCAAGACCGAATCGGGAGAGTCACACCGGGATAAACTGGAGAAAAATCCGAGAATTCCCCTCTGATTAACAACCCTAGATTAAGATTTATCTTGTCTAAATGCAATTTAACGGTCTTATGGTGTTAAGGGTCACAGCGGAAGAAACAACGTCTCAATCGGACATCGATTGGATGTCCAATTGGACTCAAACAGTCATGAAGGACCATTTTGCAAAACCACACAAACCAGGGGGAAAAGGTAATTTAACCTTACCAAATAGTTTATTAGTCAAGTTTCAAGCACCCGAGACAAAACCAATTCAAACGATACTTAAGAACTCATTTAGGAAGCATACAAGTATTAGGGACTAAAACGTAACATTTAGGAACCTTCAAAGATGCCTTTTAACAACTTTAACTGCCTACGTTTCGAAACAGGAGTTGCCCGTTACGAAACGCGAGCTCTCATCAAAAAGCAAAATTAGGTTGTTCCGAAACGGGTCCTCTTGGTTTCGAAACGGAAGTCTCCAGAGGCAAAACGTATCGAAACGACACCACCCCCGTTCTGATGAGAGTGCCCCAAACGCCTGGGCACAGATTGGCCCGAAAATGCATTTTGGCATCCCTAAACACTCTCAAACTTACCCCGAAAGACCACAGACCACATGACAACATATCAAGCAAATATTATAGAGGCAAAACACACTAAAAATAGGCTTCAAGCAAGCATACACGCAAATATGGATCTAAACCTAAAAAGCTCATAAGAACACTTTAGCTAAAAAACACCAACAAGCCAAAACACATGTCAATTAACCAAAAGCCTTAACAAGCCTTAACATAGCATGGTATCAACATTTAAAACATGTAGCAAAAGGTCTAACACATGGGAGTTTACAACAACCTCCCTAACCACAAAAGCAAGTATTCTCATTGCTAAATCATTATTACAACTAAAAATCCATATTTGAGCTTAGTTACGATCACCGGAGCCTTTCCCTCACCTTTCTTTGCTTCTTGGAACACTAACGATCTGCATTGTTGGAAAGGAGCGCGTAAGCATAAAAGCTTCAAAACCACAACATCAACAATGTAGTTTTTGAAATAAACCATTTATGAATTAAATACAAGGCCACACACATGAATTTCACCAACATAACTATCAACAATCTTACACATGCTTGGCATCTTACATCAAGCAATGCAACAACATAAACAACATGGCATGACTCTCAATTACCAACACGATAACATTCAACCTTTCAACACAAGAGTATAATGGCAATTATGGTTATGTTACTCGGATACACGGATTGGACTCGGTGGCATCTTACATTACCGAATCTATAAGAACAACAAGACTCACGATGGCATCTTACATCACCGTGGTCTACAATAAAGCTTTTGGTGGCATCTTACATCACCGTACTCCTCCCTAATGGCATCTTTCATCACTAGAGCCACGCGCGAATTTACAAGTGCACTCTAATCCTCTGGTCGACCAATTATACCCGGTAAGACTCACATATTTGCCAATACTTAACCATAACATAACCCAACATAGCATTACCACATTCATAAACCTATTTCACACAATCATCTCATATCAACAAGGCATAACAAGCTTGAATATAGAATTTCCGAAAAACTAAAACCTAAACTTTAAATACTTACTCTCGAGCTTAGGTTGGCCTTTCAAGCTCAACCTAAACTCTAAAAACATTTCCACTCACCGATAGGACCCAATCGATAGCCAAAACACCGATTCAAGCCTCCGAACTACCCAGCCTCGCGTCCAAAGGACCCAAACTCATTTCCCTTGTTTCTAGCCAATCCAAAAATAATGCATTAGACCCAAATCAAGCCCTCAAACTTGCAGCAACACAGAAACTCACCATTCATCATCAAAACCGAATCAATTCACACCAAGAACACTTGGTAACACCATCAAAACATCCTAAACAAACTAGCAGCCAAATCCCAACAAATTTACCATCAAAACTACTCCTTTAAAATTCCAAAACACTTACCCAAGGTCTAGAAACCATCAGCCCAAGATTCCACACAAGAACAACCCAAAACCCATATTTTCAACTCCTAAACCCCATTCTTTTTACTAGTTTCAGGTTTTCTACCCTAAGCCACTATTTTAGCATTTTTAGGACACCAAAGCAAGATTAAAATCACCCTTAAACATGGCATCAAAAGACTCAAACGAAAATCCCTTCATTTTACTCTTTTTCAACTCAAGGCATTTTTGAAATAGTTTTAAACAATGGGTTTTAAGGAAAATTTATCTAATAACAATCTTAAGAAAACCAAAAATCAAAACAAGGTAGAGCTTACCTTGAAAACTTGTTTGTGGTGAACGTTGGAGCAATGGAATAGTAACAATGGTGGGGTTTTGTAAAGTAACGTGAAAATGAAAACTTAGAGAAGATGATGATATTTTTTTAAAAGAAACCCCTTTTACAAATTTCAAATTTTTCCTTTTTCCTTTTTTCATTAAACCCCTTTTTAGTTCAATAAAAATGTTTTCTCTCAACTAAATTTAACCCGAACCGGTTTAACCAAACCCGATTATCTCCCAGTCCTAAATCTGGGGCGTTACACACCTTCTCAATGAGGACAACACATCATTCTCTATTAACCTTCTTGTGATTAAAAGGATGCACACATGCAACATTACAACCTTAAAACCAGTAGCTTACCCCATGTTTACTTGTTGCTCATAAGGGACCCTGCAATAAAGATCTTAGATTTTGCAGCATTTAACTTTAGACCAAAAATCTCATAAAATCTCATTAAAATAGATTGAACCCCTAACAATGAATCCAAATTGCCCTTGCAGAAGATGAGTAAATCATTTGAAAAACATAAATGGGTAACTTGCATTTCGTTACATTTAGGGTAAAACTGAAAGATATCATTTGATGCAGCTATATCAAGGAGATGGGAAAGCACATTCATGGCAATCACAAACAAGTAAGGAGAGAGAGGATCTTCTTGTCTTATCCCCCTCCCTCTTGCCCTCAAAAAACCTACTAGACTACCATTTAAGGTAATTAAAAATTTGCTCCCAGTAATATAGGTTTTAATCCAATCTCGAAATTTGTCAAGCAAACCAATGGCTTCCAATAACTTAACAAGAAAGTCTCAGCTAAGAGAATCAAGTGCTTTCTGAAGATTTACCTTCAATGCACATCTAGTAGAATTACACTTCCTACCATACTACCATAACCTCTAATTAATTCTTGAGCTAACAGAGTGTTATCAATAATGCTTATACTCTTTATGAAAGTAGACTGATTCTAAGTAATCAAATTAGGCAAGAACACAGTCAACCTTTCAACCAAAATCTTTGTAATTGTTTTATAACCAACATAGCAGCACAAAATATGTCTAAAATCTCTAGCCTGACAATCATTTGGAATTTTTGAAACTAAACTAACAACAGTAGCATTAAAAGCTGGCTAAAGTGTGAAAAAGGTGAAGAAATACCTTACAACTGCTGTAAAATCATCTCTCACAGTATTATATGCCTTCTTGAAGAACTAGACAGTGAAGCCATCAAAATTTTTAAATAAATTTATGCAAAAAGCATCTTAAATTTTCATTTTAAATTCAAATTTTCAAACTCACTTTGATTTACCCGTGTTAGAATATTTTCTTAGGATTTGAATGGTGAAGTCGAAATATTATATATATATATATATATATATATATATATATATATATATATATATATATATATATATATATATATATATATATATATATAAGGTTAGGATCAACTTACAATAAAACTTAGAGAATTTTACACCGTGTAATTTGATCCTATCCCATATATATATATATATATATATATATATATATATATATATATATATATATATATATATATATATATATATTTGGAAATAAAACTGTGGAGATTACTGACCTAACCAAAATTTCCCTTTTTTATTTGAAAATAAAATAAACCATATTTAAGAATCATAACTCTCTATTCTAATAATGTTTATTCTAGGGCTCGAACACAGATTTTTACCTTGGGAGACACATTGTCTTGCCCTTACACCAACACTTGTTGGTTGGTTGGTTTAATTTATTATTAATTGATTAATTTGATTGATTTTGAATAATCTGAGTTTGTTTGTAAAACGTAAATTAACGCATTTATTACTAAATAACATTTGTTTAGATTTATCTTCGCTATAACTTAAACAGAACCAAAAATAATGTTATTTCAGTATGCAAGTAATTGTATTATTTTTAAACATATAGAAAGTTGTCGCCGTCGGATCCGTGGTGCAATGGTAGCGCGTTTGACTCCAGATCAGAAGGTTGCATGTTTGATTCATGTCGGGTTCAAACCTCTATCCTTGCGAATCTTTCTTTTGTTCTTTTTTGACCCAAAAATGAAAAATCCTCACAAATTTACACGACATGACCACCCTAAGCCAACCATGTCATCTTTCAATCTGATATTGGTTTATGTAATGTGATAACACAACGACACCACACCGGTTTAATTAATTTTTCTCCCAAAGTTCAGCAACTTAAAGCCCCTTAATCCAATTTTATTTATTTCAATTCCAATTTTATAATAAAAAATAGTCTATTATTGAACTTATTGAATGGCCTCAATAAAAAATGATAATTTGTTCTTTATTGGTGACTTAAATTTGAGTAACGTAGTCTACAAATATATGAGTTTATCTAAATTTAAAATCAGATTAAAAAAAAATTTGTATTCCGTTTGTATTTATCAAATATATTATTTTTATACAATTCATGCCAAAATTTTATAAGAATTAAATTATTAAAAATTATTTTAAAATGAAAATATTAGAATTTCATATAGTTTACTCATTGAACATTTTTATCTATCAAGTGTGAAATTATATAAATTTCTTATAGTTCCCCTAATATGCCTACCATAACCCTCGATATTTGTTGATAAACCATTTTTGTTATTTTTGGGTGAGTTGTGACCGTCATTTAATATCAAGAGAGCTTTTTTAGATGAAAAGTTATGTTTTTGAAGGTTTGAGTTTTCAAAAGGCATAATGTTGCTTTTAGCGTTTAACTAGTCATCATTTTGGTTCTTTTCTGAAGCAATTTAACTCTTAACGTTTCATTTTAGTCTAAAATGACCTCTCTGAAGATGAAAAATGGTAGTTAACTAACGGTAAATTACTTGAAATGTCATGATAAATTTATATGACAATGCATACTGACATAGCACTGACATGTCAGTATCATATAGCCAAAAGTGTTTGACTTGATACAATAACACATTAGACAATAATTGATCTTATAAAATTATTTTTCTATTAACATGTCGTTCTGTAAAGTCATTTCGTGTTGTTTTAGTTAACTAACGGTTTTTATCTATCGAGTAACCATTTTGACTCAAAATGAAATGTTAATGACTAAAATATTTAAGAATAATAATAAGAGTCAAAGTAACTATACAATCAAAGGTTATGGGCATTTTATGATGTAATGCCTTTTCAAAATTTACTTGGAGAAGGGGGAAATAGTTCCCGTAGCTCATACATGAATTGGAAGCTTAGCTTTTTTGAGCTTGAAATTTTCAGGTTGAAACTTTTCTGCATTTAAACTTTTAGGGTCGAGACTTTTTTGAGTTTAGACTTTTTCAAACTCGATTCATTACGAGCTCAAGTTGACACAGACAAGTTTTCGTACTCAAGATTATTTTGCCAGCTATGTTTTTATACTAACCAACCAAACAAGGCGTTAATGATAAATAACTCAAGTTTACTTATTTCATTCAACATTATTTACTTCCTAATGCATTTAGTAAATATTTTATAAACATTTAATGTACTCTAGTAAATATTTAATAAACCTATTTGCTTCCAATCAGTGTTAAAATTTGGCTTAAAAACCACTCAAAAGTTGTACATTTGTAAGAAAATGCAAGCATTATAGGTGGACAATGCCAAGCTTCCATTGCTTTACTTGTGTGAAGTTGTGTACTACTTAAAAACAATAATCACTATGTTCTTCATGCCGTGTTACTCCGACTTTTCTTTTTTCTTAAATTATCCATGTTTGGCACCTGGGGGAGTTCATGGTTAACTAATGTATACTACAACGACTAACCTGTAGGTTTTGTTCTTAGTGTAATTAGAGGGTAATGTCTAAAGATAATGTATTCATCTCGCTATGGTTAACCAAAATACTACAACGGTTAACCATGAACACCCTTACTGGCACCTATGTTTGACACATTTTTGGAACATGGATATGTGAATATAATCCACCAAGGATCCTTCGAATACATGGGAAAACTTGTATCACAGACAGAATGCAAGTAACATAAGAAACAATTGCAGTGAGATTGCATGATGCAGGGTAGTGGTACCTTGGCAAAGCAGGCCTTAAGTAACATAAATCTCAACGGGGCAACATTTTATAGGCTCTCCACTGACAAACATATAAATGCCGAGTATCGGGCATGTAACATCTGAGACACAAGTAGGATTCTAAAAGTATAGACAACGTTTCGGGCAGACACTAGATTTAGAATCATAGCAGCTGGTAACAAATACTCACACATGCGGAAGGAAATGGCAACATCATACGTTAAACTTCAAATACAGAAACAATGAATTATCTACATGGGAGTTAAAAGCCACTACCTGCTTCACAGGAATAAGACGCATAAAAAGATGTCGAAAAGGTTAGCATTCCAAGAAGCTGCTGAAATTAGATAAGGGCACAAAAAATGAAAGATATGATAGATTGATATGTAACTGTAAAATAAAATATCACAAGAAATAATGATCCCCTGTTTCATTTAGCTCTTCTGGAACTTTTCCACATATGCCTGCAACAGAATTAAGAAATTGTCGGGTGGTTAGTAAATTATGCATAAAATGGAACAGTCTACGTCTAGAAATAATGAAATTGACAGAAAGAATTTGTCTATCAACTTCAACAATGGACAATGACAGTGGACATCTTTCAATGAGTTGGAATTGATGTGACCAAGAGCACATTGACAGAAAGGGAAAAGACAACAAACGAAAGGTCAAAAAGTCTGTTATCTTTCTCACCTGTACAAGTTTGCTAAGCTTTGGTTTAGAAAACGACAGATATTGATCAATTTTTTCGGGTGTTTGAGGAATATTAGTCCCTTGCATTGTAGCAGTCACTTTGTCAACAACTTTCTTCACAATGCTTTTGTAAGCCTCTTTGCCAATTTGACCTTCCTTCCACGCTGGTTTGAGGAGATCCTTGACAAACTCAACAAGTGCAAATTTAAATGCACGAAGTACTTTAACATCCTTGCTCTTCTTGCCTTCCTCAGTCCTATCATCTGCATCCATGTTCTCCGACAAACCATTCTTATTCTCCGCTTCAGCTTTCTTGATTTTCAGAACTCCATTTTCCTTTGTCACCTCAGAACTTGCAACAGGCTGCAGCTTATTTGGCTTATGGCTATCAAAATCAGACTCTCTTTTGGAACCGTGATCATTATGATAATCACTACCGTTTGTGCCACCCACAAGAGATGATGGTAATAACTTATTAGCCAATAGTTCTGATTTGCCATCTTCATCATTTACCTGACTAACAGGATGTACCGAAAATCCCAAAGGCTTAGTATTTGTATCCTGCTTCTTAGTAGAATCAATGCTATCAGCTCTGGGGTCATATTGCTTTGGGAATGTAATTTCTTGACCTGGCCGTACAGTTGGCACGGAATCCGGCTCAACAGGTCCTCCAGAGTTTGCAAAAGTCACCTGCATTCCATCATGTACATTAACAGCGACATGAAGTAATGGAAGTTGCTGCCCCTTTCCAAATAACTGAGCTAAAGAGGCTGAAAGATTAGTAAGTTGGGTGCGCTGTTCATTGCTTACCATGTTTGAAGTTGGCAGAGATCCATAATTATCATGTAATTTATTTTTATCCCCAATATTCAGTTTGCTGCTTGGTTTCTCCTCTTGAAACAGCAGGCTATCATGTGGAACTTTCATATTTACTTCATTAGAAGGGATTGACAGTTCGCTTTGTCCAATTGCATTCAAGTTTGAATGAGGTAAAAAACTTGAACTTGGCCCAGGATGTTCAAAACTTTGTGTTGGAAGGATGTTGGAAGAAAATTTTGGATCAATGTGTGAAACAGAAGAATTTCTACTAACTGCATTGCCGTCACATGGCAATGCTGCAGCAGTTCTACCCCTCGTCATGTGGTCCGCTTGATAGTTAGATTTCTCTGTTGACATTCGCTGAGAAGCTGCAAGAGCATCACATGCTTGACCTGAGGCCTTTTCAGTTATATTCTCTTCATGAGCCAGTAAATATGTGCCCAAAGGAGTGGGTTCTGAACTATGAGACTTTTCCTTATCACCAGAAGAGTGGATCCGGTAATTCCACTCAGGAGACATTTCCATATCATCATTTGAATCTTCAACACCTTTTGGTTCAGAGACACCCATATTAACACCGACATTTTCTATCTTCCTCGGAATTCCTTCCTCCTTGTCAATATCAACTCTTTTATAGTGCACATTAGACTCGGTGCTCTTTCCACAGACATCATAGTCATGCTGCCATCTCTCATCCATGGATCCGACGCAGAATCTTGGTTTACAGGCACCCACTCCTGTATCACTCCATTTTGAACCAGTCAATGAGTTGTCCATATCAACCGAAGCATCAGTATCACTCCATTTTGGACCAGTCCATGGTTTCTCCGCTTCATTTGGCACATCAGCATCACTCCCCTTTGAAGCATTCCAAGATTTTTCCACATTGAAAGAAGCATCTACATCCGTCGGTTTTGCACCATCCTGCAACATATCCAGATCATGATGAGAAAACCTACAATAGTTTCCATTACGACAATTTCCAGCAGCAAAGTATTTGCAAGGTATGCCGCTGCTTTTTCGAGCTTCACGCTCAACATCTCGCTCTGGAGTTGTAACTCTGTTCCTCTTGTTGTTTTCCCTTTCTCTACTTATCTCATTTATCGATCCTCTGCTGTAGCCATCAGAAACACCATCATGAGCAAATCTACATGATGCACCTCTGCGACAGTTACCTTTCAGATAATCAGTACAGCAATCAGTAGATCTTCCACTCTTAATAAGGTAATCTTTATCATCATTGTGCGTAATATATTTTGAAACACCAGCTCTCTTTTGCCTAGTATCCCAGCCATCCTCATGACTTTGAATATCTTGGTGAAGAAAGTGACACTGACTGCCTCTCCTACATCTCCCAGCCATAAAATCTTTACATATTTGAGTTGACACTCCAGATCTGTTTCTGGTTCTCTCATGGAATCCTGATTGCCGCCTAATGCCAGGAGCCGGACTTCTGCTCCTACTTCTACTCCTGCTTCTGTCGGTAAAACTAAGATTAGGATGGATTAAAAATCAAAAGTATTCAACAGGAAAACAGAAGATATAGAAGACAGAAACCATAATACCACAAATAAGCATAAACCATAATACCACTTAAGAGAGTCCAAAAGCATGGTGTTCAACAAATAAGGTGAGATGCAACCTCAATGACGATGTAAAATTTTAAATGAACCGACAGGAAAATAAACAGGAAAAATGGGGAAAAGTGTTGACATATTTGGCGTAGAGAAACATTTTCAACATAAACGGAAAGACAAAAAAGCAGCAGCGTGTGATTCTCAATTTCGTAGCAACATAGAAGAACTAGTAAACAATATATTGGGCATGGCACTGGTATGATGGAATCAGCTACATAGATGCTACAGTAACAACCAGGATACTGTCAAAAAGATGATAACAATGAAGGATACTCGAGTGACAATCGAACCTTCGAGGCCTGCTCCAATCACCTTTAGGAGAATGGTGGAAATTTAGTTGCCTTTGCTCATCAAGAGTAGGTGAATTTTTCTTGCTGTATGTCTCATCCGCATCCGAGGGGGTTGTAGTTTTCCGATTTTTGGAGTAGTCACTATTGATGTTATCATAGTCTTGGCCACCTCTGCTTCTATGTAAAGATTCCCTTGCAGGTGGTCCATGCTTAGATTTCATGACAGACCACTTATTGTCATTCCGACCAAGCTCTGGAGAGAAAGATCCATGTTCTGATTCTCTTTCATGAGAAGACGCACTGGCTTTAGCAGACCAAGCACTGTCTTGTACATTTTCAAGAGAATATTGGTGTTCCTCTTTTAAATCCCACTTAGAACCGCATTTTCTGCTTTTACTCATTTCAGCAATAGCATGCAGCCTTATCAATGCAGTAGTCTGGAAGTATGGAATTAAGACGTTAACAGACTGCCACCCTCCACCTGTCTCATGCCCAGCTTTGGTTTAATTCGGTATCTATTTCACATGCCAGTCAATGTAATCTCCAATCTGCTTGCAATTTAATTTCCATGGGGCAAAAATCCAATTCCATTAAACAGATGTCAATCTTTAAATAGAAAATTGTGAACAAGAACAACATGAAGGCGTGAAATACATCTCATGGCAAAAGACAACATGCAGACATATATTTGCATGCACTAGTGTAGAGCAATACTGTAATTTGAAATTAGATTCTTTATTTTGCCGTTCGGTTTCTAATAATTAACGTTGCCAACGGAAGCTTCCATCCAAGGATAGGAGAACCCTAATTTTCATATGGTAGGCAGTGACGTCAGAAAGCTGATAACAATTTCTCTTCTCATATTTCTACTTCAATCGTCCCTGGGTTTTTAGCAACCCATACACTTTTGCAAAAGCTCTCCATTCCATTCTATTACTCTCAAATACCAACTTATGAGACTTAATATTATGCCTATGGATTGTTTCATGAGCATAATGTATTCTATCTCTAAATTTGAAACCAACTATTGCCATGGGCACAATCAACAACAAGTGAAACATAATCTCCATCATCTCCAATTGCATTTTTTTCTTCTAGTTGCTATAGGAGACATAACAGTTTAAAACAACTATTTCCGAATGGAAACAATTGTCAAATCTCATAAAAGTACATCAACAAGGAATTCAATGTATGAGAATATGAACCAACAAGTGTTGGGCGCAGTGGTAAGGCACATTGCAGTCCAAATGAGAGAATACAAGTTCAAATCTTGTAGACGACATTGTTGGGAGGGGCAGTCACAAACCCTAAATATAGACCGTAAAACAGACACGGATGATACCAAAAAAATGTATGAGAATATGAACTATTAAAGAAGCATAAAACTGAAACTAAACAAGAATTAAACACATTACAACATAATCCACTCTTCTAATGCGGATATACCAAATTCTACAGAACCTGATGTTTTCAAGTATACAACTACCAAAACTTCATCAAGATCTACATGAACTGGAAATGGATATCAACTTGAGACTTGAGGAAACTGCAATAAATTTCAAATTTATTCACAAATCAACATGAAAAGGGAAACATGGACACGTGCATGAAGGACTTGTATCAAATTTTGTCTTGCTAGGACTGGAATGGAAATTAAGCTGTCACAGTTCTTAATATCAATGTGTAAACCTCGGAGGGTTAAGAAAGGTCAAACGCTCGTCGGTTGGAAGAGCTAAATAAATTATGAAATCTGCATTTATAGTTGGTTGAAGCATTCATGACTAAAGGAATTGGATTGCAACAACATCCATATATGATGAAGTTCTAAACAAATTACATGAAAGTATGATGATCACTTGAAATAGATAAAAAAGGGGTGGGCAACTTTGGACAAGAGTAACATGTAGTAGGATGAGCAGAAAAGAAGTTTAGTTCCAAATTTGAATTAAAAATAGTTCCTAACAGAAATGATATACATCAGAAGTACAGTCAATATACCAAGCAGCTAAATCAAAACATATAACAGAAAAATGCACTAAAAAGAAGAAGGGTAAAAGGGTACTAGCAAATTAGATTTAAGGCAAAACTCACACAAAAAAATAGATTGCGAAGTAAATCAGAACTGAATGATAAAATCAGCAGTAAACAAAGAAGAACCTGAAATACCCAGAAAGGGATTACAAACAAAGGAGCCTATTCAGATCAGAAAAGTCGGATTGAGAATCCAAAAATTAAAAGGAAAATGAATAAAGGAGACGAAATGGCGAAACGACTACCCTTTTTTTATTTCTTATTTGTCATCGAACACTAGATTTAAGAAAGAAACGGAGGAAATGAATGGAATCAATGGAAACAAACATGGAGCGAAGAGAGCAGAGCGACAATTGCAATGCAAATAGAGAGGCAGCGATCGTACCTTTTCTTAATGAAAGACAAAACTGGGAACTGCACCTGCGATGGAGTCTTCGGTTTGACATCTGAAAATGAAAATGGCTGAAACAATTTCCTTTTCTTAATTTTGTAAAACTGAATATCAAAATAAAAGTAAAAAAAATAAGGTAAAATTTCATTTAAAAAAATCAACTAAAATAAGGGTAAATTACATTAAAAAATGCAACTAAAATAAGGGTAAATTACATCAGTGAACTTTATTCTTACACCTATCTTGATCATTGAAGTTGCAAAACGTTCAATTAACTCATTAAAATTTAGACATTAAACATTTTTTTATCAATTATTCGTTAATTTTTTGACGACGTCTATTTAACGGCAAATGAAAGAACTTCTCTAAAATTTAAATGGTGGAAAATTTATTCATCACGAGAGAAGCAATATACCGAAAAATGAGCTCTATCCGACGGTGGAGGAGAGAGATCAATGAGAGAGAAACCAAAAAATTATTGGCCGATTCGTGAACTTTGGAGCACTTTTTAAAAATAGAGGTCGAATTCATACTCAGGGGGCGAGACGAAGTAACTGTTAATATTTGAGACCGAACGACCACTATCTACAACTGTTTTAGGTTGAAGAGTGATCAGTATAAACTTTAGTGATAGAAAAGTTCAATGCTTAAACATCAGTGAGTAAATTGAACATTTTAAAATTTTAGTGACTAAAATAAGTTTAAAAAAGTGATTAACATAATTTATCCATAAAATAATTCAAGTTTAATCTACAACCAGTTGCTGCGTGAAATAAATCAATATTTAAATTTATATCAATCTTTAATAAATTAAATAGGAAAATTCTACAACGGAGGACGAACATTGATGAACACCACTAACGATGAACACCATTATTTTTTTTTAATTTTAAAAATCTTAAGGACTAAAATTATAATTAAAATTATCTCTTTAAAAAATAAAAATTAAATTTAATAGTTACTTTATAATATTTTTTAATAGGTTAGAATCAAATATACTCAATTCTCCTAAACCCTAACAAAATCAATCTCTAAAAAATATAGAAATTAGTTTTTAATTTTTTAATAGATTAGAATCAATAATATGAGAATTGGGTATATTTGATTCTAATCTATTAAAAAAATTATAAACTGATTTCTATTTTTTTAAGAAATTGATTTTGTTAGGGTTTAAGAGAATTGGGTATATTTAATTCTAACCTATTAAAAAATATTATAAAGTAATTATTAAATTTAATTTTTATTTTTTAAGAGATAATTTTATTATAATTTTAGTCCTTTAAATTTTTAAATTTTTTTAAAAAAATTAATTGTGTTCATCAGTAGTGGTGTTCATCAATATTCGTCGCACGTGGTAGACTCATCTAATTAAATATATATGATTATAAAAATATAATTTAAATCTAGAAGGATGTAACTTAGAAACATTTATTTCGATCCAAATTTAAATCAATAACTACTAAATCCAAATTTAATTCTAAAAATGGAAGATGATATGATTGCATTTAAACCATTTTTCATAAAATAGTCCTGAATTATTAATTTTCTTATAATATAAAATTTTCACTTTTAAAACAAAAGTTAAAATTAATATAGGGTGAGTTTGTGTTACAAACATTTAAATTGTGTTTATATCCATTCATTTAAAATTATGTGGACTTGATAGTTCTTTTACAGAGTATGTATTTTTCTTAGATTTACATATTTAATTGTCCCTACATCAATGTTTAATACATCTATTTATGCATTTCTATATTTATTTTCTACATTTTATTTAACTTAGTTTCAATTGCTCTTATTTTATATATTTCTGTCTATTTTGTTTTGTTGTCGCTGCATTTCTAATGTACATGCAGAGGAGGTTTCACCACTGCAGTCAGCTCGACACTGCATCTGCCAGCTGTTAAACCTATTTTGATCATAGAAGTTGCAAAATGTTCAATTAACTCATTAAAGTTTAGACATTGAACGTTTTTGTCACTCATCCGTTAACTTTTTGACGACACCTATTTACCGGCGAATGAAAGAACTTCTCTAAAATCCAAACGGTGAAAATTTTCATCTTCATGAGAGAAGCAACATACTGAGAAACGAGCTCTATCCGACGGTGGAGGAGAGAGATCGATGAGAGAGAAACCAAAAAGTTATTGGCCGATTCGTGAACATCAGAGCATTTTTCAGAAAAATAGAGGTTGAATTCATACTCAGAGGGCAAGATGAAGCAACATTTAAACTGTGTTTATATCGATTCATTTAAAATTATGTGGACTTGATAACTCTTTAAAGAGTATATATATATTTTTTAGATTTACATATTTAATTGTCCCCACATCAGTGTTTAATGCATCTATTTCTGCATTTCCATATCTATTTCCTACATCTTATCTAACTTAGTTTCAGTTGCTCTTATTTCATATATTTCTGCTTATTTTGTCTTGTTGTCGTTGTATTTCTAATGTCCTTACAGACGAAGTTTCACCACTGCAGCCAGCTCAACACTACATCTGTCAGCTATCTAGTCTGCTAAAAGATAAAGACAACTATGCCAGCTATATTATTTGTAATATCAAACTTTGTACGGCCTTGGGTCACACAAAATAATTGCAGAACATGTTTTCTTTCTTGGGCAGCCTATAAAAGGACGAATCCAGAAAAAGAGAGAGTCACGCGAATTTTATTTTTTATATCGTCTTCAACCTCCGAGCTTCTCCTTCCTTTCATGGCGGCTTAAGCTTATTTTTAGAGATTCAAAGTGAAGTAAGGCAGAATTATCTGAAGAGAAGAGGAATCAAGTGATGAATCGAGGAAAATATGTTGGTATTTTCTTAAACTCTTCTTTATTTAGATGTTGTGGAGATTACTTTTGTATTTCATGTTTAATTGACGATGGTTTAATTTCTTGAGTTTTATAAACTTGTGAAAACACTTTCTTTAGTTTAATACTCCCTTCGTCTCATTCAATATGTTCAGTATTGACTTTTTTGATCAATTTTTTTTAATTTTAACTCATTATTATTTTAAATTTATTATTGATAAAAATGTAAAAATATATTTTAAAAAGGTTTAATATATATATATATATATATATATATATATATATATATATTTATAAAATTTAATTAATTAAAATAATTATGGTCAAAGTTTAAAAAATTGACTTTTAAAAAGTCAATACACTGGACATATTGAGTGGGAAGAGGGAGTATATATTTGTGTTAGCTTTTTCTTAAGCTTTAGTTGTTGGATCTGATTACCGTTTTGCATGAGATTATTAAAATAGCCACTACATCGACGGATGCAGTGACAAGTCATATTAACGAGTTTTACAACGAAAGTTGATCGACTTGTTCAAAGGGTTACAGTTCCGCCTTACAACGAGAGTTGAAGCCGATCTACATCCCTGAGTCAACGATTGAAGATTAAATGAAAGCTAGTACTCAAGATGACCTTCCATTAATTGCTTATTGAACCATCATATTCTCTCAAGGTGTACTTGATCTTTTTGCCGAACTGAACCAAGAAGATCCATGCTTGATTTTCATATTTCTCTATCTTTTATATACTCGGTTATTGCTACCACAACCAATCATTTACTCGTCTCTTTACTATTTTATTGCAACCACCATTGCACCCACAATTTTCACTTTTACGATATGGTATTGTAGTTACATAAGTCTTAAGCTAAAGATACCATCCTCGTGAGATCGATATTCAAACAGGTTTGCCATGTTTCTATTCTTACATCAATAGTGTTGTTTGTACTGATAGTGTGACGTTTTCACACCGATTATGACTCTTTTAAAAAAAATGAAGTTAAAATGAAATTAAATAAATATATTGACCAATATACGAGCATATCTACAAACGGTTTTTATCAAAATAAAAATATATATTATCTTTATCATGGTTAAATTGATCCTCGTTAATTGTAGAAAAGAAAATATAAATTTTAAAAGATGCTGAATTTTTAAAGTAACAATTTAAGTATAACAATTTTGAAATTAAAAATAGACAAATTTTGTGGGATAAAGGAAATATAAGGCCCGTTTGGTTCTAGAAAATATTTTCTGTTTTTGTTTTCTATTTTTTTTTAAAAAAATCATTTTTAATTTTTTAAAAAACATAAATCATGTTTGGTTGATAAAAATGAAAACTTGTTTTTAGAAATGAAAATGTATTTGATATATAGTTTTTCAAATAGAAACAAAAAAATAATTACTCAATAATTAAATTAAAATATAATTATTAGAAAAATATTATTATAACTATAAAAAATAAAATATGTTAAATAAAGCAAAATTTTGAAACCAATAAAAAAGGCTTAAGTGACATGAGACCATCCATTTTGATGTGTTATTTGAGTTTATACTAACAGATAAAACAATTCAATTCATGCATCCTTTGATTTTGTGTTTCTATCATGAAATGTGAACAATTGAATGTGTGAAGCAACAATTTTGTTTTGGTTTAATTGTTTTTTTAGGACATTTTCAAGGTTTTATAATTTTTTTGTGTTTCGAATCGGGGAGTTATTTGTGATAGTTGTGTTCCTTAGGTAAGTTCAATGACGTTTGGATAAACAAAGAAGATTAGTTTAATAGAATATTTAAATGTAGAGGGCTAATTTTTTAGAGTTATGACCAAATTAAAACGAAGTGTAAAAATTGAGGACTAAATTTTGTTATTATGTCAGTTTTATTAATTGCCTCGTCATTTGCCGTTAAATTTTAACGACAAACGATCAATTGTTAGCTGTTTTAAGTCATGTGACCCTTTTGTAATTTTTCAAAGTCGCGGGATTTAACAAAAAAGCTTATAGTTGGAGGACTATTTATTTATTTTACTCAAAAAAAATCTTTTACGGTTGTTTGAAACAATGTTAAAATAAAAGAATTAAATGTCAATAAAATTTAAAAAATATGCTTTTTGAAGGATATGATCTCATGTCACTTAAGCCTTTTTCCAAATTTCTAAAACAACTTTGTTAGTACCTATAAACGCCCACCGCCATGTGTCAAATCGGGCAACCTGCTGCGAACGATATCGCACAAAGGATATCTAGCGATCACGTGGCATCGCACACGATCGCTGCGAACGACAACATAAGCTTCCTGACATAGTACATAACAACGCATACGATCTGTCTAGTACTCCTCACAACCTGAGGCGAACAGACAAGGCCACGAAAGACATCGCATCCGGCGGTCCCGTGACAACGCACGTGATTGCTACGGATGAAAGTGCAAACCTCGAATGTCAAGTCATAGCCAATCCAATCGGTACTCCACGACAACCTAGCCATAACACATGTCCGAGTAATATAAAAAAGGACATGCAGCAAGGGAAGAGAGAGAGATCTTCCATTCTAAGTATCATCAACCTCACCAAAGAGGTGATGCTCGAGCTTTGACTTAGAACAACCACTTGGGCTACCATCGGACTACCGTTTTTTACTATTGTTCACTTTTACAGTCAACAATTGGTGCAGTAAGCATGGACAAGAACGTAACCTTCAGATTCTTCAGCAAAACTGAAGATTTTTAAGATGAGAGGAGATATCCAAGGTAGCCCAGGCGAAAAAACAGCAGAGGATGACATCCTAACGACTCAGCCAACGATGATGACAGGTGAAAAACAGCAAAGAACGATATCTTGACGGGCCAGCCGCCGACGGCGGCTATGCAACAACTACAACAATTTCAGCAAAATTTTAGGCAACAGTTTTGGGATCAACCCCCTTGGTTTGTGGTGGGGCAGGGTACACAACAAACTAAAGGGGCATCACTGTCAGAGGGCAGCAACCAACAATCCCTAGAAATGCAGGAAAAGATAAAAAGCATGGAAGAGTCTTTATTTCTTTCGAGACAGTAATACGAGCAACAACAAAAGCTCATGTATGACCGAGCTGAACAACATAAAATCACAAAGGGGAATAGTGAGAAACTAATTAAGGAGTTGTCCGAAATAACTAAAGGTAAGGTGGTTTAGGAAACGTGGGCTTCTTCTTAACAATAAACTGGGGGGACAACCTCGAGAGCTGGAAGAGTATTATGAAGATTTGGAGGATATGGACTATAGTCCCACAGAGGACAATGAGCAACGAGCATTAAAGGCAAAGATGGAACAACTAGAGGAGAATTTTCTATAACGCCCCAGTTTAGGGCCGGGAGTTTATCGGTTTTGATCTAGGTTTAGTTTCAGATTAAATTTAGATTAAAATGATGATTTCATAAAAATTGCCCTTATTTACAAAAAATGTCATTAATAAAATTTGAGAATGAGAATTTTGGGAGAATGAAATAAAGAAAGAAAAGAAAAGTTTGAAAGAAAAAGCTATCTTCTTCAAAAAAAATCCCCTTTCACCAAAAACCTCTCCTAAACTCTATTTTCACTATTCCATTGCCCGAATTCCTCTTTCAAGCAAGTTTCAAAGTAAGCATTTCATTGTTTTAATTCTTCTCCCCTTAAGATTGTCATTAGTTAGATTTTCCCTTAAAAATCTATTATTTAGAGTTATTTTAAAAATGCTTCGAGTTTGAAAAATAGTAAAATGGAGAAATTTTCGTGTGGGTATTTTAATGTCATGTTTAAGAGAATGATGACGTTTTTAAATATGAATATGTAAACACACAAGAAAATAGGGAACAAATTAGCGACTGAATCAACGAATGAGCGAATAAGTTAGCAATGCCGCTATAGGTTAGCAAATAAATATACAGATATGTTACCAGTCCCGCTTCCAAAGTAAACACTTGAATTGAAAATGAATGTTACCAATCTCGTTTTCAAAGTAAGTGCGCGAATTAAAGACGAAGGTTTGCTAGCCACTTCCACAGTAAGTGTGCATAGTAACACGACCAAAAATAATAGATTCGCAAGCAACTTCCAGATGCGCGATAAAAATATGCGATCAATTCTATAGTGATTAAAATTATCTCATCCGAAGGGCAAGAATCCTCCCAACTTAAGATAACTACATAATCCGCTTTGAAAGAGACATTTCATTCCATGAGAAATGATATAAAAGTAAGCTCTTCTGCAAATTATTTTCGAAATGGGGAGCAAGTGTTCCTTATGAATTTGGAAATATCAGAAGTTTATATTTATGTATCGCCATTTTAAAGAAAAAGACGAGTAAAAAAACACAACACTCTAAGAGTAAGCGAGTATAAAACGGATCACCAAAACGTCTGACACCCTCAAGTTGAGTAAGCTCAAAGAAAAATGAATCATCTAAGCGTTCATCGCTCTCAAATGAGTGTGCATAATATTTAAAAGTACCAGCGAACCTCATCCTAAATTGCAAGTAAGAAAATGTGATCGTCGTTAAGCGATACACGATTTATGAGAAAAAGTATTTGCCTAACTTATTTCAAGAAAATAACCTTCTCCACAAGTGCAAATATGCGAATGGAAACATTACAATTAAGAATCATCGCACACGAAAGGCGAATGTTCATCTATTGAAATTTAATGCATATACAAATGGATCGATACAAAACAAGTGACCATAACACTTCAAATGTTGATAAAGACAAGCCTTCTTATACCAACAGAGTAAACAAAATATCACAATTACAAACCCATACAAGGGGAATAGGGAAATGCTGGAGAATTTTTCTAGTGAACCCGATCAGGAGAAGCCCATGCAATAGAAACAACTCCCACCATTGAGATAAAAGTGGGCTTCTTAATGTAGCAGGCTAAGTACATGGAGATGAAAAGAAGCACACATCGATGGCTTCAATGTTACACTCAGCACCCCCCCAATGTGATAACAAACACCAACAAACAATAGTATTCGGAGAACCTTGCGTTCAAGATTATCCAAATGCATTGTCTGTTGGCACTTTTCACCACCAATGGCTAATCATATCCTTCCAAATACTATTGTTTGTCGACACAAATAAACCAGATGCAAAAATAGCATTCCACCAGGATCTATAAAACGCGGTTCCTATATATCACTCGTCACCACAAACATGTTTCTTCTTCTCTTAAATCAGCACATGCAAAGTCATAAAAAGAAGGAAAAAGGTTGCAAAAGGAAGAGCAAACCACTCGTAAATTAGCTTATGAGAATATAGGCTCAAACGAGTCCTATTTATACTAAAAACGAGAATACCAAGCCCTGATGGTTCAAATCCAACTATTGAAAACCGGCGAGATAAGTAGTTAATTTTGTGATTTTGAAATCTTGAATAGACGCCTAAAATCCCGTAATCACGAAACTTCCAATCAAGGAGAGCGTACACCAATTACAAACAATCTAAATATTCTCCCTCATCACAACCTGTCTTAAACCATCTAATCATAGCGATGACGGAACAACTACTCACTTAAAATAAAAATTGTCACATCGCCACAGAGAACCAAAAAACAAATGACGCGAGGAATCTGGTAAACGTCCATTCACCCACAGAGCTGCAAATACACATCATGTAGCTTACTACTAGGCCAAACTTATACATCCTATGTAACCCCCTCGTCCCGGCCTAACTAGCAGATCGAACCGAATGGGTTACACGGGGAAAACCGAAGCGAAACTCGCTAAGGCCTCACTCCGATTAGCAACCCTATTTTTTCATTTTATTAATCTTGTCTAAATGATACGTTGTGTGTAGGCAAACAACGGAAAAACGAACACAGATACGAACCGAGTAGAGGCATAAAGGCAACTTAGCCTTACCAAGTAGTTATTAGTCGAGTTACATGCACACGAGGCAAAACCATCACAAGAGATACATATAAACTCATTTAGGAAGCATACAAGAATTAGGGACTAGAATGTAACATTTGAAAACCTTCAAAGATGCTTCTTAACCATTTTAACTACCTGTGTTTTCAAACAGGGCTACCCATTCCGAAACGCAGGCTTCATTAAAAAAGCAACATCAAGCCGTTCCGGAACGACCCATCATGGTTCCGAAATAGGAGCCTCTAGTGGCAAATCGTACCGAAACGACACCACCGCCGTTCCGATATGGGTTCCCCTGGAGCTTGGCCTTTCCGAAACCATATCAGAAGTTCTGAAATGCCTGGACACAGTTTGGTCCGAAAATACATTTCGACATCTCCAAACGTTCCCAAACTTACCCCGAAACATCACAAACCACATGGCAACTTAATATACAAACAATCTAGAGGCAAAACACCATAAAGACAAGCTTCAAACATGCATACACGCGAAAATAGATCTCAAACCCAAAAGCTCATAAGAACATTTTAGTTCAAAAACACTAACAAGTCAAAACACATAGCAATTAACTGAAGGCCATAACAAGCCTCAACATAACAAGGTAACAACATTTAAAACATGTTGGCAACATTAACAAAAGTCAAACATAGGAGTTTGAACACCAACTCCCTAACATGGTCTAGCATTACCATTGCATAAGTATTATTACAACTATAAAAACCATACTTTAAGCTAGCAAGAACTCCAAGAACTCCTCCCTTGCCCCGCTTGCCTCCGAAGCTACTAACGATCTGCATTGTTGGTAAAAGAGAGCGTAAGCTTAAAAGCTTAGTGAGCGGAGCTCTAAAACACAACAACAATGCAGTTCAAAACATATATCTTAGTTTTTAAAAAACGAAACCACTTAAGAAAGAGATACAATGAAATGGAAGCATAAACAAAACATGGTTTGTACATGCACAACCATCCCTGGTGGGACTACACATCACCGTACACAACAACTAGCATTTTTTCGGTAGGACTACACATCACCGTACTCATCCACTAGTCACTACCGGTGGGACTACACATCACCGTACACAACGACTAACCGCCACGTGAGGCTTGACATCAACTACAACAACACAACAACATTAAAACGGGGATAAAAGCATTCCGAAATCAACACTACAACACACATAAACACGAACGCCAACAATCAACCAAACAAGGCAAGAATAGACAAACTTACGCTTGGGTCTAGGTTAGCCTCTAAGGCTCCACCCAAACCCCAAGAAAACTTCGTTGAACAATTTAAAGCTTCAAAACAATCTCCACTCACCGATAGAGCCCAAACGATAGCCGAATCCCCGATTCAAGCTTCCGAACTACCCGGATTCACATCCACGAAGCCCAAATCCGCTTCCTCTGCTTTAGGCAACCTAAAACAGAACATTAGGATGCTAATATACCCACAAACATAACAGCAACTCAAAACTCAACAATCTTGCAACAAAACACATTGACATTCAACCCAAACTTCACCCAAAATTGTTCTAATGAAACCTCAAGATGAACCCGTCATTTCCAAACATCAAAACACACCAAATATCATCTAAAAACACCCCCAACAGCAAGGAAATCATCAGCCACGATTTCAACCCAAAACCAAGCCAAAACTCTACATTTTCAACCCAAAAATCTCATTTTTTGACCCATTTCGGGTTTCCTACTATTAGCCACTATTTTAGCATTTTTAAGACAATAAAAACAAGATTAAAAACACCCTTAAACATGGTATCAAAAGACCCAAACGAAAATCCCTTCATTTTACTATTTTCAAACTCAAAGTATTTTTAAAATAACTCTAAATAATGGGTTTTAAGGAAAATTTAACTAATAACAAACTTAAAGAAAGAAAAATCAAAACAAGGGAATGCTTACCTTGAAAACTTGCTTGTGGGAAAGGTGGGAGCAATGGAATAGTAACAATGGAGGTTTTTGAGAAAAAGCAAATGTGAAAAGTGTTGGCAAGAAGAAGATGATGATATTTTGAATTAAAAAATCATTTCTTTAAAAATTCTCAAAACCCTTTTTTGCCCTTATTCATTAAAACCCCTCTTTGTTCATTACAAAAATGTATTATTACAATTAAATTAACCCGAACCGATTTAACCAAACCCGATTATCTCCCAGGCCTCAAACCTCGGGCATTACAACTCTCCCCCACTTAAGGAATTTCGTCCCCGAAATTACCTGACGGAAAAAGATAGGGAAACTATTTTTCCATGTCTTCCTTCCTCTCCCAAGTAGCCTCTTTCACACCTCGGTGTCTTCACAAAACTTTGACTAACTCGATAGATCTCCCACACAACATTTTCCTATCCGTAGCAAGAATTTCAACCGACTCTTCATCATACGACAAGTCTGGGTTCAACTCGATCTCTTCCAATGGCATTACATGAGACGGATCCGATCTATACTTTCGGAGCATCGAAACATGGAACACATCATAAATCTTCTCTAGCTCTATCGGCAGTCTCAATCTATAAGCAACGAGACCAATCCTCCCAACTACCTCATAAGGACCAATGAATCTCGAGCTCAACTTACCTTTCCTACCAAACCTCATCACCTTATTCCAAGGTGAGACTTTCAAGAACACTTTGTCGCCCACGACATACTCTATCTCTTTTCCTTTCAAATCAACATACGATTTATGTCGGTCTGAAGCTGCCTTCAAGCGATCACATATCAGTTTTACCTTCTGGGTAGTGCCCTTGAGCAAGTCTGGCATCGGTACAAACTTATGTCCGGCCTCGGCCCAACAAATAGGTTTTCTACACCTCCTACCATACAGAGCCTCATACGGTGTCATCTGAATACTAGCCTGATAATTGTTGTTGCATGCAAACTCCACTAACGGTAGGTGTTTCTCCCAAGAACCCTGAAAGTCGATGATGCAACACCTCAACATGTCCTCCAACAGCTGAATAACTCTTTCTGACTGACCATCTGACTGCGGGTGATACGAAGTGCTGAATTTCAACCAAGTACCCAAAGCACGATGCAAACACTCCCAAAATCTAGTTGTAAACCTCATATCTCGGTCTGATACGATCAACTTCGGTACCCCATGCAATCTCACTATCTCACTGATGTACAAATCGACCAACTTATCTAAGGTGTAGGTAGTATGAACAGGTATGAAATGGGCATACTTAGTGAATCTGTCGACTATCACCCACACTGAATTCTTCTTCGAAGGAGTCAACAGTAAACCCGACACAAAGTCCATGGTAATACGTTCCCACTTCCATTCCAGAATCTTCAACGACTATAACAAACCTGAAGGAAACTGATGCTTGGCCTTAACTCGCTGACATACCATACACTTACTCACAAACGCGACCACATCTTTCATCAACCCAATCCAGTAGTACTTTTCTTTTAACCCCACGGTACATCTTTGTACTACCCGGATGCATAGCAAAAGGAATGTTATGTGCTTCTTTCAAGATAGTACGCCTTAACTCGACATCTTCTGGAACTACTATCTTATCCTTGAAACATTGGATCTCGTTCTCACCAAAGCAGAAATATGTAGGCCTACCCTCGAATATATCTTGCACGTGAGGTGCCAACGACTCGTCTTGCAACTGTTTCTCTCGAATCAACTGAACCAACGCAGGTTTAACCTGTAGCTCGGCTATCAAACCGCCATCCCGTGACACACTCAATCTCGCAAACATAACCCACAACTCAACTGCCATTTTTCTACTCAAGGCATCAGCCACTACGTTTGCCTTACCCGGATGGTACTCTATCGTAAGGTCATAGTCCTTAAGAAGCTCTATCCACCTACATTGTCTACGGTTCAGCTCTCTTTGAGTCATCAAGTATTTCAAACTCTTGTGGTCGGTATAAACTGTGCACTTCTCACCATAAAGATGGTGTCTCCAAATCTTCAAAGCAAACACTATTGCAGCTAACTCTATATCATGAGTGGGGTAGTTCTTCTCGTGAACCTTCAACTGTCTCAAAGCATAAGCTACAACCTTACTCTCTTGCATAAGCACACAACCTAAACCTACATACGATGCATCACTGTAAATCACAAACTCTTTCCCCGGTTCAGGCTGAATCAAAATAAGAGCTTCGGTCAAAGCTTTCTTCAGCTACTCAAACGCTTGTTACCTTGCATCTGTCCACTCATACAGAACACTCTTCTGAAGCAATTTAGTCAAGGGTGCCACAATCTTTGAAAATCACTCGACGAATCTTCGATAATACCCCGCCAAGCCTAGGAAACTACGGATTTCGGTCACTGACTTCGGTTTCTTCCAATTCACTATGGCTTCTATCTTCTTGGGGTCCACACTAATTCCATTGGATGAGATCACATGACCTAAGAAGACTACCTCCCTAATCCAAAACTCACATTTACTTAACTTGGAGTACACTAGCCGCAAATGCTCATCATGCTCTTCCTCGGTCCTGGAGTACACTAAGATATCATCTATGAACACTACCACGAACCTATCCAAAAACTCGTGGAACACTCGATTCATCATATCCATAAATGCAGTTGGAGCATTAGTCAACTCGAAAGACATTACCAAGAACTTATAGTGCCTATAACGTGTACAGAAGGCTATCTTCGGTATGTCCACATCCTTTACCTTCGACTGATAGTAACCGATCTCAAATCAATCTTCGAAAACACTGAAGCACCTCTCAATTGATCAAGCAAGTCATCTATCCACGGCAAAGGATACTTGTTCTTCGATGTTACCTTGTTCAACTGCCTATAGTCTATACACATCTTCATACTGCCGTCTTTTTTCTTCACAAACAAGACCGGAGCACCCCACGGAGAAATACTAGGCCTAATGAAACCTCTATCTGACAGTTCCTGAAGTTTTGTCTTCAACTCTTTCGGTGTCATTCTATACGGAGCAATAGACACAGGTGTAGAATCGGAATACGTCTCAATAGCAAACTCAACTTCCCTATCTAGAGGCAAACCCGACAACTCTTCCGGTAAACACTCGGAAAATCACATATTGTTCTGATGTCTTGCGGTCTAACCTCACTCATATTCGGATTCATCGTATACGCCAAATACGCCTGACAACCCGAATCCATCAATCTCTGAGCTTCTAAAGCAGAAACAACATTAGACAAGAACTTAATGTTCTCGCCCACCACTACAACTTCAAAATCATCCGCAAGCCTCAAGAAGACTCTATTGGTCTCAAAGTCTACCCTAACTCTATTCTCTACGAGCCAATCCATGCCTAAAATCACATCAAAACCATAGAACGACAATTCCATCATGTCAACCGGAAACACATGGCCCTGAATCATCAAGGGACACCTCCTATACATCTCCCTAACTACCACAGTCTCACCGAAAGAACTAGTAACATTTACACCTACTTCTAACCACTCATACGGTAAACCTCGAGACCTTGCATGTTCACCCAGAATATATGAATGTTTCGAGCCCGAATCTATCAAAGAAAGCAAAGTCAAAGACTGTAACGAGAAATTACCTGCGATGACATTCATGTCATTCCCAGCCTCTCGCTGTGCATACACCCTAGCTGGTCCTCCACCCTCGGCCTGAACTGCCACCACATGAGCTAAGTTCCTTTAACCATCGTTCCTCAGCTGAAAATTACCTCGACCGCGCCCACGGCCTCTCTGATGCTCAAACCCCTAGCTGGAGCCGGTCCGCCCCTAGCCGGGTGTGGACAGTTACGCCTCAAATGATCTCAGGAACCACAGTTCCAACATACCCCAAAGGTACCCATACACTCGCTCGGATGGCGTCTCTCATACCTAGTGCACTCGGGAGTGTGAACAACAGCTCCTTGGCCCTGATGGCCTCGTCCATGGCTACCGCCCCTATGTCTCGAATCGGGCTGGTGCCTCCTATCTCTGATCCTCTTGGCATGATCTCTGTCCCAATCTGCATGTCTCTTCCCGGAATCAGACCCACTAGCACAAGTACTCGAGCCTAAATTCTGCTCAATATCTTTGGCCCTAGAGACCAAAACATTAAACTCGGTGTAATCAAAAGCGAGCATATAAGTCTTCATATCCCTAGTCAAACCATAACGAAAACGCTCACACCGTTCCCTCTCACTGGGAACCAACTCGGGAGCATACTAGCTCATCCTCACAAATTGAACCTCATACTCTTACATCGTCTTACTACCCTGGACCAAGGCCATAAATTCTCTCTTCTTTTCATCCTGGTATCGGACTCCAAGATACTTCTTCTTAAAGGTTGTTCTGAAGTATTCCCAAGTGACATCCGCTTCATAAAGCAAAGAGACGACACAACCCAACTTACGAGTGTCTAAGCACTCCATCCGGCATAAGATTCGTGTAGTGCTCTCGAGCCAAGCCTCTGAACCCTCGGAAGTCAAACCACGGAACTCAACTCCACCCAAGCTACGAAGCCTCTCAAGGGGTAAACCTGTCTCCGCACCCTGAGGTGGTGCCGCATCATGCATACCAGATAAAGATGTATGAAAAGCCCCGACTATAGACTAAATCAAATGAGTCATGTCCGCACATGCCGGGCCCTAACCAACCTGAGCTCCATTTCCTCCAACATTCACACCAGCCTGAGATCCATTACCATCACCTCCAACATTCGCACCAGCCCGAGGCACATTATCTCTGACATCCGCCCCATTACCATCGGGAGCAGGAGGAAAATGAGGCACATCCTCGAGTGCCTAGTCAACCGCTCTAGGCCGTCCTCTCGGTCTTACCATAACGAAGATAAAATCTAAACAATAAACACATCACACACAAGAAAACATTGGGTCAATAAGGGCAAGGAACCAAGTGCTCAAGCTCTTTAAACCAAAACCATTTTCCAATAACAACACCTAGCAATGGGAACACTTGACTTAATTTTAACCAACAATAAGAACGAGAAAACATGCTTCCACACACCGTGCAATGGCAAACAAACCAAACAAACCAACTTACCTGACTTACCTTCCTGGGAGACCTCGTAACCGAGGCTCTGATACCACCAAATGTAACCCCCTTGTCCCGGCCTAGCAAGCAAACCGAACCGAACGGGTTACACGGGGAAAACCGAATCAAAACCCGCTAAGGCCTCACTCCGATTAGCAACCCTATTTTTTCATTTTATTAATCTTGTCTAAATGACACGTTTAATCCAATGTGTGCAGGAAAAATGCGGAAAAACGAACACGGATACGAACCGAGTAGAAGCATAAAGGTAACTTAGCCTTACCAAGTAATTATTAGTCGAGTTCCATGCACACGAGGCAAAACCATCACAAGGGATACATATAAATGCATTTAGGAAGCATACAAGCATTGGGGACTAGAATGTAACATTTGGAAACCTTCAAAGATGCTCCTTAACCGTTTTAACTACCTGCGTTTCGAAACAGGGCTACCCGTTCCGAAACACAGGCTTCATTCAAAAAGCAACATCAGGCCGTTCAAGAACGACCCCTCATGGTTCTGAAACAGGAGCCTCCAGTGGAAAATCGTACTGAAACGACACCACCCCCGTTCCAATACGGGTGCCCCTGGAGCTTGGCCGTTCCGAAACCATATCAGACGTTCCGAAACGCCTAGACACAGTTTGGCCCGAAAATGCATTTTGGCATCACCAAACGTTCCCAAACATACCCCAAAACATCACAAACCACATGGCAACTTATTATACAAACAATCTAGAGGTAAAACACCCTAAAGACAAGCTTCAAACATGCATACACGCGAAAATAGATCTCAAACCCAAAAGCTCATAAGAACATTTTAGTTCCAAAACACTAACAAGTCAAAACACATAGCAATTAACTAATGGCCATAACAAGCCTCAACATAACAAGGTAACACCATTTAAAACATGTTGGCAACATTAACAAAAGTCAAACATAGGAGTTTGAACACCAACTCCCTAACATGGTCTAGCATTTCCATTGCATAAGTATTATTACAACTATAAAAACCATACTTTAAGCTAGCAAGAACTCCAAGAACTCCTCCCTTGCCCCGCTTGCCTCCGAAGCTACTAACGATCTGCATTGTTGGAAAAATAGAGTGTGAGCTTAAAAGCTTAGTGAGAGGAGCTCTAAAACACAACAACAACGCAGTTCAAAACATATATCTTAGTTTTTAAAAAACGAAACCACTTAAGAAAGAGATACAATGAAATGGAAGCATAAACGAAACATGGTTTGCACATGCACAACCATCCTCGGTGGGACTACACATCACCGTACACAACAACTATCATTTTTCCAGTGGGACTACACATCACCGTAC
Organism: Hibiscus tridactylites; assembly: GCA_958450335.1. NCBI lineage: Eukaryota > Viridiplantae > Streptophyta > Magnoliopsida > Malvales > Malvaceae > Hibiscus > Hibiscus tridactylites. The sequence goes on along the minus strand of OY288268.1, from coordinate 56,318,875 downwards.
TTATCCACTAGTCACTACCGGTGGGACTACACATCACTGTACACAATGACTAACCTTCACGTGAGGCTTGATATCAACTACGACAACACAACAACAATTAAACGAGGATAAAAGCATTACAAAATCAACACTTCAACACACATAAACACGAATGCCAACAATCAACCAAACAAAGCAAGAATAGACAAACTTACGCTTGGGTCTAGGTTAGCCTCTAAGGCTCCACCCAAACCCCAATAAAACTTCTTTGAACAATTTAAAGCTTCAAAACAATTTCCACTCATCAATAGAGCCCAAACGATATCTGAATCCCTGATTCAAGCTTCCGAACTACCCAGATTCACGTCCACGAAGCCCAAATCCGTTTCCTCTACTTTAGGCAACCCAAAGCAGAACATTAGAATGCTAATATACCCACAAACATAGTAGCAACTCAAAACTCAACAATCTTGCAACAAAACACATCGACATTCAACCCAAACTTCACCCAAATCCATTCTAATGAAACCTCAAGCCGAACTCGTCATTTTCAAACATCAAAACACACCAAATATCATCTAAAAACACCCCCAATAGCAAGGAAATCATCAGCCACAATTTCAACCCAAAACCAAGCCAACAACTCTACCTTTTCAACCCAAAAATCCCATTTTTAGACCCATTTCGGGTTTCCTACTATTAGCCATTGTTTTAGCATTTTTAAGACACCAAAACAAGATTAAAAACACCATTAAACATGGTATCAAAAGACCCAAATGAAAATCCCTTCATTTTACCATTTTTCAAACTCAAAGCATTTTTGAAATAACTCTAAATAATGAGTTTTAAAGAAAATTTAACTAATAACAAACTTAAGGAAGAAAAATCAAACAAGGGAATGCTTACCTTGAAAACTTGCTTGTGGGAAAGGTGGGAGCAATGGAATAGTAACAATGGAGGTTTTTGAGAAAAGCAAATGTGAAATGTGTTGGAATGAAGAAAATGATGATATGTTGAAATAAAAAACCCTTTCTTTATAAATTCTCAAAACCCCTTTTTTCCCTTATTCGTTAAATCCCCTCTTTGTTCATTAAAAATGTTTTCTTTCAATTAAATTAACCCAAATCAGTTTAACCAAACTCGGTTATCTCCCGGGCCCCAAACCTCAGGCGTTACATCCTACAACAAACATTAATAAACGCTATTTGTTATTCTCAAAAAATGAGTACAAGGAAACAAGTTTACATAAAATATGCTTGGCAATAACATGCATCTTGTGACTTCGAATGTCATAAGTTAAAACTTTATATTTTCCTCATCATTGAGAGCTAGGAACTCACCGCAGAGGAAGGCTAATTTCCTTATAGAAAGTGATAGAGGATCACAACCATACGAGCGCCCAATTAAAACTCTTTACGGATGAACTAACCAACCACGACTGTGTAAACAAACCAATTATAATCAAGATGAACATATAATTTCGAGATCTTGAAGTCTCGAGCAAACAACTAAAACCAAGCAACTTTTAAACTTCTAATCATTAAATGGGCGGGTACATGTATGCACCTATCACGACTAATAACAAAACTTTTTCTTTCATCATGGTCTGCTTTGAATTGTGTAATCACCACAAGGAACCAATAGATACCAAGCATGAAAAGCTAATTGAATAAGGAATAAGCAAAGAAACATTACTCAGTGTCATGCTTTTCAAATTGATAAGCATATTTATTGTAACCCCCTAAACTCGACCCAGAAGAATTAGGCCGAATATAAGAAGTCAGGTTTGAAACTTGTCCCTCAAGTAAAGTAATCGGATTTGAAAACATCACATTCGAAATAAATAATAAAATCACATAATAAGTAATCGTATAATAATATCCTAAAAATAATAAAATATCCAGAAATACATATGCATGATAAAAATGGTAAACTCCCAAATGAAATGTTTGAGTCTGTAATCATACATAATCCAATAATAATAAATAAAAGTCCATAAGTCAAAGTAAACCATACCGATAATAGAAAATATGTCTGATAAATGAGATCCTCCAAGTACCGTAGCCTAAGTCTGAGTATCTGAAATAAAAACTAAAGGGGTCAGCTATAACGCTCAGTGTGTCTCTACAGTGCAAAAAAAGTCAAACAAAATGAACCAGAGTCAAACAAAATAACATCCGAATACTATTTTCATCCAAATAGTCATTTCAATCAACAAATATGTATGAATGTAACAAATGAGTAAACATGTTATGCACCCAAGTACATCATCGTCCAAAGAGTAAGGTTCCCCTTAACCACTCTCTACATCATCATCATTTGAAGTGGAACTCAGCCTGAAGGGTGGAACCACTGATCCGAAACAAGCTTCAACCCGAAGGAAGAAACTACTAAACTTCCCCGTACAAAATCCCAACCCGATGATATGACATAATATCCAATTTTCTGATTCTGAATGCATTCTTATTTATTAACCAAAATGCATGTTCATATAGTCCGATATTAAGCAATCAGAATCTAATACATGTTGCATGGCATACCGACATACTGAACAAGTCAAACACAACAGATCAACACTCAATGTCGATAATGACGTCTCAGACTTAGAGAACACACCTCAGACAGCTAAACACTCAATGTCGATAATGACGTCTCACACGCTCAGCTCTAGCACTAGGTCGAATAGAGTCAGCACCTACGATAATAAATACTACATCAGATACACCACTACTATGCCAGATCACTGATAATAATATCGAACAATAATCACTAAACTCATGAGCAGATCCCCTAGATTGAGCAACAAGAGGTCGTCCATGTGAAGGAGGAGGAAAGATCTTAGTATCCGAGTAAACGTCGCATGAATAGAAGAATAACTTGAATTAATTTCCGATATTCAAAATTCTCAAAATACTAAGAATAATTGAATAAAATTGGTCAAAATGGTCTTTCGGGTTTGAATTTAGAAAAATGAGACGCAGATTTAGAATCAGGACGTCGAAAAACCTAAAGTTGACTTTGACAGAAAAAGTCAACGATCAACACTGATGTCAGCACAAAAGTCAACCCTTGCGTCAACGCTGACATCAGCGGCTGACGTCATCCAGTTTAGTCTGACTCAGTTCATATTTTAGACCTGTTCGATCCGGTTCAGACTCATTTTCCCCCGTTTTCAACTGATTTGAAATTTGGGCACAAAAACCCAATCAGTGTCGTCGACGAAATCTCTCGTCGGTGACCCAAAAACCTTAATTTCCGACTGATTCCCACCACAACACACACACCCACTTAAATTAACCCCCAAAAGTGACCAAAATTTTACCCCTAAACACCAAAACAATAAGGAATGAACAACACGAATGGCGGCACGACAGATTCAAAGGGTGTCAGTCAATTTACAGACAAAGGACGTCGGCATAGGTGATATTGAAGGGTGGGTCTTAATTGCGCATCCACGAGGAGCACAACGTCGGCTTTGGACTGAAGATCGACCGACGGCAAGGCCTTGATCGGAGGATAAACGGCAAAGTCTCAGTTTGGGACTTAGATTCGCACGGGAGAAAGAGGACGAGAGTTTGGAATACCAAACGACGCAAAAACTGATTCTCGAAAGCAAAAAATTAGATTTTACCCTATTTTTTGTGTAAATTACACAATAAGGGCTCCAAGAATAGCACGTTTACAAAATTACCCCCATGAAGTCCTGATTTATCACAATTAAGCCATTTTAAATCAATTTTATAATTCCCAAATAATAGGGTTTCGAATTAGGGATTTTATCTAACTTAGGGTTTTAATTTAGGGCAAAATTTGGGGTGTTATAACTCTCCCCCCGTTAAAAGAAATTTCAGCCTCGAAATTTACATGGAGCAAAAAAATGCAGATACTGAGCTCTGACGACAGCCTTGGGCTCCCACGTAGCCTCATCATGACTACTACCACGCCACAAGACTTTGACCATCATAATGGTCTTTCTTCTGAGAACCTTTGTGTCCTGAGCAAGAATCTCAATATGCTCCTCCTCAAAACACAAATCAGGACAGATCTCAATCTCATCCACATGCACAATATGAGATGGATCAGCATGATAACGTCTCAACACAGAGACATAGAAGACATCATGAATACGCTGAAGCTCTGGTGGTAGCTCTAGCTGATAGGCAACTGGTCCGACTTGACGAATAATCCGATAAGGGCCAATGTAACGAGGACTCAGCTTGCCCTTCCGACCAAACTGAAGTACCTTCCTCCAAGGAGATACTTTCAAGAAAACCTCATCACCCACCTCAAACTTAAGGTCCCGACGTCTCAAATCGGCATAAGACTTCTATTTGTAAAAAAAAAACCTTAAGCTGATCCCGAATCAATCTGACAGTCTGCTCAGCCTCATGAATAATGTCTGGTCCCAAGAGTCTGTGCTCATTAAGCTCGGTCCAGTCAACAGGTGATCGACACTTACGCCCATACAGAGCCTTATACGGTGCCATCTTGATACTGGCCTGGTAATTGTTATTATATGCAAACTTTGCAAGCAGTAAGAAATCTTCCCAACTATTTCTGTAATAATGAATACAACCCCTCAGCACATCCTCAAGAATCTGAATCACGCGCTCAAACTGACCATCAGTCTGCGGATGATAAGATGTACCGAATTTCTATCGAGTACTCAAAGAACTATGAAGAGACTCCCAAAATTTTTCTGTAAACCTCATATCTTTGTCAGAAATAATAGACAACGATTGTAACACCCCATTCTCGGTCTGGTCGAGAACCGGGTCGGATGGTGATACTAATGAACAATATAGTGAATGGTACAATAAAATTTCATTTTTATACTCAACATTTAAAACAATGATATATAATAACATGTTACCACAATGCATATTAGTCCAATTAATCCTTACGAAACAATAATTAATCATTTAGGACTAATTCTTAACTATTACAAGTTTTAGGGACCAAACTGTAAATTTGATAAATTGGAGGTCATTCGGTGCCATTAGTTGTACCAAAATGAAATTCACTACTATATTAACCTGCATGCAAAGTTCCATACAATTTGGAGTTCATTTACTCATTCAATTTAATCATTCAAAATTCAGTGACCAAACTGTGAACATTGCGAACCTTCTGTTTCAGCCCTTTTAACTACTTAACTGACCATGTATCAAAACACCTTAAGGCTGTTTCAAAATAGGTGTATGATGGTCAACCTAATTTGAATTTATCCTTTAGACCGTATCGATACGGGCAAGTCCTATATCGATACGGGTTGACTTCCTTTGACCTTGACTTTGACCCGTTTCGATACGCTATAGACCCGTATCAAAACAATAAATTCCAGTAGCAAAATGTTCCGATACGTCCTCAAACCATATCGATACGCCCTGCTCCTAAAGTCCAATTATGCTTAACCTTATCGATACGTCATTACCTCGTATCAATACGGCCTGACCTGTAATGACAAATTTTTGTTGGTTTTTAATCGAATTGACCTACCAAACGATGTTCAAATTCTATGAAACTTTACACACAACATTTAAATGTTATAAACTACTGTCATTCCAAAATTCATCATCATTCGAATACGTTTACTTGGTTTTGATCTATGTGAGCCAAATATGCCATTTTTAACCATTTTTAGCCAAACCAAAAGACATTTTAGGGCCTTTAACCAACTTACAATATATGCGCATTACAAACATAACAAAATGGGCACAAAGACTAGTTCATCTACTTTGCCACCTTTCTAGGAGTTCGTAAGGTCAAAATACATTACTTTAGGCTTGTAGTGACTTGTCTCACCTTAACTATCTGATCTTCAAACGCAATGGCCTTTCAGCTTGAAATGCATGAAATGAGACACGTTAGGCATACATCGCCTAGTGAGGTAGTCATAAACAATATGAACAACAATGTAGCAAGTACTTATATATATGTTCTCATGCTCATCAATGTCAATACTATGCATCAATATATAGTGTTTAACATATTAATTTCATCATTAACCTTTAGATTGAATCAAGATAGTGGATACGCGAATTCCTACGCCTCACCAAATCAATGAATGGTCTAATCCCTCCGCCTCGCCAATATGACCAATATCAAAACACATCCCTCCGCCTCGCCAAATCAATATAGGCCGTATGTAACCCCCTAGACCCGCCTATGCATTCTCACGGATCCTAGGGAGTCACATTAGGGTCACCGGAGCGACCCACGTTAAAATTTCAAATAAACAAATCGGTAAACCATTTAAAATCGTAAATCAAGTTTTGAATTAAAATACAATTTCAGAAAACATTCAGACAATGAAACAAAACTGTGATAAAAGTTGTTAATACAAGTTTCATATTCGAAACAAAACGTGTCATACATGCCTCCTAATTACATAGGTGTCGTACTCCGCAAGCAAAGTCGAAGAAACCCCCATACCGACGTTGATAGCTGCAACATGGTTGATCTTTTAACCTGTGATGGTAAAAACAACGTGAGCTTCGGAAAGCTCAGTAATACAAACTACCTGGAGATGCTAAAAGCACAAGCAAGTATATGGCAAGCTTTACATTGTCATGAAGAACTAGGCAACGGTAAGCTTAAATTACGATTCGATAATTCAGTCAAGCATTATATTAGAAGGTAACGGAGTTGTTCTTTATTTGATCACCCGAATCTTAGGAGATGAGTCTAAAGCCGAAGATTCAGAAGAGATTCAAGTTCCAAAAGTTGAATCAAGGTGTTTAGAGTGGTTCATTAAGCGCGAATTGTAGTTTTACTGAGATTTCAACATTGATACGTTAGTTTAGTAGGGTATGCTTCAGAAGAGGTCAGAAAATTTTATTAATTTACTTAACTACCCTCCAATCGAACTCTAAAATACAATTCCCACTAAACTGCATACAGAAGGTCTTACCCTAGGCCTGAGGCGTAGGAGCCTACCTAAGGGAATGCCTTAGGTCCAGAAAGACTTACCCTAGGCCAGTCAGGCGTAAGAGCTTACCTAAGGGAATGCCTTAGGTCCAGAAAGACTTACCCTAGGCCCGTCAGGCGTAGGAGCTTACAAAAAGGCTTACCCTAGGCGCATTGGGCGTAGGAGCTTAGGTCTAGAAGGGCTTACCAGCGCTGAGCCTACAGATCTTCATTTATATCCCAGATAATATACCCAGATGAAATTTAGTTTATATTCATAAGACAGTAATATCAGAAAACAGATATTAGATATATTTTATATCAGAAGACATATATCAGATTTATTTTTGTATCAAAAGACAGATATCAGATATATTTCTGTATCATAAGACAAAAGCCAAGAGTTGAGCTTTCATTATGGGTAACAAAGTCATACTTTTAATTTAGAGCAGATAATCTTAGTTTAAAGCAGAGTTTATTCATGGACATAGGGTACACACTTTATGGTTCAATAAATCTCTCAGAGACACTTGATAATTATCAGAAAAGGAGCATAGAACGTCTGACAATTTTGGACTGATTTCAGAACGAGGTCCTTAGGCGAGGGGGCTCAGTACTAACAGCTCAAACCAACATTCGGAAGTTGACACATTGAGAACATTGAGATTTCAGATGTATCGAGAGTGATCCAATCATTAGAGCATACGAGGGCATTCTAGCCATTTCAACCTCTAGGGGTAATTTGGTAATTAGACTATCGGGTAATAGTAGTGACATTTGGGGTTCAGAAGTTCTGGTTACTTATCAGGTTTCTGATTCTCTTTGAACTAATCGTAAACCATCGCACAAGGTTTATTATTTAACCGGATCAGTACACCGCAAGTACTCACTTCTCAAAACTGACTACATTGTATAACAAAAACTCGTCTTCGCCAAGCAACCACTGAACTTACAACGAGAAAATTGAACATGTATTCAAATGGTATATCCCAAGTAATTGAGCAAGTGTAATGCATCTGAACTTGATCCATAGCATCGAATACACACGAGAACATGTTGCTCTTACCATTGACCTAGGTACTTTCTCCAAATAACTTGAACATGCCTTTATATGGTATACTTCCAACATCACAAAAGTTCCTGAAACGACCAACCAACAAGGGTCGTGTATTACCACTTTCAGAGCTATTACCTTTGCTTGGCTTTATTGATATTTCTCATTCCATGTTTTAGTCATTTCAATGTTCAAAGGTTTTTCAATTATCCCGAGCCTTTCGAATCCTTCTAAATATTCATTCGATTCGAGTCTCGAGGGTACATCCATCATTATGGTTAACTCGGTATGTAGTGCTCGAGGGTATTTCCGTCCTTTTGGTCACTATACACATTCCGACTAGTTCAGCCTTATCAACATTTTCAATCCTTTTAGTCATTTAAGACCAATTCAACTTTTACGTCACTTGGATTAATCTAGATATGCGAATAATTATCCGTACTCTTATCTTCGGAGATTTATTTAGAACTCGGGAAGATCTTAACACTTTGCAATTTTTAAGGTTTAGGCTTCGTTAACATAACGACCGAAGCAAAACCGAGGTTTTTCAGATGAATCGATTGTGTTACTAGATCTAGTGAAGATTTCTAGATCGCTTCCATTAACAGAGGTAGTTTTTAGTCTTTCTTATACATCAAGGCGTCTTTGTCACTTCAGAACCAAACATTCTGAGCATTAGACCTTTAATCAAGAAATAGTCTGAATTGGATGTTTCGAAGTGCACTAACTTGGATCACTCATCGATCATCAATTCCTTATTCGCGTCAATCAAATCTTATTCAAATTAATTATAGAACTCCAGATCTTTTCGATTTATTCATTTTTTAATCGAATATGTCATACTTATTTGAATTTTCATACTTATTTTTCGTATCTGATTTGGCTTAGGCAGATTAACAATATACTTCATCATAAGCATGCATGCTACAACCGCATACCAACATGTTCATAAAGCATACAAGTGGTATAAAAGTATTACCTTGGCTCCGAGCTATATCGATCGATCCATGAACGACATTCGAACACTCTTGAACCCGGATTTGACGTCCCTCAACAATTCGTTTTCAAGGAACTGTGAGTACCTTGAACCCCTCAATTTGTCGACCGATTAACGGAGAAGGTCGCCGGAGATGTCGTCGGAAGCCCTATATGCACTGATTCTAAAATGTTAAAATCATGCCGGAAAACACGAAGCTCCGATGAGGGTCTTCTCGAAATCGGATCAACAAGCCACAAGAGGGGTTTTTCTCGTACTTATGCAAGGAGATTAGATCTGACGACCACCCCGCAAACGGACGACAAGAGTGGCTGGAATTTATAGAAAACCGAGGGCGAGAGACTTGGTTCTCGCTGAACCTTGTCGCAGCTTCCACGACGAACAATGATGAACTTGAGCGAGTGGCGGCTGGGGTTTAGTTCGGAAGATGGTGGTGGACAAAGAGGTGATGACGGTGGGTTTCCTCGCTGAGTTTCAAACTGCTCGCCACGACTGACGATGGTGATTTATCGCGAGTGGTCACTGTGGTTGCGATCATGGAGAGTTGACGGACACCGCGGCGGCGACGGTGAAGGCCACGGCCGGGCAGTGTGGCTGATCGGAGCAAAAGCCAGAATGGGGGAAGGTGAGGGGCCAAGAGAAAATTGAAGGGTCTGGATATTTTGGGGAGTTAATTATCACATATGGGTTATTGGTTCAGACCTTTATTTAATTTCGGTTTAATCAAAACAATTAATTTAAGAGAAAACCGAGGTAAACCATAATAAGAGATTGCCTTAGCTTAAATGGCTAAGTTACGTGTTCTCTATTCAAGGGCTCCTGGGGTTCAAAACCCATGGTTGCCATTTTCCTTTTTTTAATCTTTAGCTTTAAATGATTAAGAACAAAACTTGGGTGCTACACCGTGGCCGAAGGACCGTAGTCCACCCGTACACTAAGCTCATGAATTTTATGGCATGCCAATTGTATCCATTGTCCAATCAAATCCAAGGTTTCAATGTTCGTATCCATATTCAATGTTCAATGAGAATTTCGATGACTAATGACTTCAATATTATCAATAGCAAAACATGTTTCATTATCAATATGCCATGTTTCAATTTCAATGTTAATATCAATATCCGATGATTTCTTTACAATATTTCAATAACACTAATCATATCGATGACAATGCATGATAGAGATGTCAATAACTATGTCCGATATTCAATAACAACTTACCGACACTTACCAATAAATCCGATTAACAATCCAATGCAACTTCTTCAATGAAATTTTTAGCGATATTGTCCAAAACAACGATAAAAGATTTGGGAAAGCTCTTCGCCTAATCCCAAGACTCCGACTACACTCACCTTACTAATCTGATGCTCCTACGGCTCTCAGATAACAACTCCTTTCTTCTTAGCCTTCGGTGAATTTGATGGATGCTCCTTTTCGTTGTCTTGAGCTAGGAAATCAATAGGGAGACTATTAGGATCGATAATACGATATCAAAATCAATACAACAATATCAAAATCGATATCCAAATTCAATATAAGCACCAGCGATGAATTATACATGGGTGGCTAAAACCCTAATTTGAGATTAAGCTTGACATATCCATGGAATTCAATGATTGTTTGAGGATTAATGCTTACTCGAATAGTAGCAACGATTTGATAGCAATAGATCGAAGGAAAAACGAAACTTAAAGCTAGCTTCAATGGAGGTGCTTGCTTAGGTAGGAGATGAAGAAGATGAAAGGTTTAGAGATATGTTTGCTTCAAATGAAGGAATTGTATTTCCACATCCCACGTGGACAATAACTATGCTTAGGGGGAGCTAATTACAAGATTAATCCTCCAACCTTATTAAACCTTATACTATTGCTTCCCACTTCCAATATTAACAATTTAATCACTAAAATGTTTTTAATACTACTCAATAGGTCCAATAGCAATGATTAAACTCAATTAGAGTCCAATATCAATGATTAGCTAGCCAATAATATATTTAGACTTTATTGATGCAAAATTTTCGATCACCGAAACCCAATTCGGACTAGACCAGATTTTGGGGTTTTACAACTCTCCCCTTAAGAAATATTCGTCCTCGGATTTTTACCTGAACCGAAGAGATGTGGGTATTACTGTTTTATGGTCTCTTAAGGTTCCTAAGTGGCTTCCTCAACGGTGTGGCTCCTCCAGAGCACTTTAACTAATGGTACAGTTTTTTTGCGAAGCCTATTGACTTCTCTTGCTAGAATTTGAACCAGTTCCTCTTCGTAGGATAGATTTCGTCGAATTTTTACAGATTCAGGTTCCACAATGTGCGAAGGATCAGAACGATACTTCTGAAGCATTGATACATGAAAAACATCGTGGATTTTACTCAATTCAGAGGGCAATTTCATACTCAATGTCTCTTGACTTAATTTTCCCTTTTTGCAAAATCTTAAAACCTTTTTCCACGGTGATACTTTGAGGAAGGCTTTTTCACCAACTTCACACTCAATTTCTCTTCTCTTGAGATCAGCATAAGCCTTTTTTCGATCAAACGCAGCCTTTAAATGATCATGATTGATGGCAACTCGTTCTTCAGTTTCTCAAAGTAAGTCAAGGCCTAACATCTTGCCCTCACCAAGCTCCGACCAACACAATGGAGTTCTACATCGCCTACCATACGATGCTTCATATGAGGCCATTTGGATTGATTCTTGGTAACTATTATTGTAGGCAAATTCAACAAGAGGTAAAGATTTCTCCCAAGTTCCACCAAAGTCTATGATGCATGCACGAAGTATATCTTCCAAGATCTGTATAGGAAGGTTCAATAACAATACAAATTTCTAAGGTTTCAACAGACAAGTTTTTCGATAATTACCTGGATTACCCTTTTTGACTGGCTGTCAGATTGAGGGTGAAAGGTTGTGCTAAGATTAACTCTGGTGCCCAGAGCTCATTGTAAGGTTCTCCAAAACCAAGATGCAAATCGAGGATCTCGATCGGAGATAATAGACTTAGGGTACTCCGTGGAGTCGGATTACTTCTTTGATATACAAGTCAGCTAATTTAGGAAGACTGTAGTCCATTCTGACCGGTATGAAATGAGCAGACTTTGTGAAATGATCTACAATGACCCATATGGCATCATGCTTCGCGGGAGTTAACGATAGACCACTAACAAAATCCATAGTGATCTTTTCCCACTTCCATTTCGGTGGATCGATAGGCTGCAATAATCCGGTAGGAGCACAATGTTCTGCCTTAACACGTTGGCACGTGAGACATTTGGAAATGTAATCAACTATGGCCTGCTTCATGCCTGGCCACCAATAGAGTTCATGTAGGTCCTTATACATCTTCACAGACCTAGGGTGAACGAAAAAAGAACTCGAATGAGCTTAAGAGAGAATATCAGTGCCATGAGATTCGTCATTAGGTACACAAACCCGGTCGTGAAAACACAAGAGCCCTTCGAAATTAATTCTGAAGTCGAGGTTGTCCGATAGCTTAGAGACAATGGATTGAAGCTCAGGATCTTGTTCTTGCAAATCCTTGATTTGAGAAACAATAGTAGACTGAACTTGAACTTTAGCTACAAGACAGTGATGCTTCCAAAGTCGAAAGTGAGCGTTAATTGCTCGAGGGGCTACAATACAACGATATTACAATGAGTTAATGTACCACATAATACATATAACTTCATATTCACTGTCAATGCTTACCAGGCAAAGGTTTGCGGCTTAGTGCATCAGCTACAACATTGGCCTTGCCCAGATGGTAATCAATGACAAGATCGTAATCTTTAAGGAGTTCCATCCACCTCCGTTGCTGAAGGTTCAACTCCTTTTGAGTCAATAGGTACTTAAGGCTTTTATGATCGGTGAAGAGATAACATTTTTCTCCGTAGAGGTAATGTCTCCAGATTTTTAGTGCAAAGACAACTGCAGCCAATTCAAGGTCAAGGGTGGGATAATTCATTCCGTGTGGCTTAAGCTGTCTCGAAGCATAAGCGATGACTTTGCCTTCTTGCATCAATACACATCCTAACCCGAGGTGTGATGCATCACTATAAATTGTGTAGTCCTTTCCATACTTGGGTTGGGTTAGGACTGGTGCATTGGGCAATACTTGCTTCAACTAATCGAAACTTCGTTGTTGAACCTCGGTCCAAACAAAAGGAGCTTCTTTCCTTAATAACTTGGTTAAAGGAGCGGCTATCATAGAGAACCCTTTCACGAATCTCCTATTATAGCCAGCAAGTCCAAGGAAGCTTCTAACTTCGCCATTGTTCTTCGGTGGGTGTCAATTTACAATAGCTTGGATTTTCTTCAGGTCCACTTGAATTCCGAAGCCGACACAATGTGCCCAAGAAAAGCAACTTCGGTGAGCCAAAACTCACTCTTAGAAAATTTCGCATACAATTGCTTCTCCCGTAAGGTTTAAAGCACGATACGAAGATGATCTCAGTGTTCCACTACATTCTTGGTGTAGATCAATATGTCATCTATAAACACCAATACGAATTTATCAAGATAGTGTCTAAAAACCCGATTCATCAAATCTATAAAGGCTGCCGGTGCATTGGTTAACCCAAAGGGCATCACCAAGAATCCGTAGTGTCCATATCTTGTACGGAAAGCGACATTCGGTACATCACACTACTTAACTCTCATTTGATAATAGCCCGACCTTAAATCGATCTTGGAAAACATAGAGGTATCCTTTAGTTGATCGAACAGGTCGTCTAGTCTAGGCAATGGATATTTGTTCTTGATGGTTACTTTATTCAACTGTCGACAGTCAATACACAATCACATAGAACCATCTTTCTTTTTTACAAAGAGAACCAGTGCTCCCCAAGGCAAAGAGCTCGGTTGAATGAAACCTTTGCTCAATAAATCATGAATTTGAGCTTTCAACTCCTTCAATTCAACAGCTGCCATATGATATGGTGCAATAGAAATTGGGGTAGTCTCAGGTTGCACCTCGATGCCAAACTCTACTTCACGGGTTGGGGGAAATCTCGGAAGTTCATCGTGGAAGACATCAGAAAATTCACCTACAGTGTCAATGTCTCGCAGTTGAGATTCGCCTTTGGTTTCCAACGTCAAAGCATACAATGATGGGTTCTTCGCATTCATCTATACAACACTTTCCTTACGTAGACCCCGAAGGTACAATTTCCTCTTACAACAATCTACCCATCCTTGACGCTCACTAAGCCAATCTAAACCTAGGATGACATCGAACTCATAGATCGGTAAGGCCAACAGATTGGCCAGGAAAGAAATCCTTTGGATCAATAAGGGGCAGTTCTTGCACACTACCCTTACTGTGACGCAATCTCCTAGAGGATTGGTTAAGAGATTCTCGATGCTATTGGTTCGGAAGACATATTATACTTCTTAACTACAATGGTGCTTATAAATAAGTGAGTAGAACCAGGGTCAATCAATGAATACAAAGGATATGAATATAGCTCAACGGTACCTGCGATGACGTCAGGTTCATCCTCTTCTTCTCTGCTCCTCACATGATACATTTGGGTAGGGGCTTTAGAATCTTGCTCATTGAATGGTTTTCCTGGACCACTCGATCATTCATAAGTTCTCGATGATCCTTGCTTCGATCCTTTACCTAGAAAGGATTGAGCAGGAGAGGCAGTAATACTCGGTATAACATCAGATTTGGTTGCATTCAAAGGGCAGTCACGGATAAAGTGACCATGCTCACCATAGTAGTAACAAGCTCCAGTCTGCTTACGAAATTGACCCGATGGGTGCCTATTCTGACAATAATTGCAAACTGGATGTGGGTTGCCTCGATTTGAACCTCTGGTGCTATCAACAAACGCTGCCTTAGAAAAGGACTGCGTTACAGATTGAGGCCTCTCTATATTTCCAGAATGAGAGGGTTGTGGATAGATATTCTATTTGAGGCCTTGATATCTCACTTTCTTATTTCATCTCGAAGGTCGAGAATCATCCCTTGACCTCTTCTCAAACTTTCCAGACCCACCAGCTCGTTGAGCTTTTTGTGTAGCTTCGATGGCCTTAACTCGATTCACGAGGTCCTAGAAATCAGAAATGCTTAGTGCAGTAAACATATGGCATAGTTCATCATTAATCCCTGCAATGAACATCCGACACTTCTCGTCCTCCTTCTTTATATACTCAGCACCATATCTACAGTACTTGCAGAAATCATGGATGTATTGTTCGATCGGTCGTCCGCCTTATTTGAGGTGGAGGAAGATACTTCGCCTCTCAGCAAGGTAGAACTCACTGATATATTTCTTGCAGATTTCTTTAAGGAAGAACTCCCAAGTCACAGTGTCTTTAGAGACAGTCAATATGGTAGTTTCCCACCTGTGGATTGCCTTATCAGCCAGCAACGTGATGGCACACTTGAGTTGTGCTCGTCCGAGCACTGAAGTTGCTTATCCAAAATCCACAAAGTGTTGTCCAACCAGTATTCGGCAACATCATGGTTGTCATCATCTTGTCCAGTAAAGGTGTAAGCTCGATATTGTGAGACCTTATCAATGGGTGCTCGAGTGTATTGGGAAACATGAGAGATAGGTTGCATGGCTTGTTCAGCCCTCATAGCAGTCATAAACTGCTTGAACATGTCAGCCATGTTCTTGTAACATTCAGCCTGAGCGGTAGGTGCTACAGGCTCGGTACCCTGAGTAGGAGGATCCTGCAGGTGCGGTGAATTCGGAAGATTTCATCCTCTAATCTCCTCCCCATGCATCAAGGAGTCGGTGGCAAGCTCGTCAATGTGAGCTTCATTAGTTTCAAACATATCTATATGAAAGATTAGATTAGTCGACAAGTCACAATATACGCAATATATAACTCCTAGGTGGAAAGTAACACAATAACAATGCAACAAGCTTCGGTTTAGTCCTAGAATCGACTAAACTCTAGCTCTGATACCACAAATGTAACACCCCCTTCTCGGTCTTGTCGAGAACCGGGTTGGAGGGTGATACCGATGAACAATACAATGAATGGTACAATAAAATTTCATTTTTATACTCAACATTTAAAACAATGATATACAATAACATGTTACCACAATGCATCTTAGTCCAATAATCCTTATGAAACAATAATTAATCATTTAGGACTAATTCTTAACTATTATAAGTTTTAGGGACCAAACTATAAATTTGATAAATTGGAGGTCCTTCGATGCAATTAGTTACACCACAATGAAATTCACTACTATATTAACAGGCGTGCAAAGTTTCATACAATTTGGAGTTCATTTACTCATTCAATTTAATCAATCAAAATTCAGTGACCAAATTGTGAACATTGTGAACCTTCTGTTTCAGCCCTTTTAACTAACTTAACTGACCCTATATCGAAACACCTTAAGATTGTTTCGAAACATGTGTATGATGGTCAACCTAAGTTGACTTTATCCTTTAGACTGTATCGATACGGGCAAGCCCTGTATCGGTACGGGTTGACTTCCTTTGACCTTGACTTTGACCTGTTTCGATACGCTATAGACCCGTATCGAAACAATGAATTCCAGTAGAAAAATGTTCCGATACGGCATCAAACCGTATCGATACGCCTTGTTCTTAGAGTCCAGTTTTGCTTAACCGTATCGATACGCCTTTACCCGTATCGATACGGCCTGACCTATAATGACAGATTTTTTCCTGATTTTTAATCGAATTGACCTACCAAACGATGTTCAAATGCACACAACATTTCAATGTTATAAACTACTGGCATGCCAAAATGCATCATCATTCGATTATGTTTACTAGGTTTTGACCTATGTTAGCCAAATATGCCATTTTTAGCCAAACCAAAAGACATTACAAACATAACAAAATGGGCACAAAAGACTAGTTCATCTACTTTGCCACCTTCCTAGGACTTCGTAAGGTCAAAATACATTTCTTTAGGCTTGTAGTGACTTGTCTCGCCTTGACTATCCGATCTTCAAATGCAATGGCTTTTCAACCTAAAATGCATGAGATGAGACACGTTAGGCATACATCGCCTAGTGAGGTAGTCATAAACAATATGAACAACAATGTAGCAAGTACTTATATATACGTTCTTATGCTCATCAATGTCAATACTATGCATCAATATACAATGTTTAACATATTAATTTCATCATTAACCCTTGGATTGAATCAAGATAGTGGATACGTGAATTCCTACACCTCGCCAAATCAATGAATGGTCTAATCCCTCCACCTCGCCAATATGACCAATATCAAAACACATCCCTCCGCCTCGCCAAATCAATAAAGGCTGTAGCCGAAGAACCGTAGTCCACCCGTACACTGAGCTCATGAATTCTATGGCATGCTAATTGTATCCATTGTCCATTCAAATCCAGGGTTTCAATGTTCGTATCCATATTCAATGTTCAATGAAAATTTCGATGACCAATGACTTCAATTTTATCAATAGCAAAACATGTTTCATTATCAATATGTCATGTTTCAATGGCAATGTTAATATCAATATCTAATGATTTCTTTACAATATTCCAATAACACTAATCATATCGATGACAATGCATGATAGCGATGCCAATAACTATGTCCGATATTCAATAACAACTTACCAACACTTACCAATGAATCCGATTAACAATCCAATTAAACTTCTTCAATGATATTGTTATGGATATGGTCAAAAACGAAGATAAAATATTCGGGAAGGCTCTTCGCCTAATTTTGAGATTCCAACTACACTCACCTTACTAATCCGATGCTTTTACGGCTCTCGGATGACAACTCCCTTGTTCCTAGCCTTCGGTGATTTTGATGGATGCTCCTTTTCGTTGTCTTGAGCTAGGAAATCAATAGGAAGACTATTAGGATCGATAATACGATATCAAAATCAATACAACGATATCAAAATTGATATCCAAATTTAATATAAGCACCAACGATGAATTATCCATGGGTGGCTAAAACCCTTGCTTGAGATTAAGCTTGACATATCCATGGAATTCAATGATTGTTTGAGGATTAATGCTTACCCAAACGATAGCAACGATTTGATAGCAATAGAACGAAGGAAAAAATAAACTTAAAGCTAGCTCCAATAGAGGTGCTTGCTTAGGTAGAAGATGAAGAAGATGAAAAGTTTAGAGATATGTTTGCTTGCAATATTTCGGGTGGCTTTTCAATTTTTTTATTTCCTTTCTTTTATCAATAATAGCCGAATTGGCTTTCCTTCAAATGAAGGAATTGTATTTCCACATCCCACGTGGACAATAACTATGCTTAGGGAGGGATAACTACAAGATTAGTCCTCCAACCTTATTAAAAATTATTCTATTGCTTCCCAACTTCCGATATTAACAATTTAATCACTAACATGTTTTCGATACTACTCAATAGGGTCCAATAGAAATGATTTAACTCAATTAGAGTCCAATATCAATGATTAGCTAGCCAATACTATATTTAGACTTTATCGATGCGAAATTTCCGATCATTGGAACCCAATTCCAACTAGACCAGATTTTAGGGTGTTACAACGGTACCCCATGAAGTCGAACAATCTCAAAAATATAAAGCCGAGCCAACTTGCTCAAAGAATACTCAACTCGAACAGGAATAAAGTGCGCGGACTTAGTTAGACGATCAACAATATCCCAGATGAAGTCCTTCTTCAACGAAGTCAAAGGAAGTCCACTAACAAAGTCCATAGTCACACGCTCCCACTTCCACTGAGGAATCTCAATATGCTGAAGTAACCCAGATGGACGCTCATGCTCTGCTTTGACTTTCTAACGAGTCAAACACCTCGATAAAAATCCAACGACATCTCGCTTGAGACCTTTCCACCAGTACCTCTCACGAAGATTCTTATACATCTTGTCCCAACCAAGATGCATACAATAAGGACTGTCATGGGCCTCACAGAGAATAACCTACTTTAACTCAGAATTTCTTGGAATGCAATACTGACTTCAGAAACACAGAACACCATTCTGATCAAAAGAAAAATCCTGAGATGTACCATCTTCAACCTCTCTCAAACAGTGCATCAAAAACAGATCACTAGGTTGTTCAACTCGAATATCAGAAATTAGAGTAGGAATAACCTGAAGTTCTGCCAAAAGACTACCATCATCATACAAACTCACATGGGCAAACAAAGCTCTCTCTGTAATGGTGTTACAACTCAAGGCGTCGGCAACAACATTAGCTTTATCTGGATGATACTCAATCTCGCAGTCATAATCCTTGAGAAGTTCTACCCTGTAGAAATAATGTTTTGATATAATAATTGAAAAATATTTTGGACTAATTTAAAAAGAATTCAAAACTATTTTTAAAGTCCAAATAACTTGAAACTATGTTTAGAGAATATTTTCAAAGGTTTTTACATGTTTTCAAAGCCAAACTAAACAAAACCTTCCAACTGTTTCGAAACACCCCTAGGTGTTTCGATACGGGGTCTTCCAGTGTCAAAACGTTTCGATACAGATTTTGAAACGAGTCCTTTCTTGAAGAGGATTTTGCCAAGCGTTTCGATACGGGCTATGTTGTTTCGATACGCCTACGTGGCATCGATCACAACGGCCATAAACCCCCAACGACTATTTCCCAACTAACATTTAAATACAGATCGTTTTGATACGGGGAAAGGCATTTCGATACGGGTGTTTTGAAACAGCCAAGAGCGTTTCGATACGGGTGCTGCATCAGTATGCAACGTCTCTTTCTACTTGAAGAGCGTATCAAAACGGGTTCGAGCGTTTTGATACGGTTACAAGCAGAACTACATTTATGGTGGGAATTTATGTCTCCAACGGCTCCAATTCAACCCCAACGGCTAGTAACGGCTACAAACTCATTAAGAAGTATAAAAGGGACCTCTAAGCATCAAGAAATGGTTAGTGCTTCAATTGTCAATCAACAAATGATCAAGAATTGTCTTTGTACTTAAATTGTCATTTCTTTGTATAGACAAACACTAGTGAGCCAAAATTGTCAAATTTGCTCAAGTGTTTTAGGTTTTGGGTGAGAGCTAAATTGTGCAAACAAACACCTATTAGAGAGATTTGTGTTTGCTTATCTTTTCTCTTGTAAAGAGGGTTTGATCAAGGCTTTGGGTAGAAAGCTTGATCGGTGTATAAGGGTTTCCTCCTAAGCCTAGAAAAGGGGACGAATCAATAGTGGATTGATTGGAAATCCTTAGTGGGAAGCTAAGGTAGTGGATGTAGACCTTGGTTAGAAGGTTGAACCACTCTAAAATCATTGTGTCATTTATCTTTTAGCTTCCACACCACATCCACCCAAAATTCCACCTCTCCACCACTTGGTGAGCAAGAAGAGATGAAGAAATCGAGCACCGTAAAACCCAACAATTGTTATCAGAGCTTGGCTCAATCGAAGAGGATTAACATCCTATTGGGAAGATCCGGCAAGCTCGATCATCATTTCACACAACCGGCTCTATGGCGCAATCCATCGACAAAACACCCTTCTTCGACGAAACTCACTATGCCCACTGGAAGACAAAGATAAAGTTCTTCATTAAGTCAATAGACTACAAACTATGTGACATAGTTGAAGATGGTCCGTTCGTGCCTTAACGAAGCAAAGTGGAGTGGAATGCCGACGATCACAAGAAGATGAAGCTAAATTGCAAAGCCTTGCACATCCTCTTTTGTGCATTTGGCCCAACCATCTATGAGAAGATGTCTTCTTGTAAGAATTCCAAGGAGGTATGGGACAAGCTTGAAGTCACATACGAGGGAACCAACGAAGTAAAGGAGACTAAGATTGGGCTCCTCACCATAGAATATGAGAACTTCAAGATGAATCCGGATGAAGACATCGAGAAGATGTTTGATAGGTTCTCCACTATCACCAATGGTCTCAAAAGCTATGGAGAATCTATCCCGGAATAAAATCTTGTCCGAAAGCTCATCTACTCACTTCCCGAGTCATGGGACTCAAAGAGGACCGCCATCATCGAAGCTAATAATTTGAAGACTTTAAAGCTTGATGAACTCATGGGGTCACTCCTCACTCATCAAATCATGGAGAAAAACAAAGAAGATGAGAAGAAGATGGAAGAAATTAGAGCTATGGGGGAGGAGAAGCTCAAAGGGCTTGGCATCAACACAAATGCAATTTCTCTCAAATCCTCCATTTGCCACCATGTAGATTCAAGTGAAGAGGAGGAGGATGAAGAAGAGATAGTTCATCTCTTCAAGAAGTGTGCCCCGTTCATGAAGAAATCCTTGAGAGAGCTTGAACGAAAATCCATGAAAAAGATGAGGGCAAGCACTTCAAGCCATAAGAAGAAGACATATGTGGCTACTTGGAGTGGTGAGGACTCC
Source organism: Hibiscus tridactylites (assembly GCA_958450335.1). Lineage (NCBI taxonomy): Eukaryota > Viridiplantae > Streptophyta > Magnoliopsida > Malvales > Malvaceae > Hibiscus > Hibiscus tridactylites. The sequence goes on along the minus strand of OY288268.1, from coordinate 56,297,594 downwards.
ACCGACGATGAACAAGCCAACCTTTGCCTTATGGCCATCGAAAAAGATTCAAGGGTAAATTCTAATCCATCTACTTCATGTTCTTACTCTTTTGATGAATTACAATATGCCTATGACGATTTGGTTTTAGAGTTTAAAAATCACATTTTGAAAAACAATAAAATGATTTCAAGGTTGAAAATTCAAAATGATTTGATTTCTATAACCAAACTTGAAGCTAAACTCGAAGAGTTTGAACAAAAATGTTTTGATTTAAAAAATTTGCTTCAAAAAGTTCAAGAAGAAAAAGATTTGATTTCCAAAGAGCTTGAAAAGAAAAATAATTTTGGAAAATCAAACTTTTATGTAAGACAATCTAGTGCCCCTAGATTTGTAAAAGGAAAATGTTTTAGAAGTGTTTGGGTCCCAAAAGGACTAACCACTTCAACTAAAAAGGATGAAATTGAGAAATGGATTCCTCAAGGGACTAAATTTTGTGCTACTGACGTTTATGGATCCAAAGCAATTTGGATACCAAAAATAACTTGATTGTCTTTTGCTAGGTGTGATGGAGATTGATCAACAAGTCAAACTTTGAGGGGGAGCTCCATGCACATAAGGAAGACACTTGAAGAAGGAAGGCTTCACATCCTCCCTTGGATTCAAGTGTGGTAAAATCTAGTTGTTTTTGCTCTTATTTGTTTTATTTTTCATTTAATTCAACTAGATGATCATATATGTTGGACTAACACTTTTTATGATTCTTTGAGTAAGAGAGAGTCATTTTAAAACCAAATTCTTTTTTTTGTCAATTTTTTTTACCTCTTTTGTTATTTTGAACTTAAAAGTATTTTGAATTCTTTTTTATATAACAAAAGCGGGAGAAATGGTTTGAAAAATTGAATTTTCAAATGAATAAGGGGGAGCTTTATTTGATTTCACATCTTTAATCTCTTATTCACATTTTTAAATTTAAAGGGGGTGAATCCCAAACAATTTTTTAAGTTGGTTTTATTATATCAAAAAGGGGAGATTGTAGAAATAATGTTTTGATATAATAATTGAAAAATATTTTGGACTAATTTAAAAAGAATTCAAAACTATTTTTAAAATCCAAATAACTTGAAACTATGTTTAGGGAATATTTTCAAAAGTTTTTACATGTTTTCAAAGTCAAACTAAACAAAACCTTCCAGGTGTTTCGATACGAGGTCTTCCAGTGTCAAAACGTTTCGATACGGGTTTCGAAACGAGTCCTTTCTAGAAGAGGATTTTGCCAAGCGTTTCGATACGGGCTATGTTGTTTCGTTATGCCTACGTGGCATCAATCACAACGGTCATAAACCCCCAACGACTATTTCTCAACAAACATTTAAATACAGATCATTTCGATACGGGGAAAGGCGTTTCGATACGGTTGTTTCGAAACAGTGAAGAGCGTTTCGATACGAGTGCTGCATCAGTCTGCAACGGCTCTTTCTACTTGAAGAGCGTATCGAAATGAATTCGAGTGTTTCGATACGGTTAGCAGCAGAACTGCATTTATGGTGGGAATTTATGTCTCCAACGGCTCCAATTCAACCCCAACGGCTAGTAACGGCTACAAACTCATTAAGGAGTATAAAAGGGACCTCCAAGCATCAAAAAATGGTTAATACTTCAATTGTCAATCAACAAATGATCAAAATTGTCTTTGTACTTAAATTATCATTTCTTTGTATAGACAAACACTAGTGAGCCAAAATTGTCAAATTTGCTCAAGTGTTTTAGGTTTTGGGTGAGAGCTAAATTGTGCAAACAACCACCTATTAGAGGGATTTGTGTTTGCTTATCTTTTCTCTTGTAAAGAGGGTTTGATCAAGGCTTTGGGTAGAAAGCTTGATCGGTGTATAAGGGTTTCCTCCTAAGCCTAGAAAAGGGGACGAATCAATAGTGGATTGATTGGAAATCCTTAGTGGGAAGCTAAGGTAGTGGATGTAGACCTTGGTTAGAAGGTTGAACCACTCTAAAATCATTGTGTCATTTATCTTTTAGCTTCTACACCACATCCACCCAAAATTCCACATCTCCACCACTTGGTGAGCAAGAACGTTTGAAGAAATCGAGCACCGTAACCCAACATACCTAATGATGTTGTCTCAAATTAAGATCCTTCTAGATGAGGATATATTCCAGACTCTTATGGTCTGTGTAGATATAACACTTCTCTCCATAGAGATAGTGGCTCCAGATTTTAAAAGCAAAGATCACGGCAACAAGCTCAAGATCATAGGTAGGATAGTTACACTCATGCGGTTTCAACTTTCGGGACGCATAAGGCATTGCCTTCCCATCATGCATCAGAACACATCCCAATCCGGTGTAAGAAGCATCATTGTAAACGGTATAAGCCTTACCAGGCTCAGGCTGAATCAAAATTGGTGCTTCAGTCAACACGATCTTAAGCTTCTCAAAACTAGACTACTAGGCCTCAGTCCAAACAAAATGAACATCCTTCCTCAGAAGCTTAGTCAACGGAGCTGCAATAGTAGAGAAACCCTCAACAAATCTCCGATAATAGCCAGTTAAACCCAAGAAGCTTCGAACCTCAAGAACATTCTTGGGCTGTTTCCAGCTCATATAGCCTCAACTTTCTTCGGATCAACCTGAATACCCACGACAAAAACTATATGCCCCAAAAACATAACCTCGGAAAGCCAGAATTCACACTTGTTGAATTTCGCATACAACTCTTTCTCCCGAGAGTCTATAACACAATCCGAAGATGTTTCTCATGTTCTGCCTCAGATTTAGAATATACCAGAATATCATCAATAAATACCACAAAAAACTGGTCAAGATAGGGTTGAAACACCATATTCATCATATTCATAAAAGTAGCAGGGGCGTTAGTCATTCTGAAAGGCATCACAAGGAACTCATAGTGACCATAACGTGTCCAGAAAGCTGTTTTGAACACATCAGAATCCTTAACCTTGAGTTGGTAGTAACCAGATCTCAGATCTATCTTAGAGAATAACGTAGCTCCCCTGGAACTGATCAAATAGGTCATCAATGCGAGGAAGGGGATACTTGTTCTTGATCATCAGCTTATCCAACTTTTGGTAATCAATACAAAGTCGAAGTGTCTCGTCTTTCTTTTTAACAAACAAAATAGGAGATCCCCAAGGAGAAACACTAGGTCGAATGAAACCATGGTCTAACAATTCTTGCAACTAAATTTTCAACTCTTTAAGCTCTTCGGTGCCATTCGGTAAGGAGCCATAGACACATGAGATGTACTCAGATAAACCTTGATGCCAAACTCAACCTCATCGCGTTTCGGCAGTACCCCGAGTAATTCTTCTGGAACAACATCTGAAAATTCTCTCATAACACGAATCTTATCTAATTTGGAATCAGACTTTCTCGGATCAAGAATATAAGAAATGGACCCCTTTCTGATCATTTTCTTGGCTTTGAGAGCTGAAATGACATTAGACAAAATTCCTTTGCGCTCCCCAATCAAAATCACCTCACGATCATTAGAAGTTCTCGGGGCTGCCTTTTCTTTTCACAATCTAGAGTAACTCGGTGAGCAGACAATCAATCCATACCGAGGATAAGATCGAACTCTGTTGCGTGTAAAAGAGTCTATCACAATTGTAGTGCAAGTGTACACGACGCAAGTAGTAAAGTGATACGAAGTATCGGATATCGTCTCCACAGGGATTGGGCTAATAGCTTCACCTTGTTTACTGCACGAAAGTAAAGGAAATAATTGAGAGATTTGTCACGAAAATAATAAGGAAAACGTAAATAAAAGGATTGAGATATCAAGATAGAGAGAATGGGCTGGTATTGAATTGCTCGGTAGTGCAGGTATTGGATTGCTTAGGAACTCCAGTTCTGTCGTCGTGCCCGTCGCGGCAGCACCTGTCGCGGCGTCTGTCCGTTGGCTGTCGCGGCAGCAGACAAACCAACTCCGTACTTCAAGTTTGGCAAGAATCCCAGATCTGCCTTGGCCTATCCCTAGGTCCAAGTTTGTCGATGATCACGTCTTTGATGATACCTCCCGGCGTGAATCGAAGGATGAACACCGATGTGTATGAATTCTTCCTTAGCCACTTAACCTTGCCCTATCCCTAGGCACAAGATAGTTCAACTATAAACTAGAGAACTTGCTCGTATTTCTTTCGTATATTTAACTCTCCCGATGCTAAGTAAATAAATAACCTCACAATGCTCTCCCGATGCTCTTGCAAGATGTTAAAAACCAAAATAAGAGAACTTGAAGTTTATTTTATTGAACTTGGAAAATCCTAAAACAAAACAACCCTTGCAACTACTTTACAAAACAACCCGTAGCCCTAGGGGGAAATTAGAACATGTCGGTGACGGGTAAACGGCAGAGGGGTTTAGGTTATCGGTTATGGGGTAGAATGAGGGATGTGTTTTCTAGGTTAAAACCTATGCCCTTATATAAGCTTTGGGCTCAAGTATTCTAAGGTAACAAGGATTACAACTTTAATTAAAAGTAAGATTCTAATAAAGACTTAATCTCCAAGAGTCCTACTTTGCAGCCGCCATCCTTGTTTCTAGGAATTTCCTCTCCTTGAGCTTTGGCTTGACATATCTTTTGATCCGGAGCTTGGAAAAATATTTGGCTTTCACACGACAGACGAGCAGATTTTTCTCTATCTATCGAGGTCCACTTTACTTTTCCTCTTCATTAGGCTGCTGTCACCTTGCTGTCACGACAGGTCCATGGCAGCTCCATCCTCATCGTCTGCTTGTCCAGTTCAGCTTTCCTTCTTCTCTGCCCTGCGCCTTCCTTCTTCGTCAACTATGGCAGTTACCTACAAAATAATCCATCTTTTAGTAGAATCCGTGCCTTTAATCCATTTGTGATGTTTTGCTGTAAACTAACCTAAATGTAATGCAATGATGCTTGAATGCAGCAGAAATATGGGTTAAAAAGGGTGTAAATAATAGAACTTTTACACACTCAACACACCCCCAAACTCAAGTTTTTGCTTGCCCTCAAGCAATTAAGACTAAAAGAAAAATGAAATTTTTTTTGTGTTGGCCTTCAAACAGTGAACTGTCCCTTACCTGTCGCTCATTCTCTGTGCGGCAGCAACCTGTCGGAAAGGTTAGGATCTGTTCGGAATCTCCCTATAGTCCTCGTGCAGTGTGTGCATGCTTGTGAACAGTTATATGCTAAGACTCTCTTAGTTTCACTAGAATATTCAACTTTTTAACTCGAATTTTTATGCCAAAGTTTATTTTTTTAGAAGGCACATTTTCATGCTTCTTTTCTTCTATTTTCAAGCTAAATTTTTCTAGAGCCAGTTTTGGGCACCTCTAGTTAGCTTCCTAGAGCCGGTTTCGGACACCTCTAGGTTTTTGATTTTCTTTTGCTAAACTTCTTTCCTAGAGCCAGTGTTAGGCACCTCTAGGGGCTATTCAAGTTCTAAGCTTCCTATTCTAGTTTGGCTAAAAGAAATCTAAGCAATATAACAGTCACAATGGTGTTTAAGTTTTCAGAACTATAGAAAGGCTCTAAACTTCTCCTTAAACTGTCCTAAAGATGCTGCCACGACAGAGCTGTCATGACAGGTAAGTTAACTTCACAGTTTTAAGCCAACAGTTTTAAATTTTCTGATTTTTTTAGAGAACTTAAATAAATAAAAGACACAACTATAATTTAAAAGATGTACTTAAGACTCCATTAATGATGGAGGGTTGCCACCCCCAAACTCGAGGGTTGCATTGCCCTCAATGCAAAATGACAGAAAAAACAAAAATATGAAGAAAAGTACATCACAAAAGATAAAAGCAGGCAGCAATAAGAGGAAAATAAAACTTAAATTTTCAGTCGCTGTCCTTGCTGCTGCTGCTGACACGGATCTGACGGCGGCGTCTGGGCTGTGGAGGAGGCTGGGCAGGTTCAGGGGCAGGTGCAGGGACAGGGTTCTCCACGAGTTGGACGTCAGAACTGCTGCCACTGTCCCAAGTGCTGCTAGTGGTGGTGCTAGCCTTGGGCAACCATTTCTTGTCTGACACGTGCTTCTGCCTCTTGACAGGCGTAAACTCTCTCTCCAACTTCCTCCTGATCAGAGGGCTGTCATCAGCGGCAGGTCTTTTTGTTCCTCTGGCAGAGGTGTCGGCCGGTGGACTGCCTGCTGCCGTCGAGGCAGGTGATGGGGTGGAAGCAGTAAAGTGGGAATGTGGGGAAGCAGGTGGTGTGGGTGTGTGGACAGGGTGGGGATATGGAAATAATGGGCATAAAAAGTAGGGAAATGAACATCGAGAAAATTTAAAGTGTGGGTAATGAAGTTTACCGTTGAATTCGCGAAATCCCGGATGAAGGTCATCAATCCCATTTGTCTCTCCTCTACCCGTTGTATCGCAGCAAGGATGTGGGCAGACTGGTCTGTCGGAGCTGTGGCGGCGGCAGGTTGGTCTGTCGGAGCTGTGGCGGCGGCAGGTTCAGGGGCAGGCTCCTCTGATGATTCTGCTGGGGAGCCGGCTGGGTTGAAGGAAGAGATAGGCGTAGCCACTACTAGCTCCATGAGGCTGTTGATGTTGTTGTCTGTCCAGCCTCTGCCCTTGATGAGTTTGTCGGAGGGTTCCTCGGGGACAGCAGCACATCGGCATAAGGAGGTTATTGTGAACGGCAGGCAGAGGCGGGAGTCGAAGCGGAAGGTGCAATCCAGGATGTTGTCCCTCATATAGCGGCCTACATTGATAGGCCTGTCGTGCATGATTGAATGAATGAGGGCGAGCCGCTGCTGGTTAACTGTCGTGTGGTGGGAAGAAGGCATGATACGCTTTTTGATAAAAGCGTTCCAGAGTTTGGCTTCAGGTAGGAGCTGCCCCCTTTTGACAGAGTGGGGGTTCTTTTTTCTGGTTGTCCATGTTGTTCCTTCCTCTGTCACCTCCGCCATGACAGCACCATAGGCGGCAGCATCGAGGGTGTCGAGGAATTTCTGGTGGGCATCATCATCGGGGCCAAAGTAGAGGCCAAACATGTGGTTGATGCTGTCAGCAGTGAAGGGCACCTTTGCTCCTCGAACGGTGACAGATGTTGCCGTTCTGCTGTCTATGTCAGCGTAAAACTCCCGGACTAATGTGTCGTTTAGTTCTGCCGGTTGTTCGGCAAATTGCTCCCATAGTTGAGCCGTGATTGCCTTTGTGATGAACGGTCGGAGTCCCATGTTGGGTGCTTTTCGGATGTAAATGAAACCCCGTTCCTCCCATAACTCCTTTGTGGCGAAGGGCGTTGCTGCTGCTGAAGAAGAGGCTGAGGCAGCACTACGGCGGGTCTGTCTAGACGACATGTTAGTGGCAAGGGTTGTGAAATAGAGAAAACAAATAAAAGCTAGAGGAGAAAGCAAGGAAGAATAAGCAGAAGTGAGAAAAATGAAAATGAAAACGGGGTTTTATAGCGGTTGAGTTGCTGCCCGTTTAATGCTGTAACGGCAGGCGTGAATAACGGGGCGACGGATGGGATATAGCGTGTCTGACGCGTCTGACACGCATTAATGCGTCTGTTACGCGTCTGCCACACGCTTCTGCGTCTGCCGTGTCAGTCTGTTGACAGCCTGTCATATCTATCTGCGGCGGCAGCCGAAACGACAGGCTTCCATAAATGGGTTTTCTTGGGCTGATGGATGGGTGGTGGGCTTGGGTCACTTCTCCTTTTCTTCTTGACTCCTTTATTTCCTAAAAATAGAAAACAAAACATTATTCGAATAAAATAAACCTAATTTCCTAATAAATAATAAATAATAAAAATAAATAAAAATAAAATTTAGGTTAAATTAGGAGTGCCTTGTGGGGCATCTCCTAAAGTAACCACTTCCTGTATTCCTGGGGCTTCAGTCCCCTGATAATGCTTGAGGCGCTGTCCATTGACTTTGAATTGGTGCCCGTCTTTTAATGATCGGATAGTGATGGCACCATGGGGAAAAACTTGTACCACTTGGAACGGGCCAGACCATCTAGATTTTAACTTCCCTGGGAAGAGTTTAAGTCTAGAATTAAACAACAACACAAGCTGCCCTGGGCAGAACTGTCGTGGCAGCATTTTCTTGTCATGCCACTTCTTAGTCTTTTCCTTGTAGATTCTTGCATTGTCGTAGGCCATTGTCCGTAATTCCTCAATTTCATTCAGATCTAATAGCCTTTTCTGGCTTGCCTTGTCCAAGTCCATATTCACTGCCTTTATTGCCCAATATGCTTTGTGCTCGATCTCGACAGGCAGATGACAGGTTTTCCCATAAATCAATCGGTATGGAGACATGCCTAATGGAGTTTTAAAAGCTGTCCTATATGCCCATAATGCATCGTTCAGAAGTAAAGACCAATCTTTCCTAGTTGGTTTAACCATCTTCTCAAGAATGTTCTTCACTTCCCTATTGGAAATCTCAGCATGTCCATTGGTCTGTGGGTGGTATGCTGTCGCGATCCTGTGCTTGACACCATATTTCTTCAAGGCGGCAGCAATTACCCTATTATCAAAATGTCTCCCTTCATCACTGATAATCGCCCTAGGGATGCCAAATCTAGAAAAAATGTTTTTGTGCAAAAACTTTTGAACCGTCTTGGCATCATTCTTTTGAGTGGCGATGGCTTCAACCCACTTAGAGACATAATCCACTGCCAGGAGGATGTATAGATTTCCACATGAAGATGGAAAAGGTCCCATAAAATCAATCCCCCAAACGTCGAAGATCTCGACTTCTAGAATGTTCTGCAGTGGCATCTCGTTTCTCCTCGAGATGTTACCTGTCCGCTGGCACCTGTCACAGTTTTTGTAAAACTCCTGTGCATCTTTATATAGTGTCGGCCAGTAGAACCCTGACTGCAGCACCTTGGCAGCAGTTTTATTGCCTCCTAAGTGACCTCCATATTGTGAAGCATGGCAGTGATGGAGAATGTCTTCTTGCTCTTCTTGTGGTACACACCTCCTTATAACCTGATCTGCGCATAGTTTGAAAAGAAGAGGTTCGTCCCAATAATAATGTTTAACATCATTTTGGAACCTCTTCTTGGCTTGATAATTAAGATCAGAAGGAAGTATTCCGCTAACTATAAAATTAACGAAATCAGCATACCAGGGGAGTTCAGAAGACTTACCTGCCGCCATGGCTGTCGCGACAGCGATTGCGGCAGCAAAGAGCTGTTCATCTGGGAAGGTCTCCAGTATGTTTTTCTCGTCTATTGGTAGACTTTGTCCCTTCTCCAACCTCGACAAGTGGTCTGCCACCTGATTTTCTGTCCCCTTTTTGTCCTTGATCTCAAGGTCGAATTCTTGTAATAGCAAGATCCACCGTATCAATCTAGGCTTTGCATCCTTCTTTGCGAACAAATACTTTAGGGCAGAATGGTCGGTGTGTATTATTACTTTCGTTCCAAGTATGTAAGAACGAAACTTGTCGATGGAGAACACCACATCTAACAACTCATTTTCTGTGGTGGTGTAGTTCACTTGGGCGTCATTCAACGTTTTGCTGGCATAGTATATGACGTGAAACAGCTTATCTTTGCGCTGCCCAAGTGCTGCCCCGACAGCATAGTCACTAGCATCACACATGATCTCAAATGGTTGTGTCCAGTCTGGTGGCTGTACTATGGGGGCTGTCACTAGTTTTTCTTTCAGAACCTTGAATGCTTCAGTGCATTCCTCATTAAAGTCAAAGGGTCGGTTCTGCTCTAAGAGATGGCATAGGGGCTTGGTGATTTTTGAGAAATTTGCAATGAATCTCCTATAAAAACCAGCATGCCCTAAAAAACTTCTAATGCCCTTGACCGTGGTCGGCGGCGGCAGTTTCTGTATGACTTCTATCTTGGCCCTGTCGACTTCTATCCCACGGCAGCTAATCTTATGGCCGAGGACTATCCCTTCGTCCACCATAAAGTGGCATTTTTCCCAATTTAGAACAAGATTAGCTTTTTCACATCTTTCAAGTACCTTTTGAAGATTGCTGAGGCAGCTCTCAAAGTCGTCTCCAAAGACGGAAAAATCATCCATGAAAATCTCAAGGAAGTCCTCTACCATGTCGGAGAATATAACCATCATGCACCTTTGGAAGGTGGCAGGTGCATTACAGAGTCCAAACGGCATCCTCCTAAATGCGTATGTTCCGTAGGGGCATGTGAAAGCCGTCTTTTCTTGATCCTCCGGTGCGATAGCAATTTGGTTGTAACCTGAATAACCATCAAGAAAACAATAGTAAGGTTTACCCGCTAATCTATCAAGCATTTGATCAATAAAGGGTAAAGGAAAGTGGTCCTTTCGGGTAGCTTTGTTAAGCTTCCGATAGTCCATACAAACCCTCCAACCGGTCACAGTCCTGGTTGGGATTAATTCATTGTTCTCGTTGGTTATCACGGTCATTCCTCCTTTCTTTGGAACGCATTGCACCGGGCTCACCCATTTGCTGTCGGAGATGGCGTAAATAATACCAGCATCTAACCATTTAATTATCTCTTTACGCACCACCTCCTTCATCGCATGGTTTAACCGCCTTTGGGCATCAATAGTCGGCTTATGATCGTCCTCTAGGAGGATCTTGTGCATGCATAACGCCAGACTAATGCCTTGAATGTCTGCTATCGTCCATCCAATCGCCTTTTTGTGCTGCCTTAGCATGCCGATTAGCTGTCGTTCCTGTTCCTTCGGCAGCTTAGCAGAGATGATTACGGGCAGTGTGTCATTGCAACCAAGATAAGCATATTTTAACTGCCTTTGCAGGGGCTTAAGTTCTAAGGCAAGTGGTTCAACAGTAGATGGCTTTTGGATTAAATGGTTATCCGAAGTGTAATTCAAAGGTTTGAATAACTTACCTGGATAATGGCCTAACCAGTTTACCTCCTCTTGACCTTCAGTATCAGATGTATCGGATTCAAAGGAGTCGCTGTCGTCGGTGCTGTCGTCGTTGCTGTCATGACAGGCCTGTAAGTGGCTGTCGCAGCAGTGACCGAATTTTATATCACGGCAGCCCGACCTGATGCAGGGGTGATCAAAGGTCACCTCAATGATGGCCTTGCATTCCTCGTCCACATCAGCATGTTTCATCGCTTGGAGAACATTCAACTTAATCTCTTGATCGTTTACGCGCATGGTGAGTTCTCCTTTCTCCACATCAATCAATGATCTTCCCGTGGCTAAGAAGGGTCGCCCAAGGATGACTGGTGCGTTTTCGTCTGCCTCACAATCTAAGATAAGAAAGTCAGCAGGAAAAATAAGCTTATCCACTCTTACCAGAATATCTTCAATTTTTCCCTCTGGGTGAACGTAAGAGCGGTCGGCCAGCTGCAGAGTTACTGTCGTGGGCAGCGCCTTCCCAATACCTAATTTCTGAAAAATAGATTTGGGCATTAGATTAACACTAGCACCAAGATCACAAAGTGCCTTACCCACGAATTTATTTCCGATTACGCAAGGTATGATGAAGCTCCCCAGATCCTTCTTTTTCTGGGGTGGCTGTCGATGAAGAATACTCATGCAACCTTCTTGCATCTTTACCGTTTCAAATTCCCCAAGTTTAGATTTTTTTCGACATAACATCCTTGAGAAATTTAGCATAACCGGGCATCTCCCTAACAGCATCTAACAACGGAATATTAATATGAACCTGTTTAAAAATATCATAAATCTTTTTAAGTTGAGATTCATGCTTAGCTTGCTGTATCCGTTGAGGAAAAGGTGGCGGAGGACGGTAATCAGCAATGCGTCCTTCCCACTGCATGCGAATCTGAGGACGGTAATCATCTTTTTTCTCCTCTGTTGCTTCTGCTGTCGTGACAGGCTCATCGGCAGCAGTCTGTTTATCACCTGTCGGGGCAGCTTCCTCGGCAGGTTTATCCAAGGCAGGTTCCTTTTCTGTTTCAGCTTCTTTTTCCGGCCCTGGTAGTTTCTTCCCACTCCTAGTAGTGATTGCCTTACATTGCTCATGTTGGGGCGGTCTAGCATTTTCAGTATTGCTAGGGAATCCTCCATTCTGCCTCGGCTTAATATGTTGAGAAACCTGACCCATTTGTGTCTCTAGAGATTTCAAGGTAGCTTCATGATTTGTCATCCTCATCTCGGTTTTATCCATAAAGGTTTCCGTTTTCTTGACAAACTGATTCATATTTTCCATATACATACCAGTCTGAGACATAAAGGTGGCCAGAGTCTGTTCCAATATACTGCTCGTGGCAGGTGGTGGCTGCTGTTGCTGCGGCGGCGGCAGGTGCGGCGGCAGTTGCTGTCGCGTCAGCAATCTAGGTCCTCCCTGATTCTGATTATGTGCTTGCGGATTCAGGGCATTGTTAGGATTACTCCAGGAAAATTTGGGATCCTTCCTCCAATTAGGATTATAATTGTTGGAATTATAATTCGGCTTGTAATTTCCAACATATTTTCCCTCTTCTATTTGTATTGGGCATTCATCCCGACTATGATTTCCCTCACAGATGGTACAAACTTCCTCGACAGCAAATCCTTGTAATTCATCTTCATTCAATAACCGTTTCATTGCTTTAGTAAGAAATGCTACATGTGATTTCATAGTGCTGTCGGCCTCATAGTCCTTGACAGCAAGTACCCGTTTACCCCTTCTTCTTGCGGTCGGAAACTGCTCCTCATTCTTGGCTAGATTTTTCAAAACTTTCAATGCCTCGTCTAGATCCTTATCCAATAATAGTCTGTTTGCTGCAGAATCAATTCGAATGCGAGTTTGTAGGTTGGCGGCATTATAGAACTTAGTTACCTGATTCCAGACGGGAAATCCATGCATTGAGCAGTTCCGTAGAAGAGTAGTAAATCTGTCCCAGGCCTCGTGCATTGGCTCGTCATCTTCCTGTTGAAAAGTAGCAATTTCGTTACGTAATCGCTCAGATAAATGCGAAGGATTAAAACGAGATAAGAATTCACGAGATAAATCTGCCCAAGTTACGATTGAACCCAGCGTAAGTTTATTCCACCAAGTTTTAGCTCTGTCCCTCAATGAATGGGGAAATAACCGAAGCCTCAGTATCTCCGGACTAACTCCTGGCAGTCTAAACGAACCACAGATCTCCTGGAACGTTTTGAGATGCTCCCTAGCATCTTCTGTCACATCACCACTAAACTGCCCGGCATTGTTGATCATACTAAACATGACAGGCTTAAGCTCGAAGTTATCAACATCAATATCCGGCAGCGTGGTCTCCAGCTCTACATGATCGTTCAGCATGTAGTCACGACATGACCGTCGTCCATTTGCTGCGGGCGGGTCGCCGACAGGTGGGTTATTATCGTCAAGGGGTGGTATGCAACCGCCAGCAGGTTGGTTATGGCCCATCTTCTCTAGATGTTCCTCGAGGTATTCGTTTCTGTCTAAAAGGCGGCGAAGTTGTTTCTTGAGATTGAAGGAACGTTCAACTTCCGGATCTAGTTTATACTCAGGATCTTCACCTCTTTTAGATATGCGCATAAACAAGAAAACCTCGTGAAAAGCGAAAGTTGAAAGTACTAACGAAAAATAGAAAAATAAAAATAAAAACAAAAACAAAAATTAAAACGAAAAGTGCAATAAAAGAAAGATGTAGTTATGTTGTCAATCCCCGACAACGGCGCCAAAAACTTGTTGCGTGTAAAAGAGTCTATCGCAATTGTAGTGCAAGTGTACACGACGCAAGTAGTAAAGTGATACGAAGTATCGGATATCGTCTCCACAGGGATTGGGCTAATAGCTTCACCTTGTTTACTGCACGAAAGTAAAGGAAATAATTGAGAGATTTGTCACGAAAATAATAAGGAAAACGTAAATAAAAGGATTGAGATATCAAGATAGAGAGAATGGGCTGGTATTGAATTGCTCGGTAGTGCAGGTATTGGATTGCTTAGGAACTCCAGTTCTGTCGTCGTGCCCGTCGCGGCAGCACCTGTCGCGGCGTCTGTCCGTTGGCTGTCGCGGCAGCAGACAAACCAACTTCGTACTTCAAGTTTGGCAAGAATCCCAGATCTGCCTTGGCCTATCCCTAGGTCCAAGTCTGTCGATGATCACGTCATTGATGATACCTCCCGGCGTGAATCGAAGGATGAACACCGATGTGTATGAATTCTTCCTTAGCCACTTAACCTTGCCCTATCCCTAGGCACAAGATAGTTCAACTATAAACTAGAGAACTTGCTCTTATTTCTTTCGTATACTTAACTCTCCCGATGCTAAGTAAATAAATAACCTCACAATGCTCTCCCGATGCTCTTGCAAGATGTTAAAACCAAAATAAGAGAACTTGAAGTTTATTTTATTGAACTTGGAAAATCCTAAAACAAAACAACCCTTGCAACTACTTTACAAAACAACTTGTAGCCCTAGGGGGAAATTAGAACATGTCGGTGACGGGTAAACGGCAGAGGGGTTTAGGTTATCGGTTATGGGGTAGAATGAGGGATGTGTTTTCTAGGTTAAAACCTATGCCCTTATATAAGCTTTGGGCTCAAGTATTCTAAGGTAACAAGGATTACAACTTTAATTAAAAGTAAGATTCTAATAAAGACTTAATCTCCAAGAGTCCTACTTTGCAGCCGCCATCCTTGTTTCTAGGAATTTCCTCTCCTTGAGCTTTGGCTTGACATATCTTTTGATCCGGAGCTTGGAAAAATATTTGGCTTTCACACGACAGACGAGCAGATTTTTCTCTATCTATCGAGGTCCACTTTACTTTTCCTCTTCATTAGGCTGCTGTCACCTTGCTGTCACGACAGGTGCATGGCAGCTCCATCCTCATCGTCTGCTTGTCCACTTCAGCTTTCCTGCTTCTCTGCCCTGCGCCTGCCTTCTTCGTCAACTATGGCAGTTACCTGCAAAATAAGCCATCTTTTAGTAGAATCCGTGCCTTTAATCCATTTGTGATGTTTTGCTGTAAACTAACCTAAATGTAATGCAATGATGCTTGAATGCAGCAGAAATATGGGTTAAAAGGGGTGTAAATAATAGAACTTTTACACACTCAACAAACTCCCCGAAGGGTAACTCCATCAAATCAGCTGGAAAGATCTCCCCTTGAATCTCAAAAGGACAATTCATGTATACTTTAGTGACCTCAACAGATTTGTTTGGTACATGAAGAAGGAGAAAGGAAAATCCAAGTATGAATCGATGAAGAAGGATAAGGCAAGCTCTTCAAGCTATAAGAAGAAGGCTTATATGGCTACTTGGAGTGATGAAGACTCCACCGACAATGAACAAGTCAACCTTTTCCTTATGGCCATCGAAGAAGATTCAATGGTAACTTCTAAATCATCTACCTCATGTTCGTATTCCTTTGATGAATTACAAGATGCCTATGATGATTTGGTTTTAGAGTCTAAAAATCACATTCTGAAAAAAATGAAAGTGATTTCAAATTTGAAAATTCAAAATGATTTGATTTCAAAAACCAAAATTGAACTTGAAGAAAAAATCAATGAGTTTGAACAAAAATGTGTTGATTTACAAAATTTGATTCATAAAGTTCAGAAGGAAAAAGATTTGATATCCAAAGAGCTTGGAAAGAAAAATAGTTTTGGAAAATCAAATTTTTATGTTAGACAATCTAGTGCCCCTAGATTTTTTAATGGTAAAGCTTTTAGAAGTATTTGGGTCCCAAAAGGACTAAGTACTTCAACTAAAATGATGAAATTGAAAAATGGATTCCAAAGGGGACTAAATTTTGTGCCACTAAAGTCTATGGATCCAAAGCAATTTGGATACCAAAAATTACTTGATTGTCTTGTTTAGGTGTGATGGAGATTGATCAACAAGTCCAAATTTGAAGGGGAGCTACATGCACACAAGGAAGAACACTTGAAGAAGGAAGGCTTCACATCCTCCCTTGAGTTCAAGTGTGGTAAAATCTAGTTGCTTTATTTGTCTTATTTATTTTTAATTCAACTAGATTATCATGTTTGGACTAACATAGTTTGATGCTTTGAGTAAGGGGGAGCCAATTTTAAAACCAAAAGTTTTTAATAGTGTCAATTTTTTTAAACCTCCTAATGTCTTTTTAAATTCTGTTTGATATAACAAAAAGGGGAAGCTTTAATTTCAATCAAAATTTTAATCTCTTATTCAATTTTTTAAAATACTAAGGGGGAGAATCCGAAACAATTTTTCAAGTTGGTTTTAATATATCAAAAAGGGGAGATTTTAGAACTAAGTGTTTTAATATAATAATTGAAAAATGTTTTGGACTAAATTGAAAAAGAATTTAAAATATGTTTTTAGTCAAAACAACTTGAAAATATGTTTAAGGGTTTTACAAGGCTTTGGAATGATTTAAAGAGGGCTTAAAGTAGTCAAAACCTTGTTTTAAGTGTAACTGTATCGATATTGTATGGAACCGTATCGATATCCTTAAGAGTTTTAACTATAGTAATTTTCCAGTAGCCAAAACATGTACCGATACGTTTTGCCATATCGATACGGTGTGGTTTAAAATACCCAACGACTAGTTCGCGTACTGATACGTCGAACTACCCCCAACGATAATTTTCCCAACGGTCTTTTAAATTGCATGACCGTACCGATACACTATCCAAGCGTATCGTTATGCACTAGCTTGAAGTTCTCAGCGGCTATTTCCTTATCGAGATCGTATCGATACAGGTTCAAGGGTATCAATACGTCAAGCTATAGAACTGCATTTATAGTGGGAAATAAAAGCTCCAATAGCTCTAATTCAACCCCAACGGTCCTCAATGGCTACAAACTCAATTATGAGTATAAAAGAGACCTCCAAGCATCAAGAGATTGTTAATGCTTCCATTGTCAATAACATAATGATGTCAAATTGTCTTTAGAGTTTTATTGTATATTTTCTTGTATAGACAACACTAGAGAGCTAAGCATTGTCATATTTGCTCAAGTGTTTAGGTTTTGGGTGAGGGCTTAATTGTGCAAACAAATACCTATTAGAGGGATTTCAAGTTTGCTTAGAATTTCTCGTGTAAGAGAGTAGTTTATCAAGCTTTGGGTAGAAAGTTTGATCGTTGTAAAGGTTGCCTCCTTAGCCTAGAAAATGGGACGAAATTCTTAGTGAATTTGGTTGAAATCCTTAGTGGGGAGCTAAGGTAGTGGATGTAGGTGCTTGTTAAAAGGCCGAACCACTATAAATCCTTGTGTTCAATTCTTATCTTTTAGGTTCCACACAAACACCCTAAAATCAACCTTCCCCACCACTTGGCAAGCACCCCGGTTCTGACCATCGAGCTCAACAATAGGTATCAAAGCTTAGCTCAATTGAAGATGATTAACATCCTATTGAGGTGATCCGGCAAGCTCGAACAACTTTTCAAAAAACTGGTTCAGTGGCGCAATCCATCGACAAGCCACCCTTCTTCGACGGGACCAGCTATGCTTATTGGAAGACAAGAATGATGTTATTTGTCAAATCCAAATGTTACAAGCTTTGGGACATTATTGAGGATGGCCCGTTCGTACCACAAAAAGGCAAAGCAGATTGGAGTGCCGACGACCGCAAGAAGATGGAACTAAATTGTAAGGCTTTGCACTTCATCTTTTGTGCACTTAGCCTCAACATCAATAAGAAGATGTGTTCTTGTGAGAGTGCCAAGGAAGTATGGGACAAGCTTGAAGTCACATTCGAGGGAACAAGTGAAGTAAAGGAGACCAAGATCGGACTCCTCAAACTTGATTATGAGAACTTCAAGATGGAACCGAATGAAGACATCACGAAGATGTTCGATCGTTTCTCCACCATCACTAATGGACTCAAAGGCTATGGAGAAATCATTCTGGAAGACAAACTTGTATGTAAACTCATCTACTCTCTTCCCAAGTCTAAGGACTCGAAGAAGACGACCATCATCAAAGCTAAAAACCTCAAATCCTTGAAGCTCGATGAACTCATGGGGTCTCTCCTCACACAAGAAATCATGAAGAAAGGGATAGAAGAGAAGAAAAATAAGGAAGAGTTAAGGAAGATGGGGGAGAAGAAGATCAAGAGGCAAGGCATCAATGTAAATGCCATTGCCCTTCCATCCTCTACATGCCAACACGCTTATTTGAGCGAAAATGATAGTGAAGATGAAGAGAGGACCATTCTCTTCAACAAATTTGTTCGGTTCATGAAGAAGGAGAAAGGAAAATCCAAGTATGAATCGAGGAAGATAGAGAAGGCAAGCTCTTCAAGACATGTAACCCCCTTAACCCGGCCCGGACAGTTGACCTGAATTAAGAAAGTCACACGGGGAAAACCAAAGTCAACCCGAGAGTCAACCTTGATTAACGACCCTTTTTTTTCTTTTTAATCTTGTCTAGATGCACATTAACCTTAGATGTGATCATGCAAACAGCATACTCAAAGATCACAAACATCAGAGATCAAACAGGGACCCAATTGAACAAATTACAACTTTAGGGACCAAGTTGTATATTCTAAAAACTTTAAGGACTTAACCAAATTTTAAGTTACCAACTTAAAATTAATCAGGTTTCATGCTTCTCTGCCAAATTTCAGCTCAAACGGACATCCCAAACTCACACAATTGCACAAACAAGTTTCAGGACCAAAATGCAAACATTTTGAAACATTTAACCGCCCATGTCAGCCCCCAACGGTCACCCGTTCCGAAACAGGCAAAGCCCGTTTCGAAACACGGGGCCGTTCCGCAACGCGTACCGCAACGGGGGTCTGGCAGTAGCCAAACCGTTCCGGAACGGTGGCACCCGTTTCGGACGCCTGGGTTCATGCAAGGCACCCGTTCCGAAACGGTGTCAACTGTTCCGAAACGCCCTGCACAGATTGCAGCAAAATGCATTCTAAAGCATGCAATTAATCATTCGAACATGCTCCAAATGTCACCAAACTTTACCAGCATGCAATTCCACATATATATAACTTGTAGGCATCATCAAATCAACAATTTAACTTCATATGCAAAAAGCCCCAAATCTATAGGCATGCTTCCTACACAAGCAACCATTTAAGCACAAACTTTCCAATTCAATCTCATTAAAGCCAATTCATGATTCAGCAACATCAACAACATTAAAACATACTTGTTCGAACATACACGAACACAAAAACATCCGAGAGATTCTACCCCCATTGCCCTTATTAACTATAACTATTCACCGAGACATACATCTCAATTGGAGTCCACCTTGAATCCCTTGCTCCTTGCTGTCCAAACTTCAAGAATCTGCATTGATGGACAAAAAGGAGCGTAAGCACATAATGCTTAGTGAGGAATGCTCAAAACCAAAACACCATCAATGCAGCGGATTACAAAACACTTTTAAAACAATCCGATTTGACAAACCAAAGCCATGTTTGAAAACCCTTTTCAACAACATGCTTAAACCATGCATTGCACATACATGAAACCAAACCTTAGCTTATCAAGCTAAGAGAACCTTTTCAAAACATAAATGACATAATCATCCATTTAACCATCCCATGCATAAACACCATTTGCAAAGTTAAATCAAACCTTGGAAACATTCCCATTCCAACATACCCTTC
This sequence comes from Hibiscus tridactylites, assembly GCA_958450335.1. NCBI lineage: Eukaryota > Viridiplantae > Streptophyta > Magnoliopsida > Malvales > Malvaceae > Hibiscus > Hibiscus tridactylites. The sequence continues at coordinate 56,278,124 of OY288268.1, read as the reverse complement.
TTATACTTAAAACCATTTAAGCAAGAAGCCCTTTAAAAATCATTTACTCAATCAATCCAATACATGCATTAACCAAAGGCAACTCATGAACCACAACATCATTATCACATGCCTTTTAAAACAAGTCTTAACAAGACTTCAATGCATTTAAAAGTTTCCATGCTCACATGCATCATTTACCAAATGACATTCAACACTTGTTAAACCAAACAAGTAAACATGCATTCACTAGCAATATACACTTTTCATGCCACCATGCATCTTTTCAAGCATCTCATGCTTCTCATGCAATTATGCATCATATCAAGCATTTCATGCTTCCTTATAATCAAGAACATCATATTGGCTTCCAAGTGATCAACCACATCCACTTTTCAACTCAACATCCAAATCGGATACGCGGATTCCGAGCGTTGTCCCTACGCTCCATACACCCTACCAATCCAAGGCCTCCCAAATGGACTTTTAAACACCATTTGACCTTACAAGCCTAAAGTTCCCATGTATGGACTTTTAAACACCATACAACCTTAACTTTCCCGAGGTTCCCGTGTATGGACTTTCAACCACCATACAACCTCCACTTTTCCCAAGGTTCCCATGTATGGACTTTTAAACACCATACAACCTTGACTTTTCCCAAGGTTCCCATGTATGGACTTTCAAACACCATACAACCTTGACATGCACAAGGTTCCTATGTATGGACTTTCAAACACCATACAACCTTTGCATTCACCGATTGGTAGTTGTATCACATCACTAATGAGATCCGGGACACCCCACACAAGATCCACACATGGACTTAACACCGCCATTGTGATCTCAACAAACACAAGGTTCCCCTATATGGACTTTTAAACACCATATAACCTTTGCTCAACCAAGGTCCTCGAATGGGCAACACCTCCATTATGACCTTAACCATCTCGTTAGGATACTTGAAGGGAGTTTACCGGTCCACTCTTGACCACTCCACCTCCAAGGCGACTTAATTCACGGTGCACCCAATCCTATAGCCGGCTAACTATATCCGATCAACGAACCAAGAATCCACTTACATCACTTGCCAATATCACCACCTCACCACAATAGTCCAATGATTCACATGCATAACCATAATGCAAAAACCATCATTCACCATCATTAATTCACTGTTTTAAAGCATTACACATAGCCATTAAACATCATGCATCACCATGCATCGAATCCACATTTTCAATGTATAAAACCAAGGATCTCTTACCTTGAGCATCCTTCACATATGGCTTTCAAAACCAGCATTAAACCATGCTTAAAACATGCTTTCAAAACAGATTTAAACCATGCAAAACACATGCATTTCAATCATCAACCACAATTGCTTAAAAGCCAATTTCACAACACAATTCAAGAGCGAAAACCATTCACTTACTCTTGAGCTTAGCAAAGTTGTTTAGACTTAAACTAAGCACCCAAAACCTTCAAACCTTGGTTTAAAAGCTGAAAACCCAACTTCACTCACCGATACACACAACAAGGCTAGCCAACAAGCCTCCCAAGCATCCGAAAACCTTCCGCAACACCTTCAAAGCTCACGGATCAAACTCCCCTGTTTCAAGCACACAACAACAGAAGATTAATGCATCATTATGCATTAAAAACACCAGCAACAAGACTCAACTCGCTGATCATCCCAAAACCAACAATTTAGCTACCAAACACAACCGAAATCACCTCCAAACACTTCCAAAACTTAACCCAGCCAAGATCCATCACTTCTAACCATTTTTAAACATCAATTAACATCCAAAATGATCACAAACACATCCTTATACCTCCAGGTATAACAGATCACCAAAAACACTCCAAAAACAACCAAAAACTCAAGCCAAACTTAGGAAATTCAACCTATCCGGGATTGCATTGATTAAACCTCAACTTCTAATCAATTTAGCATTCATTTAACATCATTTTGACACTTCAAAACACTGCCCAAACAGATCACACGAAAATTTCACCAAAATCACCAAATCTTGCATTTTAAGCCAAAATCAAGATTTCAATTGAAAAGCCATTAACAAAACACAAATTAAGGATTGAGAACTTAGGAATTTCAGTAAAGAACTGATAGTTTAGAGGAGAAGGACGTTCTTACCTCCAAACTTGAATTTCTCCTTTTTAGAGCCAAAATGCTTGATGAAACAACTTGCAAATTGAGAGGTTTTGTTGTAGAGATGATTAGGAATCAAAAGAGAGTTGAAATGAGAGATTTAGATGCCAAAATCAGAGAAGAAAAATCTGGAGAATTGTGTTTGGGTGGAGTGAAAATGAGAGAAAATGAAAAGTTAGTTAAGAAATGGTGAAAATGATTTCCCTCCACATTTCATAACCTTTAAAATCAGAATAAAGCCTTAAAATATCTTAGAAAAATCTGGAGAAATTCTTTTTGGAATAATAGCTCCTTAAAGATTCAAAGTTTCAATCCTTTATAAAACTGTCCCGCAACTTTCAAAAATTACATTTTGGTCACTAGCCAAAATGTCAACCTTCCGAACCTCATTTTCCAAAATTGATTTCACAGTTCACTTTTATATATTAAAAGATGATTTTAGAACATTTTTCCATATTTTTAATGCAACCCGAATTAGGCTTTCCTAAATTCACTCTTATATATTCGATCAGCACTTTGACCGAACCGGTCAACGTCCAAAACTTCTGAGCCCAAAACCGGGGCGTTACAAGACATAAGAAGAAGGCATATGTGGCTACTTGGAGTGATGAAGACTCCACCGACAATGATCAAGCCACCTTTTCATTATGGCCATCGAAGAAGATTCAAGTGTAACTTCTAATTCATCTACCTCATGTTCATATTCCTTTGATGAATTACAAGATGCTTGTGATGATTTGGTTTTAGAGTTTAAAAATCATATTTTGAAAAACATGAAAGTGATTTGAAATTTTAAAATTCAAAATGATTTGATTTCTAAAACCAAAATTGAACTTGAAGCGAAACTCAATGAGTTTGAGAAAAAATGTGTTGATTTACAAAATTTGATTCATAAAGTTCGAAAGGAAAAAGATTTGATTTTCAAAGAGCTTGAAAAGAAAAATAGTTTTGGAAAATAAAATTTTTATGTTAGACAATCTAGTGCCCCTAGATTTTTTATGGTAAAGTTTTTTATAAGTATTTGGGTCCCAAAAGGACTAAGTACTTCAACTAAAAATGATGAAATTGAAAAATGGATTCCAAAGGGACTAAATTTTGTGCCACTAACGTCTATAGATCCAAAGTAATTTGGATTCTAGAAATTACTTGATTGTCTTGTTTAGGTGTGATGGAGATTGATCAACAAGTCCCAATTTGAGGGGGAGCTCCATGCACACAAGGAAGAACACTTGAAGAAGGAAGGCTTCACATCCTCCCTTGAGTTCAAGTGTGGTAAAATCTAGTTGCTTTATTTGCTTAATTTGTCTTATTTATTTTTAATTCAACTAGATTATCGTGTGTTGGACTAACGTAGTTTGATGCTTTGAGTAAGGGGTAGCTTATTTTAAAACCAAAAGTTTTTAATAGTGTCAATTTTTTAAACCTCCTAATGTCTTTTTAAATTCTTTTTGATAAACAAAATGGGAAGCTTTAATTTAATTCAAAATTTTAATCTCTTATTCAATTTTTTAAAATACTAAGGGGGAGAATCCCAAACAATTTTTCAAGTTGGTTTCATTATATCAAAAGGGGGAGATTTTAGAACTAAGTGTTTTGATATAATAATTGAAAAATGTTTTGGACTAAATTGAAAAAAGAATTTAAAAACAACTTGAAAATATGTTTAAGGGTTTTACAAGGCTTTGGAATGATTTAAAGAGCGCTTAAAGTAGTCAAAACCTTGCTTTAAGTGTAACTGTATCGATATTGTATGTAACTGTATCGACACCCTTAAGGGTTTTAACTACAGTGATTTTCCAGTAGCCAAAACTCGTATCGATACGCTTTGTCGTATCGATACGGTGTGGTTTAAAATACCCAACGGCTAGTTCGCGTACCAATACTGTTGTATTGTGTACCGATACGCCCAACTACCCCAACGGTCATTTTCCCAACGATCATTTAAATTGCAGGGTCGTACCGATATACTACCCAAGCGTATCGTTATGCATCAGCTTGAAGTTCTCAACGGCTATTTCCTTATCGAGACCGTATCGATACGGATTCAAGGGTATCGATAGGCCAAGCTGCAGAACTATATTTATGGTGGGAAATAAAAGCTCCAACGGCTCTAAGTCAACCCCAACAGTCCTCAACGGCTACAAACTCGATTAGGAGTATAATAGGGACCTCCAAGCATCAAGAGATGGTTAATGCTTCCATTGTCAACAACATAATGATGTCAAATTATCTTTAGAGCTTTATTGTATATTTTCTTGTATAGACAACACTAGTGAGCTAAACATTGTCATATTTGCTCAAGTGTTTAGGTTTTGGGTGAGGGCTTAATTGTGCAAACAAATACCTATTAAAGAGAGCTTTAATTTCATTCAAAATTTTAATCTCTTATTCAAAATTTTAAAATACTAAGGGGGAGAATCCCAAACAATTTCAAGTTGGTTTTATTATATCAAAAAAGGGGGAGATTGTAGAACTAAGTATTTTGATATAATAATTGAAAAATGTTTTGGACTAAATTGAAAAAGAATTTAAAATATGTTTTTAGTAAAAAATAACGTGAAAATATGTTTAAGGGTTTTACAAGGCTTTGGAATGATTTAAAGAGCGCTTAAAGTAGTCAAAACCTTGCTTTAAGTGTAACTGTATCGATATTGTATGGAACCGTATCGATACCCTTTAAGGTTTTAACTGCAGTGGTTTTCCAGTAGCCAAAACCCGTACCGATACGCTTTGCCGTATCGATACGGAGTGCTTTAAAATAGCCAACGTTTAGTTCGCGTACCGATACTCTCAACTATCCCCAACGGTCATTTTCCCAACGGTCTTTTAAATTGCAGGACCGTACAACAAATATTACAAGCTTTGGGACATTATTGAGGATGGCTCATTTGTACCACAAAAAGGTAAAGCATATTGGAGTGCCGACGACCGCAAGAAGATGGAACTAAATTGTAAGGCTTTGCTCTTCATCTTTTGTACACTTAGCCTTAACATCTATGAGAAGATGTGTTCTTGTGAGAGTGCCAAGGAAGTATGAGACAAGCTTAAAGTCACATACGAGGGAACAAGTGAAGTAAAGGAGACCAAGATCGGACTCCTCAACCTCAAGTATGAGAACTTTAAGATGGAACCGGATGAAGACATCACGAAGATGTTCAGCCGTTTCTCTACCATCACTAATGGACTCAAAGGCTATGGAGAAATCATTCCGGAAGACAAAATTGTCCGTAAACTCATCTACTCTCTTCCCGAGTCTTGGGACTCGAAGAAGATGACAATCATCGAAGCTAAAAACCTCAAATCCTTGAAGCTCGATGAACTCATGGGGTCTCTCCTCACACACGAAATCATGAAGAAAGGGAAAGAAGAGGAGAAAAATAAGGAAGAGATAAGGAAGATGGGGGAGAAGAATAAAAAGAAGCAAGGCATCAATGTAAATGTCATTGCCCTTCCATCCTCTACATGCCAACACGCTTATTTGAGCGAAGAGGATAGTGAAGACACTACAAAAAAATGTACATATACTGACGCTTAGTTATACCGACGGACAATAGTCGTCGGTATAGACTATCTATACCGACGAAAAATAAAATTGTCGATAAAAATTCTGATTTGTACCGACAGATATATTAATCGTCGGTATTGATGTAATTTATACCGACGGAAGACAAAAAACCGTCGGTATAGATGTAGTTTATGACGAATTATAGTAACCGTCGTTATAGGCGAACCATATACTGACGGTTGACTATGTTCGTTTGTATAGGTAAATTATATACCGACGGATGTTTTCTACCGTCGATATAGGTAGGTTTAAAATTTTCTCATAATTTTAGTTATTTTTAAATATTTAATAATAGGTATTTAATTATTTATATATTAAAATAAAATAATAAAATAATCTTAAAAAAAACCCTCCCCATTACTTTCACTTCACCCAAAGATTGACGATTGAAAATACAACTCTCTCAAGATTCTTTATTCTCTCGACTTCTCTCTTCTCTCGAGCGGCAGTGGCAAACTGACGATTGCAAACAGACAAGAAAGGGGCCGAAGCTGGAGTATTTCTTCTTCTTCCTTGTTTCTTCTCTTCTATTCTCCCGATTGTTGGGTTCAGATTTATTAATCAACGGTAGATTTGGATTTAAGTTTATTAATCCTCGGTAGATTTAAGTTTATCAATCAACGATAGATTTGGGTTTAGATTTATCAATCTTCGGTAGATTTGGGTTTAGGTTTATCAATATTTTTGAGAATGTATTTTTAATTTTTGTTTTCAATCTCAATTATGGGTGGAAAGCTCATCCATCAAAATGGGAACTGTCATTGATTCCCATTTCTTAGCTCTAACTGACATTGTTACCGTATGTTCTAATTCACTTATATCTTCTTGCTCTTCTTCTTTTAAAAAAAATCTCCAAAATTGATTCTTTGATTGATTTTGGGGTTTGGTGCAGGTGGGATATCAGTTATTTTTCTTTATAATCACTGCTCTTCTCAAGTTTGATAAAGTCACTGACTTTGCAGGTACCTACTTAATCCTCAAATTTAGCTTCTCTACTTGTCCTTTAAAGTTTTGGAAAGTTCAAATATTCAATAACCACCCATATAGCAATTCAGAGAATTTTTCAAATGCTAATATGGTTTTGTGGATTCTTTTGGTTTCTATACGATAACTTCTACAAGTTGGGTGTTGATATTGTTTTTTTTTTCACCCAGGAAGCACAAATTTTGTTATAATTGCTGTGTTGACTCTGGTAATCAAAGGATCATGGCATTTCCGACAGGTAATTCAAAATCTCTCTTTTATTTTCAAATACGGAAATTACATTGACAAAGAAGGACTTCTATCACATCCTTGAAATAATTGTGTGCGTAAAAGTTTGCATGAAATACCAATGAACCTCAGGTAGGATTCTGATTCTGGTAAGGATTTTACTCAAAAACATTAATGATTAAGCTGGTCGATACTCGATTGTGTACGAGACTTAAAATTGATAAGAGTTCCTTCTTGGGATGGCGTTTCTTATTTGACGTTAGTTCTGTTTTTGTTCCTATGTACAGTTTCTATCATAATTCAGTTCACCGAGTTATTTTGCGATTCTTCTTTTCAGGTAATCTTGACATTGCTTGTAGTAATATGGGGGCTACACTTGGGACTGTTTCTATTGATGAGGTATTGTATGGAAATTTATAAAGAAAGATTACAATTGGATATAAAATGCTTTCTGGTTAGCAGTAAACATGCCTCCATGCACTTGATCTCAGTTATTATTTATGAAGCTTGATTTATCTTTTTTCCAGATTATCTGAATAAAAACATTTTTCCACAAGCCACTAGTGCTAACTCATGATTTTGTGTACTCTTCACCTCTATCTAGGTCCCCTTGTCAAGATGAAGGACATAATTTAGATTAGCTTCTCGTTGCAAGTCTAGTTATTGTTATTTGATGTACTTGACTTTGTCATCTCATTCAACATTTTCATCTTTAGTTTTGTATCATCAACAGTTTATCTATGGTTTGTTGCTTGTTAACTACCTACATCTACATGCATGTCAATGCCTGAGAGTCTATCTAGAATACCGTCTCTTTTTTATAGTCGGCTTTGTGTCTCAATTATGGGTGGATACCACCTCAGTTAGTACTTTGCTCTTCTGATTACTAATTTGGAATTATGGTTTTCATAGTATATCCATCATTTGTATGAGTATCTTAGTTTACTGCATAGTTCCAAATTCCATTATTACTTTTACTATTAGCATTTTAATTCCAGAAACATAAGCAAAACAAGTTTCTTGTTTTGGTATAATTATCCGACTTATGGACCTATTAATCCAGATTAGTTATTGCAGAGGCCCATAGTGAGCAGCTCTACCAATCTAATTTGCTCCATTTTCAACGTTGAGATTCTAATCCTAGATTATCTGCACCAATTTGTTAATATATATGATGTTGTTTTAGTGGGTGGTATTGGTTGTGGAGGTGAGGCCAAGCTTGCTCTCTGGGGAATGGGAAAGGTTCCCTTTACAATATGTTGCCAAGGTAATGGTTGTGTGTTTCTACTCTGCATTTAAATATTGCTGCATTCCAGTCTTATGTTTGATGTCTCTATAAGTATGTCTTTTAACAAAAGGGAGCCCAAGTCTGTAAGTCTAGGCTTATGCTTGCTTCTAACATTTTTTCAGATTACTTTCCTTGCATGTGTCTAACAAAAGGGATCCCAAGTCTGTAGGTCAAGGCTTATGCTACTGTTTACTGCACAATAGAAACTCTTTCCATGTCCTGGAGTAAACTCGTTTTCACTAAATTTTAAAGTTTGCACAGTGATTCTTCCTATAATTCGTATCAATGTGTTGATTTCGGTCATTTTTTTGCAGGAATAATTCATGGAAGTGATTCGTATAATTCACAATTGACATTGGCAGGTATATATCGTTCTTCTCTCCTTCCATTTATCTTCCTATAATTCGTATCAATGTGTTGATTTCGATCGTCTTTTTCTGCAGGAACGTGATTCATGGAAGTGATTCGGTTGAGAGTGCAAGGAAGGAAATTGCATTATGGTTACCAGAAAGCCTTGTTAACTGGCATAGCAGTGTCCACCCCTGGATCTGAGTAGATGTTTAGACTAAGCTGTTACAGATCATGGCATCATCATGTTAGCTTATTGTTGGTGAACTTTTTAATCAACTTTTTACCAAGTTAATTACCTTTTGTTACCATTTAAGGTGTTTGTTTGATTGATACATGCACTAGCAGTAACATATTTTAATAGAATTTGGTTTGTATGAATAGAAATTTCAGTTGCTGATATGTTTGAATTTTATGGTTACTAAAGTGGATTTTAGTAGTAACACTTTTAAAGTGGATTTTAGTAGATCCAATCAGTGATTCTAATGATTTTATTTTTCGTCTTATTATACAATAAAATTTTAATTTTTAAATAAATGCCAATTAAACCTATACCGACGGACAAAACCGTCGGTATATGTGTTTATACAAATCTACATGATACATATACCGACAAACAACACCATTGGTAAAGGTAAAACCCTATAGCGACGGTGAAAAATTGACATTATATATGCACCATGTATACCGACGGATTAGGTCTGTCGGAATAGATACACTAATTTGTCGGGTTAGGCCATACATATGCCTACGGATATGTCCGTCGGTATAGGGTCCCAACATCTATACCGACGTAATCAGCCGTCGGTATAGAGATATACCGACTAGCGTTTTACTGACGACTGTTTGTCTGTCGGAATATCTTTTTTGTCCGTCAGTATAAGATTTTAGACTATATACTGACGGATTTTTAGTGTTTTACCGACTCTTTTATGTATGTCAGTATATGTCATTTTTTTGTAGTGAGATGAAGATATGACCATTCTCTTCAACAAATTTGTTCGGTTCATGAAGAAGGAGAAAGTAAAATCCAAGTATGAATCGAGGAAGAAAGAGAAGGCAAGCTCTTGAAGCCATAAGAAGAAGGCATATGTGGCTACTTGGAGTGATGAAGACTCCACCGACAAAGAACAAGCCAACCTTTGCCTTATGGCCATCGAAGAAGATTCAAGGGTAACTTCTAATTCATCTATCTCATGTTCATATTCCTTTGATGAATTACAAGATGCCTATGATGATTTGGTTTTAGAGTTAAAAAATCATATTTTGAAAAACAAGAAAGTGATTTCAAATTTTAAAATTCAAAATTATTTGATTTCTAGAACCAAAATTGAACTTGAAGCAAAACTCAATGAGTTTGAGCAAAAATGTGTTGATTTACAAAATTTGCTTCATAATGTTCATAAGGAAAAAAGATTTGATTTCCAAAGAGCTTGAAAAGAAAAATATTTTTGGAAAATCAAATTTTTATGTTAGACAATCTAGTTTCCCTAGATTTTTGAATGGAAAAGTTTTTAGAAGTATTTGGGTCCCAAGAGGACTAAGTACTTCAACTAAAAATGATGAAATTGAAAAATGGATTCCAAAGGGGACTAAAGTTTGTGCCACTAACGTCTATTGATCCAAAGCAATTTGGATACCAAAAATTACTTGATTGTCTTGTTTAGGTGTGATGGAGATTGATCAACAAGTCCAAATTTGAGAGGGAGCTCCATGCAGACAAGGAAGAACACTTGAAGAAGGAAGCCTTCACATCCTCCCTTGAGTTCGAGCGTGGTAAAATCTAGTTGCTTAATTTGTCTTATTTATTTTTAATCCAACTAGATTATCATGTGTTGAACTAACATTGTTTGATGTTTTGAGTAAGGGGTCCAATTTTAAAAGAGAAAGTTTTTAATAATGTCAATTTTTTAAAACCTTCTAATGTCTTTTGAAATTATTTTTGATATAACAAAAAGGGGAGCTTTAATTTCATTCAAAGTTTTAATCTCTTATTCAAAATTTTAAAATACTAAGAGGGAGAACCCCAAACAATTTTTCAAGTTGGTTTTATTATATCAAAAAGAAGGGAGATAGTAGAACTAAGTTCTTTTATATAATAATTGAAAAATCTTTTGGACTATTTTGAAAAAGAATTTAAAATATGTTTTTAGTTAAAAATAACTTGAAAATATGTTTAAGGTTTTACAAGGCTTTGGGATGATTTAAAGAGCATTTAAAGTTGTCAAAACCTTGTTTTAAGTGTAATTGTATCGATACTGTATGGAATCGTACCGATACCCCTAAGGGTTTTAACTACAGTGATTTTCTAGTAGCCAAAACACGTTCCGATACGCTTAGCCGTATCGATATGGTGTGGTTTAAAATACCCAACAGCTAGTTTACGTAGTGATACGGTTGTATCGGGTATCGATACTCCCAACTACCTCCATCGGTCATTTTCCCAACGGTCTTTTAAATTGCAGGACCGTACCGATACGCTAGCCAAGTGTATCGATACGCACCTGCTTGTAGTTCTCAACGGGTATTTCCTTATTGAGATCGTATTGATACGGATTCAAGGGTATCAATATGCTAAGCTGCAAAACTACATTTATGGTAGGAAATAAAGGCTCCAACGGCTCTAATTAAACCCCAATGGTCCTTAACGGCTAAACACTAAATTAGAAGTATAAAAGAGACCTCCAAGCATCAAGAGATGGTTAATGCTTCCATTGTCAACAACATAATGATGTCAAATTGTCTTTAGAGCTTTATTGCATATTTTCTTGTATAGACATCACTAGTGAGCTAAACATTGTCATATTTGCTCAAGTGTTTAGGTTTTGGGTCAGGGCTTAATTGTGCAAACAAATACCTATTAGAGGGATTTTTAGTTTGCTTGGAATTCTCTTTGTACAAGAGTGTCTTGGTTAATCTTTGGGTAGAAAGATTAATCGGTTTGTAAATGGTGCCTCCTTAGCCTAGAAAAGGGGAATAATTCTTAGTGAATTGGTGAAATCTTTAGTGGTGTGCTAAGGTAGTGGATGTAGGATTTGGGTTAGAAAGCCAAACCATTCTAAATCTCGTGTTAATTTCTTTTATCTTTTACCTCCACCATAAACACCCAAAAATCAACCTTCTCCACCACTTGGAAAGCATATCAATTGTGACCATCGAGCTCAACAATAACATCTGGCTCATCCTGATCCTCGTGCCTCCTAGTAGGGTAAACTAACCCTGGTTGTCTCACCCCTAATCCTACTGATTCTCTACTCTAAGTCGGTCTACCTCTACTTGCAGAACCCGAAGTAACAGATCAGACATGTCCTCTCCCCCTAGCGGGAGTCTATACTGATGCCCGAGACTAACTCGATGTAAAAGCTGAGGGAGGTGAAATCGGACAATCTCTAAAAAGATGCTCAAATGAACCACATCTGAAACAAGCCCCGGTCTGCCTTCTACACTCGCTCGAATTCCACTTCTTGCACAAAGATCACTGTGGCACCCCACGAGTACCAGTCGAACCCCCAACAAAAGCAGTCGGAACAGTAGAAGTCACTAGTCTAGCTCTGGAATAACTCTGATGATCTGACTATCCCTGGCTCTCTTCCTAGACTGATTCCCCTGACTATACTAAATTGACGCTGGTCTCTCACCTCGATCAGAACCCTGAGACTCAAGTTATTTCAGCTCTGCCACATTCTGCTCAACAGTCCTAGCTCGTCGAGTAATCTCCTTATACACCTTGTCCATATGCAGAGCAATATCGGCTTTAATCGTAGGATGTAACCCTTTCAGAAACCAATCACATTTGTCATTTTCAGTGGTCACTAACTCGGGGACATACTAAATCAATCTCATAAACTCAATCTCGTAATTATTCACAGACATATCATTCTATTTCAGATTTATAAAATTATCCCGACACTTGGCTATATACTCAGCCTCGACGTAACGATCACGGAACGCCTGTCGGAAATGATCTCAAGTGACCTGACTAGCTGGAATAACATGCTCCTCAGCCTCCCACCAATTCTGGGCTTCACAATGAAGCGGTGATACAACAGCCCTAAGCTTCCGGACAGTATGATAATCCATCTCAACAAACAAACTCTAAAGCTTCTTCAACCAATACTTTGGATCATCCAGATTCGTCCTCGTCTTTCCATCAAACATAGTCATCCCGGTAGATAAGAACTCGGTAGATATAAGTCTCTGGACACCCTTAGATTGACGAAGATATCTCAATAACTCTCTGTGTACAGTAATAGCATCCATGCCCACAGTCTCAATATCTCCTAAATCATGAGGACCACTACTCTGAGCAGGCTGAACATGTGGGTCCCTACCACCAGTCTAATGAGCTCCAGTCTGCTAAGCTCCAGTCTACTGAGCTCATGTCTGCTGAGCTCTAGTATGTTGAGCTCCTATCTGGTCCACATGTTGTTCCTCCACATTCGCACCAAGGACCTCACCCTTGTTTTGTATCGAGCCCTCAGGGGACGGGACATCACTCTCTGCAGTCATGGTACGACCTCGACCACGACCTCGACCGGCCGCTACTCTAGAACTTCTCTGAGGTGGCATAGTAGTATATCTACAAAAGGAAGAATCCTAAGGTTAGAGTCGGTACTTGGAGTTCCTATTCAAAACATACATAAATATTATTCTTAAAAGATAACAAGTTTTTCTGAAATTCCCGTTTTACCCAAAAACATTTAATAATCATGCAAAAATTCGTTTTCTGTTTAAAATTAATTTGAGCCACCCAGGTTGAGGGTTGAACCTGGCTTTGATACCACTAAATGTAACCCCCTAAACATGGCCTAGAAGAATTAGGTTGAATATAGGAAGTCGGGTTTTAAACTTGTCCCTCAAGTAAAGTAATCGAATTTGAAAACATTACATTCGAAATAAATAAATAAATCACATAATAAGTAATCATATAATAATATCCTGAAAATAATAAAATATCCAGAATTACATATGCATGATAAAAATGATAAACTCCTAAATGAAATGTCCGAGTCTGTAATCATACATAATCCAATAATGATAAATAAAAGTCCATAAGTCAAAGTAAACCATACTGATAATAGAAAATATGTTTGATAAACGAGATCCTCCAAGTACCGTAGCCTAAATCTGAGTATCTGAAATAGAAACTAAGGGAGAGTCAACTATAACGCTCAGTGTGTCTCTACAGTGCAAACAGAGTCAAACAAAGTCAACCAGAGTCAAACAGAATAACACACGAATACAATTTTCATCCAAATAGTCATTTCAATCAACATGTATGTATGAATGTAACGAATAAGTCAACATGATATGCACCCAACTACATCACCGTCCGAAGAGTAAGGTTCCCCAGAACCACTCTCTACATTGTCACCATCCGAAGTGGAAGTCAGCCCGAAGGGTGGAACCACTGATCCGAAGCAGGCTTCAACCCGAAGGAAGAAACTGCTAAACTTCCCCGTACAAAATCCCAACCCGATGATATGACATAATATCCAATTTTCTGATTCCGAATGCATTCTTATTTATTAATCAAAATGCATGTTTATATAGTCCGATATTAAACAATCCGAATCTGATACATGTTGCATGGCATACCGACATACTGAACAAGTCAAACACAACAAATCAACAAAATATATCATAACCATACAACATCAGATCATGTCATAATCATAATTCAGTCCATCAAACATATATACATACATAGCTCTGTAAAGTAGATAGCACAGTAGAGAACACACCTTAGACAGCTAAACACTCAATGTAGATGATGACGTCTCTCACGCTCAGCTTTAGCACTAGGTCGGATAGAGTCAGCACCTACGATAATAAATACTACATCAGATACACCACTACTATGTCAGATCACTAATAATAATACCAAACAATAATCACTAAAATCACGAGCAGATCTCGTAGATTGAGCAACAGAAGCCCATCCAGGTGGTGGATGAGGAAGGATCTCAGTATCCGAGTCAACGTCGCTTGAATACAAGAATAACTTGAATTAATTTTTGATATTCAAAATTCTCAAAATACTAAGCATAATTGAATAAAATTGGTCGAAACGGTCTTTCGGGTTCGAATTTGGAAAAATGGACAGCTGATTTAGAATCAGAACGTCGAAAAACCTAAGGTTGACTTTGAATGAAAAACTTAACGGTCAACGCTGGCGTCAGCACAAAAGTCAACCTTTACGGGAACGCTGACATCAGCGGCTGATGTCATCGTACACGTCAGTTGGTTCGGTCTGACTCGGGTCACATTTTGGGCCGGTTCAGACTCATTTCCCCCTTTTTCAACCGAATTGAAATTAGGGCACAAAAACCCAATCGGTGTCATCGCCAGAATCTCTCGCTGGTGACCCAAAAACCTTAATTTCCAGCCGATTCTCACCACAACACACACACACCCGCTTAAATTAACCACCAAAAGCGACCAAAACCTTACCCCTAAACACCAAAACGGCGAGGAATGAACAACACGAATGGCGACGCGACAGATTCCAGGGTGCCAGTCGATTTACAGACAAAGCACATCGGCAAAGGTGATGTTGAAGGGTGGGTCTTAATCGCGCAACCACGGGGAGCACAATGGCGGCTTCGGAATGAAGATCGACCGACGGAAAGGCCTTGATCGGAAGATAAACGGCAAAGTCTCGGTTTGAGACTTAGATTCGCACGAGATAAAGAGGACAGGAGTTTGGAATACCAAACGGCATAAAAACTGATTCTCGAAAGCAAAAAATCAGATTTTACCCTATTTTAGGGTAAATTATACAATAAGGGCTCCAAGAATAGCCCGTTTACAAAATTACCCCCTGAAGTTCCGATTCATCACAATTAAGCCACTTAAAATCAATTTTAGAATTCCTAAATAATAGGGTTTCGAATTAAGGATTTTATCCAACTTAGGGTTTTAATTTCGGGAAAATTTTGGGGTGTTACATTTATTATCCTACTTAACTATTCGCAGCCCTATTTCCTCATGCCAATATCAAGGCTCTCCATATACGTCGGCGTCTAAAAATAACACCCACAAGTCAAAAACTTAAACCTCAAATTCTTTCTAAGTGTTTTTGTACACAAATAGTCAAAATTGGTCTAGGAGTATCGATACAATTTTTAGCTACTTGTAGCGATTAAAAAAATCAAAGTGTAATTCCGTTTTTCATAAAATAAGGGTAAACTACATAAATAGTCCCCCGACTATGCTCTAATTATCTTTTGTGTCCCTTGACTATCAGAAGTTACAAATTGGTCCTTTGACTAATCGGGACATACAAAGCAGTCCCATTCCGTTAAAAAATAGACAGACTTCTGACCTGGACGTTAACCTGCTGACTGGGGTTTCTTCTTACTTGTTGACTGGGTTTTCATCTTACAAAGCTTCTTTCTTTTCATTTTTCATGGCCATAGAACCTTAATCATCGCTTCAAAAATTCCTAACACGGTTCAATTCCGCGTGGCCAATAGTCGGGTCGGAAAACGTTTCAAACTCATTGAACAAAATTCCATTTTATTAGCTAGCTAGGCAACTGGTATAAATTAATATACGTATTTAAAGTCCATTCATATGGTGTTTTATTGGTGGAATTGATTAATGATGAAGAAGATTCAATTATTGAAACTAATTAGCTTACTTGATTGGCAAACCCAACACCAAAGCCAAGAAAAATTCTCCCCAAAATTAGCATTCCAAGGTTGAGACCTCCAGCAGTTAAAACTACACCTATTAAGAAGAAAATTGAAGCAATCTGCATGGTGAGTTTTCTGCCAACTTTTGAGCACACCTTTGAAGCTGCAAAACTGGCAATCAAAGCAGCAAGGTACAAACACGACGTGAACAATTGGAAGAACTGGTTATCGTACGTATTTGCAGTAATTGTTTTCAAGAACATGTTGCTTCTTTCTATACACAGCTGGAAAGAATTTTTTTTAAGAAATCATCCATGGATGTTACTCCACCTGTCAATCCAAATCAAATCTTTTCCTTAGTACATTTTTTTTGTATATAACATAAATATTCATAAATTAACAAAAGAAAATAACCTGAAATGCCAATGTTATATCCAAACATCAAGCCTCCGAAAGCTGCTATGATCACACAAACTATGACATACATTGTTATCCTTCTTTCAAAGTCTGGATTCTCACCAGAGCCGCTTACGACGACTGTCGGTGTCATTTTCTATTAGGGTGAAGATGTAGGGGTAGATATAAGTAATGATAATGTTTTCTCTTCTTTCTCTTTCTCCTTCTCCTTCTCCTTACCTTTTTCTAGGATTAAGTAAAAAACAAAAAGACCAACACCACTATTACTATATACTTGTGATAAATAAAAGTTCAGTATCTTACACCTTAATTGAATGGGGTATCCTACAAAGCTTATCCTATTGAATGGTTGTGTATTTAGGACTTGTGAGATTTAGTCTAAAAGCAAACTCACCAAAAAGTTAGATAATAGAATGAAAGGGTCGGAGCATAAAGGAACGCAATTAGAAACGATGTAAGGGCCACCGGAGTCGGTGAGGATTGAAGTATGAGTGTTAAGATGTAAGCCATAGTGAGAAATGTGGTTGTGCCGGCACGTAACTCATTAGTGAAAGTGAAGTTTCGTTCAGTGAGTTTGAAATATTTTTTGACTCGACTATTGGTCAAGGCGGAGTTGAGCCGAGTTAAGAACTTTTGGGGCGGTGGTTGAGGTTCCATAGCCATGGAAAATGAAAAGAAAGAAGTTTTGTAAGAAGAAAACCTAGTCAGCGTGTAAGAAGAAAATTCAGTCAGCAGGTAAGAAGAAAATTCAGTCAGCAGGTTAATGTCCGTTTATTTTTTAACAGAATGGGACTACTTTGTATGTCCCGATTAGTCAAAGGACCAGTTTGTAACTTCTGATAGTCAAGGGACACAAAAGATAGTTAGAGCATAGTCGGGGGACTATTTATGTAGTTTACCCAAAAAAATTGGTTTAAGGGAAATTTTGTAAAAGCTCGCATTTTGACAATTTATAGCAAAAATCGCGCAAATAAAATCAATAAACAAACAAGGTTAGGGATTAAAAAGTAAATTACACCAAATTTAGATTTTTATTCTTAAATATGATGTGAACCAACAAAGGCTGGACTTTCTATTTTGTTTTTGAAAATAAAATTTTCTCCCCAGCAGAGTCGTCATGTTGTAGCGACTAAAAAAATTCAAAGTGTAATTCTGTTTTTCATTAAAAATGGTTTAAGAGAAATTTTGAAAAAGCTCATATTTTGAAATAAAAATTGGGGAGTCACCATCGGCCACTTTGGTAGGCCGAACACCATAAAACGTAAGCCAAAGATTTTGGGTTCAAGAGTCAGTTATGAGTAGGAAAGGATTAGCACTCTCATCACGCCCAAAATTGGTACCTAAGGGTTTATATCATATTTACCAAGAAAATTAAAATTCGATTCTAAATTAATAATTAATCCCTAAAATGCATGTATGGATGGTCATGTGATTCAAAAATACCTAACTCGCAACCCACGATACTAAAGGAGATGACGCTCGAAGACTCGGGACTATATTCCCACTAGGATATCGAGACCTTGAGTACTAAACGATGCAAAGCAAATAAACATATGCATGAACAATATGAATAAGTCAGCAAAAATACATGAAATAAATAAAGCATAAAAAACAAAAACATAAACATGGTATATTGAATTAAATGGCAGTGATGAAAGATCGAAAATAAATACACAAATCTAAAAATGACCGGGTTGAACAAAATGAGATAATAACGATAATAAAATGCACAATTAAATTGCACCAGATATGAGACCGGATTTAAAAATAAAGTAAAATGCGAGAAATTAAATAAATATTTGGAAAGGACCGGATCGAACATAAATTAAAGTACAAGAAATTAAAAGTTGAAATTAAATGTTAGGTGTTAGTTGGTTACACTAAACGAGCCATAAATAATACGGATCATACCTTGTTACGAGTTACCGTAAGGTCGAAGAAAAAACGTGATACGAAACAAAATAAAGATGCAATAATTAAAGTTATATATACATATATAATAAGGTAATAATGTATATACATAGTACAACAATATATATACGTATACTAGGCATAATAATATGGGTTATGCTATTGACAGCCCTAAAGGCTATTAATAAGATCACTATAAATTCTTGTAATTAATGTTAATTTTTACTTTTTAAAGAAATATAGTAGAATGTAATTAATTACATTCCTAAAAAGTTGTGTTTCATTAATTTAAATTTTTTAATTTAATTAAACAATAAAACCCAAAATCTTAAACTACAAACTCTAAATTCAAACTCCAAACTTCAAACTTAAATCCTAAATCATAAACCCCAAATCCCAAACATCAAACCATAAACCCTAACCCTAAACACAAACCATAAACCATAAAACCTAAACAATAAGTCATAGACTCTAAACCCTAACCCTATATCCATATCTCCAAACCCTAAACCCTAAACAATAAATTGTTTTAAGTGAGTATTAATTACATTAAACAACCTAAAATTAATTAAACATAATTTTTTAGGAATGTATTTAATTATGCTTTACTATATTTCATTGCAAAGCAAAACAAGCATTAATTATAAGAATCTATAGAGTTCTTATTGACAACCCTTAGGAATGTCAATAGCAAAATCCTAATAATATATATACATATCATAATATATGCATAATATATACATAATATATGGATATAAAATAGAAGATAGAATAAGATGTGCATTAAACAAATAAAATGAAAAACAAACATATGGGGCTTAAATGCATGAAAAATGAAAGTTGAAATCGAGATTAAGATTAGCCCAAAAAAGAGAAAAAGAAAGACAAAACAAGGTCATTCAAAGTATTAATTAAAGGGAAAATTACACCGATGGTCCTCAAACTATTACAATTTTCCTATTTTGGTCCCCAAACTATGTTTTTCGGCAAAATCGTCCCTTCTGTTACATAGTTCTCCTATTTTGGCCCCAACGTTAAATAGCTAACAGTTTTGCTGACGTGGCATTTTTTTAAGAGGGGAAATAAATGATTAAAAATATTTAAAAAATGCCACGTCAGCAAAACCGTTAGCTATTTAACGTCGGAGACCAAAACAGGATAACTATGTAACAGAATGGACGGTTTTGCCGAAAAACATAGTTTAAGGACCAAAATAAAAAAAAACGGTAATAGTTTAGGGATCAACGGTGTAGTTTTCCCTTAATTAAATAAAAAAAGAAATAAAAGCCAAACAAATCTGTCTTCACTTCATTTTTAAATGTATACAGAAACCGAAAAACAAACAAAGCTTCCCCGAACTCCCTTTAAACATAGCGAAAGGCAACCCTAGGCGCCGTTCATCGGCGACGCGCGTCACCGGTCATTCTCGGTGTCCGAGGACACACATAGACGGTGGCTCTTCCTCAAGAGGCAGGTAGGCTTCAAAGCCCTTCTTCTTTTTTTTGACTGAAAATTCGAACCCAAACGAAAATCCTAAACTTTGATTTCAAAATAAAAAAAGAAACTGGAAATCCCTTGTTGATTTTTGTTTTAAAAACAAGATTTTTACTCAATAAGTTTTGAAGAGCCCTCTATTTTGAAAAAGAGATTTTAAAACCCTAATTTCTGATTTTTAAAGTAATGAAGAAGAACTTGTTTCTTCTTGTAACTTTGGAAATCAAAGAAGAAAATAACTCTAATTCTAAGCAAAATTGAAAGAACAAGAATACCTAGAAGAGAACTTTCTGATTTTTGTATTTCCAATGGTTGTTCCCCTTTACATTGTATTTGACTCCATTTTTTATAACCAAGATTACATGAATAAAAAAACAAAACAAAAAGGAAACCACTGGTTGTTACCTCTCTTTTTCGGTTCAAAAATTCCCTCCTCCAATTTTATAGCCGCCTCTTTTCTTTTGTTTCTTAGCCGGTGATCGGCTACCGGTTTTAATACTGGTTGCCGATCACCGGATTCATTGTTTTTATATTTTTGTTAAAAATCTTTGTCCTTGTGACATGTGTTTTTTTGTCCTTGTGACACGTTTTTTTGTTATTTTTGTGGTTTGTTTCATCTGTCGTTTTTGGCATGATTTCAGCATACCTTAGCGTTTGTTTGGTGCTCTTACAGAGATCTTCGCGGCGCTAGTTTCTGATTTTGATTCTGTTGGTGTTCATAGAAAGATAGATCCCTTCTCGGTTGATGGTTGTTTGCCGATGTAATCAGACCTGGGTAGCGGAGCAATCTGCCGGATAGTTTGATTCGCTCACCACTCCTTTTTCACATCGTAAAGCGTCTCGTTTGGATAGAGACAAGGAGATTCAGGAAGACTTCTGGATTTTGACGGTATGCTAATATCTATGAAAATATTTATTTTCTTTGCATCTTTGGGTTGTTTGAGATTTTAGTGTACTAGATCTCATTATTCTCCATTTTGGATGCTTTGTATTTGAAATATTTTATGGTTATTAATAAAATTCAGTTGTCATTATCAAAAAAAATTCCCTCCTTTTTTGTTGATGCAGGTCGGTATATAGAGAAAAGGGCAATGGTGGTGGCGTGGTGCAGGGGAGTTACAGTGCACCTAGGGTGTGCAGGGGCTAATCGGTTTAGCCGGATGTTGGGTTGGAAAAAGGGATGATAATGGGCATGGATTTTGTAATATGTGTGGTGGGTTTAATTAGGTTATATGTAGGGGTGAGAATTGTCGGGTACCTGGAAAATCGGGTACCCAGTTCATCCGGGTACCTCATTAGGCGGCCCGTGTCCCGACCCATTATACCATGGTACCCGTAAAATTCGGGTACTCGTAAAATTCAGGTACTCTGTAACCCCCTTAACCCGGCCCAGACGGTTGACCCGAATTAAGAAGTTTACACGGGGAAAACCAAAGTCAACCCGAAAGTCAACCTTGATTAACGACCCTTTTTTTTCTTTTTAATCTTATCTAAACGCATATTAACCCTAGAGATGTTCATAAGATCAACATACTCAAAGATCACCACAATCAGAAAACATTTAGGGACTCGATTGCACAATTTATGAATTTAGGGACCAAAATGCAAATTCTGAAAATTATAAGGACTTAACCAGCTTTTGAGTTACCATTATGAAATTAGTCATGTTTCATGCTTCTCTGCCAAATTTCAACTCAAGACATCTCAAACTCATTCAATTGCATAAACCAAGTTCAGGACCAAAACGCAAAGGTTTCAAAACATTTAACCAACAATTTCAGTGCCCAACGGTCGAGTGTTTCGGAACAGGGATGATCTATTCCGAAACGCGGGACCGTTTCGAAACAAGTTCCGGAACAGGGCTTGGCAGTGGCAAAACCGTTCCGGAACGGTTCCACCCGTTCCGAAACGCCAAGGCCATTTCAGGCCCTTTGTTCCGAAACGGTAACACCTGTTCCAAAACAGGCTGCCCAGATTGCAGAATTTTAGCTGGTTTATTACACAATCAACCCATCAAACCCATTCCAAAGACCACCAAAACATACCAGCAAGTCATTATATACTTAAGGAATATAATAGCACCATTCAATCTCAATCATGGCATCGATTAAGGAAAAATCACAATTCTATAGGCATGCATCCTATATTGAAAGCCGTTCAAGCATCAAAATACCAAACCAACCTCAAAAAGGCCATTTACATGTTCCATCATTATCAAAAGCATAAAACCAACTTAGGGAGTCCAAAACATCTCCCAAAAACACAAGTTAGGATCCCATTGCCAAATGCCCAAAAGCTAATAGTGTTAGGAAAACATTCACCATACATGAGCTTAGTTCTTCACTTGGATTCTTGACCTCCTTGCTGCCCTTTGTGCACTTCAATGCTCTGCATTATTGGTTTAAGAAAAGAGAGAGCGTAAGCACATAGCTTAGTGAGGAATGCTCATTTAAAACATCACAATAATGCATTTATAAAACTCCTTTTCAAAACCTTTAGTTCAAACCACATTTGATCATGCACATATGTATATAAACCAAGCATTTCATGCTTCAAATCATTAACATGTCATATTGGCTTTCAAGTGATAATCATAACCATTTCCAAAACACAATCGACAATCGGATACGCGTATTACAAGCGTTGTCCCATACGCTTCATACACACTACCAATATCAAAATGGAGCATGGTACAATCACAACCCCTCAACACCCGTGATGGAGACTATGGTACAATCACAACCCCTCCACATCACTCATCGGTAGTTGTATAATATCACTAACGAGATCACGGGACATACATCACAAGATCCACACATGGACTTTAAACCACCATTGTGATCTTACCATACACAAGGTCCACACATGGAATTTTAACCACCATTTTGACCTTAGCACAAGACCCACCCATGGACTTTTAACCACCATGGTGTTCTTAACCATCTCGTTAGTGTACTTGGATGGAGCATGGTACAATCACAACCCCTCGACATCCAAGGCGACTTTATTCACAGTGCACCCAATCCTATAGCCGGCTAACTATATCCGATTAATGTACTTTAAAACCAACACATCACTTGCCAATATACATCATTTAACATCATTAATCCACTGTTTTAAAGCATATATCAAAGCCATTAACCATCATGCATTACTATGCATCAAAACCACATTTATCAATGTTCAAAACAAGGATCTCTTACCTTGAGCATCCTTCAATTCATGGCTTATAAAACCAGCAATAAACATGCTAAAATATGCTTTCAAAAACAGAAATTAAACATGCAAACAAATCACATTGCATTCAACCAATTCATGGTTCATCAACAAGAGAGTTTTTCTGAAAACTTACTCTTGAGCTTAGCTAAGTTGTTTAGACTTAAACTAAGCTCCCAAACCTTCAAAACATTGGTTTCAAAGCTGAAAACCAAACTTCACTCACCGATTCCGTTTCGCAAGCTTGCCGAAACACCAATCAAGCTTCCGGATCAACACCACAAGGATCTGAAGATGTCTCCCCTGTTTTAAACACATCAAAGCAGAGGATTAATGCATCATCATGCATTAATATCTTCAACCAAAACACCTAAACTCGCTGCTCTCATCAACACTCACATTTCGGCTACCAAACACAACCGAAATCACATCCAAACATCTCTACAACACTACCCAGCCAAGATCCATCAATTCCAATCATTCCTAAACCTCAATTAACATCCAAAAAGGATCTAATCACGTCCTTATACCTCCAGCTATAGCAGAACATCAAGATCACTCCAAAAACCATCAAAAACTCAAGCAAAACTTAGGAAAATCAACCTATTCGGGATTGCATTGATTAAACCTCAATTTCACATCAATTATACATCCAAAAATCATCAAAAAGACACCTCAAAATAGTGCCCAATCATTTCATACGAATTTCATCAAAATTAAACCAAATCTTGCATTTTAAAGCCAAGATCAAGAACACAACTACAAAACCTTTAATAAAACACAAATCAAGGATTGAGAACTTGGGAATTTTAGTAAAGAACTGAGTATTTAGAGGAGAAGGACGTTCATACCTCTAAATGTGAGTTTCTCCCTTTTTGGAACCAAGATTCTTGAAAATCCAATAAGCAAATGCTAAGGTTTTGATGTAGAAAAGATTAGAGATCAAATGAAGATTGAAATCTCATCTTTGGAGGTCAAAATCAGAGGGAAATTTGCTGGAGAAAAGTGGTTGGGTTGAGAGAAAAGTTGAGAGAAAAGAAATGGAAAATTTGAGAAAAGTTAGTTATGAGAACAAAAATATATTTTCTCTCCTTTTACCTTTAATTAAAAACCATTAATAAAACCTTTAATATTAAGAAAAATCTGGAGAAAACTCTTCTTGGGTAAATAGCTCCTTAAAGATTCAAAGTTTCAATCCTTTTTAAAACAGTCACCAAGTTTTCAAAAATTACATTTTAGTCACTAACCAAAAATGTCACACTTCCAAACCTCATTTTGTAAAATTGATTTCACCATTCTCTTATATATAATAAAAGAGGATTTTAAGATATTTTTCCATATTTTTAATGCAACCCGAACTAGGCTTTCCTAAAATCACCCTTTTATATTCGAACCACAACCCGACCGACCCGGTCCGAACCCAAAACTTTTAAGCCCAAAATTGGGGTGTTACAACTCTCCCCCCCCCCCTTAAGAAATTTCGTCCTCGAAATTTACTTGAAGGAAAGAGGTACGAAAACTGCTTCAACATGTCATCCTTCCGCTCCCACGTGGCTTCTTCAACACCACGATGTTTCCACAACACCTTTACCAACTCAATGGTCTTGCCCCGAAGAACCTTATTATCCGAATCCAGAATCTTCACCGGTTCCTCATCATAAGTCAAATCCGGATTCAATTCCACTTCTTCCACATGCATCACATGTGAAGGATCCGATCTATACTTCCGAAGCATAGAAACATGAAACACATCATGAATCTTCTCCAACTCTTGCGGCAACCTCAACTTGTACGCAACAGGACCCACACGCTCAATCACCTCGTATGGTCTAATGTACCTAGGGCTCAACTTACCCTTTTGGCCAAACCTCATCACCTTTTTCCAAGGCGAAACTTTCAAAAACACACGATCACCCACCGCATACTCAATCTCCTTACGCTTCAAATCCGCGTAAGACTTTTGCCGATCAGAGGCTGCCTTCAAGCGCTCACAAATGAGCTTCACCTTCTCGGTGGTCCCTTTCAACAAAGCTGGCATCGAAACCAACTTCTGACCCGTTTCAGCCCAACACAGAGGAGTCCTACACTTCCTCCCGTACAAAGCTTCATAAGGTGCCATTTGAATACTTGCCTGATAACTATTATTATAGGCAAACTCCACCAAAGGCAAATGTTTCTCCCAAGAACCCTGGAACTCAATCACGCAGCACCTCAACATATCCTCCAAAACCTGGATAACACGCTCGGACTGACCATCCGACTGCGGATGATAAGATGTACTGAAATTCAACCGTGTCCCCAAAGCCTGATGCAAACACTGCCAGAAACGCGATGTAAACCTCGGATCCCTATCCGACACAATAGACTTTGGCACACCATGCAGCCGCACAATCTCAGCAATGTACAACTCCGCAAGCTTATCCAAAGTGTACGTAGTATGCACAGGCAAGAAATGCGCACACTTCGTCAAGCGATCCACAACCACCCACACCGAATTCTTCTTCGATGGCGACAAAGGCAAACCAGATACAAAATCCATGGTAATCCTTTCCCACTTCCATTCAGGAATCCTCAACGGTTGCAACAACCCTGAAGGAAACTGATGCTCAGCTTTAACCCGCTGACACACCATGCACTTGCTCACAAACTCAGCAACATCTTTCTTTAAACCCACCCAATAGTACTCATCACGAAGATCACGATACATCTTAGTACTACCAGGGTGCATAGCAAAAGGACTACTATGACCTTCATTCAGAATAGCACGCCTCAACTCAGCATCATTGGGCACTACTATCCGACTCCCAAAACACAACACTCCATCATCATTAAAACAGAACTCCGAAGGCCTATCCTCCGCAATATCCTGAACATGAGGTACCAAGGAATCATCCAGCAACTGCTTTTCCTTAATCAACTGAACCAAAGATGGTTTCACTTGCAACTCAGCCACAAGACCACCATCACGCGAAATACTCAAACTGGCAAACATAGCCCTCAACTCAACAGCCACCTTCCTACTCAAGGCATCCGCTACAACATTAGCTTTACCCGGGTGATACTCGATCGTCAAATCATAATCCTTGAGCAACTCCACCCAACGTCGCTGTCTAAGATTCAACTCCTTCTGAGACATTAAATACTTCAAACTCTTGTGATCCGTGTACACAGTACACTTCTCACCATACAGGTAATGTCTCCAGATTTTCAAAGCAAAAACCACCGCAGCCAACTCAATGTCATGCATAGGATAATTGCGCTCATGCACCTTCAACTGCCGTGATGCATAAGCCACCACCTTACCCTCCTGCATCAACACACATCCCAAACCAACGTAGGACGCATCACTATACACCACAAACTCTTTCCCTGATTCAGGTTGAACCAAGATAGGAGCTTGTGTCAAAGCTGCCTTAAGCTTCTCAAAAGCCTGCTGCCTCGCTTCCGTCCTCTCATACTTAACACCCTTCTGCAACAACTTAGTCAAAGGTGCAACAATCTTTGAAAACCCATCCACGAATCTCCGGTAATATCCTGCCAAACCCAGGAAACTACGGACTTCATGAACAGACTTAGGAACCTTCCAATTCATCACCGCCTCAATCTTCTAAGGATCAACACGAATCCCTTCAGCAGAAACCACATGACCAAGAAACACCACTTCTCTAAGCCAGAACTCACACTTGCTCAGCTTGGCATAAAGCTGATTCTCCAACAAAGCTTGCAACACAATTCTCAATCTCAAATGCTCTTCATGCTCTTCCTCGGTACGCGAGTACACGAGGATATCATCAATGAATACCACAACAAATTTATCCAGGTATTCATGAAATACACGATTCATCATGTCCATGAAAGCTGCAGGAGCATTTGTCAAACCAAACGGCATCACAAGGAACTCATAGTGCCCATACCTCGTCCTGAAAGCTGTCTTTGGCACATCCACATCCTTCACCTTCAACTGGTAATACCCTGACCTTAAGTCAATCTTAGAGAACACAGCTGCTCCCCGAAATTGATCAAAAAGATCATCAATTCTCGGCAATGGATACCGATTCTTGATAGTCAACTTGTTAAGCTGACGATAATCAATGCACATTCTCATAGTGCCATCCTTCTTCTTCACAAACAAGACCGGTGCACCCCAAGGTGACACACTCGGCCGAATGAAACCACGATCAAGCAACTCTTGCAGTTGCGTCTTCAGCTCTTTCAACTCCTTAGGTGCCATACGATAAGGGGTAATAGACACTGGAGTTGTGTTTTCATACAGCTCAATCCCAAACTCCACTTCGCGATTAGGAGGCAATCCAGGCAACTCCTTGAGAAACACACCAGGAAACTCTCGCACAGTCCTGATATCTTGCACACGCAACTCCTTAGAGCTAGGATTCATCACAAAAGCTAGGTAAGCCTCACAACCTTGCCTCAGCATCCGGCTCGCCTCCAATGTAGACACCACATTGGCAAGAAACTTCACATTCTCACCAACCACAACTACCTCATAATCATCCGCAAGCTTCAACGAAACTCGCTTATTCTCACAATCCACTACAGCTCGATGCTCAATAAGCCAATCCATACCAAGGATTACATCAAAACCATAGAAAGGCAATTCCATAAGATCAACATGAAAAACATGATCTTGCACAACCAAAGGACATCTTCTATAAAGCTTTCGAGTCACAACAGTCTCGCCAAAAGAACTAGTGACACGCATACCAACATCCAAAGACTCAACAGGCAAACCAAGCAATTCAGCATGCTCACGCAATATGTATGAGTGTGTAGATCCAGAATCAATCAAGGAAAGTAATGACAAGGATTGCAAAGTAAAAGTACCTGCGATCACATCCGTGTCATTTCTCCCCTCCCTCTGAGCATACACTCTGGCCTGGCCACCACCCTCAGGCTGAACAGCTACAACATGAGCCACATTCCGTCCACCTTCCTCTCTCCGTTGGAAATTACCACGGTCGCGCCCACGACCTCTCTGTGGTGCAACAACTCCAGGAGCACGTCCTTGGCCACCACCGGCCAACAGAGGACACTCCCTCCTTATGTGATCCACTGATCCACAGTTCCAGCACGAGTTACCAGCCACCACAACAGGAGCCTGAACCTCCCTCGCCGCTCGAGGACAATCACGCCTCAAATGGCCACGCGATCTACACGTCCAACATGTGTTCGGATCAGCTCTTGCCTTGTCTCCCTGAACAAGCGCACCTTGCCCTCCACCACCTCGCTTAGCTGAAGACTGATACTTCCGATCACGTCCCCTCTTGTTCCGTCCACCACCGGAACTATACTCAGCAACTCGCTTACCAACACTAGAACCAGCACTTCTAGAAGATAAGCTCAAATTCATCTCAATATCCTTTGCTCTACCAACCAGCACATCAAAATCATTATACTCAGCAGCCAGCATATAAGTCTTCACTTCCATCACCAAACCATAACGGAACCGTTCACACCTCTCCCGCTCGTCAGGAACAAGCTCAGGTGCGTACTGACTGAGTCGAACAAACTGAACCTCGTACTCAACCACTGATATGCTCCCTTGAGTAAGAGACATGAATTCCCTCTTCTTTTCATCCAAGTACCTCACACCCAGGTACCTTCTCTTGAATATGTTCTGAAAGAACGTCCATGTCACATCAGCATCCGCCATCCCAGAGATAGTGGTTGTCCACCAAGTGTATGCATCGTCCTGCAACAACGATACCACACATCCCAGCTTCTGCACATTAGTACAGTTCATTTGCCCCAAGATTCTCTTGGTACTTTCCAGCCAAGACTCAGAACCTTCAGCAGACAAACCCCTGAACTCAGTCCCTCCCAGACTACGCAAGCGTTCCAAAGGTAGTCTCACATTAGCATCTCTTTGATGCCCAGCTCCTTGAGCTCCAGCTACTGCTGCTCGAAAAGCTCCAGCAATAGCTTGAATCAACACTGTCATGTCAGGAACAGCTTGTCCCTGACCAGCTTCAGGTCCAGCGACCCCAGCACCAGCACCAGCAGCAGCTCCTTCACCCCCAGCACCACCACCACCAGGCGGAGGAGGTAAATCCACCACATTTTCAGCATTCTCCTCATTCTCATTTTGAGCCATAGCTCGCGTATTAATCCTCGTTTCTCTACGAGGTGCCATTCACTAACAATGCAATCACAAAGCAATAAACAAAGTCAGGCTCAGCAAGGTAAGCAATCCAAGTACTCAAGCTCATTTCCAATTTAAAAACAAATCATTACATTAGCTTTGATTTGGCAATGGGTCCCTCTAACATGCTTCATCACAGCATTCATCACAATTGTAACATACTTACAATTCACACAACATGCTTTCATTCAACAAGCATACAAAGCATACATACACTCATCACCCACATAATCATTCCCAATTACTCGAGAACTCAGCTCTGACACCAACAAATGTAACCCCCTTAACCCGACCCAGACGATTGACCCGAATTAAGAAGTTTACACGGGGAAAACCAAAGTCAACCCGAAAGTCAACCTTGATTAACGACCCTTTTTTTTCTTTTTAATCTTAACTAAACGCATATTAACCCTAGAGATGTTCATAAGATTAGCATACTCAAAGATCACCACAATCAAAAAACATTTAGGGACTCGATTGCACAATTTATAAATTTAGGGACCAAAATGCAAATTCTGAAAATTATAAGGACTTAACCAGCTTTTGAGTTACCATTATGAAATTAGTCATGTTTCATGCTTCTCTGCCAAATTTCAACTCAAACAGACATCTCAAACTCATTCAATTGCATAAACCAAGTTCATGACCAAAACACAAAGGTTTCAAAACATTTAACCAACAATTTCAGTGCCCAACGGTCGAGTGTTTCGGAATAGGGATGATCCGTTCCGAAACGCGGGACCGTTCCGAAACAAGTTCCGGAACAGGGCTTGGCAGTGGCAAAACCGTTCCGGAACGGTTCCACCCGTTCCGAAACGCCAAGGCCATTTCAGGCCCTTTGTTCCGAAACGGTAGCACCTGTTCCGAAACAGGCTGCCCAGATTGCAGAATTTTAGCTGGTTTATTACACAATCAACCCATCAAACCCATTCCAAAGACCACCAAAACATACCAGCAAGTTATTATATACTTAAGGAATATAATAGCATCATTCAATCTCAATCATGGCATCGATTAAGGAAAAATCCCAATTCTATAGGCATGCATCCTATATTGAAAGCCGTTCAAGCATCAAAATACCAAACAAACCTCAAAAAGGCCATTTACATGTTCCATCATTATCAAAAGCATAAAACCAACTTAGGGAGTCCAAAACATCTCCCAAAAACACAAGTTAGGATCCCATTGCCAAATGCCCAAAAGCTAATAGTGTTAGGAAAACATTCACCATACATGAGCTTAGTTCTTCACTTGGATTCTTGACCTCCTTGCTGCCCTTTGTGCACTTCAATGCTCTGCATTATTGGTTTAAGAAAAGAGAGAGCGTAAGCACATAGCTTAGTGAGGAATGCTCATTTAAAACATCACAATAATGCATTTATAAAACTCCTTTTCAAAACCTTTAGTTCAAACCACATTTGATCATGCACATATGTATATAAACCAAGCATTTCATGCTTCAAATCATTAACATGTCATATTGGCTTTCAAGTGATAATCATAACCATTTCCAAAACACAATCGACAATCGGATACGCGGATTACAAGCGTTGTCCCATACGCTTCATACACACTACCAATATCAAGGTGGAGCATGGTACAATCACAACCCCTCAACACCCGTGATGGAGACTATGGTACAATCACAACCCCTCCACATCACTCATCGGTAGTTGTATAACATCACTAACGAGATCACGGGACATACATCACAAGATCCACACATGGACTTTAAACCACCATTGTGATCTTACCATACACAAGCTCCACACATGGAATTTTAACCACCATTTTGACCTTAGCACAAGACCCACCCATGGACTTTTAACCACCATGGTGTTCTTAACTATCTCGTTAGTGTACTTGGATGGAGCATGGTACAATCAAAACCCCTCGACATCCAAGGTGACTTTATTCACGGTGCACCCAATCCTATAGCCGGCTAACTATATCCGATTCAAGTACTTTAAAACCAACACATCACTTGCCAATATACATCATTTAACATCATTAATCCACTTTTTTAAAGCATATATCAAAGCCATTAACCATCATGCATTACTATGCATCAAAACCACATTTATCAATGTTCAAAACAAGGATCTCTTACCTTGAGCATCCTTCAATTCATGGCTTATAAAACCAGCAATAAACATGCTAAAATATGCTTTCAAAAACAGAAATTAAACATGCAAACAAATCACATTGCATTCAACCAATTCATGGTTCATCAACAAGAGAGTTTTTCCGAAAACTTACTCTTGAGCTTAGCTAAGTTGTTTAGACTTAAACTAAGCTCCCAAACCTTCAAAACATTGGTTTCAAAGCTGAAAACCAAACTTCACTCACCGATTCCGTTTCGCAAGCTTGCCGAAACACCAATCAAGCTTCCAGATCAACACCACAAGGATTCGAAGATGTCTCCCCTGTTTTAAACACATCAAAGCAGAGGATTAATGCATCATCATGCATTAATATCTTCAACCAAAACACCTAAACTCGCTGTTCTCATCAACACTCACATTTCGGTTACCAAACACAACCGAAATCACATCCAAACATCTCTACAACACTACCCAGCCAAGATCCATCAATTCCAATCATTCCTAAACCTCAATTAACATCCAAAAAGGATCTAATCACGTCCTTATACCTCCAGCTATAGCAGAACATCAAGATCACTCCAAAAACCATCAAAAACTCAAGCAAAACTTAGGAAAATCAACCTATTTGGGATTGCATTGATTAAACCTCAATTTCACATCAATTATACATCCAAAAATCATCAAAAAGACACCTCAAAACAGTGCCCAATCATTTCATACGAATTTCATCAAAATTAAACCAAATCTTGCATTTTAAAGCCAAGATCAAGAACACAACTACAAAACCTTTAATAAAACACAAATCAAGGATTGAGAACTTGGGAATTTCAGTAAACAACTGAGTATTTAGAAGAGAAGGACGTTCATACCTCTAAATGTGAGTTTCTCCCTTTTAGGAACCAAGATTCTTGAAAATCCAATAAGCAAATGCTAAGGTTTTGATGTAGAAAAGATTAGAGATCAAATGAAGATTGAAATCTCATCTTTGGAGGTCAAAATCAGAGGGAAATTTGCTGGACAAAAGTGTTTGGGTTGAGAGAAAAGTTGAGAGAAAAGAAATGGAAAATTTGAGAAAAGTTAGTTGTTGCGTGTAAAAGAGTCTATCGCAATTGTAGTGCAAGTGTACACGACGCAAGTAGTAAAGTGATACGAAGTATCGGATATCGTCTCCACAGGGATTGGGCTAATAGCTTCACCTTGGTTTACTGCACGAAAGTAAAAGAAATATTTGAGAATTGTCACGAAGATAATAAAGTAAAAACGCAAATAAAGGATTGAGATATCAAGATAGAGAGAATGGGCTGGTAATTAATTGCTCGGTAGTGCAGGTATTGAATTGCTTAGGAACTCCAATTCTGTCGTCGTGCCCGTCGTTGACAGCACCTATCGCGGCGGCTGTCCGTTGGCTGTCGCGGCAGCAGACACACCAACTCCGTACTTAAAGCTTGGCAAGAATCCCAGATCTGCCTTGGCCTATCCCTAGGTCCAAGTCTGTCGATGATCACGTCTTTGATGATACCTCCCGGCGTGAATCGAAGGATGAACACCGATGTGTATGAATTCTTCTTTAGCCACTTAACCTTGCCCTATCCCTAGGCACAAGATAGTTCAACTATAAACTAGAGAACTCGCTCTTATTTCTTTCGTATACTTAACTCTCCCGATGCTAAGTAAATGGGTAACCTCACAATGCTCTCCCGATGCTCTTGCAAGATGTTAAAACCAAAATAAGAGAACTTTGAAGTTTATTTTATTGAACTGAAAAATTCCTAAAACAAAACAACCCTTGCAACTACTTTACAAAACAACCCATGGCCCTAGGGGGAATTTAGAACATGTCGGTGACGGGTGAACGATAGAGGGGTTTAGGTTTCGGTTATGGGGTCTTCGATGCCTCCTAGGTTAAATCTATGCCCTTATATAAGCTTTGGGCTCAAGTATTCTAAGTTAACAAGGATTACAACTTTAATGAAAAGTAAGATTCTAATAAATGCTTAATCTCTAAGGATTCCTACTTTTCAGCCGCCTCCTTGTTTTATGGGAATTCCTCTCCTTGAGCTTTGGCTTGACATATCTTTTGATCCGGGGCTTGGAAAAATATGTGGCTTTCACACGACAGACGAGCAGCTTTTTCTCTATCTATCGAGGTCCACTTGACTTTTCCTCTTCATAAGTCTGATGTCATCATGCTGTCACGACAGGTCCATGGCAGCTCCATCCTTATCGTCTGCTTGTCCAGTTCAGCTTTCCTGCTTCTCTGCCCCGCGCCTGCCTTCTTTGTCAACTATGGCAGATACCTGCAAAAATAGCCATCTTTTAGTAGAATCCGTGCTTTTAATCCATTTGTGATGTTTTACTGAAAACTAACCTAAATGCAATGCAATGATGCTTGAATGCAGCAGAAATATGGGTTAAAAAGGGTGTAAATAATAGAACTTTTACACACTCAACACACCCCCAAACTCAAGTTTTTGCTTGCCCTCAAGCAATTAAGACTTAAAAGAAAAATGAAAATTTTGTACTGGCCTTCAAACAGTGAACTGTCCCTTACCCGTCGCTCATTCTCTATGGCGGCAGCAACCTGTCGGAAAGGTTAGGATCTGTCCGGAATCTCCCTATAGCTCTCGTGCAGTGTGTGCATGCTTGTGAACAGTTATATGCTAAGACTCTCTTAGTTTCACTAGAATATTCAACTTCTTAACTTGAATTTTTATGCCAAAGTTTTTTTAGAAGGCACATTTTCATGCTTCTTTTCTTCTATTTTCAAGCTAAGTTTTTCTAGAGCCAGTTTTGGGCACCTCTAGTTAGCTTCCTAGAGCCAGTTTCGGGCACCTCTAGGTTTTTAATTTTCTTTTGCTAAACTTCTTTCCTAGAGCCAGTGTTAGGCACCTCTAGGGGCTATTCAAGTTCTAAGCTTTCCTATTCTAGTTTGACTAAAAGAAATCTAAGCAATATAACAGTCACAAAGGTGTTTAAGTTTTCAGAACTATAGAAAGGCTCTAAACTTCTCCTTAAAATGTCCTAAAGATGCTGCCACGACAGAGCCGTCATGACAGGTAAGTTAACTTCACAGTTTTAAGCCAACAATTTTATATTTTTCTGATTTTTTTTATAGAAATTAAATAAATAAAAGACACAACAATTAAAAAAATGTACTTAAGACTCCATTAATGATGGAGGGTTGCCACCCCCAAACTCGAGGGTTGCATTGCCCTCAATGCAAAATGACAGATAAAAACAACAATATGAAGAAAAGTACATCACAAATGATAAAAGCAGGCAGCAATAAGAGAAAAATAAAAACTTAAATTTTCAGTCGCTGTCCTCGCTGCTGCTGCTGACACGGATCTGATGGCGGCGTCTGGGCTGTGGAGGAGGCTGGGCAGGTTCAGGGGCAGGTGCAGGGGCAGGTTGCTCCACGAGTTGGACATCGGAACTGTTGCCACTGTCCCAAGTGCTGCTGGTGGTGGTGCTAGCCTTGGGCAGCCGTTTCTTGTCTGCCACGTGTTTAATCCTCTTAACCGGCGTAAATTCCCTCTCCAAGTTCCTCCTTATCAGAGGGATGTCATCGGAGGCAGGTCTCTTTGTTCCTCTGGGAGAGGTGTCTGCCGGTGGGCTGCATGCTGCTGTCGGGGCAGGTGATGTGGTGGAGGCAGTAGAGTGGGAATGTGGGGAGGCAGGTGGTGTGGGTGTGTGAACAGGGGTGTGGACAGGGGTGGGGATATGGAAATAATGGGTAGGAAAAGTAGGGAATTGAACATCGGGAAAATTCAAAGTGTGGGTAATGAAGTTTACCGTCGAGTGTGCGAAGTCCCGAATGAACGTCATCAATCCCATTTGTCTCTCCTCTACCCGTTGTAGCGTAGCAAGGAGGAGGGCGGACTGGTCTGTCAGAGCGATGGCGGTAGCAGGTTCCGGGGTAGGCTCCTCTGATGATTCTTCTGGGGAGCCGGCTGGGTTGAAAGATGAGACAGGTGTAGCCACGACCAGCTCCATGAGGCTGTTGATGTTGTTGTCTGTCCAACCTCTGCCCTTCCTTATTTTGTCGGAAGGTTCCTCGGGGACAGCGGCACAGCGGCAGAGGGAAGTTATTGTAAACGGCAGGCAGAGGCGGGAGTCGGAACGGAAGGCGCAGTCCAGGATGCTATCCCTCATATATCGGCCCACGTTGATAGGCCTGTCGTGCATGATGGAATGAATGAGGGCGAGCCGCTGCCGGTTGACTGTCGTGTGGTGGGAAGATGGCAGGATACGCTTTTTGATGAAAGTGTTCCAAAGTTTGGCTTCCGAGAGGAGCTTCCCCCTGTTGACGGAGTGGGGGTTCTTTTTGCTGGTCGTCCATGATGTTCCCTCCTCTGTCAACTCCACCATGACAGCATCATAAGTGGCAGCATCGAGGGTGTCGAGGAATTGCTGGTGAGCATCATCATCGGGGCCAAAGAAGAGGCCAAACATGTGGTTGATGTTGTCGGCAGTGAAGGGCACCTTTACACCTCGAACGGTGACAGATGTCGCCGTTTTGCTGTCTATGGCAGCATAGAATTCCCGGACTAATGTGTCGTTTAGCTCTGCCGGTTGTTCCGCAAAGTGCTCCCATAGTTGAGCCGTGATGGCCTTTACAATGAACGGCCGGAGTCCCATGTTGGGTGCCTGTCGGATGTACACGAAACCACGTTCCTCCCATAACTCCTTTGTGGCGAAGGGCGTTGCTGCTGCTGAAGAAGAGGCTGAGGCAGCACTACGGCGGGTCTGTCTAGACGACATATTAGTGCAAGGGTTGTGAAAAATGAAGAAAGCAAATAAAACTAGGGGAGAAAGCAAGGAAGAATGATCAGAAGTGAGAAAAATGAAAATGAAAACGGGGTTTTATAGCGGTCGAGGTGCTGCCCGTTTAATGCTGTAACGGCAGGCGTGAATAACGGGGCGACGGATGGTATTTAGCGTGTCTGACGCGTCTGACACGTATTTATGCGTCTATTACGCGTCTGCCACACGCTTCTGCGTCTGTCGTGTCAGTCTGTTGACAGCCTGTCTTATCTGTCCGCGGCGGCAGCCGAAACGACATGCTTCCATAAATGGGTTGTATTGGGCTGATGGATGGGTGGTGGGCTTTGGTCACTTCTTCTCTTCTTCTTGACTCCTTTATTTCCTAAAAGTAGAAATTAATAAAGCATTATTCGAAAAATAAACCTAATTCCTAATAAATAATAATAATAATAATAAAATAAAAATAAAACTTAGGTTAAATTAGGGGTGCCTTGTGGGGCATCTCCTAAAGTAACCACTTCCTATATTCCTGGGGCTTCAGTCCCCTGATAATGCTTGAGGCGCTGTCCATTGACTTTGAATTGGTGCCCGTCTTTTAATGATTGTATAGTGATGGCACCATGGGGAAAAACTTGTATCACTTGGAATGGGCCAGACCATCTAGACTTTAGCTTTCCTGGGAAGAGTTTAAGTCTAGAATTAAACAACAATACAAGCTGCCCTGGGCAGAACTGTCGTGGCAGCAACTTCCTGTCATGCCACTTCTTTGTTTTCTCCTTGTATATTCTTGCATTGTCGTAGGCCATTGTCCGTAATTCTTCAATCTCGTTCAGGTCTAATAACCTTTTCTGGCCGGCCTTGTCCAAGTCCATATTCACTGCCTTGATTGCCCAATATGCTTTGTGCTCGATCTCGACAGGCAAGTGACGGGTTTTCCCATAAATCAGTCGGTATGGAGACATGCCCAATGGAGTCTTGAAAGCTGTTCTGTATGCCCATAATGCATCATTCAGAAGTAAAGACCAATCTTTCCTAGTTGGTTTAACCATCTTTTCTAGAATGTTCTTTATTTCCCTATTGGATATCTCAGCCTGTCCATTGGTCTGTGGGTGGTATGCTGTCGCGATCTTGTGCTTGGCACCATATTTCTTCAAGGCGACAGCAATTACCCTATTATCAAAATGTCTCCCTTCATCACTGATAATTGCCCTAGGGATGCCAAATCTAGAAAAAATGTTTTTGTGCAAAAACTTTTGGACCGTCTTGGCATCATTCTTTTGAGTGGCGATTGCTTCAACCCACTTGGAGACATAATCCACTGCTTGGAGGATGTACAAATTTCCACATGAAGATGGGAAAGGTCCCATAAAATCAATCCCCCAAACGTCGAAGATCTCGACTTCTAAAATGTTCTGTAGTGGCATCTCGTTTCTCCTCGAGATGTTACCTGTCCGCTGGCACCTGTCACAGTTCTTGTAAAATTCCTGTGCATCTTTATATAGTGTCGGCCAGTAGAACCCTGACTACAGCACCTTGGCAACAGTCTTATTCCCTCCTAAGTGACCTCCATATTGTGAAGCATGACAGTGATGGAGAATGTCTTCTTGTTCTTCTTGTGGTACACACCTCCTTATAACCTGATCTGCGCACATTTTGAAAAGAAGAGGTTCGTCCCAATAATAATGCTTAACATCATTTTGGAACCTCTTCCTGGCTTGATAATTAAGATCAGAAGGTAATATTCCGCTAACTATAAAATTAACGAAATCAGCATACCAGGGAAGGTCAGAAGACTTACCTGCCGTCATGGCTGTCGCGACAGCGATTACGGCAGCAAAGAGCTGCTCATCAGGGAAGGTCTCCAGTATGTTTGTTTCGTCTATGGGTAGACTCTGTCCCTTTTCCAACCTCGACAAGTGGTCTGCCACCTGATTTTCTGTCCCCTTTTTGTCCTTGATCTCAAGGTCGAATTCTTGTAATAGCAAGATCCACCGTATCAATCGAGGTTTTGCATCCTTCTTTGCGAACAAATACTTTAGAGCAGAATGGTCGGTGTATTATTACTTTCGTTCCAAGTATGTAAGAACGAAACTTGTCGATGGAGAATACCACAGCTAACAGCTCCTTTTCTGTGGTGGTGTAGTTCACTTGGGCGTCATTCAACGTCTTGCTGGCATAGTATATAACATGAAACAGCTTATCTCTGCGCTGCCCAAGTGCTGCCCCGACAGCATAGTCACTAGCATCACACATGATCTCAAACGGTTGTGTCCAGTCTGGTGGCTGTACTATGGGGGCTGTCACTAGCTTTTCCTTCAGAACCTTGAATGCTTCAGTACATTCCTCATTAAAGTCAAAGGGTCGGTTCTGTTCTAAGAGATGGCGTAGGGGCTTCGTGATTTTTGAGAAATTTGCGATGAATCTCCGATAGAAACCCGCATGCCCTAAAAAACTTCTAATGCCCATGACTGTGGTCGGCGGCGGCAACTTCTATATGACTTCTATTTTGGCCCTGTCGACTTCTATCCCACGGCAGCTAATCTTATGGCCAAGGACTATCCCTTCGTCCCCCATAAAATGGCATTTTTCCCAATTCAACACAAGGTTGGCTTTTTCACATCTTTCAAGTACCTTTTGAAGATTGCCGAGGCAACTTTCAAAATCGTCTCCAAAGAAAGAAAAATCATCCATGAAAAGTTCAAGGAAGTCCTCTACCATGTCGGAGAATATAGCCATCATGCACCTTTGGAAGGTGGCAGGTGCGTTACAGAGGCCGAACGACATCCTCCTAAATGCTTATGTTCCGTAGGGGCATGTGAAAGTCGTCTTTTCTTGATCCTCTGGTGCAATAGCAATTTGGTTATAACCTGAGTAACCATCAAGAAAACAATAGTAAGGCTTACCCGCTAATCTATCAAGAATTTGATCAATAAAGGGTAAAGGAAAGTGGTCCTTTCGGGTAGCTTTGTTAAGCTTCCGATAGTCCATACAAACCCTCCAACCGGTCACAGTCCTGGTTGGGATTAACTCATTGTTCTCGTTGGTTATCACGGTCATTCCTCCTTTCTTTGGAACGCATTGCACTGGGCTCACCCATTTGCTGTCGGAGATGGCGTAAATAATACCAGCATCTAACCATTTAATTATCTCTTTACGCACTACCTCCTTCATCGCAAGGTTCAACCGCCTTTGGGCATCAATAGTCGGCTTATGATCTTCCTCTAGGAGGATTTTGTGCATGCATATCGCCGGACTAATGCCTTGAATGTCTGCTATCGTCCATCCAATCGCCTTTTTGTGCTGCCTTAACATGTCGATTAGCTGTCGTTCCTGTTCCTGTGGCAGCTTAGCAGAGATGATTACGGGCAGTGTATCATTGCAACCAAGATAAGCATATTTAAGCTACCCTGGCAGGGGCTTAAGTTCTAAGATAGGTGGTTCAACAGTAGATGGCTTTTGGATTAAATGGTTATCCGAAGTGTAATTCAAAGGTTCGAATAACTTACCTGGACGATGGTCTAACCAGTTTACCTCCTCCTGACCTTCAGTATCAGATGTATCAGATTCAGAGGAGTCACTGTCGTCGGTGTTGTCGTCGTTGCTGTCGTGACAGGCCTGTAGGTGGCTGTCGCGGCAGTGACCAAATTTTATATCACGGCATCCCGACCTGATGCAGGGTTGATCAAAGGTCACCTCAATGATGGCCTTGCATTCCTCATCCACATCAGCATGTTTCATTGCTTGGAGAACATTCAACTTAATCTCTTGATCGTTTACTCGCATGGTGAGTTCTCCTTTCTCCACATCAATCAATGATCTTCCCGTGGCTAAGAAGGGTCGCCCGAGGATGACTGGTGCGTTTTCGTCTGCCTCACAATCCAAAATAAGAAAGTCAGCAGGAAAAATAAGCTTATCCACTCTTACCAGAATATCTTCAACTTTTCCCTCGGGATGAACGTAAGAGCGGTCGGCTAGCTGCAGAGTTACTGTCGTGGGCCGCGCCTTGCCAATACCTAGTTTCTGAAAAACAGATTTGGGCATTAGATTAACACTGGCACCAAGATCACAAAGTGCCTTACCCACAAATTTGTCTCCGATTACACAAGGTATGATGAAGCTCCCCGGATCCTTCTTTTTCTGGGGTGGTTGCCGATGAAGAATACTCATGCAACCTTCTTGCATCTTTACCGTTTCAAATTCCCCAAGTTTAGATTTTTTCGACATAACATCCTTGAGAAATTTAGCATAACCGGGCATCTCCCTAACAGCATCTAACAACGGAATATTAATGTGAACCTGTTTAAAAATATCATAAATCTTTTTAAGTTGAGATTCATGCTTAGCTTGCTGTATCCGTTGAGGGAAGGGTGGTGGAGGACGATAATCAGCAATGTGTCCTTCCCACTGCATGCGAATCTGAGGACGATAATCATCTTTTTTCTCCTCTGTCGCTTCTACTGTCGTGACAGGCTCATCGACAGCAGTCTGTTTATCTCCTGTCGGGGCAGCTTCCTCGGCAGGTTTATCCAAGGCAGGTTCCTTTTCTGTTTCAGCTTCTTTTTCCGGCCCTGGTAGTTTCTTCCCACTCCTAGTAGTAATTGCCTTACATTGCTCATGTGGGGGCGGTCTAGCATTTTCAGTATTGCTAGGGAATCCTCCATTCTACCTCGGCTTAATATGTTGAGAAACCTGACCCATTTGTGTCTCTATAGATTTCAACGTAGCCTCATGATTTGTCATTCTCATCTCGGTTTTATCCATAAAGGTTTCCGTCTTCTTGACAAACTGATTTATATTCTCCATATACGTACCGGTCTAAGACATAAAGGTGGCCAGAGTCTGTTCCAATATACTACTCGTGGCTGATGTTGCTGCTGCGGCGGCAGGTGCGGCGGCAGTTGCTGCAACTGTTGCGGCGGCAGTTGCTGTCTCGTCAGCAATCTAGGTCCTCCCTGATTCTGATTATATGCTTGCGGATTCAGGGCATTGTTAGGGTTACTCCAGGAAAATTTGAGATCTTTCCTCCAATTGGGATTATAGTTGTTGGAATTATAATTCGGCTTGTAATTTCCAACATATTTTCCCTCTTCTATATTTATTGGGCACTCATCCCTATTATGACTTCCCTCACAGACAGTACAAACT
This sequence comes from Hibiscus tridactylites, assembly GCA_958450335.1. NCBI lineage: Eukaryota > Viridiplantae > Streptophyta > Magnoliopsida > Malvales > Malvaceae > Hibiscus > Hibiscus tridactylites. The sequence goes on along the minus strand of OY288268.1, from coordinate 56,236,704 downwards.
TCCTCGACAGCAAATCCTCGTAATTCATCTTCATTTAATAAGTGTTTCATTGCCTTAGTAAGGAATGCTACCTGTGATTTCATAGTGCTGTCGGCTTCATGGTCCTTGACAGCAAGTACCCGTTTACCCCCTCTTCTAGCTGTCGGAAACTGCTCCTCATTCTTAGCTAGATTCTTCAAAACTTGCAATGCCTCGTATGGATCTTTATCCAATAATAATCCATTTGCTGCAGAATCAATCCGAATGCGAGTTTGTAAGTTAGCAGCATTATAGAACTTAGTTACCTGATTCCAGACGGGGAATCCATGCATCGGGCAGTTCCGTAGAAGAGTAGTAAATCTGTCCCAGGCCTCGTGCATCGGCTCATCATCTTCCTGTTGAAAAGTAGCAATTTCGTTACGTAATCGCTCAGATAAATGCGAAGGATTAAAACGAGATAAAAATTCACGAGTTAGATCTGCCCAAGTCATAATGGAACCCGGTGTAAGTTTATTCCACCAAGTTTTAGCTCTGTCCCTTAATGAATGGGGGAATAACCGAAGCCTCGGTATCTCCGGACTAACTCCTGGCAGTCTAAACGAACCACAGATCTCCTGGAACGTTTTGAGATGCTCCCTAGCATCTTCTGTCGCAGAACCACTGAACTGCCCGACATTGTTGATCATACTAAACATGACAGGTTTAAGCTCGAAGTTATCAACATCAATATCCGGCAGCGTGGTCTCCAGCTCTACATGATCGTTCAGCATGTAGTCACGACATCACCGTCGTTCATCTGCCCCAGGTGGGTCACCGACAGGCGGGTGGTTATCGCCAAGGGGTGGTATATGACCAACGGCAGGTTGGTTATGGCCCATCTTCTCTAGCTGTTCCTCGAGGTATTCGTTTCTGTCTAAAAGTCGGCGAAGTTGTTTCTTGAGACTGAAGGAACGTTTGATTTCCGGATCTAATGGATACTCAGGATCTTCACCTCTTTTAGATCTGCGCATAAACAAGAAAACCTCGTGAAAAGCGAGAGTTGAAAACACAAAAGAAAAATTAAATAAAAATAAAAACAAAAACGAAAACAAAAATAAAAATAAAAACGAAAAGTGCAATAAAAGAAAGATGTAGTTATGTTGCCAATCCCCGGCAACGGCGCCAAAAATTTGTTGCGTGTAAAAGAGTCTATCGCAATTGTAGTGCAAGTGTACACGACGCAAGTAGTAAAGTGATACGAAGTATCGGATATCGTCTCCACAGGGATTGGGCTAATAGCTTCACCTTGGTTTACTGCACGAAAGTAAAAGAAATATTTGAGAATTGTCACGAAGATAATAAAGTAAAAACGCAAATAAAGGATTGAGATATCAAGATAGAGAGAATGGGCTGGTATTGAATTGCTCGGTAGTGCAGGTATTGAATTGCTTAGGAACTCCAATTTTGTCGTCGTGCCCGTCGTCGACAGCACCTGTCGCGGCGGCTGTCTGTTGGCTGTCGCGGCAGCAGACACACCAACTCCGTACTTCAAGCTTGGCAAGAATCCCAGATCTGCCTTGGCCTATCCCTAGGTCCAAGTCTGTCGATGATCACGTCTTTGATGATACCTCCCGGCGTGAATTGAAGGATGAACACCGATGTGTATGAATTCTTCTTTAGCCACTTAACCTTGCCCTATCCCTAGGCACAAGATAGTTCAACTATAAACTAGAGAACTCGCTCTTATTTCTTTCGTATACTTAACTCTCCCGATGCTAAGTAAATGGGTAACCTCACAATGCTCTCCCGATGCTCTTGCAAGATGTTAAAACCAAAATAAGAGAACTTTGAAGTTTATTTTATTGAACTGAAAAATTCCTAAAACAAAACAACCCTTGCAACTACTTTACAAAACAACCCGTGGCCCTAGGGGGAATTTAGAACATGTCGGTGACGGGTGAACGACAGAGGGGTTTAGGTTTTGATTATGGGGTTTTCGATGCCTCCTAGGTTAAATCTATGCCCTTATATAAGCTTTGGGCTCAAGTATTCTAAGTTAACAAGGATTACAACTTTAATGAAAAGTAAGATTCTAATAAATGCTTAATCTCTAAGGATTCCTACTTTTCAGCCGCCTCCTTGTTTTATGGGAATTCCTCTCCTTGAGCTTTGGCTTGACATATCTTTTGATCCGGGGCTTGGAAAAATATGTGGCTTTCACACGACAGATGAGCAGCTTTTTCTCTATCTATCGAGGTCCACTTGACTTTTCCTCTTCATAAGTCTGCTGTCATCATGCTGTCACGACAGGTCCATGGCAGCTCCATCCTTATCGTCTGCTTGTCCAGTTTAGCTTTCCTGCTTCTCTGCCCTGCGCATGCCTTCTTTGTCAACTATGGCAGATACCTGCAAAAATAGCCATCTTTTAGTAGAATCCGTGCTTTTAATCCATTTGTGATGTTTTACTGAAAACAAACCTAAATGCAATGCAATGAATCTTGAATGCAGCAGAAATATGGGTTAAAAAGGGTGTAAATAATAGAACTTTTACACACTCAACATTAGTTATGAGAACAAAAATATCTTTTCCCTTCTTTTACCTTTAATTAAAAACCATTAATAAAACCTTTAATATTAAGAAAAATCTGGAGAAAACTCTTCTTGGGTAAATAGCTCCTTAAAGATTCAAAGTTTCAATCCTTTTTAAAACAGTCACAAAGTTTTCAAAAATTACATTTTAGTCACTAACCCAAAATGTCACACTTCCAAACCTCATTTTGTAAAATTGATTTCACCATTCCCTTATATATAATAAAAGAGGATTTTAAGATATTTTTCCATATTTTTAATGCAACCCGAACTAGGCTTTTCTAAAATCACCCTTTTATATTCGAACCACAACCCGACCGACCCGGTCCGAACCCAAAACTTCTAAGCTCAAAATTGGGGTGTTACATACTCGGTTCTTATTTTTTTATTTTTTTAATCTTAAAATTAAAAAAAATCACATATTAAACACAAAAATATTTTTTTTTTAAAAACTAAACTTAAAACTTAAAAGAGTATAATACAAACATAGAAAAAATGTAGAGATTTAAACTTAATTTTAGAGTGAAAATATTAAGAAACAGATTATTTTTAAATATAAAAATATGTATTAATTTTTATCGGGTCGGGTACCCGGTAAGGAGAAACTTTCGGCCCGTGTCTCGATAAATTTGTCGGGTTGGGTACCTGGCCTGGTCGGGTATTTTTTCCGGAAATTACTCGATATTTTAGGTTCGGGTCGTCGGATTTTTGGGTCGGGTCAATCGGGTCGGATATTTTTGCCCACCCCTAGTTATATGTAATATAAATGGTCATTGGATTGATATTTAGTTGGGCTTTGGGTTTTAATGAGAATAGAAATGGAATTTTTTAAGCGATTTTTAGTTTTGATGGATATGGTTTGTAAATGAACATTTGGGCTTTAATTTATTTTTGGGCTTGAGGCCCGGACGAAAATTGAGTACTACAGCGGCCTCTCTTTGCTTATTGTTGTGAAACATCAATAGAGCAAAGACTAAAAGATAGCCATTTTTGTTTGGTCGAATTGGAACAACCTTCCTGGCACGACTCTTCCTTTAACTCTAACCGAACCATCTTCCAACTTCTGGAGGAATAAAACTCATAGGTTGATCCGTTACACAACCAATGGAGAGTCAAGATCTGATCGAATCATCTATTTCATCCCATTTTTTGGAAAGATAAGACATGCAAGAGTAAAAAACAATTGTTTTAGACTACCCATTTATTTTTTTAAACTGTGAAATTAAAAGAGACGGGGTAAAGAGATGTTTAAATATGTGTGATCTGTTACGCCACCGACGACGAGATCGAGAGATTGGATCAAATTACGACTTCAACGAAGATGCATGATTCGGTGATTAGATTGCGATCAAGCTACAATTTTGATGAAAATACATAATCTGAGGAGTTAGGGGTGATCAAGCTGCAACTTTGACAATGAGGCGTGATCTGAGGAGTTAGTTTGGCGATCAAGCTACAACTCTGACGAAGAGGCATGATCTGAAGAGTAGGTGGCGATCAAGCTATGACTTTAACGAAGCGGCGTGATCTCAAGAGTAGGTGGCGATCAAGCTACGACTCTGACCAAGAGGCATGATCTGAAGAATTGGTTGATCCGCTACACTACTAACGGTGGGGCAGAACCTAAAAAAGAAGTATACAATAGTTAGTGATTGTTCACTTAGAGTTTTGAGTTTAGTTGTGCCTTTTTTCGCTTTAAGGGTTCGTCATTTCATGCTTGGTGTTGTTATCTTCCCTCTTTAAGGTTTCAACTTCTTTATTGATATATCTTTCCTTCATGGATAGGAATTTTTAGAAATTTTGACCTTTTGGTCAAAGTCAACATTGACGTCATGCTGACATCAGCAGTCAACGGACAAAGATCAACTGAGTTGACTCGGACGAGTTGACTAAGTCAACTGAGTTGACTCAGTTCAAGTCAAACGGGTCGAGTCAGATACGGGTCAAACTCAAGTTGGACTCGAGTCAGGTCAATCAGACTTGGGTTGGTCAATTCGGTTCGATTCGGGCAAAACTAGTTCAAGACGATTTAGCTTAGTTCGATCCAAGAGAAGATCGGTTTAAGGCCGGTTCATTTAGGCCACCATCGAAGGCGGTCGGAAATCGCCTTGGACACCGCATGTGTTGCACGCGTGGCCCTAAATGGCCGAAAAACACCTAGAATGCCAAATTTTCTAGAATTCATCAACCCACAACAATTTTACTACCGATATTAAGTCAAAACTTACTGGAACTTACCAAAATGACCCAAAGTCGATCGAAACTAGTGTGGCTCTGAGGAGGCTTAAATGGCGATGGACGGACGCTCAACGGACAAGGTTTGCTCGGCTCGGCCTGGGGAGGACGATGGTGGCGGTCGTGACTCAAACGGACGGTGGTTGTGGCCGAAAAACAAAAAAACCCAAAAGGGTTTAACCCTAGGTTCAACGAACCTTCAACCCTTAATTTTCAACGATCAGGATGGCGGTTGCGTGAGTGGTTTGAGGGGTTTTGATCAGGACGATGTGGCGGTTTGTTTAGCGATGGCGGTGGTGACCACGGTCGGGCGATGGAAAAGATCGGGTAGGGAATGGTGATGGAAGATTGGAGGGTTGGAGAGATGAACGGTCGCAAATCTAGATCTGGATATTTCCAGAGTTGGCATTTAGTTCGAAAATAATGGGTGATTGGGATATTTTATTATTTTATTTATTTTAACTTTCGAGGTCCCCTTATTAATAAATGGGTGTAAAAAATAACCAAGAGCTTCCTTAGCTTAGATGGTTGGGTACTTAGTTTAAAATGCTTAAGGTTGTAGGTTTAACTCTCCCAAGCGCCACTTTCACATTTTTTAACCTTATAAATATAGGGGGTGTTACATAAGTTGAGCTAGCTAGCTGAGTGAGCTTACATAATTTGGGAGCTGAATTGAGATGTTATGAGCTGCCCTTAGCTAGGTAAGCTTATCTTGAAATGTTCTTGAGCTAACTCGAGCTATTTGGAGCTTTAAGAGGTTGTTTAAGAGCTTGTATTCCTTGGCCGATTTGTATGAGTTGTTTTGAGCTTCACGAGCTAAAGATGAGTTACCCTTTAATCCCCTTGCTTATGTGGCTTATATATCCTGTAAAGAAAACACAAACAACATAAGAAAATGCAATTTGATATAAGTTAAGGTAGTGGCTGTAAACCTTGTTAGAAGGTTGAACCACTATAAATTCTTGTGTCCCAATTTTTTATCTTTCCAATTGTTTCCACCGATTTTTTAAATTGCCAATTCACCTCTTCTTGGCCTTCCACCATTGATTGATCATCTCTGAAGAACTAAGTGTTTTGATATAATAATTGAAAAATGCTTTAGAAAAATTTGAAAAGAATTTAAAACATATCTTTAAGTCCAAACAACTTGAAAATAAGTTTGAGGTGTTTAAAAAAGTTTTTGGCAAAGTTTTAAACGTCCTAAAGTAGTCAAACCTGTCTTTTTAGCACTATCGTATCGATACGGTATACCCTGTATCGATACCTTTTTACTCCATATTTGATTCTGTCAAAACTCGTACCGATACAGGCTTGCTCGTATCGATAACGAGATGGGTCGTACCGATACGCCTTTAAGCGTACCGATCCCTGCTTTAACATCCCCCAACGGCTAGTTCTGAAGAAGGGCGTACCGATACTGGCACCCGTGTACTAATACGGTAGGCACCAGAACTGCAATTAATGTGGGAAATAAAGACCCCGACGGCTCCAGAGCATCCCCAACGGCGAGCTTAAATTGTGTAAACACCAACCTTGTGATGTATTTAGTTTACCCAAACAAATCCCTTGTAAAAGGAGAGGTTCTAGTTTAGCCTTGAGAGAAAAACTAGAGTTGGTTCTATATTAGCCAAGTCCAAAAGATAGAGTTGTTAAGGTTTCCTCCTAAATCGGGAAAAAGGGGACGAATTCATTGTTGAGTGAATTGGGAAATCCTTAGTGGTGTGCTAAGGTAGTGGACGTAGGTGCTTGTTAGAAGGCCGAACCACTCTAAAATCATTGTGTCACTTGTCTATCTTTATTTCGATTTTAGCCAATTCAACCACCAAACATTTACAACCCTCCTTGACGGTTTCGGTGATTGATTCGAGCGTGCTACAAGCCCAACAATTGGTATTAGAGCCTCGTCTCCATCGAAGGACTAACATTCAGGAGTAAAGATCATTTGCTCGAGTCTACCGTTCAAGAAAATGGCAAGATTTGAAGAATGTCGCTCTATCTCGTGTCCTCCACTCTTCGAATGAGAAGCATACTTCCAATGGGCAAATATCATGAAATTCTTCATGAAGTCTCAAGACCATGAGGTTTGGGACATCATTGAAGATGGGTATTTGGAAGCTCCAAAGAAGAAGAAAAAGCAAAGGAGTGCCAACGACACGAAGGCAAAGCTAAACACCAAGGCGATGCACATTCTCTATTGTGGCCTTAACGAAGAAGCTTTCAAGAAGATCTTCACATGCAAAAGTGCCAAAGAATTATGGGAAAAACTTGAGAAGCTTTATGGCAGCAAGAAGGGAGAAAATAAAGATGATGATCAATCATGTGCAAACCTTCTCTCCAATCCAAAGGTGGATGATGTTTTGGCTCTCGATGAGCCCGATGTATCTTCTAACTCAAATTAATTAAAGTCTTATACATTTGATGAGTTTCAAGATGCTTTCGATGAATTATTTTTGGAATTTTAAACCACGAATTCCAAATTTAAGAAAATGATTTCAAAACTCGAAATTGAAAATGATTTTCTTTTAAAAACAAAAGTGGATTTTAAAAACCAAAATGAAATTTTGAAAAATGATTTAGAGTTTTCAAAAACAACCAAAGATGTTTTAGAAAATGAAAATCTTGATTTAAACGTTAAGCTTGAAAGCTTAACAAAAGAAAAAGAAATTATTTTCAATAATTCATCTTGTCACATAATGGCAAAATGCTCATATTGCCATTATCATGGTCATTCCTTACATACTTGTCCTATTAAGAAGAGAAAATCTTATAGGATTAGACAAGTATGAGTTCCTAAGGGAACTAAAGACACTGTGACTAACGTAAATGGATTCAAAGCAATTTGGATACCAAAAATCAAGTGAATGTCTTTTGTAGGTGTGTTGGAGCAATGGCAAGTAAAGCAAAATCAAAGAATGCTCAAATCACACATGAAAAGAAGATTGTGTAACCTCTAAGCTTAATGCTTTATTTTATACATTTGGTTATCTAACTTTTGTTTAAAGTCTTGGATTATTTGTTAAGCCTAATATGATGCAATGAGTAAGGGGGAGCCACTTTTAAAACCAAACATTTTAATAGTTTCAAAATTTAAACTTCCATTGTTATTTTGAGCCTAAAAGTATTTTGAATTCTTTTTTATATAACAAAAAAGAGGAGAGATTGGTTTGAAAAATTGTGTTTTTCAAATGAATAAGGGGAGCTTTAATTACTTTTTTATATTTCATCTCTTATTCAAAATTTTAAACTTAAAAGGGGAGAATCCCAAACAATTTTTCAAGTTGGTTTTATTATATTAAAAAGGGGAGATTGAAGAACTAAGTGTTTTGATATAATAATTGAAAAATGTTTTAGACAAATTTGAAAAGAATTTAAAACATGTCTTTAAGTCCAAACAACTTGAAAATAAGTTTGAGGTGTTTAAAAAGGTTTTTGGCAAAGTTCTGAACGTCCTAAAGCAGTCAAACCTGGCTTTTCAGCACTACCGTACCGATACGGTATACCCCGTATCGATATCTTTTTACTCCATATTTGATTCTTCCAAAACCCAAACCGATACGCATTTAAGCGTACCGATCCCTGCTTTAACAACCCCCAACGGCTATTTCCCAACGGTCTTTTAAAGTGCAGACCGTATCGATACGCTCCCTAGCGTATCGTTATGCATAGGCTGGCAAGAGCCCAACGACTAGTTCTAAAGAAGGGCGTACCGATACGGGTACCTGTGTACCGATACGGTAGGCACCAGAACTGCAATTAATGTGAGAAATAAAGACCCTGACGGCTAGTAACGGCTACAAACTCAATTGAGACTATAAATTGAAGGCTGGAACACTTGGAGAATGTTAGAGACTACATCTAAGCAACATGATCAAGAGAAATAGAGTCTAAATCTTTATTTTACCTTTCTCTAAAATACAACAACAATGCAATTTTTAAAACATAAATCTTAGATTTAAAGCAAAACCAGTTAAGGAAAGACGTAATGAAACATAATCATCACAATACATGGTATGCACATGCATAACCAAAACCCAGTGGGACTACACATCACCGTTCACAACAACTAGTAGTTTTCCGATGGGACTACACATCACCGTAGTAACGAAAACCATCACGTGAGGCTCGACACCAACAACGATTACACAACAACATTAATGTAGACTAAAAACAATCTAAAAACACCACAACACACATAATTGAGAACACCCATAATCAACCAAACAAGCGAGAATAGATACACTTACACTCAGGTCTAGGTTAGTCTCTAAGACTCCACTCAAACCCTAAAACCTTCATTGAACGCATTTTAAATCTCAAAACAGTTTCCACTCACCGATTAAGCCCAACGAAAGCCGAAACACTGTTCTCAAGCCTCCGTAGTATCCGGTATCGCGCCCAAAGCACCCGAACCCGATTCCTCTATTTGAAGCAACCCAAAACAAACTATTAGGACACCAATACACTTGTAAACTAACAACAACTCGGAAACTCAATCTTGCAACCAAAACACATCGATTCGAACACAAATTTCATCCAAACTTCACCATTTTCGTTCTAAACAAACCCCACACTGAAATCATCCATGTCAACCATCAAAATACATCTAAAATAATTTAGAAACATTCCCCAACATCAAGGGAACCACCAGCCACATTTTCAACCTAAAACCAACCCAAAAACTCAACATTTTCAACCTAAAAATCTCATTTTTATACTCATTTCGGGTTTCCCACCATTTGCCATATTTTTAACATTTTTAAGACACCCAAGCATGATCAAAAACACCCTTAAACATTACATTAGAAAACCCACACGAAAAAACCCATAAAAATACTCATTTTCTCAAACCCAACACCAAATCAAAATGCATTTTAATGGCTTTTAAAAGAAAGTTTTAAAGAAGCACAAGCTAGATAGGTAAGAACTGACACAAGGGAGAGATTGCCTTCAAAAATCTTGCTTGGATAAGGGAATGGGCAATGGAATAGTGATTTTAGGGTTTAAGAGAGGTTTTTGTGAAAATGTGTGTTTGAAAAAGATGACACTTTTGATTTTCTTTTCAAACTTTTCCTTTTTCTTTCTTTATTCTTTTACTCAATTCCCATCTTCTATTTTCATTAATGGTATTTTCGTAAATAAAGGCAACTTTTATAAAATCATCATTTTAAATCTAATTTTAACCTGGATTAATTTTAGATTAACACTGATAAACTCTCGGGCCCTAAGTCGGGGCATTAAAGAGCTGGTTTCACTCCTTGTGTGTCAAGTTACCATCTTTGCTTGTGGTGGGATAGCCCTAGGGCTAGCCTATTCACATAAGATCATCGATGCTCATGTAGCTTTTCTTTTATGTACTGTTTGGAGCACAATCTGCCGAGGGTCTCATCCTCATAATGTTGGATTCAGATTCCATGTCTTAGATGAGGCACCCAAGTTGTTTCCACCAAGAAATGTAGTGCCACAAAATCACTCGTCGATCATAGAAAACCTTTGGTTCCCGGAATCTAATACTACTTACATTAAAAAGAGGTTCACATTCGACGCGAAATCCATAACCGAGCTAAGGGTTGTTGTTAAAGGAGAACTCGAGGCTACATTGTCTCAGGTTCAAGCTTCATCGAGTTTTATCAGGAAGCGGTGACGACGGCAGGAGGCAGCGGCGGCGACGGTAGTAACGATGACGACGACTTGAATTTCAAATAAACAAAAATTAAGGGTTTGCAATTTAGGGGTAGATAGGTATTTTGATCTATGTTTAAAAGAAAATTAAAAATAAAATAATATATTTTAAGTAATTTACCTTTAATTTTAAAAATAATTTATAGTTATATGTCGAGTCCTTTAAATTTTTAATCTTTATAAATTGAATTAATGGTGCTCATTGATGCCCATCGTTAGTGATGTTCGTCGGTGCTCGTCGAGCGTGACAGACTCATCCATAAAAATAACATTGGAAATTTTGCAAAACCCGAGAAAGGTAAGAAATATGAGAGAATTAAATTGATTGATGAATTATTTTTAAATGGAAATTGATTTATGAAATATAAGAAGGCATATCTTGAATTATTTTATAAGTATGCGACTAATTTGAGGAATTTATCACGTGATTTGAATGTTCTTTTGATAACTCCAAATAAACGTTGGCATGGAAATACAATTGAGTTTGTGATGGGTTTATGACTATCTACGTTGGAAAAGAATAGATATAAAAAATTAACTATTTCGACAAAAAGAGAGACTCTATGCTAGGAATAATTTTTTAAGGTAAATTACGCAAGATACCACCCAATTATTGTAGATGACTTGTTTTTGTCATCGATCTTCGAATTGGTTCAATTTTACCACTAAATTTTAGTTTCGACTCGTTTATGTCACTCCGCTCGTAACTCCTTAATGGGGCAATAACATGGTTGAGGGTCGATAACGTGGAGACCAAATCAAAATGACGTTGTTGCCCGAAACAACCTAAAATGACGTCGTTTTGACGATTAATAAAAATTTAAGAGAATTACTCTTATAGGATTTTGATCTTGAGACATTTAGAATTAAATACTAAGGTTAAACCACCAAACTAACTTATTTTTTTGATAAAGTACTAACACAAATAATATATATATATATATTAACTACCGTTGTTGGGATTAATTTATTTCATTTTTGTTAAGGTTTTTCAATTTAAATAATAACAAAACTAGTCCTCAATGTATTAATGGATTTTAATTGCGCCCTTTATTTTTTAAATTCCAACCTCATTGTTTCAAAAATTTACAAACAAACCTTTTTATTCTTTATTTTCGCCTAATATAATAACAAAATTATTCCTGAACATTTCATTACTTTTTTACAACATCAATCTCATAATTTCAAAAAATTCAAACATCAACAATAATGAAATTAAAAAAATGAGTTTAACAAATAAACGAGTAAAAAAGAACTTTTGCTCATTTTTTTTAATTTCATTATTGTTGAGGTTGGATTTTTTGAAATTACGAGATTAATGTTGTAAAAAAGGAAATGTTGAGGACTAATTTTGTTATTGTATTAGACGAAAATAAAGAATAAAAATGTTTGTTTGTAAATTTTTGAAACAATAAGGTTGAAATTTAAAAAATAAAGGGTGAAATTAAAAGCTAGTGAAATATTCAAGACTAGTTTTATTATTATTTGAATTAAGAAACATTAAAAAAATTAAATTAACCTCAATTGCAGTTAATATATATATATATATTATTTGTGTTAGTAGCTTATAAAAAATATAAGGTAGCTTTGTGGTTTAACCTAAGTATTTGATTCAAAAGGTCATACGATGAAACCCATAAGAGCAATTCTTTTAAATTTTCATCCATCATCAAAACGACGTTGTTTTAAGTTGTTTTAGGCATCAAAACAATTGTATTGGTTTGGTCTCCACGTCATCGATCGTCAGTCATGTCATCACCCCGTTAAGGAGTTAACAGCGGAATGACATAAACAATTCGAAAATTAAAGTTTTGTGGTAAAATTATACCAATTCGAAGGTTAGTAACAAAAACGGGTCATATCTTAAAATTGGGCAGTATCTAGCGTAGTTTATCATTTTTTTCATCAATTTTAATTAACTATTTGTGTTTGTGTTTAGAAAAATGTCCACTAATTGAATAGTTCACAAGTTTGAGAGCAGTGGAGAAGAGAAATTGGTTGAAAGAGAAGACTGAAAGTTAATTGTGAAAATTGAAAAGTCTTATAAAAATTTTAAGGTATATATTTTGTAGATTTATTTAATTAGTTTTGAGTTATTTGTGTTTGTGTTTAGAACGATGTCCGCTTCTAGAATCACTTGTTTTGAATTATATAGCTTGGATTATGACCATTTGAACAATAGTACAAATCTCTACTAAATTGTTCGAATCAAATCGCAAATCAACTTTGTTGAGTGGATCGAATGATCGAAATGAACCAAGAGGGGGGTGAATTGGATTTTTAAAGGTTTAGGTGGTGGAAATTGCAAATGAAAAAGATAGACAAGGAATTTTGAGAGTGGTTCAAGTTCCAAATGTACTCTACATCCACTACCTTAGCTTCACTAAGGATTTGCAACAATTCCACTAATTGCTCTTCCCCTTTTCTAGGCTAAGGAGGTAACCCTTACAATTTTCGGTTAAATTTTCTACCCAAAATTTAACCCAATCCTCACACAAATATAACAAAAATTTTGTTGGCTAAGAAAGTATCTCTCAATACAAATTGTAGCCCAATTACAAGCACTCAACCCAATTAAAATGATAAGAATGAAAAATACAATTGGGGTTTCTAGACAATATTGGGATTTAGGCACAAATGCTTGGATTTGATGTTTGGATGTTTTCTTTTGGATCAATAGTTGTTGCTGGAGCTTTTAGAGGTCCCTTTTATACCTTCTCATTGATTTCTAGCCGTTGTGGTTGTTGCATTCATCAATAGAGCCGTTGGGGGTGTTATCTCACCTCCAAAAATTAGCCACAATTTTTTGGCTCCTCGAACTCCTCAACAAAATGGGGTAGTTGAGAGGAAAAATAGAACTTTGTAAGAAATGGCTAGAACTATGCTTTGTGAAAACAATTTACCTAAATATTTTTGGGCGGAAGCCATAAACACCGCTTGCTATATTGTAAATCGAGTAATGATTAGGCCAATTTTAAAGAAAACACCTTATGAGATTTTAAAATCTAAAAAGCCTAACATTAGCTATTTTCACCCTTTTGGTTGCAAGTGTTTTGTTTTAAATAATGGAAAAGACAACTTAGGTAAATTTGATGCAAAAAGTGATGAAGTTATTTTCATAGGTTACTCTTTAACCTCTAAAGCCTATCGAGTATTTAACAAAAGAACTTTAGTAGTAGAAGAATCTATTCATTTTGTATTCGATGATAACCTCCTTCCTAGGAAGGATTCTTGTGATGATGATGATGTAGGAATCATAAATGCCTTTGATGGAGGACAAACTTCAAAGGAGGATGAGATTCCAACAAAAGAACAGGACACACAAGATTCACCTCTTGAAGCCTTGAAGGACTTGGCTCTTGAGGGAAAGGAAGTGAGCTACCCAAGGGAGTTGAACTATATCAAAGATGGGGAAATCTTGGGTGATCCATCGAAGGGGGTAACCACTCGATCTTCTCTTAGATTAATGAATCATGTTGCATTTATCTCATGCATAGAGCCTAAGAATATTAAAGAAGCATTGAAAGATGACTTTTGGATTATGGCTATGCAAGAAGAGTTAAATCAATTTGAGAGAAGTAACGTTTGGACATTAGTTGATAGGCCTAGTAATCAATCTACCATAGGAACTAAATGGGTCTTTAGGAACAAGCTAGATGAGAGTGGTAACATTGTAAGAAATAAAGCTAGACTAGTAGCACAAGGTTACACTCAAGAAGAGGGAATAGATTTTGATGAAACCTATGCACCCGTAGCTAGAATGGAAGCCATTAGGATGTTGCTTGCATATGCATGTTATCATAATTTCAAGCTTTTTCAAATGGATGTTAAAAGCGCATTTTTAAATGGTTTTATAAATGAAGAAGTGTATGTGGAACAACCACCGGGTTTTGAAGACTCAAAATTTCCAAATCATGTTTTCAAACTCACCAAAGCTCTTTATGGTTTAAAACAAGCTCTTAGAGCTTGGTATGAAAGACTTTCAAACTTTTTAATTGAAAAAGGATTTGAAAAAGGTAAGGTGGACACTACACTTTTTATAAAAATGTATAAAAATGACATCTTAGTAGTTCAAATTTATGTTGATGATATTATTTTTGGTTCTACTAATGAATGTCATTGTCAAGAGTTTGCTAAGTTAATGCAAGGTGAATTTGAAATGAGCATGATGGGGGAGCTCTCATTCTTTTTGGGACTCCAAATCAAGCAAAAGAAGGATGACACCTTCATCAATCAAGCAAAATACATAAAGGATATGCTCAAGAAGTTTGGCTTGGAGAATGCAAAGCCTCAAGCCACACCTATGAGCTCATCTACAAAGCTTGACAAAGATGAAGAAGGTAAGTGTGTTGACTCTAAGCTTTACCGTTCTATGATTGGATCATTGATTTACCTTACCGCAAGTAGACCGGATATCTTGTTTAGTGTTTGCTTGTGTGCTAGGTTTCAAGCCAGTCCTAGAGAGTCTTACCTTATAGCCGTTAAGAGAATTTTTAGGTACCTTAGAGACACTCCTTGTTTAGGTCTTTGGTACCCTAGAGACTCTACCTTCAACCTTCATGCTTATTCGGATGCGGATTATGGGGGTTACAAAATCGATAGGAAAAGTACTTCGGGAACTTGTCAATTCCTAGGTAGTATGCTCATATCTTGGTTCTCTAAGAAACAAAATAGTGTAGCCTTATCTACCACCGAAGCCGAGTACATATCCTTAGGGAGTTGTTGTGCTCAAGTCCTTTGGATGAAGCAACAACTCTTAGATTATGGAATTAAAGTTGAAACCATACCCTTAAAATGTGACAACACTAGTGCAATATGTCTAACAAAAAATCTCATCCAACACTCTAGAACCAAACACATAGAAATAAGGCATCATTTCATTAGAGATCATGTCCTTAAGGAAGATGTGGTTATAGAGTATGTAGACACCTTAAATCAATTAGCGGACATATTTACAAAACCTTTAGACAAAGAGCGTTTTTGGTCCCTTAGGAGAGAGTTAGGTCTAGCTAGCCTATCTTGACCTTTTAGGACCTCTTTTGTGCACAAATTTGCTTGATCTTGTGAATTTGCATGTTTATGTGTTGTAACTCTTGAAAATATCCAAGCCTATAGTTAGGGGGAGTATGCCTCTATTAAAATATGCTTAGAACTGTTCATTCATCATTTGCATATCTTTAGGAGATGTTAAAATCGAGCCTATGGTTGTTCTTTAGAAATAAAGATGCATTTCTGGGCATAGGGTATCGATACGGATCTACGCGTATCGATACGTGTTCTTCATTCTAATTCCCAGAATTCATTTAGCTTAAACGGGTATCGATACGATTAAACCCGTATCGATACGAGCATCAAATCGTTTCGATACGGATCTCATCCATTTCGATACGATTCTCCAACAGGCATTTTTAAGGAAATGACGTTTCTACCCCCGTATCGATACACCCTCAGGCGTATCGATACTCGATTGCGCAGACAGCTTTTAACTTGGCATTTAAAATGTTTAACTTTTACCAAAACTAAGATTCTTTAAACCCTAAAAACCCTAGCCGTTTTTGCCTATGAAAGGGCTCTTCCTCCCTCATATTTTCACATCACAACTCAAAATCTACAAGAGTTTTTTCTATCAAGCCAAGCTTTAGGCTCTTTCTCATCACAATTGTGCTAGATTTTTCTTCAATCTCTCAAGTTTCTATCAAGGTAAAAAATCTTTCTTTTTCTTTTTCAATTTTTTTTTTGTTTTTGATTTTATGATTCATATTTTTTTTTAAACTTTTGTTCTTCAAAATTTCTTTTTTTCTTCAAATCTTTATTTTATTTTCAAATTTCTTTTACCTTGGTTCTTAACCAAAATTGAAGAAATCTTTATGCATGATTTCTCTTTTAGATCATGGCACCAAAGGAATCGAGGAAGCGATCAAGGGTTTCTCAAACCGGTGAATCATCCACTCTTGGATCGATTGCACGTCCGAACTACACTTCCATCTATGAACATTCCTTTGAAGGTCCCACGGGTCTAGCATATTTTCGTCAATTCGAGAATTATAAGATTCATGCGGAAAGGGTAATATCCATTTCTTTTCTCGACTCAGAGCGCTTTAAATTTGAATATCTTTCTTTGCTTCGTCGTTGGAATTTCATGGATTTCCTATCTATTCCCGGTTTTTATTATCGTCTTTTGGTTTTGATTTTCTACACTAATGCCAAATATATTTCTCGCAATGGGGAAGTTGTCGCCATTAGTTCTTATCTCATGGGAAAGAAATTCATCCTTGATGTCCAATCCATTTGTGAAGTTTTTAAATTAGAGGATGAAGGCATTGATGATGAGGATGCTTTGGGGCATGTTCTTAGTGGCTCCGTGACCGCCCTAAATGCTCAAGATCGGATCCTTCATTTAATGGTGTCTTGGTGGTTTCGTCCCTCCGGAGGAAAATATTCTTCCATCCGTCAAGTGGATGATTTTTGGATCCGTTGCTTCCGTGAGCGAAAGTGCCCAAATCTTGATCGAATCATGTTCGGGGAAATCTTCTATCTTGTGCAAAATCGTCAAACCTCTCTCGTCACCTCCTTTACATATGGTGCGGCCTTAAGTTATTTCTTTGTTAAAAAAGGATATTGATTGCTCTTTTGACTACCCAACTCCCCTTACCGATCCCATTGATGAGCGATCTCTTGCACGCGCAAAGTTCCAATATCTTAATGGTGAATGAGTACGTCTTGTCGAGCTACCACCCGAGGCCGCCGCCGTATTTGAAGAACCTCAAGCTCCTCAAGCCCCTCAAGCTCCACAACCCTCCATGGATGCTCTCATGACATATCTCAATGAGCAATTTACCGGGTTACGCACGGACATGGGAAATCGTCTTACCGCCCTTGAAACAACTTTTGATACAAGGATGACGAGCATGGAGAATCGCCTCACATCTCTTGAAAGCGGTCACAATTCTTTGAATATTTCCATCTCCGCTTTCCATGATGAGTGGCGCAATAGCATGAGGAACAATGATCCAATGGGAGTTGATGATGAAGATGATGAAGACAACAATGATGATGCCTAGACGTTTCTTCTTGCATCTCATGCATATCATTTAGGATTTTCTATTTTATGCATCTTTGTTTTATGTTCTTAGGATTAAGTTTTCTTTATGTTTAAACCTATGCTTTGATTTTCTATTTTTGTTTGGATTTTGAAGTTTGATGCTATGATTAATAATAAATGTTGCTTATTTATACCTTTGCCTATGTTTATGCACTTCTCTACTGTCTCAATATTTTTGATCTCACAAAAAGGGGGAGAGAAACTAGCTCAAAACACTTCAAAAATTTTGATTTTAACTCAAAAGTACCAAGCTTATATTAAGGGGGAGTTAACTTTGTAAAGTTTTTCAAAGTGTCAAAAATTTTAAGTTTTAGTTTTGTTATATCAAAAAGGGGGAGATTGTAAAACCTATGTTTGATTTTGATATAATTAAATCTTTAAGGATCAACTTGAAAAACTTAAAATTGTTTTATAAGTCCCTTAATAAGTTTTAAATCACCAACTCTTTAAAACTGATTTGAAAAACTCAAACTCAAAATATTTTCTAAGTGTTCCAAGGCCAAACTATTGAAAAACGTCCAGGTGTATCGATACACTTCCAAGCGTATCGATACCTTTTTACCAAAGTTGGCTACTGGAGGAACACGTATCGATACGGCAAACCCTCGTATCGATACGCCCCTTTGTAAAAGTCTAAAGAGTTTGAATGGCGTACCGATGCGTCAAACCCTTGTATCGATACGGCCTTAATAAATTTTTAAATACAAGTCGGTTTAAATATTTTGACCGTTGGTTGGTAACCAAATTTTAAATGGTCGTTGACCCGTATCGATACGCCAAACCCTCGTACCGATACGGAAATCGACAGTGAGCTAAGTTGAGAAAAATGTATCGATACGGCAAACCCCCGTTTCGATACCCCGTACCGATACGCTTACGTGCGTATCGATACCCCTTATTTATTGCACACAACGACTCTTTTTTTTCTGAGACAGGTATCGATACGGATCCCCGTGTACCGATACGCATAGCTGCAGAAGTGCATTTATGGTGGTAAGAGAGGGTTCCAACGGCTCCATTTATGTTCCCAACCACCCAAACGGCTAGAATTCAATGAGAAGGTATAAAAGGGACCTCTAAAAGCTCCAGCAACAACTATTGATCCAAAAAGAAAGCATTCATACATCAAATCCAAGCAATTGTGCAAAACTCCCATATTGTCTAGAAACCCCAATTGTAATTTTCATTCTTATCTTTTTCAATTTGGTTGAGTGCTTGTAATTGGGCTACAAATTGTATTGAGAGATACTATCTTAGCCATCAAATTCTTTATTACCTTGTTGTGAGGATTGGGTTAAATTTTGGGTAGAAAATTTAACCGAAATTGTAAGGGTTGCCTCCTTAGCCTAGAAAAGGGGAAGAGCAATTAGTGGAATTGTTGCAAATCCTTAGTGAAGCTAAGGTAACGGATGTAGAGTTCATTTGGAACTTGAACCACTCTAAAATCTCTTGTCAATCTTTTTAATTTTCAATTTCCACCACACAACCTTTAAAAACCCAATTCACCCCCTCTTGGTTCATATCGATCTTTCGATCCACTCAACAGTTGACAGTTTCAAAACCGTTTCGAAACGCCTTACGCCGTTTCGAAATAGGGACTCGAAAATCAATGTTTCGGCTTTAAGAACACTTAGAAAATATTTGGAAAACTTAGTTTTTAACTTAGGCATATTCTTTAAATCATATAGGGATGTTTGAAGACTTAAAAATTTGTTTTCACATTTTCAATTTAGTCCTTTGGTTCTTTAGTTATATCAAAATTAAAATATTGGTTTCACAATCTCTCCCTTTTTGATATAACAAAACCAAAGTTAGAATTTTTAAGAGTTTTGAAATTTTGATTACATTCGAACTCCCCCTCAATTTAAGATTGGTTTTTAAAGTTTTAAAAAGATTTAACTTTGAAATTCAAGGTTTAAAACTTAAAAACACTTTAAACATTTAAAAAGAATTTTTGGCTCTTAGATTTCTTCTCCCCCTTTTTTTTAGATCAAAAATAATAAACAAGGCTCATAGAGAAGAGATAGGGTTAGTAGCAATAAGCATTAAGCAATAAGCAATAAGCAACAATAATATTAATTCATAAAATTAAAATATCCAAAATATAAATCTTCCACAATAAGTTCAAAGCATAATCCCAAATAAAACTAAAAGCATAGGTTCATAAAACATAATGAAAATAAAAATGCAAACTTAATCCTAAAATGCATAGATAATATGATATGTCATGAATATCCTAGGCCTCATCGTCACCATCATCATCTGAAGTCTCATTATCACTCTTGACTTGAGAATGGCGAAACTTCATCTATTGGCCATAGAAGGTGGAGAAGGACATATCCAAGGTCGAGTGTTGAATCTCAAGGGATTGGAGTCGATCCTCTACATTTTTCAAACGCGTATTGATAGCACCAAAGCCCGAAGCCATGTTAGTGTCCATGGCATTGAACCGCTCGGTAAGGAAAGCCGTGAGAGCTTCATTGTTTGCAACTTGAGCTTGTGGTTGAGGTTCAACAGGAGGAGGAGGAGGTGCTGCCCTATCAACACGTTCCCAAATTCCATCGTTTACATAGCGAAAATCAGACTTACGGAGAGAGGACTCACCAATTTTTGACTTTCGGGGTTCCGGAGAGTCGTAGGTGCAATCAAGATTAAGCGTGCTAAAGACGTGAGTTAAAATCGTTCCATAAGTGAAGGATTTTAGTGCCTCGGTGTCACGAAGCTTAACATTGTTAACCATTTCGGAAAATATGATCTTAACAAGATTAGGGCGCTCACCACGACGGAAACACTCAAGCCAAAAATAGTCTACTTGACGAATGTGAGAATATTTACCTCCGGAGGGGCGAAGGAACCATGAGACCATCAAATGGAGGAAACGACCGTGCGCATCCAAAGTAAGCACTTGACCGGTGTGAGAACCAAAGTGACTCTCATTCTCAATTCCTACATCCTTAAGAGAAAATGTAGACTCCAAGAGAGGGACATTAACAACAAACTTTTTCCCTAAATTATAAGATTCAATCCCAACAACTTCAGAATTTTCTTCATCATTGATAAGGTGAGCATTGGAGTAAAAGAGAAGTACCATGTGTTTGTAGCAAATATCCGGGATGCTCAACAAGACAAGAAAATCTCATTCTCTCAAACGCTCGAGGTAACGTAAAAGAAATCGCTCGGAGTCAAGGAAGTTGAGATCAATCACACGCTCACGACGAACTTCGTACTCCTTGACATATTTGAAACGTTCTCTCAACTCTGGAGTTCGAAGAGATTTTTGAAAGAGCAGGGCGAGATTTGGACGTATACTCGAGTCACCGGATTGAACGGACTTACGCTTTTTGTTAACATTCTTCGTCATCCTAAAAATATAAGCAAGCAAGTTTGAAAAAGAATTAAGTGTATGCATAGATTTCTTAATTCAATCCAATGGTAAATACCACTTAGGTTTAAAAACAAGTTTTTTTAAAACAAATATACAAAACAAAATAAAAACAAAATAAAAAAATTTAAGAAAAAAACAGTAAAAAAATACGAGTGAAAATTTTTATATTCGAATCAGAAAATTGAAGATTTTGAAAAAAAATTACAAGATATGAAAAACCCAAGCATAAAAACATATAAACTATACAAAAATAAAATTTTCTAACCTAAGATTCGAACATAAATTGAAGGAAAAAGAAAAAGAGAAAAAATACCTTAATTTGGGATTTTGGATGAATGAAGGAAAATCCTTGCACAATATTGTTGAAGCTTGCTTAGACTAGTGTTTTAGAGGAAAACCCCTCAAGATTTGGTGAAAAACAAAGAGGTTTAGAGGGTTTTATAGGAAAAATTTGGGCTAGGGTTTTTAGGGTTTGGGAGAGTTTTAAATAAAGTGTAACTTTATCATTAAAAGCCCTTCTTAAAGCAGTCCGCGAATCCATTTCGGAACGGTCTTGACCATTTCGAAACGCGTGCATGAAGGTTTGACCGTATTTTGGACTTCAGCTGACCGTTTCGATACAGGTTTGACCGTCTTTTGGACTTCAGCTGACCGTTTCGATACACCCCTTGGCAGTAGCCAAAACGTTTCGAAACCCTATTAAGGCGTTTCAAAACGCCCTTCTCTCAGATATGAATTTAAAGCATCTGTATCAAAACATGTTGACCCGTTTCGATACATCTGGGCCTAGAAGTGCAGATGAGGCTCTAAAAGTGTAGAAAAATGAATTTCTCTAAGGCCTAACTTGTATGAATGACATGAATGAGCAGGAAAAACATATGCAAACATAAACATACTCCCCCTAGCTATAGGCATGGATGAAATTAGGAGTAAAAACACATAAACATGGCATTTCACAAGATCAAGCAATTTTAAGCACAAAAGAGGTCCTAAAAGGTCAAGATAGGCTAGCTAGACCTAACTCTCGTCTAAGGGAAAACGCTCTTTGTCTAAAGGTTTTGTAAATATGTCCGCTAATTGATTTAAGGTGTCTACATACTCTATAACCACATCTTCTTTAAGGACATGATCTCTAATGAAATGATGCCTTATTTCTATGTGTTTGGTTCTAGAGTGTTGGATGGGATTTTTTGTTAAACATATAGCACTAGTGTTGTCACATTTTAGGGGTATGGTTTTAACTTTAATACCATAATCTAAGAGTTGTTGCTTCATCCAAAGGACTTGAGCACAACAACTCCCTAAGGATATGTACTCGGCTTCGGTGGTAGATAAGGCTACACTATTTTGTTTCTTAGAGAACCAAGATATGAGCATACTACCTAGGAATTGACAAGTTCCCGAAGTACTCTTCCTATCGATTTTGCATCCCCCATAATCCGCATCCGAATAAGCATGAAGGTTGAAGGTGGAGTCTCTAGGGTACCAAAGACCTAAACAAGGAGTATCTCTAAGGTACCTAAAGATTCTCTTAACGGCTATAAGGTGAGACTCTCTAGGACTAGCTTGAAACCTAGCACACAAGCAAACACTAAACAAGATATCTGGTCTACTTGCGGTAAGGTAAAGCAATGATCCAATCATAGAACGATAAAGCTTAGAGTCAACACACTTACTTCCTTCATCTTTGTCAAGCTTTGTAGATGAGCTCATAAGTGTGGCTTAAGGCTTTGCATTCTCCAAGCCAAACTTCTTGAGCATATCCTTTATGTACTTCGCTTGATTGATGAAGGTGACATCCTTCTTTTGCTTGATTCGGAGTCCCAAAAAGAATGAGAGCTCCCCCATCATGCTCATCTCGAATTCACCTTGCATTAGCTTAGCAAACTCTTGGCAATGACATTCGTTAGTAGAATCAAAAATAATATCAACATAAATTTGAACTACTAAGATGTCATTTTTATACATTTTTATAAAGAGTGTAGATTCCACCTTACCTTTTTCAAAACCCTTTTCAATTAAAAAGTTTGAAAGTCTTTCATACCAAGCTCTAGGAGCTTGTTTTAAACCATAAATAGCTTTAGCGAGTTTGAAAACATGATTTGGAAATTTTGAGTTTTCAAAACCCGGTGGTTGCTCCACATACACTTCCTCATTTATAAAACCATTTAAAAATGCGCTTTTAACGTCCATTTGAAAAAGCTTGAAATCATGATAACATGCATATGCAAGCAACATCCTAATGGCTTCCATTCTAGCTACGGGTGCATAGGTTTCATCAAAATCTATTCCCTCTTCTTGAGTATAACCTTGTGCTACTAGTCTAGCTTTATTTCTCACAATGTTACCACTCTCATCTAGCTTGTTCCTAAAGACCCATTTAGTTCCTATGGTAGATTGATTACTAGACCTATCAACTAATGTCCAAACGTTACTTCTCTCAAATTGATTTAACTCTTCTTGCATAGCCATAATCCAAAAATCATCTTTCAATGCTTCTTTTATATTCTTAGGCTCTATGCATGAGATAAATGCAACATGATTCATTAATCTAAGAGAAGATCAAGTGGTTACCCCCTTGGATGGATCACCCAAGATTTCACCATCTTTGACATAGTTGAACTCCCTTGGGTAGCTCACTTCCTTTTCCTCAAGAGCCAAGTCCTTCAAGGCTTCAAGAGGTGGATCTTGTGTGTCCTCTTCTTTTGTTGTTGGAATATCATCCTCCTTTGAAGTTTGTCCTCCATCAAAGGCATTTAGGATTCCTACATCATCATCATCACAAGAATCCTTCCTTGGAAGGAGGTTATCATTGAATACAACATGAATAGATTCTTCTACTACTAAAGTTCTCTTGTTAAATACTCGATAGGCTTTAGAGGTTAAAGAGTATCCTATGGAAATAGCTTCAACACTTTTTGCATCAAATTTACCTAAGTTGTCTTTTCCATTATTTAAAACAAAACACTTGCAACCGAAAGGGTGAAAATAGCTAATGTTAGGCTTTTTAGATTTTAAAATCTCATAAGGTGTTTTCTTTAAAATTGGCCTAATCATTACTCGATTAACAATATAGCAAGCGGTGTTTGTGGCTTCCGCCCAAAAATATTTAGGTAAATTATTTTCACAAAGCATGGTTCTAGCCATTTCTTGCAAAGTCCTATTTTTCCTCTCAACTACCCCCATTTTGTTGAGGAGTTCGAGGAGCCGAAAAATTGTGGCTAATACCATTTTCATTCAAAAAATCTTCAAACCCTAAATTTTGAAACTCGGTTCCATGATCACTTCTAATATGTGAAATTCTAAGTTCAAGATCATTTTGGGTTAGTTTTGAAAATGTGATGAATTTTTCCAAAGCCTCATCTTTAGTACTTAAAAATAGAACCCAAGTAAATCTAGAAAAATCATCAACAAGTACAAATGCATAAGATTTACCACCCAAGCTCATAGTCCTAATTGGCCCAAATAAATCCATATGGATTAGTTGTAAACATCTACTTGTAGAAACATCATTAATGGATTTAAAGGAAGACTTATGTTGTTTACCCTTAGAGCATGCATCACAAATTTTATCGTTTGAGAATTTAATCTTGGGTAAACCTCTAACTAGATCAAGGGAAACTAGTTTTTCTAAAACACTAATGCTAGCATGTCCTAGTTTCCTATGCCACAACCATGCATCATTTTCATTTTGTGCTACTAAGCATGCATGGGATGTATGTATGTCATCTAGATGCACCATGTATATGTTCCCTATGCGATGACCTATGAGCATAATATTATTAGATTTAATGTCAACAATTTTGCATCCATTTTTATCAAATAAAACATTAAATCCTTTATCACACAATTGACTTATGCTTAATAAGTTATGTTTAAAACCATCGAGATACATGACATTTTCAATGAGAATAGTAGAGTGATTACCTATGGAGCCAATACCTTTAATGTGACCTTTGGAGTTGTCACCAAATGTCACCACTCCTCCACCTTTTGGCTTTAGATCCATGAATCTACTCTTGTCTCCGGTCATATGCCTTGAGCATCCACTATCAAGGTACCATGAGTTTTGACTTTGTGCTTTGGCCTTGTAGCAATGCTCCCCCTACAAACAAATATATTAAGCATTTGTTTTTGGTACCCAAATCATTTTGGGTCCATGAGTGTTAGCTCCCAAAACCTTGGTTCCCTTAGGAATCCAAGATGACATAGCAATAATGTTATTAGATTTTACAAGTTCTTTAGGAACCCATACACTTCTAATTCTTTTAGTTCTACTATGTCTAGGAAAGCTACCTTGTTTGTAGTAGTTAGTCTTTTTCTTAGGTTGGTTTGATTTTGAAGATTCACCTATTTCATGCTTGACACTACCAACATTTTTAAAAGACTCTTTGAGCTTATTCAGCTCATCCAACACCTTTTGGTGTTCACTATTACATTGAGATAAAAGATTATTAAGGTCAACATTTTCATCTTGAAAAAATTTTAGTTCATCTTTCAACCCTAATATCTTTTTCTCAAATTTTGAATTAGCTTGAGAGAGTGAATCATTTTTCTCATTTAGTTCAAAAATGATTTTCTTATTCCTAATGACCGACTCCTTGTATTTCTCAACTAATTCATCATAGACCTCTTGTAAGTCATCATATGCATCATTTAATTCATCATATGTAAAATCTAAAGATGATGAGTTAGAGGTTACCATGGACGAATCTTCCTCAAGTGCCATAAGGCAAAGGTTGGCCACTTCTTGTTCGTCATCCTCCGATGACTCCTCATTACTCCAAGTAGCAAGCTTGGCTTTGAGCTTCTTCTTCTTCTCAAAAGCCTTCTTCTTGAGTTGAGGGCACTCCGAACGTATGTGGCCGGGTTTATTGCACTCGAAGCAAATGATTTGATCCCTTGCTTCTTCTTTGTTCTTACCTTTGAATTCCATCTTCCTTTGAATTTTTCTTCCCCGGTTGGACCTCATAAAGCGTGAGAATCGTTTGGCTATCATAGCCAATTCTTCTAGCTCATCCTCCTCACTAGAAGAGCTCTCCTCAAGTAATGAAGCTTTGAGAGCTATTCTCATCTTCTTCTTCTTTTCTACCTCTAGCTTTTCTACTCTCTTCTTTCTTCTTCTCTTCTTCCCTTCATTGCTTCATAATCTCATGAGTGAGGAGAGAACCCACTAGCTCATCAAGCTTTAAAGTCTTCAAATTTTTAGCTTCTATGATGGTGGTTCTCTTCCCATCCCAAGATGCGGGAAGTGAATAGAGTAGCTTCCGGACAAGCTTGTCTTCCGGTATTGTCTCTCCAAATCCTTTGAGCCCATTGACTATCGTGGAGAAACGATCAAACATCTTGGACACCGTCTCATCGGGCTCCATCTTGAAATTTTCATAACTAAGATTGAGAATTCCAATCTTAGTTTCCTTGACATCATTGGTTCCCTCATAGGTAGTCTCAAGAGTGTCTCACACTTCTTTGGCACTCTCAATGGATGACACTTTGGAATAGATGTCCGGACCGAATGAACAAAAGAGCATGTGGAGAGCTTTATCATTTATTTGGATCTTTCTCCTTTCTTCTTCACTCATTTCCACCCTTTTTCTTCAAAACCATCTTCCCTTCACTATCTTGCTTCAATGGAATGTAAGGGCCATCTTCAATGACATCCCAAACTAAGTAGTCATTGGACTTGATGAAGAGACGCATTCTATTCTTCCAAAACGGATAGTTGTCACCATTAAAGAAGGGAGGCTTTGTAGTGGATTGAGACTCATACATGCCCGAACCGGAGGTAGAAGCCATCTCTTGATTTTTGGATGATCACACTCTTCCTAGGAACTCCTCTTGTGGTTGTTAATCCTCAAAGAGGTAGGCTCTGATACCAATTGTTGAGTGGATCGAATGATCGAAATGAACCAAGAGGGGGGTGAATTGGATTTTTAAAGGTTTAGGTGGTGGAAATTGCAAGAAAAAGATAGACAAGGAATTTTAGAGTGGTTCAAGTTCCAAATGAACTCTACATCCACTACCTTAGCTTCACTAAGGATTTGCAACAATTCCACTAATTGCTCTTCCCCTTTTCTAGGCTAAGGAGGTAACCCTTACAATTTTCGGTTAAATTTTCTACCCAAAATTTAACCCAATCCTCACACAAATAGAACAAAGATTTTGTTGGCTAAGAAAGTATCTCTCAATACAAATTGTAGCCCAATTACAAGCACTCAACCCAATTGAAATGATAAGAATGAAAAATACAATTGGGGTTTCTAGACAATATTGGGATTTAGGCACAAATGCTTGGATTTGATGTTTGGATGTTTGCTTTTGGATCAATAGTTGTTGCTGGAACTTTTAGAGGTCCCTTTTATACATTCTCATTGATTTCTAGCCGTTGTGGTTGTTGCATTCATCAATAGAGCCGTTGGGGTGTTATCTCACCTCCATAAATGCAGTCTGCAACCAACCGTTTCGAAACTCCCGACCCTGTTTCGAAACAGACCAAAATAGAAAGAGCCATTGGGGTGCATTAAAGAGCCCGTATCGAAACGGTCTGACCTGTTTCGATACGCTAAGAGCCGTTTCGAAACTTGTTTCGAAACACTTTTGCCACTGTTAAGGGTCGTATCGAAACAGCTTGAACCCATTTCGAAATGCCTTAACGGTTTCTTAAAAATCAGTTAAAAACTTGCAACGGTCATATTTTTCAAATCAAATGAAGAACCGTTTCGAAACAATGTATGTCGTTTCGATACGGGTTCTCTATGTTCTAAAGCCGTTTCGAAACTTGTTTCGAAACACAGGTTGGCAGTGTTGAAAACGTTTTGATACCCGTTTCGAAACATGGGTTGATGTAAAACCTATGTTTGATTTTGATATAATTAAATCTTTAAGGATCAACTTGAAAAACTTAAAATTGTTTTATAAGTCCCTTAATAAGTTTTAAATCACCAACTCTTTAAAACTGATTTGAAAAACTCAAACTCAAAATATTTTCTAAATGTTCCAAGGCCAAACTATTGAAAAACGTCCAGGTGTATCGATACACTTCCAAGCGTATCGATACCTTTTTACCAAAGTTGGCTACTGGAGGAACACGTATCGATACGGCAAACCCTCGTATCGATACGCCCCTTTGTAAAAGTCTAAAGAGTTTGAATGGCGTACCGATACGTCAAACCCTCGTATCGATACGGCCTTAATAAATTTTTAAATACAAGTCGATTTAAATATTTTGACCGTTGGTGTCAGTTGGTTCGTAACCAAATTTTAAATAGTCGTTGACCCGTATTGATACGTCAAACCCTCGTACCGATATGGAAATCGACAGTGAGCTAAGTTGAGAAAAAGGTATCGATACGGCAAACCCCCGTTTCGATACCCCATACCGATACGCTTACGTGCGTATCGGTACCCCTTATTTATTGCACACAACGGCTCTTTCTTTTCTGAGACAAGTATCGATACGGATCCCCGTGTACCGATACGCATAGCTGCAGAAGTGCATTTATGGTGGTAAGAGAGGGTTCCAACGGCTCCATTTATGTTCCCAACCACCCAAACGGCTAGAATTCAATGAGAAGGTATAAAAGGGACCTCTAAAAGCTCCAGCAACAACTATTGATCCAAAAAGAAAGCATCCATACATCAAATCCAAGCAATTGTGCAAAAATCCTATATTGTCTAGAAACCCCAATTGTAATTTTCATTCTTATCTTTTTCAATTGGGTTGAGTGCTTGTAATTGGGCTACAAATTGTATTGAGAGATACTATCTTAGCCATCAAATTCTTTGTTACCTTGTTGTGAGGATTGGGTTAAATTTTTAACCGAAATTGTAAGGGTTGCTTCCTTAGCATAGAAAAGGGGAAGAGCAATTAGTGGAATTGTTGCAAATCCTTAGTGAAGCTAAGGTAGTGGATATAGAGTTCATTTGGAACTTGAACCACTCTAAAATCTCTTGTCAATCTTTTTAATTTGCAATTTCCACCACACAACCTTTAAAAACCCAATTCACCCCCCTCTTGGTTCATATCGATCTTTTGATCCACTCAACAATTGGTATCAGAGCCTACCTCTTTGAGGATTAACAACCACAAGAGGAGTTCCTTGGAAGAGTGTGATCATCAAATATCAAGAGATGGCTTCAACCTCTGGTTCGGGTATGTATGAGTCTCAATCCACTACAAAGCCTCCTTTCTTTAATGGTGATAACTATTCTTTTTGGAAGAATAGAATGCGTCTCTTCATCAAGTCAAATGACTACTTAGTATGGGATGTCATTGAAGATGGCCCTTATATTCCATTGAAGCAAGATGGTGAAGGCAAGATGGTCTTGAAGAAAAAGATGGAGATGAGTGAAGAAGAAAGGAAAAAGATTCAAGTAAATGACAAAGCTCTCCACATGCTCTTTTGTTCTTTCAGTCCGGACATCTATTCTAAGGTTTCATCCATCGAGAGTGCCAAAGAAGTGTGGGACAGTCTTGAGACTACCTACGAGGGCACCAACGATGTTAAAGAAACTAAGATTGGAATTCTCAATCTTAGTTATGAGAATTTCTAGATGGAGCCCGATGAGACGGTGTCCAAGATGTTTGATCGGTTCTCCACTATTGTCAATGGGCTCAAGGGTTTTGGAGAAATCATACCGGAAGACAAGCTTTTCCGGAAGCTACTCTATTCACTTCCCGAATCCTCGGATGGGAAGAGAACCGCTATCATTGAAGCTAAGAATTTAAAGCTTGATGAGCTTGTGGGTTCTCTCCTTACTCATGAGATCATGAAGCAAGGAAGGGAAGAAGAGAAGAAGAAAGAAGAGAAAAGAGTAGAAAAGCTTGAGGTTGAGAAGAAGAAGAAGATGGGAATAGCTCTCAAAGCTTCACTACATCAAGAGAGCTCTTCTAGTGAAGAGGATGAACTAGAAGAATTGGCTATGATAGCCAAACGATTCTCGCGTTTTATGAGGTCCAACCGGGGAAGAAAAATCCAAAGAAATATGGACTTCAAAAGCAAGAACAAAGAAGAAGCAAGGGATCCAATCATTTGCTTTGAGTGCAAACAACCCGGCCACATACGTTCGGAGTGCCCTCAACTCAAGAAGAAGGGCTTTGAGAAGAAGAAGAAGCTCAAAGCCAAGCTTGCTACTTGGAGTGATGAGGAGTCATCGGAGGATGACGAACAAGAAGTGGTAACCTTTGCCTCATGGCACTTGAGGAAGATTCCTCCATGGTAACCTCTAACTCATCTACTTTAGATTTTACATATGATGAATTGAATGATGCATATGATGAGTTACAAGAGGTCTATGATGAATTAGTTGAGAAATATAAAGAGTCGGTCATTAGGAACAAGAAGATTATTTTGGAACTAAATGAGAAAAATGACTCACTCACTCAAGCTAATTCAAAATTTGAGAAAAAGATATTAGGGTTAAAAGATGAACTAAAATTCTTTCAAGATGAAAATGTTGACCTTAATAATCTTTTGTCTCAATGTAATAGTGAACACCAAAAGGTGTTGGATGAGCTAAATGAGCTCAAAAAGTCTTTTAAAAATATTGGTAGTGTCAAGCATGAGATAGGTGAATCCTAAAAAACACACCAACCTAAGAAAAAACTAACTACTACAAACAAGGTAGCTATCCTAGACATAGTGGAGCTAAAAGAATTAGAAGTGTATGGGTTCCTAAGGAACTAAAATTTTTTCAAGATGAAAATGTTGACCTTAATAATCTTTTATCTCAATGTAATAGTGAACACCAAAAGGTGTTGGATGAGCTGAATAAGCTCAAAGAGTCTTTTAAAAATGTTGGTAGTGTCAAGCATGAAATAGGTGAATCTTCAAAATCAAACCAACCTAAGAAAAAGACTAACTACTACAAACAAGGTAGCTTTCCTAGACATAGTAGAACTAAAAGAATTAGAAGTGTATGGGTTCCTAAAGAACTTGTAAAATCTAATAACATTATTGCAATGTCATCTTGGATTCCTAAGGGAACCAAGGTTTTGGGAGCTAACACTCATGGACCCAAAATGATTTGGGTACCAAAAACAAAAGCTTAATATCTTTGTTTGTAGGGGGAGCATTGCTACAAGGCCAAAGCACAAAGTCAAAACTCATGGTACCTTGATAGTGGATGCTCAAGGCATATGACCGGAGACAAGAGTAGATTCATGGATCTAAAGCCAAAAAGTGGAGGAGTAGTGACATTTGGTGACAACTTCAAAGGCCACATTAAAGGTATTGGCTCCATAGGTAATCACTCTACTATTCTCATTGAAAATGTCTTGTATGTCGATGGTCTTAAACACAATTTATTGAGCATAAGTCAATTGTGTGATAAAGGATTTAATGCTTTATTTGATAAAAATGGATGCAAAATTGTAAACATTAAATCTAAGAGAATTACTCTTATAGGATTTTGATCTTGAGACATTTAGAATTAAATACTAAGTTTAAACCACCAAACTAACTTATTTTTTTTGATAAAGTACTAACACAAATAATATACATATATATATATATTAACTACCGTTGTTGGGATTAATTTATTTTATTTTTGTTAATGTTTTTCAATTCAAATAATAACAAAACTAGTCCTCAATGTATTAATGGATTTTAATTGCGCCCTTTATTTTTTAAATTCCAACCTCATTGTTTCAAAAATTTACAAACAAACCTTTTTATTCTTTATTTTCGCCTAATATAATAACAAAATTATTCCTCAACATTTCATTACTTTTTTACAACATCAATCTCATAATTTCAAAAAATTCAAACATCAACAATAATGAAATTAAAAAAATGAGTTTAAGAAATAAACGAGTAAAAAAGAACTTTTGCTCATTTTTTTTTAATTTCATTATTGTTGAGGTTGAATTTTTTGGAAATTACGAGATTAATGTTGTAAAAAATGAAATGTTGAGGACTAATTTTGTTATTGTATTAGACGGAAATAAAGAATAAAAATGTTTGTTTGTAAATTTTTGAAACAATAAGGTTGAAATTTAAAAAATAAAGGGTGAAATTAAAAGCTAGTGAAATATTCAAGACTAGTTTTATTATTATTTGAATTAAGAAACATTAAGAATTAAATTAACCTCAATTACAGTTAATATATATATATATATATATATATATATATATATATATATATTATTTGTGTTAGTAGCTTATAAAAAATATAAGGTAGCTTTGTGGTTTAACCTAAGTATTTGATTCAAAAGGTCATACGATGAAACCCCATAAGAGCAATTCTTTTAAATTTTCATCCATCATCAAAACGACGTCGTTTTAAGTTGTTTTAGGCATCAAAACAATTGTATTGGTTTGGTCTCCACGTCATCGATCGTCAGTCATGTCATCACCCCATTAAGGAGTTAACAGCGAAATGACATAAACAATTCGAAAATTAAAGTTTTGTGGTAAAATTATACCAATTCGAAGGTTAGTAATAAAAACAGGTCATATCTTAAAATTGGGTAGTATCTAGCGTAGTTTATCAATTTTTCATCAATTTTAATTAACTATTTGTGTTTGTGTTTAGAAAAATGTCCACTAATTGAATAGTTCACAAGTTTGAGAGCAGTGGAGAAGAGAAATTGGTTGAAAGAGAAGACTGAAAGTTAATTGTGAAAATTGAAAAGTCTTATAAAAATTTTAAGGTATATATTTTGTAGATTTATTTAATTAGTTTTGAGTTATTTGTGTTTGTGTTTAGAACGATGTCCGCTTCTAGAATCACTTGTTTTGAATTATATAGCTTGGATTATGACCATTTGAACAATAGTACAAATCTCTACTAAATTGTTCGAATCAAATCGCAAATCAACTTTGTTGAGTGGATCGAATAATCGAAATGAACCAAGAGGGGGTGAATTGGATTTTTAAAGGTTTAGGTGGTGGAAATTGCAAATTAAAAAGATAGAAAAGGAATTTTAGAGTGGTTCAAGTTCCAAATGTAATCTACATCCACTACCTTAGCTTCACTAAGGATTTGCAACAATTCCATTAATTGCTCTTCCCCTTTCTAGGCTAAGGAGGTAACCCTTACAATTTTCGGTTAAATTTTCTACCCAAAATTTAACCCAATCCTCACACAAATAGAACAAAGATTTTGTTGGATAAGAAAGTATCTCTCAATACAAATTGTAGCCCAATTACAAGCACTCAACCCAATTGAAATGATAAGAATGAAAAATACAATTGGGGTTTCTAGACAATATTGGGATTTAGGCACAAATGCTTTGATTTGATGTTTGGATGTTTGCTTTTGGATCAATAGTTGTTCCTGGAGCTTTTAGAGGTCTCTTTTATACCTTCTCATTGATTTCTAGCAATTGTGGTTGTTGCATTCATCAATAGAGTCGTTGGGGGTGTTATCTCACCTCCATAAATTAGCCACAATTTTTCGGCTCCTCGAACTCCTCAACAAAATGGGGTAGTTGAGAGGAAAAATAGAACTTTGCAAGAAATGGCTAGAACTATGCTTTGTGAAAACAATTTACCTAAATATTTTTGGGCGGAAGCCACAAACACCGCTTGCTATATTGTAAATCGAGTAATGATTAGGCCAATTTTAAAGAAAACACCTTATGAGTTTTTAAAATCTAAAAAGCCTAACATTAGCTATTTTCACCCTTTTGGTTGCAAGTGTTTTGTTTTAAATAATGGAAAAGACAACTTAGGTAAATTTGATGCAAAAAGTGATGAAGCTATTTTCATAGGTTACTCTTTAACCTCTAAAGCCTATCGAGTATTTAACAAAAGAACTTTAGTAGTAGAAGAATCTATTCATGTTGTATTCGATGATAACCTCCTTCCTAGGAAGGATTCTTGTGATGATGATGATGTAGGAATCATAAATGCCTTTGATGGAGGACAAACTTCAAAAAGAGGATGAGATTACAGCAAAAGAAGAGGACACACAAGATTCACCTCTTGAAGCCTTGAAGGACTTGGCTCTTGAGGAAAAGGAAGTGAGCTACCCAAGGGAGTTCAACTTTGTCAAAGATGGTGAAATCTTTGGGGATCCATCCAAGGGGGTAACCACTCGATCTTCTCTTAGATTAATGAATCATGTTGCATTTATCTCATGCATAGAGCCTAAGAATATTAAAGAAGCATTGAAAGATGACTTTTGGATTATGGCTATGCAAGAAGAGTTAAATCAATTTGAGAGAAGTAACGTTTGGACATTAGTTGATAGGCCTAGTAATCAATCTACCATAGGAACTAAATGGGTCTTTAGGAACAAGCTAGATGAGAGTGGTAACATTGTAAGAAATAAAGCTAGACTAATAGCACAAGGTTACACTCAAGAAGAGGGAATAGATTTTGATGAAACCTATGCACCCGTAGCTAGAATGGAAGCCATTAGGATGTTGCTTGCATATGCATGTTATCATAATTTCAAGCTTTTTCAAATGGATGTTAAAAGCACATTTTTAAATGGTTTTATAAATGAAGAAGTGTATGTGGAACAACCACCGGGTTTTGAAGACTCAAAATTTCCAAATCATGTTTTCAAACTCACCAAAGCTCTTTATGGTTTAAAACAAGCTCTTAGAGCTTGGTATGAAAGACTTTCAAACTTTTTGATTGAAAAAGGATTTGAAAAAGGTAAGGTGGACACTAGACTTTTTATAAAAATGTATAAAAATGACATCTTTGTAGTTCAAATTTATGTTGATGATATTATTTTTGGTTCTACTAATGAATGTTATTGTCAAGAGTTTGCTAAGTTAATGCAAGGTGAATTTGAAATGAGAATGATGGGGGAGCTCTCATTCTTTTTGGGACTCCAAATCAAGCAAAAGAAGGATGGCACCTTCATCAATCAAGCAAAATACATAAAGGATATGCTCAAGAAGTTTGGCTTAGAGAATGCAAAGCCTCAAGCCACACCTATGAGCTCATCTACAAAGCTTGACAAAGATGAAGGAGGTAAGTGTGTTGACTCTAAGCTTTACCGTTATATGATTGGATCATTGCTTTACCTTACCGCAAGTAGACCGAATATCTTGTTTAGTGTTTTCTTGTGTGCTAGGTTTCAAGCTAGTCCTAGAGAGTCTCACCTTATAGCCATTAAGAGAATTTTTAGGTACCTTAGAGACACTCCTTGTTTAGGTCTTTGGTACCCTAGAGACTCTACCTTCAACCTTCATGCTTATTCGGATGCGGATTATGGGGGTTGCAAAATCGATAGGAAAAGTACTTCGGGAACTTGTCAATTCCTAGGTAGTATGCTCATATCTTGGTTCTCTAAGAAACAAAATAGTGTAGCCTTATCTACCACCGAAGCCGAGTGCATATCCTTAGGGAGTTGTTGTGCTCAAGTCCTTTGGATGAAGCAACAACTCTTAGATTATGGAATTAAAGTTGAAACCATACCCCTAAAATGTGACAACACTAGTGCAATATGTCTAACAAAAAATCCCATCCAACACACTAGAACCAAACACATAGAAATAAGGCATCATTTCATTAGAGATCATGTCCTTAAGGAAGATGTGGTTATAGAGTATGTAGACACCTTAAATCAATTAGCGAACATATTTACAAAACCTTTAGACAAATAGCGTTTTTGGTCCCTTAGGAGAGAGTTGGGTCTAACTAGCCTATCTTGACCTTTTAGGACCTCTTTTGTGCACAAATTTGCTTGATCTTGTGAATTTGCATGTTTATGTGTTGTAACTCTTGAAAATATCCATGCCTATAGTTAGGGGGAGTATGCCTCTATTAAAATATGCTTAGAACTGTTCATTCATCATTTGCATATCTTTAGGAGATGTTAAAATCGAGCCTATGGTTGTTCTTTAGAACTAAAGATGCATTTTTGGGCATAGGGTATCGATACGGATCTACGCGTATCGATACATGTTCTTCATTCTAATTCCCAGAATTCATTTCGCTTAAACGAGTATCGATACGATTAAACCCGTATCGATACGAGCATCAAATTGTTTCGATACGGATCTCATCTGTTTCGATACAATTCTCCAACGGGCATTTTTAAGGAAATGACGTTTCTACCCTCGTATCGATACACCCTCAGGCGTATCGATACTCAATTGCGCAGACAGCTTTTAATTTGGCATTTAAAGTGTTTAACTTTTACCAAAACTAAGATTCTTTAAACCCTAAAAACCCTAGCCGATTTTGCCTATAAAAGGGCTCTTCCTCCCTCATATTTTCACATCACAACTCAAAATCTACAAGAGTTTTTTCTATCAAGCCAAGCTTTAAGCTCTTTCTCATCTCAATTGTGCTAGATTTTTCTTCAATCTCTCAAGTTTCTATCAAGGTAAAAATTCTTTCTTTTTCTTTTTCAATTTTTTTTGTTTTTGTTTTTATGATTCATATTTTTTTTAAAACTTTTGTTCTTCAAAATTTCTTTTTTTCTTCAAATCTTTATTTTATTTTCAAATTTCTTTTACCTTGGTTCTTAACCAAAATTGAAGAAATCTTTATGCATGATTTCTCTTTTAGATCATGGCACCAAAGGAATCGAGGAAGCGATCAAGGGTTTCTCAAACCGGTGAATCATCCACTCTTGGAGCGATTGCACGTCCGAACTACACTTCCATCTATGAACATTCCTTTGAAGGTCCCACGGGTCTAGCATATTTTCGTCAATTCGAGAATTATAAGATTCGTGCGGAAAGGGTAATATCCATTTCTTTTCTCGACTCGGAGCGCTTTAAATTTGAATATCTTCCTTTGCTTCGTCGTTGGAATTTCATGGATTTCTTATCTATTCCCGGATTTTATTATCGTCTTTTGGTTTTGATTTTCTACACTAATGCCAAATGTATTTCTCGCAATGGGGAAGTTGTCGCCATTAGTTCTTATCTCATGGGAAAGAAATTCATCCTTGATGTCCAATCCATTTGTGAAGTTTTTAAATTAGAGGATGAAGGCATTGATGATGAGGATGCTTTGGGGCATGTTCTTAGTGGCTCCGTGACCGCCCTAAATGCTCAAGATCGGATCCTTCATTTGATGGTGTCTTGGTGGTTTTGTCCCTTCGGAGGAAAATATTCTACCATCCGTCAAGTGGATGATTTTTTGATCCGTTGCTTCCATGAGAGAAAGCGCCCAAATCTTGCTCGAATCATGTTCGGGGAAATCGTCTATCTTGTGCAAAATCGTCAAACCTCTCTCGTCACCTCCTTTACATATGGTACGACCTTAAGTTATTTCTTTGTTAAAAAGGATATTGATTGCTCTTTTGACTACCCAACTCCCCTTACCGATCCCATTGATGAGCGATCTCTTGCACGGGCAAAGTTCCAATATCTTAATGGTGAATGGGTATGTCTTACCGAGCTACCACCCGAGGCCGCCGCCGTATTTGAAGAACCTCAAGCTCCTCAAGCCCCTCAAGCTCCACAACCCTCCATGGATGCTCTCATGACATATCTCAATGAGTAATTTACCAGGTTGGGTACGGACATGGGAAATCGTCTTACCGCCCTTGAAACAACTTTTGATACAAGGATGACGAGCATGGAGAATCGCCTCACATCTCTTGAAAACGGTCACAATTATTTGAATATTTCCATCTCCGCTTTCCATGATGAGTGGCGCAATAGCATGAGGGACAATGATCCAATGGGAGTTGATGATGAAGATGATGAAGACAACAAAGATGATGCCTAGACGTTTCTTCTTGCATCTCATGCATATCATTTAGGATTTTCTATTTTATGCATCTTTGTTTTATGTTCTTAGGATTAAGTTTGCTTTATGTTTAAACCTATGCTTTGATTTTCTATTTTTGTTTGGATTTTGAAGTTTGATGCTATGATTAATAATAAATGTTGCTTATTTATACCTTTGCCTATGTTTATGCACTTCTCTATTGTCTCAATATTTTTTATCTAACAAAAAGGGGGAGAGAAACTAGCTCACAACACTTCAAAAATTTTGATTTTAACTCAAAAGTTACCAAGCTTATATTAAGGAGGAGTTAACATTGTAAAGTTTTTCAAAGTGTCAAAAAATTTAAGTTTTAGTTTTGTTATATCAAAAAGGGTGAGATTGTAAAACCTATGTTTGATTTTGATATAATTAAATCTTTAAGGATCAACTTGAAAAACTTAAAATTGTTTTATAAGTCCCTTAATAAGTTTTAAATCACCAACTCTTTAAAACTGATTTGAAAAAATCAAACTCAAAATATTTTCTAAGTGTTCCAAGGCCAAACTATTGAAAAACGTCCAGGTGTATCGATACACTTCCAAGCGTATCGATACCTTTTTACCAAAGTTGGCTACTGGAGGAACACGTATCGATACGGCAAACCCTCGTATCGATACGCCCCTTTGTAAAAGTATAAAGAGTTTGAATGGCGTACCGATACGTCAAACCCTCGTATCGATACGGCCTTAATGAATTTTTAAATACAAGTCGGTTTAAATATTTTGACCGTTGGTGTCAGTTGGTTGGTAACCAAATTTTAAATGGTCGTTGACCCATATCGATACGCCAAACCCTCGTACCGATACGGAAATCGATAGTGAGCTAAGTTGAGAAAAAGGTATCGATACGGTAAACCCCCATTTCGATACCCCGTACCGATACGCTTACGTACGTATCGATACCCCTTATTTATTGGACACAACGGCTCTTTCTTTTCAGAGACAGGTATCGATACGGATCCCCGTGTACCGATACACATAGCTGCAGAAGTGCATTTATGGTGGTAAGAGAGGGTTCAAACGGCTCCATTTATGTTCCCAACCACCCAAACGGCTAGAATTCAATGAGAAGGTATAAAAGGGACCTCTAAAAGCTCCAGCAACAACTATTGATCCAAAAAGAAAGCATACATACATCAAATCCAAGCAATTGTGCAAAAATCCCATATTGTCTAGAAACCCCAATTGTAATTTTCATTCTTATCTTTTTCAATTGGGTTGAGTGCTTGTAATTGGGCTACAAATTGTATTGAGAGATACTATCTTAGCCATCAAATTCTTTGTTACCTTGTTGTGAGGATTGGGTTAAATTTTGGGTAGAAAATTTAACCGAAATTGTAAGGGTTGCCTTCTTAGCCTAGAAAAGGAGAAGAGCAATTAGTGGAATTGTTGCAAATCCTTAGTGAAGCTAAGGTAGTGGATGTAGAGTTCATTTGGAACTTGAACCACTCTAAAATCTCTTGTCAATCTTTTTAATTTGCAATTTCCACCACACAACCTTTAAAAACCCAATTCACTCCCCTCTTGGTTCATATCGATCTTTCGATCCACTCAACAATTGACAGTTTCAAAACTGTTTTGAAACGCCTTAGGCCGTTTCGAAACAAGGACTCGAAAATCATTGTTTCGGCTTTAAGAACACTTAGAAAATATTTGGAAAACTTAGTTTTTAACTTAGGCATATTCTTTAAATCATATAGGGATGTTTGAGGACTTAAAAATTCGTTTTCACATTTTCAACTTAGTCCTTAGGTTCTTTAGTTATATCAAAATTAAAATATCGGTTTCACAAACTTTTTTAAATTCTTATTTCAACCTCAAACACAAGTATGAGATTAGTTAAGGTTTATTACTCTTAACTAACACTAGTAGATTTTGAATCACGATTTTTCTTTTCTAAACAAATTGTATTGTGCATCTTTCCTGATTTTTTACAACAATTGATATCGACGTCCAACGATACTGTACCATATGTCACATTTTGTTGTATATATTTTTTACTATGAGGTAAATTGGGATTAAATAATAGATTGGAAGCAATCTGGATAAAAAAAATAATTAGGGTACAAAATGAAAAAAAGTCATGGGTATTGTGCATTATACCAAATTAGAATTATAAACCTTCACCATTAATAGAATAATATATTTTTTTTAAAATTGTCTTAAAGTTTGAGCAGTTTTGTCTGCACGGTGTACATATCTTATAAAAAGATTATGATGAATGAATATATATTATCGGGTAGTTCTGCGGTAAGGCGGTTAATATGCGGCCAATATACAGCGTAACCGGATAGAAAGGTGACCGGTTATAGATAACAAAATTGGTAAAAATTACCTATTTTGTTGATCCGAATATCAATATATTCGGTAGCGCCTAATTTGTTGTTAATTTCGAGCTGATGGGGCCTCAGAAATTCCCACGATAACAAAACCGGTAAAATTACCTATTTTGTTGATCCGAATATCAATATATTCGGTAGCGTCTAATTTGTTGTTAATTTCGAAAGTATCCATACTTTTTAAAAGTTTATCGATACTTTTTGAACAGCAATGTAACCGCGGTTGGAAAAAAATTGTCGAAAATATCGATACTTTGTGCACAGTTTTTTGTATTGAATTTTAAAAAGTATCGAAAAAACAGATACTTTTGTAACACTTTATACAATTTTATCGATACCAATGGATCAAAAGTATCGTTTCTGTTTCCACAGTAGTAATAAAAAGTCTATCCTTTAGAAGCTAATTTGACAAACCGGTTACATTATTAATAAAAACAATGTAACAGTTAAATCGTTACCGGATTGTTTGTTTAGTGTCGATACTTTTTTTAAGAACATGTTAAAAGAATCGGTAAAATACAAGCAAATTTGACATAACCGGTTACATTACTTAAACATATGCAAAAGAATCGGTACAATAGAAAAAATTAGACATAACCGGTTACATTATTAATACATATAATGTAACCAGTAAATCTTTATCGGATATCTTGTTTGGTTTCGATACTTTTTTTAAGAACGTGTGCAAAAGAATCGGTACAATAGAAAAAATTAGACATAACCGGTTACATTATTAATTCATATAATGTAACCGGTAAATCTTTACCGGATATCTTGTTTGGTTTCGATACTTTTTTAAGAACGTGTGCAAAAGAATCGGTACAATAGAAAAAATTAGACATAACTGGTTACATTATTAATTCATATAATGTAACCGGTAAATCTTTACCGGATATCTTGTTTGGTTTCGATACTTTTTTTAAGAACGTGTGCAAAAGAATCGGTACAATAGAAAAAATTAGACATAACCGATTACATTATTAATTCATATAACGTAACCGGTAAATCTTTACCGGATATCTTGTTTGGTTTCGATACTTTTTTAAGAACGTGTGCAAAAGAATCGGTACAATAGAAAAAATTAGACATAACCGGTTACATTATTAATTCATATAATGTAACTGGTATATCTTTACCGGATATCTTGTTTGGTTTCGATACTTTTTTTAAGAACGTGTGCAAAAGAATCGGTACAATAGAAAAAATTAGACATAACCAATTACATTATTAATACATATAATGTAACCGGTAAATCTTTACCGGATATCTTGTTTGGTGTCGATACTTTTTATTAGAACATGTACGAAAGAATCGACACAATTCAAAAATGTATCGAAACTGGGGAATTGTATCGATTAAATATATCATAATGATATAACCGGTTAAAAAGTATCTACTCTAATACAAACCTTTGTATTGCTTGCATTTACAGAAAACCTAAGAGAGTATTTGAAATCGACCCGAGTTTGGTTGCTGCGAAATACAAGGTAGGCGTTCTTGAATTCGTGTTGTATCAGAATCGAAAGGAAAGGTTTTGGGTTTGGGGACTTTGAAGTAAAAGGTATGTTGTCGAAACCCTAGTTTTTTGGTAATGTAGTATTGGGTAGTTGGGGATAATGTTTTGGGTTTAGTGATTTTGAAGTAAAATCGGAATTCGGATCGATTATAGGTCGAAATTGTGTAATTATATTTAGGAAATAAATATCGGTACTTTGTTTTGAGAACTTATCGGTAGAAATTAATATTGTCGGTAGAAAATAAATATCGATACTTTTTTCAGAGAACTGAAGCGAGATGGGTGGTAAGGATCATGAAGATGTTGTTCGTGAAGATGAGACTGAAATGGTTGAAGTGGAGCCGGAGAGTAACGAAAGTGAGGAAAATCCAAAGCAATCAAAGGGTGGATATATGTACTTCTAGTAAGTAGCAATGTCAAATAATTGTTCTGTAAATTGTAATTGGATGAAAGTATTTAAGAACATTTAAACTTTCCTATCATGACAGTATGAAAGAAGTGCAGAGGATGAAGGATTGTGGTACTTACACTGCCGGTTCGGTATGTAAATTGAATTTATAGTGAATATATTGTAGGTTTAATATTTTGATTGTTGATGGTTTATGCATAATTTTCAGGTGAAAGACATTGTGGTGGAGAAATGGAACACGATGAGTGAAATTGAGAAGCAACCATTTAACACGTTGTCCACAAATGATAGAGAAAAATATTCGGCCAAGAAGAAAGCAGAAGGAAACATTGTGAAGAAGGTATTCGTTAAACTTGTAAATATGTTGATAAAAGATATATAAAAACTCTAACATTATATGTAAATAATATAGGAAGTGTCGACAAGGTGTAGCATAAAACGAGTGCACCACATAATAGAGGAGTTGAAAGCGAAGGATAAAGCAAATGTGTTGGAAGAAATGGGGTTTGGATCTCTTATTGGGATGAAGGGCCGACCAATTCGGAGGGCATTGTGTCGCTTGTTGATGGGAGATTTTGATTGCACAAGTGTGATGTTCGATACGGTAAATATTCATTTCATTTTGGTGTCCGATGTGTTGAAGCCGTATTGGGGCTACAAAATAAAGGGCAGAGTGTGGATGAAGTTATTAAGAGGGAGGATTGGAAAATACTTGTGAAGAAGTATGGCCTAACGTCCAAGGTGACATTTGCTACACTTGAGGACGATATAAAAAGCGGCAAGTATGAGGGGGGATGATCTGAAGGTCGGGTACTATTGTACATTGTCGGAGTATTCCTTTGTCCAACGGGTGATACATCCCCGAGCAAGGAAAGTATGAAGTTGATTTGCGACTCCGGGTTGAAAGGTTAATTAAATTGGGCGTCATATGTCAGTGACAAATTAATTGATGCAATCAAGAGTTTTCAAAAGGCCATAAACCCCACATACCTCAAAGGATGCATAGTTGTCTTAGAGGTAAATGAGTTGAATCTTGGTGTTGGTTTAGAAAACTTTGTAAATAGTTATTATAGAAAATGATAAAGTTTATTATAAATGCAGGTTGCATTGTTTGATTTTTGGTCAGATTCTTCAAGTGTGCCGACCTTCCAAAAAACCGGAGTGGCACGCATCACTGCATGGGGCAAGGAAGAAGTTGCTCGAGTAATGGCAAAGTTAAAGTTGGAATTACCGGAAAAAAAAAAGTAAGGGTAGTTTAAGTATTTATAGATTAGTAAGGACTTAAAAAAGAAAGATGCTCTAATAATGTAGTTTATTTGTGAAGGTTATTGGCGAGGAGGAAGAGGAGAAGGTAGTAGATAAGGTGAAACAGAATGAAGGGGGAAGTAAATATGACATTTTGATGGTTGAGTTGGCGGAGGTGAAAAAATCCGTTTCTGATTGTTTGCAAAGACAATCCAGAATCGAACAGGCGATTGAGAGCTTAAAGGGGGAAGTAGGGGAAAAGGTTGATGGTGTTGTGAAAGAAGTGGTGGAATTGAGAAGTGAGTTGAAGGGGGTGATTGGAATGGTAGAAAAAAATGGATGAGGGGATAAATTTAAGTTCTGAAATTAAACAAAAGAGGAGTTATGTTGAGGAAAAATATGATGAACTTAAAAAAATGATGAAGAAAATATAGAAGAATTGAGTAAGAGGGAGGAAAATATAAGAGAAGTCCACCATGAAGATCTGAGGACACCGGATCATGCAATAGATGTAGATCTCGATTTAGGGTGTCCTGCACCAAAGAAGAAGAAGAATAAAAAGGTAAAATGAATAATACAAATGACATCCATTTTGATTATTGTGTTGTGGCTAATATCTATAATCAATATCGTAGGCTGCAAAGGTCAAAATACCAAGTGGAATTGGTTCAATGGAGGGTGCAATGTGTGATTATGTATGGAATAGTGGGTTGTTAGAAGTTACGTAAGTAATATATATTGCTTTGCGAGTGATATCTAAATAT
Source organism: Hibiscus tridactylites (assembly GCA_958450335.1). Taxonomy (NCBI): domain Eukaryota; kingdom Viridiplantae; phylum Streptophyta; class Magnoliopsida; order Malvales; family Malvaceae; genus Hibiscus; species Hibiscus tridactylites. The sequence goes on along the minus strand of OY288268.1, from coordinate 56,192,790 downwards.
TTTTGGGAAAAAATTAATACAAAAAATTGCTTGTATAGAGATGTTATCCTAGATTTCGGAAGCGAACACGGCACAGTAGGCGACCTTTGGTCGTTAAAACCTGGGGAATGGCTTTACAGTCCGATTATTGATTTGAGAGGCTGGTTGTTGGGTTACGACTCAATGAAGAATAGTTCAGGGAACCGGAAGATTTGCTATTTACCAGCCAATTTTGTGGTAAGTTACATTTATACACATTTTCGTGTCAAAGTTGTTCATGGCTGGTCAATTAATAGAGATTGTTTTTTAAAATACAGAGAGCGTTGATAATGGACGGTCAAAATGTGCCGAATCTTATAAGCTTCTTTTCTAATACATTGATCGACCATAATAAATTGACCGATTGTGACACGGTAAGATTAAGGACGGTCAAAATGTTCTAATATCTTGTGTGACATTTATTGTAGATCTTCTTGCCAATAAACGATGAGAATAATCATTGGTGTCTCTTGGTGTTGGATATGGTTGATCGTGTAGCATCGTTTCTTGATAGTCTACATAACTCTTTCCGGCACAGGCATAGAGTGGAACAAAGAAAGAAAACAGTATGTGTCGATACATTTTGTAATTTATAATGCATAATTTCTTCGTAATCTAATTTAATAATTCTTTTGACGCAGCTGAAATGTTTACATAAATTTAATGAGGACGAGACCTTTGTTGACCAATTTAGGAAGATTAAGGTCCCAGTGACGGATTTAGAATTTGTGGTCCGTAAGACGATGGTGCAAACGAACGAGTATGAAATTTGAGTATTTAATAAATCAAAAATTTATTGTGCTTATCTAACTATTTGACATTTTGCGGCATTATAACAGATATGCTTGCGGAATGTATGTGGTCGTGTGGATGGAAGCTATTTTTGATGGGAGGTCAACGGATGATTTGGTAAGTGGTCCGAAAAGGACTTTTTTAAAAAAAAATTGGTACTGACATTGAGTCCTAATTTGAATGTAGGTTGTTGGGGAATATGATCGTCCGAGAGTTTTAAACGATCTCATAAATCACGAATGTAATAAAAGGAGAGCTAAGTTCACAACTGCTTGCCTGGAACGTATGAAAAAATAATTCCTTCTGAAAGCAAATATATGTATATTATGTTACCATAATTTTCCCACTATATAATTGTTTATCATAGTTACTTTGTTGTAAATTATGTTAACATAATAGCTTCTTTGAAAAAATGTAACAATTTTTTTTGTTTGTTATGAAACTTATTCAGCATAAAGTTTCGATACTTTAATAACGCTATACTAAACGCTATAAAAACTAATTATGGAGACTTTAATAACGCTATAAAAAACAATTTAAACAAAACATCGATACTTTTCAAATTAATGTTTGCTATAGTTTACTGGAATTATCGATACTTTCTGAAACAGAAGGAATTACATAGCTTACTGGAATCAAAGTGTCGATACTTTTCTACCGCTATGACTACAAATATCGATACTTTTAAACGAAATATATGTATCTAGATAAAAAATCCCGAAAAAATCGATACTTTTTTTCCTTTATGATAAAATTATCGATACTTTTTGAAACAGAAAGACTGACATAGCTTACTGGAATCAAAGTGTCGATACTTTTCTGCTGATATGATAAAAATATCGATACTTTTAAACGAAATATATGTATCCGGATAAAAACAATTCCCCAAAAAATTGATACTTTTTTTCCTTTATGATTAAATTATCGATACTTTTTGAAACAGAAGGACTGACATAGCTTACTGGAATCAAAGTGTCGATACTTTGCTGCATCTATGAGTAAAAATATCGATAATTTTAAAAGAAATATATGTATCCGGTTAAAAAAATTTCCCGAAAAAATCGATACTTTTTTCCCTATATGATAAAATTATCGATACTTTTTGAAACAGAAGGATTGACATAGCTTACTGTAAAGAAAGTTTCGATCCTTTTTGACGCTATGATTAAAAGTATCGATAAAATTAAACAAAATCAATGTTTCCGGTTGCGTCTTTACCGTTTTCATTACTAACTACATCAATGTTACCGGTACACTTGTCAATGTTTCCGGTAGCGATCTAAATATGAAATTTAGGCAGGATTTCTATTTAACCCAGCCCTAAACTTAAATCCTCCATTTCCTAATTTTATCGATACTATTGCAGAGATCTCTTCAACTCCAACGACGATTAGCACAGTTCAGAGAAATTGCACCGTTCAACCTGGGTATAAAATCAACACCGACGAGGACGATTACTACGATCAGATTTACAGGTTATAAAAGAGACTACTTTTGTGTACTTTAGGGTTAGGGTTTTTGCACGATTTTGGAGTAACCGTTCCTCTTCTGCATATAACAGTTGTAATGGCACCCAAAAAAGTTGCACCCAAACGTAAGAGAGGTAGTGCTTCCAAGATAAAGTCATCTTCTAACGCAAGGTCTGATGCTCAAGTAAGTTCTTCTGAAGCAAATATGTCGTTTGAAACGCAAAACTTTAGAAGCAAGGAAGAGAAAGTGAAATATGATAGCAATTTCAAAACAAGAAAGATTCGTCCAGAACGTGTTATTGACATGGACTTCTTCTTCGATGAGAAAAACAAATTTGGGTTTAAACAAACATTTACAGATTGGGGCTGGCTTGAACTGCTTGGTGTAGAACCAAAATATTACCCCAATCTTGTTAGAGTTTTATACAGTAATGCAACATTAGACCTCTAGCCTAGTACGGAAAAATATTAGGAATTACGACTTATGTCATGGGTAAGGAGATATATATAGATACGTCCTCTATTGCTGCTGGTATAGGAGTGAAGAATATAGGAGATTCCGATGAACATGTTTTAGATCCTACCATTAAACGTGTGGATCAGAATAGTCCCATTAACCTTGGTGTGGAGGGCAGATTGTTCCACCTTCTTGTCACTTGGTTTCTTCGGCCTTTTGGTGGGAAATTTTCACAAATTCGAGATAATGATTACTGGTGGTTGTCTAAGTATGAATCAAAAACCGCTCCAAACATAGCAAAACTGATATATGAGACAATTCTAAATATAGTGAAAAAGGGTGCTTCCATTACAACCTCACTACCATATGGATGCATAATTAGCCATATATTGAGGAAGGAAGGAGTGCAATTCAATCTTGACTACCCTCTTCGACTACCCCGGAAGATCGACATGTTATCCTTGACAAAAGCGGAATACGATTTTATTGAAAATGTCGGTTGGATAAACAAATCTGTAATTGGAGCGGAACAAGGCAACGACCAAGTGGACAACGTTGAAGCAGAAGACCACGAGCGGATGGAAGAAGATGAGATCGAAGGGGTGATTACGATGAAGTCAGTGATGGCTTACATGGTTCATTTCCGCGAGCATATGGATGCTCGTTTTGGCAAGATTAATGACCAAATCGGCCAAATGCGAGCAGATATTTCGTCACTTCGTGCTGACTTCTCCAACTTTCGTAATCAATGCCTTCAAAGCAAATACAAACCTATAGGTAAAATAACCCTTTAAATTTACTATTGACATGCGGTTAATTGACTATTGACATGCTTATAACAGAAGTGGAGAATCCAGTGGTGCCTGAAGAGGAGAATACAGAAGTGGAGAATCCAGTGGTGCCTGAAGAGGAGAATGATGAAGAGGTAGACAGTTCAGATGATGATGAGAGTGAAGACCCCAACAGATATATCATTTCTCTAACACAGAACAAAAAACTTGTCATTTTTTATGTCAACGAAGTCCTTGCATATTATACAAAAGAAACTCCCAGAGGTAATTAAATGTCTTCAAATTTGTTTACGGATGTCAAAGGAGTCCTTGCATATTATGTTGAATTTATTTTCATGTTGTAGATGTTATAATGAGGCCAGGTGTACAAGAATTTATGCATTTTTGTTTAGAGAACTTTGTTGTTGGCATATGGTCATCGAAGTTGAGGTACGCACCGTTATGATTAAAATTGTTAACATTTTCATATTGCTCTTAACGAATTTGATGTTTATCGTGGTAATTGTTCACGATTGCAGGCATAACATTGATCTTGCTCTTAACAAACTAACTGTACAATATGAACAATATATATTCATCTGGGTAAGATGCTTCTTATTTGCGTTCAATAATTGAATTTTTTATGATTCTTACAAATTGGTGTTTCACAATTTACTATAAACAAGATCAAGCAAAGTGCAAACAGGAAGAGGAATTCACCTTCTGCAAAGATTTGCATGACATTTGGAATGAGTTTCCTCAATTCAACCCAGACAATACACTGTTGGTGGATGATTCTACCGAAAAAATGAAATATAATCTAGTGAGTTATATTTTTTACATGCAATTTATTTTTAAGGTAATAAGCTATTAATTTGTTAATTTATGTTTTCTGTATAGCAATACAGTTACATATGTCCGCATCCCTATAACCATTCATCTTGCAACGACAATGCGTTAGGTATGACAGTTACATATGTGACTTATTCCATTGGTTTATTAATATATTGAAGAGGTTGACAGTATGCAAATTTGGCTTATTTTTATATATCCACAGAAAAGGGCGGAAGCATCCGAGAATATTTCGAAAAGTTGGCGAAGGAGCATAATGTTCGCGAATTTGTTAAAAATAACCCTTTACAAATTTGAATTTTATTTCATTTCTATATGTAACAATCTTGAATTATATATTGTTGTATGTCGGATTCATACCATATAGTTACAATGTCTGTTGATCGGTACTTGCTGTATTCCAAATGTCCTCGTTGCCCTGAGACATAAATGAGTGATTGATATTATAATTAACCATAAACAATTGAAGACATAATTGTAGAATAGATATAGTAACTCACATAATAATCCTCATCTACGCGGCCGTAGGACCATTTCGTGTCGTTATCAAAAAATTCATATGAGGTAGGTTGTGTAAACGAATCCAGACCCAGCTTTAATTTAGGACACGTTAATTTTTTATGTCCCTCAATCTTGCAGAAAGAGCATAGCCTACTTTTCTTCTGGACCATCTTCTTCTAGACTACTTTTCGCTTTCCTATTCTTCATTTAGGGTCGCCAACGCGAACCCCATTATCAACATGGCGTCGTTTGCTTGAATCTTTCAAACTGAACGAGTGTTCAAATTCGGCAGTTAGTCTTTTCATCTCATCTCTTGCGGTTATGAAAGATGCATCTGTCTTTGATGCAATGTAGCAAAAACGACTTGACGTTGCACGCAGGGCAGCGAACCGTGCCATTTGCATAACTTCAGGTGCTACATTGAAGTCAAGGAAACTTGGTGCAGCAGCCTTCGTATCCTTAGTCCATCGACTTAGAATCAAAGACTTTGGAATACATGTGTAATCCAAGTGCTTCAAAACATGTAGTTGATGGCAACATGGAATTCCTACAGTCTCAAATTTCCTACACGAGCATGTGACGCTTTCCGAGACAACATCGAAAGATACGTCAAATCTCATGTTCTTTTCCTTGTACATTGACAGAACAAAATGTTGACATTCATCTGATAAGGACTGAATTTGTTCGTCAATACGGTACAAGGTCTCCTCTTGCAGTTCGTCTTGGAAGAGCCGAAATGATGCTCGCGTATAAATTTCACCAGCATGGCTTTCTAGGTCTATCAATTTAGTGATCTAGAAGGGCGTTGTCTGCGAACTTAAGAAATCTGCTTGCAACTCGTTGATACGCATTTTACCAATAGCTTGTTCAATTGTACGAACAACATCTACATATGTCTTCTTCTTTGTCAGGGCACGTCCAAGTGCAGCATTCAAGGACTCACTTCTTTGTGTGGATCGCAAATTCGCAAAGAAATGACCCGTTTGATATGCTTGAGCCCATAAGTTCCAAGTATTTCCCTTCTCAATCACCCATGGATGCTTTCCGACATTGAATTCGGAAATCATTGCAGACCATTCAATATCAAATTTGCTTGTTGTCCAGCACGAACTCATACATCAATTAAATGATGTGCTAAATTTGATGTCACCAATGTTAGCTTGTACATTGCGAGATAGATGCCACGAATATAATATGTGCTTAGCATAAGGGAAAACACATTTGATAGCCCTCTGCATTGCCCTATCCCCACCTGTCACAACTGAAAGAGGCGATTTATTCATCATGGCTTGTAAAAAATTTCGCAGCACCCACTCGAATGATTGAGTCGTTTCGTCAGCTATGATCGCAGTAGCAAATACTATTGTGTTATGGTGATGATTGACACCGACAATAGGCATAATTGGTCGTGCATAGTAATTACCTTTGTATGTTGTGTCGAACGCAATAACATCACCGAAGCAAGTGTAATCTGATCTCGATGTTGAATCAGACCAAATAAGATGATGCAATGCCCCTGATTCATCTGTGGAGTATGTCATAAAAAACTCCGGATCATCTTCTTTCTTGTAATCAAAGTAAGCAATGAGTGCATTCACATCCCCATTGACAAGCTCCTTTGTTTTACCTCTATCAAGTGCATTGTACATGACTTTACTAGTAAATCCAACATTATGAAAAACCCCTGCCTGATTCATGAAATAATTCATTACCTTTGATGTCCCAACACCAACATCTTTCAACGTTGTTGCCTCAGCCACATCAGCCTCACTCACAGCTCTATTTGAACGCATAAATGGTGTCATAAGAGGTGCGCACAAGGCATGATTATGTTCGTCGAAAGACTTACTTAGAACCCACTGATCATTTGTTTTTGTTGCTGTGACAACGATTTTGGCCTTGCATCCTGTTCGTGTGACTGGCGTATGAGCACGTTGACGATTAACAGTTTCGACTTTCGATGACCGGAACCCTTCTTTTGAACAACAAAATTCTTGTGTCTTCACATTCCCTTCGCCATCCAGCCATGTTGTTCCTCGACGTGCACTAAAACCATGTTTCTTTGCGTATTCCTTGTAAAAATTCCAAGCTTCCTCACGTGAAGAAAAGAGCTGACCTACCAACCGTTCCGAATCATCAACAGTCAACTTTTCATCTTGCAAATTCCCGCTAGCATTAACATCGTTGGATGGAGTATCTTCCATTTTTGTAAACACGATCAGTTGAAGTGGTCCAAACTTTTTCTGGACAGGAGTTGTGTGTTGATTTCATTTTCAGGTAGTAAAATCGGTAGGTGGTGGTAGTTGATGGTGGTTGAAAGTAGTAACATCATTTATTTCTTCCTTCCTACAAAGTTAGTTGTGCAATAAATTGTAGTATATTATCGATACTTTCTGCCCATTATTATAAAAAATATCGGTACTTTCAGAAAAAAAAAGGATTCTCATAGCTTACTGGAAATAAAGTTTCGATACATTTTCCCCCTTTCTGAAAAAGTATCGATCCTGTTGTAAAAATCCATGATACGTTAGCCAATCTGCTCGAAAATATCGATCCTTTCTGTCTGTTACGAAAAAATATCGATACTTTCAGAAAAAAAGGATTCTCATAGCTTACTGGAAATAAAGTTTCGATACATTTTTCCCCATTTCTGAAAAAGTATCGATCCTGTTGTAAAATTCCATGATACGTTAGCAAATCTGCTCGAAAATATCGATACTTTCTGTCCGTTACGATAAAAAATATCGATACTTTCAGAAACAAAGGATTCTCATAGCTTACTGAAATTAAAGTTTCGATATATTTTTCCCCCTTTCAGAATACGTATCGATCCTGTTGTAAAATTCCATGATACGTTAGCAAATCTGCCCGAAAATATCGATACTTTCTGTGTGTTACGATAAAAAATATCGATACTTTCAGAAACAAAGGATTCTGATAGCTTACTGGAAATAAAGTTTCGATACATTTTTCCCCATTTCAGTAAAAGTATCGATCCTGTTGTAAAATTCCATGATACGTTAGCAAATATGCTCGAAAATATCGATACTTTCAGCCTCTGTGAAAACAATTATCGATACTTTTTATTCACAAATGGATTCACATTACATACTGGAACAAAAGTTTCGATACGATTTAGACACTATTAATAAAAAACCCGATACTTTTGAAAGAAAATCAATGTTTCCGGTACGAATTTCGCTCGAAAATATCGATACTTTTACAAAAATATCGATAATTAACAAAAACTAAAGGATTCCCATAGCTTACTGGAAACAAAATTATCGATACATTTTTCCAGGTTTGAATGTAATTATCGATACGTTTGCAAAAACATTAATGCTTCCGGTAATTTTTTTTACTATTTTCATTATTCATTACATCAATGTACCCGGTTTATTGTTACCGTTTTCATTATTCACTACATCAACTTTGCAGTGCAGTGTTATGTCTTTTCACGTGTATCACATACATCGTTTACTGCTCATCCTGTATAAAACTGAAACCCTTAATCCCCAGAACGAATCTGATTCTTCCTTTTCAGTTTCGTGTCTTTTCACTTGTATCACATGCACCGTTCATGACCTTCATTTATTGGGTAGTTCTCCTAGTTATCCTCATTTATTTCTATAACCCCGAAAACGAGGAGACGAACGAATCTGTTTCTGCCTTTTCAGTTTCGTGTCTTTCAATTGTATCACATGCACCGTTCATGTTCATGTACCTTCTCCTCATTTATTTCTATAACCCCGGAAACGAGGAGACGAACGAATCTCTGAATCTGCCTTTTCAGTTTCATGCCTTATCACTTTCCCTCCCAAACGGAAATTGCCTATAAGTTAACAACTCCTCTATTTACTCTTCACAACATCTTCAAATTAATCTACTCAACCCTTCGTTTACTTCTATAATCAGTTCTCCTTCACCATCTTCTATTATACAATGAGTTCCAGCAGAAGTTCTGGTAAAAATCCTCAGCCTTTGGCAAAGAGGAAGATTGATTTCGAGACATCATCAAACAGTGATGATGATTTCTATATTGATTCTGATTCTGATAATCAGGATGAACAACTAAGCCATGAGTCAATGAAAACCAGCAAATGGTTCAACAAGTTCTTCCAGTCCTTCGATCGAATAAACTCTATCAACGACCCTTCTACTCAATGGCTGTGTCCAGTATGCCAAATAGGTCCCGGTGCCTCTCACAAGTTTTGTGGCCTTCAGTCCCTAGTCACACATGCAAAAACCAAAGGAGGACCAAAGCTGAAAATTCATCGCCACCTTGGTCAGCTGTTGGAGGAGGAATTGCGTAGAAGGGGTATTTCGGCTACTCCTCAAGGTAAAGCTTTAGGCCAATGGAGTGGTTTGAGAGATGATGCTGCTATTGTCTCCCCCCGCCTTCAAGCAACCAGGAAGCTGATCACCAAATACTCTGGCCACCCATAGTGATGATAATGAACACAAGGCTTCATAAATATAGAGATGGGAAGGTAGTTATATAACTTCTAAATTATGTTTTCATTAATATTATAATACGTAACTTTTTATTTCTTTAATTTTCTGCTTCAGTGGATTGGTATGGGAAACCAAGAGCTTCTCGACTATTTCAGTTCCTATGGTGTTGTTGCCAAGGCTCGCCATTCATACGGTCCAGAAGGCCATCGTGAGATGGGCCTTCTGATTTTTGAGAGCACGGCAAGAGGTTATCTAGATGCTCAACGTCTACATACCCAGTTTGATGTCCAAGGTTTCGATAGAGATGCTTGGCAACGTTATCAGGGCTTAATGTATGGTCCATCCTGCCAACGCCAACTATATGGTTATATGGCTGAAAAAAAAGACATATACATCTTCAACCGCCATCTCCAAGGTTTTCTCTATCATTTTCTTCTATCATTAATAACAAGATACACTTTTGCTCATACTTATGCAAAAAAAAAATTGTTCATTAGGCAACCAAAAGGTCAAGTTTGAGATGCGACCATATGCACAGATGGTTGGACAGCAACCTGGAGCTGGAACAAATGCCATGGGTGGCAGGGGGACTTGAAGGGAGGAGGCTCATTGTTTTACTTTCATTTTTTTATTTACTAGTAATTTGTAATTGAAGCACTGAGACTTCATTTTTTTAATGATCATTTTTCTTCATCCTTATATATTATTAAACTTTTCATTGAGAACTCTTTTTTTCATAAATATAATTGATATAAACGATTTAATAGAAGTATCCATACTTTTTCGAAAGTATCCATACTTCTAATAAAAGAAACATTTAATATAAGTATCCATACTTTTTCTGCAAGTACCCATACTTTTTAACGAAAGTATCCATACTTCTAATAAAAGTTTCGACACATTTAATATAAGTATCCATAATTTTTATTTAAGTATCCATACTATCGAGCCATAATTGAACCAGTTCCAATGTTTTTATTAAAATATCGATATTATTGTTTAAAGTATCGATTCTTAGTGGCTACCTATTACGTTACCCTAGTACCGGTTTGTTTAAATGTTTAATATTAATGTAAACGATCAAATAATAACAATTTAGGCGCTACCGAATATGTTGATATGAGTATCAACAAAATCGGTAATTTTACCGGTTTTGTTATCGTGGGATTTTCTAAGGCCCCATCAGCTCGAAATTAACAACAAATTAGGCGCTACCGAATATATTGATATTCGGATCAACAAAATAGGTAATTTTACCGATTTTGTTATCGTGGGAATTTCCAAGGCCCCATTAGCTCGAAATTAACAACAAATTAGGCGTTACCGAATATATTGATATTCGGATAACAAAATAGGTAATTTTACCGATTTTGTTATCGTGGGAATTTCCAAGGGCCCATCAGCTCAAATTTATCAACAATTTAGGCGCTACCGAATATATTGATATTCGGATCAACAAAATAGGTAATTTTACCGATTTTGTTATGTTTGACCGATAACTCAAATTTGTCGGTTACCATTTTTTTTCTTTTTTTTCATGTTTTTTACCGAATACATTATCTCATATCAACATATCCGGTAACGCTTTACCGGATACATTATTTATCTTATAATGTTTCCGGTAACGCCGTTTCTTAGCCGTATATTAGGCGGCCGCATACTAAAATTCTCTTATATTATCTTATAATCACATTAGACGGTTCAAAAATATAAAATAATATTTTTTAAAACATAAAATAAACTTGTGAATATAACCAAACAAATGCAGTTAAAAAATATTACCGAATTTAATCCATTTTATTTGCACAATATGTGGTACATCAAAAGTTTAAGTATAAAAAGATACTACATTCTTGGGAATGGATCCGAACTCCGAACCCGTCCCCACCCAACCTCGCGCCATAAAGGGTAAATGGAGAGGTGTACACCATTTTGCCGCCAAAACTTCGCGCCAAAAAAGATACGGGTTTTATCATTTATTTGGGTGCCCTAAGTGAGTACTTTTTTTTTCTTCCTTTCTGCTTGATTTAGTGCGCAAAGATAATACGATAAGAATGGCCGGAGAAGATTCGGGGAATCCGTTTCCGTCGACTCCAGAATCGCCGACATCTGCAGGATTTAACACGGATCAGTTGCCCGCTGACAGCAGCCACTCATCGGACGAGGAAGAAGCGGCGGTGGATCCCGAGATAATAAGAGACGAGGTGGATGTGGTGGACGAAGAGGAAGACGATGGAGAAGATCTGTACAACGATAATTTCATGGATGATTATCGGAGGATGGACGCGCACGATCAGTACGAGTCAGTGGGGTTGGATGAATCGATGGAGGATGAGAGAGATCTGGATCAGATCATGCAGGATCGTAGGGCTGCCGAGTTGGAGCTTGATACCCGTGATGCCCGCCTCTCCAATCGCAAGCTTCCTCAGCTTCTCCATGACCAGGGTCGGTAAATTGCTCCATAGCTTATCATTTTTATTAATCTGGCTCAACCTTTTCTTTTGTTCTACTTGTACATGAAGTAGTTAATATATGGAGTTGAAATGATCCTTGTAGACACAGATGATGACAATTATAGACCTTCTAAGCGACCGAGAGCTGATTCCAGACCGACTACGGCTAGAAGCCAAGATGACACTGATGGGATGCAGAGTTCACCGGGAAGGTCACAGCAAGGCCACTCGAGGGACGATGTACCTATGACCGACCGAACCGATGATTACCCTTACGAGGTTCAGACCTCTCCTCAACTTCAATCATGTTGGCATTTCAAATTGCATCTAAATTTCCTCATTGTATTCAGGATGACGATGATGATCAAGGCGAGTTCGAGATGTACCGTGTTCAAGGAACATTGAGAGAGTGGGTTACTCGAGATGAAGTGCGTCGCTTCATCTTCAAGAAGTTCAGGGATTTCATACTTACATATGTGAACCCAAAAAATCAACACGGGGACATTGAATATGTACGCCTCATAAATGAGATGGTGTCAGGTAAAACATCCATTCATCCTTGGCTTTTGGTTTCTGAAAGTTAGATGCACGGAATATGTATGATCAACATTAAAAACAGTGATTTTATATACTGTTTGTGCTATTAATTGTTCCATTTTGCAGCTAACAAGTGCAGCTTAGAGATTGATTACAAGCAGTTCATTTCTGTTCATCCTAATATTGCTATCTGGCTGGCTGATGCCCCTCAATCTGTCCTAGAAGTTATGGAAGATGTTGCCCAAAGGGTGGTCTTTGATTTGCACCCAAACTACAGAAACATCCACCAAAAGATATATGTCCGCATTACAAACCTTCCGATTTATGATCAAATTCGGGATATTAGGTAGTAATAGAACATATACTATATATAACCATTTGATTATTTTTCCTTTATCTATAGTTTCAGCTTTACCTTTTTATTTGGTCGTTGTCAGGCAAATCCATTTGAACACCATGGTTCGTATCGGGGGTGTTGTGACTAGACGCTCTGGGGTCTTTCCCCAGTTGCAACAGGTAAAATACGATTGCAACAAGTGTGGAGCAATTTTGGGGCCGTTCTTTCAAAATTCATATTCAGAGGTTAAGGTTGGTTCCTGCCCTGAATGCCAATCAAAGGGGCCATTCACTGTCAACGTTGAGCAGGTAAAGTTTTTGCTCTCTGTCCGTGCACCTGTACTTGACTTATATATATATAAGTAGTGTCCTCTTACACCATGTTAAACTTTTAAGTTCTACACCATTTTGGACCGTTGGACGAGGTTAAATGGATGTTTGGGATTAACTGTAGGAAATGAGTAGAATTTTTTGAAATAAAGAAGGGATAATCCCAACCATCAATTTGCCCTCATCCAACTGTTCAAAAAATGTGAAAAAGTAAATGAGTTTTACATGGTTTAGGTGGATCCTAACCCATATATATTATATATATATTGTAGGCAAGGAAGGATTATTAATTGGATTCTGTTTTTGAGCTTCTGATTGTTATTAAGGATCAAAACAACTCCAGTTAAACTGCAAATAAGTATGGATTAGTCCTAGCTGTGGTTTTGTTTCTTTTGATAAATTTCCTGTCTCAATCAACATCTAATTATAGCTATGATTTGAGATTTTGCTTTTCATACTATGTTCTTCCTTGCCTTGTTGCAGACGGTATACAGGAACTACCAGAAGCTCACACTCCAGGAAAGCCCAGGAACTGTGCCTGCTGGAAGGCTTCCAAGATACAAGGAAGTAATATTGCTCAACGATCTAATTGATTGTGCCCGTCCCGGGGAAGAAATTGTAGGATCCTCTTCCTATATTTTATTCATACTTGGTTCATCTGTTAGGAGCACTAATTTTTGTTTTGCAATTCTATGCCACTTTTTCCAGGAAGTCACAGGCATTTACACTAATAATTTTGATATGTCGTTGAACACAAAAAACGGGTTTCCTGTCTTTGCAACTGTGATTGAGGCAAACTATGTTACAAAGAAACAGGATCTCTTTTCTGCATACAAACTCACTCAGGAAGATAAGGAAGATATTGAGAGGTTGGCCAAGGATCCACAAATAGGAGAAAGGGTTTGTCATTCATACTTTTCTTTTATTCTGAACTGTGCCTATCTTTTGTGACAAGTATTTTAGTACTCTCTTTTGGTCAATTTCCAACTTGAATGCTTGATGACCCGTTTTTCAGATTATAAAGTCCATAGCTCCCTCAATCTATGGTCATGAAGACATAAAAACTGCAATAGCTCTTGCTATGTTTGGAGGACAGGAGAAAAATGTAGAAGGGAAACACCGACTCCGTGGAGACATAAATGTACTACTTCTAGGTGATCCAGGCACAGCAAAATCACAATTCCTTAAGTATGTTGTAGCTCTCTCAGTTCTTTGGTGCGAATCAGGTATCTTAAACATGCATTTAAAAGTTGAATCTTATTTTAAGGTATGTTGAAAAGACGGGGCAGAGAGCTGTTTATACCACTGGCAAAGGTGCTTCTGCTGTGGGGCTAACAGCAGCAGTGCACAAGGATCCAGTAACCAGGGAGTGGACCCTTGAAGGAGGAGCCCTTGTTTTAGCCGACAAAGGAATTTGTCTTATTGATGAGTTTGATAAAATGAATGATCAAGACAGGTAAGGGAAGCCTAGCATAAATGTTGATTAGATAACTTCAGCAAACACCTTTCCTTTCCTTCTTTTAGGGTGTTACTTGAGCTGTAAAATCATTAAAACATGTGTATTCAGGGTGAGTATCCATGAAGCAATGGAGCAGCAAAGCATTAGCATATCAAAAGCTGGGATAGTTACTTCTCTCCAGGCTCGTTGCTCGGTCATTGCTGCTGCAAATCCAATTGGGGGAAGGTATAGATGGTTTATATATGAGATGATGATTTGGTCAATGTCTTCATTGTCTTACATTGGGCCATCTGGTTCACCAACAACTGGATTTCTTAACTCCACTCCTTGGATTCATTTCATTATGTATTTATTATGCCCGAGGAATAAAAAACCGAACCAGTTGGTGAACCAGTTCACCTTTAAACAGGTTCAAAAAAATTACTCTAAAATTGGGTTAAAAGGCTCAAGTTATTGGTTTCCAAACTAGATTAAAAAAAAACAAAATCCAGTTTTACTGGTTTTTAATCAGCTTTCTTGGTTTCCAGGTCTATAGCAAGTTTAGTTGGTTCAACAGTAATCTGGTTCGATGTAAATTGGGTTCTACCAGTTGAACCGACTGGTCTTGTTTGGTTTCTCAATCATTGTTTATTACGCTCCCCCTTTCTCCGCATAGAACTATTCTTTTTTAGATTCCTGAATTTGTCATATATTAGTTGAAGGATCAGTTCATAAAACTAATACACATGCTTGCTTGCAGATACGATTCCTCAAAAACTTTTTCTCAAAATGTTGAGTTGACAGATCCCATTGTCTCTCGTTTTGACATCCTATGTGTTGTTAAGGTTATTCCCCTATGTGCTTAATGTTTAGTTTTCGTTTTAAAGCTTTATTATCGAATCTTAATAGGAGTAGAAAACTACACTTGATTTCAAATGCAGGATGTTGTTGACCCTGTGACAGATGAAATGCTTGCACAGTTTGTAGTTGACAGTCACTTCAGGTCACAACCTAAGGGTGCTAATATGGATGACAAAGCCTTCAGTGAATCCCATGAAGAGACTCAAGCCTCTGCTGGACTAGCTGATTCAAAGGTTCATAGTGGCTGTTCTACTATGCTGTCTTTAACTGCTTTTACTTTTCAGATCTCGCCCTTCAAATAATTATATGGTTTTTTTATGTTTGCATCGTAGATTCTTTCTCAAGAATTGCTAAGGAAATATATAACCTATGCCAAGTTGAATGTATTCCCTAGATTCCATGAAAAGGATATGGCCAAGCTTAGTAAAGTTTATGCTGATCTGCGAAAAGAATCTTCTGTAAGGTTCCTTTTCTCGTTTTACTTGTGATTTTAAATGTGATTTTACATAAATTCTCCCATTCTTTCTTAATTGTCCGTGTAGCGTGGACAAGGCGTCCCTATAGCGGTGAGGCATATTGAATCAATGATTAGGATGTCTGAAGCTCATGCCAGAATGCACCTTAGGCAGCATGTCACAGAAGAAGATGTGGACATGGCTATACGGGTTCTTCTTGAGTCATTCATTTCAACCCAGAAGTTTGGGGTACAGAAAGCCCTACGAAAGGTATAACCAGAGCTTCACTTCCTCTAGCAAAAGCTTTCTCCATGAGGTGCATATACCTATAAAAAATGCCATAATGTATTTATCTCTTATGAGTTTGTCCAGAACGGGTGTGGAGTATTTTGTTTCTGTTACTTCTCAGTTCTCATCTATATTTTGACAATATGTAATAAATAAGGGATGGTATTGTCTAGGTCTGTATATCTGAAGCATGACGCATCCATTTCTCTGTCAGGCATGAAATACTCACTTTATTGAGAGTTGTGTTTAAGTCCTGAGAAAAATCTGAAATGTAATTTGCAGAGCTTCAGGCAATACATAACCTTCAAGGACTACCATGGACTGCTTCTTGTACTACTAAGGGAGCTCGTGAACAATGCATTGCGATTTGAAGAGATACTCTCTGGATCAGCTCCAAGGCTCAAGTATGTTGATGTGAAAGTAGCAGATTTGCAAGCCAAGGTAGGTATTAGTATTACAAGTTGGAGTTTTTGTTTATAATGATGAATATGTTAATTTTTTTGGATTGTGTGTAGGCTGAAGAGTATGAGATGACAAATCTGGAGGCCTTCTTTTCAAGCCCTGAATTTAAAGCCTTTTACGAGTTGGACGAACAAGGGCAAGTTATCAGGCATCACCTTGTGGAGGATGACAAATCATAGCTGTGACATTTACTCATCCTCTTGGAGCTTACCATTGAAATAACTGCTATGACATTACTCATCCTCTTGGAGCTTACCATTGAAATAACTGCTATGACATTACTCATCCTCTTGGAGCTTACCATTGAAATAACTGCTAACCATGTATGAAATGGGAGAGAGTTGCCAACCGACTTCTGTTTTTGCAATTGTTGGTGCATGATAATTGCCTGCTTTTGAATTATTTTATTATTCTAACTGAAATGTAGTGTTAGCATGGGACTGGAATAGTTTTCAACAAGGAAATTGTGATGAATGTCTCTAAATTTATTTGTTTTGCAATGCTTCACGATATAACTTGAATGTTATCATATTCATTTATTGAAATTAAAATTAATTAGTATGTGGTTGTTCTAATCTCAAACTTGAGACCTTGAAAATGTAACACATTAAATAATTATTGGGAATTGGGACAGCCTGATCTTGCTCAACATTAAAAGATTAGTCTTTATTTGGACCATTAATAGGATTATCATATTAGTCTTTAATTACACCATTAATAGATGGAGATAAACGAGTCATTCTATTAACGAAAGCGATAAACAAATAAAAATAGAAGATTTGTTTTGATATGAAATGGATGTATCTATCATAAAATATGACAAAGGGTATTCATGATCAAGTAGATTCAACAATACCATTGTTGTATAATTTTTTATTTTAAATTTTCCGTCGATACTTGTGGATTCAAGGGCATAAGAAGGCGAATCCCTTTTATTGTTCAAACCACAGCGAAAATAATACTATTCGAGCAATAATAGATTAAGGTATGCATTGAGCATAAATTATGGTAAAAGTGTATTGATCTTGAAAGAAATGCAACATTGCAAATTATTTGTAGATGTGGTACATTATTAAGTTTTGTACGCAATGTAATCCTTGTGTCACATTATGGCTATAGCCCATAGCCCTTAAAAATGTGTATAAGTTCTATTTCAAAATGCAATAACTTTAATAATGATAGTAGTAAAAATCGTCTAAATAATGAAATGACATTATCATATTATTGAAAAAAGTTTAAATTAAAGATAAATGATCTATTTAGTCACTAAATTATTTATTTAATTTTATTCTGATTAACTCTATTTTTTTAATTCAATAATTGTTTTTTTGTAATGTTTGCATTATTATAAAAGTCAATTTTTGTTAAAATTTTGTAAACTATCCAACTTCAGTTGAAGAGTTTATTTCTATTTTTAACATAACCAAACAATGAGAAAAAAAAACATGTAGGAATGTTACAATTGATTCTAAACAATGTTAGCTTAAGCCCCATAAATTCAAAGATTTGTTTGGTACTATACAATCAAATTTTTATTTTAACACATTTATCTCTTTATTATTAGCATTGTTTTGTTTTCGATCCCAATGCAAAAAAAAATGATTTTATTTTGCTTGAAAAATCTAAAAAAACAGTCAACTTTACGACAAATATAATTTTTCGGGAAAGCCCTTGGTTGAATTGAGTAATCGATGTTATAAGTAATTGAAATCACATATACGGAGAGTGATGGCGGCGGCGACGTTTGAGGCACCGACGGTGCATGGTGGTGGAAAGTGACATTTAAGGCACCAACGTTTGAGGCACATGTGAGGATGATAAGTTGTTGTTGGTAATGGCATGATATGAAGATGATTTAAATTGATCGATTTATAAATGTGAAAGGTTAATTTTGTAAAATTGTTTATATAGGATCAAAGTAAAAAATGTAAGTATAGAAGGTTAAAATTGATATAAACCTAATCAAAAGAAAGCCACACTGGTTTTGTTGTTACCGATTTATGACAGGTGCCTTGGTTAACACCAAAATAAAAATTTAGTGATCATTGTAGCTTATCATCATCCTGAAAAGGCCCAGTAGACCCAGACACGATTTTTCTCTTAAAATATCTTCTCTTTTCTCTCTAAAATCTTAGATCTATTTTTAGGTTTTTGGGGTGGTGTCGCTCTTGGTTTAAGCGGCAGCCACCCTCACTCCTCTCTTTCCTTCCCTTTCTCCTTCTCTTTTTCCTTTTTTTGCCTCGTCTCTCTTTTTCTACACTCCCTTTCCACTCTAGTTCACGATGTTTCGATCATTTTTTGGTCACATTGTTGTGGAGCTTCTCCCCCGGGTGCCCAAGGTTCTAATCGAGCCCTGTTTTTGTGTGAGGTTGTGGGTTCGCGGACGAGATGAGGTTAACGCCTTGCCTTTGGGACTACTCGATCTTTTTGACGGTGGCCCGGTCTTTTATCGTTCTCGGTTATTGATTAGTCTCTACCACCTCTTTCGTCCTTCTCTAGTTCATCGACAATTTTATACCCTGGTGTTGCGTGTAAAAGAGTCTATCGCAATTGTAGTGCAAGTGTACACGACGCAAGTAGTAAAGTGATACGAAGTATCGGATATCGTCTCCACAGGGATTGGGCTAATAGCTTCACCTTGATTCACTGCACAAAGTAAAGAAAATAATTAAGAAAGATGTCATGAAAATAATAAGGAAAATTGTAAATAAAATAATTGAAATATCAAGATAGAGAGAATGGGCTGGTATTGAATTGCTCGGTAGTGCAGGTATTGGATTGCTTAGAAACTCCAATTCTGTCGTTGTGCCCGTCGTCGACAGCACCTGTCGCGGCGGCTGTCCGTTAGCTGTCGCGGCAGCGATCACACCAACTCCGTACTTCAAGTTTGGCAAGAATCCCAGATCTGCCTTGGCCTATCCCTAGGTCCAAGTCTGTCGATGATCACGTCTTTGATGATACCTCCCGGCGTGAATCGAAGGATGAACACCGATGTGTATGAATTCTTCTTTAGCCACTTAACCTTGCCCTATCCCTAGGCACAAGATAGTTCAACTATAAACTAGAGAACTTGCTCTTACTTCTTTCGTATACTTAATTCTCTCGATGCTACGTAAATGGATAACCTCACAATGCTCTCCCGATGCTCTTGCAAGATATTAATAACCAAAATAAGAGAACTTGAAGTTTATTTTATTGAACTGAAAATTCTTAAAACAAAACAACCCTTGCAACTACTTTACAAAACAACCCGTAGCCCTAGGGGGAATTTAGAACATGTCGGTGACGGGTAAACGGCAGGGGGTTTAGGTTTCGGTTATGGGGTATTCGATGATGCCTCCTAGGTTAAATCTATGCCCTTATATAAGCTTTGGGCTCAAGTCTTCTAAGGTAACAAGGATTACAACTTTAATTAAAAGTAAGATTCTAATAAAGAATAAATCTCTAAGGATTCCTACTTTGCAGCCGCCATCCTTGTTTCTAAGAATTTCCTCTCCTTGAGCTTTGGCTTGACATATCTTTTGATCCGGGGCTTGGAAAAATATGTGGCTTTCACACGACAGACGAGCAGATTTTTCTCTATCTATCGAGGTCCACTTTACTTTTCCTCTTCATAAGTCTGCTGTCACCATACTGTCACGACAGGTCCATGGCAGCTTCGTCTTCTTCGTCTGCTTGTCCAGTTCAGCTCTCCTGCTTCTCTGCCCTGCGCCTGCCTTCAACGTCTACTATGGCAGATACCTGCAAAAATAGCCATCTTTTAGTAGAATCCGTGCTTTTAATTCATTTGTGATGTTTTACTGAAAACTAACCTAAATGCAATGCAATGATGCTTGAATGCAGCATAAATATGGGTTAAAAAGTGTGTAAATAATAGAACTTTTACACACTCAACACACCCTCAAACTCAAGTTTTTGCTTGCCCTCAAGCAATTAAGATTAAAAGAAAAATGAAAATTTTTGTGTTGGCCTTCAAACAATGAACTGTCCCTTACCCGTCGCTCATTCTCTATGGCGGCAGCAACCTGTCGGAAAGGTTAGGATTTGTCCAGAATCTCCCTATAGCTCTCGTGCAGTGTGTGCATGCTTGTGAACAGTTATATGCTAAGACTCTTAGTTTCACTAGAATATTCAACTTCTTAACTCGAATTTTTATGCCAAAGTTTATTTTTTTAGAAAGCACATTTTCATGCTTCTTTTCTTCTATTTTCAAGCTAAGTTTTTCTAGAGCCAGTTTCGGGCACCTCTAGGTTTTTGATTTTCTTTTGCTAAACTTCTTTCCTAGAGCCAGTGTTAGGCACCTCTAGGGGCTATTCAAGTTCTAAGCTTCCTATTCTAGTTTGGCTCAAAGAAATCTAAGCAATATAACAGTCACAAAGGTGTTTAAATTTTTAGAACTATAGAAAGGCTCTAAACTTCTCCTTAAACTGTCCTAAAGATGCTGCCACGACAGAGCTGTCATGACAGGTAAGCTAACTTCACAGTTTTAAGCCAACAGTTTAAGTTTTCTGATTTTTTTTAAGAGAAATTAAATAAATAAAAGACACAACAATTAATGAAAAGATGTACTTAAGACTCCATTAATGATGGAGGGTTGCCACCCCCAAACTCAAGGGTTGCATTGCCCTCAATGCAAAATGACAGAAAAAGATAAAAAAATAAAGAAAAGTACATCACAAAAGATAAAGGCAGGTAGCAATAAGAGGAAAATAAAAACTTAAATTTTCAGTCGCTGTCCTCGCTGCTGCTGCTGACACGGATCTGACGGCGGCGTCTGGGCTGTGGAGGAGGCTGGGCAGGTTCAGAGGCAGGTGTAGGGGCAGGTTGCTCCACAAGCTGGACATCGGAACTGCTGCCACTGTCCCAACTGCTGCTGGTGGTGGTACTAGCCTTGGGCAGCCGTTTCTTGTCTGCCACGTGTTTAATCCGCTTGACCGGCGTAAATTCTCTCTCTAAATTCATCCGGATCAGCGGGCTGTCATCGGAGGCAGGTCTCTTTGTTCCTCGGGGAGAGGTGTCTGCCGGTGGGCTGCCTACTGCCGTCGGGGCAGGTGATGTGGTGGAGGTAGTAGAGTCGGAATGCGGGGAGGCAGGTGGTGTGGGTGTGTGAACAGGGGTGGGTATATGGAAATAATGGGCAAGAAAAGTAGGGAATTGAACATCGGGAAAATTCAAAGTTTGGGTAATGAAGTTTACCGTCGATTGAGTGAAGTCCCGGATGAAGGTCATCAATCCCATTTGTCTCACCTCTACCCGTTGTAGCGTCTCAAGGAGGAGGGCGGACTGGTCTGTCGGAGCGGTGGCGGCAGCAGGTTCATGGGCAGGCTCCTCTAATGATTCTTCTGGGGAGCCGACTGGGTTGAAAGATGAGACAGGTGTAGCCACAACCAGCTCCATGAGGCTGTTGATGTTGTTGTCTGTCCAGCCTCTGCCCTTCCTTATTTTGTCGGAAGGTTCCTCGGGGACAGCGGCACAACGGCAGAGGGAAGTTATTGTAAACGGCAGGCAGAGGCGGGAGTCGGAACGGAAGGCGCAGTCCAGGATGCTATCCCTCATATATCGGCCCACGTTGATAGGCCTGTCGTGCATGATGGAATGAATGAGGGCGAGCCGCTGCCGGTTGACTGTCGTGTGGTGGGAAGACGGCAGGATACGCTTTTTGATGAAAGTGTTCCAAAGTTTGGCTTCCGGGAGGAGCTTCCCCCTGTTGACGGAGTGGGGGTTCTTCTTGCTGGTTGTCCATGATGTTCCCTCCTCTGTCAACTCCACCATGACAGCATCATAAGCGGCAGCATCGAGGGTGTCGAGAAATTTCTGGTGAGCATCATCATCGGGGCCAAAGAAGAGGCCAAACATGTGGTTGATGCTGTCGGCAGTGAAGGGCACCTTGACATCTCGAACGGTGACAGATGTCGCCGTTTTGCTGTCTATGGCAGCATAGAATTCCCGGACTAATGTGTCATTGAGCTCTGCCGGTTGTTCCGCGAAGTGCTCCCATAGTTGAGCCGTGATAGCCCTTACAATGAACGGCCGGAGTCCCATGTGGGGTGCCTGTCGGAT
The DNA here is from genome assembly GCA_958450335.1 of Hibiscus tridactylites. Lineage (NCBI taxonomy): Eukaryota > Viridiplantae > Streptophyta > Magnoliopsida > Malvales > Malvaceae > Hibiscus > Hibiscus tridactylites. Next base: position 56,170,256 of record OY288268.1, on the reverse strand, counting down.
GTACACGAAACCACGTTCCTCCCATAACTCCTTGTTGGCAAAGGGCGTCGCTGCTGCTGAGGAGGATGCTGAGGCAGCACTACGGCGGGTCTGTCTAGTAGACATGTTGGTTGCAAGGGTTGTGAAATCTGAAGAAAGCAAATAAAACTAGAGGAGAAAGCAAAGAAGAATAAGCAGAAGTGAGAAAAAATGAAAATGAGAATGAGGTTTTATAGCGGTCGAGTAGCTGCCCATTTAATGCTGCAACGGCAGGCGGGAATAACGGGGCGGCAGATTAGATGTAGCGTGTCTGACGCGTCAGACACGCATTTATGCGTCTGTTACGCGTCTGCCGCACGCTTCTGCGTCTGCCATGTCAGTCTGTTGACAGCCTGTCATATCCGTCCGCGGCGGCAGCCGAAACGACAGGTTTCCATAAATGGGCTTTATTGGGCTAATGGATGGGCGGTGGGCTTGGGTCACTTCCCCTTTTCTTCTTGACTCCTTTATTTCCTAAAAACTGAAATTAGAAAAACAAAACATTATTCGAATAAAATAAACCTAATTTCCTAATAAATAATAATAAATAATAAAATAAATAAAAATAAAAATTAGGTTAAATTAGGGATGCCTTGTGGGGCATCACCTAAAGTAACCACTTCCTGTATTCCTGGGGCTTCAGTCCCCTGATAATGCTTGAGGCGCTGTCCATTGACTTTGAATTGGTGCCCGTCTTTTAATGACTGAATTGTGATGGCACCATGGGGAAAAACTTGTATCACTTGGAATGGGCCAGACCATCTAGACTTTAGCTTTCCTGGGAAGAGTTTAAGTCTAGAATTAAATAACAACACAAGCTGCCCTGGGCAGAACTGTCGTGGCAGCAGTTTCTTGTCGTGCCACTTCTTAGTCTTTTCTTTGTAGATCCTTGCGTTGTCGTAGGCCATTGTCCGTAATTCTTCAATCTCGTTCAGATCTAATAACCTTTTCTGGCCTGCCTTGTCCAAGTCCATGTTCACTGCCTTGATTGCCCAATATGCTCTGTGCTCAATCTCGACAGGCAGATGACAGGTTTTTCCATAAATCAACCGGTATGGAGACATGCCCAATGGAGTTTTAAAGGCTGTCCTGTATGCCCATAATGCATCATTCAGAAGTACAGACCAATCTTTCCTAGTTGGCTTAACCATCTTTTCAAGAATGTTCTTCACTTCCCTATTAGATATCTCAGCTTGTCCATTGGTCTGTGGGTGGTATGCTGTCGCGATCCTGTGCTTGACACCATATTTCTTCAAAGCGACAACAATTACCCTATTATCAAAATGCCTCCCTTCATCACTGATAATTGCCCTAGGGATGCCAAATCTAGAAAAAATGTTTTTGTGCAAAAACTTTTGGACCGTCTTGGCATCATTCTTTTGAGTGGTGATTGCTTCAACCCACTTGGAGACATAATCCACTACTAGGAGGATGTACAAATTTCCACATGAAGATGGAAAAGGTCCCATAAAATCAATCCCCCAAACGTCGAAGATCTCGACTTCTAGAATGTTCTGCAGTGGCATCTCGTTTCTCCTCGAGATGTTACCTGTCCGCTGGCACCTGTCACAGTTCTTATAAAAGTCCTGTGCATCTTTATATAGTGTCGGCCAGTAGAACCCTAACTGCAGCACCTTGCCAGCAATTTTATTGCCTCCTAAGTGACCTCCATATTGTGAAGCATGGCAATGATGGAGAATGTCTTCTTGCTCTTCTTGTGGTACACACCTCCTTATAACCTGATCTGCGCACATTTTGAAAAGAAGAGGTTCGTCCCAATAATAATGCTTAACATCATTTTGGAACCTCTTCCTGGCTTGATAATTAAGATCAGAAGGTAATATTCCGCTAACTATAAAATTAACGAAATCAGCATACCAGGGAAGGTTAGAAGACTTACCTGCCGCCATGGCTGTCGCGACAGCGATTGCGGCAGCAAAGAGCTGCTCATCTGGGAAGGTCTCCAGTATGTTTGTCTCATCGATTGGTAGACTCTGTCCCTTCTCCAACCTCGACAAGTGGTCTGCCACCTGATTTTCTGTCCCCTTTTTGTCCTTGATCTCAAGGTCGAACTCTTGTAATAGCAATATCCATCGTATCAACCTAGGTTTTGCGTCCTTCTTTGCGAACAAATACTTGAGGGCAGAATGGTCGGTGTGTATTATTACTTTCGTCCCAAGTATGTAGGAACGAAACTTGTCGATGGAGAACACCACAACTAACAGCTCCTTTTCTGTGGTGGTGTAGTTCACTTGGGCGTCATTTAACGTCTTGCTGGCATAGTATATGACGTGAAACAGCTTATCTTTGCGTTGCCCAAGTGCTGCCCCGACAGCATAGTCACTAGCATCACACATAATTTCAAATGGCTGTGTCCAGTCTGGTGGCTGTACTATGGGGGCTGTCACTAGCTTTTCCTTCAGAACCTTGAATGCTTCAGTACATTCCTCATTAAAGTCAAAGGGTCGGCTCTGCTCTAAGAGATGGCATAGAGGCTTCGTGATTTTCGAGAAATTTGCAATGAATCTCCGATAAAAACCTGCATGCCCTAAAAAACTCCTAATGCCCTTGACTGTGGTTGGTGGCGGCAGCTTCTCTATGACTTCTATCTTGGCCCTGTCGACTTCTATCCCACGGCAGCTAATCTTATGGCCAAGGACTATCCCTTCGTCCACCATAAAATGGCATTTTTCCCAATTCAACACAAGATTGGTTTTTTCACATCTTTCAAGTACCTTTTGAAGATTGCCGAGGCAGCTCTCAAAATCGTCTCCAAAGATGGAAAAATCATCCATGAAAATCTCAAGGAAGTCCTCTACCATGTCGGAGAATATAGCCATCATGCACCTTTGGAAGGTGGCAGGTGCGTTACAGAGGCCGAACGGCATCCTCCTAAATGCATATGTTCCGTAGGGGCATGTAACAGTCGTCTTCTCTTGATCCTCCGGTGCAATAGCAATTTGGTTATAACCTGAATAACCATCAAGAAAACAATAGTAAGGCTTACCCGTTAATCTATCAAGCATTTGATCAATAAAGGGTAAAGGAAAGTGGTCCTTTCGGGTAGCTTTGTTAAGCTTCCGATAGTCCATACAAACCCTCCAACCGGTCACAGTCCTGGTTGGGATTAACTCATTGCTCTCGTTGGTTATCACGGTCATTCCTCCTTTCTTTGGAACGCATTGCACCGGACTCACCCATTTGCTGTCGGAGATGGCGTAAATAATACCAGCATCTAACCATTTAATTATCTCTTTATGCACTACCTCCTTCATCGCAAGGTTTAACCGCCTTTGGGCATCAATAGTCGGCTTATGATCTTCCTCTAGGATGATTTTGTGCATGCATATCGCCGGACTAATGCCTTGAATGTCTGCTATCGTCCATCCAATCGCCTTTTTGTGCTGCCTTAACATGTCGATCAGCTGCCGTTCCTGTTCCTGCGGCAGCTTAGCAGAGATGATTACGGGCAGTGTGTCATTGGAACCAAGATAAGCATATTTAAGCTGCCCTGGCAGGGGCTTAAGTTCTAAGACAGGTGGTTCAACAGTAGATGGCTTTTGGATCAAATGGTTATCCGAAGTGTAATTCAAAGGTTCGAATAACTTACCTGGACGATGGCCTAACCAGTTTACCTCCTCCTGACCTTCAGTATCAGATGTATCAGTTTCAGAGGAGTCGCTGTCGTCGGTGCTGTCGTCGTTGCTGTCGTGACAGGCTTGTAGGTGGTTGTCGCAGCAGTGACCAAATTTTATATCACGGCAGCCCGACCTGATGCAGGGGGGATCAAAGGTCACCTCAATGATGGCCTTGCATTCCTCGTCCACATCGGCATGTTTCATTGCTTGGAGAACATTCAACTTAATTTCTTGATCGTTTACGCGCATGGTGAGTTCTCCTTTCTCCACATCAATCAATGATCTTCCCGTGGCTAAGAAGGGTCGCCCAAGGATGACTGGTGCGTTTTCATCTGCCTCACAATCTAAGATAAGAAAGTCAGCAGGAAAAATAAGCTTATCAACTCTTACCAGAATATCTTCAATTTTTCCCTCGGGGTGAACGTAAGAGCGGTCGGCTAGCTGTAGAGTAACTGTCGTGGGCTGCGCCTTGCCAATACCTAATTTCTGAAAAACAGATTTGGGCATTAGATTAACACTGGCACCAAGATCACAAAGTGCCTTACCCACAAATTTGTCGCCGATTACGCACGGTATGATGAAGCTCCCCGGATCCTTCTTTTTCTGGGGTGGCTGCCGATGAAGAATACTCATGCAACCTTCTTGCATCCTTATCGTTTCAAATTCCCCAAGTTTAGATTTTTTCGACATAACATCCTTGAGAAATTTAGCATAACCGGGCATCTCCCTAACAACATCTAACAACAGAATATTAATATGAATCTGTTTAAAAATATCATAAATCTTTTTAAGTTAAGATTCATGCTTAGCTTGCTGTATCCGTTGAGGGAAGGGTGGTGGGGGTCGGTAATCAACAATACGCCCTTCCCACTGCATACGAATCTGAGGACGGTAATCTTCTTTTTTCTCCTCTGTCGCTTCTGCTGTCGTGACAGGCTCATCGGTAGCAGTCTGTTTATCACCTATCGGGGCAGCTTCCTCGGCAGGTTTATCCAAGGTAGGTTCATTTTCTGTTTCAGCTTCTTTTTCCGGCCCTGGTAGCTTTTTCCCACTCCTAGTAGTAATCGCCTTACATTGCTCATGTGGGGGCGGTCTAGCATTTTCAGTATTGCTAGGGAATCCTCCATTCTGTCTTGGCTTAATATGTTGCGACACCTGACCCATTTGTGTCTCTAGAGATTTCAACGTAGCCTCATGATTTGTCATTCTCATCTCGGTTTTATCTATAAAATTTTCCGTCTTCTTGACAAACTGATTTATATTCTCCATATACGTACCGGTCTGAGACATGAAGGTGGCCAGAGTCTGTTCCAATATACTACTCGTGGCAGGTGGTGGCTGCTGTTGCTGCTGCGACGGCAGGTGCGGCGGCAGTTGCTGTCTTGTCAGCATTCTAGGACCTCCCTGATTCTGATTATATGCTTGCGGATTCAGGGCGTTGTTAGGGTTACTCCAGGAAAATTTGGGATCTTTCCTCCAATTGGGATTATAGTTGTTGGAGTTATAATTCGGCTTGTAATTTCCAACATATTTTCCCTCTTCTATATTTATTGGGCACTCATCCCTACTATGATTTCCCTCACAAATAGCACAAACTTCCTCTACAGCAAATCCTCGTAATTCTTCTTCATTTAATAAGTGTTTCATTGCTTTAGTGAGGAATGCTACCTGTGATTTCATAGTGCTGTCGGCCTCATAGTCCTTGACAGCAAGTACCCGTTTACCCCCTCTTCTAGCTGTCGGAAACTGCTCCTCATTCTTGGCCAGATTTTTCAAAACTTGCAATGCCTCGTCCGGATCTTTATCCAATAATAGTCCATTTGCTGCAGACAGGGGCGGTTCAAAGATTTTGGGGGCCCTGTGCAATTTATTAAAACAAAGTTTTTAATTTATAATCGGTAAGAGATATAAATATTTTTTTAAATACTTTAATACAGAAAATATCATTAAATTGTCCTCTTGAGCAACAAAAAATTAACTTATAAACCTCTAAAAATCAAACATTTTCACTTCAAAATTATCATTATTTTTTCATGCTTTACGTTTTAGATAATTTTTTTATATACACATAATTATATATATAATTTTATTTTTTAAAAAAATATTTAATTTAATTTAGGTTCATTATTTTCGGGGCCCCTCTCTCTTAGGGGCCCTGTGCGGTCGCTCCTGTCGCGCCTGTCCAAAACCCCCACTGGCTGCAGAATCAATTCGAATGCGAGTTTGTAAGTTAGCAGCATTATAAAACTTAGTTACCTGATTCCAGACGGGAAATCCATACATTGGGCAGTTCCGTAGAAGAGTAGTAAATCTGTCCCAGGCCTCGTGCATCGGCTCGTCGTCTTCCTGTTGAAAAGTAGCAATTTCATTATGTAATCGCTCAGATAAATGCGAAGGATTAAAACGAGATAAAAATTCATGAGTTAGATCTACCCAAGTCATAATGGAACCCGGTGTAAGTTTATTCCACCAAGTTTTAGCTCTGTCCCTCAATGAATGGGGGAATAACCGAAGCCTCAGTATCTCCGGACTCACTCCTGGTAGTCTAAACGAACCACAGATCTCCTGGAACGTTTTGAGATGCTCTCTAGCATCTTCTGTCGCAGAACCACTGAACTGCCCGGCGTTGTTGATCATACTAAACATGACAGGTTTAAGCTCGAAGTTGTCAACATCAATATCCGGCAGCGTGGTCTCCAGCTCTACATGGTCATTCAGCATGTAGTCACGACATGATCGTCGTCCATCTGCCCCAGGCAGATCGCCGACAGGCGGTATAATTCCACCAGCGGGTTGGTTACGGGCCATCTGCTCTAGCTGTTCCTCAAGGTATTCGTTTCTGTCTAAAAGGCGGCGAAGTTGTTTCTTAAGATTGAAGGAACGTTCGATTTCCGGATCTAATGGATACTCAGGATCTTCACCTCTTTTGGATCTGCACATAAACAAGAAAAGCTCGTGAAAAGCGAGAGTTGAAAACACAAAAGAAAAATTAAAGGAAAATAAAAATAAAAACGAAAACAAAAATAAAAATAAAAACGAAAAGTGCAATAAAAGAAAGATGTAGTTATGTTGCCAATCCCCGGCAACGGCGCCAAAAACTTGTTGCGTGTAAAAGAGTCTATCGCAATTGTAGTGCAAGTGTACACGACGCAAGTAGTAAAGTGATACGAAGTATCGGATATCGTCTCCACAGGGATTGGGCTAATAGCTTCACCTTGATTCACTGCACGAAGTAAAGAAAATAATTAAGAAAGATGTCACGAAAATAATAAGGAAAATTGTAAATAAAATAATTGAAATATCAAGATAGAGAGAATGGGCTGGTATTGAATTGCTCGGTAGTGCAGGTATTGGATTGCTTAGAAACTCCAGTTCTGTCGTCGTGCCCGTTGTCGACAGCACCTGTCGTGGCGGCTGTCCGTTAGCTGTCGCGGCAGCGATCACACCAACTCCGTACTTCAAGTTTGGCAAGAATCCCAGATCTGCCTTGGCCTATCCCTAGGTCCAAGTCTGTCGATGATCACGTCTTTGATGATACCTCCCGGCGTGAATCGAAGGATGAACACCGATGTGTATGAATTATTCTTTAGCCACTTAACCTTGCCCTATCCCTAGGCACAAGATAGTTCAACTATAAACTAGAGAACTTGCTCTTACTTCTTTCGTATACTTAACTCTCCCGATGCTAAGTAAATGGATAACCTCACAATGCTCTCCCGATGCTCTTGCAAGATATTAATAACCAAAATAAGAGAACTTGAAGTTTGTTTTATTGAACTGGAAATTCTTAAAACAAAACAACCCTTGCAACTACTTTACAAAACAACCCGTATCCCTAGGGGGAATTTAGAACATGTCGGTGACGGGTAAACGGCAGGGGGTTTAGGTTTCGGTTATGGGGTATTCGATGATGCCTCCTAGGTTAAATCTATGCCCTTATATAAGCTTTGGGCTCTAGTCTTCTAAGGTAACAAGGATTACAACTTTAATTAAAAGTAAGATTCTAATAAAGACTAAATCTATAAGGATTCCTACTTTGCAGCCGCCATCCTTGTTTCTAGGAATTTCCTCTCCTTGAGCTTTGGCTTGACATATCTTTTGATCCAGGGCTTGGAAAAATATGTGGCTTTCACACGACAGACGAGCAGATTTTCCTCTATCTATCGAGGTCCACTTTACTTTTCCTCTTCATAAGTCTGCTGTCACCATGCTGTCACGACAGGTCCATGGCAGCTTCGTCTTCTTCGTCTGCTTGTCCAGTTCAGCTCTCCTGCTTCTCTGCCCTGCGCCTGCCTTCAACGTCTACTATGGCAGATACCTGCAAAAATAGCCATCTTTTAGTAGAATCCGTGCTTTTAATTCATTTGTGATGTTTTACTGAAAACTAACCTAAATGCAATGCAATGATGCTTGAATGCAGCAGAAATATGGGTTAAAAAAGGTGTAAATAATAGAACTTTTACACACTCAACACCTGGCGTGATGATTTAGTAGGATTTCTTGCTACATCTCTACCAACATTTTCATCATTCTACGACAACAGAAGCATCTATGCAGGTTTCAAGATTGGTAGCTAATTTGGTGTTCTTGGTCTCTCTCTCGTCGGAGCTTGCTTCCCCTTTGTGCTACGGTGTTTGCTCTTCCCATGCCTCGTCGTGTTTTTCTCTGCTCGTGTCTTGTGATCTGTTGTTTGCCTTGTGTTTTTTTATTTTGTTTCCTGAATGTTTGTTCTTTATGGTTGCTTGTTTTCTCTTCTTTCTTTCCCATGTATTTGTATTCTTCTTCTATATATGTTAGTTTTTATGTTGAATTAATGTCGTCTTTAATTAAAAAAAATTATGAAAATTATATATTTGTATAAATGTTTATAGAGTTAGGATTCACTTAAATTATGAAAAATTTAATTACTTTTATACCTTTTTAAATTGTTTGGACAATGATAAATAAATGACTAAAATTATTATTATTTCTTTGTGATAATCTTTACATTTTTTACTGTTAATTTCTGCTATTCATTTAACTTCATTCAACTGTCCAAAAAGGTAGTATAAGAGGATTATATCTCATGTTTATATATTTATACCTATACGTTAAAATTGTCCCACTGACTGGAGTTTGCGCCACAACCTACTTTCTCTCTATAAAGCACTACAATTTTTTTCTTTGTCAATTTTATTTAGTCAACGACGGTACTAATTTTAATGTTGGTTGTCGACTATTGTTTTTTTTAGTTTTTAATAAGAACAACTCTGCCTTTGTGGCATGTTTTTCTCTATCTTCGTGATACGTTTATCTCAGTCTTTTGGCACATTTTCGTCTTCTTTTTCGGTCGTTTGGTCGTTCTTTTATTTTATATTTTCTTAGGGATGAATTTGACGACACCACGATTGATCAAGATGATGCCTATTTGTAGTATTGTTGATCTTTCCTGTTTTGGACCCTCGGATAAAATTTAGATACGCAGTTTGTGTTTGTGGATTTCTTCTCACGATGCTCGGCTCTGATTTGCGGTTCTCGGTGGTATTTTAATAGCTAAATCCCTTTTGTAGTTCGTTTTTCGATGCAGACAGATTTGTTCGTATCTATTTTTTGTTCGAGTCTTTGGGTGAGTTAAAACCTTTTTCATGTATGGTCCTTGTATGATCATAAGTGGCTAGTTTCTCGTGTCAATGTTAAGGGAATGTCCAAATTATGTATTAAGTTTCTTGTATGATCATTAGTGATCATTGTAACTTATCATCATCCTGAAAAGGCCCAGTAGACCCAGACACGATCTCTCTCTTAAAATATCTTCTCCCTTCTCTCTAAAATCCTAGATCTATCTTTAGGTTTTTGGGGTGGCGCCGCTCTTGGTTTAAGCGGCAGCCACTCTCGCTCCTCTCTTTCCTTCCATTTCTCCTCCTCTCTCCATTTCTTTGCCTCGTCTCTCTTTTTCTGCACTCATTTTTCGCTCCAGTTCGCGATGTTTCAGTCATTTCTTGGTCACATTTTTGTGAAGCTTCTCCCTCGGGTGCCTAAGGTTCTAATCGAGCCCCCTTTTTGTGTGAGGTTGTGGGTTCGCGGACGAGATGAGGTCAACACATTGCCTCTGAGTTTACTCGGTCTTTTTGTCGGTGGCCCGGTCTTTTGTCGTTCTCAGTGACTGATTGGTCTCTGCCTCCTCTTTCGTCCTCCTCCAGTTCATCGACAATTTCATACCCCGACGTGATGATTTAGTAGAATTTTTTGCTGCATCTCTACCAACATTTTCATCATTCTACGACAACAACATCATCTATGCAGGTTTCAAGATTGGTACATGACTTGGTGTTCTTGGTCTCTCTCTCGTCGAAGCTTGCTTCCCCTTTGTGTTGGGGTGTTTGCTCTTCCCATGCCATGTCGTGTTTTCCTCTGCTTGTGTCTTGTGATATGTTGTTTGCCTTGTGTTTTTTATTTTGTTTCTTGAATGTTTGTTCTTTATGGTTGCTTGTTGTTTTCTCTTCTTCCTTTCCCATGTATATGTGTTCTTCTTCTATGTATGTTTGTTTTTATGTTGAATTAATGTCGTTTTTAGTTAAAATTTTTTTATGAAATTTATATATTTGTATATATGTTTATAGAGTCATGATTCACTTAAATTATGTAAAATTCAATTACTTTTATACCTTTTTAAACTGTTTGGATGATGATAAATAAATGGCTAAAATTATTATTTTTTCTTTGTGATAATGTTCACATTTTTACTGTTAATTTCTACTATTCATTTAACTTCATTCAGCTGTCCAAAAAGGTAGTATAAGAGAATTATATCTCATGTTTATATATTTATAACTATACGTTAAAATTGTCCCATTGACCGGAGTTTGCGCCACAACCTACTTTCTTTCTATAGGGCACTACAATTTTTTTTCTTTTTCAATTTTATTTAGTCGACAACTGTACTGATTTTTTTTCTTTTTCAATTTTATTTGGTCGTCGACTGTTTTTTTTTTAGTTTTTAATAAGAATAACTCTGCCTTTGTGGCATGTTTTTCTCCATCTTCGTGACACGTTTATCTCAGTCTTTTGACACTTTTTTGTTCGTTTGGTCGTTCTTTTTATTTTATATTTTGTTAAGGTTGAATTTGACGACACTATGATTGATTAAGATGATGCTTATTTGTAGTCTTGTTGATCTTCCCTATTTTGGACCCTCGGATCGAATTTAGATACGTAATTTGTGTTCGTGGATTGTTTCTCATGATGCTCGGCTTTGATTTGCGGTTCTTGGTTGTATTTCAATAGCTAAATCCATTTTGTGGTTCGTTTGTCGATGCAGTCAAATTTGTTCGTATCTATTTTTTGTTCGAGTCTTTGGTTGGGTTGAAACTTTTTCCATGTATGGCCCTTGTATGATCATAAGTGGCTAGTTTCTTGTGTCAATGTTATAGGGAATGTCCAAATTATGTATTAAGTTTACGATGATAGTTATAAACTTTTATTGTAATTTTGAATATTTTCTCCTTTTAATAAGACTAGCGACTTTATTTAAAAAAAAGGTAGTCTCACTGACTATTAGTTGGTCTAGCAAGATAACATGTTAGGTCCTTAAATAAAATTAGAGATTCAAATCTTAGCATTGTAGTTAAAGCAAATTGGTTGAAAGGATCCCATAATAAACTTCTATAATATATTATTCGATTTAAATCAGTCGTTTCATATATCGTATATCGGCAATCATATAAAACATGATCAGCAATTCAACTTTAAAAGTGATTAATTTTTAGATAGACATAATATGTAATGTCTATAAATTTTATTTTGAGGGATATGCTATTTTGAAACATTTAATTAAGAATAACAATATATAAATAGCTAATAAATGCATTTGATTTTCTTTTACTTGTATTTTAAGCGTTATAATTTTACAAATAATTTTTTACACATAGCTAATTAATTGTATATTCTTGTTATTTTTTGAGATTTTTTATAAGGAAAAATGTTATATTAATTAGTTTTTTAATGTATATTTTGATGCAATTGTAAAATTGATATTATGTTCACATTATTTATTTTAATTATTTCAATTGTTTATAGTGCGTGATCTAAATTATCTCATATTTAACATATTGTACACACGCGCATGCACGCGCGCACGGACACACACACATATATATCACATGAAAATTTTTGTACATATACTTGGGCACATTACACGTGTTGTGTTTATTTTATTTTCGTAATATAAATTTTTTATATAATTTGAGATGATTATTCATATTAACAAATAACTTTAATATTCGTATTATGTTTCAACTAATTCTATGTTTCACACAATTTTTCATAATAATTCAATTTATATATAAAACATATATTAATATTGTATCCATATTATTCTTCGTGTGTTAGAAGTATTATAAATTTAAATAATTTTTATATATCAATGGTCTATTTTATGTAGATTATAACTCCTTTATATTTGTGTAACGTGCATATGGATTCTCATAACATCATGACTATGTATTTTAATTATTTTATGTTTTTTTATTAATATCTTAAAATAATTCAATTTTAATTTTAAATATAAATTCATTTACTTCAAAAGCACATTATTACACATACTATATAAATCCATAAATAATTATATGTATGATTCAAAACTTTATTTTTGTATTCCAGAAACTAAGCGATGATATTCTGTAATAGGAGTACAAAATTTTATAAAAAACATGAAAATCCTTTTAATATTAGCATACTAATGATGATATATTAAAACAAATAACGTCTGATATTTCAGATTGTTAGGTGCCGTGTTATTTGTATTCATAATTCTAATGGCAGATTTGTACAAACAGGTGTTGTGGTGTAGTTGGTTATCACGTCAGTCTAACACACTGAAGGTCTCCGGTTCGAGTCCGGGCGACGCCAATGCTGTTATTTTCTTTTTGTAGCCTTTTCGTCATCCTACTCTTCAAAAAGGAGAAAAAGATAACAAACGCCGTTGCCGGGGATCGAACCCGGGTCACCCGCGTGACAAGCGGGAATACTCACCACTATACTACAACGACTTAGTTGATACATGATTTACTATATTATTTATGAAACTATTAGATGCAGGGTACTATGGACATGTAGATTGGACCGATGATATGGGTTCAAAGGGTGGCAAACTTCTGCATATTGGAGTTTTAGTGATAAAAGTAAAAGAGTTCTAAAAGTTTAGAGACTAAAAGTGTAGTTTACCCTAAAATATATTCAATCATATAAATTATAAAAAGAATATTTGTAAAAAAATCCAATATGATACTCGTACTTTCACCATATATTTAATGTGGCACCTGCATTTTTAAAATGTTCAATATAATACTTTATTCTTTTACAAAGTGTCAAATATTATATTTTTACTTTGATAAAATGTCTAATCTGACACTTGTACTTTTAAAATGTCAAATTTAGTACCTATATTTTGTCAAAAATGTCCAATATAATATATGAACTATCATTCTTGTATTATGATGATATGTCAACACCATTAGTAAGTGTAGTACATGTACTATTATTTCATGCATTTTATGGTACTTGAGTTAAAACCATTGATAAGTATCTAATCAATCAATGAAAATTCACATGTACTATAATAATACATTGAATGATAGTTCAAGTATCACATTAGATATTTTGACAAAGTACAAGTATCACATTAAACATCTTAAATGTAAAGGTACTAGATTAGATATTTTATCAAAGTAAAAGTATTATATTAATTCACATGTAATAGAATTTTAGTTTAGATGGTTACAAAATAAAAATAAGTAATATGGAGATCCATGTTCAATCGCTTTGTCTACAAGATATGTGTGCATTGTCAAAGGGTTAAGAATATGTATGAACGGATACTGCATTGTAATTACCTTTAAACCATTCTAAAAAAATATGCATCCGCCTTATTATGTGTTTTTACCTAAATATCATCATTAAAAAATATTTATCAAAATAAAATCTTCCTATAATTAATTCATGAAATGCCACCATTTATTGACACAGACCAATGGTGTGTCATGTCACTCGTGTCTTTTGCAAGATACATTTAACATAGTGAGCTTTTGTCCTACATAACAGTCTAATCAACATAAAATTTTCAATTTACGTGAAAGAGATGTTTCATCTAACTTTTTTTTAAAGGTTTGAATAAAATCTATTTTTTTGTATGACACCTTTGTGACATTTTTTTGCACCACAAAGACCAATTTAAAAGAAAGTTAAAATTATATACACTAAAATGAAGAAAAATAAAAGGCTATAAAATTGCACTTAGCAAATCCTTATAAACAATAATATATTTCTCTAAAAATTGATTTTTAAGTCCAACATATAAAAAATCGAAGTCAAATATTTAAAATTACTGATGAATATACAAATTTTAAAATTAAATGTCAAAAAAGTTTTTTTTTGCGGTGAAAACGAAGACAGTAGTCTTGTCGCCTTGACAGTGTATATATCTAAAAAAAATTACATGAATTTAAAAAAATCAACTCAATGGAACAAACGAGCACAAATTTATGACATTTCAAAGCTTTGTACAACATTTATAGTTCAAACAACATATTTTTTATAATTATATTTTACAATAACAAATTTAACAAAAAAAAATCAAAATAACACTCCACAAATAAATCAAACTAATATATTTAAACAAAATTAACGAGTTGCTCACAAGCTTATCGAGTCAAGTTAGATCTTGGTTGACTCGACTCGTTTGAGTCTCTAGTCAAACTGGAGTTCGAGTTAAGTTAATTTGAGTCGAGCATTAATTGAATTTTAAACGATTCGTACTTGAGCTACTCACGAGCTGCTCAACTTAGTTAGCACCCTTAGTTTTCACCTAAATATCATCATTAAAATTACTTATCAAAATGAAATCTTCCTATGATTAGTTCATGAATGAAATGTCACCATTTTCTGACACATATGGTAAAATGCATGTCATGTCACAATTGTCTTTTAAAAGACACGTTTGATATTGTGCACTTTTATCATAAATAGTAGTCCAATCAACATATTTTAAAAAATTGATTTGCGTGAAAATCATGTTTTATTCAGTTAAATTTTCAAGGGTTAAATTTTTTTTTCGCATGACACTTTTTCACCGTAAACTAATTTAAAAGAAAAATAAAACTATATAAACTAGAATAAAGAAAAATAAAAAATTATAAAATCACACTTGTGAAATACTGTAAATAATAATATATTTCTGTAAAATAATTTTTTTAAGTCTGACAGATTAAAAAATGATCATAGCCAAATAATTAAAATTAGTGATGTTATAATTTTTTTTTAAAAATAAAATGTGAAAAAAGGCTCTTTTCGTGGTGAAAACCGAAGACAATGCGCCAAGATGCCTTGTCTATGCATAAATATGAAAAAATTATACAGATTTATAAAAATTAACTCAATCGGACTCCTCAACATAAATTTATGACCTTTCAAAGTTTTGTACTATGCTTATAGTTTAAGCATATTTTTTTATAATTCTATTCAAGTACAATGTAATGTTTGTTTTTAATTTCAAATTTGTTTAAACTTATGTACACCCGAAGATTAAACTGCTCAAACTCAGATCACCTAGGTAGAATATATTTTTAAAAATTGGTCAATTTTTTAAGGAAAAATTCATTAATTTTCTTAAATTTACTCACTTAAATATTTATTTTTATTAAAAAACTGAAAGATATAATTGACAGAAATACGTTTTTTACGCAAATCGATAATTAAGCTTAGAATATTATTTAAATAAATACTCCTGAAGTCCCATTAATTTTGTCTTTGTTTGACTTTTTTGGATAAACTTTTTTTAACTTTGACTATTATTATTTAAAATTTATTATTAATAAAAAATAAAAAAATATATATTTTAAAAACCTCCAATCAAGTAGTTTTAAAATATATAATGTATAGATTTTAATTAGTTAAAATATTTAATATAAGTATAGTCTAAGTTTAAAATTTTTGACTTTTAAAAAGTCAATAAAGGACATACTTAATGGGACGAATGGAGTAATTCTTAAAGAAGTATATTTTAATAGAGTTAATATTTGATGTACTGACAATGCATTTTTTTACATAAGCATGTTTATTGTACTCCACAATATAAAATTTCAATTCCTAATTCTAAACCTCAAAAATCTTAAACCTAAATTCTAACCATAAACCCTAAATTAAACTTCTAAATATTATATTAGAATAATTTGTGAAAACAAATTTTCCTCTACCCTTGCATGAAATATTTTTATATTCCAATAAATACTCTCCTTATTTTTTTAGGATAAAACTTTGTTTACTCATTAGGTAGATGACCTAGCTGATATGGTATTTTGGATGATCAAACACATTAAATTAAATGTAAAATTAATAAGAAAATTTCCCCTTTTAAAATTAGCATTAAATTTTTTACTCTAAATTTTAAACAATAATTGTGTTGAAACTATTTTTAAACCGATAAAATATTTTGGACGAATAATTTTTGAAATTAGAATTTTTCCTTTTAATCCGTTCATTTTCTAAAATATTTGGAGCAACCACCGGTCACTTCGGTTGACCGGACACCATAAAAAAACCAACTAGAGATTTTTTTTGAAATTGGGGTTTGGGAGTCGGTTACGTTTGGGGAAGGATTAACACCCCACAAATGCCCGAAATCGGTACCTTTAATTTTATGTGGCATATTGACATTTTTAGAATCACAATTCGAATTTAATTTGATCATTATTTATTAATTGAGTTTATGTTCCAAATAGAAATATTTCTTTTATATGGAAATATATTTTTGAGACAAATATAAATTGGAATCACCCATATACGCTCATGACACATCTATTCATATTCCAAAAATATATTTCGTATATAAAAAGTTCTATATGCATGATTATTATGATCTTATTCATTTTAAGTACTAATCTAAAAGGCTCTAATTAATTTTGTGTATTTATTAAATCTATAAATATTATTTAATTTCGGAGTTTACATGAGACAACACACAATTGCTTGAGCATCATCCATATCTAAACCCCAATATTATAGATATTATTCTCTATTAACTTAATTTCTCTAATTATTTAAAGTACTAGTCCTAATTAAATCTCTAATAATTAATCTAGATTGCTTATTAATTTTTAGGGGTTTATTGAATATTAAATTTTCTACTTAAAAGCTCATCTTGAACAACACCCCATTACATTGAGACACAGTTCAAACTTAAACTTCAACGTTTCCCACTTAATACACATTAATTTTTATATAATGGTCTATCTAATCATATTATTAAAGCCTAATAAGAACTTTAAAGCTAAGGCTCTATTCACTAATTGAAACTTATATATGTATTAAAATCTCTTAAAATGAATCTAATATGCCTTTAATTGAAGCATACATTAATAAACAAACAATTAATAATAGATTAAGGTATAAAAAGGCAAATCCTTTTTATTGTTTAAACCACAACAAAAAAATGCTATTCAAGCAGTAATAGATCATTGCAAACTATTTTTAGATGTGGTATATTATTAAGTTTCATACGTAATGTAATCCTTGTGTCACATTATGGTTATAGCCAATAGCCCCTAAAATGTGTATAAGTTCTATTTCAAAATGGAGTAACTTTGATAACGATGGTAGTAAAAATTGTCTAAATTAATGAAATGACATTATCACATTATTGATTTTTAAAAAAAATTAAAGATAACTAATCTATTTAGTCACTAAATTATTCAATTGATTTTATTCTGATTAACTCGATTTATTTAATCCAATAATCATTTTTTGTAATGTTTACAGTATTATAAAAGTCGGTCTCTGTCAAAATTTTGTAAACTATTCGAATTCAGTTGAAGGGTTTACTTCCATTTTTAACATAACCGAACAATGAGAAGAGAACATATAAGAATGTTACAATTGTTGCCACTGAAAGTCCAAAATAATAGAACAAGGAAAAAAGAAAACATTAACATTCTAAACAATGTTAGCTCAAGCCCTATAAATTTAAAGATTCGTTTGGGACTATACAATCAAATTTTCATTTTAACACATTTTTCTCTTCATTACTAGCATTATTTTATTTTCAATCCCAATGCAAAGAAATGGTTTTGCTTTGCTTGAAAAATTTGAAAACCAGTCAACTTTAAGACAAACACAATATTTTTCGGAGAACCCCTTGGTTGAATTGAGTAACCAGTGTCATTAGTAATTAAAATCACATATGCGGAGAGTGATGGCGGCGACGACGTTTGAGGCACATGCGGTGCATGGTGGTGGTGGCATTTAAGGCACCAAAGTTTGAGGCACATGTGACGATGATAAGTTGTTGGTGTGATTTAAAGATTGGCTAAATTGACCGATTTATAAATGTGAAGGGTTAATTTTTTAGATCTAAATCCGATTTGAAGCCTTAAATCTCTAGATCTAAATCCCGGCTCGATAGAGCCTTCAATCTCTGCAGTCTTAAACCTAAATCTAACATGAGCCCAAACCCTCTTCGACTCCGCCATTCGCTCACTGATATCTCTCCGGTCATACTATGATAAATCACTGATCTCCTTTTATTTTTAGATCTTTTCTCTCTATATTTCGAACTAATATTTATTATTTTTGTAGGAATTAATGAGATAAGATGGGATATACCTCTGTTACGACGGTAGTAGTGTCTTCGGTTTCATCTCTAGTGGCTCAGGTCCGACGTCTCCTATTCTTCTCAGTGTCAGTTCAGCTCCCGAAGGGTAAGATTCCCCCTCATATTATTATTATTATTATTATTATTATTATTATTATTATTATTATTATTATTATTATTATTATTATTATTATTATTATTATTATTATTATTATTATTATTATTATTATTACTATTATTATTATTATTATTATTATTATTATTATTATTATTATTATTATTATTATTTACTCAGCAACATGTATGTTTTATTAAAGAATAGGAACATACATGACCTTCACGCCCATAAGCCTCGTTAAAAACCTCTCTAAATTCTACAGAGGAAAAGAGTACTCATGGACGTGTGGAACAAAATAACAAACACCAAATAGGTCCAAACAAACTCAAGTTGTGAATAAACACCTATGCAAATTGTTTAAACCAACCCGGCCGATCCACACCACTCTTCGCCAACGCATCCGCAAGCCTATTCGCCTCCCTATAGACATGCTGAAAACACACATCACTCAGCGCCTCACATGCCCCATCAATCCTCCGCAACCAACGCCAAAATTTCCACGACCTTTTTTCTAAGTGCAAGACCCATGCAATTGCCGTTGTAGAATCCGATTCGACCACTAACGGGCATTGGCGACCTTTCGATTCTAACATATACTCCAACGCAAAGCATATGGCTTGGAGTTTCGCTTCATTTGAATCCGCTACCCCTATCGGCCTCGAAAACAAAGCCAATATGTGCCCAAACTCGTCACGTAGAACACCTCCACACCCCGCTTTACCTGGTTTTCCCCTAGCCGATCCATTGACATTGAATTTAAGCACTACCTTGGGTGGTCGTTCCCACTTCACATTAACCCGTACCGATACGTCATGAGGCTGAAACTCACACTGCCATGGACATTCCCACCAAGCCGACTCCAAAATAACACCTGCAGGACATCCCATCCGTACCCAATACATCGACCTCATCTTTATCAAGAAAAGGATTTCACCCGACGTCTCCCGTGTACCATTAAACAAACAATTGTTTCTTGCCAACCACAACGACCATAACGCCGCTGCACACCCCACCATCCACCATCCGCGCATCTGTCCGACAAACAAACAATCAAAGCAAATTGCCAGCAACTCCCTCGCCCCACACGACTGCACCATTTCTACTTGCCACCACCGAAAAAAGCATAGCCAAATCTCCCAAACAACCGGACACTGGACCATAATATGGTCCAGCAATTCCTCCACCGCCGACACCAAACACAAGGAGAAGCCTCCCCCGCAATGCTCACACCCCGACCAATCAATATCGCCATTGTCGGCAACCTGTTCAACCATGCAAACCATATAAAAAACTGTACCTTTGGCGGGATGGGCAGCCTCTAAATCATGGCCAATTCAACGTCCACCTCAAGTTCAAAAGATTGCATTAATTTGTAAAGACTCGCCACAGAAAACTCGCCTGTAGCTGAATGCAACCACACAAGCCTATCAACTTGCTTCGGAAAAAGGCAGAGGTCCCAACATAGAGCACGAATATCCTTGAGTTGAGCTACCTCAAAGGATCGTAAGGTTCGGCCAAAGAATTTTCCCCATTTCTCATGCTCGAACTTCCCCTCCCTCGTATACTCTTTGATCGTCATTCTCTTATCAATCGCAAGACGATATAGTCTTGGGAATAGCACTGCCAAGGGCTCTTCACTACACCACACGTCCTGCCAAAAGAGATTTTTCTCACCATCGCCTGATTGCCAAACAAAAGCGATGTCCAAGCTCAACTTAATTACTAGTCAAGAATTTCCATAGATGGCCAAAACCTAACTTGAGATTAATCTCAAAATATTATGGATTTCCAATATTAGATGGAGGGGAAAAGCTTACTCGACCACTAGCAACGATTTGATAGCAATAGAACGAAAGAAAAACGAAGCTTAAAGCTAGCTCCAATGGAGGTGCTTGCTTAGGTAGGAGATGAAAAAGATGAATAGTTTGGAGAGATCTTTGCTTGCAATGTTTCGGGTAGCTTTTCAATTCATTATTTCTTTCTTTTATCAACAATAGTCGAATTGGCTTTCCTTCAAATGAAGGAATTGTATTTCAACATCCCACGTGGATATTAACTATGCTTAGGGAGGGCTAATTACAAGATTAGTCCTCCAACCTTTTTAAACCTTATACTATTGCTTCCCAACTTTCGATATTAATAATTTAATCACTAAAATGTTTTCGATACTATTCAGTAGGGTCCAATAGCAATGATTTAACTCATTTAGAGTCCAATATCAATGATTAGCTAGCCAATACTATATTTAGACTTTATCGATGCGAAATTTCCGATCACCGGAACCCAATTCCGACTAGACTAGATTTTGGGGTGTTACAACTCTCCCCCCTTTAAGAAAAAATCATCCTCAAATTTTTACCTGAATCGAAGAGATGCAAATATTGCTGTTTCATGGTCTCTTCAGGTTCCCAAGTAGCTTCTTCGACAGTGTGCCTCCTCTAGAGCACTTTAACTAACGATACGGTTTTATTGTGAAGCCTCTCGACTTCTCTTGCAAGAATCTTAACCAGTTCCTCTTCGTAGGATAGATTTGGTTGAATTTCTACAGACTCAGGTTCCACAATATGCCTAGGATTAGAACAATACTTCCAGAGCATCGATACATGAAAAACATTGTGGATTTTACTTAATTAAAAGGGTAACAATAATCGATATACCATGGAGCCAACTCTTTCAATGACTTTAAAGGGTCCGATGGATCGGGGACTCAGTTTTCCCTTCTTGCCAAACCTTAAAACCTTTTTCCACGATGATACTTTGAGGAAGGCTTTTTCACCAACTTCATACTCGATGTCTCTTCTCTCGAGATCAACATAAGCCTTTTGTCGATCAAAAGCAACCTTTAAACGATCATGTATAATGGCAACCCGCTCTTCAGTTTCCCAGAGTAAGTCAGGACCAAACATCTTGCACTCACCAAGCTCCGACCAACACAATGGAGTTCGACACCGTCTACCATACAATGCTTCATACGGGGCCATTTGGATTGATGCATAGTAACTATTATTGTAGGCGAATTCAACAACGGGTAGGGATTTCTCCCAAGTTCCACCAAAGTCTATGATGCATGCTCAAAGCATATCTTCCAAGATCAGTATAGGAAGGTTAAATAACAATACAAATTTCTAAGGTTTCAATAGACAAGTTTTTCGATAATTACCTGGATTACCCTTTCTGACTGGCCGCCAGATTGAGGGTGAAAGGCTATGCTAAGATTAACTTTGGTGCCCAGAGCTCCTTGTAATGTTCTCCAAAACCAAGATGCAAATCGAGGATCTTGATCGGAGATAATAGACTTGAGTACTTCGTGAAGTCGGATTACTTCTTTTATATACAAGTCAGCTAATTTAGGAAGACAGTAGTCCATTTCTGACCGGTATGAAATGGGGCGACTTTGTGAAACGATCTACAATGACCCATATGGCATCATGCTTCACGGGAGTTAACGGTAGACCACTAACAAAATCCATAATGATCTTTTCTCACTTCCATTTCAGTGGATCGATATGCCGTAATAATCTGGTAGGAGCACAATGTTCTGCCTTAACACACTGGCACGTGAGACATTTGGAAATGTAATCAACTATGGCCTGCTTAATGCCTAGCCACCAATAGAGTTCACGTAGGTCCTTATACATCTTCACGGACCCAGGGTGAACAGAAAAAGAACTTGAATGAGCTTCAGATAGAATATCAGTGCGAAGAGATTCATCATTAGGTACACAGACCCAATCATGAAAACACAAGAGCCCTTCAGAATTAATTCTGAAGTCGGGGTTGCTCGATAGCTTAGAGACAATGGATTGAAGCTCAAGATCTTGTTCTTGCAAATCCTTGATTCGAGAAACGATATTAGACTGAACTTGAAGTTCAGCTACATGACAATGATGTTTCCGAAGTCAGAAGTGAGTGTTAATTGCTCGAGGGGCTACAATAAATCGATATTACAATGAGTTAATGTACCACATAATACATATAACTCCATATTCACTGTCAATGCTTACCAGGAAAAGGTTTGCGGCTGAGTACATCAGCTACACTGTTGGTCTTGCTTGGATGGTAATCAATGACAATATCATAATCTTTAAGGAGTTCCATCCACCTCCGTTGTCGAAGATTCAACTCCTTCTGGGTTAAAAGGTACTTAAGGCTCTTATGATCGATAAAGAGGTAACATTTTTCTCCGTATAGGTAATGTCTCCAGATTTTCAATGCAAAGACAACTGCAGCCAATTCAAGGTCATGGGTGGGATAATTCATTTCATGTGGCTTAAGTTGTCTCAAAGCATAAGCGATGACTTTACCTTATTGCATCAATACACATCCTAACCCGAGGTGTGATGCATCACTGTAAACTGTGTAGTTCTTTCCGGACTCGGGTTGGGTTAGGACTGGTGCATAGGTCAATACTTGCTTCAACTGATCGAAACTCCGTTGTTGAACCTCGGTCCAAACAAAAAGAGCTTCTTTCTTCAATAACTTGGTTAAAGGAGCGGCTATCATAGAGAACCCTTTCACGAATCTCCTATAATAGCCAGCAAGTCCAAGGAAGCTTCTAACTTTGCCAGTGTTCTTCGGTGGGTGCCAATCTACAATAGCTTGGATTTTCTTCGAGTCCACTTGAATTCCCGAAGCCGACACAATATGTCCAAGAAAAGCAACTTCGGTGAGCCAAAACTCACACTTAGAAAATTTTGTATACAACTGCTTCTCTTGTAAGGTTCGAAGCACGATACGAAGATGATCTCGGTGTTTCGCTACATTCTTGGAGTAGATCAATATGTCGTCTATAAACACCACTACGAACTTGTCAAGATAGGGTCTAAAAACCCAATTCATCAAATCCATAAAGGCTACCGGTGCATTTGTTAACCTAAAGAGCATTACCAAAAATTCGTAGTGTCCATATCTTGTACGGAAAGTAGTCTTCGGTACATCACATTCTTTAACTCTCATTTGGTAATAGCCCAACCTTAAATCGATCTTGGAAAACACGGAGGCATCCATTAGTTGGTGGAACATGTCGTCTATTCTAGTCAATGGGTACTTGTTCTTGATGGTTACCTTGTTCAACTGTCGGTAGTCAATGCACAATCGCATAGAAACATCCTTTTCCTTAACAAAGAGAACTGATGCTCCCCAAGGTGAAGAGCTCGGTTGAATGAAACCTTTGCTCAGTAATTCCTAAATTTGAGCTTTCAACTCCTTTAATTCAACAACTGCCATACGATATGGTGCAATAAAAACTGGGGCAGTCCCAGGTTGCACCTGATGCCAAACTCCACTTCACGGGTTGGGGGCAATCTCGGAAGTTCATCAGGGAAGACATCAAGAAATTCGCATACAGTTTCAATGTCTCGCAATTGTGATTTGTCTTTAGCTTCTAACGTCAATGCACACAATGAAGGATTTCTTGCGTTCATCAAAACAACATTTTCTTTGCCGAGACCTCGAAGGTACAACTTTCTTTTACAACAGTCTACCCAGGCTTGCTGCTCACCAAGCCAATCTAAGCCTAAGATAACGTCGAACTCATGGATCGGTAAGGCCAACAAATTGACCGAGAAAGGAATCCCTTAGAACAATAATGGGCAGTTCTTGCACAGTTCCCTTATGGTGACATAATCTCCTAAGGGATTGGTTACAGAGATTCTCGATTCTATTGGTTCGAAATATATATTATACTTCTTAACTACAATGGTGCTTATAACAGAGTGAGTAGAACCAGGGTCAATCAATGCATACAAAGGATATGAATATAGCTCAATGGTACCTGCGATGACGTCAGGTTCATCCTCTTCTTCTCTGCTCCTCACGTGATACATTTGGGCATGAGACATAGAATATTGCTTATTGAATGGTTTCCCCGGACCACTAGATCGTCCATAAGTTCTTGATGATCCTTGATTCGATCCTTTACCTCGAAAGGATTGAGCAGGAGAGGCAATAGTAGTCGGTGTAACATTAGATTTGGTTTCATTCAAAGGGCAGTCACGGATAAAGTGACCCTGCTCACCACAGTAGTAACAAGCTCCAGTCTGCTTACGACATTGACCCGTAGGGTGCCTATTCTGACAATAATTGCAAAATGGATGTTGGTTGCCTCGATTTGAACTTCTAGTGCTATCAACAGACGCTGCCTTAGCAAAGGACTACGTTACAGATTGAGGCCTCTCAATATTTCCAGAACGAGAGGGCTGTGGATAGAAATTCTATTTGGGGCCTTGATATCTCCCTTTCTTATTCCATTTCGGAGGTCGAGAATCATCCCTAAACCTCTTCTTACACTTTTCGGACCCACCAGCTCGTTGAGCCCTCTGTGCAGCTTCACTGGCCTTAACTCGGTTCACAAAGTCTTGGAAATCACCGATGCTTAGTGTAGTAAACATAGGGCGTAATTCGTTGTTAAGCCCCACAATGAACATCCGGCAGTTCTCTTCCTCCTTCTTAATGTACTCAACATCGTATCTACAGTACTTGCAGAAGTCGTGGATGTACTGCTCGATCGATCGCCCACCTTGTTTGAGGTGGAGGAAGATACTTCGCCTCTCAGCAAGGTAAAACTCACTGATATATTTCTTGCGAGTTTCTTTAAGGAAGAATTCCCAAGTCACAGTGTCCTCGGAGACCGTCAATATTGTAGTCTCCCACCAGTGAAGTGCCTTGTCAGCCAGCAATGCGATGGCACACTCGAGCTTGTGCTCGTCCGAGCACTGTAACTGCTTGTTTAGAATCTGTAGAGTGTTGTCCAACCGGAATTCGGCAACTTCAGGATTGTCGTCATCTTGTCCCGTAAAAGTGTAAGCTCGATACTGTAAGAGCTTATCAATGGGTGCTCGCGTTCGTTGGACAACAGGAGTGATAAGTTGCACGACTTGCTCAGCCTTCATAGCAGTCATAAATTGCTTGAACATGTCAGCCATGTTCTTGTAACATTCAGCCTGAGCAGTAGGTGCTACATGCTTAATACCCTGAGCAGGAGGATCCTGCGGTTGCGGTGGATTCAGAGGATTTCCTCCTCTAATCTCCTCGCCATGTGTCGAGGAGCCGATGGCAAGCTTGTCGGCGTGAGCTTCATTAGTTTCAGACATATATATATATATATATATATATATATATATATATATAAGATCAGATTAGTCGACAAGTCACAATATACACAATATATAACTCCTAGGTGGCAAAGTAACACAATAATAGTGCAATAAGCTTCTGTTTAGTCCTATAATTGACTAAACTCTAGCTATGATACCACAAATGTAACACCCCCTTCCCGGTCTGATCGAGAACGGGGTCGACAAGTGATACCGACGAACAATACGGTGAATAGTACAATAAAATTTCATTTTTATACTTAAAATTTAAAACAATAATATACAATAACATGTTACCATAATGCTTCTTAGTCCAATTAATCCTTATGAAACAATAATTAATCATTTAGGACTAATTCTTAAATATTACAACTTTTTGGGACCAAACTGTAAATTCAATAAATTGGAGGTCCTTCGATGCAATATATTATACTACAATGAAATTCAATACAATATTAACAAGCTTGCAATGTTTCATACAATTTGGAGTTCATTTACTCATTCAATTTAATTATTCAAAATTCAACGACCAAACTGTGAACATTTCAAACCTTCTGTTTCAGCCCTTTTAACTAACTTAACGAACCCTGTATCGAAACACCTTAAGGCTATTTTGAAATAGGAGTACGATGGTTAACCTAAGTTTACTTTATCATTTAAAACGTATCGATACGGGTAAGCCCTGTATCAGTACGGGTTGACTCCCTTTGACCTTGACTTTGACACGTTTCGATACGCTATAGAACCGTATCGAAATAGTGAATTCCAGTAGCAAAATGTTCTGATACGGCCTCAAACCGTATCGATACGTCATGCTCCTAAAGTCTAATATGCTTAACCGTATCGATATGCCATTACCCCGTATCGATACGGCCTGACCTGTAATGATAGATTTTTGCTAGTTTTTAATCGAATTGACCTACCAAACGATGTTCAAATGCAATGAAACTTTACACAAAACATTTCAATGCCATAAACTACTGACATGTCAAATTTCATCATCATTTGAATACTTTACTAGGTTTTGACCTATGTGAGCCAAATAAGCCATTTTAACCATTTTAGCCAAACCAAAATACATTTTAGGGCTTTTTACCAACTTACAATATTGCACATTACAAACATAACAAAATGGGCACATAAGACTAGTTCAACTACTTTGCCACCTTCCTAGGAGTTCGTAAGGTCAAAATACATTACTTTAGGATTGTAGTGACTTGTCTCGCCGCGACTATCCGATCTCCAAGCACAATGGCCTTTCAACCTGAAATGCATAAGATTAGACACATTAGGCATACATTGCCTAGTGAGGTAGTCATCACCAATATAAACAACAATGTAGCAAGTATATATATATATATATATGATCTCATGCTCATCAATGTCAATACAATGCATCAACATACAATGATTAACATATTAATTTCATCATTAACCTTGGATTGAATCAAGATAGTGGATACGAGAATTCCTACGCCTCGCCAAATCAATGAATGGTCTAATCCCTCCGCCTTGCCAATATGACCACTATCAAAACACATCCCTCTGCTTCACCAAATCAATATAGGTCGTAGCCCAAGGACCGCAGTCCACCCGTACACTGAGCTCATGAATTCTATGGCATGCCAATTGTATCCAATGTGTGAAACCGATATTTTAATTTTGATATAACTAAAGAACATAAGGACTAAATTGAAAATGTAAAAACGAATTTTTAAGTCCTCAAACCTCTCTACATGTTTTAAACAATATGCCTAAGTTAAAAACTAAGTTTATCAAATATTTTCTAAGTGTTCTTAAAGCCAAAACAGTGATTTTCGAGTCACCGTTTCGAAACGGCCTAAGGCGTTTCGAAACAGTTTTGAAACTGTGAGTCCATGTTTCGAAACGGGTATCAAAACGTTTTTAACACTGCCAACCCGTGTTTCAAAACAAGTTTCGAAACGACTTTAGAACAATGAGACATCGTATCGAAACGACATCAAGTGTTTCGAAACAGATTTAAAATTGATTTGAAAAATATGACCGTTGAATGTTTTTAACTGATTTTTAACAAACTGTTGAGGCGTATCGAAACGATCTCAAGCTGTTTCGATACGATCCTTGACAGTAGCAAAATGTTTCGAAACAAGTTTCGAAATGGTTCTTAGCATATCGAAACAGGTCTGACCGTTTCGATACGGGCTCTTTAATGCACCCCAACGACTCTTTCTATTTTGGTATGTTTCGAAACAGGGTCGGGCGTTTCGAAACGGTTGGTTGTAGACTGCATTTATGGAGGGAAGATAACACCCCCAACGACTCTATTGATGAATGTAACAATCACAACGGCTAGAATTCAATGAGAAGGTATAAAAGGGTCCTCTAAAAGCTTCAGCAACAACTATTGATCCAAAAGCAAACATCCAAACATCAAATCCAAGCATTTGTGCCTAAATCCCATTATTGTCTTGTAACCCAATTGTATTTTTCATTCTTATCATTTCAATTGGGTTGAGTGCTTGTAATTGGGCTACAATTTGTATTGAGAGATACTTCCTTAGCCAACAATTTTTTTGTTTCAATTGTGTGAGGATTGAGTCAAATTTTGGGTAGAAAATTTGACCAAAAATTGTAAGGGTTACCTTCTTAGCCTAGAAAAGGGGAAGATCAATTAGTGGAATTGTTGCAAATCCTTAATGAAGCTAAGGTAGTGGATGTAGAGTTCATTTGGAACTTGAACCACTCTAAAGTTCCTTGTCTACCTTTTTATTTGCAATTTCCACCACCAAGAACTTTAAAAATCCAATTCACCCCTCTCTTGGTTCATTTCGATCTTTCGATCCACTCAACAATTGGTATCAGAGCTTACCTCTTTGAGGATTAACAACCACAAGAGGAGATCCTAGGAAGAGTGTGATCATCCAAAAATCAAGAGATGGCTTCTACCTCCGGTTCGAGCATGTATGAGTCTCAATCCACTACAAACCACCCTTCTTCAATGGTGACCACTATCCGTTTTGGAAGAGTAGAATGCGCCTCTTCATCAAGTTCAATGACTACTTGGTTTGGGATGTCATTGAAGATGGTCCCTACATTCCATTGAAGCAAGATAGTGAAGGGAAGATGGTTTTGAAGAAAAAGATCGAGATGAGTGAAGAAGAAAGGAGAAAGATCCAAATAAATGACAAAGCTCTCCACATTCTCTTTTGTTCTTTCAGTCTGGACATCTACTCCAAAGTATCATCCATTGAGAGAGCCAAAGAAGTGTGGGATACTCTTGAGACCACCTATGAGGGAACCAACGATGTCAAGGAAACTAAGATTGGAATTCTCAATCTTAGTTATGAAAATTTCAAGATGGAGCCCGATGAGACGGTGTCTAAGATGTTTGATCGCTTCTCAACCATAGTCAATGGGCTCAAAGGATTTGGAGAGACTATACCGGAAGACAAGCTTGTCCGGAAGCTACTCTACTCACTTCCTGAATCTTAGGATGGGAAGAGAACCGCCATCATAGAAGCTAAAAAATTGAAAACTTTAAAGCTTGATGAGCTAGTGGGTTCTCTCCTTACTCATGAGATTATGAAGCAATGAAAGAAAGAAGAGAAGAAGAAGGAAGAGAAGAGAGTAGAAAAGCTAGAGGTGGAAAAGAAGAAGAAGAAGAAGGGAATAGCTCTCAAAGCTTCATTACTTGAGGAGAGCTCTTCTAGTGAGGAGGATGAGCTAGAAGAATTGGCTATGATAGCCAAACGATTCTCACGCTTTATGAGGTCCAACCGGGGAAGAAAAATCCAAAGAAAGATGAACTTCAAAGGTAAGAACAAAGAAGAAGCAAGGGATCAAATCATTTGCTTCGAGTGCAATAAACCCGGCCACATACGTTCGGAGTGCCCTCAACTCAAGAAGAAGTGCTTTGAGAAGAAGAAGAAGCTCAAAGCCAAGCTTGCTACTTGGAGTGATGAGGAGTCATCCGAGGATGACGAACAAGAAGTGGCCAACCTTTGCCTCATGGCACTTGAGGAAGATTCCTCCATGGTAACCTCTAACTCATCATCTTTAGATTTTACATATGATGAATTAAATGATGCATATGATGAGTTGCAATAGGTCTATGATGAATTAGTTGAGAAATACAAGGAGTCGGTCATTAGGAATAAGAAAATTATTTCGGAACTAAATGATAAAAATGACTCACTCTCTCAAGCTAATTTAAAATTTGAGAAAAAGATATTAGGGTTGAAAGATGAACTAAAATTTTTTCAAGATGAAAATATTGACCTTAATAATCTTTTATCTCAATGTAATAGTGAACACCAAAAGGTGTTAGATGAGCTAAATAAGCTCAAAGAGTCTTTTAAAAATGTTGGTATTTTGAAGCATGAAATAGGTGAATCTTCAAAAACAAACCAACCTAAGAAAAAGATTAATTACTACAAACAAGGTAGCTTTCCTAGACATAGTAGAACTAAAAGGATTAGAAGTGTATGGGTTCCTAAGGAACTTGTAAAATCTAATAACATTGCTGCTATGTCATCTTGGATTCCTAAGGGAACCAAGGTATTGGGAGCTAACACTCATGGACCCAAAATGATTTGGGTACCAAAAACAAAAGTTTAATATCTTTGTTTGTAGGGGGAGCATTGCTACAAGGCCAAAGCACAAAGTCAAAACTCATGGTACCTTGATAGTGGATGCTCGATGCATATGACCGGAGACAAGAGTATATTCATGGATCTAAAGCCAAAAAGTGGAGGAGTGATGACATTTGGTGACAACTCCAAAGGCCACGTTAAAGGTATTGGCTCCATATGTAATCACTCTACTATTCTTATTGAAAATGTCTTGTATGTCGATGGTCTTAAACATAACTTGTTGAGCATAAGTCAATTGTGTGATAAAGGATTTAATGTTCTATTTGATAAAAATGGGTGCAAAATTATTGACATTAAATCTAATAATATTATGCTCATAGGTCATCGCATAGGTAACATATACATGGTACATCTAGATGACATACATACATCTCATGCATACTTGGTAGCACAAAATGAAAATGATGCATGGTTCTGTCATAGGAAACTAGGACATGCTAGCATTAGTGTTTTAGAAAAACTAGTTTCTCTTGATCTAGTTAGCGGTTTACCCAAGATTAAGTTCTCAAGCGATAAAATTTGTGATGCATGCTCTAAGGGTAAACAACATAGGTCTTCCTTTAAATCCATTAATGATGTTTCTACTAGTAGATATTTACAACTTATCCACATGGATTTATTTGGGCCATTTAGGACTATGAGCTTGGGTGGTAAATCTTATGCATTTGTACTTGTTGATGATTTTTCTAGATTTACTTGGGTTCTATTTTTAAGTACTAAAGATGAGGCTTTAGAAAAATTCATCACATTTCAAAACTAACCCAAAATGATCGTGAACTTAGAATTTCACATATTAGAAGTGATCATGGAACCGAGTTTCAAAATTTATGGTTTGAAGATTTTTTGAATGAAAATGGTATTAGCCACAATTTTTCGGCTCCTCGAACTCCTAAACAAAATGGGGTAGTTGAGAGGAAAAATAGAACTTTGCAAGAAATGGCTAAAACCATGCTTTGTGAAAATAATTTACCTAAATATTTTTCAGCAGAAGCCACAAACACCGCTTGCTATATTGTTAACCGAGTAATGATTAGGCCAATTTTAAAGAAAACACCTTATGAAATTTTAAAATCTAAAAAGCCTAACATTAGCTATTTTCACCCTTTTGGTTGCAAGTGTTTTGTTTTAAATAATGGAAAAGACAACTTAGGTAAATTTGATGCAAAAAGTGATGAAGCTATTTTCATAGGATACTCTTTAACCTCTAAAGCCTATCGAGTATTTAACAAGAGAACTTTAGTAGTAGAAGAATCTATACATGTTGTATTCGATGATAACCTCCTTCCAAGGAAGGATTCTTGTGATGATGATGATGTAGGAATCATAAATGCCTTTGATGGAGGACAAACTTCAAAGGAGGATGAGATTCCAACAAAAGAAGAGGACACACAAGATCCACCTCTTGAAGCCTTAAAGGACTTGGCTCTTGAGGAAAAGGAAGTGATCTACCCAAGGGAGTTCAACTATGTCAAAGATGGTGAAATCATGGGTGATCCATCCAAGGGGGTAACCACTCGATCTTCTCTTAGATTAATGAATCATGTTGCATTTATCTCATGCATAGAGCCTAAGAATATAAAAGAAGCATTGAAAGATGATTTTTGGATTATGGCCATGCAAGAAGAGTTAAATCAATTTGAGAGAAGTAATGTTTGGACATTAGTTGATAGGTCTAGTAATCAATCTACCATAGGAACTAAATGGGTCTTTAGGAACAAGCTAGATGAGAGTGGTAACATTGTGAGAAATAAAGCTAGACTAGTAGCACAAGGTTACACTCAAGAAGAGGGAATAGATTTTGATGAAACCTATGCACCCGTAGCTAGAATGGAAGCCATTAGGATGTTGCTTGCATATGCATGTGATCATGATTTCAAGTTTTTTCAAATGGATGTTAAAAGCGCGTTTTTAAATGGTTTTATAAATGAGGAAGTGTATGTGGAACAACCACCGGGTTTTGAAGACTCAAAATTTCCAAATCATGTTTTCAAACTCACTAACGCTCTTTATGGTTTAAAACAAGCTCCTAGAGCTTGGTATGAACGGCTTTCAAACTTTTTAATTGAAAAAGGTTTTGAAAAAGGCAAGGTGGACACTACACTTTTTATAAAAGGTATAAAAATGACATCTTAGTAGTACAAATTTATGTTGATGATATTATTTTTGGTTCTACTAACAAATGTCATTGCAAAGAGTTTGCTAAGCTAATGCAAGGTGAATTCGAGATGAGCATGATGAGGGAGCTCTCATTCTTTTTGGGACTCCAAATCAAGCAAAAGAAGGATGACACCTTCATCAATCAAGCAAAGTACATAAAGGATATGCTCAAGAAGTTTGGCTTGGAGAATGTAAAGCCTCAAGCCACACCTATGAGCTCATCTACAAAGCTTGACAAAGATGAAGGAGGTAAGTGTGTTGACTCTAAGCTTTACCGTCCTATGATTGGATCTTTGCTTTACCTTACCGCAAGTAGACCGAATATCTTGTTTAGTGTTTGCTTGTGTGCTAGGTTTCAAGCTAGTCCTAGAGAGTCTCACCTTATAGCCGTTAAGAGAATCTTTAGGTACCTTAGAGATACTCCTTGTTTAGGTCTTTGGTACCCTAGAGACTCCACCTTCAACCTTCATGCTTATTCAGATGTGGATTATGGGGTATGTAAAATCGATAGGAAGAGTACTTCGGGAACTAGTCAATTCCTAGGTAGTATGCTCATATCTTGGTTCTCTAGGAAACAAAATAGTGTAGCCTTATCTACCACTGAAGCCGAGTACATATCCTTAGGGAGTTGTTGTGCACAAGTCATTTGGATGAAGCAACAACTCTTAGATTATGGTATTAAAGTTGAAACCATACCCCTCAAATGTGATAACACTAGTGCCATATGTTTGACAAAAAATCCCATCCAACACTCTAGAACCAAACACATAGAAATAAGGTATCATTTCATTAGAGATCATGTCCTTAAAGAAGATGTGGTTATAGAGTATGTAGACACCTTAAATCAATTAGCGGACATATTTACAAAACCTTTAGACAAAGAGCGTTTTTGGTCCCTTAGGAGAGAGTTAGGTCTAGCTAGCCTATCTTGACCTTTTAGGACCTCTTTTGTGCACAAATTTGCTTGATTTCGTGAAAAACAATGAGGTTTTTATTAATAATGAAGACAATATCGAAGTGGTTGGTCTTGAGTCTTCTATCTTGGGCAAGAGGATAGTCATCAACATCCCTTTCTTGGAGTCTACATTTGCTCTTAAGAATGAAGGAATTGAGAATGAGAGTCACTTTGGTTCTCACACCGGTTCGGTGCTTTCTTTGGATGTGCACGATCGATTCCTCCATTTGATGGTCTCATGGTTCCTTCGCCCATCCGAAGGTAAATATTCTCACATTCGTCAAGTAGACTATTTTTGCCTTGAGTGTTTCCGTCGTGGTGAGCGCCCTAATCTTGTTAAAATCATGTTTGTCGAGATAGTCAATAATGTTAAGCTTCGTGACACCGATGCCCTGAAATCCTTCACTTATGGAACGGTTTTAAGTCACATCTTTAGCAAACTTAATCTTGATTGCACCTACCACTCTCCGGAACCCCGCAAGTCAAAAATTGGTGAGTCCTCTCTCCGCAAGTCTGGTTTTCGCTATGTAAACAATGGGCATTGGGAACGCGTTGATAGGGAAGCACCTCCTCCTCCTCCCGTTGAACCTCAAGCACAAGCTCAAGTTGCAAACAATGAAGCTCTCACGGCTTTCCTTACCGAGCGGTTCAACACTTTGGACACTAACATGTCTAGAGGTTTTGGTGCTCTCAATACCCGCTTGCAAACTGTAGAGGATCGTCTCCAATCCCTTGAGAATCAACAATCGGCCATGGATATGTCCTTCTCCACCTTTTATGGCCAATGGATGAAGTTTCGTCGTTCTCAAGTCAAGAGCGATGATGAGTCCACGGATGATGATGGTGACGACGACGAGGCCTAGGTTTCTCATAACATATCATATTAGCTATGCATTTTAGGTTTAAGTTTGCATCTTTATTTCCATTATGTTTCTATGAACCTATGCTTTTGTTTTTATTTGGGATTATGCTTTGAACTTATTGTTGAAGATTTATGTTTTGGATATTTTAATTTTATGAATTATTATTATGTTGCTTATTGCTTATTGCTTAGTGATTATTGCTATTAACCCTATCTCTTCTCTATGAGCCTTGTTTCTTATTTTTGATCTAACAAAAAGGGGGAGAAGTAATCTAAGAGCCAAAATTCGTTTTTAAATGTTTTAAGTGTTTTTAAGTTTTAAACCTTGAATTTTAATCCTTAAATATTTTTAAAACTTTAAAAACCTATCTTAAATTGAGGGGGAGTTAGAATGTGTTCAAAATTTTCAAAATTCTTAAAATTTCTAACTTTGGTTTTGTTATATCAAAAAGGGGGAGATTGTGAAACCGATATTTTAATTTTGATATAACTAAAGAACCTAAGGACTAAATTGAAAATGTAAAAACGAATTTTTAAGTCCTCAAACCTCTCTACATGTTTTAAACAATATGCCTAAGTTAAAAACTAAGTTTATCAAATATTTTCTAAGCGTTCTTAAAGCCAAAACAATGATTTCTGAGTCACCGTTTCGAAACGGACTAAGGCGTTTCGAAACAGTTTTGAAACTGTGAGTCCATGTTTCGAAACGGGTATCGAAACGTTTTCAGCACTGCCAACCCGTGTTTTGAAACAAGTTTCGAAACAACTTTAGAACAATGAGACACCGTATCGAAATGACATCAAGTGTTTCGAAACGGATTTAAAATTGATTTGAAAAATATGACCGTTGAATGTTTTTAACTGATTTTAACAAACCATTGAGGTGTATCGAAACGATCTCAAGCCGTTTCGATATGATCCTTGACAGTAGCAAAATGTTTCGAAACAAGTTTCGAAACGATTCTTAGCGTATCAAAACAGGTTTGACCGTTTTGATACGGGCTCTTAAATGCACCCCAACGACTCTTTCTATTTTGGTCTATTTTGAAACAGGGTCGGGCGTTTCGAAACGGTTGGTTGTAGACTGCATTTATGGAGGGAAAATAACACCCCCAACGGCTCTATTGATGAATGCAACAACCACAACGGCTAGAATTCAATGAGAAGGTATAAAAGGGACCTCTAAAAGCTTCAGCAACAACTATTGATCCAAAAGCAAACATCCAAACATGCATTTGTGCCTAAATCCCATTATTGTCTTGTAACCCCAATTGTATTTTTCATTCTTATCATTTCAATTGGGTTGAGTGCTTGTAATTGGGCTACAATTTGTATTGAGAGATACTTCCTTAGCCAACAAATTCTTTGTTTCAATTGTGTGAGGATTGGGTCAAATTTTGGGTAGAAAATTTGACCAAAAATTGTAAGGGTTACCTCCTTAGCCTAGAAAAGAGGAAGAGCAATTAGTGGAATTGTTGCAAATCCTTAGTGAAGCTAAGGTAGTGGATGTAGAGTTCATTTGGAACTTGAACCACTCTAAAATTCCCTGTCTACCTTTTTATTTGCAATTTCCACCACCAGGAACTTTAAAAATTCCAATTCACCCCCTCTTGGTTCATTTCGATCTTTCGATCCACTCAACACAATGCCCATTCAAATCCAAGGTTTCAATGTCCATATCCATGTTCAATATTCAATGAGATTTCCAATGACCAATGACTTCAATATATTCAATAGCAAACATGTCTCATTATCAATATTTCATAGTTTCAATGTCAATGTCAATGTCAATATCCGATAATTTCTTTACAACATTTCAATAGCAATACTACATCGATGAAAATGCAAAATTACGATGCCAATAACTATGTCCGATATTCAATAACAAACTTACCAACGCTTACCAATGAGCCCGTTTAACAATCCGATGCAACTTCCTCAATAATAATGTTAGCTAAATGATCAAAATCAATAATAAAGGATTAGGGAAGGCTCATCGCCTAATCTCGAGACTCCGACTACACTCACCTTAAAATCTAATGCTCTTACAGCTCTCGGATGACAACACCCTTGCTTCTATCTTTCGATGGAGATGGCAAAACCTCTCTCTCCACTTTTTGAGCTAGAATATCAATAGGGAAGTTGTTAGGGTCGATAATACGATATAAAAATCAATACAACAACATCAAAATCGATGCCCAAGCTCAACTTAATTATTAGTCAAGAATTTCTATAGATGGCCAAAACCTAACTTGAGATTAATCTCAAAATAATATGGATTTCCAATATTAGATTGACGGGAAAATCTTACCCGATCACTAGCAACGATTTGATAGCAATAGAACGAAAGAAAAACGAATCTTAAAGCTAGCTCCAATGGATGTGCTTGCTTAGGTAGGAGATGAAGAAGATGAATAGTTTGGAGAGATGTTTGCTTGCAATGTTTCGGGTAGCTTTTCAATTCATTATTTTTTTCTTTTATCAACAATAGCCGATTAGCTTTCCTTCAAATAAAGGAATTGTATTTCAACATCCAACGTGGATATTAATTATGCTTAGGGAGGGCTAATTACAAGGTTAGTCCTCCAACCTTTCTAAACCTTATACTATTACTTCCCAACTTCCGATATTAACAATTTAATCACTAAAATGTTTTTGATACTATTCAATAGGGTCAAATAGCAATGATTTAACTCAATTAGAGACCAATATCAATGATTAGTTAGCCTATACTATATTTAGACTTTATCGTTGCGAAATTTCCGATCATTGGAACCCAATTCTGATTAGACCAGATTTTGGGGTGTTACACTCTAGATCTAAATCCCGGCTCGATAGAGCCTCCCTTCTCCGCAATCTTAATCATAAATCTAACCTGAGCCCAAACCCTCTTCGAATCTGCCATTCGCTCACTGAAATATCTCCGGTCATACTCTGATAAATCACCGTTCTCCTTTTATTTTTTTAACATTTTCTCTCTATATTTCGAACTAATATTTATTATTTTTGCAGGAATTAACGAGATAAAATGGGATATACCTCTGTTACGACGACAATAGTGTCTCTGATGTCATCTCTGGCATCCTTCTTCGTCTCTGGTGGCTCAGGTCTGGCGTCTCCTCTTCTTCTCAGCGTCGGTTCGGCTCCCGAGGGGTAAGATTCTCCCTCCTCTTTATTTTTATTATTTTTATTATTATTATTATTATTATTATTATTTGTTTTAATTACTTTTAATAATGAAGTATTAATGATCATTAATGAATCTCTGGCATTTCTCTCTCCTTCATTTATATAGGAGTCAGACCCGCTATCGTCATGCTGACATCAGCGCATGCCAATTGAACCCAAAGAAACACAAATCTGAGTGAATGCTAAATGGGCCAATTAGGAGCTGCCACGTCTCCATTCAGATTGAGATTTGGACGGGAAGAGTGATTTTTGACAGATTTGTGTTAGTTTAAGCTATAATAGGATACATGGATTTGAGCCTGATTTTGTAATGGGCTTTTTACATGTATATTGGACATTTATGTATAAAATGGATTGTTTTTTTATTTAAGGGTTATAAAATCTATTTATTTATTATATTTTGGTTTTATTTATATCAAAATATAGTATATATGGGTACCCGAATAAAATTTGGGTATTACATCTGCCTTAATCTTTCTTGAAAATGTTGATCCACCTCACTGTAAAGGTGTCGAAGAAACAATTTTTCTGTAATGTCGATCCACTTTTCTCTGCAAAAAAGTTGATCCTCATTCGTTGTTGGGTATATTGATGAAGCCTGAAAAAGTTGAACCATCCATTCTTCTGAAATGCGACGAAGCTTGGAGTAGAACACACTCTTCATTCTTCTGAAACGTTTATACACCTTTCTGTAAAGGTGTTGAAGAAACGAGCTCTCCTTATCTGGAACTCTAGATTCTTTGCTGGGGGAGAACTCTTCACATTAGGAGCTCGATATTCTTTGCTAGGTGAACTCTTCACATTAGGAGTTCTATATTTGCTGGGTGAACTCTTCACATTTGGAGCTCTGTCTTTGCTGGAAATGTCGATTCATCTCATCCTCTAGGGAAGAATTGAACCGGCAAAAAGAAATATCATCAGTTACTAAGAATTCAAATTGAAGTGGTATGGAATTCCTTCAATTTTCAGCTTGAAGCGTTGAGATCTTTAGAGTCACTACTTTTCTGTCTATGGTTTCTTGATCTTTCAATCTGAAACTCGCATCAGATCTCCTGCTGCTTTCTCTATTGGTCTATCTCTTTCTACACTTGGAAATTACATAACCTGCAAAAGTCAAATCTATCATTAATCTTCCAACATAACTATAAAGCATATGTTCAACTTGAATATATCATTAAGAAACTTCAAGGGTTTCAATGAGAAACGTTGAAACTTTTGACCAATTAAACTGTGAATCCTCTTCATTTAAGCTCAAAGTCGATATGTATTGTTTTCCATTCTCTCATTCTTTTTTAACTGGTAACCTAAAAGGTTAATATCTTTGTCGATGCCATGCCCAAACTGTCTTACTGTGATGCCATCCAAAAAGTTCTCATCATTTCTGGAGGTGTCGGTCTGAAGGACTTGAAATCACGCTCGAAGGACTCACTGATGACCCGAAGGATTTAGAATTGTAATACACTTCTTTTCCCGTGCAAACAATCGAATATCTTTGCAAAAATCTGCCTCTTCAAATGGATTGAAATCTTTGCTAAGATCCGCCACTTCAAATCGATTGAAATCTTTGCTGTGATCTGCCTCTTCAAACGGATTGAAATCTTTGTTGAGATTCACCTCTTCAAATGGATTGAAATCTTTGCTGAGATCCGCCTCTTCAAACGGATTGAAATCTTTGCTGAGATCTACCTTTTCAAATAGATTGATATCTTTGTTGAGATTCGCCTCTTCAAACGGATTGGAATCTTTGCTGAGATCTACCTTTTTTAATGGATTGGTATCCGCCTCTTCAAACGGATTGATGCCTTTGCTTCACAAAAAAGTGATTGAAATCTTTGCTAATCTTTGCTAGATCTACTTCATCTATCTCGAAGCTGTAAATTGAAATCTAACTTGTTCTTTGCTGATTCTTTAAATTCCCGCCAAAACATGCAAAATGCTTAGAATGTTTGAGTTAGCACGCCCCTATCTTATGGATGCCTAACTATGAATGATGCATGAATGTTGTCAATTAAGGACCACTTGGGTGAGCTTTCATTTTTAGGGAAGCTCAAAATTTTCTCACTTCATTTTCTGAAAACTTTTTGCTACCAAAGTAACCCATCTCACACTCAAGTTCAATCTTCATGATCTCTGCATCTTTTGCTCTAAAGCACCTTTTCAGGTTTTCACTTTAGATTGCTTTTCTCAAAGCGCCCTTTCAGGTTTTTACTTTGGTTTTTTCCTTTTTCTTTTTTTCTCAAGGCGCCCTTTCAGGTTTTCGCCTAGTTTTTTTTCTTTTTTTTCTTCTTCTTTTTTGAAGTACCCTTGCTAGTTTTCACCTCATTTCTTTCTTTTCTTTTGTCTTCACAATGATATTTTCCCTTTGTTCCAGATAAGACATGTTTCAATTCTGATGGAAGTCATATTTGCTTTCCATAGATTCATCACATAAACTTTTCACTTGTCATGTCTCACCATGCACTTCACGTCAGAAAAAAACTCGAGTACTGATGACAACTCTTTCTTGTGAAGCCATTCTTGCTATGTCTTCATTTAGCTTCTTTGACAAGATTCTTTCTCATGGTTCCAAAAGAAATCATCACTTATGTTGTTCCAACGTGTGGACTCTATTCATCGAAATAAAACATAATCTTCTGGGATATTCTTTGCAGCATTTCCCCAGTCTTGAATCCAACTATCATCTTTGTCTTCTCTAACATTTACAAAGCTTTCTTGTCTTGCAACGCCTTAGAAATAATGATCTTTTCTTTAATATGATGAACCTTCATCGAATTGATATGGTTGTTGTTTTTCCTCAAAAATGGTTCATGCTCTCATTTTGCCCCAGAGTTGTCTGTGTCTCTTTCTTGCAGCTTTGGTTAAATATTTCTGGCACAGAGTTGTGTCATTTCCTCGACATACTTTTCATCACTAACCAAGTACCGAGGCCACCTCCTGTTCTGCCCGAACTTAAAGGATTAGTACATCATAATAAAACCCACTAAATCCTTTGTTTTTCTTATATATAATCGATTTATATGCAAGATGCTTGTTGAAGTGATAAGTGAAAGGCTGAAAATATTATTTTACTAAATTGGAATAATTTGATAAGTCATGGAAAACATGACAAATTCAATGAAATGCCCCAGGTACCCACTGTATGAAGGAATGCAAGCCTTTCAACTGAAATAGAGCCTTCCATCCTCGAATTTACTCAAAACTACAGATTCTGAGAGGGTTTCTTGCCATATGCCTAATCTCAAATGCTTTTGAACTGCCCTTTCAAGTTTTCAGCTCAAATCCTCCTTTGGTTTCAAGACCCCCTTCGCAGATTTTCATCTTGAATCCCCTTTTCTTTTGATTCTTCGCTTTCTTTTTTTCCTCTTTTTTTTTGATTTTTTCGCTTCTTTTTTTATATCTAAGGTGCCCCTTTTTGGTTTTCACCATAGATATTTTCATTTTGCGAAGCACCATTTTTTGGTTTTCACTCCGCTTTTTTTTTTCTTTCTTTTCCCCTTTTTCAATCTCTTTTGTAATTCTTCGAGCATAATACTTCTAGACCAATTCTGAGTCCATTGCTTAAATCATCTCTAATCATCAACGCTCCTCCAAAAAGAGGTCTCCTTGATGTATAACCCTTTCCAATTAGGCATCCATTTCTCACGAAAATCTTTTTGAACTGGCAAGATCTTTTCAAGCACTAGATCCTCTTCTCGAATTCTTTTGGATGAACTTTTATTGTTCTGAGCTCATATCGTTCTTTCTTGGTTCATATAACCATGGCAAATTACTTTTAGTCTTCTCTCTTTAATGAGATTCAACTGACCTTATCGAGCTTATACTCATTTTGCGTCGTCCAATCTCACATATATCCTTACTCAATGACGAAATTTGAACCCCAATTAGTTGTATTGCTTTTATTCATAGACCAAAGAATACAATATTGCCCCTGTTGAAGTGCACACTGTGGATCGGAATACATACAAGATCAACGATAGTTTCTCATGTTAGTCTTTGCAAGTCTTTAAGAAAGTCCTTTGGTGTTTATGTTTGCCGACTCTACTTCCCTATTCATCTCCAAGCGATAAATTACAAAATCATGGTGTTTTATCTTGAATTTTTCACAACTTTCTAATATCATCTTGCTGTTTTGATTAGAGGCCCAGTCAATGACGACTCTCTCTAGAAAACTAGATCAACAAATAATCTCTGTTCAGCATCTTGCAAGTTGTTACTCTTGTAATACTGACTTAGGAAGCAACTTTCACCCTCTTGGTAAAGCGATCATGTAACCCCCTTAGCCCGGCCTAGACGGTTGACCCGAACTACGAAGATTACACGGGGAAAACCAAAGTCAACCTTGATTAACGACCCTTTTTTTTCTTTTTAAACTTTTCTAGATGCACATTAAACCTAGGCATACTCTTGAGATAAGCATACTCAAAAATCACAGCAATCGGAAAACAATAAGGGACTCAATTGCACAAAATACGAATTTAGGGACCAATTTGTAAATTCTGAAAATTAAGAGGACTTTACCAATTTTTAAGTTACCATTATGAAATTAGTCATGTTTCATGCCTCTCTGCCAAATTTCACCTTAAACGGACATCTCAAACTCAAGCAATTGCACATACAAAAATCAGGACTAAAACGTAAAGCTTGCAAACCTCAAAACCATTCAAATCAGTGCCCAACGGTCAAATGTTTCGAAACGGGGTTAGCCCGATCAGAAACGGGGCTTGGCAGTAGCCAAAGTGTTTCGAAACACCTCTACCCGTTTCGAAACACCCAGGCCAAATCAAGCACCTGTTTCGAAACAGGCAAGGGTGTTTCGAAACACCCTGCCCAGAAACAACAGATAGGCCTGTTTTAACACATCTAAACCCCATCGAACATGCTCCAAATCAATCCTCAACAAAGAAACAACATGCCAAGCATCATAACCACCAACTTGCATTAAAATCTAGATACAAAACCACCCCTAGGTGCACCAACTCTTTCAACACTTCCAACACTTTATCATGCTTTTAAAACAAGAAGCATGGCATAACGACTTATGAATAAGAAGATTCAAACGTTGCAAGCGTTAAACCACATAGTTCAAATCATAAACCGAACTTGTTCAACATACACAATCTCATTAAACATCAACATAAAAGACTCTCCCCCCATTGCCTTTATTATCTATAGCTATTAACCGAGACATACATCTCAAGTGGAGCTCTCCTTGAATCCCTTGCTTCTTGCTGTCCCAACTTCAAATATCTGCATTGATGGACAAAAAGGAGCGTAAGCACATAATGCTTAGTGAGGAATACTCAAAACCAAAACAACATCA
Source organism: Hibiscus tridactylites (assembly GCA_958450335.1). NCBI lineage: Eukaryota > Viridiplantae > Streptophyta > Magnoliopsida > Malvales > Malvaceae > Hibiscus > Hibiscus tridactylites. Next base: position 56,127,651 of record OY288268.1, on the reverse strand, counting down.
ATGCAGCGAGTCATAAAACCTCTTTAAAAAGTAAACACATTTCGATAGACCAAAGCAATGTTTGAAAACCCCTTTTTAAACAACATGCTTTAAATCATGCATTGCTCAAACATGAAAACCAACCCTTAGCTTAGAAAAGCTAAGTAACTTACTTCAAGCACATCCTTGCAAAACCATCAATTTAACCTTTCCATGCATGAACATCATATGCAAAGTTAAATACAAATTCCTTGGAAAACACTTCCACTTCACATTATACTTTTCTCATATTTGAAAATCATCTCAATGCAAGAAACCTTTGAAAAACCACTTACTCCTTCAATCTATCTCATGCATTAAACAAATGCAACATATGAACCACAAAAACAACATTTGCATTACATGCCTTTTAAAACAAGCCTTCACAAGACTTCAATGCATTAAAGGGATTCACATGCACATATGCACCATTCTTAATATAAGATAAACACTTGTACAAGCTTAACAAGTAATACATGCATTCTTGGAACATCACACACTCCCCTTGCAACCATGCATCATTTCAAGCATCTCATGCTTCATTACATTCAAGAACATTATATTGGCTTCCAAGTGATAATTCACAAACCATCATAACACAAGACACAATCGGATACGCGGATTACAAGCGTTGTCCCACACGCTCCATACACACTTCCGAACAACACAAGGTGGAGTTTACCGGTACAATCACAACACCTCAAGACCCGTGATGGAGTTTAACGGTATAATCACAACCCCTTAACATCACTCATCGGAAGTTGTATAATACACTAGCGAGAGCCGGGACACATCACAAGGATTACACATGGAAGCTACCACAACCATTGTAATCACCTTAACCAAGCTCACACACGGGAGCAACCCTCCACCGTTGTGACGCTTAACAAAGTCCACCCACGAGAGCCACCCTCCATCGTGGTGACTTTTAACAAGGTTCACCCACGAGAGCCATCCTCCATCGTGGTGGCACTTAACCAAGCCCACCCACGAGAGCCATCCTCCATCGTGGTGACACCAATTTCCTCAATCGCTAGGATTCTTGGATGGAGTTTACGGTACAATTACAACCCCTCGACATCCAAGGCAACTCAATTCACGGTGCACCCAATCCTATAGCCGGCTAACTATATCCGATTAAAGTAACCAAGAACCACTTACATCACTTGCCAATATAACCATTTTACCACATTAATCCATTGTTTTTACAAGCATAACCAAAATGCCAAAACCACCAATTACCATCATCACTTCACTGTTTTGAAGCATTAAACAAAGCCATTAAACAACATGCAACACTATGCATCAATTCCACAATTCCAATGTACAAAACCAAGGATCTCTTACCTTGAGCATCCTTCACACATGACTTTCAAAACCAGCATTAAACCATGCTAAAATATGCTTTCAAAATAGAATTTAAACATGCAAATCACATGCATTGCATCCAACAATCACAAGTGCTTTAAAAACCAATTCATATCACAAACCAAGAGAGAAGTTCCATTTACTTACTCTTGAGCTTAGCTAAGTTGTTTAGACTTAAACTAAGCTCCCAAAAACCTTCAAACATTGGTTTTAAAGCTGAAAACCCCAACTTCACTCACCGATACACAAAACTAGGCTAGCCAACAAGCCTTCCAAGCATCCGAAACCATCAACGCCACCTCTATTGCTCACGGATCATTCTCCCCTGTTTCAAGCACATAACAACAGAGGATTAATGCATCATTATGCATTAAAAACACCAGCAACACACCTAAACTCGCTGCTCTTCATAAACCCAACATTTCGGCTACCAAACACAACCAAAATCACATCCAAACACTTCCAAAACTTAACCCAGCCAAGATCCATCACTTCTAACCATTATTAGACATCAATTAACATCCAAAATGATCCCAAACTCGTCCTTATACCTCCAGCATTAACAATACACCAAGATCACCCCAAAAACCACCATTTTCACAAGTAAAAACTTAGGAAAATCAACCTATTCGGGATTGCAATGATTAAACCTCAATCACACATCATTTAGACATCCAAAATACATCAAAAAGACATCTCAAAACAGAGTCCAATCATCCAATACGAATTTCTTCAAAATTAAATCCAAATCTTGCATTTTAAGCCAAAATCAAGATCACAACATTAAAACCTTTAATAAAATTTAATTTAAGGATTGATAACTTGGGAATTTCAGTAAAGATTTGAGTATTTAGAGGAGAAGGACGTTCATACCTCTAAATGTGGATTTCTCCTTGTTTAGAGCCAAAATCCTTGAAAATTCATTAAGCAAATGGTGATGATTTGATGTAGAAATGATTAGGAATCATTTAGGAATTGAAATCTCAACTTTAGGTGTGAAAATCAAAGGAAAAGTTGTTGTGGAAATGTGTTTGACTGAGAGAATTTTGAGAGAAAATGAAATGAGAAAATTTTGGTAAAAGTTAGTTATGAAACTAAAAATATCTTTTTCCCTCTTTCCTTTTTATTAAATAAACATTAAATGAGTCTTTAAAAATCAAGAAAAATCTGGAGAAATCCTCCCTTGGGTAAATTAGCTCCTTAAAGATTCAAAGTTTCAATCCTTTTAAAACAGTCACGAACTTTTCAAAAATTACATTTTAGTCACTAACTCAAAATGTCATAATTCCAAACCTCATTTTGTAAAATTGATTTCACCATCCTCTTATATATATTAAAAGAGGATTTTTAGATATTTTCCATATTTTTAATGTATCCCGAACTAGGCTTTCCTTAAAACCACCTTTTATATTCGAACCGAAAATCCGACCGGTCCGGTTCAAACCCAAAACTTCTAAGCCCAGAATTGGGGTGTTACAGATCAATCACGAACATGATAACATGGTGTCTATTGGAGGATTTTGGATGAATCTGCCTTGTACATCAAAAGGCATTGTAGGCTCTCTCAAACATAAGCTTCCAGGGTTCACTTTTTTCCCCTTCTGTTATGCACATCGAACCCTTATCTAGGAGACTAAAGTTTAAGGACTCTAAATCATCTGAAGCACATCTCACCAAGAAACATGTCATTGCTTTCTTTTGGCTATATCAAACTCTAATGATTACACCTGCCAACGAGCCATTCTCCAGTCAATGCCAATGTTTCCATCAAGAGTTTCAAAGGATCAATTCTTGAGATCAGATAAACGGAATAGTAAGACATATATTGTCTAAGCCTTCAAGCTACCCAAACCAAAGAACATTGAAGCATTTGAATTGGTGAGTACCGCTGTTTGTAATTGGTGGATCTTTGCTCAGGTAATAAATGACCCTTCTTGTTTCATCATGTTGGCTTAGTACTTCCTATTGAATCAACGATCCATCTGGAATCGATGCTATCATAATTGTATACTTTGAAAAATGCTTCTTGACCTTTCTAGGGATTCTTGGCATTCTTCATCTTATACTCTTGGATCAGTCTCTGTCAAGAACTTGAACAATGGATCTCATTTTGTCTATATATTATGATGAATAATTCAATCTCTCTGGGCTTCTTCCTTTTTTGTATTTTTTTCATTTTTTTATTTTTTCACCTTTTCTTTTCTTTTTTGCTTCCTTTCTCTTTTTTGCTTTGCTTGTTTTCTTTTCTTTCTTTCTTTTTTTTCTATTTTTATTTTTTACCCAGAGGGAGAAGATTTTGAACAACTTCCACTTTGTCAAGATAAATTTCAGTTCCACTTTTGTTGACCTATTAGTTTCCCAAATATGGCCTCCAAAAGTATGCTTTGACGAACTGGACCTCAACTGATACCTCCACAATCCTTGGAGAATCATTCTTGAATTTTGCACCCATCTTTATTTCGGTTACATTAGCTCTCTGATATATTGCCCAATGACATTAGCTTGTAGTGAAATGAACCTCACATAATTGTAAATGTTGTTTTCTCTTCCTCGTTCGGATCAAAAGGAGATTGTCTTTCTGGCCCATTTTATCAATGACTCGACCATCTTGAAGAAGTCATCATCAAAAATCCTTTGCAACATTTCTGGACTCATTCTTCCAAGCTTTTGCTGAACAATTTTGCATTTAGATATCATGAGTAACTTGCATAACATTGTTTGGCTCTAACCTCCAGTATATCCTGGAATGACCAAGAAAAGATGTCTTTAAATTATTGTAGTCCTTCAACCAAATCACACTTGTCTTTTACTGAGGAAGTCGAACATATCCTTGTTTCTCTCTTTTCATCTCAAGTCCCCAAATTTAGAATCTCAATTTCTAGTTTGTGAAGCAGAATCTGTTATCCTCATTTCTAATTAGTCTTGATAATTTCTCAGGGGCATCAGCTTCCTCTTCATCTTCACATTCATTTACCTCCTTCAACCATATGGACTGCTACATTTCAAAATTAGGGTCTAATTCAGTGATACAATTAGTAGTAGGGGCCCTACAAAGAAATTAGGAATATGTACATATACTTGAAGAGAATGAATATTTTAGGATGCATGTTTGTCATTTGAGAAAACATTATGTAAGAAACAAGCATCAATAACAAATAAACTGATTAACCTGTCTTACAAAGGACCCCCAATGCTCGCGGGCAAAAGCGATTGGGATGGTTTAGGGTATTATTCTATAATGGTCCTAAGAGTGCAGACATATCTCCTGCGGTCAAACTGTCAATCTTTATTCAAGGGAAACTTGAGTGAATTTCAGCCTCGGCATTTCTTGAATTTTCCTTTACCAGCACAAGGACATGCCCCATCTTGTTTGTGCTCTATTGTTCTCATTGAGCCTTGGATTAAAATCATTACGTCAACGAGTCTTCTAGTTTCTTCAATCAATTTCTTGCTTCTTCTCATAGAATATTCAATCATTTGCATGCGGAAATTAACTTGTGAAACCAATAAATTTATTTTGATATAACAAAAGATTTAAGGACTAAATTGAAAAATGAAAAATGAATTTTTAAGTCCTCAAAACCTCTCTACGTATTTAAAGAAAAATGTTTAAGTCAAAACCTCAACTTGTCAAATATTTTCTAAGTGTTTTTCAAGCCAAAACAGTGATTTTCAAGTCACTGTTTCGGAACGGCCTTTGGGCGTTCCAGAACAGTTTGAAACTGTTAACCTATGTTTCAGAACGTGTTTCGAAATGAATGAAGAACATCGGAATGGTTTGAACCGTTTCGATACGGTAGTATCGAAACGACCTCAAACGTTTTGAAATGGAATTCAAACTTGGTTTTAAAATATGACCTTGAAGTTTTATAACTGAATTTAAATTTGTCGTTGAGGCGTATCGAAACGCTTCTAAGTCGTTTTGATACAGGCTTTGACAATAGCAAATTATTTCGAAACGAGTTTCGAAATGGGCTCTTAGCGTATCGAAACGATCGTGTCCGTTTCGGTACGGTCTATTTATTACACCCCAACGACTCTTTCTATTTTGTTCTGGTTTGAAACAGGGTCGGGCGTTTCGGAATGAGTAGTTGCAGACTGCATTTACGGAGGGAAGATAACATCCCAACGGCTATATTGATGAATGCAACAACCCCAACGGATAGAATTCAATGAGAAGGTATAAAAGGGACCTCTAAAAGCTCCAGCAACAACTATTGATCTCCAAAGTATTATCCAAACATCAAAGCGAAGCATTTGTGCAAAAATCCCATTATTTCTTGTAAACCCCAATTGTGAAATTTTTAATTCCCATTCTTATTTGTTCAATCCGTTTGAGTGCTTGTTAAAGGGCTATATTTTGTATTTAGAGATACTAGTTTTAGCCTTTATCTTCTTTGTATTTCTTGAGTGAGGATTGGGTCAAATTTTGGGTAGAAAATTTGACCGGTATTGTAAAGGTTACCACCTTAGCCTAGAAAAGGGGAAGAACAATTAGTGGATTGTTGGAAAATCCTTAGTGAAGCTAAGGTAGTGGATGTAGAGTTCGATTGGAACTTGAACCACTCTAAATCCTCTTGTCTATCATTTTTAACTTTCCACTCCACCACCAAAAGTTCTAAAAATCCAATTCACCCCCTCTTGGCTTATATCGGTTCATTGATCCACTCAACAATTGGTATCAGAGTCTACCTCTTTGAAGGATTAACAACCACAAGAGGAGTTCCTAGGAAGAGTATAATCAACTACTAAAGCAAGCCATGACATCTACTTCCGGGTCAAGCATGTACGAATCTCAATCAACCACCAAACCACCTTTCTTCAACGGTGATAACTACCCCTTTTGGAAGAACTGGATGCGCCTCTTCATTAAATCCAACGATTATCTAGTTTGGGATGTCATTGAAGATGGTCCCTATATTCCGATTAAGAGAGACGACGAAGGAAGATTGGTACTTAAAAAGAAACATGAGATGAGTGAAGAAGAGAGAAAGAAGATTCAAATCAATGATAAAGCTCTTCACATGTTGTTTTGCTCTTTCGGTCCCGACATCTACTCCAAAGTTTCCTCCATCGAAAGTGCTAAGGAAGTGTGGGATACACTTGAGACTACTTATGAAGGAACAAGTGATGTGAAGGAGACAAAGATTGGAATTCTCAATCTTAGCTATGAGAATTTCAAAATGGAGCTCGACGAAACCGTGTCAAAGATGTTCGATCATTTCTCAACAATCGTCTACGAGCTAAAGGGGTTTGGAGAGATAATCCTGGAAGACAAACTAGTCCAAAAGCTACTCTACTCACTTCCTGAGTCTTGGGATGGGGAGAGAACTGCCATCATTGATGCCAACAATTTGAAGACACTCAAGCTTAATGAGCTAGTGGGTTCTCTCCTAACTCATGAGATAATGAAACAAGGAAGGGAAGATGAAAGGAAGAAGGAAGAGAGAAGAGTGTAGAAGATTGAAGTAGATAAGAAGAAGAAGATATGAGTGGCTCTCAATGCTTCATTACATGAGGAGAGCACTTCTAGTGAGGAGGAAGACCTAGAATAATTGGCTATGATATCCAAAAGGTTCTCACGGTTTATGAGTTCCAACCGAGGAAGGAAGATTTAAAGAAAAATGGACTTCAAAACCAAAAAACAAAGAAGAAGAGAGAGATCAAATCATTTGCTTTGAGTGCAAAAAACCGGGTCATATTCGTTCGGAGTGCCCTCAACTCAAGAAGAAGGGCTTCAAGAAGAAGAAGAAGCTCAAAGCCAAGCTTGCTAGTTGGAGTAACGAGGAGTCATCTAAGGATGAGGAACATGAAGTGGCCAACCTTTGCCTCATGGCTCTTGAGGAGCATTCCTCCATGGTAACCTCTAACTCATTATCTTTTGATTTTACATTTGATGAATTGCATGATGCTTATGCTGAGTTACAAGAGGTATATGATGAGTTAGTTGAGAAGTATAAAGAGTCAGTCATACGAAATAAAAATATTATTTCGGAATTAAATGCTAAAAATGACTCACTTTCTCAAGCTAACTTAAAATTTGAGAAAAAGACCTTAGGTTTACAAGATGAACTTAAATTCTTTCAAGATGAAAATATAGACTTAAACAATCTTATTTCTCAATGCAATAGTGAACACCAAAAGGTGTTAGATGAGCTTAACAAGTTCAAGGAGTCTTTCAAAATGTTGGTAATGTAAAAAATAAGATAGGTGAATCCTCTAGAACTAACCAACCTAAAAGAAAGACATATAACTACAAACAAAATAGCTTCCATTGGCATAATAGAACTAAGAAAATTAGAAGTGTATGGGTTCCTAAGGAACTCGTCAAGTCTAATAATGTTGTTGCTATGCCACCTTGGATTCCTAAGGGAACCAAGCTTTTGGGAGCTAACACTCGTGGACCCAAAATGATTTGGGTACCAAAAATCAAAGCTTAATATCTTTGTTTGTAGGGGGAGCATTGCTACAAGGCCAAAGCACAAAGTCAAAACTCATGGTACCTTGATAGTGGATGCTCGAGGCACATGACCGGAGACAAGAGTCGATTCATGGACTTAAAGCCAAAAAGTGGAGGAGTAGTGACATTTGGTGACAACTCCAAAGGCCACATTAAAGGTATTGGATCCATAGGTAATCACTCTACTATTCTCATTGAAAATGTTTTATATGTCGATGGTCTAAAACATAATTTATTGAGCAGTAGTCAATTGTGTGAGAAAGGGTTTAATGTCTTATTTGATAAAAATGGGTGCAAAATTGTTGACATTAAATAAAATAATATAATGCTCATTGGTCATCGCATAAGTAATATATACATGGTGCATTTAGATGACATTCATACATACCATGCATGTTTTGTTGCACAAAATGAAAATGATGCATGACTATGGCATAGGAAACTAGGACATGCTAATATTAGTTTTTTAGAAAAATTAGTTTCCCTAAATCTAGTTAGAGGTTTGACCAAAATTAAGTTCTCAAATGACAAAATTTGTAATGCATGCTCTAAGGGTAAACAATATAAATCATCCTTTAAATCCATTAATGATGTTTCTACAAGTAGGTGTTTACAACTTATTCACATGGATTTATTTGGGCCTATTAGAACTATGAGCTTGGGTGGTAAATCGTATGCATTTGTACTTGTTGATGACCACTCTAGATTTACTTGGGTTCTATTCTTAAGTACTAAAGATGATGCTTTAGAAAAATTCATCACATTTTCAAAATTAATTCAAAATGATCTTGAACTTAAAATTTCTCATATTAGAAGTGATCATGGAACCAAATTTCAAAATCTAGGTTTTGAAGAGTTTTTGAATGAAAATGGTATTAGCCACAATTTTTCGGCTCCTCGAACTCCTCAACAAAATGGGGTAGTTGAGAGGAAAAATAGAACTTTACAAGAAACGGCTAGAACCATGCTTTGTGAAAACAATTTACCTAAATATTTTTGGGCGGAAGCCACAAACACCGCTTGCTACATTATAAACTAAGTAATGATTAGGCCACTTTTAAAGAAAATACCATATGAGATTTTAAAATCTAAAAAGCCTAACATTAGCTATTTTCACCCATTTGGTTGCAAGTGTTTTGTTTTAAACAATGGAAAAGATTACTTAGGTAAATTTGATGCTAAAAGTGATGAAGCTATTTTCTTAGGTTATTCCTTAATCTCTAAAGCCTATCGTGTACTTAATAAGAGAACTTTAGTAGTTGAAGAGTCTATTCATGTTGTATTCGATGATAACCTCCTTTTAAGGAAGGATTCTTGTGATGATGATGATGTAGGAATCCTTGATGCCTTTGATGGAGGAAAAACTTCAAAGGAGGATGAGATTCCAACGAAAGAAGAGGATACAAAAGATCCACCTCTTGAAGCCTTGAAGGACTTGACTCTTGAGGAAAAGGAAGTGAGCTACCCAAGGGAGTACAACTATGTCAAAGGTGGTGAAATCTTGGGTGATCCATCCAATGGGGTAACTACTACATCTTCTCTTAAACTCATGAATCATGTTGATTTTATCTCATACATAGAGCCTAAGAACATTAAAGAAGCATTAAAAGATGATTTTTGGATTATGGCTATGCAAGAAGAGTTAAATCAATTTGAGAGAAGTAATGTATGAACATTAGTTGAAAGGCCTAGTAATCAATCTACTATAGGAACTAAATGGGTATTTAGGAATAAACTTGATGAGAGTGGTAACAATGTGATAAATAAAGCTATATTAGTTGCTCAAGGTTACACTCAAGAAGAGGGAATTGATTTTGATGAAACCTATGCACCCGTAGCTAGAATGGAAGCCATTAGGATGTTGTTTGCATATGCATGTTATCATGATTTCAAGCTTTTTCAAATGGATGTTAAAAGCGCATTTTTAAATGGTTTTATAAATGGGGAAGTGTATGTGGAACAACCACCGGGTTTTGAGGATTCAAAATTTCCAAATCATGTTTTCAAACTAACCAAAGCACTTTATGGTTTAAAACAAGCTCCTAGAGCAAAATTTTAATTGAAAAAGGTTTTGAAAAAGGTAAGGTGGACACAACACTTTTCATAAAAAGGTATAAAAATGACATCCTAGTAGTACAAATATATGTTGATATTATTTTTGGATCTACTAATGAGTGCCATTGCAAGGAGTTCGCTAAGTTAATGCAAGGTGAATTCGAGATGAGCATGATGGGGGAGCTCTCATTCTTTTTGGGACTCCAAATCAAGCAAAGGAAGGATGACACCTTCATCAGTCAAGCAAAGTACATCAAGGATATGCTCAAGAAGTCTGGCTTGGAGAATGCAAAGCCTCAAGCCACACCAATGAGCTCATCTACAAAGCTTGACAAAGATGAAGGAGGTAAGTGTATTGACTCTAAGCTTTATCGCTCTATGATTGGATCTTTGCTTTACCTTACCGCAAGTAGACAAGATATATTGTTTAGTGTTTGCTTGTGTGCTAGGTTTCAAGCTAGTCCTAGATAGTCTCACATTATAGCCGTTAAGAGAATCTTTAGGTACCTTAGAGATACTCCTTGTCTAGGTCTTTGGTACCCTAGAGACTCAACCTTCAACCTTTATGCTTATTCGGATGCGGATTATGGGGGCTGTAAAATCGATAGGAAGAGTACTCCAGGAACATGACAATTCTTAGGTAGTATGCTCATATCTTGGTTCTTTAAGAAACAAAATAGTGTAGCTCTATTTACCGCTAAAGCTGAGTACATATCCTTAGGGAGTTGTTGTGCTCAAGTCCTTTGGATGAAGCAACAACTCTTAGATTATGGTATTAAAGTTGAAACCATACCCCTTAAGTGTGATAACACTAGTGCCATATGATTAACTAAAAATCCCATCCAACACTCTAGAACCAAACATATAGAAATAAGGCATCATTTCATTAAAGATCATGTCCTTAAGGAAGATGTTGCTATAGAGTTCGTTGACACCTTAAACCAACTAGCATACATTTTTACCAAGCCTTTGGATAAGGAGCGTTTTTGGTCCCTTAGGAGAGAGTTAGGTCTAACTAGCCTATCTTGATCTTTTAGGACCTTTTTGTACTTAAATTGCTTGATTTCTTGAAAAATGTCATGCTTATGTGTTTTTACTCCTAATTTCATCCATGCTAATAGTTAGGGGGTATGTTTATATTTGTACATGTTATTCCTGCTCATTCATGTCTTTTATGCATATATGACTTCATGAAACTCATTTTTCTGCAATATTAGAGCTTCATCTGCACCTCCAGGCCTAGGTGTATCGAAACGGGTCCAACTGTTTCGATACAGGTGCCTTAAAAGAGTGATCTATGACTAGGGTGTTTCGAAACACCTTAAAAGGGTTTCGAAACGATTTGACTCTGCCAAGAAGTGTATCGAAACGAGTTTCGATACAGGTCAACACATGGGATTCGATACGGTGAAAGCCGTATCGGAATTGTCAACTTAACTCGAAACGTCAGTCAACGTTTTGGTACCCACGTTTCGAAATGATCATGCTTGTTCCGAAACGAGTATGCATACAGCTTTAAAAGGGGTCTTTAATGATAAATTCACTTTTAATTAAAACTCTTCAAAAATCCTAAAAACCCTAACTCGATTTTCCCTTTAAAAACCCTCTAAACCTCATTGTTTTTCATCAAATCTTGAGGGCTTTTACACACAAACTCAAGTTTAAGCAAGCCTCAACAATCTTGTGCAAGATTTTCCATTCATTCATCCAAAATCCCCATCTAAGGTATATTTTCTTCTTTTTCTTTTTCCTTTGATTTTATTCGAATTTTAGGTTAGAAAATTTTAATTTTGTATAGGTTATATGTTTTGCATCTTGGGTTTTTCAAAACTTGTAAAAAAATTTCAAAATCTTAAAATTTTTTGTTCGAATTTATTCTTTTTTACTCGTATTTTTACAGTTTTTCAAAAGTTGTTTCCTCTTAATTTTTTGAAGTCTTTTTAAACCTAAATGAGATTTGTCATTGGATTGAATTAAGGATGTTCATGCATACACTTCAATTTTTAAAATTGCTTGCTTTATGTTTTTAGGATTTTTCAATGGAAAACGCTAACAAGAAACGTAAGACGGGTCAATCGAGTGAAGCTTCAAGTCAAGCCAATATCCGTCTTAATCTCACCCAACTTTTTATCAAAAGTCTTCGGACTCAAGAGATGAAGGATCGTTTCTCATACGTCAAGGATATTACCGTTCGTCGAAAGCGTGTTGTTGATGTCCCATTCCTTGATTCCGAGCGTTTCGCTTTCCGCTATCTAGAGCGTTTGCAAGAATGGAACTTCATGGCTTTCTTGAATATACGGGATATTATCTACAAGCACATGGTTCTCATGTTCTACTCAAATGCCCAGCTCGTTGATAATGAAGATCACACCGAAGTTATTGGCATTGAGTCATATCTCTTGGGGAAGAAGTTCGTTATCAACATATCCTTTTTAGAGAATGCTCTTGGACTTAAGAACGAAGGCATTGAGGATAAGACCCACTTTGGTGCTCACACCGGTTCCGTGCTTTCTTTGGATGCTCATGACCGTTTCCTTCACTTGATGATTTCATGGTTTATCCGCCCTTCTAGAGGTAAATTCTCTCATATTCGTCAAGTTGATTATTTCTGGCCTGAGTGCTTTCGCAGAGGAGAACGTCCAAATCTTGTCAAAATTATGTTCGCCGAGATGGTCAATAATGTGAAGCTTCGTGAAATCGATGTTCTTAAATCTTTCACTTATGAGACTGTTTTGAGCTACATCTTTGGCATTCTTAACTTTGATTGCTCCTTTGACTCTTCGGAACCCCGTAAGAACAAGATTGGTGAATCTTCTCTCCACAAATCTGGGTTTCATTACACTCTTGGCCAATGGGAACAAGTTGATGACATGCTCCTCCACCTCAAGTTGAGCCACCACCTCAAGCTTCGGGTCCTAACAATGAAGCTCTTATGGTTTTCCTCACCGAGCGGTTCAACACGATGGAGTCGGGTCTCGGTGCTATCAATACTCATTTGCAATCCTTGAAGGATCGTCTCACCACCCTTGAGAATCAACATCAATCGATGGACTTGTCATTCTCTACCTTCTATGGTCAATGGAGGACCTTTCGTCGTTCTCAAGCTAAGAACGATGATGATTCTTCGGATGTTGATGGTGACGATGATGAGGCTTAGGGTCTTTATTGCATCTCATATTAGATTATCATATTAGGATTACGTTTGCACCTTTATTTTCTTTATGCTTTATGACCTATGCTTTGATTATTTTGTTTGGGATTGAGCTTTAATATCTATTGCTTTAAGTTTTATGTTTGGATATTTGAACTATATGAATCTATATTATGTTGTTTATTGCTTTTAACCTTGTTTCTTCTCTTGATGAGCCTTGTTTATTATTCTTTTTGATCTAACAAAAAGGGGGAGAAGTAATATAAGAGCCAAAACTTTTTTAAGTCGGTTGTGAGTTTTAAAACTTGAATTTTAAATCTTTTCAAAACTTTAAAAACCCGTCTTATATTGAGGGGGGTTAGAACGTCTTCAAAATTTCAAAACTCTTAAAAATTCTAACTTGGTTTTGTTATATCAAAAAGGGGGAGATTGTGAAACCAATAAATTAATTTTGATATAACAAAAGATTTAAGGACTAAATTGAAAAATGGAAAATGAATTTTTAATTCCTCAAAACCTCTCTATGTATTTAAAGAAAAATGTTTAAGTCAAAACCTCAACTTGTCAAATATTTTCTAAGTGTTTTTTCAAGCCAAAACAGTGATTTTCGAGTCACCATTTCAGAACGACCTTTGGGCGTTCTGGAATAGTTTGAAACTGTAAAACTCTATTTCGGAACGTGTTTCGAAACAGATAAAGAACATCAGAACAATTTGACTAGTTTTGATACGGTAGTATCGAAACGACCTCAAACGTTTTGAAACAGAATTCGAACTTGGTTTTAAAATATGACCGTGGAAGTTTTATAACTGAATTTAAAATTGTCATTGAGGCATATCGAAACGCTTCTAAGGCATTTCGATACAGACTTTAACAGTAGCAAAATGTTCCGAAACGAGTTCCGAAACGAGCTCTTAGTGTATCAAAACGATCGTGCCCATTTTAGTACGGTCTATTTATTAAACCCCAACAACTCTTTTTATTTTGGTCTATTTCGAAACAGGGTCAGGCGTTTCAGAACGGGTATTTGCATACTGCATTTATGGAGGGAAGATAACATCCCAACGGCTATATTGATGAATGCAACAACCCCAACGGCTAGAATTCAATGAGAAGGTATAAAAGGGACCTCTAAAAGCTCCAGCAACAACTATTGATCTCCAAAGTATTATCCAAACATCAAAGTGAAGCATTTGTGCAAAAATCCCATTATTTCTTGTAAACCCCAATTGTGAAATTTGTAATTCTCATTCTTATCTGTTCAATTGGGTTGAATGCTTGTAAAAGGGCGATATTTTGTATTGCGAGATACTAGTTTTAGCCTTTATCTTCTTTGCATTTCTTGAGTGAGGATTGGGTCAAATTTTGGGTAGAAAATTTGATCGGTATTGTAAAGGTTACGTCCTTAGCCTAGAAAAGGGGAAGAACAATTAGTGGATTGTTGGAAAATCCTTAGTGAAGCTAGGGTAGTGGATGTAGAGTTCGATTGGAACTTGAACCACTCTAAATCCTCTTGTCTATCATTTTTAACTTTCCACTCCACCACCAAAAGTTCTAAAAATCCAATTCACCCCCTCTTGGCTTATATTGGTTCATTGATCCACTCAACATAATTTCTTCTGGCCGAGGTCTAAATGCACTATGCTTTTTAGAATGTCGACTGGATGTGTTGAAGCTTTTAACGGGTATGTCCATTCAAAATTTCTTCATTTTCAGATGTTGGTTCCCAATTAGTTTCCCTTTGCTCTTCTTTCTTTATTTTCTTGACGTCTTTCATCATTTGATTTCCAGGCAACCCAATCACATTGGATAAGATTAGGTGACTACATCTTGAGTTATCGATCTTAATGGACTGACCTTCAACGTCAACTTCCAAAATCCCCTGATTCAGAAAGTTTGAACTTGTCGCTTGAAATTGTAATAGTCCTCAATGTCATGATCATGAACTCCATCACAATATTCACAATGATTCCTGATGTTGTAACAACTCGAGTGACGGGGCTTTGAAGATTTCAAATGACATAGTGAAGCTTTGAGTAATCCGAAATACAGCTCTCGATAGGAAACATGAATGGGATTCAGTTCAGTCTTTGATTTTTTACTAACAGGTGCATCTGGAGCATTTGAGTTTGATGTATTATTTAGTGAAGGACACATTGAAGAAGTAGACGTCCAAACATTACTCTAATTCTTATTAACCCAAACTGTAACGGATCACCCTCAAATGCTTGTTGTGGACTACGCCCTTTGTCTTTTATCTCAATTCTTTCAATAAATAAAGGTCTTTTGTAACATCGGGGTTCTCCGTTCTCATATCATAAATGCTTATTTTCGATGAAATCACTGACTCTGCTTCAGAACTATACCATGAAAAGGCTTGTAAAACTTAGGGACATTGTCGTCAAAAGGTGAATTTTGCACGAATTAAAGCAAAAAAATCCTAATATGGTATTGGAATATGAATAATCATCTTCTTTTCCTTGTTGAACCATTCGATCTCTTTTTCTTGAATTTTTTCTTCTCTTTTTTTGTTCTCGGCTCCTCTTATAGTTAATTCCTTTATGAGAAAAATTCAATCTTCAACTGGATCCCTGGCTTTCATCACTTCAGATAAAGGTTTTGCACCCCCTTAACTTTGCTAAAAACCATCATGTCCTATAACTATCATTGGTCAATTGACCAACAAGATTTTTTTGGCAAAAACATCATAATTTGACTTATTTAGTCCTCACATATTTGTCTATTGGACTACCTTCATCTCAACATTTTCAAAAAAATTATCAGTGCATTAAAGTCAAGCACTTCATTATTTCTTTAAGATCTACTAGAGTTCTGCAGATGCCCCAGCTTTAGTAGTCTAAACTTTATCCTTTTTCTTTTCTCTTTTTTTACTCTTTTGTCTTTTCTTTTTTTTGATTTGTTCTATCTTTGACTTTTTTGTCTTCTTCTTTTTTTCTTTTTTTTGTAGGAAGTATCATTTTAGGTTGGACCCTCATGTAAGATGTGATACCTGCTTGCTTATAAACACTAATACTTTCATCTGAAACACTCTTTTTTTTGCTTCCCCGGTTTCAAGCAAATTGGTTATGGGACTGATCAATTCTTTGATCCATGCTACCCAATCGGTCCTCAACAACTTTCTGAGATTGCCTCACCTTAACAAGCCTATTGCCCGTGCTTCTCAAAATATTGATTTTCAAATTTCACACTATTATCTAAAAAATAATGCAATATTATTTAAACAAAATTTAATTATTATTATTATTATTATTATTATTATATTAAAAATGACGTTATTAAAAAAATGCGATATTTTTTTTCTAAAACGTAATATTTAAACAATGCAATGTATGAATGCACGAGGTATCGATTTCAAAGACTAGTCTTTAGAGCAACATTCATTAGCCAAAAGGTCGTATACAAGAAATAGACAATCTCGTTCCAAAAAAAATGTCCAACTCCTATTTGAAGATTAATCACTTCGTTCAGCATCTGAGTCTGCGCCTGTCCCAGCTCGATATCAATAACATGATGCTATTGCAGGTTCATGGCTTCAATGGATAAAATCTGCATGAATCAGGCGACTCCCCGCGCATGGCTTCTGAACTTGATCATTTCATGATTCTGCTTTTGGATAATCTAGATAACCACTTAAAGCTCGCCTTTCATTACCTTATTCTTCATTTATAGTGCCCCTTCTGAAACATACAAACTAATCATTCAAATGTTGTACGACACTTTTCAATTATGTCACCTTCTTTTTCAGCTCTTTATCTTCTAATTAAATATTGACTTTTTCTCGTCATTGTACCCTTTTAATAATTTTCTCCACCTTTGGAACTTGTGATGACAATTTTGAATTCAAAGCTTGCTCTTCCGCTAATTTATATTTGGTCTGGTTGTTCAAATCCACTAATTCTTGAATCTTCTCTCTCACTGCCCTTTTAACGCCTTCGTACAACTTCTTGTAGCTGCTTGCATCCTGACACATCTTTCCCAAGGATACTGCCCCTTTCTTGAACTAAGTCTTTTCTGACCAGGACCTCTCCGTCAAATTGCCTTCTCATTGTTTATCAAATCCATTGGTCATTAATAACACTGCCATACTTGACTGATCCTCGAATCGATACCTCTAATGAATGCAAAAATGATGCCAGGTAAAAAAAACAAGAAAACAAAAAAGAAACAGTGTGAGTTTTGTGAATTAATATGGAAAACAAATAAATTAATTATTGTTGAGTGGATCGAAAGATCGATATTTACCAAGAGGGGGGGTGAATTGGAAATTTGAAGGATTGTAGTGGAAATTGGCAAATTAAAATTGAAGAACAAGGAATTTAGAGTGGTTCAAGTTCCAAATGAACTCTACATCCACTACCTTAGTCTCACTAAGGATTTGCAACAATTTCACTAAATTGATCTTCCCCTTTTCTAGGACAAGGAGGCAACCCTTTACAATATCGGTTGATTTTTCTACCCAAAAATCAACCCAACCCTCACACAAGAGAACAAAGGAATTTGTAGGCTAATTAGGTATCCCTCAATACAAATTATAGCCCCGATACAAGCACTCAACCCAATTTTACAAAATATGAATGAAGAACACAAATTGGGATTTTACACAAATTTGGGATTTTTGCTCAAATGCTTGAATTTGATGGTTGGATGTTTGCTTGAAGTTCAATAGTTGTTGCTGATGCTTTTGGATGTCCCTTTTATACCTTCTCATTGATTTCTAGCCGTTTGGGTGGTTGGAGAAGTAAATGGAGCCGTTGGAACCCTCTCTTACCACCATAAATGCACCTCTGCAGCTACGAGTATCGGTACTCGGGAATGGGTATCGACACCTGTCTCAGAAAAGAAAGAGCCGTTGCGTGCAATTAATAGGGCGTATCGATACGCACGTAAGCGTATCGGTACACGGTATCGAAACGGAAAAGCCGTATCGATACCTTTTTCTGAACTTAGCTCACTGTCAAAACGCGTATCGATACTGGGGTTATGCGTATCGATACCGGTCAACAACCTTTTAAAATTTGGTTACCAACCAACTGACACCAACGGTCATATTTTTAAACCGACTTAAATGCTTTAAAAATCTTTAAACCAGTATCGATACTGGTGTTACCGTATCGATACACTCTTTCAAACTCTTAGAAGTTTAACACATGGGCGTATCGATACGAGGGTTTTCTGTATCGATACGTGTTCCGACAGTAGCCAATTTTGGCAAAAAGGTATCGATACGCCTCCATGGGTATCGATACTCTATGACGATTTTCAATAAATTTGGCTTGGAACACTTAGAAAATATTTTGAGTTTGAGTTTTACAAATCAGTTTTAAAGTGTTGGTGTTTCAAAACTTGTTAAGAGACTTGTAAAAACAATTTTAAGTTTTTCAAATTGATCCTTAAAGATCTAGTTATATCAAAATCAAACATAGGTTTTACAATCTCCCCCTTTTTGATATAACAAAACCAAAACTTAAAATTTTGACACTTTTGAATAACCTTTACAAAGTAACTCCCCCTTAATATAAGCTTGGTAACCTTTGAGTTAAAATCAAAATATTTTAAAGATGTGAGCAAGTTTCTTCTCCCCCTTTTTGTTAGATCAAAAATGCATTGAGACAATAAAGTGCATAATGAAATCAAAGGTATAATAATAATAAGCAACATAATTTTATTCATCATAGCATAAGAAAATCCAAACGAAAACAAACAAGAAATCAAAGCATAGGTTTTTAATCCTAAAACAAACTTAGTCCTAAAAACAAAAACATAGGTGCATAAAAATAGAAAATCCTAGATGATTATGAATGATATGCAAGAAGAGATGTCTAGGCATTGTCTTCGTCGTCTTCATCATCTTCATCATCATCGACTATAGGCTCATTGCTCCGCATGCTATTACGCCATTCATCATGGAAAGCGGCAACGGAAATATTCAAGGAATTGTGCTCGCTTTCAAGGGATGTAAGGCGATTCTCCATACCCGTCATCCTTGTATCGAAGGTGGTTTCCATGGAGGTTAGACGAGTGTTCATGTCCGTGCGTAGCCCGGTAAATTGCTCATTGAGATAGGTCATGAGAGCATCCAAATTGGGCTGTGGGACTTGAGGAGCCGGAGGAGCTTGAGGAGCTTGTGGTTGTTCCAATGCGGCTGCGGCCTCGGGTGGAAGCTCGGAAAGACGTAACCAACTTCCATTAAAGTAATAGAACTTTCCCCGAGCAAGGGATCGCTCATCAATAGGATCGGTAAGAGGAGATGCAAGATCAAATGAGCAATCAATATCCTTTTTCACAAAATAGTAACTTAAAGCCGTACCGTAAATAAAAGATGTGATGAGAGAGGTTTGGCGATTTTGAACATGATAGGCGATCTCATCGAACATGATTCGAGCTAGGTTTGGGCGCTTTCGTTGACGGAAACAACGAATCCAAAAATCATCCACTTGACGGATGGTAGAGTATTTGCCACCGGAGGGACGTAACCACCAAGACACTATCAAATGTAGGATTCGATCGTGAGCGTTGAGGACGGTTACGGAACCACCGAGAACATGGCCCAAGGCATTCTCATCATTTAAGCCTACATCCTCTAACTTAAAAACCTCACAAATCCCTTTGACATCGAGAATGATTTGCTTCCCCATGAGATAAGAGCGGATGGCAACAACTTCCCCATTGCGAGAAATAATTTTGGCATTAGAATAGAAAATTAAAACCAAAAGACGATAGTAAATACTGGGGATAGAAAGAAACTCCATGAAATTCCAAGTGCGAAGCAACAGAAGATATTCAAACTTGAAGCGCTCGGAGTCGAGAAAATGAATGGAGACGACCCTTTCCGCACGAATTTTGTAGTTCTCAAATTGGCGAAAATAGGGAAGACCCGCGGAAGTTTCAAAGGATTTGTTATAAATCGTAGCATAATCCGGGCGTGCAACCATTCCGGGAGTTGAAGATTCACCGGCATGAGTAACCCTCGGTCGCTTCCTCGAATGTTCTTTAGGTGCCATAATCTAAAAGAAAATTAAAAAAAAAGGTTTCTTCAATTTAAGTAAAAATCAAGGTAAAAAGATTTTTTTTAAAAATTTGAAAAGCAAAGAGATTTAAGAAAACAAAGGGTAAAAAAAAATAAAAAGAAGAGATTACCTTGAAGGAAACTTTGAAGATTGAAGAAAAACTTGAGAGAGAGCACAATTCTTTTCTTGATGCAAAAATTCTTTTAGAATTGAGTTGTAGTGTGAAAAATATGAAGGAGGAAGGGCCTTTTTATAGGCAAAAACGGCTAGGGTTTGTTAGGGTTAAAGAGTTTTAATTTTGGTAAAATTAGATCTCATTTAAGACTGATTTAATGCCATCTGCGCGATAGAGTATCGATACTCCTGAGTGGGTATCGATACGGGGATAGAATTGTCTTTTCTCAAATATGACCGTTGGAAAGTCGTATCGAAACGGTGGGGCCCGTATCGAAACGACCTGTATCGATACGATTTTATGCGTATCGATACCCGTGAAGCGAGGAAAAATCTGGGAAACAAAATGAAGAACACGTATCGATACGCGTATATCTGTATCGATACCATATGCCCAGAATGACCTGTTTGGTTCTAAGAACAACCAAAGGCTCGAACTTAACACCTCCTAAAAGTATGCAAATGATGAATGAACAGTTCTAAGCATGTTTTAACAGAAGCATACTCCCCCTAACTATAGGCATGGATAAGATTAGGAGTTTAAACACATAAACATGGCAATTTCACAAATCAAGCATTTTAAGCACAAAAGAGGTCCTAAAAGGTCAAGATATGCTAGCTAGACCTAACTCTCTCCTAAGGGACCAAAAACGCTCTTTGTCTAAGGGTTTTGTAAATATATCCGCTAATTGGTTCAAGGTATCAACATATTCAATAACAACATCATTTTTCAAAACATGATCTCTAATAAAGTGATGTCGAATTTCTATATGTTTGGTTCTAGAGTGTTGGATGGGATTTTTAGTTAAGCATATTGCACTAGTGTTGTCACATTTTAGGGATATGGTTCCAACTTTAATTCCATAATCTAAGAGTTGTTGTTTCATCCAAAGGACTTGAGCACAACAACTCCCTAAGGATATGTACTCGGCTTCGGTGGTAGATAAGGCTACACTATTTTGTTTTTTAGAGAACCAAGATATGAGCATACTACCTAAGAATTGGCAAGTTCCCGAAGTACTTTTCCTATCAATTTTGCAACCCCCATAATCCGCATCCGAATAAGCATGTAGGTTGAAGGTAGAGTCTCTAGGATACCAAAGGCCTAAACAAGGAGTGTCTCTAAGGTATCTAAAGATTCTCTTAACGGCTATAAGGTGAGACTCTCTAGGACTAGCTTGAAACCTAGCACACAAGCAAACACTAAACAAGATATCCGGTCTACTTGCGGTAAGGTAAAGCAAAGATCCAATCATAGAACGATAAAGCTTAGAGTCAACACACTTACCTCCTTCATCTTTGTCAAGCTTTGTAGATGAGCTCATAGGAGTGGCTTGAGGCTTTGCATTCTCCAAGCCAAACTTCCTGAGCATATCCTTTATGTATTTTGCTTGGTTGATGAAGGTGCCATCCTTCTTTTGCTTGATTTGGAGTCCCAAAAAGAATGAGAGCTCCCCCATCATGCTCATCTCAAATTCACCTTGCATTAGCTTAGAAAACTCTTGACAATGACATTCATTAGTAGAACCAAAAATAATATCATCAACATAAATTTGAACTACTAAGATGTCATTTTTATACATTTTTATGAAAAGTGTAGTGTCCACCTTACCTTTTTCAAATCCTTTTTCAATCAAAAAATTTGAAAGCCTTTCATACCAAGCTCTAGGAGCTTGTTTTAAACCATAAAGAGCTTTGGTAAGTTTGAAAACATGATTTGGAAATTTTGAATCTTCAAAACCCGGTGGTTGTTCCACATACACTTCTTCATTTATAAAACCATTTAAAAATGCGCTTTTAACATCCATTTGAAAAAGCTTGAAATTATGATAACATGCATATGCAAGCAACATCCTAATGGCTTCCATCCTAGCTACGGGTGCATAGGTTTCATCAAAATCTATTCCCTCTTCTTGAGTGTAACCTTGTGCTACAAGTCTAGCTTTATTTCTCACAATGTTACCACTCTCATCTAGTTTGTTCCTAAAGACCCATTTAGTTCCTATTGTAGATTGATTACTAGGCCTATCAACTAATGTCCATACATTACTTCTCTCAAATTGATTTAACTCTCTTGCATAGCCATAATCCAAAAGTCATCTTTCAATGCTTCTTTTATGTTTTTAGGCTCTATGCATGAGATAAATGCAACATGGTTCATTAATCTAAGAGAAGAACGAGTGGTTACCCCCTTGGATGGATCACCCAAGATTTCACCATCTTTGACATAGTTCAACTCCCTTGGGTAGCTCACTTCCTTTTCCTCAATAGCCAAGTCCTTCAAGGCTTCAAGAGGTGGATCTTGTGTATCTTCTTCTTTTGGTTGAATCTCATCCTCCTTTGAAGTTTGACCTCCATCAAAGGCATTTATGATTCCTACATCATCATCATCACAAGAATCCTTCCTAGGAAGGAGGTTATCATCGAATACAACATGAATAGATTCTTCTACTACTAAAGTTCTTTTGTTAAATACTCGATAGGCTTTAGAGGTTAAAGAGTAACCTATAAAAATGGCTTCATCACTTTTTGCATCAAATTTACCTAAGTTATCTTTTCCATTATTTAAAACAAAACACTTGCACCCAAAAGGGTGAAAATAGCTAATGTTAGGCTTTTTAGATTTTAAAATCTCATAAGGTGTTTTCTTTAAAATTGGCCTAATCATAACTCGATTTACAATATAACAAGCGGTGTTTGTGGCTTCCGCCCAAAAATATTTAGGTAAATTATTTTCACAAAGCATAGTTCTAGCCATTTCTTGTAAAGTTCTATTTTTCCTCTCAACTACCCCATTTTGTTGAAGAGTTCGAGGAGCCGAAAAATTATGGCTAATACCATTTTCATTCAAAAATTCTTCAAACCCTAAATTTTGAAACTCGGTTCCATGATCACTTCTAATGTGTGAAATTCTAAGTTCAAGATCATTTTGGGTTAATTTTGAAAATGTGATGAATTTTTCCAAAGCCTCATCTTTAGTACTTAAAAAGAGAACCCAAGTAAATCTAGAAAAATCATCAACTAACACAAATGCATAAGATTTACCACCCAAGCTCATAGTCCTAATTGGCCCAAATAAATCCATGTGAATTAATTGTAAGCATCTACTAGTAGAAACATCATTAATGGATTTAAAGGAAGACTTATGTTGTTTACCCTTAGAGCATGCATCACAAATTTTGTCATTTGAAAATTTAATTTTGGGCAAACCTCTAACTAGATTTAGAGAGACTAGTTTTTCCAAAACACTAATGCTAGCATGTCCTAGCTTCCTATGCCACAACCATGCATCATTTTCATTTTGAGCAACTAAACATGCATGAGATGTATGTATGTCATCTAAATGCACCATGTATATGTTTCCTATGCGATGACCTATGAGCATAATATTATTAGATTTAATGTCAACAATTTTGCATCCATTTTTATCAAATAAAACATTAAATCCTTTATCACACAATTGACTTATGCTCAATAAATTATGTTTAAGACCATCGACATATAAGACATTTTCAATGAGAATGGTAGAGTGATTACCTATGGAGCCAATACCTTTAATGTGGCCTTTGGAGTTGTCACCAAATGTTACTACTCCTCCACTTTTTGGCTTTAAATCCATGAATCGACTCTTGTCTCCGTTCATGTGTCTCGAGCATCCACTATCAAGGTACCATGAGTTTTGACTTTGTGCTTTGGCCTTGTAGCAATGCTCCCCCTACAAACAAAGATATTAAACCTTGGTTTTTGGTACCCAAATCATTTTGGGTCCATGAGTGTTAGCTCCCAAAACCTTGGTTCCCTTAGGAATCCAAGATGACATAGCAATAATATTATTAGATTTTACAAGTTCCTTAGGAACCCATACACTTCTAATTCTTTTAGCTCTACTATGTCTAGGGTAGCTACCTTGTTTGTAGTAATTAGTCATTTTCTTAGGTTGGTGTGTTCTATAGGATTCTCCTACTTCATGTTTGACACTACCAACATTTTTTAAGGACTTTTTGAGCTCATTTAGCTCACCTAACACCTTTTGGTGTTCACTATTGCATTGAGACAAAAGATTATTAAGATCAACATTTTCATCTTGAAAGAATTTAAGTTCATCTTTTAATCCTAAAATCTTTTTCTCAAATTTAGAATTAGCTTGAGTGAGTGAGTCATTTTTCTCATTTAGCTCTAAAATGATTTTCTTGTTTTTAATGACCGACTCTTTAAACTTCTCAACTAATTCATCATATACCTCTTGCAACTCATCATATGCATCATTTAATTCTTCATATGAAAAATCTAAAGTAGATGAGTTAGAGGTTACCAAGGAGGAATCTTCCTCAAGTGCCATGAGACAAAGGTTAGCCACTTCTTGTTCGTCATCCTCCGATGACTCCTCATCACTCCAAGTAGCAAGCTTGGCTTCGAGTTTCTTCTTCTTCTCAAAGCCCTTCTTCTTGAGTTGAGGGCACTTCGAACGGATGTGACCGGATTGTTTGCACTCATAGCAAATGATGGGATCCTTCCCTTCTTCTTTGTTCCTTCCTTTGAAGTCCATCTTTCTTTGGATTTTTCTTCCCCGGTTGGACCTCATGAAGCGTGAGAATCGTTTGGCTATCATAGCCAATTCTTCAAGTTCATCCTCCTCACAAGATGAGCTCTCATCATGTTGTGAAGCTTTTGCCTTGAGAGCTATTCTCATCTTCTTCTTCTTTTCAACTTCAAGCTTCTCTACTCTTTTCTCTTCTTTCTTTTTCTCATCTTCCCTTCCTTGCTTCATGATTTCATGAGTAAGGAGAGAACCCACAAGCTCATCAAGCTTTAATGTCTTCAAGTTCTTTGCTTCGATGATGGCGGTTCTCTTCCCATCCCAAGCTTCGGGAAGTGAATAGAGTAGCTTCCGGACAAGCTTGTCTTCCGGTATGATCTCTCCATAGCCCTTTAGCCCGTTGACAATTGTGGAGAATCGATCAAACATCTTTGACACCGTCTCATCGGGCTCCATCTTGAAATTTTCATAACTAAGATTGAGAAGTCCAATCTTAGTTTCTTTGACATCATTGGTGCCTTCATAAGTGGTCTCAAGTGTGTCCCACACTTCTTTGGCATTTTCAATGGAAGAGACTTTTGAATAGATGTCCGGACCGAAAGCACAAAAAAGCATGTGGAGAGCTTTATCGTTGACTTGAATCTTCTTCCTCTCCTCTTCACTCATTTCGGCTTTCTTCTTCAACACCATCTTGCCTTCACCATCTTGCTTCAATGGAATGTATGGCCCATCCTCAATGACATCCCATACAAGGTAGTCACTTGACTTGATGAATAGCCTCATTTTGTTCTTCCAAAAGGAGTAGTTGTCACCATTGAAGAAAGGAGGCTTGGTGGTTGATTGTGACTCGTACATGCCGGAACCGGAGGTTGAAGCCATCTCTTGATATTTTGATGATCACACTCTTCCAAGGATCTCCTCTTGTGGTTGTTAATCCTCAAAGAGTTAAGCTCTGATACCAATTGTTGAGTGGATCGAAAGATCGATATTTACCAAGAGGGGGGGTGAATTGGAAATTTGAAGGATTGTAGTGGAAATTGGCAAATTAAAATTGAAGAACAAGGAATTTAGAGTGGTTCAAGTTCCAAATGAACTCTACATCCACTACCTTAGTCTCACTAAGGATTTGCAACAATTTCACTAAATTGATCTTCCCCTTTTCTAGGACAAGGAGGCAACCCTTTACAATATCGGTTGATTTTTCTACCCAAAAATCAACCCAACCCTCACACAAGAGAACAAAGGAATTTGTAGGCTAATTAGGTATCTCTCAATACAAATGATAGCCCCGATACAAGCACTCAACCCAATTTTACAAAATATGAATGAAGAACACAAATTGGGATTTTACACAAATTTGGGATTTTTGCTCAAATGCTTGAATTTGATGGTTGGATGTTTGCTTGAAGTTCAATAGTTGTTGCTGATGCTTTTGGATGTCCCTTTTATACCTTCTCATTGATTTCTAGCCGTTTGGGTGGTTGGAGAAGTAAATGGAGCCGTTGGAACCCTCTCTTACCACCATAAATGCACCTCTGCAGCTACGAGTATCGGTACTCGGGAATGGGTATCGATACCTGTCTCAGAAAAGAAAGAGCCGTTGCGTGCAATTAATAGGGCGTATCGATACGCACGTAAGCGTATCGATACCTTTTTCTGAACTTAGCTCACTGTCAAAACGCGTATCGATACTGGGGTTATGCGTATCGATACCGGTCAACAACCTTTTAAAATTTGGTTACCAACCAACTGACACCAACGGTCATATTTTTAAACCGACTTAAATGCTTTAAAACTTCTTTAAACCAGTATCGATACTGGTGTTACCGTATCGATACACTCTTTCAAACTCTTAGAAGTTTAACACATGGGCGTATCGATACGAGGGTTTTCCGTATCGATACGTGTTCCGACAGTAGCCAATTTTGGCAAAAAGGTATCGATACGCCTCCATGGGTATCGATACTCTATGACGATTTTCAATAAATTTGGCTTGGAACACTTAGAAAATATTTTGAGTTTGAGTTTTACAAATCAGTTTTAAAGTGTTGGTGTTTCAAAACTTGTTAAGAGACTTGTAAAAACAATTTTAAGTTTTTCAAATTGATCCTTAAAGATCTAGTTATATCAAAATCAAACATAGGTTTTACAATTATTAACACAGAAAAGCACGCAATATTTAGCAAAAAACCCATAGAAATGTATTTAAACCGGTAACACCTGTCCTAGGTCCCTGTCTGGCTCTAGCGGGGTAGGTTTCTAAAAACAGAATGTGGGCTTTGTTCTAGACTTTGGGTTCCCGAATTATCGTTATCGTCTATTGCGACAGCAAGACATCGATTTGGTAGTATAGGTCCCTTATAACGAGGGCATAGGCCCTATAGTGCATAAGGTTAGTATAACAAGAGAAGACAAAAATCCGAACTCAGAGCTGGAGAGCATCACGTAGGATAATGTCTTTCTCCCACTTAAGGGTGAAAAGCCCGGATTGAGGGCTTATGCATGAATGACATATATATCATGCACAAAAGCTACCTCCATTTTTCTTGAAATTTCATCCAACAATTCTTAGAAAAAATTAAATTCAAATTATTGCTCAAAATGCCAAAATGCCACGTGAAATTAATTAATAGGCATGACTCTCAATTTTGTCCCCAGCGGAGTCGCCAAGTTGTCGCAACCATTTTTAAAACTGAGTGTGTAAAAATAGCGTAACGATTGATTCTTTTTAAAATTAGCGTTTTTATCCATTTTGATTTATTTAATTCTGAAAATTAGGTTTTTCATCTTAAATCAGGATTCCCTTTATTTATTCTTGAAAATCAATTTGGAGTCGTCACCAGTCACTGTAACCCCCTCGACTCGGTCTGGATGAAAGACCGAACCGAATGGATCACACGGGGAATATTGAAGTAAATCGGGAAGTTTACTTCAATAAACGACCCTATTTTTTCATTTTATCTTGTCTAGATGCTCATTATTATCCTATGTGATAAATATCGCAGTGGAATAATTTGCAACTTGATCAGACAATGTTTAGGGACTCAATTGATTACAAATACATTTTAAGGGCCATTTTGTAATTTTACCAAGTTACATGGACTTCTTCACTTTTTAAGTTACCAACATTTAATTAGTCACATTACATGTATCTCTATCAAATCTCAGCTCAAAACAATCATACATGCTCATTTAATTACGTCTACAACATTCAGGGACCAAAACGTAAAGAAACAGAACTTCAGAAGATTCCAATAACAAACTTAACTGTTGGGTGTTTCAGTACAGGTTGCCCTGTATCGAAACACCCATTTCGGAACAGGACTAAGTGTTTCAGTACACGAAGTCGTTTCCATACAACCCCAAACCTGTTTTGGAACACGAACTTCCAGTAGCCAAAAGTATCGAAATACCCCTCCATGTTTCGAAACCCCATGGCCTTTTCAGGCACATTGTTTCGGTACAGGCTTAGGTGTACCGAAACACCAGGGCATGTAATGACACTTTTTACTGTTTTTTCACACGTTAATCCAATAAAAAACATTCCAACATGCATACAACATATTTAAACATCAAGCTTCAATCATACACGACATATTCATCATCATAACATGAGCATTTCCATCAAAGGTAAACTATAGGCATGCAACCTATTGTCAAACCAAGCAAGATACCAAAATGCAAAGTAAATCTTAAACCAAGAACCAAAGGCCATTTACAGGTCTAAATCAGCAAACCAAACTTGCTCAAAAGAGAGTTTACATAAATCTCCCAACAACTCAAAGGATCCCCCATTGAACTTATTACTTTAGTCTAAACCGAAACATACTTTCTTAAACGAAGTCTCTTGAGACCCCTTGCTACTTGCTGCCTCCAAAACCTCAATTATCTGCATTGATGGAAAAATTAGAGCGTAAGCACACAAGGCTTAGTGAGGAGGCTCATAAGCAGAACACCATCAATGCAATAAAACCATTTTTTATGTTCGCATTGAAATCTCATTTCAATTTACTAAAAACATCATTTCGGAACCATCATGCCCTTTAAAAACCAGGCACTTTCTTTAACCAAAATCAGCATGTTAAAGATTAAACCACTTGTATCATGAATCATCGACAAGTTCCAAACCACACTCAATTTAAGCCTTCCTATGCATAACTACCATATGCAAAGCTTAAAAAGTAAAACATGCATAAACCACATTATGCAACATAAACCATTCTATGATACATCATCAATTATATTGGATTACAAGTGATCATTAAACAAGTTCATAACTCAAAATCTCATATCGGATACACGAATTACAACAAGTATCTACCCGACACTTCAAGCCATCTTAACCGAAATTGGTACATTCATAACCAAAGGTACTCTATCAATCGGGTACAATGACAACCCATAGGGACACCAACCCTATCATTGGTTAGATGCTTAACCACTAACGAGAGACGAGACACCAACCTCCTCGATCCTTGGGGTACTTGGACGGAGACACGGGACACCAACCCCTCGACATCTAAGGTGACTTTTTATAGTGCACTCGATCCTATATCCGGGTAACTATGTCTGATATCATTTGTAAACCACTTCACAACATCACTTGCCAATATAATTCACATTTAACACATACCTCACTATTTTCAAAGAATCATCAATAAATCACATTTCCAAGCATCAAACCATGCTTAAAATCACAAGTATAAATCATATACTTACAAGGATCACTTACCATGTGCATCCTTCAACATCACATCATTAAAAACAGTAACCACACTCTTTTAAACACGCTTTAATAGCAGGTAAAACCATTAATTCAAAACAATGCATAAATCATCACATAATAGCACAACCGAGAGAGAAAATTCCTTTCACTTACTTTTGAACTTAGTTAATCGTTTCAAGCTTACCACTAAGTTCCCAAATCATCTTTTAATGCTTTCAAAACTGAAATTCACTTTCTCACTCACGGACACACTCAAATTCGACTAGCCGACGCGAATCCAAGCAATCAAAGCTCGCGAAACTTCACCGATTGCTTATGATATGTTCTCTCCTATTTATACCACACAAGAAAAAAGGATTAATGCATCACAATGCATTAAAATCTCCAGCAAAAAACCTACCACGCTGCTCTACACAAAAACACCAAAATGTCTATCCGAAACAACCAAAAACACATTCGATTACACTACAAACTCACCTCAGCCAAAACCTATCACTTCCATCCATTTTAACATTCAATTAACATCCAAAATCAACCTATTTGCATCCTTATAGTAACTCAAATTTCACTTTTACACCATAAAAACCCAAATCTACTAACCTAAACAACTAGTCATCGAACTTGTTTCGGGATTAATATGATCAAACCTTTATTTAAAAATTATTTAACATTCAAAACATGATTAAAATCAATCATAACTCAGCCAAATCAGATCCAATACAAAAATCATTCAAAATCACCATTTAAGCTTGATTTAACCATTTTCATCAAATTAATCATGAAACCTTGTTAAGAAACATAATTAGAGAGCCAAATACTTGGGAATTTCAATAAGAACCTTGATTAGAGGAGTAGAACAAAAATCATCTCTAATCCTTGCCTATTCTTTCAATTGGCAAGATTTTGTTGAAAACCTTCAAGAATCCTTTGAGATAAATGGAGGAATCACCAAGGAAATCATTTGCAAATCAAAAAGAAATGAAAAGATGAAAATCTCTGGAAGTTTTGAGAGAAAAGAGATGTTTACTGATGAGAAAAGAGAGAAAATGGAAGTTACGTCAAAAATGAATTTGTGCAGCTAAATCTCCTTTTAATAAAACTTTTTAATCTTTTAAATAAACCACAATTAAAATGTGCACAATTAAAAGAATAGCTGATTACTTTTGACTTAGCTCCCAAAAGATTCTAAGCATTGGCCATCTTTCAAAACAGTCCTTTAAAAATAGTTTTCCATTTTTACATTTTAGTCACTAAATCGAAATGTCGACCTTCTAAAAATCATTTTCCAAAATTGGCTTCACCATTTCTTAATATATATTTAAAGAAGATTTTAGAAATTTTCCTCATAATTTTATCACACCCTGAACCAAATTTTCCCTGAACCAACCCCAAACTAACCCGAATCTCTAGTTTAGGTTCATCGAACCCTAAACCGTCTCTACAACTCTTTGGCCCAAAACCGGGGCGTTACAACTCTCTCCCACTTAGGAAATTTCATCCTCAAAATTTTACCTGAAGGAAAAATGTGCGAAAATTGCTTCAACATGTCTGCCTTGCTTTCCCACGTGGCCTCCTCAACTCCTCGATGTCGCCACAACACCTTCACAAGTTCAATCGTCTTACCACGAAGAACTTTGCTATCAGAATCAAGAATCTCAACAGGTTCCTCATCATAAGACAAATTCAGATTCAACTCAATCTTCTCAACAAACATAACATGAGACGGATCCGACCTATACCTTCGCAACATCGAAACATGAAACACATCATGAATTTTCTCCAACTCGGGAGGCAACCTTAACTGATATGCAACAAGACCAACACGCTCCACCACTTCGTATGGTCCAATAAACCTTGGACTAAGCTTACCCTTACATCCAAACCTCATCACCTTCTTCCAAGGTGAAACTTTCAAAAACACGCGATCACCAACCGCAAACTCAATCTCCTTACGCTTTAAATCCGCATAAGACTTTTGATGATCCGATGCTGTCTTCAAACGTTCACAAACAAGATTTACCTGATCCGTCATTCCTTTAAGCAAATCTGGCAAGGAAACTAACTTTTGCGCCGCTTCCGCCCAACAAAGAGGCATCTTATACTTCCTACCATACAAGGCTTCATACGGAGCCAATTTGTATACTCGCTTGAAAGCTATTATTATAAGAAAACTCCACCAAAGGCAATTGTTTCTCCCAAGAACCTTGGAAATCTATAACATAAAACCTCAACATATCCTCAAGCACTTGGACAACTCACTTAGACTGACCATCCATCTGAGGATGATACGAGGTACTGAAATCAAGCAACGTACCCAAAGCTCTATGCAAACACTCCCCAAACCTTCATGTAAATCTCGGATCTCTATCCGAAACTATGGGTTTAGGTACACCATACAACCTCACTATTTCCGCAATGTACAACTCTGCCAACTTATCCAACGTATACGTAGTATGCACAGCTATAAAATGCGCACACTTCGTAAGACGATCAACAATTACCCAAATAGAGTTCTTCTTTGCTGGGGTCAAAGGCAAACCGGACACAAAATCCATCGTAATCCTCTCCCATTTCCGTTTTGGTATCTTGAAAGGTTGCAATAGCCGGAAGGAAATTGATGCTCAGCTTTCATGCGCTGACAAACCATACACTTACTCACAAATTTAGCAACTTCCTTCTTCAACCCAACCCAATAGTACTCATCCTTCAAACCACGATACATCTTAGTACTACCAGGATGCATAGCAAAAGGACTGCTATGAGCCTCAGTCAACATAGTGCACCTCAACTCAACATCATCCGGCACAACTATTCGACTCTTAAAGCACAAAACACCATCATCATTAAAACATAAGTCTGTTACATTACCATCTGCTATATCCTGGACATGAGGCACCAACGAATCATCAAGCAACTGCTTCTCCTTAATCAACTGAACCAAGGAAGATTTCACTTGTAACTCAGCTATCAATCCACCATCACGCGATATACTCAACTGAGCAAACATCACCCTCAACTCTACAGCCACCTTCCTACTCAAGGCATCGACCACAACATTGCCCTTTCCATGGTGATACTCTATCATCAAGTCATAATCTTTAAGCAAATACAACCATCTTCGTTGCCTAAGATTCAACTCTTTCTGATACATTAGATACTTCAAACTCTCATGATCCGTATAAACCATGCACATCTCACCATAGAGGTAATGCCTCCAAATCTTTAAAGCAAACACAATTGCAGCAAACTCTAGATCATGAGTAGGATAGTTGTGCTCGTGCACCTTCAATTGTCTATATGCATGCGCCACAACCTTCTCACCTTGCATTAACACACTTCCTAAACGAATATACGGTGCATCACTATAAACTACAAACTCCTTACCCGATTTAGGTTGAACCAAAACAGGAGCTCGTGTTAAAGCTTCCTTTAACCTCTTGAAAGCATGTTGTCTATCATCAAATATAACCCCTATCGACCCGGTCTGGACGAAAGACCGAACTGAACGGATCACACGGGGAATATTAAAGTAAATTGGGGAGTTTACTTCATTAAACGACCTTATTTTTTTCATTTTATCTTGTCTAGATGCTCATTATTATCCTATGTGATAAATATTGCAACGGAATAATTTGAAACTTGATCAGACAACGTTTATGGGCTTAATTGCATACAAACACGTTTTAGGGTCCATTTTGTAATTTTACCAAATTACAAGGACTTATTCACTTTTTAAGTTACCAACCTTTAGTTAGTCACATTACATGCATCTCGGTCAAATCTCAACTTAAAACAATCATCCATGCTCATTTAATTGCATCCACAAAATTCAGAGACCAAAACATAAAGAAACAAAACTTCAGAAGATTCCAATAACCAATTTAACTATTGGGTGTTTCGGTACAGGTTGCCCTGTACCGAAACGCCCATTTTGGAACAAGACTGAGTGTTTTTGTACACGAAGCCATTTCGATACAACCCAAAACCTGTTTCGGAACACAAACTTCTAGTAGCCAAACGTATCGAAACACCCCTCCCTGTTTTGAAACCCCTTGGCCATTTCTGGACAACTGTTTCGGTACAGGCTTAGGTGTACCAAAACACCTGGGCCTGTAATGACACTTTTTCCGGTTTTTTCACACTTTAATCCAATCAAAAACATTCGAACATGCTTCCAACATGCATACAACATATTTAAACATCAAACCTCAATCATACATGACATATTCATCATCATAATATGAGCATTTGTATCAAAGGTAAACTATAGGCATGCAACCTATTGTCAAACCAAGAAAGATACCAAAATGCAAAGTAAAGCTTAAGCCAAGAACCAAAGGCCATTTACAGGTCTAAATCAGCAAACCAAACTTGCTCAGAAGGGAGTTTACATAAATCTCCCAACAACTCAACGGATCCCTTATTGCCCTTATTACTTTAGTCTAAACCGAAACAAACTTTCTTAAACGAAGTCTCTTGAGATCCCTTGCTGCCACCAAAACCTCAATTATCTGCATCGATAGACAGATGAGAGCGTAAGCACACAAGGCTTAGTGAGGAGGCTCATAAGCAAAATACCATCAATGCAATAAAACCATTTTTCATGCCCTTTTAAAACCATGCACTTTCCTTAACCTATATCAACATGTTAAACATCAAACCACTTGTATCATGAATCATCGACAAGTTCCAACCCACACTCAATTTAAGACTTATCATGCATAGCTACCATATGCAAAGCTTAAAGAGTAAAACATACATAAACCACATTATGCAACATAAACCATTCCATGATACATCATCAATTATATTGGCTTACAAGTTGTAGAAATATATGTTTTGATATAATAATTGAAAAATGTTTTGGACTTAATTGAAAAGAAGTTAAAATATTCTCTAAGTCAAAAAAACTTGAAAATAAGTTTGAGGATGTTTAAAAAGGTTTTGGCAATGTTTGAAACGTTTTTAAGTAGCCAAACCAATGCTTTTAATGTACCCGTTTCGATACAGGCATAAATTGTATCGATATATTTTGAAACTGCCAAAACCCACTTCAAAACAAGGCTTAACTATTTCGATGTGGATAGGGGTTGTTCTGAAACAACATTTGGTGTTTCGATACACCTACGTGGCAGACACCCCAATGGTGAAAACCCCCAACTACTATTTCCCAACTGTCTTTTGAATTGCAGGCGTTTCGATACTGGACCTGGCATTTTAGAATGGGCGTTTCGATATAGCCTATGGTGTTTCGAAAAGGGATGCTGAATCAGACCCAACGACTAGTTCTGAAGAAAGGCATTTTGATACAGCTACGCGTGTATCGAAACAGACATCACCAAAACTGTATTTATGGTGGGAAATAAAGTCTCCAAGGGATCCAATCAATCCAAACGGTCCTCAACGGCTACAAACTCAATTGGGAGACTAAGGTTGTGGATGTAGGTGCTTGTTAGAAGGCCAAATCACTATAAATTCATCGTGTCATTTATTTTTGGCTTCCACAAATCAATCACCCAAAAATCCAACTTCTCCACCACTTTGCTACCTAAATCGGTTGAAGGAAATCGATCCTATCAAGTTTAACAATTGGTATCAGAGCGAGGCTCAATTGAAGGGGATTAACATCCTATTGAGGGGATCCAGGAAGCTCGATACAACAATTTAATCAACCAGTCAAATGGCGCAATCTATTGACAAGCCACCATTCTTCGACGGGGCCAACTACGCACATTGGAAGATTAGAATGAAGTTCTTCATCAACTCCAAAGACTACAAGCTTTGGGATATTGTTGAAGAAGGTCCATATGCACCATAAAGAGTAAAGGGGAATGGAATGCGAATGATCGCAAGAAGATGGAGCTTATTTGCAAGGCTTTGCACATCCTCTTTTGTGCATTTAGCCCCAACATCTATGAGAAGATGTCCTCTTATGAAGATGCCGAGGAAGTATGAGACAAGCTTGAAGTCACATACAAAGGAACCAACGAAGTAAAGGAGACCAAGATTGGTCTTCTCAACCTCAAGTATGAGAACTTCAAGATGGAACCAGATGAAGACATCACGAAGATGTTTGATAGATTCTCCACCATCACAAATGAACTCAAAAGCTATGAAAAAAATCATTCCAGAAGATAAGCTTGTCCGAAAGATTCTATATTCTCTTCCCGAGTCATGGGACTCAAAGAAGACCGCCATCATCGAAGCCAAGAATCTCAAGACGTTAAAGCTTGATGAACTCATGGGGTCTCTTCTCACTCACGAAATCATGAAGAAAGGAAAGAAAGAGGAGAAGAAGAAGGAAGAGATAAAGAAGATGGGGAAGAAGAAAATCATAGAGCTTGGCATCAACACTAATGCCATTGCTCTCAAGTCCTCCAAGTGCAACCATGTTGAATCAAGTGAGGAGGAAAGTGAAGAAGAAGAGATGGCCTATCTTTTTGAAAAGTTTGCCTGATTCATGAAGAGCAAAACAAATCAATCCAAGCATGAATCGAGGAAGAAAGAAAAGGCAAGCTCTTCAAGCCATAAGAAGAATGCACACTACAACAAATTTGCTCATTAGTGACATCAAAAATATTGTCACTGAAAATTACATTTACGTCACCATTTGTATTTTGTGACATAAAACTTGACGTCACGAGGTTCATCACTCTAGGTGTGTCACTAAATGTCTACTGTGATGATACATATTTTTTCGTCATGTATTGTTGAGCATATAGTGACGTTATTGCATAACGACATCTTATCATTTGCATTCAATGACAACTAGTTACGTCATCAAATGATATTAAATTTTGTCATTGATCATTCTTATCGTCACCAATAATAAAACATTTTCCTTTTATAAGTGACAAAAAAATATCGTCACATTATTAATGACATAATATGAATGACGATGATACATAACATCACATATAATTTATATTCAATAACAAATAATTATGTTACTAAATTATATAAACTTTTGTTATTGATAATTCTTTTCGTCACGAATAATGCATTAACTAAAACAAGATATTGTCGCATTGTTTGTAACTTAGAATATTGTCACCTAATAGTTGTATAAATGACAATAATAGTTGTATAATGTGGCCTTTTAAAATCGACAATATTATTATTGAAAATAGAAGTTTGATAATTAAAAAATGCCCTAATTTATCAAAGTTACAATGTAATCTCTCTAATTTACAAAAATTGTACTTTGATCCTTGAAGCACTTTCACAAACATTGCAGTAGAATTCCATGCGGCTATTTCCTATTGGAAGCATCATTTCCCCACTCTAGCAACAACACAACATGATCAGTTGTCCAATCTCAACACCAGCTCACCGATTTTATGTATCATCTTTCTCGATCACTTCTACTATAAAGCAAAAAAGAAACCATCTCATACCAACACTAAGAAATATGTAATATAATGGATGGTTATATTCATTCTCATAATGCAGAATATGCTGATTCAGAACATATATAAACAATTTACAATGAAACATGAAAGAGGACCATGGAAGGATCTTGGAAATATTGCAAAAGAAAGAAGAATTTTCATAACATTTTATGTGAAATTTAAGGCCATAGAGAAATCTTAAAATAAATTTGAATTAGAAGATGACAATACCTTAATGCGTAGAGTTTTCCCTCTTGAATCGTCACCCACAAGCATGGTTTAAGTTAATGCATGAAGATATTATCCTGCAACCGAGACTAGAAAAGCAAAAATGTTCATGCAAATAGATCATCTAACTTACATTCTGAATAAGAAAAAAAGAAACTCTCACTAAACTTGAGATCGTCATGGTTGAGCAATGAAGGTGCAAGTGATTATAGAAAAATTCAAAGTTCCTTGAATGAAGTCTAGACTGCATTTGAGATCTCATTTTTTTATCGTTAACATGTCTCATTTAAGATATGGCTTTACTTGAAATGTTTGAAAAAAATAAACTATTAGATCTACAAAAGAGCAAACAAAGTGTCTTGCACTAAAATCCAGTGGGTGGTAGGCAAAATATGATCAAGTGAAATTGACTTCCCAAATGGGTCATCGGTAGTTCTATGACTTCTATCCGCAAACAAAAGGCTTTTTTTACCAGCTCTTCAACCATATTGTTGCATCATTAATATGTTAAAGTTGAACTATAACCTTCACCTTATTCATATACAATCCCTTAAGAATAGTGCACTGTAAAGAACAAACTTGGTCTAAAAAAGAAAGGAAGTTTATAAATGAAGCTCAGCTTGCATATAGCACCAGCTCATGGCTATCGCTTTGTTGAAAATTAAACTTATTTTAGATTAACTCAATTCCCAAAATCATCGAAAACTATTAACAATTTCCTTACCAATTCATCAATAAAACTTAGTCCATGTAGACTGAAATCAGAATTCAAACCTAAAGACGCCTAGTGGTTATCCAAAGTAAGAAAACAAATTTCAAATAATTCTAACTCCAATGTAGATATAGAATTTTAAATAAAATAAAATATACTTGTACATGTTTTCTGCTGTTGGAATGAAACTGAATACATTCATCTCAAAAATAAAATAAAATATAGATCCAAATAATTGAACAGAGAAAAGAAACTTACAGATCTCAGAAAAGAAGAGCAGGAACATAACAATGGAGGAGACGATAAATGTTTTCGACCTAACCCATAAACATTTGCCCATCGTCATCTTCACAACGATACCATACCCATCATTGCATCATCCGGTTTTCATTAGATCGGGGCATTTCGTTTAAAGATTCATCTGATTTTTGAAGAGATTTCCTAAAAAATAATAAACTGACGAAATAAAGAAGGTGAATAAGAGGCTTATTTTAGGTGCTTTTGGTTACCTAAGAGAAAGGGAGATTGAAATCAGAAGAAAATGAATTTAAAATGGGTAAGCTGACCTTTCTTGTGGTTCATAATACCCGGTTCATAACCAAATCTGACCCGTCTTGGATAGCCGACCCAACTCCTACGTTTCATGCTCAAAATCTCAATTTAACAAAATATATGGATTGAATTTAAAGTGAAAAAATTACAAAAGAATCACACAAGTATTGAAAATTTAATGTAAAAATAAATATAGTAAATTTTAAAGGGTGTTAAAGACATGATAAGCAAAACTCATCACTTTGTGGAAAAATTTACAATTTTTTTAAAATAAAATACAGTAATAATGTACTTTGACCAGAAAGCTAGAAGAATTAAGCATTCTTCCGTTGCGAGTTCTTAGCACATCGAAAAATTACCTTTAAAGAATTAGGAAAATATCAGACCGTCGATCGTTTTGTAACTAGAGACGCTCGGTAATTTTTTTATCTGAACACTAAATTGCTATAATAGCAAATAATACTATCACAAAGACAGACAAAACTATAAAAATGTAAACAAAATATTGTCATACAAGCATACAAAAAAAAGTCAGAAAAGCAAATGTATAATTTTAAATGGTCTATGTTTATTAAGTTGTGTGTTTATTAAGTTGTTTTGGGTTCATTTTGGGTACATATCTGTCCCAATTTAATTTTAAATGGTGTATGTGTATTTAAGTTTATTAAAATATTATTTATTTAAACACTATTGCTAAGGATTTTCATTCGTTTAATCTGGTCATTGGCTAAACTGAATTAAATAAAGTTGAATTATTCAAATTTTTTAATAGTTAGTCGAACCATTTTTTAAATTATTAATCGAACTAAACAAAATTCGATAATTCAGTTGGTCTTAATTAATTAAACTTTGTTATAAGTTTTAGAGTTTGTATTTTTTTTCTTTGGTTATATTAGAATAATTTGATTATTTTTTATTTGGGTTAAAAATTGGTTGAGTCTTGAAATCTTAATAAGTTTAGGGTTAAGAATAGTTTGGTGTAGGCTTAATGTGTTTATATATATATATATAACATTTTTGGTTAATTTGATTAATTCTTTTAATTAATTGATTTCAAACCTGATTAACCAATAAATAAATATTAAAAAAATAATTATTAATCGATCTAATACTTAATTAATTGATCGACTAACTGAAATAAATTTTATTCGACCAGTTAGTTCAATTTTAACCGAATAATAAACACTTTTAATTATTTCTTGCCTGCCACCTTATTCTTTCACATGGTACACATTCATAAAAAAACAATTTTATAAAAAATTTAATGTCATTTTTGACTCTTAAACTTTTCAAAATAAATTCATTTCAGCCTTTAAACTCTTTTAATCTTTTTTGACCTCAAACTTCTATATTTTTGTTTTATCAAATTGACCCTATTGAAAGGAAAGTAACATATTTTTAATAAATTTGTACTTTTATTTTACAAATTTTCATAGTTTTTCTTATTTTTATTGTTTCTATATTTTTTATTTTTAATAATTAAAATATTATATATATTACAAATTTTAACATTTATTATCTATTTAACAATATTTTGTTATTAATTTTTTTGATTTTTTATTTACTTGCAACATGTCAAAATAACTAGCGCCAAATAATTTCCAAAATTTCTTATTAAGAAATATAAAATTCATCGCTAATAAGATTTGCAATTAATGACTCAACTAAGATTTCAAACATTAAGTAATATAATCATATGATGTCTCCTAAAATCGTCATATAAAATGTAAGATATATAAAAATGAGTGACAAAAAAATTATTTTTGTTACGTTAAACTTATTTTTTGTAACACAAATAAAACATCACTTTTATGTCTTACAAAATATGAACAATAAAAATTGCCATGAATAAAAATTATTGTTGACAAATTTACAACGTCGATATTTCAAACTGAATCATCATAACAATAATTCGTCGCAAATAAAATATTTCATTAGTGACAATTTTATAATGTCACAATTTTGTTTAAATGTCATTGAAAAGCTTTCCACCAAAATTTTTTGGAGGCAAATTTTGGCGTCAAACATATAG
Organism: Hibiscus tridactylites; assembly: GCA_958450335.1. Lineage (NCBI taxonomy): Eukaryota > Viridiplantae > Streptophyta > Magnoliopsida > Malvales > Malvaceae > Hibiscus > Hibiscus tridactylites. The sequence goes on along the minus strand of OY288268.1, from coordinate 56,087,219 downwards.
TGACGAAAATCAATGACTTTTTTTAAAATTGTCATGGAGGATATACCATTAACCACTATATGTGACGAAACCAAATAATCGTCACGTTTATAGTATCTTTTATGACGTAATATGCTACGTGATATAGAAATTTTGTCACTAATAGATAAATTTGTTGTAGTGGCATATGTGGCTACTTGGAGTGATGAAGACTCCACCGACAATGAACAAGCAAACCTTTGCCTTATGGCCATCCAAGAAGATTCAAGGGTAACTTCTAACTCATCTTATTCAAATTCTTATACTTTTGATGAGTTACAAGAAGCCTATGATGAATTGGTTTTTGAATTCAATGCTTCATTTTCGAAAAACAAGAAATTGATTTCAATGTTAAAAAACGAAAATGATTTGCTTTCTAAAACTAATTTAGAGTTTGAAGCAAAAATCAAAGATTTTGAACTTAAAGTTTTAAGTTTACAAGAATTGCTTCAAACGATTGAAAATGATTATCAAAAAGATATTGATGATCTTAAAAAAGAAAAAGATTTGATTTCCAAAGAGCTTGAAAAGAAAAATAGTTTTGGAAAATCAAAATTTTATGTTAGACAATCTAGTGCCCCTAGATTTGTGAATGGTAAAATTTTTAGAAGTATTTGGGTCCCAAAAGGACTAAGTACTTCAACTAAAGATGATGAAATTGAAAAATAGATTCCTAAGGGGAATAAATTTTGTGCCACTAACGTCTATGGATCCAAATCAATTTGGATACCAAAAAATACTTGATTGTCTTATGTTAGGTGTGATGGAGAATGATCAACAAGTCCAAATTTGAGGGGGAGCTCCATACACACAAGGAAGAACACTTGAAGAAGGAAGGCTTCACATCCTCCCTTGAAGTTCAAGTGTTGGTAAATTTTCTAGTTGTTTTTGTTTTTTTAATTAGATTATTTTTCTTTACAACTAGATTATCATATTGTTAGACTAACAATATTTGATGCTTTGAGTAAGGGGAGCCAATTTTAAAACCAAAGTTTTTAATTGTGTCATTTTTTTAACCTCCCATGTTATTTTGAGCTTAATGTCTTTTAAATTCTTCTTGATATAACAAAAAGAGGGGAGAAATGGTATGAAAAATTGATTTTTCAAGAGAATAAGGGGGAGCTTTAATTTCATTCAAATTTTAAACTCTCTTATTCAAACTTTTAAAATACTAAGGGGGAGAATCCCAAACAATTTTTCAAGTTGGTTTTATTATATCAAAAAGGGGGAGATTGTAGAAATATATGTTTTGATATAATAATTGAAAAATGTTTTGGACTTAATTGAAAAGAATTTAAAATATTCTCTAAGTCAAAAACAATTTGAAAATAAGTTTGAGGATGTTTAAAAAGGTTTTGACAATGTTTGAAACCTTTTTAAGTAGCCAAACCAGTGCTTTTAATGTACCTGTTTCGATACAAGCATAAGCTGTATCGATACATTTTGAAACTGCCAAAACTCGTTTCAAAACAGAGCTTAACTGTTTTGATACAAATATGGGTTGTTTTGAAACATCATTTGGTGTTTCGATGCGCCTACGTGGAAGATGATGCTTGCGTAAAAGTGCTCCGCAAGAGTACACGTCAAGTAATATAGTGATAAATATATCGAGTATCGTCTCCACAGGGATTGAGCTAGCCTTTTGGTCCTACTTCCTCGCACTGCAAAATAATTAAAGTAAAAACAAAGATAAGTTGGGTTGTTGAGTATTCTAAAAATACTAAAACTAAAATAATCTAGATAATAAAGTAAATAGAAGAACAAGTTTAGAGAATGGGTTGGATTAGAATGCGTCGTAGTGTGGAATCCTATTGACTTGTCTTCTGTTCTTGAATGCTACAACACAATACTACCGTGGCAGTAACCTAAGTTCATGTCGCGGCCGCAAAGGTTGAATCTCTGCCACGATAATCTCTTGCTCTTGGGCAGATGTTGTTAAGGCTCGGCAAAGCGTCCTTGAATGGCTCCTCATTATCTCTAAGCTCGGAACACTGTTGATGGCTGAACTCTTACCATACATCTCAGTGTAAACCAAAGACAAACACCAATCAATCACGCGCCTCTCTTAGCCGTTGAAATTCTTAACCTATCTCTAGGCTGAACTATTTAACACCACGTGGATAAAAATCATGCATACTCGTTTCGTGAATTCAACTCTCTCGTGAATAAATGGATAATCTCACAAACCCGCTCTCGAAAAGAATGCAAGAATAGTTAAAGACACGAATAAGCAATCCTCAACTTAATTGCATTAAGAACATAAACAAAGTACAATAGTCTTCACACAACTACTAAACAAACTAACCCTAACCCTAAGGAAATTAGAACATAATGAATGGAAAGAAAACACAAACTAATCCTAAGCTCTCTCCTATCTTCTAATCGTCTCCCTTGATGATGACGACACGCCTCCTTATATAGGGGAAGGTGTATGCACAAATCCTTCTTAGAGAGGAAGTTAAGTTGTACTTGGACTTAACTTTATTAAGGAGGTAAATCTCTTTAATTTAATACAATATACACTTTTGGCCAAAAGTCCAACTTTATCCTTCCTTCCATGTTTTCTCCCTCTTCTCGAGCTCCAACTGCCACGCAAAGTGTATAGAAAAATCTAGTATATAAGGCTCTACAAATCGGCTACCACTTTGCTAGTTTTTCCCTTCGGCAGGTAGAGTAGTACACGGCCGCGACATGGCATTATGCTGCTACGGCATGGTTCTTGTGACTGGTTCTGCTCAACAAGACTTCATCATAAATTAGCTTCCCTTAGTAGAAGCTATCGATTTTGGCTTGGCTTGATCAGCGACTGTTACTAGCTGGTTCTGCCTTATCCTTCCTTTTCCTCCAGGGTCGTCACATCATCTTCTGCCCTAATATCGTGCAAATATGCAAAAGCACCAAACATGCATCAAATAGTACCTTTTTTATAAAATAAACCAAATATAAAGATTAAAGGCATAAATGATGAAATCCATGCATGAAAGGTCATAATGCAGCTCAAATGGGTGTAGGTTGAGTGATAATTGCTATGTAAAAGGGTGAAATATAGAACTTTTGGGCACTTATCACACCCTCAAACTCGAACTATTGATTGTCCTCAAGCAATGCAAACCATCAATTGCCAAACATTAATTTTTATAAACCGTCTCCTTGGTCTTACTTTTCCTTCTCTCTTCAAACCATGGCAAAGAATGCTCGGCCCTTAAGTCTTTGGATGCCTTAGGAATTCTCTGGAATCAAACTATAATATTTGTGAGTGTGTGCATGCATTATGAACAAGATGATTATAAGGATTCTAAGCAAACACTTCAGCATTAACCTACTTAACTTGGGTAAAAAATTTATAAGCATCATAACCAACTAGAGCCAATTTTTGGCACCTACAGTGATTAGCCTAGTGCCGGTTTCGGGCACCTCTAAGGTTTCCTTAAGCTAGAGCCAATGTTAGGCACCTCTAACTTTTTACCCAATTTTCTTTCTAAGATAGTCTATGCCCTAAGTGTACTAGAATTCCTTAAATTATACAAGTCACAAAGGTGTTTTAAAGTTCTAATATCATAGTGTAATCCTAAGTTATCTTTCTTTAAGCATCCTAAAAATAAAGGCTCTAAACAGTTCTAAACAATGGTATGAATAGAGAGTTCTATTGCCAAGTAAGAAGATTTAATTAAAACTAAACTAAGGTAATTGATAGAAAGTATTGCTGAGGCATAAGCAAAATTCGGTTAAGGCAACGTGGTAAAAAATTAGACAAGTGAAAGAACAAAACTGCATGGCAATTATATTATAATGTCACGGCATGGCCTTGCCTTGGCAACTGAACCTACACCCCCAAACTCAAACCAAGCATTGCCCTCAATGCTTACATTTTATACAATAAGATAGAAAAAATTAGCATACAAAATATGAGGGCATTAAAAATAAAAGGCATAAAGAAGAGGAATTTAAATAGATTTTGATTTGGAAGATTCATCTTCCTCGTCACTTTCACTATGTAAAATAAGCCTCTTCAGTTTTGATTTCGTGTGCTTGATTCGTTTGGATTCGCGGGGTGCCTGGATGCGTGAGGCTGGGGTGAGCTTTGCTGTCGGGGCAGTGACCTCCTCGTCTTTGTGTCGGGGTAGATTTCATCCACAGTTGCTGCCTTGCGTTTTAGTTCTTCAAAGACTCGACTGACCGAATGATTGGTGTCGGACCAGCTAAAGGCAACATGGTATGGAGATATGGAAGGTGTATCCAAGCCAACCTTGCGCTTGCCCTTATGTGCCGCGGACGAGGGTGTGTCAAAGGCCACGGCAGTGGGTACTTGGGATGCCTAGGCAGCGGGGCGACAGCAGGGGTTGTTTCTTCTCTAGGCTCAGTGACGATGATGGTAGTGAAGACGGTAAGGAAAGGTGGAAACTGGACCACCTGGTCTGGGAACTTCCTCTAGATTAACTGGACAATTGAGACATGGAAGTCCCTCGTGTGTTCCATGAACAGCTGATGGTGTTTATCCATTTCTTCAAGCTTTTGCAGAATCTGTTGAACGTCTGCTGCGGCCAGGTCATGTTTCTGGGATGGTTGTCGTGGTTGCTTCCCCGGCAATGCCCTACATTGGTGTGGCCTGGACCGGGTCGACTTTAGTGATGTTCATCAGTCTATGGTAGGCCTCCCTATCCCAGCTCTTTTGGTGTGGCGTGTATTCGCCGGCTTCATCAACATGCACTTCCTTTTTCGTGCACATGCTGATGATCAATGAAGGAAAGTAAAGCGGTCCCTTACCTTTCTGCGCGCACTTGTAGATTTCCTGAAAAATAAGATTACCAAAATTAATCTTTCGATTATGCATAATAGAATGGATAAGAGTAAGCATGGGCCGATCAATTTCAGTATTGTAGGAGGTCGACATGAGGCGGTGGCGAATGAATTTGTTCCACAGCTTCGCTTTTAGTCTGAGGCTTCGCCTTTGGACCAACCCTCGGTGTACCTCGGCCTCTCATACCGTCCCAGCATAGCAAAGCTCCTCTTTAATCTGTTAGTAATCTTCTTCCGTGAGTGCTTCCAAGACTCCCTCTTACGTGCACGAAGAGCGTTTCGTCACTGGGCCTGTGGGCATAGAATTCTCTGACAATGGTGATGTTGTCCCGAGCAGGTTGAAGGCAAAATATTTGCCACTTCTGATGGTTGATCTTGTTGAACAGATAGTGGTCGATGTCGTAGTTGGGCTCGTCAGAAACTTGGAAGCCTTGTTCTTCCCACACTTGTCGTAGTTGGGTATAGGTCTGTGTCGCGACAGTGCTAGAGCTTTCCCCTTAAAGTGTCATCTGAAATTTGAGAAGAGTTGAGAGTATGTGGTTGAGAGTAAAATAAAATAATAGCTTCGGAGATTGCAAGCCAGTATAAGAGAATGTTAAAGTGAAGAATAGTGGCCCTTATATAGAGTTTCGGCATATAATGTCGTTGGAGCGCAATTCTCGACCGTAACACTTCTAGCCGTTATGAGCCGTTTTTGCCCGTTGTCGTTCCTGCTCGTTAGAAACTAGCTGTTGCGGCTCTTGTGGTTTATTGGGCGGCAAATGCGCAGCAGCTAACGGTTTTCTCCTAGCCGTTTTATCTCTTCTTCCTTTCTTGATCTCCGTCCTAAAAATAAACAAGGAAAATAAAATATTATTCCCACAAAATTTTCAAAAAATTAAAAAAAATAACTAAAATTGAAAACTATCAACTAAAAATTAAAAATAAAAAGGAAAAATTGAGAGAAAAGATTAGAGCACTAAAGGAGTGCATGTGGTTCATCTCTTAAAGTATTTATTTTCTTATCCCTCATCACATGTGATCCCTTGTGAGGTAGTAGCTGGTGTCCAGGTTTTCCTGTTAGATTGCCGCGACAATGGTACTGGGAGGGTCCTACATGTTTGTCGCGGCATTATGCAGCGTCAATGCCTGGACATATTGGTTATTTGTTGAGGTCTGGTTTCCTTGTGGCATGGAGTGCTTGGCATCTTTCTGAATCCTTGACATGTTTCCTTGTGTTTAATACGTGGAGTTTTACATGCTCGTCATTGATTCGCATTGTCAGCTCTCCCTTCTCAACATCAATTATTGTCATCTCGGTAGCAAGGAATGGTCGTCCCAGAATGAGTGGGGCTCTTTCATCCGCATCACAATGTAGAATGAGGAAGTCAGTAGGGAAAATAAATTTATTGACTTTTACTAGTATGTCCTCAATTTTCCCCTCAGGTTATACATGTGATCCATCAGCAAGCTGTAACATTATCGTTGTTGGTCTAGCTGTCCCAATCCCTAATTTTTTGAAGATTGACTTGAGCATAATGTTTATGCTTGCTTCTAGATCATAGAGTGCCTTCCCCTCGTAGTGATTCCCGATTGTGCATGGTATTAGAAAGCTTCCGGGATCCTTTAGCTTGGGTGGAGCTCGGTTGTGTAATGCGGCCATGCATTCCTCCGTTACGGCCACCGTTTCAAATTTATCAATCCTTTTTCATTTTGACACTATGTCTTTGAGGAACTTGGCATAGTTTGGGATCTCCTTGATTGCCTCCACCAAAGGTATATTAATGTGTACCTGTTTAAGGATGTCCATGAACTTCTTAAATTGGTACTCTTGCTTTTGTTGTTTCAGCCTTTGTGGGAATGGTGGAGTTGGTGTGCTAAGTATGGGTTCTGTCATGGGTGCTTCCACAGGTTTTGTCGGTGCAGCATTGTTCCTAGTTGCTGTCACGGCCTCATTATCTTTGGACTGTGTTGTGGCAGTTGATTCCTCAGACTTCTCTGGTGCTGTCTGCTTGTTCTGATGCCCTGAAGTTGAATACCACTCATGGTGGTTACAACTTTGCACTGCTCATATGATGTCCCTTTAGCGGCTTCAGTGTCACTAGGAAAACTTCCTAGTGTTCAGAATCTGTGCAATCTGCCCCACTTGCGTTTCCAGGGATTTCAATGTTGCTTCGTTATTCTGCAGTCTCATCTTTGTCTTGTCCATAAAAATTTTAGTCTGTTTTATGAACTTGTCAGTGTTAGTCATATATACACTAGTTTGAGTCATAAAAGCATGAAGAGTGTCTTCTAAAGAACTAGACTGCATTGGCTGTTGCGGCGGCATATTCTGTCGAGGCATGGTTTGTTAGAATCCCGCTGCTGGAGCATTCTGATGTTGCGGATTGAGTGCATTGTTGGGGTTTCTCCGGGAGAAGTCAGGGTGCTTTTTCCAGGTTGGCTTGTAATTGCTGGACATCTGGTTGTTGTTGCGATTGAAGTTTCCAACATAGCATGCCGACTATGGGTTCTGCGGGCATTCAGAAGAACCATGGTTACCTCCACAGCTTTCGCAAAATAAATCCAGTACCTTGACTTCATGTTGATTGTTTTGCGATTGCATGTTTAGGACCAGCTTTGTCAATGTGGCAATTTGAGATGAAATTGAGTCCGAGGACCCTATTTCATTTACTGTGGGTTGGTGGCGGATTCCTCCTCGTCTGGCCGTTGGGAACTGATAGTCATTCTTGGTCGTTCTATTCAGAATCTTCATGGCTTTTTCCGGCTCCTTGTCTAGAAGTATGTCGTTTGCCGAGGCATCGAGCATCATCCTAGTTGTTGTGTTAATTGTATTATAGAACATAGTCATATGCGTCTATAATGGGAATTCGTGCAAGGGGCATTTGTGTAATAGCTCTCTATATCGCTCCCAAGCCTCGTGCATAGACTCGTCATTAGCCTATCGAAAAGAATGGATTTCGTTATGCAACTTATTAGTTAAATTTGTAGGATTAAAACGCTAAGAAATAAAGACATAGATCACTCAAGGATCCAATTGATCATGTTGGAATACTGTTGAGCCAGGTTTTTGCTCTATCCCTCAGTGAATAGGGGAACAATTTTAATCTTAAAATGTCCTCATGTACTCCCTATATTTTAAACGAGTTACAAATCTAGAGGAAGGACTTGAGATGTTGTTTGTCATCTTCAGTTGATGAGCCGCCAAATTGCCCCATAGTGTTGATCATGTTGAACATCACGGGCTTCAGCTGAAAGTGGGCGGCCTCTATCTCTGGGGTAACAACTCTAGGGTTAAGTTCGTTCGGGTCCTCTTCAAGGTAGTCCCGGACAGTTGTGTGTAGTACTGGTGCGAATGGGACTCCATATTTTCTCCATCTCCTGCCGGGATATTCTACTGCTCAACGACAAGTGTCTGCCTAATGAAATATCTTGTCGGGGCCCCTTGGTTGATGCCTCGGCCTTGACCTCGACCTTAGCCCTTAGGTTGCTGCATTGCGGCTACGATCTTTCGTCTAAGCTTTAAGTAAGAGCATTCGAGTTCTGGATCTAAGTCTCGTACTGGGTTGCAAGGGTCCGCTCTGGTCATGCACCAAAACAAAACCAAGTGTTATTAGTTCTAAAATAAATAATAAAAAAACTAAATAAAATAAAGAGTGCAAGAAATAAAAACTAAAATTGCCAATCCCTGGCAACGACGCCAAAAACTTGATGCTCGCGTAAAAGTGCCCCGCAATAGTGCAAGTGTACACGTCAAGTAATATAGTGATAAATATATCGAGTATCGTCTCCACAAGAATTGAGCTAGCTTTTTGGTCCTACTTCCTCGCACTGTAAAATAATTAAAGTAAAAACACAGATGAGTTGGGTTGTTGAGTAATCTAAAAATACTAAAACTAAAATAATCCAGATAATAAAGTAAATAAAAGATCAAGTTTAGAGAATGGGTTGGATTAGATAGTGTTGTAGTGTGGAATCCTAATGACTTGTCTTATGTTCTTGAATGCTGCAACACAATACTGTTGTGGCCCCAAAGGTTGAATCTTTGTCGCGGTAATCTCTTTCTCTTGGACAGATGTTGTTAAGGCTCGGCAAAGCGTCCTTGAATGGCTCCTCCTTATCTCTAAGCTCGGAACACTATTGATGGCTGAACTCTGACCATACCTCTCAGCGTAAACAACATGCAAACACCAACCAATCACACGCTTCTCTTAGCCGCTAAAATTCTTAACCTATCTCTAAGCCGAATTAGTTAACACCACATGGATGAAAAATGTGCTTACTCGTTTCATGAATTCAACTCTCTCGACATTGAATAAATGGATAATCTCACAAACTCTCTCTCAACAAGAATGCAAGAATGTCTAAAGCCAAGAATAAGCAAACATCAACTTAATTGAATTAAGAACATAAACAAAGTACAATAATCTTCACACAACTACTAAACAAACTAATCCTAATCCTAAGGAAATTAGAACATAATGAATGGAAAGAAAACACAAACTAATCCTAAGCTCTCTCCTCTCTTCTACTTGTCTCCCTTGATGGTGACGGCACGTCTCCTTATATATGGAAAGGTGTAGGCACAAATCCTTCTTGGAGAGGAAGTTAAGTTGGACTTGGACTTAACTTTATTAAAGAGGTGAATCTCTTTAATTTAATACAATATACACTTTTGGCCAAAAGTCCAACTTTATCCTTTCTTCCATGTTTTCGTCCTCTTCTTGAGCTCCAAATGCCACGCAAAGTGTTACTAGATGGTTCTGGCTCATCCTTCCTTTTCCTCCAGTGTCGTCACAGCATCTCCTGCCTTCGTATCGTGCAAATCTGCAAAAGCACCAAACATGCATCAAATAGTATCTTTTTCATAGAATAAACCAAATATAAAGATCAAAGGCATAAATGATGAAATCCATGCATGAAGGGCCATAATACAGCTCAAATGGGTGTAGGTTGAGTGATAATTGCCATGTATAAGGGGTCAAAATATAGAACATTTGGGCACTTATCAGCTGACACCCCAACGGTCAAAACCCCCCAACAGCTATTTCCCAACGATCTTTTGAATTGTAGGCGTTTCGATACGGGACCTGTCGTTTCGGAACGAGCATTTTGATACAGCCTATGCTGTTTTGAAACGGGATGTTGAATCAAACCCAACGGCTAGTTCTAAAGAAGAGCGTTTCGATACAGCTATGCATGTATCGAAACAGACATCACTAGAACTGCATTTATGGTGGGAAATAAAGTCTCCAACGGCTCCAATTCTATCCCAACGGTCCTCAACGGGTATAAACTCAATTGGGAGTATAAAAGGGACCTTCAAGCATCAAGGAAAGGCTAATGCTTCAATTGTCAACAACCATATGATGAGAAATTTGTCTTAGTGCTTAATTTATTCATTCTTTGTATAGACAACACTTGTGAGCCTAAATTGTCAAATTTTCTCAAGTGTTTAGGTTTGGGTGAGTGCTTTAGTGTGCAAACATCAACCTTGTAAGAGGGATTTTAGATTGCTTATCTTTATCTCTCTTAGAGAGGGTTTGATCAAACTTTGGGCTAGAAAGCTTTGATCGTTGTAAGGGTTTCCTCCTCATCCTAGAAAAGGGACGAATCAATTAGTGGATTGATTGTGAAATCCTTATTGGGAAGCTAAGGTAGTGGATGTAGGTGCTTGTTAGAAGGCCGGACCACTCTAAATTATCGTGTCTTTTATCTTTTAGCTTCCTATCGTCAATCACCTAAAAATCCAACATCTCCACCACTTGGCTACCTAAATCGGTTGAAGAAAATCGAGCCTATCAAGCCTAACACAAATGTCTACCCGACACTTCAAGCCATCTTAACCAGAATTGGTACATTCACAACCAAAGGTACTCTATCAACCAGGTGCAATTACAACCCATAGGGACACCAACCGTATCATCGGTTAAATGCTTAACCACTAACAAGAGTCAGGACACCAACCTCCTCGATCGTTAGGGTACTTGGACGGAGACACGTGACATCAACCCCTCGACATCCAAGGCGACTTTTCATAGTGCACTCAATCCTATAGCCGGCTAACTATATCTGATATCATTTATAAACCATTTCACAACATCACTTGCCAATCACATTTAACACATACCTCGCTTTCAAAGCATCATCAATAAATCACATTTGCAAGCATCAAACCATGCTTAAAATCACAAGTATAAATCATATACTTACAAGAATCACTTACTTTGTGCATCCTTCAACATCACATCATTAAAAACAATAAACACACTCTTTAGACAAGCTTTAACAGTAGGTAAAACCATTAATTCAAAATAGTGCTTAAATCATCACATAATAGCACAACCAAGAGAGAAAATTCCATTCACTTGCTTCCGAACTTAGTTAAGCATTTCAAGCTTACCACTAAGTTCCCAAATCATCTTTTCAAGCTTTCAAAACTGAAATTCACATTATCACTCACCGACACGCGCAAACTCGACTAGCCGACGCGAATCCAAGCAATCAAAGCTCACAACACCTCATCGATTGCTTCTGATATGTTCTCCCCTATTTATACCACACAAGAACAGAGGATTAATGCATCACAATGCATTAAAATCTCTAGCAAACAAAGCCTACCATGCTGATCTTCCCAAAAAAAAACAAAATGCCTATCCAAAACAACCAAAAACACCTTCGATTACACTACAAACTCAGCCCAGCTAAAACCTATCACTTCCATCAATTTTTAATCATCAATTAACATCCAAAATCAACATATTTGCATCCTTATACCTCCAGCAACTCAAATTTCACTTTTACACCACAAAACCCAAATTTACTAACCTAAACAACTAGAGATCCAACTTGTTTCGGGATTAATATGATCAAACCTTTATTTAAACATTATTTAACATTCAAAACATGATTAAAATCAATCATAACCTAGCCAAATTAGGTCCAATACGAAAATCATTCAAAATCTCCATTTAAGCTTGATTTAACCTTTTTATCAAATTAATCATGGAACCTTGGTAAGAAACATAATTAGAGAGCCAAATACTTAAGAATTTCAATAAAGAACCTTGATTAGAGGAGTAGAACAAAAATTACCTCTAATCCTTGCCTATTTCTTCAATTGGAAAGATTTTGTTGAAAACCTTCACGAATCCTTCTAGATAAGTTGAGGAATCACCAAGAAAATCATTTGCAAATCAAAAAGAATTGAAAATATGAAAATCTCTGGAAGTTTTAAGAGAAAAGAGATGTTTAGCTGATGAGAAAATAGAGAAAATGGAAGTTACGTCAAAATGAATTTGTGCAACTAAATCTCCTTTTAATAAAACTCTTTTTAATCTTTTAAATAAACTACAATTAAAATGTGCACAATTAAAGGAATAGTTGATTACGTTTGACTTAGCTCCCTAGAGATTCTAAGCATTGGCCTTTGTAGGCTGTGAAATAGTTCTGCTTTAAGTGCAAGTGTACACTGATGCCTAGTTGTAATATAAAAGATTATCGTCTCCTCAGGGACTGGAATGCTACTTCAAGATTAAATTCCTACACAAGGAAAAGTAAAACACAATTGATTTGGATTTGGTTCGAGAAAGTTGCATAAACTTAAAGTAAACAAATAATGTAAAGATTGAGAATTCAGAATAAGAAGATGGGTCAGATTGAGTTGCGTCGTAGTGTGAAACTACGTTGAACTCGTAAAAGTCTTGTAGTGCAAAGTCGATATCTCTGCCACAGCGGGTAAGGGATAGAACACTGCCAGCGCGGGGAACTCACTCGGTAGAACGTCTTGATTTGATTCCAACTTATCTCTAAGTTTGAATACTGTTGATGCCCACTCTTTGACAATACCTCTCGGCATAAACCTAGTTTGAACAACAACCTTCCCACGTTCCTTCTTAGCCGCCTTAAAACTAGACTTATCTCTAAGCTAAGTTGATTCTCACCTTAATTGGAGGGAATCATGTTTATCCCTTTCTTGAGTTTCAACTCTCTCAAATTGAAACAAATAGATGTGCTCACAAAGATCTCTCGATTCTATTGCAAATAAAGAGGAAGAACATAGGATAAACAAACCTTGAATTGAATTGAATTGTATAAAAACTTTAACTAATTACAATCGCACTCACAACTACTAAACAAAACAATCTTAACCCTAAGGAAAGTTTAGAACATAATGTAAATAAGAAAACAATAAATTCTAAAACCTAATCTCTCTCCTTGTTGTCTTCTAATCGGTCAAGCCTTCCTTTTTATAGGCGGTTACATGTGAAAATCCTATTTTGGGAAGAAGTCTCTCTTTGGGAGGAAGTTGAGTTGGAATTAAATGCTATTAAACGTTTGAGTATTTTATTCCAAAATAACTCCTCTTTTGGGATTTCTTGGGCTGCAAGCTTCTTCCTTGTTTGGATCTTCTCACGTCATCTCTGGGTGCTCCTGGACTCTATCGTCATATGGTTGGTTCTGCTGATTCAGGAAATTCTCCTCTTCATATCGCACTCCCTTTTGGCTAATTTCCATTGTGCTGTCGCGACGGCAGTGCTAGCGGCAGTCTGTCTCGGCGGCCCATTCTTTGAACTGCGTCAGTACAGTTCTTCTCTGTAACAATGGTTGGTCCTATGTGACTGGAAGTGATCATTATGCTTTCTTCTCCTCTCTGATCATTCTTCTCCCCTACTGTCGCGGCGGGTGTCGGTGGCAGTCTCATGTAACTTGTAATGCAAATGCAATAAAAAACAATGTCTTTTCTCCACAAATAATCGTAAATATTGTAATAAGCTGAGTGAAGGAAAGATATTGTAAAACATGCATGGGAACCTAAAAATGAACTAAAATGGGCTTAAGAACAGTGACAATATGAGCTAAAATGGTCATAGAATATATGACTTTTAAGCACTTTACACACCCCTAAACTCGAACTATTTCTTGTCCTCAAGCGATGCAAAACCTAATAAGTACTTACCCCTACTTTAACAAAAGGAACTTGTCTTTAACTTGATTCCATGCCTCAAGGTCGTGGCACCTATATCATTTTAGTGTGTAAGATAGCATGAATTTTCTCGGAAACAAACTATAATGCTTGTGATCTAGTGCGTGCTGAATTGTGTACAAGTTGATCTTCAAGAACATTTTTAAGTGAATTAAAGATTTAGCTAATTTTGGGTACCTCTAAGAAACATAGCAGAAAATATTTTTTTTATTATGACTAGAGCCAATTCCGGGCAACTCCAGCTGCCTAGAGCCTATTTCGGAAACCTCTTGGATTGCATTTTTTTACCTGCCACGGCAGCTTTCCTTGCAGTATTGACAACTTCAGCTGTCGAGGTGACATCCTGTAATGTATGTGAATTAAAACTACCAATTAATTAAACAGTCTATATTCACTACTTCATTCTATCAATCAACCTGCCACAATTGTGTTAAGGATAAATAGCACTATAGTAGATTTCTATGTCATCTTCATGCTACCCAAAAATTAAAGGTACTTTTTAATGGTGCGAGTGGTCGGCTATTCTATCATAGGCACAAGTTGTTTAACAAGTTTTTTTTCATTAAAGAAGAGATAAGTACAATGCAACTAAGATGGTTAACTAATATACAACTATATATGAACTACACCAAGGTGGACTCTCCCTCCCTAAAACTCGAGGCGGGCATTGCCCTCAATGTAACACAAAATAAAAATACATAATAAAAAAAGAAATACTAAAAATAAAAGGAAAAAGAAACATGTTACATTTAAAAGGAAGAGGATGAATTTTTGGCCACTTCGTCTTCTTCATCGGATAGGTCTAGCCGCCGCCTCAGTAACGGAGATGGTTGGACAAGCTTTGAGGTCCTTCGTGGTTGGATTCTAGAGGGCGGCGTGTTTCTGGTCACTAGAACAGTATCATCGGACTCTTCCTCATCCGAATTAGCCGAGATGGAATGATACTTCGGTTTCCTATGTGTTTCTGCCGCCGCAGGTGGTGCTGCCGTGACGGGTGGGGAGTCGTCATCAGAATCATCGAAGGAGTTGTGAGACAGAGAGTGGTGGCCATGCAAATTTGTTGGAGAGGCAGATGGGGTGTTGGCGGCTGAGGAGGAGCCTTGATGGGATGCCCCGGCGGCTGCAGGTGATGCCGCGGCGGGGGAGTCCGGGATAGGGTGGCTTGCCATAGCGGCTTCCGTGATTTCAGCAAGGAAGGCAGGAAAATAGAGGCCATCCCCTGAGAATTTCTCCTTGAGGAATAGCTCAAACCCTGTGTTGTAGTTCCGAACATACTCCATAAATTTCAAGTTCCTGTGCTCCATCTATTATAGCTTCCTATAGAAATCGTGGAGCATCCTGGTGGGGTCGATGAGAGGCTGATCTCTGTGCCCGCCCTGGGCTGAAGTACCCGTCGCGGCGGCAGATGGATCATACTCATTTTTCAGTGCCGCTTCTATTAGCTCCATCATTTTGTATATGAATTCCTTTGTCCACCCTGCATGTGGGGTGTCATCACATCTGTTTCGTCGCTAGGCACCTTGAAGTTCGTACATAGCCTGGTGATGAGGTTTGGAAAGAAAAGGTGGCCCTTGGGCCTTGGATGGCAGGCATAGATTTTCTTGATAGATGACGGCTCCCACATTGGTTTTTTGCCGCTTCAGAATAGAATCAATCATTACCAGGTGTGGGTGGTCGATAGTGGAATTATGGGAAGTGGGCAGCAGCCGGCGCTTAATAAATGTTTTCTAAAGTTTTGTGTTTGGTAACAACGCTCGGCGGGGTAATGATCCAGTGTGCTTACTCGTATTCCAGGTGGTGTCGGGCACACAATACTCATCCTTCAGGCGGTCGTAGTCGGCGGCGGTG
Organism: Hibiscus tridactylites; assembly: GCA_958450335.1. NCBI lineage: Eukaryota > Viridiplantae > Streptophyta > Magnoliopsida > Malvales > Malvaceae > Hibiscus > Hibiscus tridactylites. Next base: position 56,071,591 of record OY288268.1, on the reverse strand, counting down.
AGGGCGGCTTAAAAGTTGGCGTGGTCGTGAGCCTCATTAGTGATCCCGTAGTAACTATTGATGGCGTCAGCATCCAGACGAACGCCGCTATGACGAACATATACTAACAGTACTCTCGGTTGTAAATTGTGGGCGTAGAACTCACAGACCATTGTGATGTTCCCTTCTTAAGGTTGGCGGGCAAAGAGTTTCCAGTCGTGATCTCTGATTACATCGTAGACAAAGGCAGGTAGGCCGAAATCGCCCGTATCGACGGGGTAGTAAAACCCTTGTTCTTCAAGAACCTGCCAGGAAGAGAAATTCTTGTTGTAGCGAGTGGATTCTTTTGGTGAGAAGAATCTTTTGAAAGAGGGCGTGGTTCCGGAGGTCGACATTATTGAGATGTGGTTGGAGAGAAAATATGAAAATGCAAGAGACTGAGAGAGTTCAAGATTTAAGTAAGCAAATGTTGAAGATGATAAAATGAAGTGACATAATAAGATTTATATAGGCTGCCAGGCGGCTGATAATGCCCAACGGTCTGATTTCCAACGGGCAAGACGGCTGGTGTAACGGTCAGATTCTAACCGTTGGGGAATGTAGTCGTTTGGGCGGTTTATAGCCGTTAGCAGATTCTAGCCGTTGGGGCTGCTTGTTGGGCAGCTAAGTGGCTGGCTTAAATGGGCTACTTCCTTAAATTTTGTCTCTCTTCCTAAAATAAAACGAAAAGAAATTGTTAATAAACTAAAATAAAACTGAAATTACTAAATTCTGAAATTGAAAATATAATCCTAAAAAAGCAGGAAAAATGTGGAAAATAAAATAAAACTCATGTTACAATAGGAGTGCATGGGATTGCATCTCCTAAAGTAACTACTTCCTTATCCCTTTGGATTGGTGCTCCATTGTAATGCTTGAACTGCGACTCATTGACTTTGAACTGCTGCCCATCTGTTTTGGATCTAATTGTAACAACACCATGTGGGAAGGCCTTGACAACCTCAAAGGGCCCGGACCATCTAGACTTCAGCTTTTCAGGGAATAGCTTCATGTGGGAGTTGAACAGTAACACTAGCTGCCCGGGCAAGTACTGCCGCGACAGTATCTTGTTATCATGCCATTTTTTTATTTTTTTCTTTGTAGAGCTTGGCATTCTCATATGCCCACCTTCTGAATTCTTCCATCTCATTAAGATCTAGAAGTCTCTTTTCCTCAGCTTGTTCCCAATCCATTTTGACAGCTTTTATCGCCCAATAGGCCTTGTGTTCAATCTCGACATGTAGGTGACATGCTTTTCCATACACAAGTTTGTAGGGTGACATATTTAGAGGGGTTTTGAACGCTGTCTGATATGCCCATAGTGCATCATCCAGTCTAAGGGACCAATCTTTCCTAGCTGGGTTGACTACCTTTTCTGTGATTCTCTTTAGTTCCCTGTTTGAAATCTCGACATGCCCATTAGTCTGTGGATGGTACCCCACGGCAACCTTGTGACAGACACCAAGTCTCTTTAAAACTTTAGCGATGAGCCTATTATCAAAATGCATACCTTCATCACTAATTATCGCCCTTGGGATTCCAAACCTTGTGAATATGTTCTTGTGAAGGAATCGATTAAGGGTTTTGGCATCATTCTTCGGGTTTGCCACAACTTCAACCCATTTCGACACGTAATCAACAGCAAGGAAGATGTATAAGTTATCGCATGAAGATGGGAAGGATCCCATGAAATCTATCCCCCAAACATCAAATAGCTTAACCTCGAGAATAGGTTGTAAGGGCATCTCATTCCTCCTTGATATATTCCCAGTTCATTGGCATCTATCACATTGCTTGTAAAAAGCTTGGGCATCCTTGTAAAGAGTGGGCCAATAGAAACTGGATTGGTGTACTTTTGCTGCTATCCGTGTACCTCCAAAATTTCCTCCATAAGGGGCGGTATGACATTGGTAGAGCACTACATGTTCTTCTTCTTCTGGAATACATCTTCTTATAACCTAATCTATACAATGTTTGAACAAAAGAGGCTCGTCCCAAAAATAATGCTTAGCATCATATTGGAACCGCTTCTTGCCTTGATAGTTAAGGTTATAAAGTAAAACTTCAGTAACTAAATAATTTAAAATATCGGCATACCAAGGTGTTAATGGAATGGTTGTCGTCGATGTGTCTGTTGCGGGGGCGTGTGCATCAGTCAATTCCACAACAATGCTCTCCGTAATGGTGGATGCTAGTAGCAGTTGTTCATCTGGAAATGCATCTTGAATTTTTGTACTGGTGGAGGTGCTACCGCCTTGTTCTAGTCATGACAGGTGTAATCACTAATTTTGTCTGGGCTGATTAGCCCCTAAATATGCTTAAATAAGAGTGGGCTTTGTTTATTCACATTGGGCTTTGTTTGATTAATACATAGATATATACATATTACTTATTAGAATTTTGGGTTCTATTATTAATTTTCTACTAATTACTATTACCTATCCCATTTATTATTATCTTATTACCATGGGTTATTATGTTATCATTATTTGCTATACGTATATTGTCCACTGTTATTAATCACCATATCATCACTATTTTATTATCATATATCATTACCGTATTATTAGTATTATTATCATTATTATTATTATTATTATTATTATTATTATTATTATTATTATTATTATTATTATTATTATTATTATTATTATTACTTATAAATCTGAAAACCAAAAAATATATATAAATAAGCCCAATATATATTAATAAATCCAAAGCCCAATAGTTTATTCAAAGTCTATTCACATTTGAAAACCCAAAAAAGTACATAGCCCATTTCTGACACAACTTAAATAAAATAAACCTTAATGTGTGCATTTTGTGATGCAGCCGTCGAAGGATCTAGCCGTTGGATCTGACGCAAGACCAACGACCCAGATGTGAAGACAGGAGAAACCCTATGAGGCTTTCATTTGGTGATGCGCCGCGCGGATCATGACCATTGGATCGAGTAAGCATCAACGGCCCAGATCACTTCTCCAAAAAAAGCCCTAGATGCCCATATGATGGTTCGGCGATGCACGAACCCAAACCGTTAGATCAGGGCACGATCTAACGGCTCGTATGAAGGGAAAGATTCACGCGCGGCCATTCGGATCCCCTCACGCGCGCGTGCCAAGCGCTTCGGAGGCCCCTCGAGCGTGTGAAATTCACGCGTGCCTTTTCGAGTCCCCTCCTGACCGTCCAGATTCACTCGATGGCTCCTGTAATCACTAATTTTGTCCGGACTTTAACCCCTTTAACTCATAATTGTCTTGGGCTTATTAGGGCTATTAGGTAATTAAATAAAAAAAGAAGAAAAAAAGAAATTGGGAAAAAAGGGAAAATATATATACACATATATATGTATGTATAAATAATACTACACTTATTACCGTATGTTATTATTTATCATATTATCGTATATTTGAAAAAAATATATATAAACATTACTAATATATTATATTATTATAGTTAATAATAATTGTATATGATCATTATTATTTATCATTTATATACATCCATTACGTATTTGTTTTGTTATTATCACTTATTATCATTTATGCGTATATTATTACTATTAGTAAGTATTATTGCTAGGTTTGTTATTATTTATTACTATTGTATTTAATATTTATTTTGTTATTTTTATTATCCATTTAGTATTGCTATTATCATTGTGGAAATAAAACTTAAAATAAATAAAAGATGTTCATAAATAAAAGAGCCCATTTGATTAAAAACAAAGTCCATTTACATAAGGCCCGTCTGAGCCCAAAATAATATAACAACCCAACAAAACAAAAACCCTAATCCTTTGTTTGATGTTGCAGCCGCCACAAGCCCCGGCCGTCAGAACTGCTGAGATCTGACGCTCCAGATCAACCCGGGTTAGGAGAAACCCTAGCAAGCCTCCCCAAGTCTTGCGCCGCACCATCGTAGCCGTCGGATTACGCGAAGATCCAACGGCCCAGATTGTGTCCGGATAAAACCCTAATGAGGGTGTCATCAAGCCATAGCGCCGCTACCATCTGATCAAAGACGATCAACGGTTCAGATCCCTCACGCTCCACGACTGTTCCCCTGCCACCAGCTGATCTCGACGCGCCTACGAGTCAGCCTCCCCTCCACGCCGTCTGCCGCATCTGACTCAATGTTCTCACCATTTCGGGAGTGACCAGCAGAAAAAATAGAGAAAATGCAGCAAGTCAAATACCCAAAACAGCAAACAAACAAACACAAGAAAAGGTCAACCAGACAAAGCTTCAGAGATCAAAGAGAATTAATTTTCTAAGCATTGCATGTATTTTATTCGGTTATATAGGAAACCGAAAGACAGAGAGGATTGATAGAGAGAGGAGGGATATTTTGAGAGAGAGAAGCAATCTAAACCCGAGAGAAGGGGATTTTTGGGGATTGGATTCGAGAAAAAGAGATCCCAGAGAGAGCGTTGTAACCACTTTTCACAAATCAATACAAGGAAAAGTTTAGAAAAATCTGGATCTTACTTTTTATTTTTGTCTATTTTATTTCGAATGTTGCCGGCGACGAGGGGCTCCGATCGACAATCCCGACGGTGGACGGACGCGTCCTAAAGCAGTGAACAACATATCTCGGCCGCGGCTCGATCCGACGGTGGACGACGGCTGGCCAAGGCTTCGTAACGTCGGGGCTTTCCTCTTCCATTCGCAGCGTTTCGGTCATCTCCGGCAAGATCCACTTGGATCAAAAGATAGAGAAGGACGAGGAGATCATGCCGGTGGCGTTGCATGTTGGAAAAGCTCACCGGAGCGGCCGACGGCGCCGGCTTAAGGGTAATGGCGGCGATAGTCATTTTGAATGAAAGAGAGGAAGCAAAAGGGTAAAACGAAGGGGTTAAAATCCCTAATACTTTTTTTCCTTATCTTAAACGGTATTCTCTATGCATTACTACCCTTTTTTTAATGTTTTTATTATTAAAAAGAAATTTTCCCCTAATGTTTTGGTTTCTTTTAGGGTAAACTACATAAATGACCACCATACTATTAGTAAAGTCGCGATTTGACCATTTTACTTTTTTTCGAAGCAATAAAACCACCAAATTATTTAATTGGTTGCAATGTGACCACCAACCGTTAAAAACTAACGGAAGAAGTGACGTGGCAGTTAATAAAATTAGTATAATTACACATTTAGTCCCTGCTATTTGTACATTTTATCAATTTGGTCCTAATTTTAATAAATAAAATAATTTTATTATTTAATTAAGTTACGACACGTGTCGCCGTATTATTGGAAGATTTTATTTATATATTTTTAATTTAATAATTTTTATTTTGCTCCTCCAATCAGGTGGTGACACGTGTCACCAGATTGAAGGAGCAAAATTAAATAAACAAGAACTTTGCCCCCAATAGGATTCGAACCCAGGTCAGTTGGGTTGAGAGTGAGCTTACTTACCACTAGGCCAAAGCAATCCTTGTGATTCATTGTACAAAATCCAATATATATCTGAGTTTTTTGTTTGCTCGAATTGAACGGCGTTAAACCCACTGTCATCCTTCGCCCCACCATCATCACCAACACTTACAAAGAGCCCTTCCCCGCTAGGTCGAAGGAACCAGGTTGCTCCATTCACTTTCCATTTTTTGCTTCAAATTTCTTACAGCTGAGGTTCGGTTCACTTCCTCTGCAACAGAATGGGGTTATTCTAAGTTTGTGTCATTAAAGGATGTTTACGAGTCTTCAATGGGATATATGGTGAAAGATAGTTTGACAGTTGAAGCCGAATTTATTCTCATTTCTAAAACAGAGTGATTCTCCCAATATCAATGAACATCTGAGTTTAATTTACGCACATTTTTCTTCTTCTTAATCATTTCATTTCAGCAAAGTAGAAGAAGTTATTGCGGCCAATTTATCTTCCTATATAGGAAGTTGCTGCATACGGAAAATTTGGAGCAAAAAATGGAAAGTGAATGGAGCAACCTGGTTCCTTCGACCCAGCGGGGAAGGGCTCTTTGTAAGTGCTGGTGATGATGGTGGGGCGAAGGATGACAGTGGGTTTAAGGCCTTTCAATTCGAGCAAACAAAAAACTAACATATATATTGTATTTTGTAAAATGAATCACAAGGATTGCTTTGGCCTAGTGGTAAGTTAGCTCACTCTCAACCCAGCTGACTTGGGTTCGAATCCTATTGGGGCTAAAGTGCTTGTTTCTTTAATTTTGCTCATTCAATCTGGTGACACGTGTCACCACCTGATTGGAGGAGCAAAATAAAAATTATTAAATTAAAAATATATAAATAAAATCCTCCAATAATATGGCGACACGTGTCGTAGCCTAATTAAATAATAAAATTATTTTATTTATTAAAATTAGGACCAAATTGATAAAATGTACAAATAGCGGGGACTAAATGTGTAATTATACCAATTTTATTAACTGCCACGTCACTCCTTCCGTTAGTTTTTAACGGCTGGTGGTCACATTGCAACCAATTAAATAATTTGGTGGTTTTATTGCTTCGAAAAAAAGTAAGGTGGTCAAATCGCGACTTTACTAATAGTATGATGGTCATTTATGTAGTTTACCCTTTCTTTTATTATAATATTAATCATATATATATATATATTTGTTTCCTTTTTTAAAAGATTTTACCATATAATTAATGTCCCTTTTTATTACAATTAATAAAACGTTTTCCCTTATTCAAAGATTCTTCCCATTTTCAACGTATCCACCATATTAATGTTGCCATCCCTTTTTTATTTATTTTTATTTTTCAATTTACTTAAATGTTGCCTTTTTTCTTTCAATTACTTAATCTGTCGTTCCCTTTTCACATACCCTATTTGTCATTTCAAACCTTTTTATGCTTACATCTTATTTGGTCGCATAATTTAATTGTATTGATGAATTTATTCTTATAAGTTGCATCCGAATTTTATAAATTACAATGCGAACGCCTTTTTATTCGGGAGTGAACGAGACCAGTACCAGTCGTAGTGGTGGTGGTTCGGACGTTCTCTCTCGAATATTAAGGCTTTTAAAATTCACTCGCCTGTATAATCACATTTCGATACGAATCGTCACTTTAATTTACAAAATTTAATATTAATTGAGCGGTAATGTTTTAGGCACCGATTTTCGGGCACGACGGGGGTGCTCATCCTTCCCCGCGTGTAACCGACTCCCGAACCCATTTTCAAAAGAAAAATCTCTGGTTTCATTTCGGTGTCCGGCCTACCATTTTAAATGGTCGGTGGCGACTCCTCTATTTTTTATAAATCCGACTAATTTTTCAAAAACCATCTAAAAACTCGGTCCGTCCGAGCGACATCCGAGGTCTTTGTATTTTCTAAAAATTAGTCGCAACAGATGGCGACTCCGCTGGGGATAAATTTTTGTTTTCAAAAACAAAAAAGAGAGTCGAGCCAAAAAAACTTTACTGCTCAATTAATATTAGAAGTTGCGAATTAAAGTGACCGAGTCTATCGATATTTGTTTATAAGTGCGAGTTTATTTTAAACGCATTTAAAATTGACATTTAAACCCGTTCGTTTAAGTGGGGGAAAACGCTAGTGCTTTTGTGGGGATATTGTTCCTCCGTATGGGCCTAGCAAGTACCTTCGGGGCTCGAATACCCTATATCTTCGTGGGAATATCGTTTCTCCGTACGGATATAGCTAAAGGGTCCCCTCGAATTGAACCCGGTTGAGAGGAGCCTTTAATGTGTGATGATCGGGGGCCTTGCTACCCTTAGAAGGGGACAGCGAGGACAATTCGAGTACCTCCTAGAACCAAAACTGCATTTAGAGAACTAGAAAGCCCACCCCTTTTAGAGCCATGCGGACAACCTAGGTTCATTAGACGGGATAAATAGGGTTGCTTGCTTTCATGCTTGCCTTTTTATCATGTTTATCCGACACTAACGATTATTCTTATGATCTTTTTTGCATTTATTCTCGCATGCATATCATGACATAAAGGTGTTGAGTCAAGGTGGTTTTACCCGATCAAGGGCTATCATTGTGGACGGGATGTTGCTAAAAAAAGATGTTGTCAATTAGCAAGTCCGATATCGGTCAAAGGTGAATCATAAAGGATAAGGGAACAGCTTACCGAGCGAACACACAGTGGAAGATCTAATACCTACCATTGAAGAAAGCACAACCCTTCTCCATCCCAGGGAAGTCAAGCAAGATCGGATCTACTCCAAACATCCAAAATCATGAAACTACCCGACCGAGTGCAAAGAGGCGGCCGAAAAGAGTGTGACGACCGGAAGGAGCATGGATTAGGTCAATGGGTTGATTCAGCTTCGAGGAAATAACTTGTTTTCCGGGACCTGATACCAGCAGTTTTAGAGGGTCATGAATTGCTAGAGAAGAAAGCAAATCTGGCCCCAACAATTTTTGCTGAAGTTTTCATTTCCTTGAACATGATTCGGGGGCAAGAAGGGTACCCGCAGGACTTTTGCTATGACTATCTTATAACGAGGAGCCTCCTGTACGTTCAAATGAAAGTTGACCTAAGGGAATCACCTATATGACCAACACCTTTGACTTGCATACATTTGTGGCATTTGTTTTATACATCATTTCAAAGCAGCATTAAAATTGTCAGCCATGCACCCATCTCATGATCATGCATTTGTTAATTCGAGTCCATAATACATCCATCATTAAAACTTGCTTAAGGCATTTCATCGCATTATTACTAATTGGGGAGAACACTCATCCGAGTGAGAGAAAGAGAGAGAGAGAGGAAAGAATGGACAAGAGAACGGTTTCTAGCCAGTGCAACTTTAGAAGCATGAATGACCTAGTGGCTAGGATGGATAAGCTCGAATAGCTTCGAGAACATTTGGTTCACAATCAAAGGGAGATAATATCGTATATGAGGAGAATAAATCCTTTACAAAAATCCACTTTTCATTATTGGTGAAAACTGATTGTACCCAGGGAAATGGTACAACTAGCCCGGAGCAAACGGCTATCGGTAAAGGCAATTCAAATTCGTTGATCCCTGTGCATTTGGGAAAAATGCAAAATAAATAAGTAAGCTGTAAAAAAAATTTCATCATAACGAAAGTTTCATTTTGTTATTTAGAAAATGACAATGAGGACGCTATAAATATGAAAACCCTATGCTCTACTTAGGCCAAGGGAGGAATGACAATGAGTGTTCGGGAATAATGGGCCACTCCCATTAAGTGAATTTTCCCTCTCGGACATTGTTGTTCAAGGTCTTTGAATGAAGTGATAACCCTAAAACTTCTACCACATGAAGACCAATTTTGATATCCGTGTATGGGAGGACATTTGGCATTCCTTCAATTCCATTAACATAGAAAGAAAATAAAAAAAAAACCCATTGGTGTCCCTGTTTGAGCCTTTTAAACTTTTTTTCTTTTTATTGAACCCAAATCAAGGATCACCCCTACACCGGGGGCAAATGAGATATAGGTCTATGGACAAATAAATGACATTGGATTCTGATTATGCTATGAGGATGATGTCTTGTGAACTAAGGGGCATTAAAAGAGAACAGATGCATTGAATACATTTTCTGTTTGAGCAGCAAAAACATCAAAAGGAAACAACGAAAGAAAAGTTGGTGCTCAAAGAGCTACCCAAATCAAGTCAAAAGTTACCGACATAAAAGTTGAAGAAATCAAAAGCAAAAGCACTAAAGTGAAAAGTGTCATTTTGTAAAAGGATAGAAGCGGATAAAGAAAAGGGACAAGAGGATTCCCTATCCAAATGAATCTCTGCTTAGATGAGCCTCGAAAGATTGTTCACCTTTGAGCAAGAGCCTGCACCAGTACAATGCAAAGGCGCTACTTGATCCAAAACTACGCTTGATAAAAGAAAATGAACTCTAGGGTGACAATCCCAACACAAAAAAGGGCAGTCTAAAGCGATCCAAAGAAGCAAGAAAAGAAATAGCATTTCATCGGAGTATAATTGAGACTTACAGATTGGAAGAATTTATCATTGGTTTCACAACCCTTAAACACTTGTTTCGGCCTATTTACCCTTTCTTTCGTAGCCGTGAGCCTTAGCCTACATTACAAGCCTCAAAAGACCATTTGGACCATACACGGATGGATGAATTTGTCTTCAGATCACATCCCGCCTATCTGGGTTAACCTTTCTTCAAGGACTGCCACACTTCTAATGCCTGGTTGAGATCAGAAAAAAGGGAAGGATGGGGCAAGGTGAGTTAGTGAGGTAAAGAGAGCCACCTTCAAATTGGGTAGAAACTAAGTATGGGAGTCGCTCCTCTCGGAAGCCTAATAGCCTAGAAAGGATTTCATATGTGTATCCCCACAACGTTCGAAAAATGTCACTCAGGTTGACCTTTTTTCAAAAGCCCAAAACTTGATTTTCTTAAATATCACTTGTCGTGATTCTTTAAAATGTATATATATACATAATGAATTTATTTTTATCATTTTCATAAGTCTCCTACATTGGAATGAACAAGTGGACTAACTGTGACTCGTGGTAAAGCAGTAGTACCCGAGAGGGGCATCAATGTCCGTGGGGTAACGAGGGTTTTGTACATAAGAGTTTGAATCAGAATGGATGAAAGATAGCACAAGGCTAGAAAAAGTGTAGATGAAGTTTCTAAATACGACGAAAGTCACTCGACTCGAATATTTGAACGAAGAACGAGCGGCAAAAGTTTGGGGGCCAGTTTTGTCGAGACACGAGATTGATGAGTGGTTGTAGTCCCAAGATAACGACCACCGACCCTAGAAAATGAAGAGAAACTAAATTCATTCATCTTTGCATTCTCATAAACACGTGCATCTTTGCATCCTGAAATATGCCCATACATCATCAATAGCTAGATATCACCCATGCTAGGAGCATGCTGAATCATATCATCATAGCATCTTGTTTTCTTTAAACGTGCATTTGAAGATCGGTAAAAAATTAGATCTACAGCTTCACGAAAGGAGAAGCGGATCTCACAAGAATCATGAGTCCTTCGACTTGCATAATTTGGATTTCCAAAATCCTTCCAACCCCCAGTTGTAATCTTCCTTTGAGATGTTTTTCTTAAAACTCAAGTTTCTCAATTTCAATCCTTCCAAAAGGATGTTTTCCTCAAAACTTAATTTCTCAATTTTATCCTTCCAAAAGGATGTTTTCCTTAAAACTCGAATTTCTCGATTTTATCCTTCCAAAAGGATGTTTTCTTCAAAACTTAATTTCTCGATTTTATCCTTCCAAAAGGATGTTTTCTTTAAAACTCGAATTTCTCGATTTTATCCTTCCAAAATGATGTTTTCTTCAAAACTTAATTTCTCGATTTTATCCTTCCAAAAGGATGTTTTTCTCAAAACTTAAACTTCTCAATTTTATCCTTCCAAAAGGATGTTTTCCTTAAAACTCGAATTTCTCGATTTTATCCTTCCAAAAGGATGTTTTCTTCAAAACTTAATTTCTCGATTTTATCCTTCCAAAATGATGTTTTTCTCAAAACTTAAACTTCTCAATTTTACCCTTCCTAAAGGATGTTTTTCTTAAAAAGATCAAAATTTCTCAATTTTATTCCTTTCAAAAAGATGTTTTCCTCAAAACTCAATTCCTCAATTTTACTCTTTCTAAATGATGTTTTTCTTAAAAAAAGATCAAAATTTCTCAATTTTATCCCTTCCTCAAGAATTTCAGGCGAAAGATTTCAGACTCGTCACTCCATGATTTTAGGGCGAAAGAAGCAGAAACCCAAAGCCCAAGAATGTCAGAGCAAAGGAGGCAGATACTCCCTTGCTCGAGGATTTTCAGGTAAAACCTTTCATGATTACCGCTCAAGGATGTCAGGTGAAAGCTTTCAAGCTTGCCATCAGATTTCAAGATGAATGATCCTACAGAGAAAGGGTCCGAAAATGTTTTGTATAGGAGGAACGTACGACTTCAAGATCTTGAAAGCGAAGGGTCCTACGAAGAGGGGACTTGTAGATCCTTGATTTCCGAAAGGAGTTCTATAGAGAAGGAACTACTAGTTATGTAGAGAAGGAACTACTACTCGAAGAGTACGCTAAGGAAGAGGAGTTCTGTGGAGAAAGAACTCAGAGTTCTAAGGGTTCAAGATCTCGAAAGCGAAGGGTCCTACGAAGAGGGGACTTGTAGATCCTTGATTTCCGAAAGGAGTTCTATAGAGAAGGAACTACTAGTTCTGTAGAGAAGGAACTACAACTCGAAGAGTACGCTAAGGAAGAGGAGTTCTGTGGAGAAAGAACTCAGAGTCCTAAGGGTTTAGGATCTCAAAAGCGGAGGGTCCTACGGAGAGAGGACTTGGAGATCTTTGATTTCAGAAATACGAAGACGAGAGTTCCATAGAGAATGAACTACTACTCGAAGAGTACGCTAAGGAAGAGGAGTTTTGTGGAGAAAAAACTCAGAATCCTAAGGCTTCAGGATCTCGAAAGCGGAGGGTCCTACAGAGAGAGGACTTGGAGATCTTTGATTTCAGAAATACGAGGACGAAAGTTCTATATACAAAAAACTGCCACTCGAAGAACACGCCAAGGAAATGAGTTCTATAAAAAGAGAACTCATATTCTTAAGGACTCAAAGAGAAAATTACTCGGTGTAGCGCGTTGAAGCTCCAGGAGAGTAAATCGTCCAATAAGGAAGTTGAACAGATATAGTTATGACCAGTTTGCTTTACGGCCGTGAAGGGAAAGCAAATCCACTTGGACGCCCAAGTTCGACTTTCTGCCGCGAAGAGGAGGCAAAAGTATTTGAAGTTTCAGCTTGCTTTTTGACAGCGAAATGGACAACTTGCTTTTAGACCGCGAAGGGAAGGCAAAGTTGTTTGGATGACTAGCTTGTTCTTACGGAAAAGAGAAGACAAAGATATTTGGAATCTGCTCATCTATTCGACCACTTGGAGAATAGAACCCGCCTATCTGTTAGGCACCTGGAGAATGGAAATTTGCAACAAAAAAAAACTCTCTGTCTACCTGTTCGGGGCATCCGGAGGGAGAACTCACGATTGGAAGGCTTTGGGAAGAGGAATCACTTGGAATCGCGTGGCTGCGTCGGGAGTAAACCGTCCAACAGGGAAGTAGGACAAAATTAGTGCTTATGGTCTTTGCTTTATTCTTGTTCCACAAGTATAAGCAAAGAGGGGCAGCTGTAATCACTAATTTTGTCCGGACCTTGAACCCCTTTAATTCATGATTATCTTGAGCTTATTAGGGCTATTAGGTAATTAAATAAAAAAAGAAAATGGAAAAAAGGGAAAATATATATACACATATATATGTATGTATAAATAATACTACACTTATTACCTTATGTTATTATTTATCATATTATCGTCTATTTGAAAAAAAAGAAAAAAAATATAAACATTACTAATATATTATATTATTATAGTTAATAATAATTGTATATGATCATTATTATTTATCATTTATATACATCCATTACGTATTTGTTTTGTTATTATCACTTATTATCATTTATGCGTATATTATTACTATTAGTAAGTATTATTGCTAGGTTTGTTATTATTTATTACTATTGTATTTAATATTTATTTTGTTATTTTTATTATCCATTTAGTATTGCTATTATCATTATGGAAATAAAACTTAAAATAAATAAAAGATGTTCATAAATAAAAGAGCCCATTTGATTAAAAACAAAGTCCATTTACATAAGGCCCGTCTGAGCCCAAAATAATATAACAGCCCAACAAAACAAAAACCCTAATCCTTTGTTTGATGTTGCAGCCGCCACAAGCCCCGGCCGTCAGATCTGCTGAGATCTGACGGTCCAGATCAACCCGGGTTAGGAGAAACCCTAGCAAGCCTCCCCAAGTCTCGCGTCGCACCATCGTAGCCGTCGGATCACGCGAAGATCCAACGGCCCAGATTGCGTCCGGATAAAACCCTAATGAGGGTGTCATCAAGCCATAACGCCGCTATCGTCGGATCAAAGACGATCAACGGTCCAGATCCCTCACGCTCCACGACCGTTCCCCTGCCACCAGCTGATCTCGACGCGCCTACGAGTCAGCATCCCCTCCATGCCGTCTGCCGCATTTGACTTAATTTTGAAAAGAGAGAGAAGCATATTAAAAAAAGGACAAGACGATTCCCTACCCAAATGAATCTCTGCTTAGATGAGCCTCGAAGGATTGTTCACCTTTGATCAAAAGCATGCACCAGTACAATGCAAAGGCGCAACCTGATCCGAAACTACGCTTGATAAAAGGAAATGAACTCTAGGGTGAAAACCCCAACAAAGGGGCAGTCTAGAGCGATCCAAAGAAACAAGAGAAGAAATAGCATTTCATCTTAACATAATCAAGAGACTTCCCGTTGGAAAAATTGATCCTTGGTTTCACCACCCTTAAACACTTGTTTGGCCCTACTTACCCTTTCTTTCGTAGCCGTGAGCCTTAGCCTACGTTACAAGCCATAAAAGACCGTTTGGACCATACACGGATGGATGAATTTGTCTTCAGATCACATCCCGCCTATCAGGGTTAACCTTTCTTCAAGGATTGACACACTTCTAATGCCTAATTGAGACCAAAAAAGAGGGAAGGATGGGGCATGGTGAGTTAGTGAGCTAAAGAGAGCCACTTTTAAATCGTGTAGAAACTAGGAATGGGAGTCGCTCCTCTCGGAAGCCTAATAGCCCAGAAAAGATTTCATATGTGCATTCCTGCAACATTCGGAAAATGTCACTCGGGTCGACCTTTTTTTTCAAGGACCCAAAACTTGATTTTCTTAAATATCACTTGCTGTGATTCTTTAAAATGTATACATATACATAATGAGTTTATTTTTATCATTTTCATAAGTTTCCTATATTGGAATGAACAAGCGGACTGGCCATGGCTCGAGGTAAAGTCATCAATACCCAGAGGGGCACTGAAAAACAAAGTTCAAGGACTAATCGAGAACAGTCTTTTGAAGTTTTGAAAAGAAAGAATGGTGAGCAACGGCAGACGAGAGCTAAGTTTGTCAAGACATGTGTCTGAGGAGTGGTTGTATTCTCAAGATGGTGACCACCGACCTTAAAGAATAAAGACAAACTACATTCATGCATCTTTGCATTCTCATGACCATACGCATCTTTGCGACGTGAAATATGCTCATGCATCATCAATAGTTAGACAACCCTATGTTAGGAGCATGCTAACTCATACCACCATAGTATTTTTCTCATTTTGAACAAGTATTTGAAGATTGATAAAGGGGTGGATCTACGGCTCTACGAGAAGAGAAATAGATCTCAAGAATCCTTTGACTCGTATCAAGGTTCTTAATCCATGATTTTTTATCCTTTCTAAAGGAGGTTTTTCTCAAAACATAATTTCTCAATTTTTATCCTTCCTAAAGGATGTTTTTCTTAAAATTTCAAATTTCTCAATTCTATCCTTTCTAAAGGATGTTTTCCTTAAAACCCGAATTTCTCAATTCTATCCTTCCTAAAGGATTTTTCTCAAAAGTCCATTTCTCAATTTCATTCCTTCCTAAATTATAATTTTTCTTAAAATTCCAATTTCTCAATCTTATCCTTTCTAAAGGATGTTTTTCTTAAAACTCGATTTCTCAATCTTATCCTTTCTAAAGGATGTTTTTCTTAAAACTGAATTTCTCAATTCTATCCTTTCTAAAGGATGTTTTCCTTAAAACTCGATTTCTCAATCTTATCCTTTCTAAAGGATATTTTTCTTAAAACTCAAATTTCTTAATTCTATCCTTTCTAAAGGATGTGTTTCTTAAGACTCGAATTTCTCAATTCTATCCTTTCTAAAGGACGTTTTTCTTAAGACTCGAATTTCTCAATTCTATCCTTTCTAAAGGATGTTTTTCTTAAGACTCGAATTTCTCAATTCTATCCTTTCTAAAGGATGTTTTTCTTAAGACTCAATTCTATCATTTCTAAAGGATGTTTTTCTTAAAACTAAATTTCTTGATTTCATCTTTCCTAAAGGATGTTTTTCTCAAAACTCCATTTCTTGATTTCATTCCTTTCAAAAGGATGTTTTTCTCAGAAATTTAAATTCCTCAATTTGGTCTTTTCCAAAAGGAAGTTTTCTTCATTATTCAAAATTATCAATTTTATTCCCCTGAGAATATCTTAAATAAAAAATTCAGGTTTCCTGATTTTTAAATAAATAAAAAAGAAAAAAAAGAGAAGAAGAGAGAAGAAAGAAGAAAGAAAAAAGAAGAAAGAAGGAAAAAGAGATAAAAAAGGAAAAAGAAAATAATAGATGAAAAAGAGGTAAAAAAAGGGAAAAATAAAAGAATAAAGGAAAAAGAGAAATAAAAGAAAAGGAATAAAAGAAAAAGAAGAAGATGAAGATGAAAGAAAAAAAAGAGAGGAAAAAAAAGGAATAAAGAAGAAAAAGAAAAAAGGAGAAGAGAGAAAGAGAAAAAAAAGAAGAAGAAAAGGAAGAAAAAAAAGAAAGAGAAAGAGAAAGAAGAAGAAAAAAGAAAAAGGAACTCGCCACATTAGATTTTTCGAGCAAAAGAGGCAAATACTCAAAGGCAAAGACCAGGCGAAGAATTTCAGACTCGCCGCATTAGAATCAGAGAACGAGAGAGTTCAAAGTTTTCGGGCAGTTAAGCCGGAGGGCATGCTTAGTGTTTTCGCCGCTTCGGGAAAACAAATTATTTGGGTTTATTCCTTGCCATTTCGGAGGAATGAGAAACAACTATGTCCATTGCCGCTTCGGAAAGACATACGAACGCTACCAAGTTGGTTCCTGCCGCTTCGGAGGAGCAAATGTAGTTTCAAGCGAAGAATTTCATACTCGCCGCATCCTGATCTGAGAGCAAAAGAGTTCAAGGATCCCTGGACAGAAAAGATAGAAGGCCTGTCCAGTTTGCTTTCGCCGCTCCGGGAAAGCACGCTATTTGAAGTTCATTTTTTACCGCTTAGGAAGAATGAATCGACTTTGTCCTTTGCCATTCAGGGAAGACATGCCAACGACCCGCATTGTTCCTGCCACTTCGGAGGAGCAAATGTAGTTTTAGGCGAAGAATTTCATACTCGCCGCATCCTGATCTGAGAGCAAAAGAGTTCAAGGATCCCTGGATAGAAAAGCTAGAAGGCCTGTTCAGTTTGTTTTCGCCGCTCCGGGAAAGCACGCTATTTGAAGTTCATTCTTTACCGCTTCGGAAGAATGAATCGACTTTGTCCTTTGCCATTCAGTGAGGACATGCCAACGACCCGCATTGTTCCTGCCACTTCGGAGGAGCAAACCACCCAAACAGGAAAGTTGGACAAAATTAGTGCTTATAGTCTTTGCTTTGCTCTTGTTTCACAAGTACAAGCAAAGAGGGGCAATTGTAATCACTAATTTTGTCCGGGCTGATTAGTCCCTAAATATGCTTAAATAAGAGTGGGTTTTGTTTATTCACATTGGGCTTTATTTGATTAATACATAGATATATACATATTACTTATTAGAATTTTGGGTTCTATTATTAATTTTCTACTAATTACTATTACCTATCCCATTTATTATTATCTTATTACCATGGGCTATTATATTATCATTATTTGCTATACGTATATTGTCCACTGTTATTAATCACCATATCATCACTATTTAATTATCATATATCATTACCGTATTATTAGTATTAGTATTATTAGTATTATTATTATTATTATTATTATTATTACTACTTATAAATCTGAAAACCAATATATATATATATATATATAAGCCCAATATACATTAATAAATGCAAAGCCCAATAGTTTATTCAAAGTCCATTCACATTTGAAAACCCAAAAAGAGTACATAGCCTATTTCTGACCGAACTTAAATAAAATAAACCCTAATGTGTGCATTTTGTGATGCAGCCGCCGAAGGAACTGGCCGTTGGATCTGGCGCGAGACCAACGGCCCAGATGTGAAGACATGAGAAACCCTAGGAGGCCCTCATTTGGTGCTGCGCCGCGCGGATCATGACCGTTGGGTCGAGTAAGCATCAACGGCCCAAATCACTTCTCCAGAGGAAGCCCTAGATGCCCATCTGATGGTTCGGCGCTGCACGAACCCAAATCGTTAGATCGGGGCACGATCTAACGGCTCGTAGGAAGGGAAAGATTCATGCGCGGCCATTCGGATCCCCTTACGCGCGCGTGCCAGACGCTTCGGAGGCCCCTCGAGCGTGTGAAATTCACGTGTGCCTTTTGGAGTCCCCTCCTGACCGTCCAGATTCGCCCGACGGCTCGGATTCATCCACGATGCCGATTTCGTCCCCGTCTCAGCAGCCACGTCGTCCACAACAGTACGACCCATACACAGAAACGACGAGAGTCAGCAAAATGCAAAAAAAGAAAAAACAGAAAAGAAATGCAAACAAAAGGGGAATAACGGAAATGGCAGAGAATGGCAGAGCCGTGCATGAATCCAGCCAAATCAGAGATACGAACCAATGGGTATTTTCCATTGCATTAACAAATTGTAAAAAAGCATCAAAATCCCGGCTATAAAGCCAGATGCAATATCACTGTAAAAGGGATTCGTGCTCTCCCTCAAGAAAACACGGAAAGCAATACCACACCAGATTTTCAGGTATACCATTTACCATCATTGCATGTAAAAGAAACAGAACCGAGAGCATGAAAAGATTTTTTTACCTCTTCTGATTCGCTTCTTCTCGAATCGAAGCCCTTCTTCTCACGGCGATAATCCCGGCCGTTCTACGGCTTCGAAGGGTGAGTCGGAGAAGGGGCTTGAAACCCCTTTCTTTATTTCGTGAATCGGTTTTCATAAAAATAGTGTTAGGGGCTTAGGGTTTTCGTGTGTTCGAGAGTGTAAGGGAGGGATGTTTGGTCTCAGGTAGGGTAGTGTCGTGTTTTGTGGTTTTATTTGGGGTCTGGTTTGCTAGTCGGGTTGAGTTTAGGGTCCGTCGGACGGTGATCAGCACCAGCTGGCGTCCGAGGTCGAGAGAGAGGTTGGTTTTTTTTAGAGACGGCTAGGGTTTCACCGGGGCAAAAGGGTGTCTGGTTCGTTTAGGTAGAGTTTATATGGAGTTTTTAGGTTATGTTTTTGTTCCATTAGCGTGTTTAGTCCCTCTGTGTCTAGCAAATAACATTTTAAGGGCTTCCGCAAGTGTAAATTGCGTCCTAGGTCCCTAGAGTCTGGAGTCGGTTCGTCTTTCAGTCCCAGATCGAGTCTGTTGAGGATCCATTTGCTCGTCCGATCCTTCCCCTTTCACCCCGTGCTCAATTTAGTCCCCCACAGTCTTGAGTATTTTTGTGTCTTTCCGATTTTAGCCTTTTTTTCTTTCAGTTTAATCACCATACGAATGCTTTATGTTTGTTACCTTATGTTTTAATAATGTTTTTAATATATATGAAAACATGTATGTTATGCCACATGCTTGTTTTGTCTTTGTAAATCGAATATATGCATGTTTGTCTGTTTATTTTAAGTTTAGTGGGTCCCATATGTTTTGTTACCGTTGTATCGAATATATGTTCTTTTGGGATTATTTATGCGGTCAAAAATGCTTAGAGTTGTTAGGCTTTCATGATTATCTCAAACAATAATATGAATCGAATATGTATGTGTTGCCATGACTATTAACCCATTACTAATGTAATTTGCCTCCTTAATTAAATTGATTAGTAGATAATTAAAGAATGTTAAATTTGGGCTTCATGGTATTTAAATGTGTATCTCTTAAATTGGGCCTTTAGGCCTTAGGAGCTAATTTGGGTCAAGTATGTTTGGGTTTGTTTTTTTTATCAATATGGGCCTTTCTTTATTTGTCTTTTTTGAGCCCTTTTATGGCATGCATATATATATTTGTCACCATATGGCCCAAAAATTAAGTATGGTAACCGGACCTAAAAATCAACCTCAAGAGAGGTATTAATTAACCTCGGTATCCGAAAACGACAGTCCTAGCTTAATGGATGTCTATCGAATATTTAGGTTAATTTTCACCGTCTCTAGGTAAACAAAAGCGTAAAGAATGTAAATAGCACGCATCATCCCTTATTTGCTCGCATCATGCATAAAGGTGACGTACGGGATCCGAACCCTAAACTAACACGACAGTCAGCCTTATTTGATGTCGGTTTAGTGTAGGGTCCGGTGTACCGTCATCCTTTTTAATAAAATGTCTAATTAATTCCAAATGCCACTATTCGATAAAGCCCGTAATATTTAAGTCACATTTTCATTCGAGAATACTTTATTAAAATCACTTTAGTTTTTAAATAATTTTCATCGACCTAAGGCAACAAGTTATTTGGTACCGATTTCCGGGCGTGATGGGGGTGCTAATCCTTCCCCACACGTAACCAACTCTCGAACCCGTTTTAAATTGAATCTTTGGTTTTGTGGTGTCCGGCCTACCTTAGTGGCCGGTGGTGACTCCAAAATTTCCACTGTTTTCCAAAATACGAATTTCCCCCTTTTTTAAATAAAACCCTTTTCAAGAAGATATAGTGATAAGGCCCTCAAGTTAGTCGGTTTCCTCAAGAAAAAACCTTATCACAACAGGTGGTCGGCAACTTGGTTCTATGTACCCTTTCTGTCTCTAATATCAACGTCGAACTCTTGTAGCAACAAAATCCAGCAAATCAATCGTGGCTTGTTGTCTTTCTTTGTGAATAGGTACTTGAGAGCCGAGTGATCTATGTGGACAATTACCTTTGTTCCAATTAAGTACGGTCGAAATTTGTCAAAGGCAAAAACCACTGCTAACAGTTCTTTCTCGGTGGTAGTGTCGTTGACTACGATGGGTGTAGAAACCAACTTCTTCTTTAGTGTCTCGAATGCGGCAGTGCATGAGTCATCGAACTTGAAGGTTTTATCTTGTTCAAGCAAGGTACACAGAGGTTTAGTAATCTTTGAAAAGTTTTCAATAAATCGTCTATAAAAACCTGTGTGTCCTAAGAGGCTTCTAATGCCCTTGACAGAGGTCGACGGTGGTAGTTTTTCAATCACTTCGATTTTGGCTTTGTCGACCTCAATTCCCTTGGCAGATATTTTGTGACCCATGACTATCCCTTCATCAACCATAAAATGACACTACTCCCAACTTAGCACTAGGTGAAATTCCTCACATCTCGTTAGCACCTTCTTTAAGTTGTTGAGGCAGCTGTCGAAGTTACTGCCAAAGACAGAGAAATCATCGATGAAGATTTCCAGGAAATCTTCTACCATGTCGGAGAATATGGCCATCATGCAGCGCTAGAACGTTGCTGGTGCGTTACACAACCTGAACGATATCCTCCAGAATGCTTATGTTCCGTAGGGGCAGGTGAAGGTGGTCTTTTCTTGATCTTTGGGATCTATGGCAATCTGATTGTACCCTGAATAGCCATCAAGAAAATAGTAGAAATGTTTGCCAACAAGGCGGTCAAGCATTTGATCAATAAAAGGCCATGGAAAATGATCTTTCTTAGTTGCCTTGTTTAACTTACGGTAGTCCATGCAAACTCTCCAACCGGTCACAGTCTTGGTTGGGATCAGTTCATTATTTTCATTACTTTCCACTGTTATCCCTCTTTTCTTGGGTACGCATTGTATCGGGCTTACCCATTCACTGTTGGATATAGGATAAATGATGTCTGCGTCGAGCCACTTGATGATTTCCTTTTTGACGACTTCTCGCATCACGTCATTCAACCTCCTTTGAGCATCAACAGTGGGTTTACAACCTTCTTCTAACAGGATTTTGGGTATGCATACTGTTGGGCTAATTCCCTTGAGATCAGCGATGGTCCATCCTACCGCCCTCTTATGCCACCGCAGCAGGTCTATCAACTTGAATTCCTGTTCATCCTGCAACTTGGAAAATATGATTATGGGCAACTTATCATTGGGTCCCAAGAAAACATATTTGATTTGCTCAGGTAAGGGTTTTAACTCAAGGTTAGGGGGTTATTCAATAGATGGTTTATGAATTTTACCTCCCTTAACAGTGTAATCTAAGGGTTCAAAGTACTTACCTGGCCTTGTTGCCATCCATTGTACTTCATCCCGCTCCTCTGTCTCTTCATCATCTGCAGCTTCTATATACTGGCTGTCGGGGCGGGTGTCAGGGCAGCTCTCCAAGTGACTGCCAAGGCATTCACCTGAATTACTACCGATGCAATACTTACCCAGACATGGTTTATCGACGTTGAACTCCAACCTAGGTGTGACTTGGAGCATTTTGCATTCCTCTGAGTCATCATTCTGTTTTAGGGTAAGGAAAACATTTAGTTTTATCTCATGATCGTTCACCCTCATTGTAAGCTCTCCTCTTTCGACATCGATTAGCATCCTTCCTGTAACCCCCTCGTCTCGGTCTGGCCGGATGACCGGTTCGAGTGGGCCACACGGGGAAAACCGAAGCGAAACCCAAAGAGTTCCCCCTCGGTTAGCAACCCTATTTTTTTCTTTCATTTTAAATCTTGTCTAGAGGATTGTTAAGTCCTAAGTGATCATGACAGCGAAAAACAATCGAAGGAAAACACATTCGAATCACGGCCATGCATAACAGTCCATTTTTTTAGCTTATAGGGCAGCCCGTATCGGTACCCTAGCTAGGGGTATCGATACGCCCTGACTAGGTCAACCCAAGGAGTCAACTCCGGGAAGACCGTATCGATACAACCCTTGAGCGTATCGATACGCCCTTCTCGGTCAACCCTTCTTGGTCAACAGAGTAGACCCGTATCGATACTCGTGAACCCCGTATCGGTACGCTCTACTCTCACCCAAAACTCCAGATTCCAGTAACTTTGGAGTGCATCGATACCCTTAGGGTATCGGTACGCCAGGCTAAATTTGTGGCCTGTGGGCAAGACCGTATCGATACGGCCCTGAGGCGTATCGATACGCCCTGCACTGCAATTCCGCAAATTCCAACTTAAACGACCCCAACACGACTCTAAATGCATTTCTCGACTCACCTAAGCGTATACAAACATGTAAGCATACATACATAAGCCATAGGCAACAATCAAACACGAGACAAAGCATCCATATATAGCATCTCATCAAAAGAGCAATTTAGGCAATATTGTGCATACATAAAGGCTCAAATGGTCTTAAAGGCACAAGTCATCATGAGGGGTTTGCACTCATACACATGGCAACCTAAGCATCTAAAGCATGCCATCACACACCAACATATATCATCGTATCACATGCTTTACAATCCATAATCAAACTCAAACATCCACATTCAAATGAGTCATACAAAGCTCATACAAAAACCCTTGCCACATTGCTAGCTAATACAAAATTGATAACCGTACTTGAGCCACAAACTTGAAAAGCCCTTCTTGCCTTGCCTCGAGCTAACACCACGCTAATGTTCTGCATTGTTGAACATTGAGAGCGTAAGCTAATAGCTTAGTGAGGGTGCTCTAAAACGAAAAACATCAACAATGCAGGGTTTAAGCATGTAAATCCTAATCTCACATACATCAAGCATATGCATATAATCAAGTAGACCTAGCTAGCCTTTCAAGTGGCATAATATGGTTTCTCATAATCTACCAAGCTCAATCATCAATATCAACATCATGTAACAACACCATATACCACAATCATATATCACAATACATGAACAAGTTTAATTAGCCACTATTAATTACCCCGATTGTGCGGATTTAAACCTCAACAACACTTTACCTCGGTGGGATTTCACTCATCGCCGGACCTTGCATGTGCGGGATTCCACTCATCGCCACATGCCCTACGGATGGGATTCCACTCATCATCCCGTAGAAATATATAAAAAGCTTCCGGTGGAATATTACATCACCGTACTCCTCCTTGATGACTTAACGCCATCAAGGCCACGTACGTTTTGACTCAATTTGTGTGCACACTAATCCTAATGATCGATCCTTTACAACCGATAATTATTTTAGTGCCAATTATCATTATCACAACACATATCATCAACCACAACTCATGCTCATCACATATATACTCATCATGATATACATGCACCAAAATCCACAATCACAAGAGCATAGTTAAGCAAGCATAATAGCATTTATGGGTATCAATGGTTAAATTAGCAACTTGAATTAAGTATAAGTGGCCTACCAAGCACACTTTACACACACACACACTACACATACTCGAACCAAACTTTAAAACAAGTTTGAAACCACTCACCGCCCTTCCTTAGCAAATCGAAACAATCCTCCTACGAACCCAGATTCGGTCCCAAAGCTTCTCCGACGATCCCTCTTGCTTCTAGCCAACCAAAAACACAACCGATAACCAAAATCAATGCTAATATTCAATAATCACATAACCTTTGAATTCGAACCAACTCCATCCAAAATTTCCAACCAAATCAAATCCCCAAATAACTCAAATTCGTACTCCAACAACCCTTGGCTGAAACACCCATTTCCAAACACCCAAATGACCTCCAAAATGTCCCAAATCACCCTCCTATCATACATAAACCATCAGCCCTTTGTTTTCCACCTAAAACCCACCAAAAATGGTGTTTTTGACAACTCAAAAATGGGTATAAAACCCACTTCGGATTTTCTTTAAAACTTAACCAAATTAACATATAATGTGTATTTTAACATGAGTAAACAAAACCCCAACTCAATTTATCAAAACAAAATGAAAAACCCCTCAAAACCCCAAACTTTGATACAAACCTTAATTTTTAAAACTCTATAACTTTGAAATCTAAGACCATAGGTTGATAGAGAATAAAGAGGAGAGTAAGAAAACATGTTTACCTTTCAAAATGGTGTTGAAACCAAGTTGCAAATCAATGGAATAGTAGTTTGAAGTTTGAGAGTGTTTGGAGAAGGGGGAGGGGGTTTTCACGTGGGGTTTGTGGGGAAAGGGGGAGAAGATGACAACTTTGAAAGTTGTCATCCTTTTTTAAAAACTTTTGGGTAAATTACAACATAAGTCCTTCCCTTTTTACTAAAGTTCAATTAGGTCATTATTTAGAGTTGAATTAATTTAATTAAATTTTATTGACTCGAACCATAAACCCAGTTAACTCCTAACCCCAAAACACGGGTGTTACACTTCCAGTAGCTAGGAACGGTCTTCCAAGTATAATAGGCGCCCGTTCATCTGCTTCACAACCTAAAACCAGAAAATCAGTAGGGAAAATAAACTTATCAACTTTTACCAGTATGTCTTCGAATTTCCCCTCTAGTTGGACGTAAGATCTGTCCGCCAGTTGAAGCATGACAGTAGTACGGCGGGCCCTTCCGATCTCTAGTTTATAATTACCCCCAAATCACATAATGTCTGCCCAGTATAGTTGCTGCCAATTTCACAGGGAATGATAAAACTACCCAAATCTTTTCTCTTTAGTGGGGCTCTGTTGTGAATCATGGCCATGCATCCCTCTGTATCTGCCACTGTTTCAAACTCACCAATCCGTGTTCTCTTAGAAACTATGTCCTTGAGGAACTTGGCATAGTTGGGTATCTGTTCAATGAGTTCCACCAAAGGCAGGTTGATATGGACTTGTTTCAAGATGTCTAGAAATTTCATGAACTGGTAATCTTGCTTCTGCCTCTTTAGCCTTTGTGGGAATGGTGGTGGTAGTTTATGTCTTCAATTCTCTCTTTACAGGGAAATTTGATCTAAGGGACGGGGGTTTCCTTAGGAAGATTTTCCTCTTCTTTGGCCAGTTCAGATTCTTCAGGATTTGCTGTGGTATCAGGTGTTGAGTGTGTAAAAGTTCTATATTTTACCCCCTATTTAACCCATATTTCTGCTGCATTTAAACATAATTCATTGCATTTAGGATAGATTTCATTCATACATCACAATTATATCAAATGGCACAGTTTCTACTCAAATTGGTTGTTTTTGCAGGTAGCTGCTGTAGCAGATGAAGGGCAGTGGAGAAGCAGAGCTGGAACATTGGACTACAGCTGAGAAGAAGGATGCTACTATGGCCGCTACCGTGGCAGCCAAGGACGACAGCAATGGTGAAGGGAAGAAGTGAAGTGGAGCTCGACAGAAAGATGAAATTAAGCCGGTCTGTTGTGGAGCACTCTTATATTTTTCTGAGCCCTAGATCAGAATGAAGGCCAAGCCCAAAGTTCAAGGAAGAAACTCCAAGCAAGAAGGAAGGACGGATTAAAGACATATGCTCTGAAGATTTAGTCTTTAATAGAGTCGTACTTTAATTTAAACTTGTATTCTTGCCATATTAGAAAACTTGAACCCAAGGCCTATATAAAGGCATGTAATTCGACCTAGGGAAGGATATCTTACTCTCTAGCCGTCTTCCTCTAAACCTTAGTCGTTTTCCCCTTTTCATCATGTTCTAAACTTCCCCTAGGGCTAAGGGTTGATTTTGTAAAGTAGTTGCAAGGATTGCATTGTTTTAGGATTTTTTCTGTTCAATAAAATAAACTTCAAGTTTGCTTATTCTGGTTTCAAACATCTTGCAAGAGTATCAGGAGAGCATTGTGAGATTACACATTTACTTAATATAGGCAGAGTTAAGTATACGAAAGGAATAAGTGCAGGTTCTCCAGTTTATGGTTGAACTATCTCGGACCTAGGGATAGGACGAGGTTAAGTGGCTAAGGAAGAATTCAACAACTTCGGTGTTCATCCTTCGATTCACGCCGGGAGGTATCATCAAAGACGTGATCATCGACAGACTTGGACCTAGGGATAGGCCAAGGCATAGCAGGGATTCTTGCCAAGCTTGAAGTGCTGCGTTGTGTGTTCGTTGCCGCGACGACAATAGACCGCTGCCGCAGCAGGTGCTGCCGCGACAGGTGCTACGATAGAACAGAGGAGTCTTAGACATTGCAAATACCTGCACTACGGAGCAGATCAATACCGGCCCATTCTTTACTCTGAATATTTTCATCCTTTATTTTCAATCTTCTTTATTATCTCGTGACAACATTTAAAACTATTTCTTTTCCTTCTTGTGTAGAAATCCAAGGTTAAAGCTATTAGCCCAGTCCCTATGGAGACGATATCCGATACTTACGTATCACTTTACTACTTGCGTCGTGTACACTTGCACTACATTGCGATAGACACTTTTACACGCAACATCAGGACCTGCCGCGGCATCCTTCTCGGCGGACTTTGAAGATTGGGTCGGTTGCTCCATTGGTGCTTTTCCCTTTATTGCTTGACCCTTCAGTTCTTGCAAGCAAATTCCACTTCTAGTGGTGATTCCTTTGCAATGCTCATGGTTTTTTTCCTCTAGCGACCTCAGTATCACTAGGTAAACCTCCTATTGGTCGTGTATTTAGGATCTGTGCAAATAGACCCACCTGTGTTTCCAGTGTTTTCATAGATGCTTCCTGATTCTGCATCCGCATTTTAGTCATGTCCATGAAAGCATTAACTTTGTTAACAAACTTATCAGAATTAGCAATATAAGCACTAGTATGAGACATAAAAGTGTTCAAGGTGGCCTCTAGAGAGTTGTTTGTTGTAGGTTGTTGTTGTTGCATCTGCTGTTGGGGAGGGTTCCTTTGATAGCCCATATTCGGATTGGTCGGGTTTTCTACAGTCTTAGGGTTATTCCATGAGAAGTTTGGATGTTTCCTCCAACCTGGGTTGTATGTGTTCATGTTGGGGGTATTGTTCCGGTTGTAGGTTCCCATGAAATTTCTAGATTCTGTACATTCTGTAGAGTCATGGTCTCCACCACATTTATCATAGAAGGATTCCACTGCTTTTACCTCATATGATCTTCCCGTTGGTTTGATCATGTTTTCCATCAATCTGGTCAGCTTATCGATACGGGTATTAACTGATTTCGAGGCTTCCAACTCATTCATTGTGGCCTTCCGTCTAATGTCGCCATGGCGGGCGGACAGAAATTGGTAATCATCTTTGGCCAACTGGTTTAGAATCCTCATTCCCTTCTATGGTGCCTTATCAAGGAGTATGCCATTTGTCGACACATCTAGCATCATCCTTGTGGGTTGATTAACACCATTTTAGAACAGAGATACTTACATCCAAAGCGGCAGTCCATGGAGCGGGCATTTGTGCAGAAGTTCTCGGTAGCGTTCTTATGCTTCATACATCACCTCGTCGTCAACCTATCGGAAAGAGGTAATCTCGTTGCGTATATGATCTGCGACATTTGAAGGATTGAAGCGAGCTAGAAAATCTCGACACAGGTCTGTCCAGGACTCAATAGAACCAGCCGTCTCGCTATTTAACCATGTTTTCGCCCTATCCCTTAGTGAATAGGGGAATAGCCACAACTTCAGAACATCATAGGGTAATCCATGAATTCTAAAAGACTTGCAAATCTCTAAGAATGACTTCATGTGCTGTCTAGCATCCTCATTTGATGTGCCCCCAAATTGTCCCAATTTATCGATCATATTAAACATAACTGGCTTAAGTTCAAAATGATTGATGTCTGGTTCTATGACTGCAGAGTCAAGGATGTCTATGTCTTACTCTATGTAGTCTCGAGTGGTACGGACTTGTCTTTGATGGCCAGGAGAAAGAGGTGGTGGCTGATGATCTTGCCGCCTACCATCTACCGCGGGGTCTGTCACGGCGGAATTATTACCATCATTGTCGTTATACATTGATGCTTATGTTTCTCCTGCTGCTTTCATTGCTGCTAATGCCTCTCGTGCCTCTCTTCTGATTTTCCTTGCTTCTCATTCGATCTCGTCAATAAATAAGTGTTTAGACGATGGATTTGCTCTGGTCATAAACTAGAACAAAGAAGTTGTGAGATTTTTTCATGATAATAAAGAAAAACTAAACTAGAAATTTAACGTAATAAAGGAAAGTGCATGTAACGCCCCGGTTTTGGGCTTGGAAGTTTGGGCGTTGACCGGTTTGGTCAAAGTGATGTTCGAATATAAAAAGGTGAAATTAGGAAAGCCTAGTTCGGGTTGCATTAAAAATATGGAAAAATGTTCTAAAATCCTCTTTTAATATATATAAGTGAACTGTGAAATCAATTTTACAAAATAAGGTTTGGAAGGGTGACATTTTGGCTAGTGACCAAAATGTAATTTTTGAAAACTGCGTGACTGTTTTAGAAAAGATTGAAACTTTGAATCTTTAAGGAGCTATTTACCCAAAGGGAGTTTCTCCAGATTTTTCTAAGATATTTAATGTTTTAGTTCTGATTTTTATACAAAAGGAAAGTGGAGGGAAGTTATTTCTAACTAATTTTCCTAAAATCTCATTTTCTTTTCTTTCATTTTCTCTCAACCCAAACACCTTTTCTCCAGAGATTTTCTTCTGGTTTTGTCACTTAAATCTCTCTTTTCAATTCTCTTTGGATTCCTAATCATCTCATCAACAAAACCTCACCAATTGCTAATTGGATTTTCAAGATTTTGGTTCTAAAAGAGGAGAAACTCAAGTTTGGAGGTAAGAACGTCCTTCTCCTCTAAACTATCAGTTCTTTACTGAAATTCCTAAGTTCTCAATCCTTAATTGATGTTTTATAAATGGCTTTTAAGTTGTGTAATGGATCTTGGCTTTAAAATGCAAGATTTGGTGATTTTTGATGAATTTTCGTTTGATCTGTTAAAGCAGTGATTTGAGGTGTGTTTTTGATGTTAAATGAATGTTAATTTGATAAGGAATTGAGTTTTAATTAATGCAATCCCGGATAGGTTGAATTTCCTAAGTTTAGCTTGTGATTCTTGGTTGTTTTTGAGGTGATCTTGTGGATCTGATGTTGCTGGAGGTATAAGGATGTTATTAGGTCCTTTTTAGATGTTAAATGATGTTAAAGGATGTTTAGTTTTGATGGTTTATGGCTGGGCTTTGTTGAGGAGTTGTTTGGATGTATTTTCGGTTGTGTTTGGTAGCCGAAAATGGAGTGTGGATGAGAGCAGCGAGTTTAGGTGCTTTCATTGAAGCTATTAATGCATGATGATGCATTAATCCTCTGCTTTGATGTGTTTAAAACAGGGGAGTCATCTTTGGATCCAAGTGGTGGTGATCCGGAAGCTTGATTTGTGTTTCGGCAAGAGGTGAAACGGAATCGGTGAGTGAAATTGGGTTTTCGGCTTTGAAACCAATGTCTTGGGAGCTTAGTCTAAGTCTAAACAACTTTACTAAGCTCAAGTGTAAGTTTTCGGAAAAACTCTCTAGTGGTGGCCATGGTTTGGTTGTTATGCAATGTGGTTTATTGCATGTTTTAAATTTTGTTTTGAAAGCATGATTTAGCATGGTTATTGCTGATTTTGTAAGCCATCTGTTGAAGGAAGCTCAAGGTAAGAGTTCCTTGTTTTTGAACATTGTTTAAATGTGGTTTGATGCTTAAAAATGCATGATGTTTATGGCTTGGTTAAATGCTTTAAAACAGTGGATTATTTGATGATAATGATGTATATTGGCAAGTGATGTTTTGAAAAAGGTTAAGGTCACTAAGGTGGTTAAAAGTCCTTGAGTGAGCCTTGTGGATTCTAAGAACTTCATGGTGGTTAAAAGTCCATGAGTGATTCTTGTTAAGGTCACTAAGGTGGTTAAAAGTCCTTGAGTGAGCCTTGTTACTTAAGAACATCAAGGTGGTTAAAAGTCCTTGGATGGTTCTTGTTAAGGACACAAAGGTGGTTAAAAGTCCTTGTGTGGTCCTTGCCATGGTGTTTAAAAGTCCATGGGCCAAGGTGTTTAAAAGTCCTTGGGGCCAAGGTGTTTAAAAGTCCTTGGGGTGAAACTTGTAAAGGACATAAAGGTGGTTAAAAGTCCTTGTGTGGTTCTTGCGAATTATAAGATCACAATGGTGTTTAAAAGTCCATGTGTGAGTCTTATGTTGATCTTGTTTTAAAAAGATGGAATTTATCACTTGTGGCCAATATGACATGTATTGATATGGAAGCATGTATTGCTTGTTTAAGAATGCTTGTAAGCATGTATAAATGATGTTTTGAAGTATGATTTATAAAGTGTTTTATAAATGCATTATTGAATGGTTTTAATGAGCATTCCTCACTAAGCTTTTGCTTACGCTCTATCTCTTTTCTTAAACCAATAATGCAGAGCATTAGAGTGCATTGAGGGCAGCAAGGAAGGCAAGCAATCAAGTGGGAACTAAGCTCAAGTATGGAAAGGTTTTCTTGTACACCTTTAGCTTTTGGCATTTGGCAATGGGGGACCAATATGGATGTTTTGGGAGATGTTTGTACTCCCTAAGTTTGCTTAATGTTGTTAATAATGATGGATTTTGTAATTGGTCATTATGTGCTTGGTTTGAAGGTTTAGTGCACGAATGGTTTGCTTGAGTAGGAAGCATGCTTTAGAATTGGAGCTTTTCATATATGATGATGTTATGATGAATGGTTGATGCAAATATGCCTCTTGTATGTTGATTTTCTTGCTGATAAAGTTTGGTAGCAATCGGAGCATGATTGGTTGGTCAATTGTAAGTTTAAGCAAGCAAATTTCTGCATTCTGTGCAGGCCGTTTCGGAACAGTGGCTACCGTTTCGGAATAGGTGCCTTGTAGTAGCCCAGGCGTCCGAAACGGGAGACACCGTTTCGAAACGGGAAGCCCTCTGCCAGCCCTTGTTTCGGTACGCGTTGCGGAACGGCCCCGAGTTTCGAAACAGGCTCTCCCTGTTTCGGAACAGCCGACCGTTGGGGGCTGACATTGACAGTTAAATGTTTTGGAATGTTTGCGTTTTGGTCCTGAATCTTGTTTGTGCAATTGTATGAGTTTGGAATGTCCGTTTGAGCTGAAATTTGGCAGAGAAGCATGAATTCTGACTAATTACAAGTTGGTAACTTTAATTTGAGTTAAGTCCCTGTAATTTACAGAATTTACAATTTGGTCCCTAAAGTTGTAAATTGTTCAATTGGGTCCCTGTTTGATCTCTGATGTTTATGATCTTTGAGCATGATGTTTGAGTGATCATAACTAGGGTTAATGTGCGTCTAGACAAGTTTAAAAAAAAGGGTCGTTAATCAAGGTTGACTTTCGGGTTGACTTTGGTTTTCCCCGTGTGACTTTCTTAATTCGGGTCAACCGTCTAGGCCGGGTTAAGGGGGTTACATTTGGTGGTATCAGAGCTGAGTTCTCGAGTAATTGGGAATGGTTGTGTGCATGATTGAAGTATGTATGCTATGTATGCTTGATTGATTGAAAGCATGTTGAGTGGTTTGTAAATTTTGATGCAATTGAGTTGTATGCTGTGGTGAAGCATGTTGTGGGTACCCATTGCCAAATCAAAGCTAATGGAATGATGTTGATTTTAAGTGAAATTGAGCTTGAGTACTTGGATTGCTTACCTTGCTGGACTTGACTTTGTTTATTTGCATTGTGATTGCATGGTTAGAGTATGGCCCCTCGTAGAGAGTTGAGGAGTAATGTGCGAGCTACGGCTCCGAATGAGAATGAGAATGAGGAAAATGCGGGAAGTGCGGTGTTACCTCCTCCTCCACCTGGTGGTGGTGGTGCTGAGGGTGAAAGAGCTGAAGCTGCAGCTGGTGCTGGAGCTGCTGGACCTGAGGTTGGTCAGGGGCAAGCTATGCCTGACATGACGATGTTGGTGCAAGCTATTGCTGGTGCTTTTCGAGCGGCAGTAGCTGGAGCTCAAGGAGCTGGGCATCAGGGAGATGCTGGAGTTAGACTACCTTTGGAGCGTTTACGCAGTCTTGGTGGGACTGAGTTCAGGGGTATGTCTGCTGAAGGTTCTGAATCCTGGATGGAGAGTACCAAGAGGATCTTGGGTCAGATGAGTTGCACTGATGTGCAAAAGCTGGGTTGTGTAGTATCTTTACTACAGGATGATGCTTATACGTGGTGGACGACCACTATTGCTGGGATGGCTGATGCTGATGTAACTTGGACATTCTTTCAGAATGTGTTCAAGAGGAGGTATCTTGGTGTGAGGTATCTTGACGAAAAGAAGCGTGAGTTCATGTCTCTTACCCAAGGGAGCATGACTGTGGCTGAGTATGAAGTGCAGTTTGTTCGACTCAGTCAGTATGCACCTGAGCTGGTACCTGATGAGCGGGCGAGGTGCGAAAGATTCCGTTATGGTTTAGTGACGGATGTGAAGATGTATGTGCTGGCCATCGAGTATGATGATTTTGATGTGTTGGTGGGCCGAGCTAAGGATATTGAGATGAACTTGGGTTTATCTGCTAGAGGTGCTGGAGCAAGTGCTGGGAAGCGATCAGCTGAATATAGTTTCGGTGGTGGACGGAACAAGAGGGGACGTGACCAGAAGTATCAGTCCTCAGCTAAGAGAGGTGGTGGTGTACCTGCTCGGGGAGGCAATGCTAGAGCTGATCCGAGTGCTTGTTGGATTTGTGGATCACGTGGTCATATGAAACGTGATTGTCCTCGTGCTGTGAGGGAGGTGCAAGCTCCTGTTGCGGCAGCTGGTAACGGGTGCTGGAATTGTGGATCTGCGGATCACTTGAGGCGAGAGTGTCCTATGTTGGCTGGTGGCCAAGTGCGTGCTCCTGTTGTTGCTGCACCGCAGAGAGGTCGTGGGCGTGGCCGTGGTAATTTCCAGCGAAGAGAGGAAGGAGGTCGAGGAGTGGCCCATGTTGTGGCTATTCAGCCTGAAGGTGGAGGTCAAGCTAGGGTGTATGCTCAGCGGGAGGGGAGGAATGACGCGGATGTGATTGCAGGTACCTTTACTTTGCAATCCTTGTCATTACTTTCCTTGATAGATTCTGGATCTACGCATTCATACATTTTGCGTGAGCATGCTGAATTGCTTGGTTTGCCTGTTGAGTCTTTGGATGTTGGTGTTCGTGTCACTAGTTCTTTTGGTGAGACTGTTGTGACTCGAAAGTTGTATAGAAGGTGTCCTTTGGTTGTTCAAGAACATGTTTTTCATGTTGACCTTATGGAGTTGCCTTTCTATGGTTTCGATGTAATCCTTGGTATGGATTGGCTTGCTGAGCATCGTGCTGTTGTGGATTGTGAAAATAAGCGAGTTTCGCTAAAGCTTTCGGATGATTATGAAGTTGTTGTGGTTGGTGAGAATGTGAAGTTTCTTGCCAATGTGGTGTCTACCTTGGAGGCGAGCCGGATGCTGAGGCAAGGTTGTGAAGCTTACCTAGCTTTTGTGATGAATCCTAGCTCTAAGGAGTTGAGGGTGCAAGATATCAGAGTTGTGAAAGAGTTTCCTGGTGTGTTTC
The DNA here is from genome assembly GCA_958450335.1 of Hibiscus tridactylites. Lineage (NCBI taxonomy): Eukaryota > Viridiplantae > Streptophyta > Magnoliopsida > Malvales > Malvaceae > Hibiscus > Hibiscus tridactylites. The sequence continues at coordinate 56,037,513 of OY288268.1, read as the reverse complement.
CTGAGGAGTTGCCTGGTTTACCTCCTAATCGCGAGGTGGAGTTTGGAATTGAGCTGTATGAGAATACAACTCCTGTGTCCATTACCCCTTATAGAATGGCACCTAAGGAGCTGAAGGAGCTGAAGACGCAGTTGCAAGAGTTGCTTGATCGTGGTTTCATTCGGCCGAGTGTGTCGCCTTGGGGTGCACCGGTCTTGTTTGTGAAGAAGAAGGATGGCACTATGAGAATGTGCATTGATTATCGTCAGCTGAACAAGTTGACTATCAAGAATCGGTATCCTTTGCCGAGAATTGATGATCTCTTTGATCAATTTCGGGGAGCAGCTGTGTTCTCTAAGATTGACTTGAGGTCAGGGTATTACCAGTTGAAGGTGAAGGATGTGGATGTGCCTAAGACAGCTTTCAGGACAAGGTATGGGCATTATGAGTTCCTTGTGATGCCGTTTGGTTTGACAAATGCTCCTGCTGCTTTCATGGACATGATGAATCATGTGTTTCATGAATACCTGGATAAGTTTGTTGTGGTGTTCATTGATGATATCCTCGTGTACTCGCGTACTGAGGAGGAGCATGAAGAGCATTTGAGGATTGTGCTGCAAGCTTTGTTGGAGAATCAGATTTATGCTAAGCTGAGCAAGTGCGAGTTCTGGCTTAAGGAGGTGGTGTTTCTTGGGCATGTAGTTTCTGCTGGGGGGATTCGTGTTGATCCTCAGAAGATTGAGGCGGTGATGAATTGGAAGGTTCCTAAGTCTGTTCATGAGGTCCGTAGTTTCCTTGGTTTGGCGGGATACTACCGGAGGTTTGTGGATGGGTTTTCTGAGATTGCTGCACCTCTGACGAAGTTGTTGCAAAAGGATGTTAAGTATGAGTGGACGGAAGCGAGACAGCAGGCTTTTGAGAAGCTTAAGGCGGCTTTGACGCAAGCTCCTATCCTGGTTCAACCTGAATCAGGGAAAGAGTTTGTGGTCTATAGTGATGCGTCCTATGTTGGTTTGGGATATGTGCTGATGCAAGAGGGTAAGGTGGTAGCTTATGCATCGCGGCAGTTGAAGGTGCATGAGCGCAATTATCCTACGCATGATATTGAGTTGGCTGCGGTGGTTTTTGCTCTGAAGATCTGGAGAGATTATCTGTATGGTGAGAAGTGTACTGTGTACACGGATCACAAGAGTTTGAGGTATCTAATGTCTCAGAAGGAGTTGAATCTTAGGCAGCGGCGTTGGTTGGAGTTGCTCAAGGATTATGATCTGACGATTGAGTACCATCCTGGAAAGGCTAATGTTGTTGCGGATGCCTTGAGTAGGAAGGTAGCTGTTGAGCTGAGGGCTATGTTCGCCTGCTTGAGTATTTCGCGAGATGGTGGTCTTGTGGCTGAGTTGCAGGTGAAACCATCTTTGGTTCAGTTGATCAAGGAAAAGCAGTTGCTGGATGATTCCTTGGTACCGCATGTTCAGGATATCGCGGAGGGGAGACCTTCGGATTTCTGTTTTAATGATGATGGAGTGTTGTGTTTTGGGAGTCGAATAGTAGTGCCCAATGATGATGAGTTGAGGCGTGCTATTCTGACTGAAGGTCATAGTAGTCCTTTTGCTATGCACCCTGGTAGTACTAAGATGTATCGTGATCTTCGTGATGAGTACTATTGGGTGGGTTTGAAAAAGGATGTTGCAGAGTTTGTGAGCAAGTGCATGGTGTGTCAGCGAGTTAAGGCTGAGCATCAGGTTCCTTCAGGGTTGTTGCAACCGTTGAGAATCCCTGAGTGGAAGTGGGAAAGGGTTACCATGGATTTTGTATCTGGTTTACCTTTGTCTCCATCGAAGAAGAATTCTATTTGATCTCTGATGTTTATGATCTTTGAGCATGATGTTTGAGTGATCATAACTAGGGTTAATGTGCATCTAGACAAGTTTAAAAAAAAGGGTCGTTAATCAAGGTTGACTTTCGGGTTGACTTTGGTTTTCCCCGTGTGACTTTCTTAATTCGGGTCAACCGTCTAGGCCGGGTTAAGGGGGTTACAGTGCAAGAAAGTAACGACGAATTTGTTGTTGCCAGTCCCCGGCAACGTCACCAAAAACTTGTAAGCTATGAAATAGTTCTGCTTTAAGTGCAAGTGTACACTGAAGTCTAGTTGTAATATAAAAGATTATCCTTTCCTCAGGGACTGAATGCTACTTCAAATTAAATTCCTGCATACGGAAAAGTAAAGCACATTTGATTTGGAATTGGTTCGAGAAAGTTGCATAAACTTAAAGTAAACAAATAATGTAAAGATTGAGAATTCAGAATAAGAAGATGGGTCAGATTGAGTTGCGTCGTAGTGTGAAACTGTGTTGAACTTGTAAAAGTCTTGTAGTGCAAATTCAATATCTCTGCCACGGCGGGTGACGGATAGAACACTGTCAGGATCACTTACCATGTGCACTCAATCCTATAGCCGGCTAACTATATCCGATATCATTTATAAACCATTTCAGAACATCACTTGCAATTATATAATTCACATTTAACACATACCTCACTGTTTTCAAAGCATCAACAATAAATCACATTTCCAAACATCAAACCATGCTTAAAATCACATGTATAAATCATATACTTACAAGGATCACTTACCATGTGCATCCTTCAACATCACATCATTAAAAATAATAACCACACTATTTTAAACATGCTTTAACAGTAGGTAAAACCATTAATTCAAAACAGTGCATAAATCATCACATAATAGCACAACCGAGAGAGAAAATTCCTTTTACTTACTTCCGAACTTAGTTAAGCGTTTCAAGCTTACCACTAAGTTCCCAAATCATCTTTTAAAGCTTTCAAAACTAAAATTCACGTTCTCACTCACCGACACGCGCAAACTCGACTAGATGTCGCGAATCCAAGCAATTAAAGCTCACGAAACCTCACCGATTGCTTCTGATACTTTCTCCCCTATTTATACCACAAAAAAATGCGGATTAATGCTTCACAATGCCTTAAAATCTCCAGCAAACAAACCTACCACGCTGCTTTGCCCAAAAACACCAAAACGCCTATTTGAAACAATCGAAAACACCTTCGATTACACTACAAACTCAGCCCAGTCAAAACCTATCACTTCCATCAATTTTTAATCATCAATTAACATCTAAAATCAACCTATTTGCATTCTTATACCTCCAGCAACTCAGATTTCACTTTTACACCACAAAACCCAAATCTACTAACCTAAACAACTAGAGATCCAACTTTTTTAGGGATTAATATGATCAAACCTTTATTTAAACATTATTTAACATTCAAAACATGATTAAAATCAACATAACTCAGCCAAATCAAGTCCAATACAAAAATCATTCAAAATCGCCATTTATGCTTGATTTAACCTATTTTATCAAATTAATCATGGAACCTTGGTAAGGAACATAATTAGAGAGCCAAATACTTGAGAATTTCAATAAAGAACCTTGATTATAGGAGTAGAACGAAAATTAACTCTAATAATTGCCTATTTCTTCAATGAGCAAGATTTTGTTGAAAACCCTAACGAATCCTTTGAGATAAATGGAGGAATCACCAAGGAAATCATTTGTAAATAAAAAAGAATTGAAAATATGAAAATCTCTGGAAGTTTTATAGAAAAGAGATGTTTGGCTTATGAGAAAAGAGAGAAAATGGAAGCTACGTCAAAAATGAATTTGTGCAACTAAATCTCCTTTTAATAAAACTCTTTTTAATCTTTTAAATAAACTAAAATTAAAATGTGCACAATTAAAGTAATAGTTGATTACTTTTGACTTAGCTCCCTAAAGATTATAAGCATTGGCCCTTGTAGGCTGTGAAACAGTTCTACTTTAAAGTGCAAGTGTACATTGATGCCTAGTTGTAATATAAAAGATTATCGTCTCCTTAGGCTGTGAACCCGTACTCACAACTACCAAACAAAACAATCTTAACCCTAACGAAAGTTTAGAACATAATGTAAATAAGAAAATAATAAATTCCAAAACCTAATCTCTCTCCTTGTTGTCTTTCAATCGGTCAAGCCTTCCTTTTTATAGGCGGTTACATGTGAAAATCATATTTGGGGAAGAAGTATCTCTTTGGGAGGAAGTTGAGTTGGAATTAAATGCTATTAAACGTCTGAGTATTTTATTCCAAAATAACTCATCTTTTGGGCTTTCTTGGCATGTAAGCTTCTTCCTTGTTTGGGTCTTCTGACGTCATCTCTGGGTGCTCCTGGACTATATTCGTCATGTGGCTTGGTTCTGCTGATTCAGAAAATTCTCCTCTTCGTATCACACTCCCTTTTGGCCAATTTCCAATGTGCCGCCGTGACGGCAAGGCTGGCGGTAGTCTGTCTCGACGGCCCATTCTTTGAACTGCGTCAGTATAGTTCTTCTCTATAACGATGGTTGATCCTACGTGATTGGATGTGATCATTCTGCTTTCTCCTCCTCTCTGATCATTCTTCTCCCTTGTTGTCGCGGTGAGTGCTGGCGACAATGTCCTATAACTTGTAATGCAAAGGCAACCAAAAATAATGTCTTTTCTCCACAAATAATCGCAAATACTGTAATAAGCTGAGTGAAGGAAAGATATTGTAAAACATGCATGGGAACCTAAATATGAACTAAAATAGGCTTAAGAACAGTGACAATATGAGCTAAAATGGTCATAGAATATATGACTTTTAAGCACTTTACACACCCCTAAACTCGAACTATTGCTTTTCCTCAAACGATGCAAAACCTAATAAGTACTTACCCCTACTTCAACAAAAGGAACCTGTCTTTAACTTGATTTCATGCCTCAAGATCGTGGCACCTATATTATTTTAGTGTGTAGGATAGCATGAATTTTCTCGTAAACAAACTATAATGCTTGTGATCTAGTGTGTGTTGAATTGTGTACAAGTTGATCTTCAAGAACTTTTTTAAGTGAACAAAAGACTTAGCTAATTTCGGGTACCTCAAAGAAACATAGCAGTAAATATTTTTTTATTACGACTAGAGACAATTCCGGGCACCTCCAGCCGCCTAGAGCCTGTTTCGGCAGCCTTCCTTGCAGTATTGACAACTTTTTTTACCTGTCGCGGCAGCCTTCCTTGCAGTATTGACAACTTTAGCTGCCGAGGCGAAAACCTGTAATTCCTATGAATTAAAAGTACCAATTAATTAAACAGTTTATATCCACTATTTCATTCTATCAATCAACCTGCCACAATTGTGTTAAGGATAAATATCACTATAGTAGATTTCTAAGTCATCTTCATGCTACCAAAAAATTAAAGGTACTTTTTAATGGTGCGAGTTGTCGGCTATTCTATCATAGGCACAAGTAGGGGTGGGCATTGTCAGCTACCCAATTTTTGGGTACCCAGAAAATCGGGTACCTGGTACCTCATTAAGCGGCCAGTGTCTCGACCCATTATATCCAGGTACTCGGGATTCGGGTACCCGTAAAATTCGAGTACCCGGTTCCTTTTTTATTTTTTTTAATTCTAAAATTAAAAAAAAATCACATGTTAAACACAAAAAATATTTTTTAAAAAATTAAATTTTAAACTTAAAAGAATATAATACAAATATAGAAAAAATTTAGGGATTTAAACTTAATTTTAGAGTAAAAATATTAAGAAACATAAAATAAAAATATAATTTTAAATATAAAAAAATATATATTAATTTTTATCGGGTCGGGTCGGGTACCCGGTAAGGGGAAACTTCCGGCCTGTGTCCCGGGAAATTTGCCTGGTCGGGTACCCGGCCCGGTTGGGTAATTTTTTTCGAGAATTACCCTGCATTTTTAAGTTCGGGTCGTCGAGTCGGGTCAACCGGGTCAGGTATTTTTGCCCACCCTTAGGCACAAGTTGTTTAAAAAGTTCTTTTTCATTAAAGAAGAGATAAGTACAATGCAACTAAGATGGATAACTAATATGCAACGATATATGAACTACACTAAGGTGGACTCTCCCTCCCCCAAACTCAAGGCGGGCATTGCCCTCAAAGCAACACAAAATAAAAATACATAATAAAAAAATACTGAAAATAAAAGGAAAAAGAAACAGGTTACATTTAAAAGGAAAAGGATGAATTTTGGGCCACTTCGTCTTCTTCGTCGGATAAGTCCAGCCGCCGCCTTAGTAACGAAGATGGTTGGACAAGCTTTGAGGTCCTTCATGGTTGCATTCTGGAGGGCGGCGTGTTCCTGGTCACTGGAATAGTATCATCGGACTCTTCCTCATCTGAATCAGCCGAGATGCAATGATACTTTTGTTTCCCTGACGTTTTCGCCGCCGCAGGTAGTGCTGCCGTGATGGGTGGGGAGTCCTAATCAGAATCATCGAAGGAGTTGTGAGATAGAGAGCGGTGGCCATGCGGATTTGTTGGAGAGGCAGGTGAGGTGTTGGCGGCTGAGGAGGAGCCTTGACGGGATGCCCTGGCGGCTACAGGTGATGTCGTGGCGGGGGAGTCCGGGATAGGGTGGCTTGCCATAGTGGCTTCCGTGATTTCAACGGGGAAGGCAGGAAAATAGAGGTCATCCCCTGGGAATTTCTCCTTGAGGAAAAGCTCAAACCATGTGTTGTAGTTCCGCACATACTCCATAAATTTCAAGTTCCTAAGCTTCATCCGCTGTAGCTTCCTGTAGATATCGTGGAGCATCCTTGTGGGGTCGATGAGAGGCTGATCTCTGTGTCCGCCCTGGGCTGAAGTACCGCCACCGCGGCAGTTGGATCATACTCATTTTCTGGTCCCACTTCTGTTAGCTCCATCATTTTGTATATGAATTCCTTTTGTCCACCCCTGCCTGTGGGGTGTCATCATGTCTGTTTCGTCGGTAGGCACCTTGAAGTTCGTACATAGCCTGGTGTTGAGGTTTGGAAAGAAAAGGCAGCCCTTGGGCCTCGGATGGTAGGCATAGATTTTCTTGTCAGATGACGGCTCCCACATTGATTTTTTGCCGCTTCAGAATAGAATCAATCATTGCCAAGCGTGGGCGGTCGACGGTGAAATTGTGGGAAGTGGGCAGCAGCCGATGCTTAATAAATGTGTTCTAAAGTTTGGCGTCTGGTAACAGAGCTCGGTGGGGTAATGATCCAGTGTGCTTACCCGTATTCCAGGTGGTGCCGGGCACACAATACTCGTCCTTCGGGTGGTCGTAGTTGGCGGCAGAGAAGGGCGGCTTCAAAGTTGGCGTGGTCGTGAGCCTCATTAGTGATCCCGTAGTAACTATTTATGGTGTCAGCATCCTGAAGAACGCCGCTGCCATGAACATATACTAACATGACTTTTGGTTGTAGACTGTGGGCGTAGAACTCACGGACCATTATGATGTTCCCTTCTTCAGATTGGCGGGCAAAGAGTTGCCAGTCGTGATCTCTGATTACCTCATAGACAAAGGCGGGCATGCCGAAATTGCCCGTATCGACGGGGTAGTAAAACCCTTGTTCTTCAAGAACCTACCAGGAAGAGAAATTCTTGTTGTAGCGGGTGGATTCTTTTGGTGAGAAGAACCTTTTGAAAGGGGGCGTGGTTCTGGAGGTCGACATTCTTGAGATGTGGTTGGAGAGAGAATCTGAAAATGCAAGAGACTGAGAGAGTTCAAGATTTAAGAAAGCAAAGGTTGAAGATGATAAATTGAAGTGAAATAGTAAGGTTTATATAGGCTGCCGAGGCGGCTGATAATAACTAACGGTCTGATTTCCAACGGGCAAGACGGCTGGCGTAACGGGCAGATTCTAACCGTTGGTGGAATGTAGTCGTTTGGGCAGTTTATAGTCGTTAACAGATTCTAGTCGTTGGGGCAGCTTGTTGGGCAGCTATGTGGCTGGCTTAAATCGGCTACTTCCTTAAATTTTGTCGCTCTTCCTAAAATAAAACGAAAAGAAATTGTTAATCAACTAAAATAAAATTGAAATTACTAAATTCTGAAATTGAAAATCTAATCCTAAAAAAACAGGAAAAATGTGGAAAATAAAATAAAACTCATGTTACAATAGGAGTGCATGGGATTGCATCTCCTAAAGTAACTACTTCTTTATCCCTTTGGATTGGTGCTCCATTGTAAGGCTTGAACCGCTGCCCATTGACTTTGAACCGCTGCCCATCTGTTTTGGATCTAATTGTAACAGCACCATGTGGGAAGGCCTTGACAACCTCAAAGGGCATGGACCATATGGACTTCAGCTTTCCAGGGAATAGCTTTAGGCGGGAGTTGAACAGTAACACTAGCTGCCCTGGCAGGTACTGCCGCGGCAGTATCTGGTTATCATGCCATTTTTTTTTTATTTTTTCTTTGTAAAGCTTGGCATTCTCATATGCTTCCCTTCTGAATTCTTCCATCTCATTAAGATCTCGAAGTCTCTTTTCCCCAGCTTGTTCCCAATCCATGTTGACAGCTTTTATCGCCCAATAGGCCTTGTGTTCAATCTCGACATGTAGGGTGACATACCTAGAGGGGTTTTTAACGATGTCTGATATGCCCATTAGTCTGAGGATGGTATGCCGCGACAACCTTGTGACAGACACCAAGTCTCTTTAAAACTTTAACGATGAGCCTGTTATCAAAATGCTTACCTTCATCACTAATTATCACCCTTGGGATTCCAAACCTTGTGAATATGTTCTTGTGAAGGAATCGATGGAGGGTTTTGGCATCATTCTTCGGGGTTGCCATAGCTTCAACCCATTTCAACACGTAATCAACAGCAAGGAGGATGTATAAGTTACCGCATGAAGATTGGAAGGATCCCATGAAATCTACCCCCCAAACATCAAATAGCTCAACCTCGAGAATGGGTTGTAGGGGCATATCATTCCTCCTTGATATATTATCGGTTCTTTGGCATCTATCACATTGCTTGTAAAAAGCTTGGGCATCCTTGTAAAGAGTGGGCCAATAGAAACCTGATTGGTGTACTTTTTCCGCTATCCGTGTACCTCCAAAATTTCCTCCATAAGGGGCGGCATGGCATTGGTAGAGCACTGCATGTTGTTCTTCTTCTGGAATACATCTCCTTATAACCTGGTCTGCACAATGTTTAAACAAAAGAGGCTCGTCCCAAAAATAATGCTTAGCATCATATTGGAACCGCTTCTTGCCTTGATAGTTAAGGTTATAAGGTGAAACACCAGTAACTAAATAATTTAAAATATCAGCATACCAGGGTGTTGAGGGAATGGCTGTCGTCGATGTGTCTGCCACGACGGCGTGTGCATCAGTCAATTCCATGGCAATGCTCTCCGTAACGGTGGATGCTAGTAGCAGCTGTTCATCTGGAAATGCATCTTGAATTTATGTACTGGTGGAGGTGTTGTCGCCCTGTTCCAGTCGTGACAGGTGGTCGGCAACTTGGTTCTATGTACCTTTTTTGTCTCTGATATCAACGTCGAACTCTTGTAGCAACAAAATCCAGCGAATCAAGCGTGGCTTGGTGTCTTTCTTTGTGAATAGGTACTTGAGAGCTGAGTGATCTGTGTGGACAATTACATTTGTTCCAATTATGTGCGGTTGAAATTTGTCAAAGGCAAAAACCACTGCTAACAGTTCTTTCTCGGTGGTGGTGTAGTTGACTTGGGCAGGATTTAGGGTTTTACTGGCATAGCAAATCAGATGGAATGCCCTACCCTTTCTCTACCCAAGGGCGGATCCTACGGCAGTGTCACTGGCATCGCACATTAGTTCGAAAGGTAGGGTCCAGTCGGGTGGGACTATGATGGGTGCAGAAACCAGCTTCTTCTTTAGTGTCTCGAATGCGTCAGTGCATGAGTCATCGAACTTGAAGGTTTTATCCTGTTCAAGCAAGGTACACAAAGGTTTAGTAATCTTTGAAAAGGTTTCAATAAATCGTCTATAAAAACCTGCGTGTCCTAAGAGGCTTCTGATGCCCTTGGCAGAGGTCGGGGGCGGTAGTTTTTAATCACTTCGGTTTTGGCTTTGTCGACCTCAATTCCCTTGGAAGATATTTTGTGACCCAGGACTATCCCTTCATCCGCCATAAAATTGCACTTGTAATGCAAATGCAACAAAAACAATGTCTTTTCTCCACAAATAATCGTAAATATTGTAATAAGCTGAGTGAAGGAAAGATACTGTAAAACATGCATGGGAACCTAAATATAAACTAAAATGGGCTTAAGAACAATGACAATATGAGCTAAAATAGGCATATAATATAGGACTTTTAAGCATTTTACAGCCCTCTTTTAAAATAGTCCTTTAAAAATAGTTTTTTATTTTTACGTTTTAGTCACGAAACCGAAATGTCGAACTTCCAAAAATCATTTTCTGAAATTGGCTTCACCATTCCTTAATATATATTTAAAGAATATTTTAGGAATTTTCCTCATGATTTTATCACATCTCAAACCAAGTTATCCCTGAACCAACCCCAAACTAACCTAAATCTCTAGTCTAGGTTCATCGGACCCTAAATTGTCTCTACAACTCCTAGGCCAAAAACTGGGGCGTTACAGTCACTTTGGTAGATCGGACACCATAAAAATGAATCAAATATTCTCTATATTGAAATTAGGGTTCAGGAGTCGGTTATGTGTGGGGAAGGATTAGCACCCCCACAAACGCTTGTTATCGGTACCTTATTAATTTCACGTCGCATGTTGGCATCTCGAACAATAAATTAAATTTAATTAAATCCTTAATTTTTAATTAAATTTCATTTCGAATGGAGATATCTTTTTGTAAGAAAAAACATTTAAAGCGAATATAAGTTTTTAAACATCCAAATTACTTTAGAATACTTCAATTTATATTCAAAATGTATCTAAACATAAAAGGTTTTGTTGAGTGGATCGTAGAATCGATTTAAGCCAAGAGGGGGTGAATTGGATTTTTAAAAATTATGGTGGTGAAGTGGAAAATAAAATTTGCAAGACAAGGGATTTAGAGTGGTTCAAGTTCCAATTGAACTCTACATCCACTACCTTAGCTACACTAAGGATTTTCCAACAACTCCACTAGTTGATATTTCCCTTTTCTAGGCTTAAGAGGAAACCTTTACACAATTGCCAATTTTTCTACCCAAAAATTGACCCAATCCTCACACAAGGTTTACAAAGAAGTTTAAGGCTAATAGCTAGTATCTCTCAATACAAATGTAGCCCTTTTACAAGCACTCAACCCAATTGAAACAAATAAGATTGGAAATACAAAGTATAACAATTGAGGTTTACAAGAAAATATGGGAATTTAGCACAAGAGGTTGAATTCGATGTTTGTATGTTTCTCTGAGGATCAATAGTTGTTGTTGGTGCTTTTAGAACTCCTTTTAATACATTCTCATTGAATTCTAGCCGTTGAAGTTGTTGCCTTCATAATTATAGCCGTTATGATGTTATCTTCCAACCATAAATGCAGTCTGCAACTACCCGTTCCGAAATAGACCAAAATAGAAATATTCGTTGGGGTGTAATTAATAGGTCGTACCGAAACGGACACGATCGTTTCAATACGCTAAGAGCTTGTTCTAAAACGTGCTAAAGCTCGTTTCGAAACATTTTGCCACTGCCAAAACCTGTATCGAAACGGCTTCAAAATGTTTCGATACGCTCTAACCGTCTCTCAAAATTTAGTTATTTATATTGCAACAGTCATATTTTGAAACCAAGTTTGAAAATCGTTTCGAAACGTTTGAGGTCATTTCAATACTGCCGTATTGAAACGGTTCAACCCGTTTTGTTGTTCTTCATTTGTTTTGAAACACAAAGACATGTTTCGATACACTCGTATCGAAACGGGAAAGCTAGTTCCAAAACAGAAGTTAACAGTTTCAAAACGTTCCGAAACGCCTAAGGGTCGTTCCGAAACGGTGACTCGAAAATCACTGTTTTGACTTGGTAAACACTTAGAAAATTTTGAATACTCTTAGGTTTTGACTTGGACATTTTTTTCTTAGAAACATAGGGAAGTTTTGAGGACTTAAAAATTCATTTTCTCCTTTTCAATTTAGTCCTTAAATCCTTTGTTATATCAAAATCAATTCATTAGTTTTACAATGTCCCCCTTTTTGATATAACAAAACCAAGTATGAATTTTTAAGAATTTTGAAATCTTTGAAAAAGTTCTAACTCCCCCTCAATGTAAGATGGGTTTTAAAGTTTTGAAAAGATTTAAAATTCAAGTGTTTGAAACTCAAAAACAACTTTAAAAACACTTAGGCTCTTAGATTACTTCTCCCCTTTTTTGTTTGATCAAAAATAGATAAACAAGGCTAATCAAGAGAAGAAACGAAGTCATAAGCAATAAACCAAACAACATAATTATCATAGATATCATTAAAGTTCAAGAAACAACATCAAAAATATAAATATTCAAAGCATTGAAGTTCAAGCTCAATCCTAAAAACACATAATCAAAGCATAGGTCTTTAAAACATAAAAACATAGATAGGTGCAAACTTAATCCTAATATGATAGTCTAATATAATATGCAATATAAATCCTAGGCCTCGTCATCATCGTCACCATCATCAAGAGAATCATCATTGTCCTTAGCTTGAGTACGACGATAGTTCCTCCAATCACCATAGAATATGGAGAAAGATAGATCCATCGAGGTTTGTTGATTCTCAAGAAAGGAGACACATTCCTCCAAGGATTGAATGCGAGTGTTGAGAGCACCAAAACCCGAAGCGATGTTCGTATCTATCGAGTTGAACCGCTCGGTAAGGAAATCCATAAGTGCATCATTGTTAGGAGACGGAGCTTGAGGTGGAGGCTCAACTTGAGGTGTCGGAGCTCTCCTATCAACACGAACCCATTGGCCAAGAGTATAACGAAACTCGAACTTAATAAGAGAAGATTCACCAATCTTTTGCTTTCGGGGTTCCGGAGAATCATAAGAGCAATCATAACCGAGGTGAGCGAAGACGTAGCTTAACATTGTTTCATAAGTGAAGAATGTAAGTGCATCGGTGGTACGAATCTTCACTTGATGGACCATCTCGGCAAACATGATTTTGACCAAGTTCGGGCATTGTGCTTTGCGAAAACACTCAAGCCAAAAGTAATCAACTTGTCGAATATGAGCAAATTTACCTCCTAAAGGGCGAATGAACCAAGAGATGATCAAATGTAGGAATCGATCATGAGCATCCAATGTAAGAACGGATCCGGTGTGAGCACAAAAGTGATTATCATCATCAATACCTTCATATTTGAGCCCGAGAGCTTTCTCTAAAATGGATATATCAATACGTCACTTCTTGCCTAAAAGATAAGACTCGATGCCAATTACCTCAGTATAATCTTCATTGTCGATGAGAACGACATTGGAGTAGAATAGCAAGACCATGTTCTTGTAGACAATGTTGAGAATTCCCAAAAAGACTAAGAAATCCCAATCTTGCAAGAGAAGTAGATAACGGAATTCGAAATGCTCGAAGTTAAGAAGGCGATATCCACAACACGCTCTCGTCGAACGGCTAAATCATGAATGATTTTGAAGCGATCCTTAGCTTCTTAATTCTTAAGGCTCTTTTGAAAAAGGAGTGTAAGGTTTGGATGAATGTTTTCTTGGTTCGAACCTTCACCCGTTTGAGTCTTTCTTTTCTTGTTAACGTTTTTTATTGGAAATTCCTAAAAACACAAAGCAAGCAATAAGAAAATGTGAGTGTATGCACTTAAATCCTTAATTCAATCCAATGAAAATCCCATGAAGGTTTTAAAAACACTTTAAAAACGTATATACATATATAATTTTTTTTAAAGAAAACAAATTTTGAAAAACTGTGTAAAGAAAATACGATTAAAAACAAATATATTCGAATTAAAAATTTTGAGATTTTAAAATATTTTTACAAGTTTTGGAAAACCCAAGATGTAAAACTTATATTCTATACAAAACTAATATTTTCTAACCTAAGATTTGAATGAAATCAAAGGAAAAAGAAAAAAAATAGAAAATACCTCAAAAAGGGATTTTGGAAGAATGTATGGATGAAATTGCACCAAGTTGTTGAAGCTTGCTTAGATTTTAGTTTGGGAGTAAAAGCCCTTAAGATTTGATGAAAACAATGAGGTTTGGAGGGTTTTTATAGAGAAAATCGGGTTAGGGTTTTTAGGAGTTTAATAAAAACTGTTATTGAGCAATTAAAACTCCTTATAAAAGCTGTCAGGATACGTGTTTCAAAATAGGCACGACCATTTCGAAACAGGCGTACCGAAACGTCTACTATCGTTCCGAAACCTATTGAATGTTCCGATATGGATTTGACCTTATCGAATCCCACGAGATATCCCGTATCGAAACGCTTTTGGACCGTTTCGATACATTTCTTGGCAGAGGCAAAATGTTTCGAAACCCTTTGGGGCGTTTCGAAACACCATGATCAAAATGAATACTTTTAAGGCACCCGTATCGAAACAGATTGACCCGTTTTGATACACTTAGGCCTGGAGGTGCAGATGAGGCTCTAAATTGCAGAAAAATTGAATTTTAATGAGTCCTAGATGCATAAATGATATGAATGAGCAAGAGAAACATGTTAAAACATAAACATACTCCCTCTAACTATAAGCATGGATGAAATTAAGATAAAAAACACAAAAGCGTGGCATTTTACAAGAAATCAAGCAATTTTAGCACAAAAAGGTCCCAAAAGGTCAAGATAGGCTAGTTAGACCTAACTCTCTCCTAAGGGACCAAAAACGCTCCTTATCTAGAGGTTTGGTAAAGATGTCCGCTAATTGATTTAAGGTGTCTACAAACTCTAAAACAACATATTCCTTAAGGACGTGATCTCTAATGAAATGATACCTTATTTCTATGTGTTTGGTTCTAGAGTGTTGGATCGGATTTTTGGTTAGGCATATAACACTAGTGTTGTCACACTTAAGGAGTATGGTATCTACCTTAATACCATAGTCTAAGAGTTTTTGTTTCATCCAAAGGACTTGAGCACAACAACTTCCTAAAGATATGTACTCGGCTTCGGTGGTAGATAAAGCTACACTATTTTGTTTCTTAGAGAACCAAGATATGAGCATACTACCTAAGAATTGGCAAGTGCCAGAAGTACTTTTCCTATCTATTTTGTAACTCTCGTAATTCGTATCCGAATAAGCATGAAGGTTAAAGGTTGAGTCTCTAGGATACCAAAGATCTAAACAAGAAGTATCTCTAAGGTACCTAAAGATCCTTTTAACGGCTATAAGGTGAGACTCTCTAGGACTAGCTTGAAACCTAGCACATAAGCAAACACTAAACAATATATCTGGTCTACTTGCGGTAAGGTAAAGTAAAGATCCAATCATAGAGCGATAAAGCTTAGAGTCAACACACTTACCTCTTTTATCTTTGTCAAACACCCAAAATTCCAGAATTCTAGATCCAAATGGATCAAAAACTCAGTTTTACCCATGTTCTTCACTTGTTCTTCAACTTTATCACCTTTGATCTATCTAAGTTTATTTTCAACCGAGTTTACATGTTAGCCGACCATCATTCACCCTTCCAACCACTGCTTGCCCTTTGACCGATCGTCGTAGGCGAACGCCGGCCACCGTCCAGCCATCACCAAAAGCCTAAAACTTTCCTAAAAACTCAATTTGAAGCCCTAAAACTCTAGATCTAAATCCTGGCACGATAGAGCCTCCCATATCCGCCGTCTTAAACCTAAAGCTAACATAAGCCCAATCCATCTTCGACTCCGCTATTCACTCACTGAAGTCTCTACGACCATAGTCTGATAAATCACGGATCTCCTTTTATTTTTAGATTTGTTCTCTCTATATTTCGAACTAATATTTATTGTTTTTTTGTGGGAATTAACGAGACAAGATGGGTTATACCTCTATTACGATTACGGTAGTGTGGTGGTAGTTGATGGTGGTTGAAAGTAGTAACATCATTTATTTCTTCCTTCCTACAAAGTTAGTTGTGCAATAAATTGTAGTATATTATCGATACTTTCTGCCCATTATTATAAAAAATATCGGTACTTTCAGAAAAAAAAAGGATTCTCATAGCTTACTGGAAATAAAGTTTCGATACATTTTCCCCCTTTCTGAAAAAGTATCGATCCTGTTGTAAAAATCCATGATACGTTAGCCAATCTGCTCGAAAATATCGATCCTTTCTGTCTGTTACGAAAAAATATCGATACTTTCAGAAAAAAAGGATTCTCATAGCTTACTGGAAATAAAGTTTCGATACATTTTTCCCCATTTCTGAAAAAGTATCGATCCTGTTGTAAAATTCCATGATACGTTAGCAAATCTGCTCGAAAATATCGATACTTTCTGTCCGTTACGATAAAAAATATCGATACTTTCAGAAACAAAGGATTCTCATAGCTTACTGAAATTAAAGTTTCGATATATTTTTCCCCCTTTCAGAATACGTATCGATCCTGTTGTAAAATTCCATGATACGTTAGCAAATCTGCCCGAAAATATCGATACTTTCTGTGTGTTACGATAAAAAATATCGATACTTTCAGAAACAAAGGATTCTGATAGCTTACTGGAAATAAAGTTTCGATACATTTTTCCCCATTTCAGTAAAAGTATCGATCCTGTTGTAAAATTCCATGATACGTTAGCAAATATGCTCGAAAATATCGATACTTTCAGCCTCTGTGAAAACAATTATCGATACTTTTTATTCACAAATGGATTCACATTACATACTGGAACAAAAGTTTCGATACGATTTAGACACTATTAATAAAAAACCCGATACTTTTGAAAGAAAATCAATGTTTCCGGTACGAATTTCGCTCGAAAATATCGATACTTTTACAAAAATATCGATAATTAACAAAAACTAAAGGATTCCCATAGCTTACTGGAAACAAAATTATCGATACATTTTTCCAGGTTTGAATGTAATTATCGATACGTTTGCAAAAACATTAATGCTTCCGGTAATTTTTTTTACTATTTTCATTATTCATTACATCAATGTACCCGGTTTATTGTTACCGTTTTCATTATTCACTACATCAACTTTGCAGTGCAGTGTTATGTCTTTTCACGTGTATCACATACATCGTTTACTGCTCATCCTGTATAAAACTGAAACCCTTAATCCCCAGAACGAATCTGATTCTTCCTTTTCAGTTTCGTGTCTTTTCACTTGTATCACATGCACCGTTCATGACCTTCATTTATTGGGTAGTTCTCCTAGTTATCCTCATTTATTTCTATAACCCCGAAAACGAGGAGACGAACGAATCTGTTTCTGCCTTTTCAGTTTCGTGTCTTTCAATTGTATCACATGCACCGTTCATGTTCATGTACCTTCTCCTCATTTATTTCTATAACCCCGGAAACGAGGAGACGAACGAATCTCTGAATCTGCCTTTTCAGTTTCATGCCTTATCACTTTCCCTCCCAAACGGAAATTGCCTATAAGTTAACAACTCCTCTATTTACTCTTCACAACATCTTCAAATTAATCTACTCAACCCTTCGTTTACTTCTATAATCAGTTCTCCTTCACCATCTTCTATTATACAATGAGTTCCAGCAGAAGTTCTGGTAAAAATCCTCAGCCTTTGGCAAAGAGGAAGATTGATTTCGAGACATCATCAAACAGTGATGATGATTTCTATATTGATTCTGATTCTGATAATCAGGATGAACAACTAAGCCATGAGTCAATGAAAACCAGCAAATGGTTCAACAAGTTCTTCCAGTCCTTCGATCGAATAAACTCTATCAACGACCCTTCTACTCAATGGCTGTGTCCAGTATGCCAAATAGGTCCCGGTGCCTCTCACAAGTTTTGTGGCCTTCAGTCCCTAGTCACACATGCAAAAACCAAAGGAGGACCAAAGCTGAAAATTCATCGCCACCTTGGTCAGCTGTTGGAGGAGGAATTGCGTAGAAGGGGTATTTCGGCTACTCCTCAAGGTAAAGCTTTAGGCCAATGGAGTGGTTTGAGAGATGATGCTGCTATTGTCTCCCCCCGCCTTCAAGCAACCAGGAAGCTGATCACCAAATACTCTGGCCACCCATAGTGATGATAATGAACACAAGGCTTCATAAATATAGAGATGGGAAGGTAGTTATATAACTTCTAAATTATGTTTTCATTAATATTATAATACGTAACTTTTTATTTCTTTAATTTTCTGCTTCAGTGGATTGGTATGGGAAACCAAGAGCTTCTCGACTATTTCAGTTCCTATGGTGTTGTTGCCAAGGCTCGCCATTCATACGGTCCAGAAGGCCATCGTGAGATGGGCCTTCTGATTTTTGAGAGCACGGCAAGAGGTTATCTAGATGCTCAACGTCTACATACCCAGTTTGATGTCCAAGGTTTCGATAGAGATGCTTGGCAACGTTATCAGGGCTTAATGTATGGTCCATCCTGCCAACGCCAACTATATGGTTATATGGCTGAAAAAAAAGACATATACATCTTCAACCGCCATCTCCAAGGTTTTCTCTATCATTTTCTTCTATCATTAATAACAAGATACACTTTTGCTCATACTTATGCAAAAAAAAAATTGTTCATTAGGCAACCAAAAGGTCAAGTTTGAGATGCGACCATATGCACAGATGGTTGGACAGCAACCTGGAGCTGGAACAAATGCCATGGGTGGCAGGGGGACTTGAAGGGAGGAGGCTCATTGTTTTACTTTCATTTTTTTATTTACTAGTAATTTGTAATTGAAGCACTGAGACTTCATTTTTTTAATGATCATTTTTCTTCATCCTTATATATTATTAAACTTTTCATTGAGAACTCTTTTTTTCATAAATATAATTGATATAAACGATTTAATAGAAGTATCCATACTTTTTCGAAAGTATCCATACTTCTAATAAAAGAAACATTTAATATAAGTATCCATACTTTTTCTGCAAGTACCCATACTTTTTAACGAAAGTATCCATACTTCTAATAAAAGTTTCGACACATTTAATATAAGTATCCATAATTTTTATTTAAGTATCCATACTATCGAGCCATAATTGAACCAGTTCCAATGTTTTTATTAAAATATCGATATTATTGTTTAAAGTATCGATTCTTAGTGGCTACCTATTACGTTACCCTAGTACCGGTTTGTTTAAATGTTTAATATTAATGTAAACGATCAAATAATAACAATTTAGGCGCTACCGAATATGTTGATATGAGTATCAACAAAATCGGTAATTTTACCGGTTTTGTTATCGTGGGATTTTCTAAGGCCCCATCAGCTCGAAATTAACAACAAATTAGGCGCTACCGAATATATTGATATTCGGATCAACAAAATAGGTAATTTTACCGATTTTGTTATCGTGGGAATTTCCAAGGCCCCATTAGCTCGAAATTAACAACAAATTAGGCGTTACCGAATATATTGATATTCGGATAACAAAATAGGTAATTTTACCGATTTTGTTATCGTGGGAATTTCCAAGGGCCCATCAGCTCAAATTTATCAACAATTTAGGCGCTACCGAATATATTGATATTCGGATCAACAAAATAGGTAATTTTACCGATTTTGTTATGTTTGACCGATAACTCAAATTTGTCGGTTACCATTTTTTTTCTTTTTTTTCATGTTTTTTACCGAATACATTATCTCATATCAACATATCCGGTAACGCTTTACCGGATACATTATTTATCTTATAATGTTTCCGGTAACGCCGTTTCTTAGCCGTATATTAGGCGGCCGCATACTAAAATTCTCTTATATTATCTTATAATCACATTAGACGGTTCAAAAATATAAAATAATATTTTTTAAAACATAAAATAAACTTGTGAATATAACCAAACAAATGCAGTTAAAAAATATTACCGAATTTAATCCATTTTATTTGCACAATATGTGGTACATCAAAAGTTTAAGTATAAAAAGATACTACATTCTTGGGAATGGATCCGAACTCCGAACCCGTCCCCACCCAACCTCGCGCCATAAAGGGTAAATGGAGAGGTGTACACCATTTTGCCGCCAAAACTTCGCGCCAAAAAAGATACGGGTTTTATCATTTATTTGGGTGCCCTAAGTGAGTACTTTTTTTTTCTTCCTTTCTGCTTGATTTAGTGCGCAAAGATAATACGATAAGAATGGCCGGAGAAGATTCGGGGAATCCGTTTCCGTCGACTCCAGAATCGCCGACATCTGCAGGATTTAACACGGATCAGTTGCCCGCTGACAGCAGCCACTCATCGGACGAGGAAGAAGCGGCGGTGGATCCCGAGATAATAAGAGACGAGGTGGATGTGGTGGACGAAGAGGAAGACGATGGAGAAGATCTGTACAACGATAATTTCATGGATGATTATCGGAGGATGGACGCGCACGATCAGTACGAGTCAGTGGGGTTGGATGAATCGATGGAGGATGAGAGAGATCTGGATCAGATCATGCAGGATCGTAGGGCTGCCGAGTTGGAGCTTGATACCCGTGATGCCCGCCTCTCCAATCGCAAGCTTCCTCAGCTTCTCCATGACCAGGGTCGGTAAATTGCTCCATAGCTTATCATTTTTATTAATCTGGCTCAACCTTTTCTTTTGTTCTACTTGTACATGAAGTAGTTAATATATGGAGTTGAAATGATCCTTGTAGACACAGATGATGACAATTATAGACCTTCTAAGCGACCGAGAGCTGATTCCAGACCGACTACGGCTAGAAGCCAAGATGACACTGATGGGATGCAGAGTTCACCGGGAAGGTCACAGCAAGGCCACTCGAGGGACGATGTACCTATGACCGACCGAACCGATGATTACCCTTACGAGGTTCAGACCTCTCCTCAACTTCAATCATGTTGGCATTTCAAATTGCATCTAAATTTCCTCATTGTATTCAGGATGACGATGATGATCAAGGCGAGTTCGAGATGTACCGTGTTCAAGGAACATTGAGAGAGTGGGTTACTCGAGATGAAGTGCGTCGCTTCATCTTCAAGAAGTTCAGGGATTTCATACTTACATATGTGAACCCAAAAAATCAACACGGGGACATTGAATATGTACGCCTCATAAATGAGATGGTGTCAGGTAAAACATCCATTCATCCTTGGCTTTTGGTTTCTGAAAGTTAGATGCACGGAATATGTATGATCAACATTAAAAACAGTGATTTTATATACTGTTTGTGCTATTAATTGTTCCATTTTGCAGCTAACAAGTGCAGCTTAGAGATTGATTACAAGCAGTTCATTTCTGTTCATCCTAATATTGCTATCTGGCTGGCTGATGCCCCTCAATCTGTCCTAGAAGTTATGGAAGATGTTGCCCAAAGGGTGGTCTTTGATTTGCACCCAAACTACAGAAACATCCACCAAAAGATATATGTCCGCATTACAAACCTTCCGATTTATGATCAAATTCGGGATATTAGGTAGTAATAGAACATATACTATATATAACCATTTGATTATTTTTCCTTTATCTATAGTTTCAGCTTTACCTTTTTATTTGGTCGTTGTCAGGCAAATCCATTTGAACACCATGGTTCGTATCGGGGGTGTTGTGACTAGACGCTCTGGGGTCTTTCCCCAGTTGCAACAGGTAAAATACGATTGCAACAAGTGTGGAGCAATTTTGGGGCCGTTCTTTCAAAATTCATATTCAGAGGTTAAGGTTGGTTCCTGCCCTGAATGCCAATCAAAGGGGCCATTCACTGTCAACGTTGAGCAGGTAAAGTTTTTGCTCTCTGTCCGTGCACCTGTACTTGACTTATATATATATATAAGTAGTGTCCTCTTACACCATGTTAAACTTTTAAGTTCTACACCATTTTGGACCGTTGGACGAGGTTAAATGGATGTTTGGGATTAACTGTAGGAAATGAGTAGAATTTTTTGAAATAAAGAAGGGATAATCCCAACCATCAATTTGCCCTCATCCAACTGTTCAAAAAATGTGAAAAAGTAAATGAGTTTTACATGGTTTAGGTGGATCCTAACCCATATATATTATATATATATTGTAGGCAAGGAAGGATTATTAATTGGATTCTGTTTTTGAGCTTCTGATTGTTATTAAGGATCAAAACAACTCCAGTTAAACTGCAAATAAGTATGGATTAGTCCTAGCTGTGGTTTTGTTTCTTTTGATAAATTTCCTGTCTCAATCAACATCTAATTATAGCTATGATTTGAGATTTTGCTTTTCATACTATGTTCTTCCTTGCCTTGTTGCAGACGGTATACAGGAACTACCAGAAGCTCACACTCCAGGAAAGCCCAGGAACTGTGCCTGCTGGAAGGCTTCCAAGATACAAGGAAGTAATATTGCTCAACGATCTAATTGATTGTGCCCGTCCCGGGGAAGAAATTGTAGGATCCTCTTCCTATATTTTATTCATACTTGGTTCATCTGTTAGGAGCACTAATTTTTGTTTTGCAATTCTATGCCACTTTTTCCAGGAAGTCACAGGCATTTACACTAATAATTTTGATATGTCGTTGAACACAAAAAACGGGTTTCCTGTCTTTGCAACTGTGATTGAGGCAAACTATGTTACAAAGAAACAGGATCTCTTTTCTGCATACAAACTCACTCAGGAAGATAAGGAAGATATTGAGAGGTTGGCCAAGGATCCACAAATAGGAGAAAGGGTTTGTCATTCATACTTTTCTTTTATTCTGAACTGTGCCTATCTTTTGTGACAAGTATTTTAGTACTCTCTTTTGGTCAATTTCCAACTTGAATGCTTGATGACCCGTTTTTCAGATTATAAAGTCCATAGCTCCCTCAATCTATGGTCATGAAGACATAAAAACTGCAATAGCTCTTGCTATGTTTGGAGGACAGGAGAAAAATGTAGAAGGGAAACACCGACTCCGTGGAGACATAAATGTACTACTTCTAGGTGATCCAGGCACAGCAAAATCACAATTCCTTAAGTATGTTGTAGCTCTCTCAGTTCTTTGGTGCGAATCAGGTATCTTAAACATGCATTTAAAAGTTGAATCTTATTTTAAGGTATGTTGAAAAGACGGGGCAGAGAGCTGTTTATACCACTGGCAAAGGTGCTTCTGCTGTGGGGCTAACAGCAGCAGTGCACAAGGATCCAGTAACCAGGGAGTGGACCCTTGAAGGAGGAGCCCTTGTTTTAGCCGACAAAGGAATTTGTCTTATTGATGAGTTTGATAAAATGAATGATCAAGACAGGTAAGGGAAGCCTAGCATAAATGTTGATTAGATAACTTCAGCAAACACCTTTCCTTTCCTTCTTTTAGGGTGTTACTTGAGCTGTAAAATCATTAAAACATGTGTATTCAGGGTGAGTATCCATGAAGCAATGGAGCAGCAAAGCATTAGCATATCAAAAGCTGGGATAGTTACTTCTCTCCAGGCTCGTTGCTCGGTCATTGCTGCTGCAAATCCAATTGGGGGAAGGTATAGATGGTTTATATATGAGATGATGATTTGGTCAATGTCTTCATTGTCTTACATTGGGCCATCTGGTTCACCAACAACTGGATTTCTTAACTCCACTCCTTGGATTCATTTCATTATGTATTTATTATGCCCGAGGAATAAAAAACCGAACCAGTTGGTGAACCAGTTCACCTTTAAACAGGTTCAAAAAAATTACTCTAAAATTGGGTTAAAAGGCTCAAGTTATTGGTTTCCAAACTAGATTAAAAAAAAACAAAATCCAGTTTTACTGGTTTTTAATCAGCTTTCTTGGTTTCCAGGTCTATAGCAAGTTTAGTTGGTTCAACAGTAATCTGGTTCGATGTAAATTGGGTTCTACCAGTTGAACCGACTGGTCTTGTTTGGTTTCTCAATCATTGTTTATTACGCTCCCCCTTTCTCCGCATAGAACTATTCTTTTTTAGATTCCTGAATTTGTCATATATTAGTTGAAGGATCAGTTCATAAAACTAATACACATGCTTGCTTGCAGATACGATTCCTCAAAAACTTTTTCTCAAAATGTTGAGTTGACAGATCCCATTGTCTCTCGTTTTGACATCCTATGTGTTGTTAAGGTTATTCCCCTATGTGCTTAATGTTTAGTTTTCGTTTTAAAGCTTTATTATCGAATCTTAATAGGAGTAGAAAACTACACTTGATTTCAAATGCAGGATGTTGTTGACCCTGTGACAGATGAAATGCTTGCACAGTTTGTAGTTGACAGTCACTTCAGGTCACAACCTAAGGGTGCTAATATGGATGACAAAGCCTTCAGTGAATCCCATGAAGAGACTCAAGCCTCTGCTGGACTAGCTGATTCAAAGGTTCATAGTGGCTGTTCTACTATGCTGTCTTTAACTGCTTTTACTTTTCAGATCTCGCCCTTCAAATAATTATATGGTTTTTTTATGTTTGCATCGTAGATTCTTTCTCAAGAATTGCTAAGGAAATATATAACCTATGCCAAGTTGAATGTATTCCCTAGATTCCATGAAAAGGATATGGCCAAGCTTAGTAAAGTTTATGCTGATCTGCGAAAAGAATCTTCTGTAAGGTTCCTTTTCTCGTTTTACTTGTGATTTTAAATGTGATTTTACATAAATTCTCCCATTCTTTCTTAATTGTCCGTGTAGCGTGGACAAGGCGTCCCTATAGCGGTGAGGCATATTGAATCAATGATTAGGATGTCTGAAGCTCATGCCAGAATGCACCTTAGGCAGCATGTCACAGAAGAAGATGTGGACATGGCTATACGGGTTCTTCTTGAGTCATTCATTTCAACCCAGAAGTTTGGGGTACAGAAAGCCCTACGAAAGGTATAACCAGAGCTTCACTTCCTCTAGCAAAAGCTTTCTCCATGAGGTGCATATACCTATAAAAAATGCCATAATGTATTTATCTCTTATGAGTTTGTCCAGAACGGGTGTGGAGTATTTTGTTTCTGTTACTTCTCAGTTCTCATCTATATTTTGACAATATGTAATAAATAAGGGATGGTATTGTCTAGGTCTGTATATCTGAAGCATGACGCATCCATTTCTCTGTCAGGCATGAAATACTCACTTTATTGAGAGTTGTGTTTAAGTCCTGAGAAAAATCTGAAATGTAATTTGCAGAGCTTCAGGCAATACATAACCTTCAAGAAGGACTACCATGGACTGCTTCTTGTACTACTAAGGGAGCTCGTGAACAATGCATTGCGATTTGAAGAGATACTCTCTGGATCAGCTCCAAGGCTCAAGTATGTTGATGTGAAAGTAGCAGATTTGCAAGCCAAGGTAGGTATTAGTATTACAAGTTGGAGTTTTTGTTTATAATGATGAATATGTTAATTTTTTTGGATTGTGTGTAGGCTGAAGAGTATGAGATGACAAATCTGGAGGCCTTCTTTTCAAGCCCTGAATTTAAAGCCTTTTACGAGTTGGACGAACAAGGGCAAGTTATCAGGCATCACCTTGTGGAGGATGACAAATCATAGCTGTGACATTTACTCATCCTCTTGGAGCTTACCATTGAAATAACTGCTATGACATTACTCATCCTCTTGGAGCTTACCATTGAAATAACTGCTATGACATTACTCATCCTCTTGGAGCTTACCATTGAAATAACTGCTAACCATGTATGAAATGGGAGAGAGTTGCCAACCGACTTCTGTTTTTGCAATTGTTGGTGCATGATAATTGCCTGCTTTTGAATTATTTTATTATTCTAACTGAAATGTAGTGTTAGCATGGGACTGGAATAGTTTTCAACAAGGAAATTGTGATGAATGTCTCTAAATTTATTTGTTTTGCAATGCTTCACGATATAACTTGAATGTTATCATATTCATTTATTGAAATTAAAATTAATTAGTATGTGGTTGTTCTAATCTCAAACTTGAGACCTTGAAAATGTAACACATTAAATAATTATTGGGAATTGGGACAGCCTGATCTTGCTCAACATTAAAAGATTAGTCTTTATTTGGACCATTAATAGGATTATCATATTAGTCTTTAATTACACCATTAATAGATGGAGATAAACGAGTCATTCTATTAACGAAAGCGATAAACAAATAAAAATAGAAGATTTGTTTTGATATGAAATGGATGTATCTATCATAAAATATGACAAAGGGTATTCATGATCAAGTAGATTCAACAATACCATTGTTGTATAATTTTTTATTTTAAATTTTCCGTCGATACTTGTGGATTCAAGGGCATAAGAAGGCGAATCCCTTTTATTGTTCAAACCACAGCGAAAATAATACTATTCGAGCAATAATAGATTAAGGTATGCATTGAGCATAAATTATGGTAAAAGTGTATTGATCTTGAAAGAAATGCAACATTGCAAATTATTTGTAGATGTGGTACATTATTAAGTTTTGTACGCAATGTAATCCTTGTGTCACATTATGGCTATAGCCCATAGCCCTTAAAAATGTGTATAAGTTCTATTTCAAAATGCAATAACTTTAATAATGATAGTAGTAAAAATCGTCTAAATAATGAAATGACATTATCATATTATTGAAAAAAGTTTAAATTAAAGATAAATGATCTATTTAGTCACTAAATTATTTATTTAATTTTATTCTGATTAACTCTATTTTTTTAATTCAATAATTGTTTTTTTGTAATGTTTGCATTATTATAAAAGTCAATTTTTGTTAAAATTTTGTAAACTATCCAACTTCAGTTGAAGAGTTTATTTCTATTTTTAACATAACCAAACAATGAGAAAAAAAAACATGTAGGAATGTTACAATTGATTCTAAACAATGTTAGCTTAAGCCCCATAAATTCAAAGATTTGTTTGGTACTATACAATCAAATTTTTATTTTAACACATTTATCTCTTTATTATTAGCATTGTTTTGTTTTCGATCCCAATGCAAAAAAAAATGATTTTATTTTGCTTGAAAAATCTAAAAAAACAGTCAACTTTACGACAAATATAATTTTTCGGGAAAGCCCTTGGTTGAATTGAGTAATCGATGTTATAAGTAATTGAAATCACATATACGGAGAGTGATGGCGGCGGCGACGTTTGAGGCACCGACGGTGCATGGTGGTGGAAAGTGACATTTAAGGCACCAACGTTTGAGGCACATGTGAGGATGATAAGTTGTTGTTGGTAATGGCATGATATGAAGATGATTTAAATTGATCGATTTATAAATGTGAAAGGTTAATTTTGTAAAATTGTTTATATAGGATCAAAGTAAAAAATGTAAGTATAGAAGGTTAAAATTGATATAAACCTAATCAAAAGAAAGCCACACTGGTTTTGTTGTTACCGATTTATGACAGGTGCCTTGGTTAACACCAAAATAAAAATTTAGTGATCATTGTAGCTTATCATCATCCTGAAAAGGCCCAGTAGACCCAGACACGATTTTTCTCTTAAAATATCTTCTCTTTTCTCTCTAAAATCTTAGATCTATTTTTAGGTTTTTGGGGTGGTGTCGCTCTTGGTTTAAGCGGCAGCCACCCTCACTCCTCTCTTTCCTTCCCTTTCTCCTTCTCTTTTTCCTTTTTTTGCCTCGTCTCTCTTTTTCTACACTCCCTTTCCACTCTAGTTCACGATGTTTCGGTCATTTTTTGGTCACATTGTTGTGGAGCTTCTCCCCCGGGTGCCCAAGGTTCTAATCGAGCCCTGTTTTTGTGTGAGGTTGTGGGTTCGCGGACGAGATGAGGTTAACGCCTTGCCTTTGGGACTACTCGATCTTTTTGACGGTGGCCCGGTCTTTTATCGTTCTCGGTTATTGATTAGTCTCTACCACCTCTTTCGTCCTTCTCTAGTTCATCGACAATTTTATACCCTGGTGTTGCGTGTAAAAGAGTCTATCGCAATTGTAGTGCAAGTGTACACGACGCAAGTAGTAAAGTGATACGAAGTATCGGATATCGTCTCCACAGGGATTGGGCTAATAGCTTCACCTTGATTCACTGCACAAAGTAAAGAAAATAATTAAGAAAGATGTCACGAAAATAATAAGGAAAATTGTAAATAAAATAATTGAAATATCAAGATAGAGAGAATGGGCTGGTATTGAATTGCTCGGTAGTGCAGGTATTGGATTGCTTAGAAACTCCAATTCTGTCGTTGTGCCCGTCGTCGACAGCACCTGTCGCGGCGGCTGTCCGTTAGCTGTCGCGGCAGCGATCACACCAACTCCGTACTTCAAGTTTGGCAAGAATCCCAGATCTGCCTTGGCCTATCCCTAGGTCCAAGTCTGTCGATGATCACGTCTTTGATGATACCTCCCGGCGTGAATCGAAGGATGAACACCGATGTGTATGAATTCTTCTTTAGCCACTTAACCTTGCCCTATCCCTAGGCACAAGATAGTTCAACTATAAACTAGAGAACTTGCTCTTACTTCTTTCGTATACTTAATTCTCTCGATGCTACGTAAATGGATAACCTCACAATGCTCTCCCGATGCTCTTGCAAGATATTAATAACCAAAATAAGAGAACTTGAAGTTTATTTTATTGAACTGAAAATTCTTAAAACAAAACAACCCTTGCAACTACTTTACAAAACAACCCGTAGCCCTAGGGGGAATTTAGAACATGTCGGTGACGGGTAAACGGCAGGGGGTTTAGGTTTCGGTTATGGGGTATTCGATGATGCCTCCTAGGTTAAATCTATGCCCTTATATAAGCTTTGGGCTCAAGTCTTCTAAGGTAACAAGGATTACAACTTTAATTAAAAGTAAGATTCTAATAAAGAATAAATCTCTAAGGATTCCTACTTTGCAGCCGCCATCCTTGTTTCTAAGAATTTCCTCTCCTTGAGCTTTGGCTTGACATATCTTTTGATCCGGGGCTTGGAAAAATATGTGGCTTTCACACGACAGACGAGCAGATTTTTCTCTATCTATCGAGGTCCACTTTACTTTTCCTCTTCATAAGTCTGCTGTCACCATACTGTCACGACAGGTCCATGGCAGCTTCGTCTTCTTCGTCTGCTTGTCCAGTTCAGCTCTCCTGCTTCTCTGCCCTGCGCCTGCCTTCAACGTCTACTATGGCAGATACCTGCAAAAATAGCCATCTTTTAGTAGAATCCGTGCTTTTAATTCATTTGTGATGTTTTACTGAAAACTAACCTAAATGCAATGCAATGATGCTTGAATGCAGCATAAATATGGGTTAAAAAGTGTGTAAATAATAGAACTTTTACACACTCAACACACCCTCAAACTCAAGTTTTTGCTTGCCCTCAAGCAATTAAGATTAAAAGAAAAATGAAAATTTTTGTGTTGGCCTTCAAACAATGAACTGTCCCTTACCCGTCGCTCATTCTCTATGGCGGCAGCAACCTGTCGGAAAGGTTAGGATTTGTCCAGAATCTCCCTATAGCTCTCGTGCAGTGTGTGCATGCTTGTGAACAGTTATATGCTAAGACTCTTAGTTTCACTAGAATATTCAACTTCTTAACTCGAATTTTTATGCCAAAGTTTATTTTTTTAGAAAGCACATTTTCATGCTTCTTTTCTTCTATTTTCAAGCTAAGTTTTTCTAGAGCCAGTTTCGGGCACCTCTAGGTTTTTGATTTTCTTTTGCTAAACTTCTTTCCTAGAGCCAGTGTTAGGCACCTCTAGGGGCTATTCAAGTTCTAAGCTTCCTATTCTAGTTTGGCTCAAAGAAATCTAAGCAATATAACAGTCACAAAGGTGTTTAAATTTTTAGAACTATAGAAAGGCTCTAAACTTCTCCTTAAACTGTCCTAAAGATGCTGCCACGACAGAGCTGTCATGACAGGTAAGCTAACTTCACAGTTTTAAGCCAACAGTTTAAGTTTTCTGATTTTTTTTAAGAGAAATTAAATAAATAAAAGACACAACAATTAATGAAAAGATGTACTTAAGACTCCATTAATGATGGAGGGTTGCCACCCCCAAACTCAAGGGTTGCATTGCCCTCAATGCAAAATGACAGAAAAAGATAAAAAAATAAAGAAAAGTACATCACAAAAGATAAAGGCAGGTAGCAATAAGAGGAAAATAAAAACTTAAATTTTCAGTCGCTGTCCTCGCTACTGCTGCTGACACGGATCTGACGGCGGCGTCTGGGATGTGGAGGAGGCTGGGCAGGTTCAGAGGCAGGTGTAGGGGCAGGTTGCTCCACAAGCTGGACATCGGAACTGCTGCCACTGTCCCAACTGCTGCTGGTGGTGGTACTAGCCTTGGGCAGCCGTTTCTTGTCTGCCACGTGTTTAATCCGCTTGACCGGCGTAAATTCTCTCTCTAAATTCATCCGGATCAGCGGGCTGTCATCGGAGGCAGGTCTCTTTGTTCCTCGGGGAGAGGTGTCTGCCGGTGGGCTGCCTACTGCCGTCGGGGCAGGTGATGTGGTGGAGGCAGTAGAGTCGGAATGCGGGGAGGCAGGTGGTGTGGGTGTGTGAACAGGGGTGGGTATATGGAAATAATGGGCAAGAAAAGTAGGGAATTGAACATCGAGAAAATTCAAAGTTTGGGTAATGAAGTTTACCGTCGATTGAGTGAAGTCCCGGATGAAGGTCATCAATCCCATTTGTCTCACCTCTACCCGTTGTAGCGTCTCAAGGAGGAGGGCGGACTGGTCTGTCGGAGCGGTGGCGGCAGCAGGTTCATGGGCAGGCTCCTCTAATGATTCTTCTGGGGAGCCGACTGGGTTGAAAGATGAGACAGGTGTAGCCACAACCAGCTCCATGAGGCTGTTGATGTTGTTGTCTGTCCAGCCTCTGCCCTTCCTTATTTTGTCGGAAGGTTCCTCGGGGACAGCGGCACAACGGCAGAGGGAAGTTATTGTAAACGGCAGGCAGAGGCGGGAGTCGGAACGGAAGGCGCAGTCCAGGATGCTATCCCTCATATATCGGCCCACGTTGATAGGCCTGTCGTGCATGATGGAATGAATGAGGGCGAGCCGCTGCCGGTTGACTGTCGTGTGGTGGGAAGACGGCAGGATACGCTTTTTGATGAAAGTGTTCCAAAGTTTGGCTTCCGGGAGGAGCTTCCCCCTGTTGACGGAGTGGGGGTTCTTCTTGCTGGTTGTCCATGATGTTCCCTCCTCTGTCAACTCCACCATGACAGCATCATAAGCGGCAGCATCGAGGGTGTCGAGAAATTTCTGGTGAGCATCATCATCGGGGCCAAAGAAGAGGCCAAACATGTGGTTGATGCTGTCGGCAGTGAAGGGCACCTTGACATCTCGAACGGTGACAGATGTCGCCGTTTTGCTGTCTATGGCAGCATAGAATTCCCGGACTAATGTGTCATTGAGCTCTGCCGGTTGTTCCGCGAAGTGCTCCCATAGTTGAGCCGTGATAGCCCTTACAATGAACGGCCGGAGTCCCATGTGGGGTGCCTGTCGGATGTACACGAAACCACGTTCCTCCCATAACTCCTTGTTGGCAAAGGGCGTCGCTGCTGCTGAGGAGGATGCTGAGGCAGCACTACGGCGGGTCTGTCTAGTAGACATGTTGGTTGCAAGGGTTGTGAAATCTGAAGAAAGCAAATAAAACTAGAGGAGAAAGCAAAGAAGAATAAGCAGAAGTGAGAAAAAATGAAAATGAGAATGAGGTTTTATAGCGGTCGAGTAGCTGCCCATTTAATGCTGCAACGGCAGGCGGGAATAGCGGGGCGGCAGATTAGATGTAGCGTGTCTGACGCGTCAGACACGCATTTATGCGTCTGTTACGCGTCTGCCGCACGCTTCTGCGTCTGCCATGTCAGTCTGTTGACAGCCTGTCATATCCGTCCGCGGCGGCAGCCGAAACGACAGGTTTCCATAAATGGGCTTTATTGGGCTAATGGATGGGCGGTGGGCTTGGGTCACTTCCCCTTTTCTTCTTGACTCCTTTATTTCCTAAAAACTGAAATTAGAAAAACAAAACATTATTCGAATAAAATAAACCTAATTTCCTAATAAATAATAATAAATAATAAAATAAATAAAAATAAAAATTAGGTTAAATTAGGGATGCCTTGTGGGGCATCACCTAAAGTAACCACTTCCTGTATTCCTGGGGCTTCAGTCCCCTGATAATGCTTGAGGCGCTGTCCATTGACTTTGAATTGGTGCCCGTCTTTTAATGACTGAATTGTGATGGCACCATGGGGAAAAACTTGTATCACTTGGAATGGGCCAGACCATCTAGACTTTAGCTTTCCTGGGAAGAGTTTAAGTCTAGAATTAAATAACAACACAAGCTGCCCTGGGCAGAACTGTCGTGGCAGCAGTTTCTTGTCGTGCCACTTCTTAGTCTTTTCTTTGTAGATCCTTGCGTTGTCGTAGGCCATTGTCCGTAATTCTTCAATCTCGTTCAGATCTAATAACCTTTTCTGGCCTGCCTTGTCCAAGTCCATGTTCACTGCCTTGATTGCCCAATATGCTCTGTGCTCAATCTCGACAGGCAGATGACAGGTTTTTCCATAAATCAACCGGTATGGAGACATGCCCAATGGAGTTTTAAAGGCTGTCCTGTATGCCCATAATGCATCATTCAGAAGTACAGACCAATCTTTCCTAGTTGGCTTAACCATCTTTTCAAGAATGTTCTTCACTTCCCTATTAGATATCTCAGCTTGTCCATTGGTCTGTGGGTGGTATGCTGTCGCGATCCTGTGCTTGACACCATATTTCTTCAAAGCGACAACAATTACCCTATTATCAAAATGCCTCCCTTCATCACTGATAATTGCCCTAGGGATGCCAAATCTAGAAAAAATGTTTTTGTGCAAAAACTTTTGGACCGTCTTGGCATCATTCTTTTGAGTGGTGATTGCTTCAACCCACTTGGAGACATAATCCACTACTAGGAGGATGTACAAATTTCCACATGAAGATGGAAAAGGTCCCATAAAATCAATCCCCCAAACGTCGAAGATCTCGACTTCTAGAATGTTCTGCAGTGGCATCTCGTTTCTCCTCGAGATGTTACCTGTCCGCTGGCACCTGTCACAGTTCTTATAAAAGTCCTGTGCATCTTTATATAGTGTCGGCCAGTAGAACCCTAACTGCAGCACCTTGCCAGCAATTTTATTGCCTCCTAAGTGACCTCCATATTGTGAAGCATGGCAATGATGGAGAATGTCTTCTTGCTCTTCTTGTGGTACACACCTCCTTATAACCTGATCTGCGCACATTTTGAAAAGAAGAGGTTCGTCCCAATAATAATGCTTAACATCATTTTGGAACCTCTTCCTGGCTTGATAATTAAGATCAGAAGGTAATATTCCGCTAACTATAAAATTAACGAAATCAGCATACCAGGGAAGGTTAGAAGACTTACCTGCCGCCATGGCTGTCGCGACAGCGATTGCGGCAGCAAAGAGCTGCTCATCTGGGAAGGTCTCCAGTATGTTTGTCTCATCGATTGGTAGACTCTGTCCCTTCTCCAACCTCGACAAGTGGTCTGCCACCTGATTTTCTGTCCCCTTTTTGTCCTTGATCTCAAGGTCGAACTCTTGTAATAGCAATATCCATCGTATCAACCTAGGTTTTGCGTCCTTCTTTGCGAACAAATACTTGAGGGCAGAATGGTCGGTGTGTATTATTACTTTCGTCCCAAGTATGTAGGAACGAAACTTGTCGATGGAGAACACCACAGCTAACAGCTCCTTTTCTGTGGTGGTGTAGTTCACTTGGGCGTCATTTAACGTCTTGCTGGCATAGTATATGACGTGAAACAGCTTATCTTTGCGTTGCCCAAGTGCTGCCCCGACAGCATAGTCACTAGCATCACACATAATTTCAAATGGCTGTGTCCAGTCTGGTGGCTGTACTATGGGGGCTGTCACTAGCTTTTCCTTCAGAACCTTGAATGCTTCAGTACATTCCTCATTAAAGTCAAAGGGTCGGCTCTGCTCTAAGAGATGGCATAGAGGCTTCGTGATTTTCGAGAAATTTGCAATGAATCTCCGATAAAAACCTGCATGCCCTAAAAAACTCCTAATGCCCTTGACTGTGGTTGGTGGCGGCAGCTTCTCTATGACTTCTATCTTGGCCCTGTCGACTTCTATCCCACGGCAGCTAATCTTATGGCCAAGGACTATCCCTTCGTCCACCATAAAATGGCATTTTTCCCAATTCAACACAAGATTGGTTTTTTCACATCTTTCAAGTACCTTTTGAAGATTGCCGAGGCAGCTCTCAAAATCGTCTCCAAAGATGGAAAAATCATCCATGAAAATCTCAAGGAAGTCCTCTACCATGTCGGAGAATATAGCCATCATGCACCTTTGGAAGGTGGCAGGTGCGTTACAGAGGCCGAACGGCATCCTCCTAAATGCATATGTTCCGTAGGGGCATGTAACAGTCGTCTTCTCTTGATCCTCCGGTGCAATAGCAATTTGGTTATAACCTGAATAACCATCAAGAAAACAATAGTAAGGCTTACCCGCTAATCTATCAAGCATTTGATCAATAAAGGGTAAAGGAAAGTGGTCCTTTCGGGTAGCTTTGTTAAGCTTCCGATAGTCCATACAAACCCTCCAACCGGTCACAGTCCTGGTTGGGATTAACTCATTGCTCTCGTTGGTTATCACGGTCATTCCTCCTTTCTTTGGAACGCATTGCACCGGACTCACCCATTTGCTGTCGGAGATGGCGTAAATAATACCAGCATCTAACCATTTAATTATCTCTTTATGCACTACCTCCTTCATCGCAAGGTTTAACCGCCTTTGGGCATCAATAGTCGGCTTATGATCTTCCTCTAGGATGATTTTGTGCATGCATATCGCCGGACTAATGCCTTGAATGTCTGCTATCGTCCATCCAATCGCCTTTTTGTGCTGCCTTAACATGTCGATCAGCTGCCGTTCCTGTTCCTGCGGCAGCTTAGCAGAGATGATTACGGGCAGTGTGTCATTGGAACCAAGATAAGCATATTTAAGCTGCCCTGGCAGGGGCTTAAGTTCTAAGACAGGTGGTTCAACAGTAGATGGCTTTTGGATCAAATGGTTATCCGAAGTTTGAGGCGGCGGCGACGTTTGAGGCACCGACGGTGCATGGTGGTGGAAAGTGACATTTAAGGCACCAACGTTTGAGGCACATGTGAGGATGATAAGTTGTTGTTGGTAATGACATGATATGAAGATGAGCTAAATTGATCGATTTATAAATGTGAAAGGTTAATTTTGTAAAATTGTTTATATAGGACCAAAGTAAAAAATGTAAGTATAGAAGGTTAAAATTGATATAAACCTAATCAAAAGAAAGCCACACTGGTTTTGTTGTTACCGATTTATGACAGGTGCCTTGGTTAACACCAAAATAAAAATTTAGTGATCATTGTAGCTTATCATCATCCTGAAAAGGCCCAGTAGACCCAGACACAATTTTTCTCTTAAAATATCTTCTCTTTTCTCTCTAAAATCCTAGATCTATTTTTAGGTTTTTGGGGTGGTGTCGCTCTTGGTTTAAGCGGCAGCCACCCTCACTCATCTCTTTCCTTCCCTTTCTCCTTCTCTTTTTCCTTTTTTGCCTCGTCTCTCTTTTTCTGCACTCCCTTTCCACTCTAGTTCACGATGTTTCGATCATTTTTTGGTCACATTGTTGTGGAGCTTCTCCCCCGGGTGCCTAAGGTTCTAATCGAGCCCTGTTTCTGTGTGAGGTTGTGGGTTCGCGGACGAGATGAGGTTAACGCCTTGCCTTTGGGTCTACTCAATCTTTTTGACGGTGGCCCGGTCTTTTATCGTTCTCGGTTATTGATTAGTCTCTACCACCTCTTTCGTCCTTCTCTAGTTCATCGACAATTTTATACCCTAGCATGATGATTTAGTAGGATTTCTTGCTACATCTCTACCAACGTTTTCATCATTCTACGACAACAGAAGCATCTATGCAGGTTTCAAGATTGGTAGCTAATTTGGTGTTCTTGGTCTCTCTCTCGTCGGAGCTTGCTTCCCCTTTGTGCTACAGTGTTTGCTCTTCCCATGCCCCGTCGTGTTTTTCTCTGCTTGTGTCTTGTGATCTACTGTTTGCCTTGTGTTTTTTTATTTTGTTTCCTGAATGTTTGTTCTTTATGGTTGCTTGTTGTTTTCTCTTCTTTCTTTCCCATGTATTTGTATTCTTCTTCTATGTATGTTTGTTTTATGTTGAATTAATGTCGTCTTTAATTCAAAAAAAATTATGAAAATTATATATTTGTATAAATGTTTATAGAGTTAGGATTCACAAAAATTTAATTACTTTTATACCTTTTTAAATTGTTTGGACAATGATAAATAAATGACTAAAATTATTATTTTTTTTGTGATAATCTTTACATTTTTTACTGTTAATTTTTGCTATTCATTTAACTTCATTCAACTGTCCAAAAAGGTAGTATAAGAGGATTATATCTCATGTTTATATATTTATAGCTATACATTAAAATTGTCCCACTGACTGGAGTTTGCGCCACAACCTACTTTCTCTCTATAAAGCACTACAATTTTTTTCTTTGTCAATTTTATTTAGTCAACGGCGGTACTAATTTTAATGTTGGTTGTCGACTGTTGTTTTTTTTAGTTTTTAATAAGAATAACTCTGCCTTTGTGGCATGTTTTTCTCTATCTTCGTGATACGTTTATCTCAGTCTTTTGGCACATTTTCGTCTTCTTTTTTGGTCATTTGGTCGTTCTTTTATTTTATATTTTCTTAGGGTTGAATTTGACGACACCACGATTGATCAAGATGATGCCTATTTGTAGTCTTGTTGATCTTTCCTGTTTTGGACCCTCGGATAAAATTTAGATATGCAGTTTGTGTTCGTGGATTGCTTCTCACGATGCTCGGCTCTGATTTGCGGTTCTCGGTGGTATTTTAATAGCTAAATCCCTTTTGTAGTTCGTTTTTCGATGCAGACAGATTTGTTCGTATCTATTTTTTGTTCGAGTCTTTGGTTGGGTTAAAACCTTTTTTATGTATGGTCCTTGTATGATCATAAGTGGCTAGTTTCTCGTGTCAATGTTATAGGGAATGTCCAAATTATGTATTAAGTTTCTTGTATGATCATTAGTGATCATTGTAACTTATCATCATCCTGAAAAGGCCCAGTAGACCCAGACACGATCTCTCTCTTAAAATATCTTCTCCCTTCTCTCTAAAATCCTAGATCTATCTTTAGGTTTTTGGGGTGGCGCCGCTCTTGGTTTAAGCGGCAGCCACTCTCGCTCCTCTCTTTCCTTCCATTTCTCCTCCTCTCTCCCTTTCTTTGCCTCGTCTCTCTTTTTTTGCACTCCTTTTTTCGCTCCAGTTCGCGGTGTTTCGGTCATTTCTTGGTCACATTTTTGTGAAGCTTCTCCCTCGGGTGCCTAAGGTTCTAATCGAGCCCCCTTTTTGTGTGAGGTTGTGGGTTCGCGGACGAGATGAGGTCAACACATTGCCTCTGAGTTTACTCAGTCTTTTTGGCGGTGGCCCGGTCTTTTGTCGTTCTCAGTGACTGATTGGTCTCTGCCTCCTCTTTCGTCCTCCTCCAGTTCATCGACAATTTCATACCCCGACGTGATGATTTAGTAGAATTTTTTGCTGCATCTCTACCAACATTTTCATCATTCTACGACAACAACAACATCTATGCAGGTTTCAAGATTGGTACATGACTTGGTGTTCTTGGTCTCTCTCTCGTCGAAGCTTGCTTCCCCTATGTGTTGGGGTGTTTGCTCTTCCCATGCCACGTCGTGTTTTCCTCTGCTTGTGTCTTGTGATATGTTGTTTGCCTTGTGTTTTTTATTTTGTTTCTTGAATGTTTGTTCTTTATGGTTGCTTGTTGTTTTCTCTTCTTCCTTTCCCATGTATATGTTTTCTTCTTCTATGTATGTTTGTTTTTATGTTGAATTAATGTCGTCTTTAGTTCAATTTTTTTTATGAAATTTATATATTTGTATATATGTTTATAGAGTCAGGATTCACTTAAATTATGTAAAATTCAATTACTTTTATACCTTTTTTAAATTGTTTGGATGATGATAAATAAATGGCTAAAATTATTATTTTTTCTTTGTGATAATCTTCACATTTTTACTGTTAATTTTTACTATTCATTTAACTTCATTCAGCTGTCCAAAAAGGTAGTATAAGAGAATTATATCTCATGTTTATATATTTATAACTATACGTTAAAATTGTCCCATTGATCGGAGTTTGCGGCACAACCTACTTTCTTTCTATAGGGCACTACAATTATTTTCCTTTTTCAATTTTATTTAGTCGACGACGGTACTGATTTTTTTTTTCAATTTTATTTGGTCGTCGACTGTTTTTTTTTTAGTTTTTAATAAGAACAACTCTGCCTTTGTGGCATGTTTTTCTCCATCTTCGTGACACGTTTATCTCAGTCTTTTGGCACTTTTTCGTCTTATTTTTTGTTCGTTTGGTCGTTCTTTTTATTTTATATTTTGTTAAGGTTGAATTTGACGACACTATGATTGATTAAGATGATGCTTATTTGTAGTCTTGTTGATCTTCCCTGTTTTGGACCCTCGGATCGAATTTAGATACACAATTTGTGTTCGTGGATTGTTTCTCATGATGCTCGGCTTTGATTTGCGGTTCTTGGTTGTATTTCAATAGTTAAATCCATTTTGTGGTTCGTTTGTCGATGCAGTCAAATTTGTTCGTATCTATTTTTTGTTCGAGTCTTTGGTTGGGTTGAAACCTTTTCCATGTATGACCCTTGTATGATCATAAGCGGCTAGTTTCTTGTGTCAATGTTATAGGGAATGTCCAAATTATGTATTAAGTTTACGATGATAGTTGTAAACTTTTATTGTAATTTTGAATATTTTCTCCTTTTAATAAGACTAGCAACTTTATTTAAAAAAAGGTAGTCTCACTGACTATTAGTTGGTCTAACAAGATAACATGTTAGGTCCTTAAATAAAATTAGAGATTCAAATCTTAGCATTGTAGTTAGAGCAAATTGATTGAAAGGATCCCATAATAAACTTCTATAATATATTATTCGATTTAAATCAGTCGTTTCATATATGGCAATCATATAAAACATGATCTGCAATTCAACTTTAAATGTGAATAATTTTTAGATAGACATAATATGTAATGTATATAAATTTTATTTTGAGGGATATGCTATTTTGAAACATTTAATTAAGAATAACAATATATAAATAGCTAATAAATGCATTTGATTTTCTTTTACTTGTATTTTAAGCGTTATAATTTTACAAATAATTTTTTACACATAGCTAATTAATTGAATATTCTTGTTATTTTTTAAGATTTTTTATAAGGAAAAATGTTATATTAATTAGTTTATTAATGTATATTTTGATGCAATTTTAAAATTGATATTATGTTCACATTATTTATTTTAATTATTTCAATTGTTTATAGTGCGTGTTCTAAATTATCTCATATTTAACATATTGTACACACACGCGCATGCGCGCACGCGCACGGACACACAAACACATATATATCACATGAAAATTTTCGTACATATACTTGGGCACATTACACGTGTTGTGTTTATTTTATTTTCGTAATATAAATTTTTTATGTAATTTGAGATGATTATTCATAATAACAAATAACTTTAATATTCGTATTATGTTTCAACTAATTCTATGTTTCACACAATTTTTCATAATAATTCAATTTATATATAAAACATATATTATATTGTATCCATATTATTCTTCGTGTGATAGAAGTATTATAAATTTAAATAATTTTTATATATCAATGGTCTATTTTATGTAGATTATAACTCCTTTATATTTGTGTAACGTGCATATGGATTCTCATAACATCATGACTATGTATTTTAATTATTTTATGTTTTTTTATTAATATCTTAAAATAATTCAATTTTAATTTTAAATATAAATTCATTTACTTCAAAAGCACATTATTACACATACTATATAAATCCATAAATAATTATATGTATGATTCAAAACTTTATTTTTGTATTCCAGAAACTAAGCGATGATATTCTGTAATAGGAGTACAAAATTTTATAAAAAACATGAAAATCCTTTTAATATTAGCATACTAATGATGATATATTAAAACAAATAACGTCTGATATTTCAGATTGTTAGGTGCCGTGTTATTTGTATTCATAATTCTAATGGCAGATTTGTACAAACAGGTGTTGTGGTGTAGTTGGTTATCACGTCAGTCTAACACACTGAAGGTCTCCGGTTCGAGTCCGGGCGACGCCAATGCTGTTATTTTCTTTTTGTAGCCTTTTCGTCATCCTACTCTTCAAAAAGGAGAAAAAGATAACAAACGCCGTTGCCGGGGATCGAACCCGGGTCACCCGCGTGACAAGCGGGAATACTCACCACTATACTACAACGACTTAGTTGATACATGATTTACTATATTATTTATGAAACTATTAGATGCAGGGTACTATGGACATCTAGATTGGACCGATGATATGGGTTCAAAGGGTGGCAAACTTCTGCATATTGGAGTTTTAGTGATAAAAGTAAAAGAGTTCTAAAAGTTTAGAGACTAAAAGTGTAGTTTACCCTAAAATATATTCAATCATATAAATTATAAAAAGAATATTTGTAAAAAAATCCAATATGATACTCGTACTTTCACCATATATTTAATGTGGCACCTGCATTTTTAAAATGTTCAATATAATACTTTATTCTTTTACAAAGTGTCAAATATTATATTTTTACTTTGATAAAATGTCTAATCTGACACTTGTACTTTTAAAATGTCAAATTTAGTACCTATATTCTGTCAAAAATGTCCAATATAATATATGAACTATCATTCTTGTATTATGATGATACTTGTGTCAACACCATTAGTAAGTGTAGTACATGTACTATTATTTCATGCATTTTATGGTACTTGAGTTAAAACCATTGATAAGTATCTAATCAATCAATGAAAATTCACATGTACTATAATAATACATTGAATGATAGTTCAAGTATCACATTAGATATTTTGACAAAGTACAAGTATCACATTAAACATCTTAAATGTAAAGGTACTAGATTAGATATTTTATCAAAGTAAAAGTATTATATTAATTCACATGTAATAGAATTTTAGTTTAGATGGTTACAAAATAAAAATAAGTAATATGGAGATCCATGTTCAATCGCTTTGTCTACAAGATATGTGTGCATTGTCAAATGGTTAAGAATATGTATGAACGTATACTGCATTGTAATCACATTTAAACTATTCTAAAAAAATATGCATCCGCCTTATTATGTGTTTTTACCTAAATATCATCATTAAAAAATATTTATCAAAATAAAATCTTCCTATAATTAATTCATGAAATGCCACCATTTATTGACACAGACCCATGGTGTGTCATGTCACTCGTGTCTTTTGCAAGATACATTTAACATAGTGAGCTTTTGTCCTATATAACAGTCTAATCAACATAAAATTGTCAATTTACGTGAAAGAGATGTTTCGGGAGGTTCTGCGGTACGGCGCCTAGTATGCGGCTAATATACGGCGTAACCGGCTAGGGCGGTGACCGGTTAAAGATCATGTTTCCGGTAAAAGTTACCGATTATGTTGATCCGAATATCCATATAATCGGTAGCGCCGAATTTGTTGTTAAGTTGGAGCGGATGGGGACTCGGACATTTGGACTATAACAAAACCGGTAAAATTACCGGTTATGCTGATCCGAATTTCAATATATTCGGTAGCGCCTAATTTGTTGTTTATTTCGAAAGTATCCATACTTGATAAATCATTATCGATACTTTTTGAATACCAATGTAACCGCGGTTGAAAAAAAATGTCGAAAATATCGATATTTTTTTAAGAGCGTGCACAAAAGAATCGGTACAATAAAAAAAATTCTACATAACCGGTTACATTATTAATTCATATAATCTAACCGGTAAATCTTACCGGATATATTGTTTGGTTTCGATACGTTTTTTAAGAACGTGTGGAAAAGAATCGGTACAATAGAAAATATGAAAACATAACCGATTACATTATTAATTCATATAATGTAACCGATAAATCTTTACCGGATTTATGTTTGGTGTCTAAAGAATCGACACAATTCAAAAACGTATCGAAACTTTGGGGAATTGTATCGATTATATATATCATAATGATATAACCGGTTAAAAGTATCTATTCTCCGGATTTTTCCCACTCGCCTTTGTATTGGTTGCATTTACAGAAAACCTAAGAGAGGAGAGTATTTGAAATCGACCCGAGTTTGGTTGCTGTGAAATCGACCCGAGTTTGGTTGCATTTACAGAAAGCCTAATTTGTTGTATCAGAATCGAAAGGAAAGGTTTAGGGTTTGGGGACTTTGAAGTAAAAGGTATGTTGTCGAAACCCTAGTTTTTTGGTAATGTAGTATTGGGTGGTTGGGGATAATGTTTTGGGTTTAGTGATGTTGAAGTAAAATCGGAATTTGGATCGATATAGGTCGAAATTGTGTAAATATATTTAGGAAATAAATATCGGTACTTTGTTCTGAGAACTTATCGGTAGAAATTAATAATGTCGGTAGAAATTATATATCGATACTTTTGTCAGAAAACTGAAGCGAGATGGGTTCTAAGGATCATGAAGATGTTGTTCAAGATGAGACTGAAATGATTCAAATGGAGGCGGAGAGAGTAGATAGGGAGGAAAATCCGAAGAAACCAAAGGGTAGATTTCTGTACTTCTAGTAAGTAGAAATTGTGAAATAATTAATCTGTAAATTGTAATTGGATGAAAGTATTTAAGAACATTTAAACTTTCCTATCATGACAGTTTTGAAGAATTGCAGAGGATGAGGGATTGTGGGACTTACACTGTCGGTTCGGTATGTAAATTGAAATTATAGTGAATATATTGGAGGTTGAATATTTTGATTGTTTATGGTTTATGCATAATTTGCAGGTGAGAGATGTGGTGGTGAAAAAATGGTACACGATGAGTGAAACTGAGAAGCAACCATTCAACATGTTGTCTCTAATTGCTAGAGAAAACTATGGGGCGAAGAAGAAGAAGAAGTATTCATTATAGTTGTAAATATTTTGATAAATGGTATATAAAAACTCTGACATTATATGAATATTATTTACATAGGAAGTGTCGACTAGGTGTAGCATAAAACGAGTGCACCACATAGTAGAGGAGTTGAAAGCGAAGGGTAAATCAAATCTGTTGGAAGAAATTGGGTTTGGATCTCTTATTGGGATTCAGGACCGACCAATTCGGAGGGAATTGTGTCGGTTGTTGATGGGAGATTTTGATTTGCAGAAGTGTGATGTGCGATACGGAGAATATTCATTTCATTTTAGTGTCCGAATTGTTGAAGCCGTATTGGGGCTACAAAATAAAGGCCAGAGTGTGGATGAAGTTATAAAGAGGGAGGATTGGAAATTACTTGTGCAGAAGTATGGCCTAACGTCTAATGTGTCATTTGCTACACTTGAGGACGAAATAAAAAGCGGCAAGTATGAAGGGGATGATCTGAAGGCCCGGGTACTATTGTACATTGTCGGAGTATTCCTTTGTCCAACGAGTGATTCATCCTCGAGCAAGGATAGTATGAAGTTATTGGTAAGTGGTCCGAAAAGGACTTCATTTTTAAAAAAATTTGACACTGACATTCACTCCTAATTTGAATGTAGGTTGTTGGGGATTTTGATCGTCCGAGAGTTTTAAACGATCTCATAAATCACGATTGTAATAGAAGGAGAGCGAAGTTCACAACTGCTTGCTTGGGACGTATGAAAAAATAATTATGTTACCATAATTTTTCCCACTATGTAAATGATGATATCATAGTTAGTTTGTTGTAAATTATGTTAACATATTAGCTTACTCTTGTAAAAATATCATACTTATTTTCCTTTAGGAAACAATTGTCGATACTCTTGTAAAAATATCGAAACTTTTATACGAAATATATGTATCCTTAGATTAACAATCCCCTTTAAAATCGATAGTTTTTTTTCCTTCATTATTAAATTATCGAAACCTTTTGACACAAACGGACTGCCATAGCTTACTGGAATTAAAGTGTCGATACTTTTCTGCCGTAATGAGTAAAAATATCGAAACTTTTATACGAAATATATGTATCCTTAGAGTAACAATCCCCGACAAAATCGATACTTTTTTTCCTTCATTATTAAATTATCGATACTTTTTGACACAGACGGACTTGCTTAGCTTACTGGAATTAAAGTGTCGATACTTTTTCTGCCGCTTTGAGTAAAATATCGATACCTTTATACGAAATATATGTATCCTTAGAATAACAATCCCCGACAAAATCGATACTTTGTTTCCTTCGTTATTAAATTATCGATACTTATAATCTAAATCGGAAATTTAGGCGGGATTTCTATTTAAACCAGCACTTAACTTAAATCAAACATCCATTTAGGAATTTTATCGATACTATTGCAGAGATCTCTTCAACTCCAACGACGATTACCACCGTTCAGAGAAATTGCACCGTTCAACCTGGGTAAAATCAACACCGACGAGGACGATTACTACGATCATATTTACAGGTTAGTAAAAGTGACTGATTTTGCGTACTTTAGGGTTAGGGTT
The DNA here is from genome assembly GCA_958450335.1 of Hibiscus tridactylites. Classification (NCBI taxonomy): domain Eukaryota; kingdom Viridiplantae; phylum Streptophyta; class Magnoliopsida; order Malvales; family Malvaceae; genus Hibiscus; species Hibiscus tridactylites. The sequence continues at coordinate 55,993,144 of OY288268.1, read as the reverse complement.
TTGCACGATTATGGAGTAACCGATCCTCTTCTGCATATAACAGTTGTAATGGCACCCAAAAAAGGGGCACTCAAACGAAAGAGAGCTTCTGCTTCGAAGACAAAGTCATCTTCGAAATCAAGGTCTGCTAGTCAAGTAAGTTCAAGTTCTTCTGAAGAAAATTTGTCTTTTGAATCGCAAAACTTTAGAAGCACCGATGACAAACTGACATATGATAGCAATTTCAAAACAAGGAAGATTCGTCCAAAACGTGTTATTGACTTGAACTTCTTCTTCGATGAGAAAAACAAATTTGGGTTTAAAGATACATTTACAGATTGGGGGTGGCTTGAACTGCTTGGTGTAGAACCAAAATATTACCCCAATCTTGTTAGAGTTTTCTATAGTAATGCAAAATTAGACCGACAGCCTGGTACGGGAAAAATATTAGGATTTACGACTCATGTCATGGGTAAGGACATATATATAGATGCGTCATCTATTGCTGCTGGTATAGGAGTGAAGAATGTAGGAGATTCCGATGAACATGTTTTAGATCCTACCATGAAACGTGTGGATCGGAATACTCCCACTCGCCTTGGTGCGGAGGGCAGATTGTTCCACTTTCTTGTCAGTTGGTTTCTTCGGCCGTCCGGTGGGAAATTTTCACAAATTCGAGATATTGATTACTGGTGGTTGTCTAAATATGAATCAAGAACCGCTCCAAACATAGCAAAACTGATATATGAGACAATTCTACATATAGTGAAGAAGGGTGCTTCCATTACAACCTCACTACCATATGGATGCATAATTTGCCATATATTGAGGAAGGAATGAGTGCAATTCAATCTTGACTACCCTCTTCGACTATCCAGGAAGATCGACATGATTACCTTGACAAAAGCGGGATACGATTTTATTGAAAACGTCGGTTGGATAAACAAATGTGTAATTGGAGCGGAACAAGGCAACGACCAAGTGGAGAACGTTGAAGCATAACATCACGAGCGGATGCAAGAAGATGAGATCGAAGGGGTGATTACCATGAAGTCAGTGATGGATTACATGGTTCATTTCCGCGAGCATATGGATGCTCGTTTTGGCGATATTAATGACCAAATCGGCCAAATGCGAGCAGATATTTCCTCACTTCGTGCTGACTTCTCCAACTTCCGTAATCAATGGCTTCAAAGCAAATACAAACCCATAGGTAAAATAACCTTTCAATTTACAATTGACATTCAGTTATTTGACTATTGACATGCTTATAACAGAAGTGGACAATCCAGTGGTGTGTGAAGAGGATAATACGGTGCCTGAAGAGGAGAATGATGAAGAGGTAGGCAGTTCAGATGAGGATGACAATGAAGACCCCAACATATATATTATTTCTGTAACACAGAACAAAAAACTTGTCATTTTTGATGTCAACGGAGTCCTTGCATATTATACAAAACAAACTCCCAGAGGTAATTAAATGTCTGCAAATCTGTTTACGGCTATAAAGAAAAGAATTATGTTTAATTTCCTTTCATGTTGTAGATGTTAAACTGAGGCCAGGTGTAGAAGAATTTATGCAATTTTGTTTAGAGAATTTTGTTGTTGGAATATGGTCATCGAAGTTGAGGTAAGCACCGTTATGATTAAAATTGTTAACATTTAATGTTGACCTCTTAAATAATTTGAAGTTTATCGTGGTAATTGTTCACGATTGCAGGCATAACATTGACCTTGCTCTTACCAAACTACCCGTACAAAAAGAACGATATTTTTTCATCTGGGTAAGATGCTTCTTACATATTGGTAATTGAATTTGTTATGATTCTTACATATTGGTGCTTTACAAGTTACTATTAACAGGATCAAACAAAGTGCATACAGGAAGAGGAATACACCTTCTGCAAAGACTTGCATCAAGTTTGGAACGAGTATCCTCAATTCAAAGAGGAGAATACACTGTTGGTGGATGATTCTTCCGAGAAAATGAGGCATAATCCAGTGAGTAATATTTTTTACATTCAATTTATTAATAACATAATATGCTATTATTTTGTTAATTTATCTTTTCTTTATAGGAATATAGCTACATATGTCCGCCTCCCTATAACCAATCATCTTCCAACGACAATGCATTAGGTATGACAGTTACATATGTGACTAATTCCATTGGTTTATTTATATATTGAAGATGTTGACAGGAGAGTCTGCTAATTTGGGTTATTTTTATATATCCACAGAAAAGGGCGGAAGCATCCGAGAATTTTTCGAAAAGTTGGCGAATGACGAGAGTACTGTACCCGAATTTGTAAAAAATAACCCTTTACACATTTGAATGTTATATCATAATGTTGTATGTAGTCACCATGTCTGTTGATGGGAACTTGCTGTATTCCAAATGTCTTCGTTGCCCTGAGACATAAAGAAGTGATTGATATTAAAATTAACCATAAACAAACACTTGCAGACAATATGTTGTAGAATAGATATAGTAACTTACATTATAATCCTCATCTGCGGGGCCGTAGGACCATTCCGCATCGTTAGCAAAAAAGTCAGTCGAGGTAGATTGTGTAAAAGAATCCAGACCCAGCTTTAATTTAGGACACGTTACTCTGTTATGTCCCTCATTATTGCAGAAAGAGCAACTCCTACTTTTCTTCCGGACTATCTTCTTTTGGACAACTTTTCTCTTTCCTTGTCTTCGTTTAGGGTCGCCAACGCGAACTCCATTATCAACATTTCTTCGTTTACTTGAATCTTTCAAACCGAACGAGTGTTCAAATTCGGCAGTTAGTCTTTTCATCTCATCTCTTGCGGTTATGAAAGATGCATATGTCTTTGATGCAATGTAGCACAAACGACTTGACGTTGCACGTAGGGCCGCGAACCGTGCCATTTGCATAACTTCAGGTGCTACATTGAAGTCAAGGAAACTTGGTGCAGCAGCCTTCGCCTCCTTCGTCCATCGAGTTAGAATCAACGACTTTGGAATACATGTGTAATCCAAGTGCTTCAGAACATGCAGTTGATGGCAACATGGAATTCCTACAGTCTCAAACTTCCTACACGAGCATGTGACGGTTTCCGAGACAACATCAAAATATACGTCAAATCTAATGTTCTTTTCCTTGTACTTTGACAGAACAAAATGTAGAGAGTCATCTGATAAGGATTGAATTTTTTCGTCAATCCGGTACAAAGTCTCCTCTTGAAGTTCTTCTTGGAAGAAACCAAATGATGCTCGCGTATAAATTTGACCAGCATGGCTTTCTAGGTCTGTGAGTTTAGTGATCTGGTAGGGCGTTGTCTGCGAACTTAAGCAATCTGCTTCCAACTCGTTGATACGAATTTTACCAATAGTTTGTTCAATTGTACGAACTACGTCTACATATGTCTTCTTCTTTATCAGGGCACGTCCGAGTGCAGCATTCAAGGACTCGCTTCTTTGTGTGGATCACAAATTGGCAAAGAAATGTAACACCCGTATTTTGGGCCTAGGAGTTAGCCGGGTATTAATTCGAGTTAAATAAAATTTAATTAAAATAATTCAACTTCTAGTAATGACCTATTTGAGCTTAAATAAGAAGGGAGGGACCTCTATCGCGATTTGACCCAAATTTAAAAAGCTAGACAACTTTATAGAAAAGTTGTCATCTTTCTTCCCCCCCATTCCCTCTCCAACACCATTTTCACTAAAACTCTCCCCAAAACCCCTTTTGCTTTGGCTACTTTTCCACTCCATTCTAGCTTCAATTAAAGGTGTTTTTCAAAGGTAATTAAGTTTTCTAAACCTCCTCTTTATTCTCTATCTATCCCTTGTTGTAGATTTCAAAAAGATGGTGTTTTGAAAATTAGGGTTCATAAGAAATTTGGGGTTTTGATGGGGCTTTTCAAATTGTTTTGTTAAATTATGTTGGGGGTTTGTTTAAGCATGATGAAATACACCATATACTTTAATTTGGTTGAATTTTGATAGAAATTCGTAGTAAGGTCTTAGGGCTAGATTTAAGGTTGTAAAACTTGAGTTTTTGGTGGGTTTTGTGTTGAAATTGATGGGCTGTTGGTCTACCTATGGTATGAGAGTGTTTTGGGATGTTTTGGAAGCCATTTGGGGTGTTTGGAAGTGGGTTTTTCAGCAAGGGTTTTGGGAAGCACGAAAATTGAGTTTTGGGAGATTTTGTGACTTGGGGAATTTGTGAAATTTGGTTTATGGTTGTGAAGTGAATTGATAGTTGAGCTTTAGCATTGAATTGTGGTGTAACAAGTGTGTTTTGCTTGGCTAGAAGCAAGGGGAAACGTTGAAGGAGCTTTGGGACCGAATCCGGGTGCGTAGGAGGATTGTTCGATTTGCTAAGGAAGGGCGGTGAGTGGTTTCAACTTGTTTTTAAAGTTTGGTTCGAGTGTGTGTGTGTGGGTGAAGTGTGCTTGGTAAGCCACTTCTAGTTGATTCAAGTTGATAGCTTAGCCTTTGATATCCATGTGCTCTTGTGCTTACTAGCTATACTCTTGATTTGTGGTTAATTGATACTTGTATGTATATCATGATGAGTTGATATGTGGTGAGCATGTATTGTGGTGGATGATGTTTATATATGATGTGGTTATGAAAATTGGCACTAAAAATTACCGGTTGTAAATGATCGATCATTAGGATAGTGTGCACACAAATTGAGTCAAAACGTACGTGGCCTTGATGGCGTTAAGTCATCAAGGAGGAGTACGGTGATGTAGCATTCCACCGGAAGCTTTTATTATATTTCTACGGGATGATGAGTGGAATCCCATCCGTAGGGCATGTGGCGATGAGTGGAATCCCGCACATGCAAGGTCCGGTGATGAGTGGAATCCCACCGAGGTAAAGTGTTGTCAAGGTTTTAATCCGCACAATCGGGGTAATTAAAGTGGCCAATTAAACTTAAATCGTGTATTGTGATATATGAAGATGATATATGGTTGTGTTATATTTGTTGCTACATGATGATGATGTATGAGACTTGAACTTGTTAGGATTGAGAGACCATATATGCCACTTGAAAGACTAGCTAGGTCTACTTGATATTATGCCTATGTTGATGTGTGTAGACTAGGATTAACATGCTTGGACCCTGCATTGTTGTTGTTTTTCGTTCTAGAGCACCCTCACTAAGCTTATAGCTTACGCTCTCAATGTTCAACAATGCAGATCGTTAGCGTGGTGTTAGTTCGAGGCAAGGCGAGAAGGGTTTTCCAAGTTGTTGCTCAAGTATGGTTGATTTTGTAGTAGTTAAGCAATGTGGCAATAGGGTGTCTTTATATGAGCTTGTATGACTCATTTGAATGATGATGTGTTGAGTTCGATTATGGTTTGTAAGCATGCTATACTTTGATGAATGTTGGTGTGTATGATGGTATGCTCTAGGATGCTTTAGGTTGTCTTATGCTGGGTGCAAACCTCTTTTGAATGACTTGTGGCTTATGATCCTTTAGAGCCTTTGTGTATGCTTAATATTGCCTATATTGCTCCTTGATTTGAATGCTATGTATGAAAGCTTAAATCCATGTTTGAATGACACCCATGGCTTAAATATGTGTGCTTGCATGTTGGTGTACGCTTAGGTGAGTCGAGAAATGCATTTAGGGTCGTGTTGGGGTCGTTTTAGTTGCGTTTGAGGAGTTGCAGTGCAGGGGGTATCGATACCCCTGGTAAGGGTATCGATACTCTCTTGCCCAAATGCCTCAGATTTTGCCTAGGGTATCGATACCCTTAGGGTATCGATACCGTCCAAAGTTTCTGTAATTTGGAATTGGGAGTTAGAATGGAGCGTATCGATACCGTGTTCCCGAGTATCGATACGGTTCTGGTCTGTTGACCAAGGAAGGTTGACCGAGGAAGAGGGTATCGATACCCCTGGTAAGGGTATCGATACGGTCTTCTCGTGTTGACTTCCTGGGTTGACCTAGAAGGAGGGTATCGATACCCCTGTCAAGGGTATCGATACTGTCTGCCTTATAAGCTTAAAACTGCATGTTTTTGTATGGCTGTGTTTTTGAATGTGATCTCCTTCGAACGTTTTTCGCTGTTGTGAATCATATAGTACCTAATATTCATCTAGGCAAGATTAATATATAAAAAAAATAGGGTTGCTAACCGAGGGGGAATCCTTTGGGTTTCGCTTCGGTTTTCCCCGTGTGGCCCACTCGGACCGGTCATCCGGCCAGACCGGGACGAGGGGGTTACAAGAAATGACCCGTTTGATATGCTTGAGCCTATAAGTTCCGAGTATTTCCCTTCTCTATCACCCATGGATGGTTTTCGACGTTGAATTCGGAAATCACCCTAGACCATTCTCTATCAAATTCGCTGGTTGTCGACCACGAACTCATACATCTATTAAATGCTGTGCTAAATTTGCTGTCACCAATGTTAGCTTGTATATTGCGAGATAGATGCCAGGAACATAATCTGTGCTTAGCATAAGGGAAAACACATTTGATAGCCCTCTGCATTGCCCTATCCCCATCTGTCACAACTGAAAGAGGCGCTTTATTCAGCATGGCTTGTAGAAAATTTCGCAGCACCCACTCGAACGATTGAGTCGTTTCGTCAGCTATGATCACAGTAGCAAAAACTATTGTGCTATGGTGATGATTGACACCGACAATAGGCAAAATTGGTCGTGCATAGTAATTACCTTTGTAAGTTGTGTCGAAGGCAATAACATCACCGAAGCAAGTGTAATCTGATCTCGATGTTGAATCAGACCAAATAAGATGCTGCAATGCCCCTGATTCATCTGTGGAGTATGTCATAAAAAACCCTGGATCATCATCTTTCTTGTACTCAAAGTAATCAAGGAGTGCATTCACATCCCCATTGACAAGCTCCTTTGCTTTACCTCTATCAAGTGCATTGTACAGGTCTTTACTAGTAAATCCAACATTACGAAATCCCCCTGCCTGATTCATGAAATATTTCATTACCTTTGATGTCCCAACACCAACATCTTTCAACGCTGTTTCCTCAGCCACATCAGCCTCAGTCACACCTCTATTTGAACGCATAAATGGTGTCATAAGAGGTGTGCACAATGCATGATTATGTTCGTGGAAAGACTTACTTAGAACCCACTGATCTTTTGTTTTTGTTGCTGTGACAACGATTTTGGCATTGCATCCTGTTCGTGTGACTGGCGTATGCGCACGTCGACGATTAACATTTTCGACTTTCGAACACCTAAACCCTTCTTTTGAACAACAAAATTCTTGTGTCTTCACATTCCCTTCGCCATCCAGCCGTGATGTTCCTCGACGTGCACTAAAACCTTGTTTCATTGCGTATTCCTTGTAAAAATTCCAAGCTTCCTCACGTGAAGAAAAGAGCTGACCTACCAACTGTTCCGAATCATCAACGGTCAACTTTTCATCTTGCAAATTCCCGCTACCATTAACATCGTTGGATGGAATATCTTCCATTTTCTTAAACACGATCGGTTGAAGTGGTCCAAACTTTTCCTGCACAGGACTTCTGTTGTGTTGCTTTCATTTTCAGGTACTAAATTCGGTAGGTGGTGGTGGTTGATGGTGGTTGATGGTGGTTGAAAGCATTTAGAGCATTTTATTTCTTCCTTCCTACAAAGTTAACGTGCAATAAATTCTATTTTATTATCGATACATTTTTTCCCTCTACTGAAAAAGTTTCGATCCTGTTGTAAAATTCCATGATACATTACCAAATCTGCGCGAAAATATCGAACCTTTCTTTCCTTCACGATAAAATTTATCGATACTTTCAGAAATAATGAATTCTCATAGGTTACTGTAAATAAAGTTTCGATACAATTTTCCCCTTTTTGAAAATGTTTCGATACTGTTGTTAAATTCCCTGATACGTTACCGAATCTGCTCGAAAATATCGATTCTTTCTGTACAGGACGATAAAAATTATCGATACTTTCAGGCAACATTATTCCAACTTACTAAATATGTTTCTATACTATTGTAAAAAGAAAGTATTGTTAAATGAAATGCGAATTAAAGTTTTCATTCCAGTTAAATTTACTTATGTGGTGTTTTGCTTTCCTATAAATACCCACGAATTCCACCATCACTCACTCATTCCAAATTCTCTCTAAACACCGAGCCCAATCTTTGCTCACCTTATGGCAAAATTTCAGGCAACATTTTATTTTCTCGATACTTATTTTAAGTCAACAATCACCACCAAAATGTCACTGAAAGATTTAATACAGTTGACAACAATCGAGGTTAGTAAACACGGCCACAAACAAATTTATTCCATGGAATGTCGAATCCCAACATCGTCAGCAAACAAAACACACTACATTATGAAGCTTACGAACGAAACAAACGTTCGTAACATGTATGACCGCCTCAATTCCGTCGGAGCTACAGACGTCGATTTACATGTTAAGTTTGACGACGTCAACGCCGGCGAAGGTAGTTCGTCTGCACCCGTACAACCTGATCCAAACACTGAACGCGCACCGTCTTCACCGGATGTTGATGCGGCTGCGGATGAGCTGCAACTTTTTATGTACAGGCGTAGACAAAGAAAACAACAGCTGATCGAAGAACTAAACCTAAGTTCAGACGTGTCCACTGACTACGATGATTCAGATTAACAATAAACTTCTGAAATTATCTTCCAATTATGTTATATGACGTCTTATTTCATCCTTTACCCCTTACTTGTCCACTGCCTCCAAATAAAATTTCGATACATTATTCCCCCTTTCTGAAAATGTTTCGATACTGTTGTTAAATTCCATCATACATTAGCGAATCTGCTCGAAACTATCGATAGTTTCTTAACGTTACGATACAAATACCGATACTTTAAGAAACAAAGGATTCCCATAGCTTACTGGAAGAAAAAGTTTCGATACGTTTTCACCCTTTCAGTAAAAGTATCGATCCTGTTCTAAGATTACATGCTACGTTAGCAAATAGGGTCGAAAATATCGATACTTTACTCCTATTTGCAAACAATTATCGATACTTGTAATTCACATATGGATCCCCATTGCATACTGGAACCAAAGTTTCGATACGATTTACACACTATTAATAAAAAACCCGATACTTTTGAAAGAAAATCAATGTTCCGGTACGAATATCCTTCGAAAATATCGATGATTTTACAAAAATATCGATAATTAACAAAAACTAAAGGCTTCCCATAGCTTAATGGGAACAAGATTTTCGAAACTTTTTTCCATGTTTTAATGAAATTATCGATAAGTTTGCAAAAACATTCAAGTTCCCGGTATATTTTTACTGTATTCTTTATTCATTACATCAATGTATCCGGTTTATTATTACCGTTTTCATTATACACTTCTACAACTTTGCATTCCAGTGTTATGTCATTTCACTTGTATCACATGCACCGTTTACTGCTCCTCCTGTATAAAGCTGAAACCCTTAATCCCCACAACGAATCTGATTCTTCCTTTTCAGTATCGTGTCTTTCCACTTCTACCTCCCTGTATCACGCATGCACCGTTTACTACTCCTACTTCTCCACATTTACTTCTATAACCCCGGAAAACGAGGAGAATAACGAATCTGATTCTACCTTTTCAGTTTCGCGTCTTTCCAATGTATCACATGCACCGTTCTGTTCATGTACCTTCTCCTCATTTATTTCTATAACCCGGGAAACGAGGAGAACGAACGAATCTCTGCCTTTTCAGTCTCATGCATTATCACTTTCCCTCCCAAACGGAAATTGCCTTTAAATTAACAACTCCTCTATTTGCTCTTCACAACATCTTCAATTTTATCTACTCAACCCTTTCCTTTGCTTTTATAATCAGTTATCTTTCACAAACTTCTATTATAAAATGAGTTCAAGCAGAAGTTCGGGTAAAAATCCTCAGTCTTTCGCAAAGAGGAAGATTGAATTCGACACATCATCAAACAGTGATGATGATTTCTATATTGATTCAGATTCTGATAATGACGATGTCCAGCATGCCACGGAGGTCCTAGTGCCTCTAAGTCATTTTCTGGCCTTCAGTCCCTACTCACCCATGCAAAAACCAAAGGAGGAGAAAAGGTGAAACTTCATCGCCTCCTTGCTCAGTTGTTGGACGAGGAATTACGAAGAAGGGGTACTTCGGCCAGTCCTCAACCTCAACCTCAACGTCACGCTTCAGGCCAATGGCGTGGTCTGAGTAATGATGCTGCTATTGTCTCCCCTCCGCCTTCAAGCCACCAGGAAGCTCATCACCAAATACTCTGGCCACCCATGGTGATGATTAGGAACACACAAAATCATAGAGATGGAGATGGGAAGGTAGTTATATAACTTCTGAATTATGTTTTCATTAATATTATAATACTTAACTTCTTATTTCTTTAATTTTTTGCTTCAGTGGATTGGCATGGGAAACCAAGACCTTCTCAACACTTTCAGTTCCTATGGTGTTGTTGCCAAGGCTCGCCATTCATATGGTCCAGAAGGCCATCGTGGGATGAGCCTTCTGATTTTTGAGAGCACGACAAGAGGTTATCTAGATGCTCAGCATCTTCATAACCAGTTTGCTGCCCAAGGTTTCGGGTTAGATGCTTGGCAACGTCATGCTCCATCCCCTCCATCCAGCCAGCGCCAACTATATGGTTACATGGCTGAAAAAGAAGACATACACATCTTCAACCGCCATCTCCAAGGTTTTCTCTATCATTTTCTTCTATTATTAATAACAAGATAAACTTCTGCTCATACTTATGCAAAAAAAATTTGTTCATTAGGCAACCAAAAGGTCAAGTTTGAGATGCGACCATATGCAGAGATGGTTGGACAGCAAGCTGGTGCTGGAACAAGTTCCATGGGTGGCAGGGGGACTTGAAGGGAGGAGGCTTGAAGGGACAATGAATTCAGAATAAAGAAAAGATTGATGGTCTAATATTTATGTGCAATTCAAAGACCGTGCCAGATTGTTTCCAATATCATAAAACTCTATTACATGATATTGGAAACAATCCGTCTTGGTCTTTGCATTGCACATAAATATTAGAAGATCAATCTTTTGTTTCTTCTCAATTTCTTTTTATTTCCGTTGCCATCTCGTTTTGTAATCTTTTCCTTTTGTAATCTTTTCCTTTCTATCTGATGCACTAGTATTTTCTTGATTCTAATTCATATAAACGATTTAATAGAAGTTTCCATAATTTTTATAAAGTATCCATACTTTTTCGAAAGTATCCCTACCTCTCATAGAAGTATCCAAACATTTAATATAAGTATCCATATGTTTCATTTAAGTATCCATACTATCGACCCACAATTGAACCAGTTCCAATGTTTTTCTTAAATTATCGATAATATTGTATAAGGTATCGATTCTTATTGGCTACCCCTAGTACAACATATATTGATAAAAAGTATCGATAAACTTTTCAAAAGTATGGATACTTTCGAAATCAACATATCCGGTACCGCTTTACCGAATACATTATATACCTTATAACAAATTAGACGCTACCGGTTTTGTTATGTCTGACCTTTTACTTAAATTTGTCGGTTACCATTATTTTATCATTTTTTAGTGGTTTTTACCGGAAAGATCATTTCATATCAACATATCCGGTACCGCTTTACCGGTTACATTATATACACAATCATGTTTCCGGTAACGCCGTATATTAACCGCATATTAGGCTGCCGCATGGTAGAAAAATCCGAGATGTTTCATCCAACTTTTTTTAAAGGTTTGAATAAAATCAGTTTTTTTCGTATGACACCTTTGTGACATTTTTTTGCACCACAAAGACCAATTTAAAAGAAAGTTAAAATTATATACACTAAAATGAAGAAAAATAAAAGGCTATAAAATTGCACTTAGCAAATCCTTATAAACAATAATATATTTCTCTAAAAATTGATTTTTAAGTCTAACATATAAAAAAATTGAAGTCAAATATTTAAAATTACTTATGAATATACAAAATTTAAATTAAATGTCAAAAAAGTTTTTTTTTGCAGTGAAAACGAAGACAATAGTCTTGTCGCCTTGACAATGTATATATCTAAAAATAAATTACATGGATTTAAAAAAAATCAACTCAATGGAACAAACGAGCACAAATTTATGACATTTCAAAGCTTTGTACAACATTTATAGTTCAAACAACATATTTTTTATAATTATATTTTACAATAACAAATTTAACAAAAAAATCAAAATAACACTCCACAAATAAATCAAACTAATATATTTAAACAAAATTAACGAGTTGCTCACAAGCTTATCGAGTCAAGTTAGGTCTTGGTTGACTCGACTCGTTTGAGTCTCTAGTCAAACTGGAGTTCGAGTTAAGTTAATTTGAGTCGAGCATTAATTGAATTTTAAACGATTCGTACTTGAGCTACTCACGAGCTGCTCAACTTAGTTAGCACCCTTAGTTTTCACCTAAATATCATCATTAAAATTACTTATCAAGATAAAATCTTCCTATGATTAGTTCATGAATGAAATGCCACCATTTTCTGACACATATGGTAAAATGCATGTCATGTCACAAGTTTCTTTTAAAAGACACGTTTGATATTGTGCACTTTTATCATTCATGGCAGTCCAATCAACATATTTAAAAAAATTGATTTGCGTGAAAATCATGTTTTATTCAGTTAAGTTTTCAACGGTTTAAAAAATTAATTTTTTTCGCATGACACTTATGTGACACTTTTTCACCGTAAACTAATTTAAAAGAAAAATAAAACTATATAGACTAGAATAAAGAAAAATAAAAAATTATAAAATCACACTTGTGAAATACTGTAAATAATAATATATTTCTGTAAAATAATTTTTTTTAAGTCGGACATATTAAAAAATGATCGAAGCCAAATAATTAAAATTAGTGATGTTATAATTTTTTTAAAATAAAATGTGAAAAAAGGCTCTTTTCGTGGTGAAAACCGAAGACAATGCGCCAAGATGCCTTGTCTATGCATAAATCTGAAAAAATTATACAGATTTATAAAAATTAACTCAATCGGACTCCTGAGCATAAATTTATGACCTTTCAAAGTTTTGTACTATGCTTATAGTTTAAGCATATTTTTTTTTATAATTCTATTCAAGTACAATGTAAAGTTTGTTTTTAATTTTAAATTTGTTTAAACTCATGCACACCCGGAGATTAAACTGTTCAAACTCAGATCACCTAGGTAGAATATATTTTTAAAAATTCGTCAATTTTTTAAGGAAAAATTCATTAATTTTCTTAAATTTACTCACTTAAATATTTATTTTTATTAAAAAACTGAAAGATATAATTGACAGAAATACGTTTTTTACGCAAATCGATAATTAAGCTTAGAATATTATTTAAATAAATACTCCTGACGTCCCATTAATTTTGTCTTTGTTTCACTTTTTTGGGTAAACTTTTTTTTTAACTTTGACTCATTATTATTTAAAACTTATTATTAATAAAAATAAAAAAATATATATTTTAAAAACCTCCAATCAAGTAGTTTTAAAATATATAATGTATAGATTTTAATTAGTTAAAATATTTAATATAAGTATAGTCTAAGTTTAAAATTTTTGACTTTTAAAAAGTCAATAAAGGACATATTTAATGGGACGAATAGTGTAATTCTTAAAGAAGTATATTTTAATAGAGTTAATATTTGATGTACTGACAATACATTTTTTACATAAGCATGTTTATTGTACTCCACAATATAAAATTTCAATTCCTAATTCTAAACCTCAAAAATCTTAAACTTAAATTCTAACTATAAACTCTAAATTAAACTTCTAAATATTACATTAGAATAATTTGTGAAAACAAGTTTTCCACTACCCTTGCATGAAATATTTTCATATTTCAATAAATACTCTCCTTATTTTTTTTAGGATAAAACTTTGTTTACTCATTAGGTAGATGACCTAGCTAATATGGTATTTTGGGTGGTCAAACACATAAAATTAAATGTAAAATTAATAAGAAAATGGCCCCTTTTAAAATTAGCATTAAATTTCTCACTCTAAATTTTAAACAATAATTGTGTTGAAACTATTTTTAAATCGATAAAATATTTTGGACGAATAATTTTTGAAATTAGAATTTTTCCTTTTAATCTGTTCATTTTCTAAAATATTTGGAGCAACCACCGGTCACTTTGGTTGACCGGACACCATAAAAAAACAACTAGAGATTTTTTTTTGAAATTGGGGTTTAGGAGTCGGTTACGTTTGGGGAAGGATTAACACCCCACAAATGCCCGAAATCGGTACCTTTAATTTTATGTGGCATATTAACATTTTTAGAATAACAATTCGAATTTAATTTGATAATTATTTATTAATTGAGTTTATGTTCCAAATAGAAATATTTCTTTTATATGGAAATATATTTTTGAGACGAATATAAATTGGAATCACCCATATACGCTCATGACACATCTATTCATATTCCAAAAATATATTTCGTATATAAAAAGTTCTATATGCATGATCATTATGATCTTATTCATTTTAAGTACTAATCTAAAAGGCTCTAATTAATTTTGTGTATTTATTAAATCTATAAATATTATTTAATTTCGGAGTTTACATGAGACAACACACAATTGCTTGAGCATCATCCATATCTAAACCCCAATATTATAGATATTATTCTCTATTAACTTAATTTCTCTAATTATTTAAAGTACTAGTCCTAATTAAATCTCTAATAATTAATCTAGATTGCTTATTAATTTTTAGGGGTTTATTGAATATTAAGTTTTCTACTTAAAAGCTCATCTTGAACAACACCCCATTACATTGAGACACAATTCAAACTTAAACTTCAACGTTTCCTACTTAATACACATTAATTTTTATATAATGGTCTATCTAATCATATTATTAAAGCCTAATAAGAACTTTAAGGCTAAGGCTCTATTCACTAATTGAAATTTATATATGTATTAAAATCTCTTAAAATAAATCTAATATGCCTTTAATTGAAGCATACATTAATAAACAAACAATTAATAATAGATTAAGGTATAAAAAGGCAAATCCTTTTTATTGTTCAAATCACAACAAAAAAATGCTATTCAAGCAGTAATAGATCATTGCAAACTATTTTTAGATGTGGTATATTATTAAGTTTCATACGTAATGTAATCCTTGTGTCACATTATGGTTATAGCCCATAGCCCCTAAAATGTGTATAAGTTCTATTTCAAAATGGAGTAACTTTGATAACGATGGTAGTAAAAATTGTCTAAATTAATGAAATGACATTATCACATTATTGAATTTTTTTAAATTAAAGATAACTAATCTATTTAGCCACTAAATTATTCAATTGATTTTATTCTGATTAACTCGATTTATTTAATCCAATAATTATTTTTTGTAATGTTTGCAGTATTATAAAAGTCGGTCTCTGTCAAAATTTTGTAAACTATTCGAATTCAGTTGAAGGGTTTACTTCCATTTTTAACATAATCGAACAATGAGAAGAGAACATATAAAAATGTTACAATTGTTGCCACTGAAAGTCCAAAATAATAGAATAAGGACAAAAGAAAACATTAACATTCCAAACAATGTTAGCTTAAGCCCTATAAATTTAAAGATTCGTTTGGGACTATACAATCAAATTTTCATTTTAACACATTTTCTCTTCATTATTAGCATTATTTTATTTTCAATCCCAATGCAAAGAAATGGTTTTGCTTTGCTTGAAAAATTTGAAAACCAGTCAACTTTAAGACAAACACAATTTTTTCGGAGAACCCCTTGGTTGAATTGAGTAACCAGTGTCATTAGTAATTAAAATCACATATGCGGAGAGTGATGGCGGCGGCGACGTTTGAGGCACATGCGGTGCATGGTGGTGGTGGCATTTAAGGCACCAAAGTTTGAGGCACATGTGACGATGATAAGTTGTTGGTGTGATTTAAAGATTGGCTAAATTGACCGATTTATAAATGTGAAGGGTTACTTTTTTAGATCTAAATCCGATTTGAAGCCTTAAATCTCTAGATCTAAATCCCGGCTCGATAGAGCCTTCAATCTCTGCAGTCTTAAACCTAAATCTAACCTGAGCCCAAACCCTCTTCGACTCCGCCATTCGCTCACTGATATCTCTCCGGTCATACTATGATAAATCACTGATCTCCTTTTATTTTTAGATCTTTTCTCTCTATATTTCGAACTAATATTTATTATTTTTGTAGGAATTAATGAGATAAGATGGGATATACCTCTGTTACGACGGTAGTAGTGTCTTCGGTGTCATCTCTAGTGGCTCAGGTTCGACGTCTCCTATTCTTCTCAGTGTCAGTTCGGCTCCCGAAGGGTAAGATTCCCCCTCATATTATTATTATTATTATTATTATTATTATTATTATTATTATTATTATTATTATTATTATTATTATTATTATTATTATTATTATTATTATTATTATTATTATTATTATTATTATAATTTACTCAGCAACATGTATGTTTTATTAAAGAATAGGAACATACATGACCTTCACGCCCATAAGCCTCGTTAAAAACCTCTCTAAATTCTACAGAGGAAAAGAGTACTTATGGACGTGTGGAACAAAATAACAAACACCAAATAGGTCCAAACAAACTCAAGTTGTGAATAAACACCTATGTAAATTGTTTAAACCAACCCGGCCGATCCACACCACTCTTCGCCAACGCATCCGCAAGCCTATTCGCCTCCCTATAGACATTCTGAAAACACACATCACTCAGCGCCTCACATGCCTCATCAATCCTCCGCAACCAACGCCAAAATTTCCACGACCTTTTTTCCAAGTGCAAGACCCATGCAATTGCCGTTGTAGAATCCGATTTGACCACTAACGGGCATTGGCGACCTTTCGATTCTAACATATACTCCAACGCAAAGCATATGGCTTGGAGTTCCGCTTCATTTGAATCCGCTACCCCTATCGGCCCCGAAAACAAAGCCAATATGTGCCCAAACTCGTCACGTAGAACACCTCCACACCCCGCTTTACCTGGTTTTCCCCTAGCCGATCCATCGATATTGAATTTAAGCACTCCCTTGGGTGGTCGTTCCCACTTCACATTAACCCGTACTGATACGTCATGAGGCTGAAACTCACACTGCCATGGACATTCCCACCAAGCCGACTCCAAAATATCACCTGCAGGACATCCCATCCGTACCCAATACATCGACCTCATCTTTATCAAGAAAAGGATTTCACCCGATGTCTCCCGTGTACCATTAAACAAACAATTGTTTCTTGCCAACCACAACGACCATAACGTCGCTGCACACCCCACCATCCACCATCCGTGCATCTGTCCGACAAACAAACAATCAAAGCAAATTGCCAGCAACTCACTCACCCCACACGGCTGCACCATTTCTACTTGCCACCACCGAAAAAAGCATAGCCAAATCTCCCAAACGACCGGACACTGGACCATAATATGGTCCAGCAATTCCTCCACCGCCCGACACCAAACACAAGGAGCAGCCTCCCCCGCAATGCTCACACCCCGACCAATCAATATCGCCATTGTTGGCAACCTGTTCAACCATGCAAACCATATAAAAACTGTACCTTTGGCGGGATGGGCAGCTTCCAAATCATGGCCAATTCAACGTCCACCTTAAGGCCAAAAGATTGCATTAATTTGTAAAGACCCGCCACGGAAAACTCGCCTTTAGCTGAATGCAACCACACAAGCCTATCAACTTGCTTCGGAAAAAGGCAGAGGTCCCAACATAGAGCACGAATATCCTTGAGTTGAGCTACCTCAAAGGATCGTAAGGTTCGGCCAAAGAATTGTCCCTATTTCTCATGCTCGAACTTCCCCTCCCCCCTTTTGTTTTTCTTGCAAAAAAAAAGAACTTCCCCTCCCTCGTATACTCTTTGACCGTCACTCTCTTATCAATCGCAAGACGATATAGTCTTGGGAATAGCACTGCCAAGGGCTCTTCACTACACCACACGTTCTGCCAAAAGAGATTTTTCTCACCATCGCCTAGTTGCCAAACAAAAGCTGCCCGACTCATAAAACAATTCACATCCCCATCATCTTGAACTTCAACAATTTGTCGCCAAACCGTCGACATCTTCCGTATCCCCACTTCATTCGGCCACCATCTAATAGAATTACAACCATATTTCGCATCAATAATTGCACGCCACAACGAATCCTCATTCATAGCATATCGCCACCTCCATTTAGCTAATAATGCTAAATTTCTTGCGTGGAAATTAACCATACCCAATCTCCCAAGCCGACACGGTCTACAAGCAACAATCCAATTCACTCTACTCAATTTAATTTTTGTGTCCGACCCTCCCCACAAAAATCTACGCCTAATGCGATCAATTCTAGCTATAATGCTCCTCGGTACCAAAAGTAAACCCATGTAATATAACCGCAAAGCTGATAAAACCGAATTAATCAAAACTAACCTCCCTGCTGTTGCGTGTAAAATAGTCTATCGCAATGGTAGTGCAAGTGTACACGACGCAAGTAGTAAAGTGATACGAAGTATTGGATATCGTCTCCACAGGGATTGGGCTAATGACTTCACCTTGATTTACTGCACGAAGTAAAGGAAATAGTTTAGAAAGTTGTCACGAATAATAAAGTAAAAACGTAAATAAAAGGATTGAATTATCAAGATAGAGAGAATGGGCCGGTATTGAATTGCTCGGTAGTGCAGGTATTGAATTGCTTAGGATCTCCAGTTCTGTCGTCGCTCCCGTCGCCGACAACACCTGTCGCGGCGTCTGTCCGTTAGATGTCGCAGCAGCAGACACTAACTCCGTACTTCAAGCTTGGCAAGAATCCCAGATCTGCCTTGCCCTATCCCTAGGCACAAGTCTGTCGATGAACACGTCTTTGATGATACCTCCCGGCGTGAATCGAAGGATGAACACCGATGTGTATGAATTCTTCCTTAGCCACTTAACCTCGCCTTATCCCTAAGCACGAGATGGTTCAACTATAAACTAGAGAACGCGCTTTTATCTCTTTCGTATACTTAACTCTCCCGATGCTAAGTAAATAGATAACCTCACAATGCTCTCCCGATGCTCTTGCAAGATATTAAAACCAAGATAAAAGAACATGAAGTTTATTTTATTAAACTTGAAAAATCCTAAAACAAAGCAACCCTTGCAACCACTTTACAAAACAACCCTTAGCCCTAGGGGGAATTTAGAACATGTCGGTGACGGGTGGACGGCAGGGGTTTTGTTTCGGTTCTGGGGTAATCGGTTATGCCCTAGGTTTAATCTATGCCCTTTATATAAGCTTTGTGCTCAAGTTATCTAAGGTAACAAGGATTACAACTTTAATTAAAAGTAAGATTCTAATAAAGACTAAATCTCTAAAGACTCCTACTTTCTAGCCGCATCCTTGCTTTTAGGGATTTCCTTTCTTTTGAGCTTTGGCTTGGCATATCTTTTGATCCGGGGCTTGGAAAAATATTCGGCTTCCACACGACAGACGAGCAGATTTTTCTCTATCTATCGAGGTCCACTTCACTTTTCCTCTTCATAAATCTGCTGTCACCATGCTGTCGTGACAGGTCCATGACAGGTTCGTCTTCTTCGGCTGCTTGTCCAGTTCCGCTCTTCTGCTTATCTGTCCTGCGTCTGCCTTCATCGTCAACCATGGCAGCTACCTGCAAAATACACCATCTTTTAGTAGAATCCGTGCCTTTTATATAATTGTGATGTTTTATTGAAAACTAACCTAAATGCAATGAAATGATGCTTGAATGCCGCAGAAATATGGG
Source organism: Hibiscus tridactylites (assembly GCA_958450335.1). Taxonomy (NCBI): domain Eukaryota; kingdom Viridiplantae; phylum Streptophyta; class Magnoliopsida; order Malvales; family Malvaceae; genus Hibiscus; species Hibiscus tridactylites. The sequence goes on along the minus strand of OY288268.1, from coordinate 55,973,386 downwards.
TTAAAAAAGGTGTAAATAATAGAACTTTTACACACTCAACACACCCCCAAACTCAAGTTTTTGCTTGTCCTCAAGCAATCAAGACCTAAAAGAAAAATGAAAATTTTTGTGTTGGCCTTCAAACAGTGAACTGTCCCTTTACCTGTCGCTCATTCTCTATGGCAGCAGCATCCTGTCGGAAAGATTAGGATCTGTCCGGAATCTCCCTATAGCTCTCGTGCAGTGTGTGCATGCTTGTGAACAGTTATATGCTAAGACTCTCTTAGTTTCACTAGAATATTCAACTTCTTAACTCGAATTTTTATGCCAAAGTTTATTTTTTTAGAAGGCACATTTTCATGCTTCTTTTTCTTCTAATTTTCAAGCTAAATTTTTCTAGAGCCAGTTTTTTGGGCACCTCTAGTTAGCTTCCTAGAGCCGGTTTCGGGCACCTCTAGGTTTTTGATTTTCTTTTGCTAAACTTCTTTCCTAGAGCCAGTGTTAGGCACCTCTAGGGGCTATCCAAGTTCTAAGCTTCCTATTCTAGTTTGGCTAAAAGAAATCTAAGCAATATAACGGTCACAAAAGTGTTTAAGTTTTCAGAACTATAGAAAGGCTCTAAACTTTTCCTTAACCTGTCCTAAAGATGCTGCCACGACAGAGCCGTCATGACAGGTAAGTTAATTTCACAGTTTTAAGCCAACAGTTTTTTTTTTAAAGAAAGATAAGTAAATAAAAAGACACAACAAATAATCAAAAGATGTGCTAAAGACTCCATTAAATATGGAGGGTTGCCACCCCCAAACTCGAGGGTTGCATTGCCCTCAATGCAAAATGACACAAAAACAAATAAAGAAAAACAAGATAAATAAAAGTACATCACAAATATAAAAGGGCAGGCAGCAATAAGAGGAGAAAAGAAATAAAAACTTAAATTTTATTCGCTGTCCTCGCTGCTGCTGCTGACGCGGATCTGATGGCGGCGTCTGCGTTGTGGAGGTGGCTGGGCAGGTTCCGGAGCAGGTTGATCAACAGGTTCATCAGCCTGTTGAGGGGCAGGTTCTTCCTCCGGTTGGGGGACAGGGTCGTCAGCAGGTTGAAGGGCAGGTTGCTCTACTAGTCGGACATCGGAACTGCTGCTGCTGTCCCAGCTGCTACTAGTGATGGCTTTGGACAGCCTTCTCTTGTTGGCCACATGCTTGATACGTTTTACCCGCGTGAAGGCGCTGTCCAAATTCCTCCGGACAAGAGGGCTGTCATCAGTGGCAGCTCGCTTGGTTCCTCGAGGGGAGGTGTCTGCCGGAGGGCTGCCGGCTGCCGTCGGGGATGGTGTGGAGGAGGCAGATTCTCCGTGGGGAGAGACAGGTGGTGTGGGAGTGGGGGAGGGGATATTGAAATAATGGGCGGGGAAGGTGGGGAAAATGACATCCAGAAAATTCAAAGTATTGGTAATGAAATTTACCGTTGCATTGGAGAAGTCACGGATGAAAGTCATCAAACCCATCTGGCGCTCCTCTATCCTCAGGATGGCAGCAAGGATGTGGGCGTTCTGATCTGCCGGAGCGGTGTTGGTGGCAGCTTCTGGGGCAGGTTCGGTGGCAGGCTCATCATCAGACTCAACAGGAGGGGCGTTTGGATCGAAAGCGTTGAGGGGCGATACGACGATGATCTCCATGAGGCTGGAGATGTTGCTGTCTGTCCAGCCGCTGCCCTTCTTGATTTTGTCTGAAGGGTCCTCCGGTACGGCAGCGCAGCGGCAGAGGGCAGTGATGGTGAAGGGCAGGCAGAGTCGTGAGTCTGATCGGAAGGCACAATCGAGAATGCTGTCCCGCATGTACCTGCCCACATTGATGGGCCTGTCATGCATGATAGAATGGATGAGGGCCAACCGCTGTCTGTTGACTGTCGTATGGTGAGACGAGGGCAGGATACGCTTTTTGATAAAAGCGTTCCATAGTTTTGCCTCAGGGAGTAGCTGCCCCCTATTGACAGAGTGGGGGTTCTTCTTACTGGTGCTCCATGTCGTGCCTGCCTCTGTCAACTCCCTCATGACAGCATCATGTCCGGCAGCGTCGAGGGTGTCCCAAAATTGTTGATGAGCATCATCATTGGGGCCAAAGAAGAGGCCGAATACATGGTTGATGCTGCTGGCGGAGAAAGGAACTGTTACTCCTCGAACGGTGACAGATGTCGCCGTCTTGCTTTCGATCGCCGCATAAAATTCCCTGACCAGAGTGTCATTAAGCTCTGCCGGCTGCTCAGCGAAGTCCTCCCAAAGTTGTGCTGTTATGGCCTTCATAATGAACGGCCGGAGTCCCATATAGGGAGCATCTCTGTTATAGATGAAGCTCCGTTCCTCCCATAGTTCCTTTTTAGCGAACGGGGATGCTGCTGCTGAAGAAGAGGCGGCAACAGTGTTCTGACGGGTTTGTCGTGAAGACATTTTGGTTGCAAGGGCTGAAAAAGAAAGAAAATAGATAAAACTAGAATAACAAGAGAGAAAATCAGAAGTGATGAAAAATGAAAAGGGGAAGGGGTTTATATAGCGGTCGAGTAGCTGCCCATTTAATGCCGCAATGGCAGGCGGGAATAACGGGGCGACAGATTGAATGTAGCGTGACTGACGCGTCTGACGTGCATTAATGCGTCTGCTGTGCGTCTGCCGCACGCTTCTTCGTCTGCCGTGCGTCTGTTGACAGCCTGCCAAATTCATCTGCGCCGGCAGCCGAAACGACATGTTACCATAAATGGGCTTTATTGGGCTGGTGGATGAGCGGTGGGCTTGGGCCACTTCTTCTTTCTCTCTTGCCTCCTTTATTTCCTAAAAACTGAAATTAAAAACAAAACATTATTCGAATAAAATAAATCTAATTCCTAATAAATAATATTAATAATAAAAATAAAAATAAAAAATTAGGTTAAATTAGGGATGCCTTGTGGGGCATCACCTAAAGTAACCACTTCCTGTATTCCTGGGGCTTCAGTCCCTTGATAGTGCTTGAGGCGTTGTCCATTGACTTTGAATTGGTGCCCGTCCTTTAGTGATTGAATTGTAATGGCACCATGGGGAAAAACTTGAACTACTTGGAACGGGCCAGACCATCTAGATTTGAGTTTCCCTGGAAAGAGTTTCAACCTAGAATTAAACAACAACACAAGCTGCCCTGGGCAGAACTGTCGTGGCAGCAATTTCTTGTCATGCCACTTCTTAGTCTTTTCCTTGTAAATCCTTGCATTGTCGTAGGCCATTGTCCGTATTTCATCGATCTCATTCAAATCTAACATCCTTTTCTGGCCTGCCTTGTCCAAGTCCATGTTTACTGCCTTGATTGCCCAATATGCCTTGTGTTCTATCTCGACAGGCAAGTGACAGGTTTTCCCATAAATCAAACGGTATGGAGACATGCCCAATGGAGTCTTGAAAGCTGTTCTGTATGCCCATAGTGCATCATTCAGAAGCAAAGACCAATCTTTCCTAGTTGGTTTAACCATTTTTTCAAGAATGTTCTTCACTTCCCTGTTGGATATCTCAGCCTGTCCATTGGTCTGTGGGTGGTATGCTGTCGCGATCCTGTGCTTGACACCATATTTTCTCAAGGCGGCAGCAATTACCCTGTTGTCAAAATGTCTCCCTTCATCACTGATAATCGCCCTAGGGATGCCAAATCTAGAAAACATGTTTTTGTGCAAAAACTTTTGGACCGTTTTGGCATCATTCTTTTGAGTTGCGATTGCTTCTACCCACTTGGAGACATAATCCACTGCTAGGAGGATGTAAAGATTTCCACACGAAGATGGAAAAGGTCCCATAAAATCAATCCCCCAAACGTCGAAGATTTCGACTTCTAAAATATTCTGCAGTGGCATCTCGTTTCTCCTCGAGATGTTACATGTCCGCTGGCACCTGTCACAGTTCTTGTAAAATTCCTGTGCGTCCTTATACAGTGTCGGCCAGTAGAACCCTGACTGCAGCACCTTGGCAGCAGTTTTATTGCCTCCTAAGTGTCCTCCATATTGTGAAGCATGACAGTGATGGAGAATGTCTTCTTGTTCTTCTTGTGGTATGCATCTCCTTATAACCTGATCTGCGCACATTTTGAAAAGAAGAGGTTCGTCCCAATAATAATGTTTAACATCATTTTGAAACCTCTTCCTGGCTTGATAAGTAAGATCAGAAGGTAATATTCCGCTAACAATAAAATTAACGAAATCAGCATACCAGGGAAGGTTAGAAGACTTACCTGCCGCCATGGCTGTCGCGACAGCTATTGCGGCAGCAAAGAGCTGCTCATCTGGGAAGGTCTCTAGTATGTGTGTTTCATCTAAAGGTAGACTCTGTCCCATCTCCAACCTCGACAAGTGATCTGCCACCTGATTTTCTGTCCCCTTTTTATCTTTTATCTCAAGGTCGAATTCTTGTAATAGTAAGATCCACCATATCAACCTTGGCTTTGCATCTTTTTTTGCAAATAAATACTTGAAGGCAGAGTGGTCGGTGTGTATTATAACCTTCGTTCCAAGTATGTAAGAACGAAACTTGTCGATGGAGAACACCACAGCTAACAGCTCCTTTTCTGTGGTGGTATAATTCACTTGGGCATCATTCAATGTTTTGCTGGCATAATATATGACATGAAACAGCCTGTCCTTGCGCTGCCCAAGTGCTGCCCCGACAGCATAGTCACTAGCATCACACATGATTTCAAACGGTTGCGTCCAGTCCGGTGGCTGTACTATGGGGGCTGTCACTAGCTTTTCCTTCAGAACCTTGAATGCTTCAGTACATTCTTCATTAAAGTCAAAGGGTCGGTTCTGCTCTAAGAGATGACATAGGGGTTTTGTGATTTTTGAGAAATTGGCAATAAATCTCCTATAAAAACCAGCGTGCCCTAAAAAACTCCTAATGCCCTTGACTGTGGTTGGCGGCGGCAGCTTCTCTATGACCTCAATCTTTGCCCTGTCGACTTCTATACCACGGCAGCTAATCTTATGACCTAGGACTATCCCTTCATCCACCATAAAGTGGCATTTTTCCCAATTTAAAACCAAGTTAGCTTTTTCGCATCTTTCGAGCACCTTTTGTAAATTGCCTAGACAACTCTCAAAATCGTCTCCAAAGACAGAAAAATCATCCATAAAAATTTCTAGGAAGTCCTCAACCATGTCCGAGAATATAGCCATCATGCACCTTTGGAAGGTGGCAGGTGCGTTACAGAGTCCAAATGGCATCCTCCTAAATGCGTACGTACCGTAGGGGCATGTGAAAGTCGTTTTCTCTTGGTCCTCCGGTGCAATAGCAATTTGATTATATCCTGAATAACCATCAAGAAAACAATAGTAAGGTTTACCCGCTAATCTATCAAGCATTTGATCAATAAAGGGTAAAGGAAAGTGGTCCTTTCGGGTAGCTTTGTTAAGCTTCCGATAGTCCATACAAACCCTCCAACCGGTCACAGTCCTGGTTGGGATTAACTCATTGTTTTCGTTGGTTATCACGGTCATGCCTCCTTTCTTGGGGACACATTGCACCGGGCTTACCCATTTGCTGTTGGAGATGGCGTAAATTATACCTGCATCTAACCATTTAATTATTTCTTTACACACTACCTCCTTCATCGCAAGGTTTAACCGCCTTTGGGCATCAATAGTCGGCTTATGATCTTCCTCTAGGAGGATTTTGTGCATACAGATTGCCGGACTAATGCCCTGAATGTCTGCTATCGTCCATCCTATCGCCCTTTTATGCTGCCTCAACATGTCGATCAGCTGTCGTTCCTGTTCCTGCGGCAGCTTAGCAGAGATGATTACGGGCAGTGTGTCATCACAACCAAGGTAAGCATATTTAAGCTGCCCTGGCAGGGGCTTAAGTTCTAAGACAGGTGGTTCAACAGTAGAGGGCTTTTGGATTAAATGGTTATCCGAAGTGTAATTCAAAGGTTCGAATAACTTACCTGGACGATGGTCTAACCAGTTTACCTCCTCATGACCTTCATTATCAGATGTATCGGATTCAGAGGAGTTGCTGTCGTCGGTGCTGTCGTCATCGCTGTCGTCGTCACTGTCATGACAGGCTTGTAGATGGCTGTCGCAGCAGTGACCAAATTTTACATCTCGGCAGCCCGACCAGATGCAGGGTTGATCAAAGGTCACCTCAATGATGGCCTTGCATTCCTCGTCCACATCGGCATGTTTCATTGCTTAGAGAACATTCAACTTAATTTCTTGATCATTTACGCGCATGGTGAGTTCTCCTTTCTCCACATCAATCAATGATCTTCCCGTGGCTAAGAAGGGTCGCCCTAGGATGGCTGGTGCGTTCTCATCTGCCTCACAATCTAAAATAAGAAAGTCAGCAGGAAAAATAAGTTTATCCACTCTTACCAAAATATCTTCAATTTTTCCCTCGGGGTGCACGTAAGAGCGGTCGGCTAGCTGTAGGGTAACTGTCGTGGGTCGCGCCTTGCCAATACCTAGTTTCTGAAAAACAGATTTGGGCATTAGATTAACACTAGCACCGAGATCACAAAGTGCCTTACCCACAAATTTATCGCCGATTACGCAAGGTATGAGGAAGCTCCCCGGATCCTTCTTTTTCTGGGGTGGTTGCCGATGAAGAATACTCATGCAACCTTCTTGCATCCTTACCGTTTCAAATTCCCCAAGTTTAGATTTTTTAGACATGACATCCTTGAGAAATTTAGCATAACCGGGCATCTCCCTAACAGCATCTAACAACGGAATGTTAATATGAACCTGTTTAAAAATATCATAAATTTTTTTGAGTTGAGATTCATGCTTAGCTTGTTGTATCCGTTGAGGGAAAGGTGGTGGTGGACGATAATCAGCAATGCGTCCTTCCCACTGCATGCGAATCTGAGGACGATAATCTTCCTTTTTCTCCTCTGTCGCTTCTGCTGTCGTGACAGGCTCATCGGCAGCAGTCTGTTTGTCACCTGTCGGGGCAGCTTCCTCGGCAGGTTTATCCAAGGCAGGTTCCTTTTCTGAATCAATTTCTTTTTTCGGCCCTGGTAGCTTTTTCCCACTCCTAGTAGTAATCGCCTTACATTGCTCATGTGGGGGCGGTCTAGCATTTTCAGTATTGCTAGGGAAACCTCCATTCTGCCTCGGTTTAATATGCTGCGACACCTGACCCATTTGTGTCTCTAGAGATTTCAAGGTGGCCTCATGGTTTGTCATTCTCATATTAGTTTCATCCATAAAATTTTCCGTCTTCTTGACAAACTGATTAATATTATCCATATACGTGCCAGTCTGAGACATAAAGGTGGCCAGAGTCTGCTCCAATACACTACTCGTGGCAGGTGGTGGCTGCTGTTGTTGCTGAGGCGGCAGGTTCTGCGGCAGGTTCTGCGGCTGCAGTTGCTGTCGCGTCAACAATCTAGGGCCCCCTGATTCTGATTATATGCTTGCGGATTTAGGGCATTGTTAGGGTTACTCCAGGAAAATTTAGGATCTTTCCTCCAATTAGGATTGTAGTTGTTGGAATTGTAGTTCGGCTTGTAATTTCCAACATATTTTCCCTCTTCTATATTTATAGGGCACTCTTCACTACTATGATTTCCTTCACAAGTAGCACAAATTTCCTCGACAGCAAACCCTCGTACTTCCTCTTCACTCAATAAGTGTTTCATGGCTTTAGTGAGGAATGCTACCTGTGATTTCATAGTGCTGTCGGCCTCATAATCCTTGACAGCAAGTACCCGTTTACCCCCTCTTCTAGCTGTCGGAAACTGCTCCTCATTCTTGGCCAGATTTTTCAAAACTTGCAGAGCCTCGTCCGGATCTTTATCCAATAATAGTCCATTTGCTGCAGAATCAATGCGAATGCGAGTTTGTAAGTTAGCAGCATTATAGAATTTAGTTACCTGATTCCAGACGGGGAATCCATGCATTGGGCAGTTCCGAAGAAGAGTAGTAAATCTGTCCCAGGCCTCGTGCATTGGCTCGTCATCTTCCTGTTGAAAAGTAGCAATTTCGTTACGTAATCGCTCAGATAAATGCGATGGATTAAAACGAGATAAAAATTCACGAGTTAGATCTGCCCAAGTCATAATAGAACCCGGTGTAAGTTTATTCCACCAAGTTTTAGCTCTATCCCTCAATGAATGGGGAAATAACCGAAGCCTCAGTATCTCCGGACTAACTCCTGGTAGCCTAAACGAACCACAGATCTCCTGGAACGTTTTGAGATGCTCCCTAGCATCTTCTGTCGCAGAGCCACTAAACTGCTCGGCGTTGTTGATCATACTAAACATGACATGCTTAAGCTCGAAGTTGTCAACATCAATATCCGGCAGCGTGGTCTCCAGCTCTACATGATCGTTCAGCATGTAGTCGCGACATGACCGTCGTCCACCTGCCCCAGGCGGGTCGCCGACAGGCGGTATGTCTCCTCCAGCAGGCTGGTTACGGGCCATCTGCTCTAGCTGTTCTTCAAGGTATTCGTTCCTGTCTAAAAGGTGGCGAATCTGTTTCTTGAGATTGAATGATCGTTCGATTTCCGGATCTAACTTATACTCAGGATCTTCGCCTCTTTTCGATCTGCGCATAAACAAAAGAACCTCGTGAAAAGCAAGAGTTGAAAAAAAAAATAAAAATTAAAGAAAAATTAAAAATAGAAACAAAAATAAAAATAAAAGCAAAAAGTGCAATAAAAGAAAGATGTAGTTATGTTGCCAATCCCCGGCAACGGCGCCAAAAACTTGTTGCGTGTAAAATAGTCTATCGCAATGGTAGTGCAAGTGTACACGACGCAAGTAGTAAAGTGATACGAAGTATCGGATATCGTCTCCACAGGGATTGGGCTAATGACTTCACCTTGATTTACTGCACGAAGTAAAGGAAATAGTTTAGAAAGTTGTCACGAATAATAAAGTAAAAACGTAAATAAAAGGATTGAATTATCAAGATAGAGAGAATGGGCCGGTATTGAATTGCTCGGTAGTGCAGGTATTGAATTGCTTAGGATCTCCAGTTCTGTCGTCGCTCCCGTCGCCGACAGCACCTGTCGCGGCGTCTGTCCGTTAGATGTCGCAGCAGCAGACACTAACTCCGTACTTCAAGCTTGGCAAGAATCCCAGATCTGCCTTGCCCTATCCCTAGGCACAAGTCTGTCGATGAACACGTCTTTGATGATACCTCCCGGCGTGAATCGAAGGATGAACACCGATGTGTATGAATTCTTCCTTAGCCACTTAACCTCGCCTTATCCCTAAGCACGAGATGGTTCAACTATAAACTAGAGAACGCGCTTTTATCTCTTTCGTATACTTAACTCTCCCGATGCTAAGTAAATAGATAACCTCACAATGCTCTCCCGATGCTCTTGCAAGATATTAAAACCAAGATAAAAGAACTTGAAGTTTATTTTATTGAACTTGAAAAATCCTAAAACAAAGCAACCCTTGCAACTACTTTACAAAACAACCCTTAGCCCTAGGGGGAATTTAGAACATGTCGGTGACGGGTGGACGGCAGGGGTTTTGTTTCGGTTCTGGGGTAATCGGTTATGCCCTAGGTTTAATCTATGCCCTTTATATAAGCTTTGGGCTCAAGTTATCTAAGGTAACAAGGATTACAACTTTAATTAAAAGTAAGATTCTAATAAAGACTAAATCTCTAAAGACTCCAACTTTCTAGCCGCATCCTTGCTTTTAGGGATTTCCTTTCTTTTGAGCTTTAGCTTGGCATATCTTTTGATCCGGGGCTTGGAAAAATATTCGGCTTCCACACGACAGACGAGCAGATTTTTCTCTATCTATCGAGGTCCACTTCACTTTTCCTCTTCATAAATCTGCTGTCACCATGCTGTCGTGACAGGTCCATGACAGGTTCGTCTTCTTCGGCTGCTTGTCCAGTTCCGCTCTTCTGCTTATCTGTCCTGCGTCTGCCTTCATCGTCAACCATGGCAGCTACCTGCAAAATACACCATCTTTTAGTAGAATCCGTGCCTTTTATATAATTGTGATGTTTTATTGAAAACTAACCTAAATGCAATGAAATGATGCTTGAATGCCGCAGAAATATGGGTTAAAAAAGGTGTAAATAATAGAACTTTTACACACTCAACACCTGCAGATGATAAAGTGTCACGTTTCCAACCAGCCAAACATTTTCTAAACCGCTGAATTAGAGGATCCCACATTTGTAAACTCCTCGAATTGATACCCAATGGCAATCCCAAGTATGTTATCGGCAATTGATCACACTCACACCCCAAAATCGAAGCAATCTGCGCCATTAGAACGTCATCCACTCACATTCCATACAACTTTGATTTGGCAAAATTAATTATCAATCCAGAGGCGTATTCAAAACACGTCAAAAGGCGCTTCAAATCTCTAGCAAAACATACCTTCGCCTGGAAGAAAAGTATCGTGTCATCCGCAAATTGCAAATGTGACACCTCACACCCTTCGGCCACTGTCACACCTCTAATTCCGTTGCATTACGCAAAAATTGGTGTAACAATTCCGCCACTATTACAAAGAGCAAAGGCGATAATAGATCACCCTGTCGCAGCCCCCTCTGCATTTCAAATTCGCCCGTTGGCGAACCATTAACTAGGATAGACAATCTCGCTGTACAGACACATTCCATCACCCACTTACACCATATCGATCCAAAGCCTATTTTGCTCAAAATTCGATCAAGACACTCCTTGTCTAATTTCAGAATTAATCCCCCTCACCTCCTTGTCTCTTTTGCATCGAGTGCATCGTCTCATTTGCTAGCAAAATGCCATCCAAAATTTGTCGCCCATGAACGAAAGTTGATTGCACATCGCTAATAAGTTTTGGCAACACCAATTGTAAATGCCTCACCAAACATTTAGCTAAGATTTTATATAAAGAATTAAGTAAGCATATCGGTCGATAATCCCCTATTACCTTCAGATTCTCTTTCTTGGGTATCATCACCACGAAAGCCGAATTCACACCCTGTGGTAACTTACATGATGTAGCAAAATCCCGTACAAACTTCAGCACATCCTCCTTTAAAAAGGACCAACCTCTTTTATAAAACTCAAAAGTGAACCCATCGGGACCGGGTGCTTTCGAACCCTCACAACTCCACAACACATCACGTATTTCCTCTTCAGTAAAATCAATCTCCAAACTCGTCACGTCATACTCACTTAGGCAATGAAAGTCGACCAATGCCTCCATCGAACCAGCCATCTCAACCCGTTCAAAATGTTTTCGAAACGCATAGAAGAAATAGGCCTTCAAATGGTTTGGCTTCGTAACCCATCTGCCTCTCCACATCGCCCCCTAATTGTATTTCGCAACATTCGGATCCGTGCAGCTCGGTGGAAGAAAGATGTGTTCTGATCACCCTCCTTTAGCCATGTCATACGCGAATTTTGTCGCCAATACGCCTCACAAAATTTCGATAGCCTCCATAATTCCGCGTTTAACTTCCAACATTCCTCTATGTCCCCCACCTAATCGATCCATCCTCCACTTTGCAATCAATACAATCCAATTTCCTCGTAGCCACTTTAATACGGTCATCAATATTCCCAAACGATTGCACATTCCATTTCTTGAGATAGGATTTGAGCCCACATAACTTCGCCAACATTCCTAATTCTCCCCAACCCATATCCGATGTACCCAACCTCAACCATTCATGCTCCATCAATGCCACCGAGCTATTGGATAACAACCATGCCTTCAAGAATCTAAAAGGCTTTGGTCCACTGTCCCTCGGATCACTTGCCAGTAGCAAAGGCACATGATCGGACATTCCCCGCGATAAGGCAACCATCTGCAATTCCTTAAATTTTTCCAACCACTTCGACGCCAAAAGAAATCGATCAATACGGCTGCATTGCTTACCCGGACCAAACCAAGTGTAGCACTTATCCTGCATCGTCATATCAATCAACGCATTCACTTCCACAAATTCATAGAAAGTAACCATACCTCTCGACCTTGTGACACAGTCGCGCCTCTCCTTCGGATGCAAAACCACGTTGAAATCCCCTCCTACACACCATGGTACCTCCCTATCCGATATCTCTACCGTCACCAAAGCCCACAAATCCGCTTGTTCGCATACTGCACAAGGTGCGTATAGCCTGATCACGCCACATATCCATTCCTCCAAAATCCATGTTCCTTCAACCTTCACAAAATGCTCACCAATCCGAATAGATGCTGCCTGAAAGCGTGTCGTATCCCATACAACTAAAATGCCTCCTGATCGTCCCTTCGATGGAGAAAAAGTAAATTTGAACTCATCAGAAATCCACATCCTACCCACCATATCGCCCGTTATCTCTTCCAATTTTGTTTCCTGCAAAATAATCAATTCACACCTATGTTGTCGCACCAAATTATGCACCGTTCGCCTCTTCACACCGGAGCCCAATCCTCTCACATTCCACGACAACATTCGCATCTCGTGATGCTATTGATTCCCCTCTCGATCCGCAATCAAACGTGCAATATCCTGAACTATATTTTCCTCGTTTCCAATCGCCTCTATACCAATGTATTTTCCCAAGGGTAAAGTCTCCCTTGCTTCCTTTATTATCGATCGTTTCCTATTCTCAAAATTAGAATCCGAAAGAGAGACGTTTGCAAATTCCTGTGGAGTAATTGTTTTCTTCTTTGGTCGACCCCTCCCCCTCTTCGCCAATTTTTTCTCTGCTTCTTGCCTTTTTTCAGGGGATAATTCACTCAAAAGAATTTCAGAAAGATGTCTTACCTTTCGCAGTTCCCCATTCGATTCAACCACTGTTGCTTTACCAGCTCTATCAATTTCGGATCGTGGCCCATCCACCAACGATTGATACTCCGCACCATTTTCCATAGGTGTATCCCGTGCCTCTTCACTCAACGTCCTCTCATACTCCACACCAACCAGCTGCACTTGTTCTTCAATAGGTCGTGGCACTAGCCCCACGTTTTCATCGGCCAACCAACTCACTTCCCTCGTCAAAGCTCCCAAAGTTTTCTCCTCACCACCATGATGTTATTTCCGTAAACCATTCCAATGTATCACCTTATTAGTTTCCCCTGACAAAGAATCCGTGACAATTGCGTCCTCCGCATCATAGCTTCTATCCCCCATCTCACGACACTTTTACGTTGCTGCACTCGATCCCGCTTCGCTGTCTGTCTTCCCATCCCCATCATCCTCCTCAATCCCACAGCAACAATCACATTTCACCCCCAATATCTCATCCGTCTCCGAGACATGCACCCGTAACGAATTCACACCCACATTCATCGTAATTACAAAATCAATCGTGTCAAGCCAATCCGTTCCGATTAAAAATCGACATCGTTCAAATGATGACAGTGCTATTGTTTCGCCGTCCAATTGGATGAATTCACCCCCCAAATCAGCAATGTTTCGGCATGTGCCTTCGGACCATGTGTGTATTGGAATTCCACTTGCGGACAACCAAACTCTTCTATTTGGCATCCCCAATGTCGCGTCCCAAATCATCACATTCTCCATCCACTTCGCAAATGCATGTTCTTCTATCAAACGCGATCGAGTTTCAATATCATCAAACATCAATAGGACCATTGATCCCGCCACTCTCATGATCGAAAAACCCTTCAAATTTTCTATTATGAATTCCAAGGCGAGCTCTCGGATTCGGTAGGCTGATCTGCAAAATCCCACCGTACATTTACTTAGGATCTCCATTTTGTCCATATCCACCACACCTTCCACAATTCAAGTATCCCCTATTTTGTTCGTCTCCTCCTTTCGCTCTTGAGATGCACGATTAGCCTTCAAATTAAGCCTTGCCGATTCCAATTGCTTCTCAATTGGCTTCTTTCTCCAATATTCTGTTCGCGCCTCCCGCTGTGCAAAAGACACCCGAATCCAAGCCCCATATAATTGAAATCCATTCAATCTTTCAATAACCATATCTGCATCAGCCTTTGATTTCATTCTCACAAACCCAAATCTTTTTCCCTCTTTTGATTTCTTCTTAGGAATAAAGACATCTACCACAACTCCATGCCTATCGAAAACCTACCAGACACCTTTCCAATGTAATTACATCGGAAGATTCATCACGAATAATGTCCAAACCTTACCCTGTGATCGCTCTTTGGAGTTCTCCGACGCCATTTTCTCTTTAATTAATGTTTAATTAAGTTATCTATCGGTTCTCACATTATTATTATTATTATTATTATTAATGATTTTTTATAATGAAGTATTAATGATCATTAATGAATGTCTGACATTTCTCCCTCCTTCATTTATATAGGAGTCAGACCCGCTGTCGTCATGCTGGCATCAACGCATGCCAACTGGACTCAAAGAAACACATATCTGTGTGAATGTTAAATGGCCCAATTAGGAGCTGCCACGTCTCCATTCAGTTTGAGATTTGGGCGGGAAGAGTGACTTTTGGACAGATTGATGTTTGTTTAAGCTATAGTAGGATATAGGGATTTGGGCCTAATTTTGTAATGGGCTTTTTACATGTATATTGGACATTTATGTATAAAATGGATTGTTTTTATTTAAGGGTTATAATATCTATTTATTTATTATATTTTGGTTTTATTTATATTGAAATATAGTATATATATGGGTACCCGAATAAAATTTGGGTATTACAGCTGCTTCTCTTTGCTCATTGTTGTGGAACAGGAATAAGGCAAAGACTGAAAAGACAAGAATTTTGTCCGAACTTGTTAGCTGTTGCTCTGAGCTGCAAGGTCTTATTCTCACGAAATTTCTTTCCTTCTTCCCCTATAGAAGCTTGAACAAGTTATTCTCATTTGGAACCTCCTAATTCTTCTGTCAAAGGGTAACCGAAGTCTGAACTAGCTCTTCTAAAAAATGCTGATCCGCTTTTCTCTGTAAAAAAGCTGAACCTCATCTATTGTTGAAAATGTTGATCCACCTCTTCTATAAAGGTGCCGAACAACTGAACTCTTCCTCAATCTTTCTTGAAAATGTTGATCCACCTCACTGTAAAGGTGTCAAACAAACGATTTTTCTGTAATGTCGATCCACATTTCTCTGCAAAAAACTTGATCCTCATTCTTTGTTGGGTATGTTGATGAAGCTTGAAAAAGTTGAACCATCCATTCTTCTGAAATGTGACGAAGCTTGGAGTAGAACACACTCTTCATTCTTCTAAAATGTTTATCCACCTCTCTGTAAAGGTGTTGAAAAAATGAACTCTCCTTATCTAGAACTCTAGAATCTTTGCTGGGGAGAACTCTTCACATTAGGAGCTCGATATTCTTTGCTAGGCGAACTCTTCGCATTAGGAGTTCAATCTTTGCTGGGTGAACTCTTCACATTTGGAGCTCTGTCTTTGCTGGGAATGTCGATTCACCTCATCCTCTAGAGAAGAATTGAACCTGCAAAAAGATATATCATCGGTTACTAAGAATTCAAATTGAAGTGGTATGGAATTCCTTCAATTTTCAGCTTAAAGCTTTGAGATATTTATAGTCACTGCTTTTCTGTCTATGGTGTCTTGATCTTTCAATCTGAAACTCGCATCAGATCTCTTGTTGCTTCTTCTATTGGTCTATCTCTTTCTACACTCGAAAGTTACATGACCTGCAAAAGTCAAATCTATCATTAATCTTCCAACATAACTGTAAAGCAAATGTACAACTTGAATATATCATTAAGAAACTTCAAGTGTTTCAATGAGAAATGTTGAAACTTTTGACCAATTAAACTGTGAATCCTCTTCATTTGAGCTCAAAGTTGATCTATCTTGTTTTCCATTCTCTCATTCTTTTTTAACTGGTAACCCAAAAGGTTAATATCTTTGTCGATGCCATACCCCAACTGTCTTACTATGACGCCATTCAAAAAGTTCTCATCATTTCTGGAAATGTCAGTATGAAGGACTTGAAATCACTCCTGAAGGACTTACTGATGACCCGAAGGATTTAGAATTGTAATACACTTCCTTTCATGTGAAAACAATCGAATATCTTTGCAAAAATCCACCTCTTCAAATGGATTGAAATCTTTGTTGTCTTCTGCCTCTTCAAACGGATTGAAATCTTTGCTGAGATCCACCTCTTCAAACGGATTGAAATCTTTGCTGAGACCCGCCTCTTCAAACGGATTGATATCTTTGTTGAGATCCGCCTCTTCAAATGGATTGAAATCTTTACTGAGATCCGCCTTTTTAAACGGATTGATATCCGCCTCTTCAAATGGATTGATGCCTTTGCTTCACAAAAATGTGATTGAAATCTTTGCTAATCTTTGCTGGATCTACTTCATCTATCTCGAAGTTATAAATTGAAATCTAACTTGTTTTTTTGTTGATTCTTTAAATCCATGCCAAAACATGTAAAATGCTTGGAATGTATGAGTTAGCACGCCCCTATCTTATGGATGCCTAACTATGAATGATACATGAATGTTATCAATTGAGGACCACTTGGGTGAGCTTTCATTTTAAGGGAAGCTAAAAAATTTCTCGCTTCATTTTTCGAAAACTTTTTTGCTACCAAAGTAACCCATCTCACACTCAAGTTCAATCTTCATGATATCTGCATCTTTTGCTCTAAAGCGTCCTTTTTAGGTTTTCACTTTAGATTGCTTTTCTCAAAGCGCCCTTTCAAATTTTCACTTTGGGTTTTTCTTTTTTTCTCTTTTTCTCAAGGCGCCCTTTCAGGTTTTCACCTTGGTTTTTTTCTCTTTTTTTTCTTCTTCTTTTTTGAAGCACCCTTGCGAGTTTTCACCTCATTTCTTTCTTTTCTTCTGTCTTCACAATGATATTTCCCCTTGTTCTAGATAAGACATGTTTCAATTCTGATGGAAGTCATATTTTCTTTCCATAGATTCATCACATAAACTTTTCACTTGTCATGTCTCACTATGCACTTCACGTCAGAAAAAAACTCGAGTACTGATGACAACTCCTTTCTTGTGAAGCCATTCTTGCTATGTCTTCATTTAGCTTCTTTGACAACATTTTTTCTCATGGTTCCAAAAGAGATCATCACTTCTGTTGTTCCAGCTTGTGGACTCTATTCATTGAAATAAAACATATTCTTCTGGGATGTTCTTTGCAGCATTTCCCCAGTCTTGAATCCAACTATCATCTTTGTCTATTCTAACATTTACAAAGCTTTCTTGTCTTGTAATGCCTTAGAAAAATAAATCACAGCTCAATAGAGCCACCCAACTCCGACCACCTAACCTAATCTAATCCTGAAACCAACCTCTTCAACACCACCGATTCACTCTAAACTCATCGGCGACCGAAAGATAAGCTTCGGTCACTTTTCTCTCTTTTTGCTTTTGTTTTTTATTTTGTCTAAAAGCTAATGTTTCCATTTTTGTTACATGAAGTGAATAAATCATAAGGGAATATACCTTTAGGTGATGAAATGATGATTCCGGCTGTAGTACCTGTATTTTGTCCGGCTATATATATGTATATACTTTCTCTATAAATAAAACCTAAATAAATAATAAATAAAACCTAAAAATAGCCCATAAATAAATAAATGTTCATTTTACATCATACAAAGCCCATTTTAAAATTATAAGACCCAATCCTTATATCTTATGACAACTCACATACAACCCATTTCGGGTAAAAATCAACCCAACAAGCCCAAGATACAAAAATTCATGCCCAAATCTGCCTACAAATGGGCAATAAAGCCCCAAGAGCACACTTTTGCTTTTTGAGCCCGCCAAAGGAGCCATGTGGCAACCCCTCATTGGTCCATGCACCTCTAACACAGATCACAACCACGCCGACGTCAGCTGACTCGCCAGCTGTAAATAGAGTGAGAATTAAATAATGAACTTATAATGAAACAATCATTATATGGCATTAATTGAAGAAAAAGAAAAGGGAGCTGAAGAGGTTACCAGAAGTGGGAGAGGTGCTCAAAAATATGAAAAGTCGCCGGAAACACATCACCGAAAGGTCGCCAGAGTTCGTCAAGTACGTCAGAAGGTATATTTTAGCCTCCTTTTTATTTTTCTGTATTCAAAATACACAACACATCAGATTTAGGTATTAAAAAACCTAATTTAGTAGCTAAAACTAGACGTTGAAGAATATCAATCGAAGTACTTATCATTTGAGCGCAATAATGAGTTGGTTGGAGTGATTTAAGGTGTTGCAAAGTTGAAAATGAGCATTTAAGGTTCGGTTTGGGTAGTTTAGGTTTAGGATCAGGTGGAGATGGGCAGATTTAGACGAATCCAGGCTTAGATCTAGTTTTAGGATGAAAAATTGAGAAGAATGGTTTGTTTTAGGGTTTTGTCACGGCGGCATCCGGAAATCGCCTTGCGGCGGTGACCGATCGCCAGAACCGAGTGGTGGTCAGAAGCAGGAACTTGACCGGAGAAGATGACCAAAAGTAGTGACCGGTGGCCGACATCACCTTCAGTGGCTGGCAAACATGTCGTGGTTTGGCGGTTAGGTTTTTTTTACTGGATCAAACGATTGAGTTTGGTTGAATTTGTGAAGAAAACAAACCAAAACCATGTTTTGATCCATTTTAGTTGGGAAAAACTGGATTTGGGTGTTGTTAGAGAGAGAGGTTGTCGAGTGAGGAGAGAGAGTGGCTTGGTGTAAAATGGCTGAGCCAACTCGGTTTGGGGATATTTATAGCCAAGTTGAAATGACACCGTTTTGGTGTCGGGTTTGTTCAACCTACGAGTCGAGTCGGGTCGGGCAGAAGAATCCGCGCCCTTCTTTCTATTCTTTATACTTCGATATGTTTTGTTTTACATTTCTCCCAATTTGGTCACCAAACTCTTGTAATTTGGCTCTCCGAGTTTGAATTCAATTCAATTTCGTCCCTTCCAGCTTAGTTTTAGGTTTTAGTTCCTTTTAATTTAGTCATTTGTAGATTAAATAATTTAATTACAATTGTTTAATTTATATATGTATGTTTGCATGTTTTTAAATTAAGCATATAACATATTTGTTAGGTGAATTTAATCACTTAATTGAATCAATTAGAGCCTTTAGTCTATGTTCCTTAATTAATTAAACAATTTAAATAAGAAGACAATTGTAGAAAATAAATGAGTACTAAATGAAAACTCTAATATTCTAATTTGATTAATATAATGAGTTGTTAATCAAGAGAATATTTTAGTTGAATATTTAGTGTTTCATTTAAACTTAGAACATGTAATCACATATAATTAGATTAATTAAAATGAAATTAAGATAGGAAATAAGTAGTTAGTAACACCACATAATTAGGAATATTATTAATTTAGGGACTAGTATGGATAGTGCCCAATTGTTTGAGTGTTATTTTATAAACCCTAAACTTGATAATATTCATACTTTCTTTAATTAATTAAATCAATGGAGCCATAATTAGGTTTTAACTTAAAAATGACAAGAAAATAATTGGACATGCATTAAACCTTTTGTGTTGAGATACATTTTGAATATAAATTGAAGTGTCCTAAAGTACTTGGATGTTTTAAAACTTATATTCGTTTAAAATGTATTTTCTTACAAAAGGATATCTCCATTCGAAATGAACTTCAATCAATAATTAAAGATTTAATTAAATTCAAATTATTGCTCGAAATGCCAAAATGCTACGTGGAATTAATAAGATACCGATAACGTGCATTAATAGGGGTGCTAATCCTTCCCTACACGTAACCAACTCCCGAACCCAAATTTTTATGAAAAGAATCTCTGGTTCGTTTTTATGGTGTCCGATCTACCAAAGTGATTGATGGTGACTCCAAATTAATTTTCAAGAATAAATAAAAGAAATCTGATTTAATATGAAAAAAATCCTAATTTCAAAATCAAATTGAAAATGGTAAAACTCTGATTTCAAAACCCTAACCGTCAGGATATTTTTACACTCGGTTTTAAAAATGGTCGCGACAGCTTGGCGACTCTGTTGGGGACAATATTGAGAGTCAGACCTAATAATTAATTCCACGTGGCATTTAGGTATTTTAAACAATAATTTGAATTTAATTCTTTCTAAGAATTGTTGGATGAATCTTCAGAAAAAATGGGGCAGTTTTTGTGTATGATATATCTGTCATTCATGCATAAACCCTCGACCTGAGTTTTTTACCCTTAAGTGGGAGAAAGACAATATCCGACGTGATGCTCTCCAGCTCCGAGTTTGGATTTTTTTGTCTTCTTCTGGTATACTAACCTTATGTATTGTAAGGCCTACACCTCTGTTATAAGGGACCTATACTACCGAATCAGTGTTTTATTGTCGTAGTAAATGGTAATGATAGTTCGGGAACCCAGAATCTAGAACAAAGCCCACATTTTGTTTTTAGAATCCCACCCTGCTAGAGCTAGATATGAGCCTAGGATAGGTGCTGCCGGTTTAAATACATTTCTCTGGTTATTTTCTTTGCTAAATATTATATGCTTCTTTGTATTAATAACTTGTTTATTTGTTTTTCATATTAATTCAAAATACTAAAACGAGTTTCTTTTTATTTTGTTGTTTTAAATGAATCCTATCATAATTGCATTTGTTTTGGCATCGAATCGGGAGTCAGTCAGTTTGGAAGTATTCGATATGTCTAGAGAGTTTAAGATAGGAGAAGACAATACGACAGTCTGGACTTGGTCAGAACAGGCTCAACATGAGAAGAGAGATAGCCTCAATAAGGATGACGTGTCGAATATGAAGGGTCAAGTCAAAATAAATACTAATCAGAACATTTGTCTACCGGAAGTCAAAGCAATATGGGATCAGTGGGGTAATGACATGAAAGATCTATTCAGAAAGGAATTTTGAGACATAGCTTTACTGTTGAGCGTAAAAATAGATCATGAGTTCCTTAGGGCAATGGCACAATTCTGGAATCCCGAGTATAATTGTTTCACCTTCGGCTGAGTAGACAAGACACCTACACTCGAGGAATACAAAATACTGGTTAACTGTCCTAAAATTAAAAGTGACAAGATCTATACTAGACCCAACAACAACTCAAGCTTCAAAAAGAAATTGATACTGATTACTGGAAAGACAAAAGAATGGTTAGACAAAAAGATGGCCAATAATGACAGTACCGATCAAAATAAGGATAAGTAACGTATTAATTAGAGGGTTCTTAAAAAAATTAATATTGGCAAGTAATGACGAACCAGCTAGGATGAGAAGCCTATTCGCCTTGTGCATATATGGGTTGGTTTCATTTCTAAGGATTCCGGAGCACATTGACCCGTCAATAGTGGGATTTTTTGAGCGGTTAGAGAAAGGGGTCAATCCAGTGCTTGCTATCTTAACAGAAACTTACAGATCACTGACTGCATGCAAGAAATCAGGAGAAGGAAGATTTTAGGGATGTGCACAGTTGCTTGAGATATGGTTTAGAGGTCATAGGTGGAATACTCCTTACAAAGGAATCAGGTATCCGATACGTACTCACCTATAGAAGAGCACCTAGCTAGCTGCCTTTTAGAGAAAAGGAGCGAGAGACGCTGGAAGAATATTTCAAGGACATGAAGGATGCTAATGTTGTGTGGAAGGCTCAATAGCTGAACAAGGGGACAACCTTTTTATATCGTTGTGGAGACAGAGATTGTGTCCCGTTACCAGGAATTTGGGGAGGAATAGCCTATTGTCCCATGTTAGTATTCAGGCAATTCGGTTCAAGGCAGTTTGTACCAGCTACTACAGGCATGACAAGATTCGAGTATGCACACAAGACAAATGACTACAAAGGGATCGTAGTTCAGACTGCAAAAGCATGGGAAAAGCCAAGAAGGGTTCAACCGTATCAAAATTTTGAAGTAATGGCAAGATATGAAAAATGGAGAATATAGAGGGTTAATGATAACACATTTCAGAAAAGGCCGATAAATGCTAGCTCGTCTGCTTAGTCTGTTAGAGAAATTCCCTCTGCATTAGAAACACTTAGGCATGACCGGGAGTTGAATTTGAAGAAATATAAGAAGTGAATTAGTGATCTCACTGAAGAATTGACCATGGCAAAGCTGCAGGTGAGTATGTACGAAGGAAAGGAAAAAGAGCTAATGGAACAAAACAAAAAGATTAGCCGAGACCTGAAGAAGCTATAAGAACTGCATGATGATTACAAAGCAAAGCAAAAAGGAGGAACATGTAAAGTGGTGAAAAGCTTATCAGAAAAATTGGATGCCATGACGAAGGAAAGAGATGATTACAAGAAGACGTATGAAAAGAAGTCTCGGTCAAGCAATGAATCAAGCAGCAAGGCAAAGAAGAAATTAGAGGAAGAACAAGCTAGGAACTTTGACCTAACAAGTCAAGTAGCACAATCCAGAACTAGAATGAAGAATTAGTGAACTTCAAGAAACAAGTCAGGAGCGATCTGATGTTCAGCTGGAACATGGAGAAGTCATCACTCGCCTGCTATATGAGTTGGTCAATTTAGGAGTTAGGGCTAGTAGTTTCCGTAGAAGAATTTGTCTTTTCCCTGTATTTAAACTTTCGGACTAATGAATGTTTCCAAAAGACTAGTTCTTAAATTCAATGCTTTCTTTTTTTGCATTCATGCATCCATGCATACATTCATACATTCATGAACTTTAACATCATATTATATTATGCAAAATAAGGAATTTAATAAAGAAAGGTTTAATCGCAGTTTGCTTTTAAGCCGCAATCATATGAAACTTGCTTACGCTATAAAGCCATGGCTGTTGAGGATCAAATTGCCAGTTTAGAGAATGATCGAGTGGAAACACAGAATCGTTTTGATAGAATGGAGCAATCTATCAAAGACTACTTTTCCCAGATGCAGACAGAGATTATCAATCACCTGACCGCTCTGTTCGGACCAAAGGGGTCCGGCAAGGCCAAAATGCCTGAGGGTGCTTCCAATGAAATAAATGACCAGGCAGAAACCACATCTCACATTAGGGTGCAGCCCGAAAAGCCTCCTCCTGCGAAGAAGGTCCACATCAACCTGGCAGAAGCAACGCCTAGTCACCCAGTTCATGTTGGGGCAAATTTTGGAAGTGGTGAAGAGGTCCCGAATCTGAACACTTTCAATGAGATAGAGAAAATTCACGCTGATATTGAAAAGAAGTACGAGGAATGCCGCAAAGCCTTAGAGGACCGCTTGTTGAAGATATAGAAAGCAAATGAGATAGGACCTGGTGCTGCTAAAATGAGTTTGGTAGCAGATTTGGTACTTCTTCCAAAATTTAAAATCTCGGATTTCGAGAAGCACGATAGAACTTCTTGATCGAAAGCCCATCTATCAATGTACTACCGAAAGATGATTGCCCACCTGAAAGATGAAAAGCTGCTGATACACTACTTTCATGATAGTTTAACTGGTTCGGGTGCCCGATGGTACACATAATTGAGCCGTATAAACATTCGATCGTGGAAGGATCTCTAAGGAGCTTTCGTAGAACACTACAAGCTTGTGACGGAAATGATTCCTAGCTGGGTCATGCTGCAAGGCATGAAATAGAGAAGTGATGAAACACTCTGACAATATGCCCAAAGATGGAGGGATATAGCAGCCCAAGTGCAGCCTCCGTTGATAGAAAGTGAGGTTGCCCACATGTTTGTTCAGACCCTAAGGGGGCCACTTTTTGAGAAGTTGATCAATAATGCTACACAAAACTTTGCTGACATAGTAATAACATGGGAACTAATAGAGGTTGCGATTAAAAGTGATAGGATTGAGAGTGGAGAGAGCCCCCGAAGGAATTACAAGAGGAAGGATAACGAAGTGAATAATAGAGCGCATATGAGGCTCCTAAGAATGTGACCATCACATCACCTGGTACAACAACGGAAAATTCATAAAACTCAAACAAGAAAGACTCTCGTGGTCCTAGAAATGATAGGATGAATTTTACACCAATACCGATGACATTTGCTGAACTGTACCCACAATTGTATGAAGCAGATTTGGTAAGACCATACCATCTGACTCCCATGCAGCCTCCTTACCCTTCATGATACAAATATGATGCTCACTGTGAATTTCATGTCAGAATACCGGGGCATTCGATTGAGACTTGTACGACATTAAAAAAGGTGGTACAAAATCTAATCAATAATAGGATCTTGAAGTTTGATGAGCAAAGTAATGCAGCAAATCCTTTTCCGAACTACGATGGGTGAAGAGTTAATGTTATAGAAAAAGATGATGAAGCAAAACGATTGAAGACTGGCGTTTCAGAAATTAGATCTTCGTTACAATGGGTATTTGCACAGTTGTATAATGCCAAGATGATTGAAATAGGCATGAAGGGGGAGATGGAGGTGCAATGCAACGCCTCGATTTTGGGCTTAGGAGTTAGCTGGTTCGGCTAAGCGGTTCGAGTGAACTGGTTCGAGCGGGTTAGGCTAATTTCGAGAATAATTTGAAATAAATGGTTTTTGAGGGAGATAAAATATGGAAAAATATTTTAAAATCTTAAAATATAGTTATAAAAGTTTTGGAGAGTTCAGTTTGATAAAATTGGACTGATTTAATTGGAATTTTGAAAACGATGACTAAAACGTAAAAATGCAAAATACGTTTTAATGACTAAATTGAAAAGAGTCAAGGCTTAGAATATTTAGGGAGCTATTACACAAAGGTTTTATCAGCCGTTTCCCTTGTATTGGTATTTTTAAAAGATTTAATAAATTGATTTATTAAATGGTTTTTAATGAAAATGATTTTAAAAGGCTAAAACATTTTCTTACGTAACTACTTTTCTCCTAACTTTTTCTCTCAACTTTCCCATCAGTCAAACTATTTTCATCACTAAAATCTAAATAGATTTATTTCTTTTCACCCATTCTTGATTTCTAAATGATTGTCATGGATTTGTACATCAACTAGCTAAGGATTTCTTGAAGGTTTTCATCTAAATCATTGACAATCAAGGGAAAAAAGTTTGTGTTAGAGGTGATCTTTCTTTTCTCTCCTCTAATAAAAGGTTCTTTAATGAAATTCCCAAGTCTTTGGCCCTCTAATTGTGTTTATTAATAAGGTTTTATAATCTATTTGATGAAAATGGTTAGATCAAGCTTTGAAAGATGATTTCTTAAGATTTTCGTAATGGTACTGTTTTGGATGTTAAATGATGTTGAAATAAAGGTTTTATCATAGTAATCCCGAAATGAGTTGAATCTCTAGTTGTTTAGGTTGTTAGATTTGAGATTTTGTGGTGTTAGTGTGGTTTTGTGATTGCTGGAGGTATAAGGTGGGTAATAGGTTGTTTTTTTAATGTAAATTGATGATTAAAAATGGATGGAAGTTTTAGGTTTTGGCTTGGCTGAGTTTGTAGTGTAATCGAAGGTGTTTTCGGTTGTTTCGGATAGGCATTTTAGTGTTTTTGGGCAGAGCAGCGTGGTAGCTTTGGTTGCTGGTGATTTTAATGCATTGAGATGCATTAATCCTCTGTTTTATGTGGTATAAACAGGGGAGATCGTATCAGAAGAAATCAGTGAAGTTTCGTGAGCTTTGAACGCTTGGTTTTACATCGGCTAGTCAAGGTTTCGCGTGTCGGTGAGTGAAAACGTGATTTTTCAGATTTGAAACACTTAAAAAGAGGTTTTGGGAACTTAGATAAAAGCTTGAAACACTTGTCTAAGTTCAGAAGTAAGTAAAATGAATTTCTCCATCAGATTGTGCTATTATGGATTTGTTTATGCACTTGATTTATAAATGCATGTTACATACTGTTAAATCATGTTTTAAAGTAAACTATTTACTGTTTTGATGATGTGATAAGAAGGATGCACATGGTAAGTGATCCTTGTAAGTATATGTTTTATACTTGTGATTTAAAGCATGGTTTAATGCTTTGGAAAATGATTTATTGATGATGCTTTGAAAACAGTGAGGTATGTGGTTAAATGTAAATTATATTGGCAAGTGATGTTGTAAAAATGGTTTATAAATGAAATCAAATATAATTAGCCGGCAATAGGATTGAGTGCACTATAAACAAGTCGCCTTGGATGTTGAGGGGTTTATACGGTGTACCGAATACTCCATCCAAGTACCCTAACGATTAAGGAAAGTGTATGGTGTCTCGTCTCTTGTTAGTGGGGTTATACATCTACCGATGAGTAGTGTTGAGGGGTTTATACGGTGTACCGAATACTCCACCACGAGTGTCACAACGGTGGAGGGTAGCTCACGTGTGTGAACCTTGAGATGCCGATGAGAATGTATGAAGTGTTGGGACAACACTTGTGAATCCGCATATCCTATGTGGTTTTGAGAAATGAGCATGTTGATGATCACTTGTAAGCCAATATAATTGATGATGTATTATGAAATGGTTTATGATGCATGATGCGTAAATGCATGTTTGACTCTTTAAGCTTTGTATAAGGTAGTTATGCATTGGAAGACTTAAATACATAATACATGTTGCATAAAGTTTATATGCTGATTTTTTTATTAAGGAAAGTGCATGGTTTTGAAGGCACGATGGTTTTAAATTGATGTTTTGAAGTAGTAGAAATGTGATTTCAATGTGGCCTTAGAAAATGATTTTTAATGCATTAATTGTGTTTTGTTTTTGAGCACTCCTCACTAAGCCTTGTGTGCTTATGCTCTCGTTTGTTCATCAATACAGATAATTGAGGTTTTGGAGGAAGCAAGTAGCAAAAGACTCCAAGAGACTTCGTTTAAGAAAGTATGTTTCGGTTTAGACTAAAGTAATAAAGGCAATGGGGGTTCCGTTGTATTGTTGGGAGATTTGTGTAAACTCCCTTTTGAGCAAGTTTAATTTGCTGTTTTAGACTTGTAAATGGCCTTTGGGATTTGGTTTATGCTTTACTTTGTATTTTGGTATCTTGCTTGATTTGTTTCTAGGTTGCATGCATATAGTTTACCTTTGATGCAATTTGCCATGATATGATGATGAATATGCCATGAATGACTGAGGATTGATGTTTAAGTATGTTGTATGCATGTGGGAGGCATGTTGGGAAGATTATTATTGCATTAACGTGTGAAAAACCAGCAAAAAGTGTCATTACATGCCCAGACGTTTCAGTATGCCTAGAAACACCCTGTTGTTAAGTTGGTTATTGGAATCTTTTGAAGTTTTTGTAATCTTTTGAAGTTTTTGTTTCTTTACGTTTCAATCCATGTATGTTGTGGATTCAATTAAATGAGCTTGGATGATCATTTTGAACTGATCACAATGGCATGTAATGTGACTAATTAAAGGTTGGTAACTTACAAATTGAAGAAGTCCCTGTAATTTGCTAAAATCATAAAATGGTCCCTAAAACGTGTTTATAATAAATTGAGTGCCTAATTGATGTCTGTTTGAGATGTCAATCGTTCCGCCACAAGTCTTACACTTAGGATAATGATGTGCATCTAGACAAGATAAAAAACTAGGGTCATTTATTGAGGTAAACCTTCCCGGTTTACTTCAATATTCCCCGTGTGACTCGCTCAATTCGGTCTTTTGCCCATATCAGGTCGAAGGGGTTACATTTGGTGGTATCAGAGCCAGGTTACGAAAGAATAGGATGATGGTAAGTTATTGGTAAGTTGATGTGATGTAATTTCAAGTTGTATGACGATGTTTGCTTTGCACAGTGATTGTTATTGGCATGTTGATGTAAAATTGTTATTGTTGATCAATATGCATGGTGATTGCTATATGTGTGATAATGTGAGTTGAATCTTGCTGGTTTCTATGCACGATGTTTGCGATATACTTGTTGATTGTTTTATTCCTTGCTTTGGAGAAAAGGGATACCCATTGCCTTATTACTATAGTTGAAATGTTTTAAATTGAATTGGAAGTCTTAGATACTTGCTTGGGGCTGGCCTGATTATTTTGTTTTATTTTATTATCATGCCTTGCTTATAATAGCACAATGGTGCCGAGGAGAGAGTTGCAGTTGGGTATGATCGCTGCTGTCGGAGGGTAAGGAAATTAGGAGAACGAGGTTCCTCATGGTGGGAATTTGCCTCCTGCACTGGCTCTACCTGGGGGTGAGGAGCAGGCTGGGCATGTGTTAGGTGATTTGACACCTTTATTTCGATGATGACTGAAGCATTCCAGGTTGTTGTTGCTGGAGTACAAGTGCAAGAACCTGCTGTTGGGAAAACGAGGTTGTCGTTGGAATGCTTGTGTAGTTTGGGCGGTGTTGAGTATTGTGGTTTGTCTCCCAAGGCATCCAAGGCTTGGATGGCCAATACGATTCAGATTTTGGATCAAATAGGGTGCAATGATGCACGTAAGTTGGGATATATTTTTTCGTTGTTGCAAGGTGATGCTTACAGTTGGTGGACACCTGTAACTGCGACTTTGAAGCCTAATGAAGTGGATTAGGAGTTTTTCCAAGCTGCTTTCAAGAAGAAGTATCTAGGAGTTAGATACTTGGATGACAAGAAACTCGAGTTTATGTCTTTAGTTCAGGGTAGCATGACTGTGGCTGAGTATGAGGTTCAATTTGTTCGTTTGAGCCAGTATGCTCCTGAGTTGGTGCCAAGTGATAGGCATCATTGCGACCGTTTCTATTATGGATTGATGCAAGAAGTGAAGACATTCATGCTAGCCTCTAATTACACAGATTTTGATGTGTTGGTGACACGAGTTAAGGATATCGAGTAGAGTTTGGCCTTGTCCTCTCGCATAGGTGGTTCTAGCTCAGGTAAGAGAGCTGTGAATTCTGGTCCTAGTTGTGGATAATTTAAAAGGCATCGTGATCATAGGTACCAGTTTGAGCCGAGGCGAGGTAATGTTGTGCGTAGTGCGCCAATTCAAGGTAACATGGTGAGGTCTGAGAAAAATGCTTGTTGGGTTTGTGGGTCGCGCGAGCATTTTAGATGGGACTATCCACGTTTGGCTCGAGAGGGACATGCTCCTACAGCTATGGAAGCTAACTCTTATTGGAGTTTTCTATTGGCTGATCATCTGATGCATGATTGTCCATTATTGGCTGGAGTTGGTTAGGGTTGAGCACCTGTTGCTGCACCTCAACGAGGTCATGGGCGCGGTCGTGGTAATTTTCAGCGTAGGGAGGATGGTCAAAGAGCTGTAGCACATGTTGTGGCTGCAAAACCTGAGGGTGATGGTCCTGCGAGGGTGTATTCACATCGCGAGGGATGCAATGATACTTATGTGATTGCAGGTACTTTCACTTTGCAATCCTTGTCATTGTTATATTTGATTGATTCTGGTCCTACACATTCATACATCTTGAGTGACCATGCAAATTTGCTTGATATTCCTGTTGAGATGTTAGATGTGGCAATACAAGTAACTAGTTCCTTTGGTGAAACTGTTGTTACAAGAAGATTATATAAGAGATGTCCTTTATCTTTTCAAGGTCATGTGTTTGCGGTTGATTTAATGGAATTACATTTCTATGGTTTTGATGTAATCCTTAGGATGTATTAGTTAACTGAGCATATGACTGTGGTTGATTTTGAGGCTAAGCAAGTTACCTTGAAACTGGCTGATGATTACGAAGTGGTAATAGTGGGTGAGAATGTTAAATTCTTGTCCAATGCTATTTCGGCTCTAGAAGTGAGTCGTTTGATGGAATTGGGTTGCGAGGCTTTCTTAGCTTATGTGATGAATCCAGAATCGAAGGAAGTGCGTGTACAAGACATACGTATGGTATGTGAGTTTTCAGGTGTATTTTCGAAAGAGTTGCCTGGTTTACCACCGAATAGAGAGGTTGAGTTTGGCATTGAGTTGTATGGAAATACAACTCCAGTGTCTATTGCTCCATACTGAGTGGCACCGAAAGAGTTTAAGACGCAACTTCCTGAGTTGCTTGACCGAGGATTCATTAGGCCTAGTGTTTCACCCTGGGGTGCACTGATTTTTTATGAAGAAGAAGGATGGCACGATGCGTATGTGTATAGATTATCGTCAATTGAACAAGTTGAAGATTAAGAATAAGTATCCTTTGCCAAGGATTGATGATTTGTTTGATTTGAAATATGTATACTATCAGTTGAAGGTAAAGGATGTGGATGTGCCTAAGACATCATTTTGTACAAGGTACGAGCATTATGATTTCTTGGTGATGCCGTTTGGTTTGACAAATGCACCTACTGCTTTCATGGATATGATGAATCGTGTGTTTCATGAGTTTTTAGATCAGTTTGTGGTTGTGTTTATTGATGATATTCACGTGTACTCTCGTATCGAGAAGGATCATGATAAGCACTCGTGGATTGTGTTGCAAGTGTTGTTGGAAAACCAGCTTTATGCCAAGTTGAGTAAGTGTGAGTTTTGGCTTAAAAAAGTTATCTTTCTTGGACATGTGGTGTCGGCCGAAAGTATTCAGGTTGATCCACATAAGATTGCGGCGGTGACGAATTAGAAGACGCCTAAATCGGTGATAGAAGTCCGTAGTTTCCTTGGTTTGGTGGGTTATTATCGAAGGTTTGTAGATGGTTTCTCTAAGATTGCTGCACCGTTAACCAAGTTGTTGCAAAAGAATGTTCGCTTTGAGTGGACATATGTTAGACAAAAAGCTTTCGAGAGGTTGAAGGAAGCTTTGACGCAAGCTCCTGTCTTGATTCAACCTGAATCAGGTAAGGAGTTTGTGGTCTATAGTGATGCATCATATGTTGGTTTGGTTTGAGTGTTGATGCAAGGTGGGAAAGTTGTGGATTATGCATCTAGGCAATTGAAGGTGCACGAGCGCAACTATCCTACTCATGATCATGAGCTTGTTGCAGTTGTGTTTGCTCTAAAAATTTGGAGGCATTACCTTTACGGTAAGAAGTGTGTGGTTTATATAGATCATAAAAGTTTGAAATATTTAATGTCTCAGAAGGAGTTGAATCTTAGGCAACGAAGATGGTTGGAGTTGCTTAAGGATTACGACTTGACGATAGAATATCACCCTGGTAAGGCTAATGTTGTAGTCGTGTAACGCCTCGGTTTTGGGCTTAGAAGTTTTGGGCTTGGACCGGTTCGGTCAAAGTGTTGTTCGAATATAAAAGAGTGAATTTAGGAAAGCCTAGTTCGGGTTGCATTAAAAATATGGAAAAATGTTCTAAAATCCTCTTTTATTATATATAAGTGAAAGGTGAAATCAATTTTGCAAAATGTGGTTTGGAAGAGTGACATTTTGGGTTAGTGACCAAAATGTAATTTTTGAAAACTGTGTGACTGTTTTAAAAAGGATTGAAACTTTGAATCTTTAAGGAGCTATTTACCCAATGGAGTTTCTCCAGATTTTTCTAAAATATTTAAGGTTTAATAAATGTATTTTAAATAATGTAAAAAGGAGGGAAGAAGATATTTTGTCATTTTAACTAACTTTCTCAAATTTTCTATTTTCTTTTCTCTCAACTTTTCTCTCAACCCAAACACATTTCTCCAGCAAAATTCCCTCTGATTTTGACTTTCAAAGACTAGATTTCAACTCTCATTTGATTTCTAATCAATCCTTCCACAAAACCTTAGCAATCGCTTATTGGATTTTCAAGATTTTGGTTCCAAAAAGGGAGAAACTCAAGTTTGGAGGTAAGAACGTCCTTCTCCTCTAAACTCTCAGTTCTTTACTGAAATTCCCAAGTTCTCAATCCTTGATTTGTGATTTATTAAAGGTTTTACAATTGGAATCTTGATTTTGGCTTTAAAATGTAAGATTTGCTTGATTTTGGTGAAATTTCGTGTGATCTGTTTGGGCAGTGTTTTGAGGTGTCAAATTGATGTTAAATGAATGTTAAATTGACAAGGAATTGAGGTTTTATCAATGCAATCCCGAATAGGTTGAATTTCCTAAGTTTTGCTTGAGTTTTTGGTTGTTTTTGGAGTATTTTTGATGATATGTTATAGCTGGAGGTATAAGGACGTGTTTGTGATCATTTTGGATGTTAATTGATGTTTACAAATGGTTAGAAGTGATGGATCTTGGCTGGGTTAAGTTTTAGAAGTGTTTGGAGGTGATTTCGGTTGTGTTTGGTAGCCGAAATGTTGGATTTGCTAAGAGCAGCGAGTTTAGTTGTGTTGCTGGTGTTTTTAATGCATAATGATGCATTAATCCTCTGTTATTATGTGCTTGAAACAGGGGAGTTTGATCCGTGAGCATTAGAGGTGGTGCGGAAGGTTTCGGATGCTTGGAAGGCTTGTTAGCTAGCCTTGTTTCGTGTATCGGTGAGTGAAGTTGGGTTTTCAGCTTTTAAACCAAGGTTTGAAGGTTTTGGGAGCTTAGTTTAAGTCTAAACAACTTTGCTAAGCTCAAGAGTAAGTAAATGGATTTTCGCTCTTGGTTTGTGTTGTGTATTTGGCTTTAAAAGCAATTGTGATTGATGGTTGCAATGCATGTGATTTGCATGTTTTGAATTCTGTTTTGAAAGCTTATTTTAGCATGGTTTGATGCTGGTTTTGGAAGCCATATGTGAAGGATGCTCAAGGTAAGAGATCCTTGGTTTTGTACATGGAAATTGTGGTTTTGATGCATGGTGTTGCATGTTGTTTAATGGCTTGTGTAATGCTTTAAAAAACAGTGAATTGATGATGGTAAATGATGGTTTTTGCATTATGGTTATGCATGTGAATCAAAGGATTAATATGGTAAGATGGTTATATTGGCAAGTGATGTAGTAATTCTTGGTTTCTTTGATCGGATATAGTTAGCCGGCTATAGGATTGGGTGCACCGTGAATAAAGTCGCCTTGGATGTGGAGTGGTCAAGTGGGAACCGGTAAACTCCATCCAAGTTTCCTAACGAGATGGTTAAGGTCATAATGGAGGTTGAGATTCCATTCGAGGACCTTGGGTAAGCAAAGGTAATAATGGTGATTAAAATTCCATTTGAGGACCTTGTGCTTGTTAAGATCACAATGGTGGTGTAAAGTCCATGTGTGGATCTTGTGTAGGGTGTCCCGGATCTCGTTAGTGATGTTATACAACTACCAATCGATGAATGCTAAGGTTATATGGTGATTAAAAGTCCATATATGGGAACCTTGTGCATGTTAAGGTTGTATGGTGATTAAAAGTCCATACATGGGAACCTTGTGTAAGTTAAGGTTATATGGTGATTAAAAGTCCATATATGGGAACCTTGTGAATGGTAAGGTCAAATGGTGATTAAAAGTCCATTTGGGGACCTTGGATTGGTAGTGTGTATGAAGCGTAGGGACAACGCTTGTGATCCGCGTATCCGATTGGATGTTGAGTTGAAAAGTGGATGTGGTTGATCACTTGGAAGCCAATATAATGTTCTTGATTATAATGAAGCATGAGATGCTTGAATTGATGCATGGTTGCATGAGTAGTGTTTAATGTTTTATGAATGCATGTTTACTTGTTAGCTTGAACAAGTGTTGATTATCTATTGAGAATGGTACATATGTGCATGAAATCTCTTTAGTACATTGAAGTCTTGCTAGGACTTGTTTCAAAGGCATGTGTTGCAAATATTGGTGATGTGGTTCTTATGTTGCATTTGTTTAATGCATGTGTTGGAATGAATGAGTAAATGGTTTTAAAAGGTTTCTTGCTTTGAAATGATATTCAAGTATGAGAAAGGCATGATGTGAAGTGGAAGAGTTTTCCAAGGATTATTGCATTTAACCTTGTATATGATGTTTTATGCATGGAATGGTTAAATTGAAGGTTTTGCAAGTTTGTGCTTTGAAAGGGTTTTATTAGCTTTTCTAAGCTAAGGGGTGGATTTTCATGTTTGAGCGATGCATGATTTAAGCATGTTGTTGAAAAGGGTTTTCAAACAATGCTTTGATTTATCGAATCGAGTTTGCTTTTAAAAGTGGTTTTATGATTCGCTGCATTGATGGTGTTTTGGTTTTGAGCATTCCTCACTAAGCATTATGTGCTTACGCTCCTTTTCTGTCCATCAATGCAGATCTTTGAAGTTGGAACAACGGGAAGCAAGGGATTCAAGGAAAGCTCCACTTGAGATGTATGTCTCGGTTAATAGCTATAGTTAATAAAGGCAATGGGGGGAAGAATCTCTTGTAGTGATGTTAATGAGTTTGTGAATGTTGGATAAGATTGGTTTTATGTTGTTAGTGATGTTTGAATATGTAATTGATCTTTATATGTTGGCTTTCTCAAATTGACGCTTGAATGGTTTGTCAAGTAAGAAGCATGCCTATAGATTTGGGGCTTTTCGTATCATATGCTATGAAGATGTTTGGATAATGCATTTATGCTCCTTGTGTGTTGTATGTCTTGCTGGTAAAGTTTGGTGGCTTTTGGAGCATGTTTGGTTGGTCAATTGTGTGTTTAAGCATGCATTTTTCTGCAATCTGGGCAGGCCGTATCGGAACGGGAGCTACCGTTTCGGAACGGGGGCCCTGTAATAGCCCAAGCGTTCGAAATGGATGATACCGTTCCGAAACGAAAAGGCCTCTGCCAGCCCTCGTTTCGGAACACGTTGCGGAACGGCCCCGCGTTTCGAAACAGGTCCTCCCTGTTTCGGAACACCTGACCGTTGGGGGCTGACATTGGCAGTTATATGTTTTGAAATGTTTGCATTTTGGTCCTGGATCTTGTTATTGCAATTGCATGAGTTTGAGAAGTTCGTTTAAGCTGAAATTCGGCAGTGAAGCATGAAACATGACTAATTTCATATTGGTAACTTTTAATTGGGTTAAGTCCTTGAAATTTTCAGAATTTACAGTTTGGTCCCTAAAGTCTTAATTTGTGCATTTGGGTCCCTGAATGTTCTCTGATTGTTATGATGTTTGAATATGTTTATCTTGAGAACATATCTAGGGTTAACGTGCATCTAGACAGGTTTTAAAAGAAAAAAAAGGGTCGTTAATCAAGGTTGACTTTCGGGTTGACTTTGGTTTTCCCCGTGTGACTTTCTTAATTCGGGTCAACCGTCTAGGCCGGGTTAAGGGGGTTACATTTGGTGGTATCAGAGCTAAGTTGTGGATGCTTGGGGAAAACGGTAAGTTGTTGTAATGTGTGTCTGATGTATATCCTGATGTGTGGTTGAAAGCTGGTTGAAACACGTGTTTCTGAGCAATTGTTGATGTTTTAAGCATACTTGTTGATTGTGAATCTTCATTGAGCTCATGTAGATTTGTGCTGATGATGTGCTAGTGTTATGAGCTGATTTTATGAATGATGGATGTGTAATGGGCATGATTTTGATGATATTATGATGTTGCAAGTGGATGCTGTTTGATGAAAGCATGATCGAAGTATGTTGTTTGATATGCTTGATGTTGTGATATCCATGTTTGTGTTGACTGTTATGTCATGTAAAAGGGGAGGATTCGGGATACCCATTGCCTTATTATTATAGCTGTTGTGTTATTTTGGAGTTGGAGTTTGAATCCTTGCTTAAAGCTGGTCTAACTGATTTGTTTGTTTTGTTGTGATTGTTTGTTGTTAGTAGTATGGCAAAGTCGATGAAAGAATGGCAGTTGGGTGAGATGGTTGCTGCCTTAGGGCAGGTTGTTAAGGCGTGGAATTCACCTTTTAATGGAGGTGTTTCGTCTCAGTCTTCTGTGCCTGGAGTTGAGGTGGTAAGGCAGGAGGAAGAAGTTGGTTCCGTAATGAATAGTTCATCACCTGTTGTTCAAGAGGTGTTGGGAACATCTCAGGCTGTGGTAAAAGTAAAGTCGGTAGATGTGCTGGCTGTGGGATGTGTGGGTTTGTCGAAGCAGCGTTTGCTTGATTTGGGTGCTGTGGAATATCATGGTTCGACACCTAAGACGTTTGAGGCCTGGTTGGCCAGTGTGATTCTGATTTTGGATCAGGAAGGTTGTGATTATGCCTGTAAGCTGGGGAGCGTTGTCTCTTTGATGTTGGAGGACGCATGTGCCTGGTGGACATCTGTGGCGGTGGCATCGCACATCCATGATATTGATTGGGACTTCTTTATGTCTGCCTTTTATGAAAGGTATCTTGGAGAGAAATTCCCAAGGGTTAAGCAGTGTGAAGGTAGTGCAGATCTGGGGCAGGCGCTGGTTGAACAAGGAGTGGAGGCTCAGCTACCGGTGTGTAATCGTTGTGGAAGGCGCCATGTTGGAGGTTGTTGGGGCGCAAGTGCTTGTTGGAACTGTGGTTCTAAAGAGCATGTGAAGCGTGATTGTCCTCTTGGGGTGAGGTCAGCTTCAGTGGTAGCCAAAGGGTTTCTGAAGGGTCGTGGGCACGGCCGAGGCAGGGTTCGAAGGTGGCAGGAAGAGCGGAAAGTTGTGAAGAGTTTGGGAAATGAAATCTGTTGGAAATGTGGGTCTGCTAGACATAGGAGGCGTGATTGTTTGAAGTTGGCTCGGAACAACCAAGGTTCCTTACCGCAAGGGGTTGGTGGTGATCTTAGTATGTTAGCTGATGCTGCAGCGGTGCGGCTGGAGGATGATGGTTTTGCGAGGAAGGAAGCTCGTCTGTTGTAGCTTCGGGGCAGTGGAGTGTTTTCAGGTAACCTTGCTGAGTAACCTTTGCCCTAGTTACCTTAGTTTGGTTTCTGTTGGTTTTGGTTTGGTTTTTCTTGTGTAGTGGGTATGGTTTTGTTGTTAGCATGTTGAGGTAGTCGTTGTTGTATTTGTTTGGAAACATCTTTTGTGTGAAGAGGGCTTTAGTGAGTATCTTGTGGAAAATGAGTTGTTAGAGTGGTGGAATGGGTCAAGTTAGAAGTGAGGTAGGAGGTTGTTCTTAGACGGATTCTGAGGATGTTATTGGAGAGTGTGAACTGGCATTCATGCACAGTTAAAATCATTTGTTATATGTTATATTATATATGTGTTGGTCCATGCATACATGTGGCATGACATTAGAAGTTTTGCATACATGTACATCAGGCATTGATAGGGCATATTGGCGACCATGCATACGAACGTTCACACTCGCTAATAACTAATCGAATCTATTAGTGTTGTGGTTGGGTTAGGTTGGATGATGGGTTTTTAGAGGTTGTTTTGGTGCTGAATGGAAGTTAGAAGTAATGGAGAGTATTAAGCTAGTTGCTAGTAAAAGTGAGAGCGGTATAGCACGTTGGTAGAAGGGAAAGTGTTTGATGCTTAATGGGCTCAGTGGTGTGGTGGTCAGGAGATTGCTGGTTGAAGTCAGAACCGGTCAGGTGGTCTTGAATGGCTAGTGGAAGTGGTGGTTCCTTGGTGCTAAGTGACGTTGCAGGTTAGTGGTTGTGTTTTCAAAGTGCTGGGGTAGCTTAGCATTGATGTTGTAGTAGAAGGGTTGTGTTCGTAGGTGTTGGTTCTTAACAACCTTTGAGGAGTTGAGAAGATGATATGTATGTTTAAGTTGGGCGATGTTCTAGTAAGGCAAGTGTTGTGGTCAAAGTTTGAAGTGGAGGGGCAATGAAAGATCGAAGGCCATTGTTGGTTGGATGGGTTCTTGTGAGAAGTGGTTGGCTGGTTGTGAATAAGTGAATTCTTTTGAAGTCAGCTGGTGGTGTATGGAGTGGCTGGCGGAGTCAAGTTGGGGTTTTGTGATGTGATTTTTGGATTTTGGGTGGGTAGTCCTGGCGAGTCGTTATGGTTATGATAGCGGCGGATGTGAAGGATTGTCAGCTTTATAATGAGGAGTTTGGGTAAGCGGTTGATGCTTAAGAATTTTTGCTTGTTGGAAAAAGATCTTTGAAAGAAGTTGGGGAGTTTGCAAAGAGTGTTAGAAGCAGTGAAGGTTGTGGTTTACATGGTGGCTGAATTGAATTGGTTGGTGTCACTGTGTGAACAAGTTTTGGGAGTTGTGTGTTAAAGTGTTGTATGCTGTAAAAGGTTGAGGTTCTTCAGGTGGTTGATGAGGCTATATGTATTTCGGAGTTGTGAAAGGTTAAGTTGAGCTTAACTTTGAGTGCTCTTGAGTTTGCGAACAGTAAGTGGTGGTGTTGAGTTTGGTTGTGCTCTTTTCGCCAGTTGAAATTTCGAGGACGAAATTTCCTAAGAGGGGGAGAGTTGTAACGCCTCGATTTTGGGCTTAGAAGTTTACGGCTTGGACCGGTTCGGTCAAAGTGTTGTTCGAATATAAAAGAGTGAATTTAGGAAAGCCTAGTTCGGGTTGCATTAAAAATATGGAAAAATGTTCTAAAATCCTCTTTTATTATATATAAGTGAAAGGTGAAATCAATTTTGCAAAATGTGGTTTGGAAGAGTGACATTTTGGGTTAGTGACCAAAATGTAATTTTTGAAAACTGTGTGACTGTTTTAAAAAGGATTGAAACTTTGAATCTTTAAGGAGCTATTTACCCAATGGAGTTTCTCTAGATTTTTCTAAAATATTTAAGGTTTAATAAATGTATTTTAAATAATGTAAAAAGGAGGGAAGAAGATAT
The DNA here is from genome assembly GCA_958450335.1 of Hibiscus tridactylites. NCBI lineage: Eukaryota > Viridiplantae > Streptophyta > Magnoliopsida > Malvales > Malvaceae > Hibiscus > Hibiscus tridactylites. The sequence goes on along the minus strand of OY288268.1, from coordinate 55,935,211 downwards.
TTTGTCATTTTAACTAACTTTCTCAAATTTTCTATTTTCTTTTCTCTCAACTTTTCTCTCAACTCAAACACATTTCTCCAGCAAAATTCCCTCTGATTTTGACTTCCAAAGACTAGATTTCAACTCTCATTTGATTTCTAATCAATCCTTCAACAAAACCTTAGCAATTGCTTATTGGATTTTCAAGATTTTGGTTCCAAAAAGGGAGAAACTCAAGTTTGGAGGTAAGAACGTCCTTCTCCTCTAAACTCTCAGTTCTTTACTGAAATTCCCAAGTTCTCAATCCTTGATTTGTGATTTATTAAAGGTTTTACAATTGGAATCTTGATTTTGGCTTTAAAATGTAAGATTTGCTTGATTTTGGTGAAATTTCGTGTGATCTGTTTGGGCAGTGTTTTGAGGTGTCAAATTGATGTTAAATGAATGTTAAATTGATAAGGAATTGAGGTTTTATCAATGCAATCCCGAATAGGTTGAATTTCCTAAGTTTTGCTTGAGTTTTTGGTTGTTTTTGGAGTATTTTTGATGATCTGTTATAGCTGGAGGTATAAGGACGTGTTTGTGATCATTTTGGATGTTAATTGATGTTTACAAATGGTTAGAAGTGATGGATCTTGGCTGGGTTAAGTTTTGGAAGTGTTTGGAGGTGATTTCGGTTGTGTTTGGTAGTCGAAATGTTGGATTTGCTAAGAGCAGCGAGTTTAGTTGTGTTGCTGGTGTTTTTAATGCATAATGATGCATTAATCCTCTGTTATTGTGTGCTGGAAATAGGGGAGTTTGATCCGTGAGCATTAGAGGTGGTGCGGAAGGTTTCAGATGCTTGGAAGGCTTGTTGGCTAGCCTTGTTTTGTGTATCGGTGAGTGAAGTTGGGTTTTCAGCTTTTAAACCAAGGTTTGAAGGTTTTGGGAGCTTAGTTTAAGTCTAAACAACTTTGCTAAGCTCAAGAGTAAGTAAATGGATTTTCGCTCTTGGTTTGTGTTGTGTATTTGGCTTTAAAAGCAATTGTGATTGATGGTTGTAATGCATGTGATTTGCATGTTTTGAATTCTGTTTTGAAAGCATATTTTAGCATGGTTTGATGCTGGTTTTGGAAGCCATATGTGAAGGATGCTCAAGGTAAGAGATCCTTGGTTTTGTACATGGAAATTGTGGTTTTGATGCATGGTGTTGCATGTTGTTTAATGGCTTGTGTAATGCTTTAAAAACAGTGAATTGATGATGGTAAATGATGGTTTTTGCATTATGGTTATGCATGTGAATCAAAGGATTAATATGGTAAGATGGTTATATTTGCAAGTGATGTAGTGATTCTTGGTTTCTTTGATCGGATATAGTTAGCCGGCTATAGGATTGGGTGCACCGTGAATAAAGTCGCCTTGGATGTGGAGTGGTCAAGTGGGAACCGGTAAACTCCATCCAAGTTTCCTAACGAGATGGTTAAGGTCATAATGGAGGTTGAGATTCCATTCGAGGACCTTGTGTAAGCAAAGGTAATAATGGTGATTAAAATTCCATTTGAGGACCTTGTGCTTGTTAAGATCACAATGGTGGTGTAAAGTCCATGTGTGGATCTTGTGTAGGGTGTCCCGGATCTCGTTAGTGATGTTATACAACTACCAATCGGTGAATGCTAAGGTTATATGGTGATTAAAAGTCCATATATGGGAACCTTGTGCATGTTAAGGTTTTATGGTGATTAAAAGTCCATACATGGGAACCTTGTGTAAGTTAAGGTTATATGGTGATTAAAAGTCCATATATGGGAACCTTGTGAATGGTAAGGTCAAATGGTGATTAAAAGTCCATTTGGGGACCTTGGATTGGTAGTGTGTATGAAGCGTAGGGACAACGCTTGTGATCCGCGTATCCGATTGGATGTTGAGTTGAAAAGTGGATGTGGTTGATCACTTGGAAGCCAATATAATGTTCTTGATTATAATGAAGCATGAGATGCTTGAATTGATGCATGGTTGCATGAGTAGTGTTTAATGTTTTATGAATGCATGTTTACTTGTTAGCTTGAACAAGTGTTGATTATCTATTGAGAATGGTACATGTGTGCATGAAATCTCTTTAGTACATTGAAGTCTTGCTAGGACTTGTTTCAAAGGCATGTGATGCAAATATTGGTGATGTGGTTCTTATGTTGCATTTGTTTAATGCATGTGTTGGAATGAATGAGTAAATGGTTTTAAAAGGTTTCTTGCTTTGAAATGATATTCAAGTATGGAAAGGCATGATGTGAAGTGGAAGAGTTTTCCAAGGATTATTGCATTTAACCTTGTATATGATGTTTTATGCATGGAATGGTTAAATTGAAGGTTTTGCAAGTTTGTGCTTTGAAAGGGTTTTCTTAGCTTTTCTAAGCTAAGGGGTGGATTTTCATGTTTGAGCGATGCATGATTTAAGCATGTTGTTGAAAAGGGTTTTCAAACAATGTTTTGATTTATCGAATCGAGTTTGCTTTTAAAAGTGGTTTTATGATTCGCTGCATTGATGGTGTTTTGGTTTTGAGCATTCCTCACTAAGCATTATGTGCTTACGCTCCTTTTCTGTCCATCAATGCAGATCTTTGAAGTTGGAACAGCGGGAAGCAAGGGATTCAAGGAAAGCTCCACTTGAGATGTATGTCTCGGTTAATAGCTATAGTTAATAAAGGCAATGGGGGGAAGAATCTCTTGTGGTGATGTTAATGAGTTTGTGAATGTTGGATAAGATTGGTTTTATGTTGTTAGTGATGTTGGAATATGTAATTGATCTTTATATGTTGGCTTTCTCAAATTGACGCTTGAATGGTTTGTCAAGTAAGAAGCATGCCTATAGATTTGGGGCTTTTCGTATCAGATGCTATGAAGATGTTTGGATAATGCATTTATGCTCCTTGTGTGTTGTATGTCTTGCTGGTAAAGTTTGGTGGCTTTTGGAGCATGTTTGGTTGGTCAATTGTGTGTTTAAGCATGCATTTTTCTGCAATCTGGGCAGGCCGTATCGGAACGGGAGCTATCGTTTCGGAACGGGGGCCCTGTAATAGCCCAGGCGTTCGAAAAGGATGATACCGTTCCGAAACGAAAAGGCCTCTGCCAGCCCTCGTTTCGGAACACGTTGCGGAACGGCCCCGCGTTCCGAAACAGGTCCTCCCTGTTTCGGAACACCTGACCGTTGGGGGCTGACATTGGCAGTTATATGTTTTGAAATGTTTGCATTTTGGTCATGGATCTTGTTATTGCAATTGCATGAGTTTGAGAAGTTCGTTTGAGCTGAAATTCGACAGTGAAGCATGAAACATGACTAATTTCATATTGGTAACTTTTAATTGGGTTAAGTCCTTGAAATTTTCAGAATTTACAGTTTGGTCCCTTAAGTATTAATTTGTGCATTTGGGTCCCTGAATGTTCTCTGATTGTTATGATGTTTGAATATGTTTATCTTGAGAACATATCTAGGGTTAACGTGCATCTAGACAAGTTTTAAAAGAAAAAAAAGGGTCGTTAATCAAGGTTGACTTTCGGGTTGACTTTGGTTTTCCCCGTGTGACTTTCTTAATTCGGGTCAACCGTCTAGGCCGGGTTAAGGGGGTTACAAGTCGATGCCTTGAGTAGGAAGGTGGCTTAGAGTTGAGGGTGATGTTTGAGTATATCGCAGGATGGTGGTTTAGTGGCCGAGTTACAAGTGAAACCTTTGTTGGTAGAGTTGATTAAGGAGAAGCAGTTGCTTGACTGAGGCTCATAGCAGTCCTTTTACTATCCATCCTGGTAGTACTAAGATGTATCATGGATTGAAGGATAAGTACTAAGATGTATCGTGGTCGTGAAGCAGTGTCTTTGTAGTTGACATGAAATCCTTAGTGGATGTCATGAAGTCCTTGAGTGTAGCTTCCAAAGAGTTGCTGTTCGATGAAGATGCAAAGCCTCTATTGTTTTGCCATGTCATATTCTGCTGGGAACCTTGTGGTTCAGGCAGATTCTATTGCTGATTCGAGCTGCCATAGTTGTTGTTTCTTTGATTCCCCCAAGAAAGGTTAGGATGCTGACACCATCCTCCGTTATAGGTATTGGAGTAGGACTTGTTATTCTGATTGGAATTCCCTACATAGTTGGTGGATTGTTGATTATTCGGGCACTCGCTCAAATGATGGTTTCCATCACAACGAAGGCAAATGGTTTCCATTTTTACTTCCTTCACCTCATTAGAACATTGGAGATTCTTCAACATACTTGTAATGGTGGATAACTGAGCTGAAACTGAGGCATCCACGTCTATGTCACATATTCCTTGAGTTCTTCTCCCCGTTCCAAGTCTTGATGATGGAAATTGGTAATTGTTGTTAGCAATTCTATCAAGAATGTCGAATGCTTCCTATGGTGACTTGTCCAGCAAAGTTCCATTTGCTGAAGCATCTAACATCATTCTGGTGGGAGCATTAACACCATTGTAGAACATCACTACTTGTGTCCAATCATGAAATCCGTGATTAGTGCACTTGCGCAATAGTCCCTTGAATTTGTCTCAACACTCATTCATCGATTCATCATCAGATTGACGAAAAGAGGCAATGTCATTCCTCAACTGAGTGTTTCGGTTTGGTGGATTATACCTCAACAAAAACCTTTTGCACAAATCTGTCCATGTTTCCATTGATCCGGCTGGCACACTACTCAACCATTCTCGTGCTTGGTCACGCAAAGAATAAGGGAAAAGCTTGAGTTTCAACACATCTTCGTGTACCCTTGTTGTGGAAAAGAGTCGCAAACTTCTAATAAAGCACGAATGTGTTGCCTAGCATCTTCATGAGGTGAGCCTACAGATTGACCAATCGAGTTCAACATGTTGAACATTACGGGTTTAAGCTTGAAGTGGGCTGCCCGAATTTCGAGAGCTACAATCCATGGGTTGAGGTCATCCAAGATAAGATTCAAGTGATCTCTAATAGCTCGTGGTCGAGCTGGAGCTTCCACTCCTTGATTTCCATTTGCTGCAGCAGCAGGGTTCCCCTGATTCTGAGCTAGTAAACCTCATGGGTTTTGAGCTCTGTTCATGAGTTTAAGTGCTTCTTGTATTCTCCCCCGTTGACGAAAAAGGTGTTCAATTTCAGGAATATACAGTAGTATGGGTTCATCGGGTCTTCCTCGGGTCATGCAACAACACAACACCTAAAAAGACAAATAAAAACAACAAGTAAATAAATAAAAAGGAAATAAAATAATGCAAAGGCTAAACTAAAATGACCAATTGCAATCCCCGGTAATGACACCAAAAACTTGTTGCGTTGTGTGATAAATGATACGCAAATAGTGCAAGTATACACGTCGAACAAGTAGTAAAGTGATGAGTGAGTATCATCCCCACATGGATTGGAGGTATTTCACTTTTTAGCTTAAGCATGCAAAACACAAACTGAAATGGAAAAATGCTTTGGCAAGTTGAAGTAAGTTGAGATATGCTGTGGTAACAGATATAAATAAAACTCGGTGAAATCGATAGACTTAAATGGTCCTCACACGTGTGTAAAACTCACTTTGGGAATGACTGGCTGGGTTTCTTGGATAACCTATGTCTAGCTCTCTATGATAGCTTAGTTCTTCAGCTTGTTCTATGCTCGGCAGGATATACTAAGAGTACTCCTAAACTATCTTTAGCAGGGAGTTTGGGAGTCAGAAATGTTACAACAATACCTCTCAACGTAAACTCTAACACTCCCCTACCCATGAGGTTCAATCCTTTTTAGCCATTGAAACCCCTCACTTATCTCTAAGGTGGGTTAGAGTTGTACCTCTTAGCAGTCAACTCCATTGCCTATGTGATTTAAGGTCAGTTCTCTCGACCACTAACCAAAGTTCACACCCAAAGAAAGGCCAACTCTCGAAGGATCCTAGAACCTTAGGTATTTAGCAAACATAGACAAAACATGAAAACCATAAACATTCATTGAAGAAACTAAAAAAAACATAAAGCATCAAAACAACCCAAGCCACGTAAAACCAGTTCATGGCTGGGCAATAAACATCCAACATCAATACGTTCATACAACAAATATCTAGAAATATAAAGAAATGTTGAAGCAACAAAAAAGGTAAAGAAACTCCTGATCTGCGATGGACTGCCACGAACCACCCTAAGCTTGCTACCTCTCTCAAGGCCAGCAATGTCACCCCTTGGAGCTTCAACGATGGAGGACACCAAGTTGAGGAAGAAGAAGATGGAAAAGAGCCGCCTTTTCTTTCTCTCCCTAGCTTTAAGATACCTTTTCACACGTGCCCTCAAATGAGGGTATATTGTTCTTTATATAGTGGAGACTCCTATGGTTTTGTGCCCTACATAATTCTTTGTGACCCCAAGGAATATTCTTTGATATGTGCTGGCACCAGTGACAAAAGGGGTTTTTTACACGTGAGCTGGAAAATTTCTTCTGCTTGTTTTGTCTTTTTCTGCACCAGCTAGCTTCAGTCCATAATGCTACAACATTTCCAGCTGCCTATCCTTGCTCATCTGCACATCATGAAACCAGACCAAACCATTCTCAAGTAGCACCCATTTTGCACTCACTCTACGCCAACCAAAGCTATGAAAAGAAATTGCAACCATATGAACTAAATGCAACCTAAATGCCATAGAATGAGCTTAAAAGCAAGCAAATATCAGAGTAAGGAAGCATGGAACATAGGTATTTTGCAGAGTTATCAGTTATGTTAACTCACTCTTTTCTTTACCTAATGAAGGAGATGAATATTTTGAGGAATTCGAGACCATGAACGCTGCGAAACGCAAGAAGATACTGGCAGACTTGTGTGAACCTGTCACAACTTGGACTGTCTCGTCCACCGACAACTGGACTATCAAGAGGCTGTCATCGAAGCCTCAGATACGGGGTTGGAATCATTTTATCAAACACAATCTCATTCCTGCATCTCACAATGACACGGTTTCATAGGGCTGGTTGATCCCTTTTCACTCCATTATCAAGGGGCGTAAGATAAATGTTGGCAGAATCATCATCGAGGAAACCCACAAATGCGTTGAGGGAAGTTTGTTTTTCCATTTCTTAATTTCTAACATTTGTTTGCGCCATGAAGTGCCAAGGATGGATAAGGATCGTGGCCAGGTGATCAAGGGAACCACCATCACTGTCCTTATTTGAAAGAATCTCACGGCTGGAGAGCCAAAAGAGAAGGGGAAGGGAAAAGTCAAGATTGCCACGCCAAAGCCAAAGGCAGAGCTCGATAGTGTGCCAGAAACCATGCCAACCAGCTCGTTGGTAGTGCTGTCTCAAGTTTACGCTCGCTAGGAGATTATTCTCTAGAAGTTGGTGGTAGCCGAGGAGATAAATGCTAAAGTGAGGCAATATACCAAGGAGAGGGATGCCATCGTGCGGAAGGTTCTTGTTAAACTTTCTCCTGGCGAGGTTCACTTGTTTCCCCCCTTCCATGTCGAACTCTCTGCCAGAGATGCTAGGTCAGCCAGTCTAGCCAATCATGCAAGTCCAGTCAAGTCAACTAGTCCAGTCAAATCAGCAAGTCAAGTCAAGTTAGCCAGTCTAGTCAAAACAGTAAGTCCACTCAAGTTAGCAAGTCTAGTAAATTCTGCCAGTTCAAAATCAAAGGCCTCAATTCCTATGTCCCCGATTCATGTTGAATATGCCAACACCGATTCCTCCTCTAAGTTAGAGGACATTCATGCCAAGAAGGCAAACTCTATGCCAATTACACTGCCAGCATACCCTGCCAAGAAGAAGGACATTGGAGCCTCCACTGCTGCCTCCAAGCACGGCTGGAGAGGAAAAAAAGAGAATGGCCCCTGAATGTGGGAACCTAACCATGAGGAAGACCCCTTTTCAAAAAAGAAGAAGAAGCCTGTACCAAACAGGAGGAAGCCTCATCTGAAGGGGAGTCATCTTCTTCCTAGACTCCTTTTCATTTCATTCTTGCATCTTCATCTTCATGTTCGTGCATTTTTATTTTTTTTATTTTTCTTGTATATATGTGTTGTTTCATGCATTGATGATAATGCACATCTTGGGTTTGGGGGTGCGCATTTTCTCACATTATTTCATGCATTTCACGTTTAAATTTTTTGTTTTCCATGTAGTTCATGTAGGGTAGTTGCATACTGAACCATAAAAAAAGAGTGAAAAAGAAAATTTTGTGTCGGCCGAAATTTGAGGTTTGTTAACAATTGGTTAGGCAAGCTTATTTTGATCCTAGTTTTCTTCCCAATGATGGATTTTTTATCTTCAGTTTGCCACGCCAGTAGATAGTATGCCAAGTTGTTTGCCAATTGATCTCTAGTTTAGGAAATTGATTCACACTTAGCATATGGCATGTATCTAGTTCCCTAGAAAACTTAGACCATTTGAAACCATGCTCATATTTAAAAAAGAATGCCAGGGTAAAAGAAAATAAGGCAAGTAAAAAATGAAATGAACTTTCCTCTATTTTAGGGATAATAAGTTACTTGAGGCTTTGTGATATGCCATGCCTTAGTTCTCAAGTTCAAACCCTAGAGTATGAGTTGAAGAGAAATCCTAGTGATGTCTGGATTAAGGTGATGATTCGTGGTATGCTACCTCTTATCACTCAAGCTAAATAGTATCATGAAGCAAGAGAGTTATATTGCTGCACTTGAATTATGAGTTTAGGAAGTAGAATTTGGCTAAGAGAGTGAAAGGATAATTAGATGCATATTGCCCACAATTTGTGCACAAATCATACACTTAGACTAGAGTTATATTGCTGCACTTGAATTATTTTCTGCTTGGCATTGTGCACTGTGATTCCTGAGGGCATCATTAGCATCAAACTCTGCTTGCCAGCATTTGTTGGCATTCCAACCAAACTTTTGCTGATGTATTGTTTTCACCATTTTTATTTTTTCTTTCTTTTGCATTACTTGAGGACAAGTAATAAGCTGGGTTTAGGGGTGTGTTGCCTCCTCAAAAGTATTTTTTTCAAACCTACATTGATATGCTTTTGCTTGTTTTCGGGTACATTTAGTTGTAGTAGGTTGTTAGAATCATGCATTTGCATAAGGAGTTTATTATTCTACCTATGCCATAGTGAAGGGTTGTTTTGTGGCTATTTTGCAGGTTTGGCATAGGATTTGGTAGAGGAATGGACACATTTAGGAATGCAATTAGGAATGCCAAGGTGAATGCTAAGAGTTGTGGGCACATATGAACCAGAGGTGTGCCAAGCACTTGTTGGCAGAGAGATGCTAGTGATTCCATGCCAAGAGATGATGAACCCCCCCAAAAAATAGGAAATGATTAGTCTCCTAAAAGATTGCTAATGGACCAATCTACGAAAAAATAGCAGATAAGGTGGTGCCAAGAGATGTTGGCGATGTTGTTCCAAGTTTGGATGCCAAGGCAGCATCGACATGATGTTTTTAGCCCTAGCCTGATAAGCTATCACACCGAGCTGATAAGATGTCAAAATGAACGGATAGAGCTCTATCTCTTATCCCTTGATCATTTCAAATTCAAATACAAAGGCTTATCTCATCCTTTCCCACTCACGCCTATATAAAGACCAACCGATCAAGCATTTGAGAACAACGAGACGAGGAGAGACGAAGTAAGAGTGATCGAGTGGAGAGTGACCGGAGTACGGCGTTGGAGTGACCGGTGAGTCACAGCCGGCTGCACCGAGGAAGGGTGGTTCAACCTATTGGCCGAGAGCTTGGCGTGAAGGGCTGCATCGAGATACCCCTCTGCCTATTCCCTTGGCACAAGTTGTTTATCTTTATTTTTTTATGGTGATGTTTTTGAAAACAAATATGGTTGTGTTGGTTAATCCCCTCACCATGAACTAATTTTCATAGTTGATGGGGGATGATTTGGATTGAATATTGGCTTTATGCCTTATTTCCTTTATAATAATTACGTTTTTGGCATACTCTAATTTTTCCTAAACACTCTGCCAAGCAAGAGCTGGCACAGTACGCCTATTGTCTCCCAATATCTTAACAGACTTGGGTTAGCGACGATTAAGTTGTTGAATACTTGGGAGAGAATCTTCGAGAGAAGTCGTTCAAGTAGATGAACTTACTTCGGAAGTGGAATCTACCCCCTTGGAGTATATATTGGTTTTAATCAAATTGATTTAAGAAAAGCATACACTATATAGATATAGAGGTTTTTACTTGGCCAATTTAAGGCAATGACCATCGAGAGAGGCTTTGCTAATGTTGAATCTTCTTGGCAAATAATGCCAAGACAATTTTGCCAATAAAGGCTGGCATGAGCCATGTTCAATTCAGGCATTCCCTGCCAACAGTCATCACTCATTTAGAAACACCCTCCTTGCCAACAATTTATTTCATTTTATTTTTCTTTTCTTTAGTTTCAAAACAACCTTAAAAACATCATTTCTTCCAAAGCAAGTAACAATTGAACAATCGAATTCAAGTCAATCTTTGTGGGATCGATAGCTCAGCTTACCAAGCTGTATTACTTGCAGACCGTGTATACTTGTACACAAAAGACTCTTGACATATCCTACCCAATGCATATTGTTTATATCTTTTGCCAGCATCCATTTTACACATCTTCTACAGAGTCTACAACGACAGAGACTTACAAGGATTGGCATGAGAAACTACCCTTCGCATTGTTTGCATATCGAACTTTGATACTAACCTCAACTGGGGAAACACCCTACTCTTTGGTCTACGAGACAGAAGAAGTACTTCATATTGAGGTTGAACTTCCATCACTTCGTGTTTTGTCCGAAGCAAAATTGGATGATGCAGAATGGTTACAAGTTTGATTTGATGAGTTGAATCTTATTGAAGAAAAGATGTTGAAGGCTATTTGCCACAACCAGATGTATCAGAAAAGAATGATGCGGGCATATGATAAGAAGGTTCAGCCTAGAGAGTTCCGAGAGGGAAATCTTGTGTTGAAAAAGGTCTTACAAATACATCGAGATGACCGGGGAAAATGGTTGCCTAACTAGGAAGGACCTTATGTTGTTAAAAAGGCTTTCTCAGGAGGAGCATTGATTCTGACTGAAATGGACGGCAAGGAGTTACAAAAACCAGTGAACTCTGATTCAGTCAAGAAATATTATGCTTGAAGAATTCAAAAAGAAAAGAAAAAGCGGAGTGAAAACTTGAAAGGGCGCTTCACAAAATGAAAATATCTATGGTGAAAACCCAAAAGGGCGCATTAGATATATAAAAACACAAAAAAGAAAAAAAAGAAAAAGAGAAAGAGAAATAAAAATAAAAGGAGGTTCAAGATGAAAATTTGCAAAGGGAGTCTTGAAACCAAAGGAGGATCTGGGTTGAAAACCCGTAAAGGGCGGCTCAGATATGTGAGAGGTTAGGCATCTGACAATTAAAACCTCTCAGACACCTAGTATTTCGGAAGATATTTCACATCTGTAAACATCTTGACAACGTTCGAAGTCTGTTGGATAAGGGTTCAATCTCAGCACTATATTTGGTCGATGGGATGGTTGTACCCTTCAGGCTTTGGATGCCCGAAGAACTGACCTTGTTTCTTGATTTTGTAGTTTCAATTTGCCATGACTTTTTCAAAACTTCATTGTATTTCAATTTATAAGCCTTAATAAAATTCATGAATTCACTTCCGAGCTTTCTTTTTATTCTAAAGCATCATAAAATGGTTGATATAATGCATAAAAGCAGATAATTTCTTAGTATTACCATGTTTTAAAAGTGCAGGTGATCTTTAACACTCTGGATATTGAAGAAGACTATATAAAGCAGAGATGGTGTTGTATGCCGTACCAGTGTGAACTCCATAATAGAATGCAAGGTTCATGAAAATTGTTGCAGAAAAGCATCAGGATAAGCTTTACATAGATTTGTGGAATAATATGGACTATCATTGACAACAAAGTCTGTCACCCAAAGAACAATGATTTTTATCTTTGTGCTCACGCTAAGATGATTGGAATCACAAGGCCAACACATTATCATGACTAGATCTTGTCCATTCGTTGTCCTATGTGTATAAAAAAGGCATTGTAACCATTGTCATTGTTCCGGCTGTTGCAAACACTTGACAACATCTCAGTTGGGACAATTTATGAAGTTTAAAGTGGATTTTCAGGTATTGATTGTTGGATTCTTAGATTTGTAGAATTTTGTTGGAAAAGGAAAAAAATGAAGTGTTAATTGACAATATATCAATATAATCAGTATGAGTTCCCAAAAAGAAAAAGGGAAAAAATAAAAAAGAAAGAAAAAAGAAAGAAAGAACATGAAAAAGAAAAAGAGAAGAAAAATTAAGGTGAAAACTTGAAATGGCGTCTTGGAAAAAGAAAAAAGAAAAGAAAAGAAAAGAAAAGAAAAAAACAAAGTGAAAACCCGAAAGGGCGCATTAGAGCAAAGGGCTAGAAATGCAGAAAGGGAATCTTGACGACCAATCCTGAATGTGAGATGGGGCATCGAAGAAAATGAGAATTAATAAAGAAGTAGAAGCACCAGAATGGACCCTTAGAGGCAGAAGCTGATTGATGAATCTCAGCAAGTCATGGTTCATGCATCATGTAGAAAATTAGGGACATGGTAACCCTCATATTTCAAGTTTGTTTTGACAGGAAACTGACAAAGAAGAAGGGACTTCTAATGAGAAGAGTCCGTTTAGCAAAAATAGAGCTCATAATGAGAAGAGTTCATCCAGCAAAGATAGAGCTCCTAATGAGAAGAGTTCATCCAACAAAGACATAGCTCCTAATGTGAAGAATCAACCTAGCAAAGACAGAACTCTTAATGAGAAGAGTTCACCTAGCAAAGATAGAGCTCCTAATGAGAAGAGTTTGTCCAGTAAAGATAGAGCTTCTAATGAGAGGAGTTCTCTTAGCAAAGATAGAGCTCGTAATGTGAAGAGTTCACCCAGCAAAGATAGATCTCCTATTGAGAAGAGTTCACTCAGCAAAGACAAAACTCCTGATGTGAAGTGTTAATCCCCAGCAAAGAAAGAATTTCAAATGAGGAGAGTTCGTGTCGAGGTTCCAAATGAGAAGAACCTATTTTTGAAGAATGAGGTAGTCCACCATAAGAAGAGCTTTCTTATTCAAACGTCTTTACATAGAGACATATTAGTAGAGGAGATTGAAGCATTTCATAATCAGAAGAACAAATTCAAATGGTCAAACATCTTAGACAAAATCCATGTCTTTTCAGTATTTCCCCTATTTCTGTTCCACAACAATGAGCAAAGAGGGTTAGTCGTAGTACATGCATTTTGTCCGGGTATATATATGTATATACTTTCTCCATAAATAAAACCTAAATAAATAAATAATAAAACCAAACAATAACCCATAAATAAATAAATATCCATTTTACATCATACAAACCCATTTTAAAATTATAAGACCCAATCCTTATATCCTATGACAGCTCACATACAACCCATTTCGAGTAAAAATCAACCCAACAAGCCCAAGATACAAAAATTCCCACCCAAATATGCATAAAAATGGGCAATAAAGCCCAAACAAGCACACTTGTGCTTTTCGAGCCCGCCAAAAGAGGTAGGTGGCAACCCCTCATTGGTCCATGCACCTCTCACGAGGATCACAACCATGCTGATGTCAGCCAACCCGCTAGCTATAAATTGAGAGAGATAATTAATTAATGAGCTAATAATGAAACAATCATTATATGACATTAATTGAAGAAAGAGAAGAGGGAGCTGAAGAGGTTACTAGAAGTGGGAGAGGTGCTCGGAAATTTGAAAAGTCACCGGAAACACATCGTCGAAAGGTCGCCAGAGTTCGTCAAGTACATCAGAAGGTATATTTTAGCCTCCTTTTTTTTGAGGTTTGATTTGGGTAGTTTAGGTTTAGGATCAGGCAGAGATGGGCGGATTCAGTTGAATTCGTGCTTAGATATAGTTTTAGGATGAAAAATCGAGAAGAATGGTGTGTTTTAGGGTTTTGTCACGGCGGTCGGAAATCGCCTTGCGCCGGTGACCGGTCGCCGGAGAAGAACCTAGCGGTGGCCGAAAGCAGGAACTTGGCCGGAGAAGATGACCAAAAGTAGTAATCGGTGGTCGGCGTCGCCTTCGGCGACCGACAAACATGTCGTGGTTTGGAGGTTAGGTTTTTTTGGATCAAACGATTGAGTTTGGTTAAATTTGTGAAGAACACAAGCCAAAAACCATGTTTGATCCGTTTTTAGTTTGGGAAAACTAGGTTTAGGTGTTCTTAGAGAGAGGGTGTCGAGTGAGCATAGATAGTGGCATGGTGTAAAATTGCCGAGCCAACTCAGTTTGGGGCTATTTATAGCCATGTTGAACCGACACCGTTTTGGTGCCAGGTTAGTTCAACCTGCGAGTCGAGTCAGGTCGGGCTGAAGGATCCGCTACAAGAAATTTATAATATTCCAACAAAATTATTTATCACTAAAAGTACTAATTTTGTCACGATATATTTATTTTGACAAATTTTGTTTGTTACTATGTTTGTTAGAACAACCTCGTCAAGTAAAGTATATTGCGACAAACTTGTGTTTGTTACCATTTTATAATATTTATCACAACAATAAAAATCAGTTACTATAATTAACTTATCACGACAAAATATTTTTCACAATAATTAACTATTTCATCACGAGAAGTACGTTTTGTCACAACTAACTTATATTTTTAACATGAAATATAAACGGATTTTGCGACAAAAATACATATTGCAACAAAAATCAATTTCTCGCAGCTTCTATTTTGTCAGTAAATGTAACTTACAGAGACAAAATATTTATTAGAAAAAAATATCTATTTCATCAAAAAAGTTAGTTTTGTCACAATTAACTTAAATTCTTACATCGAATGAAAAAGATTTTCATGACAAAAATACATATTACAACAAAATTAATTTCTCACTACTTTTATTGTGTCACTAAATGTTACTTATAAAGACAAAATATTTGTTAAAATAAAATATTTATTTCATCACAAAAAATATATTTTTCGCAATAAGCTGCCACTTAATTTCACCTTTAAAAAGGAACAGAACAATTAAATATTTAATAGGAAACTACTTACAAATCAATACCTTTTCGATTATATTATCAAAAGGGATAAATTGAAAAAAATAGACACTACAAAATTTCTAATGTTCTTTGTAAGATATGAGACATGTTCACACTACAAGTAGTTGTTGATTCCTCTAGGCCTCACCAAATGAATAGAAAACATAGTTGTGCCCGAAATGAGAAGAAAAAATAACACTTTTGAAACTGCATAAAGAACACACTACTTCGGAATTGATCTAGGGATGAAGCACCACTGCATCTAAAAATTCTGATGTTGGAAAGAAAGCATTGTAAAGAAGCTGCCGAGGGAGTCACAAGCTATTAGAAAATTAGACCTGACAAGAAAAAAAATTGATATGATTGATAATATATTAATAATATAAATGAGACATTTAGAAAGGGATATTTGAGCACATAACTGTATATATACAAGATTAAATCAATGTACATATCCAACAATATTAGCTAACTATGCAGGCAATTTCTATTTAGTTTATCCTGCAAAACTTTCCCAGGCTCCAATCCAAACATGCAGGCATGTTTAGTAAGGCAAGTAGGCAACTAGGTTAGATTATGATGGGTTAAACTCAACTCTTGCGAAATAATGGATAAATTGGCTAAATTTAAGAATAATTTTGAAAATTATTAGATGCTAAGAGATCCTAAATAGCATACATTATGAGCTTAAAATGGATAACAAATTTAAGAGCATAAATCTAAGCTTGCCGAGAACAAACAATGAATTTAAATAAAATTATCAAAAGTTATTTTCAGAAATAATTAATCCAAAAAAAACTATTTCTTCTATCCTCTTCTCTTCAGATATTCTCATCAACCAAAAAGAAAGAAAGAAACATTAACACCAGATAAACCCTAAGTATTACATAAAGAAAACCTTCCAGCCCTAGAATTACGCTTCTCTAGCTCAGATTCGCTGAACTCGTTGAATCTTCTTTTGGATAACGTCCACGGGACCACAGCTTTCCGCTTCAACCAAGCCCGTAGCAGTCCCGGTGGTCTTCGAATCCTCGCTCTCCTTTACAGATACAATAGCGTCGGGATGAGTGAAATCGCTAAGAGGATACGACTTGTCATTGGTAAGTGAGGCGGCGTCAACGGTCTTCAAAGGGTTTACTTATGGAGAGGAATCGGCGGCGGTGGAGGCGCTGGATTTATCGGTGGTGGATGCCATAGGAGTGCTAGATACGGTCGCGTGAAGAATAAATACGATCTGAAACCTAAGAGCGTGAGGCGATTATTCAAAAAATATAGACACTGATGTCTCTTAATCTTTATTCAAGTGGTTGGATATTCGTATTGAAACCTAGAAGCCTAAGAGCGTGAGGTGGATATTAAATAATAATAACAATAAATATGAGCTCCTCCTCAAGTCAATTATCCAACTTTATACTCTATCCAATAAAAAATTTAACTTATTATTTTTTAATTATACGCATTCAAAACTTGTAAATAAAATTGATTGTTCTAAATACTAAATAATTTGGCATCGCTTAAGTAAGTCTCTAATTCGAGGCATTGTGTATTAAAAAATTCTCGTCGGAGACTCAACCATAAAAATTAGTGCGCGATGCAAGTCGGTCCAGATTAGTCATGACGAGGTCCTAGAAACCGGGAGGGCAAACCAATTGATCCAATGACGGAGCCAGGATTCTTATATAGTGGGGTCAGAGTAGGGTACGAGGTACGAAGATTCTTATACCATTACAATAAGTATTGTTGACCCCGTATCCAATAAATCAAGTGTGATCAATTCTATTATATTTTATGAAAAAAAATATATTAACTCTTTAAAAATTCATTTAGTTCTTTAAAATTCTCACACCTCAATAAATTAAGTGAGATCAATTAACCCACTCTTATATGTAGCTCTGACATTGAATTAATCACTTGAATAATGTTGATTCCTTATAACAACTTAAGTTTAAAAGTATTGGAGAACTGTACTCAATTGAAAATAACAATCATTTAACGTTTTACAATATCAATAAGATTATAAATTAAAAAACATAATTATCATAAACTAGATTTTACATTATATAACAAATTCAATTTAAAACTTATTTTTTACTTTAATAAATTAAGAAAATATAAATAATTAAAAGACTTAATGTATAATTTTTTATATTTAATTTAATTCTCAGTTTGTCTTTTCTACTATTGCGCGACAATATATTTGTCACTATAATTAAGATATATAACTACAAACATAATTTATCACAAAAAGAATATGAATATTATTCTTTGTTGTGGTAATTTTTTTCTGTAACAATAACTATAACTTATACTACAAAATTTATAACTATATAATTTTTTTGACACCAAAAAAGGAGGAAAATATTTGTGACAATATATTTTGTCACATAATTAAAATATATTTACAAACATAAGTTGTCACAAATACTCAATTCTCATTATTTCTTATGACATATTTTCTGTAACAATAATTATAACTTATAATTAAAAATTTGTCATTGTATGACTTTTATTTTTTCACCAAAAAATGGAGTGAAACATTTGTGACTATATATTTTGTCACTATAATTAAACTATATAACTAAAAACATAATTTATCACAAAAAATTGAATCTCATTATTTGTTGTAACAAGTTTTTTCGTAAAGATTATTAAAACTTATAGTAACAAAACCTGTCACCATATGACTTTTTTTGGCGCAAAAAAATGAAGGGAAACATTTGTGACAAAAAATTGGTAACAAAATATATTTTGTCACTATATGTTACACAAGTTTGCTAATTGTGACAAAATATTACGACGATTTTAGTGTTTGTCACAATTGTATATGTTTTTCTAATTTAAAGTAATGTTTATTTATTTTGTCACAATAAAGCTACTAATAGTGATAAAAATTATTTTGTAAAAAATAAATTTGTCACAAGAATAGGATATTTTGTTTATACTTCAGGCTATTTTGTTTTACATTGCTCCCAATTTGGTCACCAAACCCTTGTAATTTGGCTCTTCGAGTTTGAATTCAATTCAAATTTGTCCCTTCCAGCTTAGTTTTAAGTTTTAATTCCTTTTAATTTAGTCCTTTGTAGATTAAATAATTTAATTACAATTTTTAATTTATATATGTATGTTTGCATATTTTTAAATTGAGCATATAGCATATTTGTTAGGTGAATTTAATCACTTAATTGAATCAATTAGAGCCTTTAGTCTAGGTTCCTTAATTAATTAAACAATTTAAATAGGAAGACAATTGTAGAAAATAAATGAGTACTAAATTGAAACTTTAATTTTCTAATTTGATTAGTGTATCGATGTAATGAGATGTTAATCAAGGGAATATTTTAGTTGAATATTTAATGTTTTATTTAAACTTAGAACATGTAATCAAATATAGTTAGTTTAATTAAAATGTAATTAAGATAGGAAATAAGTAGTTAGTAACACCACATAATTAGGAATATTATTAATTTAGGGCCTAGTATGGATAGTGCCCACTTTTTTTAGTGTTATATCATAAACACTAAACTTGATAATATTCATAGTTCCTTTAATTAATTAAATCAATGGAGCCCTAATTAGGTTTTAACTTAAAAATGACAAGAAAATAATTGGACATGCATTAAAACTTTTGTGTTGAGATACATTTTGAATATAAATTGAAGTGTCCTACAGTACTTGGATGTTTCAAAACTTATATTCGTTTAAAATGTATTTTCTTACAAAAGGATATCTCAATTCGAAATGAAATTCAATTAACAATTAAAGATTTAATTAAAATTATTGCTCGAAATGCCAAAATGCCACGTAGAATTAATAAGGTACCGGTAACAGGCATTTGTAGGGGTGCTAATCCTTCACTACACGTAACTGACCCCCGAACCCAAATTTTAAAGAAAAGAATCTCTGGTTCGTTTTTATGGTGTCCGATCTACTAAAGTGATCAGTGACGACTCCAAATTGATTTTCAAGAATAAATAAAGGAAATCCGATTTTATATGAAAAAATCCTAATTTCAAAATCAATTGAAAATGGTAAAACCCTGATTTCAAAACCCTAATTGTTGGGCTAATTTTACACTCGGTTTTCAAAATGGTCGCGACATTGGCGATAAAACGACAACTCTGACGACGACCATTGATCTTCTTCGATGACTCTTCAACCGTTCTAGTGACGGTTCGGATGGTAGAGGTATATCCTCTCTCTATCTCTCTTAATTGCACACTAATGAGCTAATTATTGCCCAGTAATAACTGATTTTCTCTCTATTCCCTTTTTATAGGTGATAGTGGATGGTGACATCACGCTGACGTCACATGATGACCCCATGTAAAAGGGATTTGGGCGAGAAATAGATGGATAAAAGGGATTTGGGCCTTTTATATTGTATTTGGGCTTCTATGTGTGTATATTGGACAATATAGAAGGATTTTGGACTGTTTTTATTTATTTGAATGTATTTCATTTATCTATTTATTTATTATCGTAAGCAAAATTATTATTATTATATATGGATGGCCCGGGTAAAATTCAGGTATTACAGCTGCCCCTCTTTGCTCATTGCTGTAAAACATGAATTGGGCAAATACTGAAAAGACATGAATTTCTCAAAATTATCTGGCCATCATCTGAGCTGTAAGTTCTTCTCATTATGAACTTCCACTCATTCTTCCTCTTTTAGAAAGCTTGAACAAGTTCTTTTCATTATGAACTTCCCAATCCTTCTGCCTAGGCTAACCACAAAGTCTGAACTAATTCTTCTCACTATAAACCCATTCGTTCCTCTTGGCAATATTGAACCACAAAGAATCTCTGGTTCGTTTTTATGGTGTCCGATCTACTAAAGTGATCAGTGACGACTCCAAATTGATTTTCAAGAATAAATAAAGGAAATCCGATTTTATATGAAAAAATCCTAATTTCAAAATCAATTGAAAATGGTAAAACCCTGATTTCAAAACCCTAATTGTTGGGCTAATTTTACACTCGGTTTTCAAAATGGTCGCGACATTGGCGATAAAACGACAACTCTGACGACGACCATTGATCTTCTTCGATGACTCTTCAACCGTTCTAGTGACGGTTCGGATGGTAGAGGTATATCCTCTCTCTATCTCTCTTAATTGCACACTAATGAGCTAATTATTGCCCAGTAATAACTGATTTTCTCTCTATTCCCTTTTTATAGGTGATAGTGGATGGTGACATCACGCTGACGTCACATGATGACCCCATGTAAAAGGGATTTGGGCGAGAAATAGATGGATAAAAGGGATTTGGGCCTTTTATATTGTATTTGGGCTTCTATGTGTGTATATTGGACAATATAGAAGGATTTTGGACTGTTTTTATTTATTTGAATGTATTTCATTTATCTATTTATTTATTATCGTAAGCAAAATTATTATTATTATATATGGATGGCCCGGGTAAAATTCAGGTATTACAGCTGCCCCTCTTTGCTCATTGCTGTAAAACATGAATTGGGCAAATACTGAAAAGACATGAATTTCTCAAAATTATCTGGCCATCATCTGAGCTGTAAGTTCTTCTCATTATGAACTTCCACTCATTCTTCCTCTTTTAGAAAGCTTGAACAAGTTCTTTTCATTATGAACTTCCCAATCCTTCTGCCTAGGCTAACCACAAAGTCTGAACTAATTCTTCTCACTATAAACCCATTCGTTCCTCTTGGCAATATTGATCCACCTCTCTGCAAAGGTGTCGAACAAGCGAGCTCTTCTCATTAGGAACTTTTTGTTCTTCTTGAAAACACTGATCCACCTCTCTGTAAAGGCATTGAATAAGCAAGTTCTTCTCATTAGGAACTTCCCATTCTTCATCTGGGCAAGCTCTTCTCATTATGAGTTCTTCATTCTTTTTTATGTGAGTTCTTCTCATTATGAACTTTGTACTCTTTGCTGGGTGAACTCTTCTCATTAGGAGCTCTATATTCTTTCAAAAGTTCCCGTAAAAACAGATTAAAATGCTATAATGAGGGTTATCATGATCCTAGTTTATGAATATCTATGCATGATGCATGAGCCATAACACATTGGGATCAATTAAACAACTCTTGCTTCTTGGGAGACTAATATGGCTTTTCCCTACTATGCTTCTTCATTGGTTCCCATTTTGCAATGGTACCCCTTCTCACATTTAGGACAAACCTTCAAGACCAACTTTCTATGCTTCCAAATTTTTCTCTAAAGCGTCTTTTGAGGTTTTCGCCTTAGATTGCTTTTATTAAAGTGCCCTTTCAACTTTTTCACTTTGGTTTTCTTTTTCTTTTTCTCAAGGTGCCCTTTCAGGTTTTCACCTCAGTTTTTTTTTCTTCTTTTCCTTCTTTTTTTTCTTTCTTTTTTGCTTTTTTGAGGCGCCATTTTGAGTTTTCACCTTTATTTAAAATCACTTTGCCTTTCCTTTATTTTTCTCTTCTCTTTTAGACTTGTTCAGGGGTTATCTGACTCAAGTACCTCGTTATTCTTTTATTTCCATGTTTCTGCTGGCCCGATGTGCGGCTTCATCATCTCTTTATACACTCTTCATCAATAATCATGAGTGTTAAAGATCACATGCATCTTTCAAAAACATAGTAATACCAAAAAACCCTTTATTTAAAAATGAATTTATGCTAACCTACTTGCATAATTCTTGAGAATAAAAAGAAAGCTCGAAAGAGAATTCTTGTATTTTATTAAGGTTTTATGAGAAGTACAATAGAATTAAAAAAGTCATGGCAAACTAGAAAAAAATCAAGAAAAAAAGTCAGATGCCCTGGGCATCTATAGCATGAAGGATTTAGTAACCCCGTTGAAAGCGTATCCGTACAAGTTTTGGCTACTGGAAATTCATTGTAGTTAAAACCCTAAAGGGTATCGAGACAGTTACATACCGTACCGGTACAGTTACACTAAAAGCTTGGTTTTGACTACTTTAAATGCACTTTAAATCATTCCAAAGCCTTATAAAAACCCTTAAACATATTTTCAAGTTGTTTTGACTAAAATCATGTTTTAAATTCTTTTCAATTTACTTCAAAACATTTTTCAATTATTATATCAAAACATTTGGTTCTACAATCTCCCCCTTTTTGATATAATAAAACAAACTTGAAAAATTGTTTGGGATTCTCCCCCTTAGTATTTTCAAATTTTGAATGCGAGATTTTTTTTTAAATTTGAATGAAAATGAAAATAAAAGCTCCCCCTTAATCTCTTGAAAAATTAATTTTTCAAACCATTTCTCCCCCTTTTTGTTATATCGAAAAGAATTTAAAATACATTAAGCTCAAAATAACATAGGAGGTTAAAAAAATTGACGCACTTAAAAACTTTGGTTTTAAAAGTGGCTCCCCTTACTCAAAGCATCAAACAATGTTAGTCCAACATATATGATTAAACTAGTTGAATTAAAAAAAATAAAACTAAACAAAAAAATAAATT
The DNA here is from genome assembly GCA_958450335.1 of Hibiscus tridactylites. Classification (NCBI taxonomy): domain Eukaryota; kingdom Viridiplantae; phylum Streptophyta; class Magnoliopsida; order Malvales; family Malvaceae; genus Hibiscus; species Hibiscus tridactylites. Next base: position 55,912,768 of record OY288268.1, on the reverse strand, counting down.
CAACTAGTTTTACCACACTTGAATCCAAGGGAAGATGTAAAGCCTTCCTTCTTCAAGTGTTCTTCCTCGTGTGTATGGAGCTCCCCCTCAAATTTGGAGTTGTTGATCATTCTCCATCACACCTAACATAATACAATCAAGTAACTTTTGGTATCCATATCACTTTGGATCCATAGACGTTAATGGCATATAATTTTGTCCCCATAGGAATCTATTTTTTATTTTCATCATTTTTAGTTGAAGTACTTAGTCCTTTTGGGACCCAAATACTTCTAAAAACTTTACCATTCAAAAATCTAGGGGCACTAGATTGTCTTACATGAAAATTTGATTTTTCCCAAATTATTTTTCTTTTGAAGTTCATTTAAAATCTAATATTTTTCCTTCTCAAGATCATCCAAGGCATTTTGATGGTCTTTTTCAATCTTTTGAAGCAAATTTTGTAAATCAAGAACTTTTTGCTCAAAATCTTTTAATTTTGCTTCAAAATCCAAATTGTTTTAAAAAGAGTTTCCTTTTCCTTTTTCAAATTTGAAATTAATTTCTTGTTTTTGGAATATGATGCATTGAATTCAAAAACCAATTCATCACAGGCTTCTTGTAACTCTTCAAAAGAATATGAATTTGAACTAGATGAGTTAAAAGTTACGTCCCTAAGTGGGCTACCTCATCATTGGTGGAGTCTTCATCACTCCATGTCTCCACTTATGCTTTGTTTGAAGATGATCCCTTTTTGTTGGACTTGCGGGAATCCTTCATCTTCTTCTTCTTCGATTTAGGTTTGGATTTAGCCATCCCGCTCTTCATGAATCAGGCAAACTTTTTTGAAGAGATAGGCCATCTCCTCCTCTTTTTCTTTCTTCACTATTTCTTGAGTGAGAAGAGACCCCATGAGTTCATCTAGCTTCAAGGTTTTGAGATTTTGGCTTCGATGATGGCGGTCTTCTTTGAGTCCCGTGTCTCGGGAAGAGAATAGAGAAGCTTTCGGACAAGCTTGTCTTCCGGAATGATTTCTCCATAGCCTTTGAGTCCATTTGTGATGGTGGAGAATCTATCAAACATCTTTGTGGTGTCTTCATCTGGTACCATCTTGAAGTTCTCATACTCGTGGTTGAAGAGGCCGATCTTGGTCTCCTTTACTTTGTTTGTTCCCTCGTATGCGACTTCAAGCTTGTCCCATACTTCCTTGGCATCTTCACAAGAGGACATCTTCTCATAGATATTGAGGCCAAATGCACAAAAGATGATGTGCAAGGCCTTTCAATTTAGCTCCATCTTTTTGGGATCATCCGCACTTCATTCTGCCTTTACTCTTTGTGGCACATAAGGACTCTCTTCAACAATATCCCAAAGCTTGTAGTCTTTGGATTTGATGAAGAACTTCATTCTAATCTCCCAATGAGCGTAGTTGGTCCCGTAAAAGAAAGGTGACTTGTCGATGGATTGCGCCATTTGACTAGTTGATTGAATGTTGAATCGAGCTTCCCGGATCGCCTAAATAGGATGTTAATCACCTTCGATTGAGCCTTGCTCTGATACCGATTGTTAGGTTTGATAGGCTCGATTTATTTCAACTGTTATGGATTTCCAAGTGGTCGAGAAGTTGGATTTTTAGGTGATTGAGGTGTGAAAGCTAAAAGATAAAAGACACGATAATTTAGATTGGTTCGAGCTTCTAACAAGCACCTACATCCACTACCTTAGCTTCCCACTAAGGATTTCACAACCAATTCACTAATCGATTCGTCCCCTTTTCTAAACTTAGGAGGAAACCCTTACAATGATCAAAGCTTTCTAACCCAAAGCTTGATCAAACACTCTCCACAATAGATAAATATAAGCAAACTAAAATCCCTCTTACAAGGTGATGTTTTCAATCTTAAGCACTCACCCAATCCTAAACACTTGTGAAAATTTGACAATTTAGGCTCACAAGTGTTGTTTGTACAATGAATGAATAATTTAAGCCCTAATCACAATTTGACATCATATGGTTGTTGAAAATTGAAGCATTAGTCTTTTCTTGATTCTTGGAGGTATCTTTTATACTTCTAATTGAGTTTGTAGCCATTGAGGACCGTTGGGGTTAAGTTGGAGCATTTGGAGCCTTTATTTCCCACCATAAATGCAGTTCTATAGCTTAGCGTATCGATACTCCTCAAATCGTATCGATACGGTCCCGATAAGGAAATAGCCGTTGAGCACTTCCAGCTGGTGCGTATTGATATGCATGGCAAGAGTATTGGTACGGTCCATCAATTTAAAAGTCCGTTGGGAAATTGATCGTTGGGGGTATTTGGGCGTATCGGTATGTGATACAACCGTATCGGTATGCGAACTTGCCATTTGGCATTTAAAACACACCGTATCGGTACAGACAAAGTGTATCGATATGAGTTTTGGCTACTAGAAATTCACTGTAGTTAAAACCCTAAAGGGTATCGATACGGTTACATACCATATCGGTACGATTACACTACAAGCTTGGTTTTGACAACTTTAAATGCACTTTAAATCATTCCAAAGCCTTATAAAAACCCTTATACATATTTTCAAGTTGTTTTGACTAAAAAAATGTTTTAAATTCTTTTCAATTTAGTTTAAACATTTTTCAATTATTATATCAAAACATTTAGTTCTACAATCTCTTCTTTTTTGATATAATAAAACCAACTTGAAAAATTATTTTGGATTCTCCCCCATAGTATTTTAAAAATTTAAATAAGAGATTTTTTTAATTTGAATGAAAATAAAAGTTAAAGCTCCCCCTTATTCTCTTGAAAAATCAATTTTTCAAATCATTTCTCCCCTTTTTGTTATATCAAAAAGAATTTAAAATACATTAAGCTCAAAATAACATAGGAGGTTAAAAAAATTGGCACACTTAAAAACTTTGGCTTTAAAAGTGGCTTCCCCTTACTAAAAGCATCAAACATTGTTAGTCCAACATATATGATTAAACTAGTTGAATTAAAAAAAAATAAACTAAACAAAAGAAAATTCAACTAATTTTACCACACTTGAATCCAAGGGAGGATGTAAAGCCTTCCTTCTTCAAGTGTTCTTCCTTGTGTATATGGAGCTCCCCTTCAGATTTTGACTTGTTGATCATTCTCCATCACACCTAACATAAGATAATCAAGTAATTTTTGGTATCCAAATTGCATTGGATCCATAGACGTTAATGGCACATAATTTTGTCCCCTTAGGAATCCATTTTTTAATTTCATCCTTTTTAGTTGAAGTAATTAGTCTTTTTGGGACCCAAATACTTCTAAAACTTTACCATTCAAAAATCTAGGGGCACTAGATTGTCTTACATAAAAATTTGATTTTCCCAAATTGTTTTTCTTTTGAAGTTCATTTAAAATCAAATCTTTTTCCTTCTTAAGATCATCCAAGGCATTTTGATGATCTTTTTCCATCTTTCAAATCAAATTTTGTAAATCAATAGCTTTTTGCTCAAAATCTTTTAATTTTGCTTCAAAATCCAAATTGGTTTTAGAAAGAGTTTCATTTTCCTTTTTCAAATTTGAAATTAATTTCTTGTTTTTGGAAAATGATGCATCGAATTCAAAAACCAATTCATCATAGGCTTCTTGAAACTCATCAAAAGAATATGAATTTGAACTAGATGAGTTAAAAGTTATGCCCCCTCATTGAGGGCCATGAAGCATAGGTGGGCTACCTCATCATCGGTGGAGTCTTCATCACTGCATATCGCTACATATTCTTTCTTTGAGGATGATCCCTTTTTGTTGGACTTGTGGGAATCCTTCATCTTCTTCTTCTTCGATTCATGTTTGGATTTAGGCATTTTGCTCTTCATGAATCGGGCAAACTTTTTGAAGAGATAGGTCATCTCTTCTTTTTCACTTTCCTCCTCACTTGATTCAACATGGTAGCACTTGGAGGACTTGAGAGCAACGATATTAATGTTGATACCAAGCTCCATGATTTTCTTTTTCCCCATCTTCTTTATATCTTCCTTCTTCTCCTCTTCTTTTTCTTTCTTCATTATTTCATGAGTGAGAAGAGACCCCATGAGTTCATCTAGCTTCAAGGTTTTGAGATTTTTGGCTTCGATGATGGCGGTATTCTTCGAGTCCCATGTCTTGGGAAGAGAATAGAGAAGCTTTCGGACAAGCTTGTCTTCCTGAATGATTTCTCTATAGCCTTTGAGTTCATTTGTGATGGCGGAGAATCTATCGAACATCTTTGTGATGTCTTCATCCGGTTCCATCTTGAAGTTCTCATACTCGTGGTTTAAGAGGTCGATCTTGGTCTCCTTTACTTTGTTTGTTCCCTCGTATGTGACTTCAAGCTTGTCCCATACTTTCTTGGCATCTTCACAAGAGGACATCTTTTCATAGATATTGGGGCCAAATGCACAAAAGAGGATGTGCAAGGCCTTGCAATTTAGCTCCATCTTCTTGGGATCATCCGCACTTCTTTCCGTCTTTAATCTTTGTGGCACATAAGGACTCTCTTCAACAATATCCCAAAGCTTGTAGTCTTTGGATTTTATGAAGAACTTCATTCTAATCTTCCAATGAGCGTAGTTGGTCCCGTAAAAGAAAGGTGGCTTGTCGATGGATTGCGCCATTTGACTAGTTGATTGAATGTTGTATCAAGCTTCCCGGATCGCCTAAATAGGATGTTAATTCCCCTCGATTGAGCCTCACTCTGATACCAATTGTTAGGTTTGATAGGCTCGATTTCCTTCAATCAGTATGTATTGCCAAGTGGTGGAGAAGTTAGATTTTTGGGTGATTGAGGTGTGTAAGCTAAAAGATAAAATACACGATAATTTAGAGTGGTTCGGCCTTCTAAAAAGCACCTACATCCACTACCTTAGCTTCCCACTAAGGATTTCACAACCAATTCACTAATCGATTCATCCCCTTTTCTAGGCTTAGGAGGAAACCTTTACAACGATCAAAGCTTTCTAACCCAAAGCTTGATCAAACACTCTCTACAAGAGATAAATATAGACAAACTAAAATCCCACTTACAAGGTGATGTTTTCAATCTTAAGCACTCACCCAATCCTAAAAAATTGAGCAAATTTGACAATTTAGGCTCACAAGTGTTGTTTGTACAATGAATGAATAATTTAAGCCCTAACGACAATTTGACATCATATGGTTATTGACAATTGAAGCATTAGTCTTTCCTTGATTCTTGGAGGTATCTCTTATACTCCTAATTGAGTTTGTAGCTGTTGAGGACCGTTGGGGTTAAGTTGGACCATTTGGAGCCTTTATTACCCACCATAAATGCAGTTCTGCAGCTTAGCGTATAGATACGATCCCGATGAGGAAATAGTCGTTGAGCCCTTCCAGCTGGTGCGCATCGATATGCATGGCAAGAGTCCTGGTATGGTCCAGCAATTTAAAAGTCCATTGGGAAATTGATCGTTGGGGGTAGTTGGGCGTATCGGTACGCGAACTTGCCATTTGGCATTTAAAACACACCGTATCGGTACGGACAAAGCGTATCGATATGAGTTTTGGCTACTAGAATTTCACTGTAGTTAAAACCCTAAAGGGTAGCGATACGGTTACATACCGTATCGGTACGGTTACACTATTTAAATGCACTTTAAATCATTCCAAAGCCTTATAAAAACACTTAAACATATTTTCAAGTTGTTTTGACTAAAAGAATATTTTAAATTCTTTTCAATTTAGTTTAAACATTTTTCAATTATTATATCAAAACATTTAGTTCTACAATCTCTCCTTTTTTGATATAATAAAACCAACTTGAAAAATTGTTTTGGATTCTCCCCCATAGTATTTTAAAATTTTGAATAAGAGATTTTTTTAAATTTTATTGAAAATAAAAGTTAAAGTTCCCCTTTATTCTCTTGAAAAATCAATTTTTCAAATCATTTCTCCCCTTTTTGTTATATCAAAAAGAATTTAAAATACATTAAGCTCAAAATAACATAGGAGGCTAAAAAAGTTGACGAACTTAAAAACTTTGGTTTTAAAAGTGGCTCCCCTTACTCAAAGCATCAAACAATGTTAGTCCAACATATATGATTAAACTAGTTGAATTAAAAATAAATTAACTAAACAAAAAAAATTCAACTAATTTTACCACACTTGAATCCAAGGGAGGATGTAAAGTCTTCTTTCTTCAAGTGTTCTTCCTTTTGTGTATGTAGCCCCCCTCAAATTTTGACTTGTTGATCATTCTCCATCACACCTAACATAAGACAATCAAGTAATTTTTGGTATTCAAATTGCTTTGGATCCATAGACGTAATGGCACATAATTTTGTCCCCTTAGGAATCTATTTTTCATTTTCATCCTTTTTAGTTGAAGTACTTAGTCCTTTTGGGACCCAAATACTCCTAAAAACTTTATCATTCAAAAATCTAGGGGCACTAGATTGTCTTACATAAAAATTTGATTTGTCCAAATTGTTTTTCTTTTGAAGTTCATTTAAAATCAAATCTTTTTCCTTCTTAAGATCATCCGAGGCATTTTGATGATCGTTTTCCATCTTTTGAAGCAAATTTTGTAAATCAAGAACTTTTTGGTCAAAATATTTTAATTTTGCTTCAAAATCCAAATATGTTTTAGAAAGAGTTTCATTTTCCTTTTTCAAATTTGAAATTAATTTCTTGTTTTTGGAAAAATGATGCCTTGAATTCAAAACCAATTCATCAACGGCTTCTTGTAACTCATTGATAAGTGCCTAAAAGTTCTATATTTTCACCCATTTTACATGACAATTATTGCTCTTTCTACGCCCAAATGAGTTGTATTATGGCCCTTTAAGCATTAATTATATTGTTTCTATCCTTGATCCTTACATTTGATTTATTTAATGAAAAAGGTATTGTTTTGATGCATTTTGGTGCTTTAGCATATTTACTCTGCCAGGACAAGTGATGCCCTGGCAGGTGATGTCGTGCCAGCAGGTGATGCCAGGGCATGTGATGCCGTGCCAGCAGGTGATGCCAGGGCATGTTATGCCGTGCTAGCAGGTGATGCCAGGGCATGTGATGCCGTCCCAGCAGGTGATGCCAGGGCATGTAATGTCGTGCCGGCAGACGATGCCGCGACATTTCATTGCCATGCCATGCCGAGCGAGCAAGATCAAGGCCGAGGCAGCAAGATGCCGCCAAGGCATTACGTGGCCGCCGCGACATTGTATAACCCAACTCGCCGTCGGGCAAAATATGCAAAGTGGTTGTCGATTTAAAGAGCATAAAACACCGAATCATTCTACACACTTTAAATGACGATCAGAGCATGGGAAGATGACGAAAGCATGGAAGGAATGTTAAAAATGGAATTCGGCCAAAGAGGATTAAATGCTTTAAATTAAATAGATTCACCTCTTTAATGAAGACAACTCCAACTCCAACTTAACTTCCCATCCAAGGGCTTTGCACTACACCTCCTCCTATATAAAGGACTATTCGGCTAAGAAGAGGGATGTCGAATATTGAGAGTTTGAGAGGCTTAGCATGTTCTAGTTCTTAGGTGTAAAGTGTCCACAAGTTCTATATTTTATGAACATTCCATCTTATATTATCGATGTTTTTTAGTGCATTTCATGCATAATTAAAAACCATTTTAAACACATATCACATTAAGGAAAGGCTAAATTACCATAAAGCCCCCTATAGATTCTAATAATTTGGCTTCTTCTTTAAAAATCCCATTTTCCACAGTTTTGAAACTTTACAATTTGGTCACTGCACAAAATGTCATGTTGCCATAAATCCCCCTATAGAGGATTTTAGCAATTTCACCACATTTTTATCCTATCCCGATCCTTGATTTCCTTAAATCACCTTACGCGATTCGAACCGTTCTTGACCGGTCCGGTCCAATGTCTAAAACATCTAGGCCCAAAACCAGGGCATTACAACTCTCCCCCACTCAGGAAATTTCGTCCTCGAAATTTTTACCTGATGGAAAAAGGTGCGGAAACTACTTTAGCATGTTCGACTTGCTTTGCCACGTGGCCTTCTCAACTCCTCAGTGTCGCCACAACACCTTCACGAGCTCTATCGTCTTGCCACGAAGAACTTTGCTACTCACATCCAGAACTCTCACTGGTTCCTCATCATACGACAGATCTGGATTCAACTCTATCTCCTCAATAGGCAACACATGCGAAGGATCTGATCTATACCTCCGTAACATAAAGACATGAAACACATCATGTATCTTTTCCAACTCCGTAGGCAATCTCAACCGATATGCCACAGGACCAATTCGCTCCACAACCTCGTAAGGTCCAATGAACCTTGGGCTAAGCTTACCCTTACGCCCAAATCTCATCACCTTCTTACAAGGCGACACTTTCAAAAACACGCGTTCGCCAACCGCGAACTCAATCTCTTTACGCTTCAGATCCGCGTAAGACTTTTGCCTATCCGATGCTTCCTTCAGACGCTCACAAATGAGTTTCACCTTCTCTGTGGTTCCTTTTAGCATAGCTGGCATCAAGATCAACTTTTGCCCAGCTTCTGCTCAACAGAGAGGGGTTCTACATCTTCTCTCATACAAAGCCTCGTATGGAGCCATTTGAATACTCGCCTGATAACTGTTATTATACGCAAACTCAACCAACGACAAGTGCTTCTCCCAAGAACCCTGAAAATCTATCACACAACATCGCTACATATCCCCAAGCACTTGGATCACACGTTCCGATTGTCCATCAGTCTGAGGATGATAAGAAGTACTGAAATTCAACCGTGTACCCAAGTCTTGATGCAAACATTCCCAAAATCACGTTGTAAACCTCGAATCCCTATCCGACACTATAGACTTTGGCACATCGTGCAACCGCACAATCTCAACAATGCACAATTCAGCCAGCTTATCCAAGGTATACGTAGTGTGCACAGGCAGAAAATGTGCACACTTCGTGAGCTGGTCTACAATCACCCAAACTGAATTCTTCTTTGACGGCGACAAAGGCAATCCAGACACAAAATCCATGGTAATTCTCTCCCACTTCCATTCTGGGATTCTCAAAGGTTGCAACAACCCAGAAGGAACCTGATGTTCAGCCTTCACTCGCTGACACACCATGCACTTACTAACGAATTCAACCACATCCTTTTTCAACCCCACCCAATAGTACTCATCTTTCAAATCACGATACATCTTTGTACTACCATGGTGCATAGCAAAAGGACTACTATGGGTTTCAGTCAGGATAGTGCGCCTCAACTCAACATCATCCGACACCACTATTTGTCTCCCAAAGAACAGAACACCGTCATCTCTAAAGCTGAAATCCAAAAGTCTACCCTCCGCAAGGTCCTGAACATAAGGAACAAGAGAATCATCTAACAACTGCTTATCTTTGATCAACGAAATCAGAGATGGTTTCACTTGCAATTCAGCGATAAGACCACCATCACGCGAAATGCTCAAGCAAGCAAACATTGCCCTCAACTCCACAACCACTTTCTGGCTCAAAGCATCGACCAACACATTAGCCTTGCCCGGGTGGTACTCAATCGTCATATCATAATCTTTAAGAAACTCTACCCAACGACGCTGCCTAAGATTCAACTCCTTTTGAGACATAATATACTTCAAGCTCTTATGATCCGTGAACACAACACACTTCTCGCCGTAAAGGTAATGCCTCCAAATCGTCAGGGAAAACACCACAACCGCAAGCTCAAGATCATGAGTCGGGTAGTTGCGCTCATGCACCTTCATCTACCTATATGCATAGGCCACTACCTTACCCTTCTACATCAAAACGCAGCCCAAACCAACAATGGACGCATCACTATAGATCACAAACTCCTTACCAGACTCAGGCTGAATAGAGACAGGAGCTTGCGTCAAAGCTTCTGTCAGCTTTTCAAAAGCTTGATGTCTTGCATCAGTTCACTCAAAGCGAACATTCTTCCGCAACAACTTGGTTAACGGTGCAGCTATCTTCGAGAAACCCTCAATGAATCTACGGTAATACCCAGCTAAACTAAGAAAACTTTGCACCTCTGTCACTGACTTAGGTACCTTCCATCCCATCACAGCCTCTACCTTGTGCGGATCAACGCGAATACCCTCAGCTGACACAACATGTCCAAGGAAGACCACCTCCCTAAGCCAAAACTCACACTTACTTAGCTTGGCATACAACTCATTTTCCAACAACACTTGCAAAACAATTCTCAAGTGTCTAACATGATCCTCCTCAGTACGCGAATACACAAGGATATCATCGATGAAAACCACAACAAACTGATCCAAGAATTCATGGAATACTTGATTCATCATGTCCATGAAATCAGCAGGTGCGTTGGTCAAACCAAACGACATCACCAAGAATTCATAATGTCCATACCTCGTCCGAAAATCTGTCTTAGGTACGTCCACATCCTTCACCTTCAACTGATAATACCTCGATCTACAGTCTATCTTAGAAAACAATGAGGCTCCTCGGAACTGATCAAAGAGATCATCAATTCTAGGCAAGGGATACTTGTTCTTGATCGTCAACTTGTTCAGTTGCCAATAATCTATGCACATCCGCATTGTCCCATCTTTCTTCTTTACAAACAAGACCGGTGCAGCCCAAGGTGACACACTCGGCTGGATGAAACCTCGATCCAACAACTCCTACAATTGCGTTTTCAACTCTTTCACCTCTTTAGGTGCCATACGATAAGGAGCAATAGACACCTGAGTCGTATTCTCGTACAACTCGATGCCAAACTCAACTTCCCTATTTGGTGGCAATCTAGGCAATTCTTTCGGAAAACACCCTAAAAATCGTGAACAGTTCGAATTTCCTGCACACGCACATCCTTGGTGCTATGATTCATCATATAAGCAAGATAAGCCTCACAACCCATCTTCATCATGCGATATGCTTCTAAAACCGAAATCACATTTGATAAGAACTTCACATTCTCGCCTACCACCACCACTTCATAATCATCGGCCAGCTTTATGGTCACCTTTTTGACATCAAAGTCAACCACCGCTCTATGCTCCGACAACCAATCCATGCCAAGGATTACATCAAAACTGTAAAAGGGTAACTCCATCAAATCCACACGAAAAACATGTCCTTGCACAGATAAAGAGCATCTCCTATACAACTTCCTAGTGATTATAGTCTCACCAAAAGAACTAGTCACTTGCATTCCTACTTCAAGCATCTCAACAGGTATATCAAGCAAATGTGCATGCTCACTCAAGATATAAGAATGCGTGGATCCAGAATCAATCAAAGCCAGCAAAGATAAAGACTAAAGAACAAAAGTACATGTGATGACATCGGTAACATTGCGCTCCTCGAGCTGAGCATAAACCCTCGCTGGTCCACCTCGCTCAGGTCAGATGGCTACTACATGAGCAATACCTTGCTGTCCCTCGTCTATCCTCTGAAAATTCCCACGGCGGCGCCCACAACCTCTCTGAGGTGCAGCTACTACAGGAGCACGTCCTTGGCCTCCACCAGCCAACAAGGGACACTCCCTCCTCATGTGATCCACCGAACCACAATTCCAACATGAATTCCATGTCACCACAACAGGAGCCTAGACCTCTCTAGCTGCTCGAGGACAATCGTGCCTCAAATGGTCCCTCGACCCACATGTCCAGCACGTATGCTGCTCAGATCTCACTCGACCTCCCTGGACCTGACCGCCTCGATCCGGAGCACCTTGCCTCCTCTCAAGCTGATGTCTCCTATCTCAACCTCTTTTGTTCCGTCTACCTCTGGAACTATACTCAGCTGCTCTCTTCCCAGAGCTAGAACCAACACCTCGAGATGACAAACCCAAGTTTTGTTCGATGTCTTTGGTTCGACACAGAAGCACATCGAAGTCAGTATAATCTGCAGCCAACATATACGTCTTAACTTCCTGTACCAGCCTGTGCCGGAAACTATCACATCAGTGCCTCTCACTACGTATCAGCACAGGAGCATACTGGCTCAGGCGTACGAACTGGACCTTGTACTCAGCCACAGAAAGGTTGCCCTAAACTAGCGACATAAACTCACATTTCTTTTCGTCCAAGTATCTCACCCCTAGATACTTCCTCCTGAAGGAACCTTTGAAATACTCCCAATCTATTTCATTGGGCTCCAAACCGACAGTGGTAGTCGCCCACTAGCTATAGGCACTGCCTTGCAACAAAGAAACTGCGCATCCCAGCTTGCGCACATCATTACAGCCCATCTGATCCATGATACGGATCGTACTTGCTAACCAGGCTTCTGACACCTCAGAAGACATACCATAGAACTCCACAGCTCCTAGGCTCCTCAACCTCTCCAATGGTAAGCCTACCTGCCCAGCTGCAGGGGCATGTACATGCGCTCCGACAACAGCAGCCTGAAACGCACCGGTGATCGCCTGTACCAATGGCGTCAGATAACCCAAACCCGGACCAATAGGTCCTTGCTGCACCTGCTCCCCACCTCCAGGTGGTGGCGGAGGAGGTAAGTTTCCACCAGGAGTGACATCAACCCCTTGCTCACCCTGGTCACCCTGCTAAGCCGCAAGCACTATTGTATTCGACCTCAGCTCTCTTGTCGGACCCATAGTGCTATTTTAACAAGGCATAACAACAAAACAAAACAAAACAAGTCAAACCATTTAGGCCAGCTGCAAGTAAGAATCCAAGTTTAGAAAAACATTTTTTAGTGTAATAAGGCAATGGGCACCCCCAATTTCCCTCAACATAGCATAGCATATAATATCACATCATGCTCAACATGCTTTCCATCATCCAAAATCAGCACATGGAACCATTGCATCCTTATCACACAATCATATTCATTCCACACACGATTCACCTCAATCAAGCATAGCATAAGCTTCAAAATTTCAACCAATATCATGCTTATCAAACAACATACGTCAATAGATATCAATTTCTCATACCAACATTCCCAATTCTTTTGCAACCTGGCTCTGATACCAACAAATGTAACCCCCTTAGTCCGACCTAGACGCCCGACCCAAACCAAGAAGATTACACGGGGAAAACCAAAGTCAACCCGTTAAAGTCAACCTTGATTTACGACCCTTTTTTCTTTTATATTTTCTAAATGCACATTATTAACTTATATGATTAACAAAACATTTCAACGGAAGCGACACAGCGAACGAAACTCAAATAGGGATTCAATTGCATACAAATGTCATTTAGGTACTAAAATGTAAATTTCTAGTTTTCAAAGGACTAAACAAGTTTTAATGTTACCAATCCGTAATTAATCATATAACATGAAAACAAGTCAAAGTTCATCTTAAACGGACCACTCAAACTCATTTGATTAAGCATCCAAGACCTAGGGACTAAAACGTAAGAAAAAGAAACCTAAAACAATTCAAATTTAACTTAACGGTCGAGTGTTTCGAAACACCTGACCCTATATCAGAATGATCGTTTCGAAACTAGGTTGACCATTTCGGTACTCGAGTGCGTTCCGAAACCTGTACTGAAACACCCCTTTCTAGTAGCAAAATCGTTCTGGAATGTTCCTACCCGTTCCGAAACCTCATGGCCATTTCAGGGCTCTGTTCCGAAACATGTAAGGGTGTTCCGATACGCCTTGCCCTGCAATAGTAGATTTTCCTGGTTTTTCACATCTTTCCACATCCAAAAACATTCCAATTCATGCCACAACGTACATACAACCTGTTTAAGCATCAAAGATCATCATCATGAAGCATAAACTAAAACATGGCATCAATCATGAAAACATTGGAACTATAGGCATGCTCCCTAGTTCACCAAAGCTATATAAAGCTAAAATCAACATTCAAACCAAAAATCAATCCTCAAAGGCCATTTACAACTCAAAGGTAAACAACCAAACATGCTCAGCAACATCCTCAACCATCCAAAAGTAAAAATCCCACCAATTGCCTCTTATTACACTAAAGTAAAACCACATACTTTGCTAAACCAAAAAGCTTGGATTCCCTTGCTTCTGTGCTGCCTCAAACGCCTAATTCTCTACATTGATGAAATGAAAGAGCGTAAGCACAAAGCTTAGTGGGGTTCGCTAAACAACATTCAACAATGCATTTCACCCAATTTGCAAAACCATCACTCTTCAACACATGCCTTTACACAAAACATGTCCTTTCAAGACATCAATGCACTTTCTAAAAACATGCTCATATGCATCATTCTAAAACAGCAAGTAAACCTTTGCTCATGCTTTACCAAGCATCTCATGCATTCTAGCATCACTTACAAGCATCTCACGCTTAACATTAAACATTTACATTATATTGGCTCACAAGTGATAATCCATAAACCATACCAACAAAAGACACAATCGGATACGTGGATTAAAAGCGTTGTCCCACACGCTTCATACATACTACCGGACTACACAAGGTGGAGATCAATGGCACAATCACAACCCCTCAACACCCGTGATGGAGATTAATGGCACAATCACAACCCCTCAACACCTCTCATCGGTAGTTGTATAATTCCACTAACGAGAGTAGGTGACACATACACAAGACTCACACACAGGATTAATCCATTCACCGTTGTGATCTTAGCCTCAATCGTTAGGGTACTTGGATGGAGATTATGGCACAATCACAACCCCTTGACATCCAAGGCGACTTTATTCACGGTGCACCCAATCCTATAGCCGGCTAACTATATCCGATTAATGCAACCAAAAATCATTTCCATCACTTGCCAATATAATCATTTAACCTCATTTATCCATTGTTTTACAAGCATAAACACAATGCCATTTCCACAAGCATAACATGCTTAACATCATATGCATTTATCACATGAAAACCAAGGATCACTTACCTAGTGCATCCTTAACATAATGGCATTAAAATCCAGCAACATTCATGCTTTAAAACAATAATCAAATCTACATTTAACTCAAGCACATTTTCATCAAAACATAGCACATTTTCCGAGAGAAACTTTCGAACCACTTACTCTTGAGCTTAGCTAAGTGTTTCAAACTTACACCAAGCTCCCAAGACCACGCTCAAAGCGTTACAAAGCTGGAAAATCCATTTCCATTTACCGATACGCGAAGCCTTGCTCGCCAACACGAAAATTACCCCTCCGGAGCCTCCAACAACGCCTTGTTTGCTCCCAAATCAAGATCCCCTGTTTTCACAACATCAAAACAGATATCTAAATGCATTAAAATGCATTCCAACACCAGCAACAATTCACAAACTCGTTGCTCACCCAAACTATACCAAATTACCCATCCAAAACAACCGAAAACTCAATCGATTGCTTCATAAACCAAGCCCAACCAACATACATCACTTCCAAACCATTATAAACATCAAAACACATATAATAAACAACCTAACCCAACCTTATACCACAACTCTTAGGCTCCTCAACCTCTCGAATGGTAAGCCTGCCTGCCCAGTTGCAGGGGCCTATACATGCGCTCCGACAACAGCAGCCTGAAATGCCCCGGTGATCTCCTTAACCAATGGCGTCCGATCACCCAAACCCGGACCAATAGGTCCTTGCTGCACCTGCTCCCCACCTCCAGGTGGTGGCGGAGGAGGTAAGTTTCCACCAGGAGGGACATCAGCCCCTTGCTCACTCTGGTCACCCTGCTCTGCCGCAGGCACTATAGTATTCGACCTCAGCTCTCTTCTCGGACCCATAATGCTATTTTAACAAGGCATAACAACAAAACAAAACAAAACAAGTCAAACCATTTAGGCCAACTGCAAGCGAGAATCCAATTTTACAAAAAACATTTTTGTAACACCCTGATTTTGGGCCTAGATGTTTTAGAGTTTGAATTGGGCCTGTCGAGAACGGTTCGAATCTTTAAGGGAGATTTAGGGAACACCTAGATCGAGATATTTTAAAAATATGGAAAAATATCTAAAAATCCTCATTTATTATAAAAATGATTATGATGAAAACAATTTTACAAAATATGATTTGGAAATACTACATTTCGGTGTAGTGACCAAATTGCAGTTTTTGCAAAAGTTGGCTAGTGACTGTTTTGTAAAGGATTGAAACTTTGAATCTTTAAGGAGCTAATTTTACCAAAATGTTTTTCATCAGATTTCTCTTTAATTTGGGAGTTTTTAATACTGTTTTAATTTAGGGAATAAAGGAGAATTAAAAAGAGAAATCTATTTTAACTTTTCATAACTACCTTACGTTAGTTTTCTCTCATTTCATTTTCTCTCAACTTCCACTCAGCCAAACACATTTCTTTCATCAATTAACCTTTGATTTTCATCTCATTTGCTGAGATTTCATTCTCCTAAGGGTTCCTAATCTTTAGCTCATCAAAACCTCTTGTTTTTACCTTGGATTTTCAAGAAATCTTGCCCAAATTGAGGAGAAATCAGCCATTAGAGGTAAGCTTCGTCCTTCTCCTCTAATGATCAGTTCTTTACTGAAATTCCCAAGTTATCAATCCTTTGTTAATGATTTTTGAGTTGCTTTAATGTTGGAAACATGAAATTGTGGTAAAACTCAAGATTCTTGGAGAGATCTTGATGATTTTCGTAACTCTTGGTTAGGCTCTATTTTGAGGTTGATTTCTAATGTATTTTGGATGATAATTGATGTTATAAATGAGGTTTTATCAAACAAATCGCGAATAGGTTTGGATTCTTAAGTTTTACATGCTAGATTTGTGTTTTTTGGGGTAGTTTTGGTGTTCTGTTGTTGCTGGAGATATAAGGAAGAGTTTATGATGATTTTTGGTGTTGATTGAGGTTTAGAAATGATTAGAATTGATAGATCTTGGTTGGGCTTTGTTTTGGGGAAGTTTGGAGATGATTTCGGTTGTTTTGGGTAGCCGAAATGGTGCTTTTAAGTAGAGCAGCGAGTTTGTTTGAGTAGCTGGTGATTTCAATTCATGATGATGCATTAATCCTCTGCTCTTATGTGTAATAAATAGGGGAGACATCTTCGAACGCTTTTGGTGTTGATTCGGAAGTGCCGAAAGCTTAGATTTCATTTCGGCAAGCAAGCGAAACGTAATCGGCGAGTGCGAATGGTTTTAGAAGCCTTTGAGGGACAAAGAAACAAGGTTTGGGGATTTAGGATTGGTTTGAAACACCATCCTAAGTCCGAAAGTAAGTATGGCGATATTTGCTCTCAAAGATGTGTTTGATGCCCCTAAATGCTTTTACATGCTCTTGTTTTGAGATAGACAAATTCCTACTGTTTTGTGCATGTTTTATAGCATGAGATGATGCTTGTAGAGTTTTCATGAGATAACATGTTGTGTTAAAGAGTTTTGAGATGTTGATTTAATGCAAAGCATGAGTTATGGTTTTGAAATGAGATGATAAAGATTTGAGAAATGTTGCATCAAAACAGTAGGTGAGATGGTGATTTTAATGTAATATATTGACATAAATGATGAGATAATTACCGGATATAATTGGTCGACCAATAGGATGAGAGTGCACTATAAACTAAAATTTGTTCGTGCTCTTTGGAGTCGGGTAATGAGGGTAGTGCCATCCCGATCCAAAGTGAGAATCCGATGATGAGAGATACTATCGGGGTAGGACTTGGTGAAATACCCAAGATTTATGGCAAAGAGAGATACCGCCATGAGAATCTGATGATGTGAGATTCCACCGGGGTAGGACTTGACCTTGAGTCAAGCTAATCCGCATATTCGAGTAAAGATGAAATATGAAATGCCAATATATGAAATTGTATTTGATTCATATGTACCAAATGTTGAGATGATTTATGCTATGAGAAATGCATAAGAGATTTATGGTAAGAAATGTTTTGTTTTCATTAAGCATGTATATGGCTTTGCCATTAGATTTGCATTGGTTTAATGCATGAGATAGAATAAAGGTACATGTGTTTTCAAATGGAGAGTTGCTTTGAAATGGTTTTCAAGCATGAGATAGAATGAGCATGTTGTAGAAAATGGTTTTTGAGAAAGAGTTTTATGGATGCATTGTTGGGTTGGTTTTCCTTAGAGCTTGCCTCACTAAGAAAATATGCTTACGCTCTCTTTTACCAACAATGCAGATAATTGAGACGAGTTTGGGCAACGAGAAGGCTAAGGACATCCAAGGAAGTGAAAAGCTCATGTATGGTGATGTTTTCATATGTTTTAGTATTGATATTTGGCAATGGGGATTCATAGTTGGTTTTGGGAGATGTGTTTTGAACTCCCTATGATTGCTGCAAGTTTATTATGGTATTTGGAGGTCGTAATGTTCCTATTTAGTTTGGTTTGAGGTTTGAGGCCTTTATATGGTTTTATGGTTAGGAAGCATGCCTATATACCTCATGTTCATGTGATTGATGCGATGCTTTGGCTTAAACTTCATAATAGTGACCTTTGATGTTTAATCATGTTGTTGGTATGCTATGGTATGAATTGGGATGTGTTTAAATATGTGAAAAACCAGAAAAATGTGTAGTTGTAGGGCAGGGTGTATCGAAACACCCTTAACTGATTCGGAACAGGGGCCTGGAATGGCCATAGTGTTTCGGAATGGATAAGAGTGTTTCAGAACACTTTAACTACTGGAGAGGCCGGTTTCGATACTGGTCTCGAAACGCACCCAAGTACCGAAACAATCAACTCCGTTTCGATGCGACCGTTTCGATACCAGGGTCAACGTTTCGAAATGGTTGACCGTTGGTCTGCATTTTGAATTGTTGCAAGTTCTCATTTCTTACATTTTAATCCTTGATGATTGTGGATGCAATTGATTGAGTTTGGAATGTCCAATTAAGTTGATATTTGACAGAGATGCATGAAAATGACTAATTACATATTGGTAAACTTAAAATCTGCAAAGTTCTCGCAATTTGCAAATTTTATGTTTTGGTCCCTAAAAGGCTAATTCTTTCAATTAAACCCCTAAATGAATTCCGATCGTTGTCCATTCTCTTCCTATGATCTTGTGTGATCACATAGGGTTAATCTTGCATTTAGAAAAGATAATAAGAAAAAAGGGTCGTTAATCAAGGTTGACTTTCGGGTTGACTTTGGTTTTCCCCATGTAATCTTCGTAGTTCGGGTCAAGCATCTACGCTGGGCTAAGGGGGTTACATTTGTTGGTATCAGATCCAGGTTAGCGAATATTTGGGGCTTGGTAAGTGGTTAATGGATGTGAGTTTGAATGGTTATGGCTTTTTGGTGAAAGCAAAGTGTATGATTGTTGATGTTTAGTTCTAATGAGATGAATTTGTGATGCTATGCTATGTTTGGGGTATAGTTGGTGATCCCATTGCCATATCATTACTAATGGAAAGAATTGTTTTCAAAAAATGAGCTTGAGTACTTGGATTACTTGCCTTATATTGCCTAATTGAATTTATTGTATTTTGTCAGTTGCATTGTTTTCATATGGGGCCACGTAGAGAGCTTAGAATTAATACTCGTGCTACGGCTGAGAATGAGAATGTTGATAATGTTGATAATGTTGAGGATTTACCGCCTCCTCCTCATGGTAGACCACCCGGTGGTGGTGGAGCTGGTATTGCGGGAGCTAGTACAGGGGTTGTTGGACCCGAGGGATTTCAGGGGCAAGCTGCTCCTGATATGTCAGTGTTGATACAAGCTATTGCTAGAGATTTTCAGGGAGCAGTAGCTGGAGCTCATGGGGCTGTACCTCAGGATGGTGCTAATGTGAGGTTGTCGTTGGAGCGACTCCGCAGTCTGGGAGGGACTGAGTTCAGGGGATTGACCCCGGAAGGTTCCGAGTCTTGGTTAGAGAGTACCAAGAGGATTCTTAGGCAATTGAACTGTAACAATGTTCATAAGTTGGGATGTATTGTGTCCCTGTTGCATGGTGATGCATATACATGGTGGACAACCACAATAGAGGGGATAGATGATGATGAGGTGACGTGGACATTCTTCTTGAATGTGTTCAGGCAAAAGTATTTGGGAGTTTGTTACCTCGATGAGAAAAAGAGGGAGTTCATGTCCCTTGTGCAAGGGAGTATGACAGTGGCGAAATATGAGGTACAATTTGTACGCCTTAGACAATATGCACCTGAGTTGATCCCTAGCGAGCTAGAGAGATGTGAACGATTTTGTTATGGGTTGGTGGCTGATGTGAAAACCTATATGCTCGCAGCAGGCTATACTGAATTCGATGTCTTGGTCACTCGAGCCAAAGACATTGAGTTGAATCTTGGTATGGCAAGTCGAGCGGGAGGATCTAGCTCATGGAAATCGACCTGCAGAACGTGATTTTGGTAGAGATCGGTACAAGAGACATAAGGATAGAAGGTCACATGTGGATGCTAGGCATAGGGGTGGCAACCCTGGAAAGGGTCAGCAAGGACCGAATACTTTCACGCTGACTCTTGAGTGCAATCGGTGTGGTCGGAGGCACACTGGTGAGTGTTGGGGCAATCATGGTACATGCTGGAACTGTGGTAATCGTGGGTACATGAAGAAGGATTGTTCGCAGCCGTTGAGAGAGGGTCAGGCTCCGGTGAGAGTAGTTGAGCCACATAGAGGCTGTGGGTGCGGCCGTGGTAACTTTTAGCGCTGGGATGAAGGTGCAAGGAATGTAGCGCATGTGGTGGCTGTTCAGCCTGAAGGTGGTGGCCAGGCTCGAGTGTATGCCCATAGAGAAGGGAGGAATGACACGGAGGTGATCGCAGGTACCTTTACGTTGCAATCCTTGTCATTACTTTCTTTGATTGATTCTGGATCTACACACTCGTACATATTGTGTGAGCATGCTCAAATGCCTGGTTTTCCTGTCGAGTCTTTGGATGTGGGTATGCGTGTGACTAGTTCCTTTGGTGAGACGGTTGTAACAATGAGATTGTATAGGAGATGCCCCCTTAAAGGTGCAAGATCATGTGTTTCTTGTTGATCTTATAGAATTACCATTCTATGGATTTGACGTAATTCTTGGTATGGATTGGCTTGTCGAGCATAGGGCCGTAGTGGATTTTGAAAATAAGCGAGTTTCGTTGAAACTTGCAGATGATTATGAGGTTGTGGTGGTGGGAGAAAATGTGAAGTTCTTGTCTAATGTGGTGTCGACGCTTGAAGCAAGCCGAATACTGTGCCAGGGATGTGAGGCTTACCTAGCCTTTGTTATGAATCCTAGTACAAAGGAGGCTCGTGTACAAGACATAAGAACCGTGTGTGAATTCTCTGGAGTGTTTTCGGAGGAATTACCGGGTTTGCCGCCTAGTCGAGAGGTTGAATTCGGAATTGAGTTGTATGAGAACACAACTCCGGTGTCCATTGCTCCCTATCGCATGGCACCCAAGGAGTTGAAGACGAAACTTCAAGAGTTGCTTGACCGAGGCTTTATTCGGCCTAGTGTGTCATCTTGGGGTGCACTAGTCTTGTTTGTTAAAAAGAAAGATGGCACGATGAGGATGTGTATTGATTATCGTCAGCTAAATAAGTTGACTATCAAGAACAAGTATCTTTTGCCGAGGATTGATGATCTTTTTGATCAGTTTCGAGGAGCGGCTGTGTTTTCAAAGATAGATTTGAGGTCATGATATTATCAGTTAAAGGTCAAGATATATACGGGCATTATGAATTTCTAGTGATGCCGTCCGGATTGACGAATGCTCATGTTGCTTTCATGGATATTATGAACAGGGTGTTTCATGAATTCCTAGATAAGTTTGTTGTGGTGTTCATCGATGATATCCTTGTGTACTCTCATACTGAGGAGGAGCATGAGGAACATTTGAGGATCATTTTGCAAGCGCTATTAGAGAATCAGCTTTATGCTAAGCTAAGAAAATGTGAGTTTTGGCTAAAGGAAGTTGTTTTTCTTGGCCATGTGGTTTCGACTGAAGGGATTCGTGTTGATCCTCAGAAGATTGAGGTGGTGGTGAATTGGAAGCTTCCTAGGTCTGTTCATGTAGTTCGTAGTTTCCTTGGGTTGGCAGGTTACTACCAGAGATTCATGGAGGGATTTTCTAAGATTGTTGCCCCTTTGACGAAGTTGTTACAGAAGGATGTTAAGTATGAATGGACGGAAGCAAGACAACAAGCCATTGAGAAGCTGAAGGCAGCTTTGACGCAAGCTCCTATCTTAGTTCAACCTGAATCAGGAAAAGAGTTTGTGGTGTATAGTGACGCATCCTATGTTGGTTTGGGGTGTGTGTTGATGCAAGAGGGTAGAGTAGTGGCTTATGCATCGCGACAGTTGAAAGTGCATGAGCGCAATTACCCTACGCATGACATTGAGCTAGCATCGGTGGTTTTTGCTCTAAATATTTGGAGACATTATCTCTATGGTGAGAAGTGTACTGTGTACACGGATCATAAAAGTTTGAAGTACCTTATGTCTCAGAAGGAGTTAAATCTTAGGCAACGACGTTGGGTGGAGTTGCTTAAGGATTACAATTTAACGATCGAGTATCATCCGGGGAAGGCCAATGTTGTGGCCGATGCTTTGAGCAGGAAAGTATCAGTGGAATTAAGGGCGATGTTTGCTAGCTTGAGCATATCGCGAGATGGTGGTCTTGTTGCTGAATTACAAGTGAAACCATCTCTAGTTCAGTTGATTAAGGATAAACAATTGTTGGATGATTCTTTGGTGCCACATGTTCAGGATATCGCTGAAGGTAGACTTTCGGATTTCTGTTTCAATGATGATGGTGTTTTATGTTTTGGGAATTGGATTGTGGTGCCGAATGATGTTGAGTTGAGGCGCACTATTCTGACTGAAGCTCATAGTAGTCCTTTTGCTATGCACCCTGGTAGTACAAAGATGTACCATGATTTGAAGGATGAGTACTATTGGGTGGGATTGAAGAAAGATGTTGCTGAGTTTGTTAGCAAATGCATGGTTTGTCTGCGGGTTAAGGCTGAACATCAATTTCCTTTTAGGTTGTTGTAGCCGTTGAGGATCCCAGAATGGAAATGGGAGAGGATCACTGTGGACTTTGTGTCTGGTTTGCCTTTATCGCCATCAAGGAAGAATTCTGTTTGAGTGATTGTGGATCACCTTACGAAGTGTGCGAATTTCTTGCCTGTGCATACTACGTATACCTTGGATAAGCTTGCGGAGTTTTACATTGCTGAGATTGTACGTTTGCATGGAGTGCCAAAATCTATAGTATCGGATAGAGATCCGAGGTTCACCGCAAGGTTTTAGGAATATTTACATCAAGCATTGGGTACGCGGCTAAATTTCAGTACTTCTTATCATCCGCAGACGGATGGACAGTTGGAGCGTGTCATCCAAGTGCTTGAGGATATGTTGAGGTGCTGTGTTATTGAATTTCAAGGCTCTTGGGAGAATCACTTGACTTTGGTGGAGTTTGCTTATAATAACAGTTACCAGGCAAGTATTCAAATGGCACCTTATGAAGCTTTATACGGGAGGAAGTGCAGAACTCCTCTTTGTTGGGCTGAAACGAGACAAAAGTTGATCTCGATGCCAGCTTTATTTAAAGGAACCACCGAAAAGTTGAAGCTCATTTGTGAGCGTCTGAAGGCAGCATCGGATCGGCAAAAGTCTTACGCAGATTTGAAGCGTAAGGAGATAGAATTTGTTGTGGGCGAGCGTGTATTTTTGAAAGTTTCACCTTGGAAGAAGGTGATGAGATTTGGCCAGAAGGGCAAGTTGAGCCCAAGGTTCATTGGACCATATGAGTGATAGAACGTGTGGGTCTTGTTGCCTACAAGCTGAGACTACCTCAAGAGTTAGAAAAGATACATAATGTGTTTCATGTATCCATGCTTCGGAGGTATAAATCGGATCCGTTGCATGTTATGCCTGGGGAAGAGATTGAGCTGAACCCAGACTTGACGTATGATGAGGAACCCATTAAAATTCTGGATTCAGATAGTAAAGTTCTTCGGGGTAAGACCATTGAGCTGGTCAAAGTCTTGTGGAGACATCGTGGTGTTGAAGAAGCCACGTGGGAAAGGAAGGATGACATGAAGAAGCAATTTCCTTACCTTTTTCCTCCAGGTAAATTTCGAGGACGAATTTTTTTAAGAGGGGGAGAGTTGTAACGCCCTGATTTTGGGCCTAGATGTTTATAGTTTGAATTGGGCCGGTCGAGAACGGTTCGAATCTTTAAGGGATATTTATGGAACACCTAGTTCGGGATATTTTAAAAATATGGAAAAATAACTAAAAATCCTCATTTATTATATAAATGATAATGGTGAAAACAATTTTACAAAATATGATTTGGAAATACTACATTTCGGTGTAGTGACCAAATCGCAATTTTTGCAAAAGTAGACTAGTGACTATTTTGTAAAAGATTGAAACTTTGAATCTTTAAGGAGATAATTTTACCAAAATGTTTTTCATCAGATTTCTCTTTAATTTGGGAGTTTTTAATAATGTTTTAATTAAGGGAGTAAAGGAGAATTAAAAAGAGAAATCTATTTTGACTTTTCATAACTACCTTACGTTAGTTTTCTCTCATTTCATTTTCTCTCAACTTCCACTCAGCCAAACACATTTCCTTCATCAATTAACCTTTGATTTTCATCTCATTTGCTGAGAATTCATTCTCCTAAGGGTTCCTAATCTTTAGCTAATCAAAACCTCTTGTTTTTACCTTGGATTTTCAAGAAATCTTGCCCAAATTGAGGAGAAATCAGCCATTAGAGGTAAGCTTCGTCCTTCTCCTCTAATGATCAGTTCTTTACTGAAATTCTCAAGTTATCAATCCTTTGTTAATGATTTTTTGAGTTGCTTTAATGTTGGAAACATGAAATTGTGGTAAAACTGAAGATTCTTGGAGAGATCTTGATGATTTTCATAACTCTTGGTTAGGCTCTATTTTGAGGTTGATTTCTAATGTATTTTGGATGATAATTGATATTATAAATGAGGTTTTATCAAACAAATCTCGAATAGGTTTGGATTCCTAAGTTTTACATGCTAGATTTGTGGTTTTTGGGGTGGTTTTGGTGTTATGTTGTTGCTGGAGATATAAGGACGAGTTTATGATGATTTTTGGTGTTGATTGAGGTTTAGAAATGATTAGAATTGATAGATCTTGGTTGGGCTTTGTTTTGGGGAAGTTTGGAGATGATTTCAGTTGTTTTGGGTAGCCGAAATGGTGCTTTTGAGTAGAGCAGCGAGTTTGTTTGAGTAGCTGGTGATTTCAATGCATGATGATGCATTAATCCTATGCTCTTATGTGTAATAAACATGGGAGACATCTTCGGACGCTTTTGGTGTTGATCCAGAAGTTCCAAAAGCTTAGATATAGTTTTGGCAAGCAAGCGAAATGTAGTCGATGAGTGCGAATGGTTTTAGAAGTCCTTGAGGGACAAAGTAACAAGGTTTGGGGATTTATGATTGGTTTGAAACACCATCCTAAGTCCGAAAGTAAGTATGGCTAGATTTGCTCTCAAATATGTGGTTGATGTCCCTAAATGCTTTTACATGCTCTTGTTTTGAGATAGATAAATTTCTACTATTTTGTGCATTATTTATAGCATGAGATGATGCTTGTAGAGTTTTCATGAGATAACATGTTGTGTTAAAGAGTTTTGAGATGTCGATTTAATGAAAAGCATGAGTTATGGTTTTGAATTGAGATGAGAAAGATTTGAGAAATGTTGTATCAAAACAGTAGGTGAGATGGTGATTTTAATGTAATATATTGACATAAATGATGAGATAATTACCGGATATAATTGGTCGACCAATAGGATGAGAGTGCACTATAAACTAAAATTCGTACATGCTCTTTGGAATCGGGCAATGGGGGTAGTGCCATCCCGATCCAAAGTGAGAATCTGATGATGAGAGATACCATCAGGGTAGGACTTGGTGAAATACCCAAGCTTTATGGCGAAGAGAGATACCGCCATGAGAATCCGATGATGTGAGATTCCACCGGGGTAGGACTTGACCTTGAGTCAAGCTAATCCGCATATCCGAGTAAAGATGAAATATAAAATGCCAATATATGAAATTGTATTTGATTCACATGTACCAAATGTTGAGATGATTTATGCTATGAGAAATGAATATGAGATTTATGGTAAGAAATGCTTTGTTTTCATTAAGCATGTATATGATTTTGCCATGAGATTTGCATTAGTTTAATGCATGAGATAGAATAAAGGTACATGTGTTTTCAAATGGAAAGTTGCTTTGAAATGGTTTTCAAGCATGAGATAGAATGAACATGTTGTAGAAAATGGTTTTTGAGAAAGAGTTTTATGGATGCATTGTTGGGTTGGTTTTCCTTAGAGCTTGCCTCACTAAGAAAATATGCTTACGCTCTCTTTTACCAACAATGCTGATAATTGAGACGAGTTTGGGTAGCGAGAAATCTAAGGACATCCAAGGAAGTGAAAAGCTCATGTATGGTGATGTTTTCATATGTTTTAGTATTGATATTTGGCAATGGGGATTCATAGTTGGTTTTGGGAGATGTGTTTTGAACTCCCTAAGCTTGCTGCAAGTTTATTATGGTATTTGGAGGTTGTAATGTTCCTATTTGGTTTGGTTTGAGGCCTTTATATGGTTTTATGGTTAGGAAGCATGCCTATAGACTTCATGTTCATGTGATTGATTCCATGCTTTAGCTTAAACTTCATAACAGTGATCTTTGATGTTTAATCATGTTGTTGGTATGTTATGGTATGAATTGGGATGTGTTTGAATGTGTAAATATGTGAAAAACAGAAAAATGTGTAGTTGTAGGGCAGGGTGTATCGAAACACCCTTAACTGTTTCGGAACAGGGGCCTGAAATGGCCATAGTGTTTCAGAACGGATAAGAGTGTTTCAGAACACTTTAACTACTGGAGAGGCCGGTTTCGATACTGGTCTCGGAACGCAACCAAGTACCGAAATGGTCAACTCCGTTTCGATACGACCGTTTCGATACCAGGGTCAGCGTTTCGAAACGGTTGACCGTTGGTATGCATTTTGAATTGTTGCAAGTTCTCATTTCTTACATTTTAGTCCTTGATGATTGTGGATGCAATTGGTTGAGTTTGGAATGTCCAATTAAGCTGATATTTGACAGAGATGCATGAAAAATGACTAATTACATATTGGTAAACTTAAAATCTGCAAAGTTCTCGCAATTTGCAAAGTTTACGTTTTGGTCCCTAAAAGGCTAATTCTTTCAATTAAACCCCTAAATGAATTTCGATCGTTGTGCCTTCTCTCCCTATGATCTTGTGTGATCACATAGGCTTAATCTTGCATTTAGAAAAGAGAAAAAGAAAAAAGGTCGTTAATCAAGGTTGACTTTGGTTTTCCCCGTGTAATCTTCGTAGTTCGGGTTAAGCGTCTAGGCCGAGCTAAGGGGGTTACACTTTTTTAATGTAATTAGGCAATGGGCACCCCCAATTTCCCTCAACATAGCATATCATATAATATCACATCATGCTCAACATGCTTTCCATCATCCAAAATCAGCACATGGCAACATCGCATCCTTATCACACAATCATATTCATTCCACACACGATTCACCTCAATCAAGCATAGCATAAGCTTCAAAATTTCAACCAATATCATGCTTATCAAACAACATACATCAATAGATATCAATTTCTCATACCAACATCCCCAATTCTTTCACAGCCTGGCTTTGACACCAACAAATGTAACCCCTTTAGCCCGACCTAGACGCCCGACCCAAACCAAGAAGATTACACGGGGAAAACCGAAGTCAACCTTGATTTACGACCATTTTTTTCTTTTATCTTTTCTAAATGCACATTATTAACTTATATGATTAACAAAACACTTCAACGGAAGCGACACAGCGAACGGAACTCCAATAGGGATTCAATTGCATACAAACGTTATTTAGGGACTAAAATGTAAATTTCTAGTTTTCAAAAGACTAAACAAGTTTTAATGTTACCAATCTATAATTAATCATATAACATGACAACATGTCAAAATTCATCTTAAACGGACCACTCAAACTCATTTAATTAAGCATCCAAGACCCAGGGACCAAAACGTAAGAAAAAGAAACATGAAACAATTCAAATTCAACTCAACGGTCGAGTGTTTCGAAACACCTGACACTGTATCGGAACGGTCATTTCGAAACCAGGTTGACCGTTTCGATACTCGGGTGCATTCCGAAACCCGTACCAAAACACCCATTTCCAGTAGCAAAATCGTTCCGGAACGTTCATACCCGTTCCGAAACCTCATGGCCGTTTCAGGCCTCTGTTCCAAAACAGGTAAGGGTGTTCTGATATGCCTTGCCCTGCAACAGCATATTTTGCTGGTTTTTCACATCTTTCCACATCCAAAAACATTCCAATTCATGCCACAACGTACATACAACATGTTTAAGCATCAAAGATCATCATTATGAAGCATAAACTAAAACATGGCATCAATCATGCAAACATTGGAACTATAGGCATGCTCCCTAGTTCACCAAAGCCATACAAAGCTAAAATCAACATTCAAACCAAAAATCAATCCTCAAAGGCCATTTACAACTCAATGGTAAACAACCAAACATGCTCAAGGTAAAAAGCAACATCCTCAACCATCCAAAAGTATAAATCCCACCCATTACCTCTTATTACACCAATGTAAAGCCACATACTTTGCTAAACTGAAAACCTTGGATTCCCTTGCTTGTGTGCTGCCTCAAACGCCTAATTCTCTGCATTAATGAAATGAATGAGCGTAAGCACAAAGCTTAGTGAGGATCGCTAAACAACATTCAACAATGCATTTCACACAATTTGCAAAACCACCACTCTTCAACACATGCCTTTACACAAAACATGTCCTTTCAAGACATCAATGCACTTTCTAAAAACATGCTCATATGCATCATTCTAAAACAGCAAGTAAACCTTTTCTCATGCTTTACCAAGCATCTCATGCATTCTAGCATCACTTACAAGCATATCATGCTTAACATTAAACATTTACATTATATTGGCTCACAAGTGATAATCCATAAACCATACCAACAAAAGACACAATCGGATACGTGGATTACAAGCGTTGTCCCGCATGCTTCATACATACTATCGGACTACACAAGGTGGAGATCAATGGCACAATCACAACCCCTCAACACCCGTGATGGAAATTAATGGCACAATCACAACCCCTCAACATC
Source organism: Hibiscus tridactylites (assembly GCA_958450335.1). NCBI lineage: Eukaryota > Viridiplantae > Streptophyta > Magnoliopsida > Malvales > Malvaceae > Hibiscus > Hibiscus tridactylites. The sequence goes on along the minus strand of OY288268.1, from coordinate 55,883,717 downwards.
ACTCTTCGATAGTTGTATAATTCCACTAATGAGAGTACGTGACACATACACAAGACTCACACACGGGATTAAACCATTCACCGTTGTGATCTTAGCCTCAATCCTTAGGGTACTTGGATAGAGATTATGGCACAATCACAACCCCTCGACATCCAAGGCGACTTTATTCACGGTGCACCCAATCCTATAGCCGGCTAACTATATCCGATTAACACAACCAAAAACCATTTCCATCACTTGCCAATATAATCATTTAACCTCATTTATCCACTGTTTTACAAGCATAAACAAAATGCCATTTCCACAAGCATAACATGCTTAACATCATATGCATTTATCACATGAAAACCAAGGATCACTTATCTAGTGCATCCTTAACATAATGGCATTAAAATCCAGCAACATTCATGCTTAAAACATGCTTTAAAACAGTAATCAAATCTACATTTAACTCTAGTGCATTTTCTTCAAAACATAGCACATTTTTCGAGAGAGACTTTCGAACCACTTAATCTTGAGCTTATCTAAGTGTTTCAAACTTACACCAAGCTCCCAAGACCATGCTCAAAGCATTACAAAGCTGGAAAATCCATTTCTATTCACCGATACGCAAAGCCTTGCTTGCCGACACGAAAATTACCCCTCCGAAGCCTCCAACAACGCCTCGTTTGCTCCCAAATCAAGATCCCCTGTTTTCACAACATCAAAATAGAGATCTAAATGCATTAAAATGCATTCCAACACCAGCAACAATTCACAAACTCGTTGCTCACCAAAACATACCAAATCACCCATTCAAAACAACTGGAAACTCAATCGATTGCTTCCTAAACCAAGCCCAGCCAACATACATCACTTCCAAACCATTATAAACATCAAAACACATCTAATAAACAACCTAACCCAACCTTATACCTCCAACAAGTAAGATTTCACCATTTCACCTCAAAAACTCACTTAAAACTATCAAGAACTTCGAGGATCTCAAGGATTTCGGGATCTATGTTATCAAAACTTCATTTCAACGTATTAACCCACTTAAAGTTCAATTAAGATCAATCTATAACAGAGCCTAACAAAACAAATCTGGAAATCAAGATTTCAACCATATTTTTACAAGATTTTGATCTCAAATCAAAACTATAATGAAAACTCAACCAAAAATAGTAATTAGAAGCCAAATATCTTAGGAATTTCAGTAAAGAACTTTGATTAGAGGTTGAGAACGAGATTTACCTCCAATCCTTGCTTTCCTCAATGAATGACAAGTTTTCCTTTGCAAAATCTTGAAGAACTAGAAAGGTTTTCTTGGAAATTTCTTAGGGAATATTGAGAGAGTGGTTGGGAGAAAGAATTCTAGAAAAAGATGAACGAAAATAGTGTTTGGATGAAAATGAAGAGAAGTTGGTAGTTACGTAATTGGATCTCACATAACCACCTAATTAATTAATTAATTAAAATAAAAACTAAATATAGCTATTTAATCAAAAACCATTTTAAACACATGTCAAATTAAGGAAAGGCTAAATTTCCATAAAGCCCCCTATAGATTCTAAGAATTTGGCTTCTTCTTTAAAAATCACATTTTCCACAATTTTGAAACTTTACAATTTGGTCACTACTCAAAATGTCCCATTACCGAAACTCTTTTTATAAAATTCACTTGACCAATCTCTTAAACATATTTTTAGAGGATTTTAGCAATTTTTACCACATTTTTATCCTATCCCGATCCTTGATTTACTTAAATCACCTTACGCGATTCGAACCGTTCTCGACCGATCTGGTCCGATGTCTAAAACATCTAGGCCCAAAACCAGGTCATTACAATTTATTTACTTTACCATGTTTCTCTAAATTATCCTTTATTTGGTAAAGAAAATGTATTGTTTTAGTGTTCTTTTGGGTTTAGGTACTAGAGGCTGACAGAGGGAAAGAGGAGCTGAGGATGCGATGTTGAGGCAGCAAACCAAGGAGCTGTACTGATGCAGTTCCAGACATAGACAACAGCTGCTGAGTAGCTGACGCCGCCCACCTTGCTGCCCAAGATAGCAGACTGTGGAGTTAGAGAACCGGAGTGCGATCTGTAGAGCAGAAAATCCTGATTCTATCGATGTTGTCCACTCAATTTTCTAACGTCTATAGCAGCGGGCAAAGCCACCAAAGAAGGATCTCGAGATTACTTGTGGAGCAAGGCAACGTGATAAAGTCCTCATTCAACTAAAAAAGTCAGAGTTTAAAGTCACATTCAATGCGAAAAGCTACTTTGAAGACTTCTACTTCAAGAAGGACTAGACCTAGCTAATGCTTATATATACTCATTGTAATTCTAGTTAAAGACAACATAGGTTTTTCTTAGGCATAGTTTAGGTTTCTTTGCGGCCGACATGTTCTAAATTTCTCCTTGGGTTTGGGTTATGTTGTAATTAGTTGTGAGAACGGTTGCTTAGGATTTCAAGTATGTTTTTGTAAATAAAATTACAAGGTTTACTTATTCCATGTTCTTTATAGTTTTCAATTAAGGAAAAAGATTAGTTGAATTCTATCCATTTGTTCATTATCGAGAGAGTCGAACTCACGAAAGGAGTAAGTATGATTTTATCCATAGACGGTGCGATCAATGCGGCCTAGACATAGGTTAAGGGTTGAAGGCGGCTAAAAGAGGACGAATCAACATTGTTGTCTTTGCATGATTCACGCCGCGACTGGTATTATCTGCAGTGGGCATCAATAGAACTCTGACTTAGACATAAGTGAAGTCACTTTCAAAGCGTTCTGCCGAGCCTTGTAGTTCTACCGAGTTTTCCGTCGAGATATAGTTCCATTCCCCTGTTGACGCAGCGAGAGGGTCTCAGCAGTCGACCTGCCATCCACTGCTGAGGCAGGAGAGTATGACAATGCAAAATGACTTGTCCTATTCAACGTAGTTTCATTCTAAGCAGCAACATAACCCTGCCCTTTCTATCAATATGATCACTTCCCTTTTGATTACTTGTGTTTTTATTTTACTTTTCTTTTCAAACATTCAACTTAATTTTGCATTTACTTTTCCTGTGCAGGATTTACAACTCGAATCAAGCTGTCTAATCCCTGTGGGAGATAATATCTTTTATACTATAACTTGACAGGAGTGTGCACTTGCGCTCATAAATAGAGAACACCCAAACGCTCTACAAGTTTTTGGCGCTGTTACTAGGGATTGGTAACAATGAAATTCTACTCTAATTTCTGCACTTTTATTTCTTTATATTTTATTTTTTTATTTTTAATCGAAAAAAAATATTATTACGGTTTCCTTTCCTAGTGTGTGACCAGGGCAAACACAAAAGGAGAGATCCTTTATTACGACGATATCGAACGAAGAGCAAGAGAGCTCAAGAAGGAAATCAGAGAAGCCCTTGGGAAAACTAAAGAAGAAAAAGAAAAGGTAAACATGGAGAACGACAACCCTGCCAACAATGCTGTGAACGACAACGATGGGAAGCAAGATTTGCCGCTCAGAGAACAGCAAGTGTCGCCCAGGCAACCACAGTATGTTCAAACCACCTGAGATTATATGGAACATGACTTCATAGGGTTCGATCCAACAGTGACAGAACCTGAAATTAAGGCGGATCACTTTTAGTTGAAGCCCGTTATGTTTAACATGATCAACACGTTAGGGAAATTTGGAGGGACTACCACAGAAGATGCTCGACAGCACTTATGAGGATTCCTGGACATCTGCAGAGCATTCAAAATACACGGAGTCCATCAAGACGTACTGAGGCTGAGACTATTTCCCTATTCACTGAGGGATAGGGAAAAACAGTGGTTAAACAACCAGCCAACATGATCGTTCAACACTTGGACAGAGCTGTGCAAGGATTTTCTGGACCGTTTCAACCCATCCAATGTCACAGACAGACTGCGAAACGAAATAACAAATCAATTTTATGTTGTCTTTTCTATTTCCTATCTAACCTTGGTCTTCATTGTTCATAAAACTCATGTTTCTATACTTTGGGTTTTCCAAAGATTTTAATAAAGGTTGTAGCTTTATGGATTTTTAGTTAAGCTTTTGATTTATTGTTGTTATACAAGTTATTTGTAAACCATAAGGTCCAACATATCTAATTTTTACATGGTTTTAACTTGATTTTCGGATATGGGTTTTTATGGGGTTTTAAAGTGTTCAAAAATGGAGTTTGGGGCTGTTTTAGTGTGAAAGTTGATGGCTGATGTTTAGGTTATGTTTGAAGGTTGTTTTGGGTGTGTTAGATGGCAATTTGGATGTTGGAAACATTAAGTTATCTGCTGAGTTTGAGGGCTGCTCGAAAATGAAGTTTTGAGAGCGTTCTTGGGTCGAATATATGCTTGAATTGTGTTATGGGTTTGCAGCAAGTTTTGGTGATTGATTATTGATATTTTGATTGTGTTGGATGATTAGAGTCAAGGTTTTGTGTTGACGAAGCCTCGGGAATGAATCCAGATAACTTGGTGGATTGATCGGCTAGTGTTAAGCTTGGATAGTTGGTGAGTGGTTCTTTGGTTTTAAATTGGTTTTCAAAATGCCTTAGTTCGAGCATATAGACCTAGGTCGGGCTTGGTAAACCCACCTAGAGATGGGATTTGATTGGTAGTCTAATCCCAAGCTTTAGTTTAGAAGACTATGGTTGAACTTGTAAATGTTGTGCTTATGCCTCATGTACTAATTGTGATTGATGTTGTTATACATATTGTGGCTATGTATAATGATGAGGCATGATAAAATATTTATGCATTGTGATATGCATGTGGTTGATGAAATGTGGGTTGCATGATTGTAAATCATGGTGGATACGTGCTAGGCACGAGAATTGATAAGGATATTATGTTATGATGAGCTTGTGATGAGATAGTATTGGCACTAGTATGCTTGGGTACAAATGATCGATCATTAGGATGTTAGTGTGCACACGAGTGTCGAAATGCGTGTGTGGTCTTGGTGATGGTAGTCACCAAGATGGAGTACGGGTACGCCCGGAAATATTCATTTATATTTTTAGTCGATGATGAGTGGAATCCCATAGACGGGGCGTGAGGATGAGTGGAATCCCCTCCACGTGGAACGTTGATGAGTGGAATCCCACCGTAAGGTAATGTAATGGTCGAGTTGTTGAATGTGAGTTCCAACGGTTGTTATCCGCGTATTCGGGTCATAGCTAGGTGCCAATACGGTTTGTTAAATGTGATTCTTATGGTTGTATTATGGATATGTTGAGCATGGCATGATAATTGAGGTTATGTTCATGCATTTCATACATTAGATTCATGTGGTTTCGAAGGTAAGGAAACATGCATTCCTCCTTGGTTTTGTTGCTTGTGCTTGGACCCTGCATTGTCGAGGTTTGTTTTATGAGCTTACCCTCACTAAGCTTTGCGCTTACGCTCTCCTTTGTTCGACAATACATATCTTTAGTTCGTGGGTTGCTTGTGCGAGGAGAAGGGCCTCCAAGTGTGCTATTTTCTACCTTCAAGTATGGACTTTTAAGTTAATTGATGTACTAGCTAAGCAATGGGATTCGAGTATGTTGTTTTGTGTTAAGGAGCTTGTTAAGACTCCTTTAGTATGTTGATGCTTTGGTTAAGGCTTGCTTATGCCTTGTATGATGGCTATGTGGCCCTTATCTCTATGCTTATAACATGTCTAATGGTTGGATCTTTAGCTTCTTCTATGGTATGCTATATGGATGTTGTGATGCTCCGTATTTTCGTTTAAATTGTTCCGTATACTGATTCTTGGTTGCTAAATGTTGTATGAATGCTTGCTAAATGGTATGCTATGTGGTCGTAAATTGCATCTAGAGTTGAGTCTTAGTGCTTTTTGCTGCTAATTTGAGTCTTGCAGTGCAGGGCGTATCGGTACGCCCAAGGGCCGTATCGATACGGTCCTACACTTTGGAACTCAGATTAGGCTTAGCGTAGCGGTACATGGGGGTGTATCAATATGCCAAAATCTTTTTGGAAATATGAGATATTGACGAGATTTTGGCGTATCGGTACGAGTCTAGGGTGTATCGGTACGGTCTTTTATCATTGACCGTGAGAAGTTGACCAGTGAGGGCGTATCGGTACGGTCAACCAGTGTACCGATACGGTCTCCCTAGGTTGACTTTGGGAAGTTAACCTAGTCAAAGCATATCAATACCCTCTTCTAATGTATCGATACGGCCAGCTGTACAAACTAAAATGGGTTGTTTTAAATTGATTTCTTGCATGTTTGTTTTGATTTGTTGTGTTTCCGCTGTCGTGTTTTACATAGGAAGTGTTAAAGCCTATAGACAAGATAATGTTAAAAGAAATTTTCTAGGGTTGCTAACCGAAGGGGAGCCTTAACGGGTTTCACTTTAGTTTTCCCCGTGTAACCCACTCGGACCGGTCAGTCGCCCAGACCGAGACTAGGGGGTTACAGGTAGAGTTGATCCAAGATTGATAAGTAAGAGTACTTATCTTTACTTGCTGAAGAAGGCAACGTCCAAAGAGTCCATATTCAAGTCAAAAAGGAGTCAGCATTTAATGTAAAGTTACTTTAAGAACTTCTACTCCAAGGAGAACTCAAATTTAGGCCGTGAGCCCTATATATACCCATGTATGTGAGGGTATATGGGCATGAGGGGATATAACAGAGAGGTAGATAGATAGATTAACAGAGGTGTTTGAATTCGCGGACCAACACTCCTAGGGTTTAGGTTTTTGTATGTAAAGTAGTTGTGAGAAACGGTTGTAATAGTTTAAGTGTGTTTTCAATAAAATATTTCAAGTTTGCTTAATTCATGTTCTTCACTTCTTCAATTAGTTCCAAAAGTCCAGTTGAAGAAATCCATTTGTCGTGCACGAAAGTGTAAGACTCACAAAAGAATTAAGTACGGTCTCATCAAGTCGAGGTGTTGACTAATTCGGCTTAGACATAAGTTCGAGTTTAAGCGGCTAAAAGGAGCAACCAAACGTCGACCGCATATGTTAGGTTTACGCTGAGATTGCTAGGTATTGCCTACATCACGTGGTGACAGAATTCTTGCCTAGACATAGGAAGGATCACTTAAGAATTGCTCTGCTGAACTTGGAGTATCTGTCAGACTTGCCGCCAGGACTTATTTCCATTCCTCCTGCTGAGACAGTGAATGTTGCAGGAGCAGAGACCCGTTGCGGTCGCGTGACAGGGTTGTTGTTGTCGTCTGCCATTACCCGCCAGGGCAGCAGATCATGGCAGCACAACACACTTAGGCCTTACAATGTAGTCTACACATTACGGAGCTGCAATTACCTTACCCAATCTATCGACCTTATCTCTCCCTATCATCTTTATCATCACTATCTTTATTTTACTTGTGTTTTTTATATTTCCACATTTAGAGATTTAATTGTGCAAATTACTAAATCCTTGTGCACAAAATCATTCTTAGAAGCTGCTCCAATCCCTGTGGAAGAAGATATCTTTTATACTATAACTTGATTGGAGTGTGCACTTGCGCTCATAAATAGAGAACACCTAAACGCCCTCTACACTCGATCATAATAGTGTGCCTCAAGTCAACATCATCCGGCATAACTATTCGACTCTTAAAACACAAAACACCATTATCATTAAAACAAAAGTCCGTCGAATTACCATCCGATATATCTTGAACATGTGGTACCAAAGATTCATCAAGCAAATGCTTCTCCTTAATCAACTGAACCAAGGAAGGTTTCACTTGCAACTCAGCTATCAATCCACCATCCTGTGACACTCAATTGCGCAAACATGGCTCTCAACTCCACATCTATCTTCCTACTCAAAGCATCGTCCACAACATTGGCCTTAACAGGGTTATACTTTATCGTCAAGTCGTAATCCTTAAGCAACTCCAACCATCTTCGTTGCCTATGATTCAACTCTTTCTAAGACATTAAATACTTCAATCTCTTATGATCCGTATAAACAACACACTTCTGACCATAAAGGTAATGCCTTCAAATTTCAAAGCAAACACAACTGCGGCAAGCTCAAGATCATGAGTGGGATAGTTGCGCTCGTACACCTTCAATTGTCTAGAAGCATACACCACAACCTTCCCACCTTGCATCAACACACAACCCAAACCAACATATGATGCATCACTATAAACCACAAACTCCTTACCATACTCAGGTTGAATCAAGATAGGAGCTTGCGTCAAAGCTTCCTTCAACCTCTTGAAAGCTTGTTGTCTAACATCCGTCCACTCAAAGCGAACATCCTTTTGCATCAACTTTATTAACGGAGCAACAATCTTTGAAAAACTATCCACAAACATACGGTAATAACCTGCCAATCCAAGGAAACTATGGACTTCCGTCACAGACTTAGGCGTCTTCCAACTTATCACCGCCTCGATCTTATGTGGATCAACCTGGATACCCTCGGCCGACACCACATGTCCAATAAAGACAACTTCTTTAAGTCAAAACTCACACTTACTCAACTTGGCGTAAAATTGATTTTCCAACAAAACTTGCAACACAATCTGCAAGTGCTTATCATGATCCTTCTCGGTACAAGAGTACACGAGAATAGCATCAATAAACACAACCACAAACTGAACCAAGAATTCATGGAACACACAATTCATCATGTCAATGAATGCAGCAGGTGCATTCATCAAACCAAACTACATCACCAAAAACTCATAATACCCGTACCTCGTACAAAAAATAGTCTTAGGCACATCCAAATCCTTTACCTTCAATTGATAATACCTGGATCTCAAATTGATCTTATAAAACACTGAAGCACCTCGAAACTGGTCAAACAAATCATCAATTCTTGGAAAAGGATACTTATTCGTAATCCTCAACTTGTTCAATTACCGATAATCTATACACATTCGTATCGTGCCATCTTTCTTCTTCACAAACAAAACTGGTGCACCCCAAGGTGAAACACTAGGCCTAATGAACCCTCGATCAAGCAACTCCTGAAGTTGCGTCTTCAACTCCATCAACTCTTTCGGAGCCATTCGATAGGGAGCAATAGACATTAGAGTCGTATTTTCATACAACTCAATGCCAAACTCAACCTTTCTATTCGCCGGCAACCCAAGCAATTCTTCTGGAAATACACCCAGAAACTCACATAACATATGTATGTCATGTACACGCACTTTCTTCAATCCTAGATTCATAACATAAGCTAAGAAAGCCTCGCAACCCAATTCCATCAAACGACTCGCTTCTAGAGCTGAAACAACATTTGACAAGAATTTAACATTCTCGCCCACAATTATCACTTCGTAATCATCAGCAAGTTTCAAGGTAACTCGCTTGGTATCGAAATCAACCACAGCCCTATGCTCGGTCAACCAGTCCATTCCAAGGATCACATCAAAACCATAGAAAGGCAATTCCATTAAATCAACCGCAAACACATGACCTTGAACAGATAAAGGACATCTCCTAAACAACCTTCTTGTAACAACCGTTTCACCAAAAGAACTAGGTACTTGTGTTCCCACATCTAACACTTCAACAGGGATATCAAGTAGATGTGCAAGCTCACTCAAGATATATGAATGCGTAGAACCAGAATCAATCAAGGATAACAAGGAAAAAGATTGCAAAGTGAAAATACCTTCAATCACATCGGTATCATTGTGTCCTTCACGATGTGCGTACACCCTCGCAGGACCACCAACCTCAGGTTGAACTGCCACTACATGTGCTACAACCCTGTGGCCATCCTTCTTATGCTAGAAATTACCATGACCGCGCCCATGACCTCGCTATGGTGCAACAATATGTGTTCTAACCTGACCACCTCCAACCAACAACGGACAACCACGTCTTAAATGATTAACCGATAAGCAAATACAACAAGAGTTAGCCGCCACAGCTGCAAGAGCCTACGCTTCTCAAGCCAAAAAAGGATAGTCTCACCTCAAATGCTCATGCGATCCACATACCTGTTGCGTGTAAAAGAGTCTATCGCAATGGTAGTGCAAGTGTACACGACGCAAGTAGTAAAGTGATACGAAGTATCGGATATCGTCTCCACAGGGATTTGGCTAATAGCTTCACCTTATTTCACTGCACAAAGTAAAGAAAATATTTGAGAGAATTATCACGAGAATAATAGAGTAAACGTAAATAAAAGAATAGAATTATCAAGATAGAGAGAATGGGCTGGTATTGAGTTGCTCAGTAGTGCAGGTATTGCAATGCTTAGGAACTCCAGTTCTGTCGTTGCGCCTGTCGCGGCAGCACCTGTCGCGGCAGCAGTCTGTTGGTCGTCGCGGCAGCAAACACACCAACTCAGTACTTCAAGTTTGGCAAGAATCCCAGATCTACCTTGGCCTATCCCTAGGTCCAAGTCTGTCGATGATCACGTCTTTGATGATACCTCCCGGCGTGAATCGAAGGATGAACACCGATGTGTATGAATTATTCTTTAGCCACTTAACCTTGACATATCCCTAGGCACAAGATAGTTCAACTATAAACTAGAGAACTTGCTCTTATTTCTTTCGTATACTTAACTCTCCTGATGCTAAGTAAATGGATAACCTCACAATGCTCTCCCGATGCTCTTGCAAGATATTAATAACCAAAATAAGAGAACTTGAAGTTTATTTTATTGAACTTGAAAAATCCTAAAACAAAACAACCCTTGCAACTACTTTACAAATCAACCCGTGGCCCTAGGGGGTTTTAGAACATATCGACGACGGGTAAACGGCGGAGGGTTTTGGGTTATCGGTTATGGGGTAATCGACTATGGGTTATGAGATATGCCCTAGGTTAAAATACATGCCCTTATATAAGCTTTGGGCTCAAGTATCCTAAGTTAACAAGGATTACAACTTTAATTAAAAGTATGATTCTAATAAAGACTTAATCTTCAAGGATCCTACTTTTCAGCCGCCCTCCTTGTTTCTTGGGATTTTCTCTCCTTGAGATTTGGCTTGACATATCTTTTGATCCGGGGCTTGGGAAAATATAAGGCTTTCACACGACAGACGAGCATAATTTTCTCTATCTATCGAGGTCCACTTTGCTTTTTCTCCACTAACTTGCTGTCGTCCTCTGCTGTCACGACAGATCCATGGCAGCATCGTCCTCATCGTCTGCTTGTCCAGTTCAACTCTTCTGTTTCTCTGCCCTGCGCCCGCCTTCTCCGTCTACTATGGCAGCAACCTGCAAGATCAGCCATCTTTTAGTAGAATATGTGCCTTTACTATATTTGTGATGTTTTGCTGTAAACTGACCTAAATGCAATGCAATGATGCTTGAATGCAGCAGAAATATGGCTTAAAAAGGGTGTAAATAATAGAACTTTTACACACTCAACACACCCCCAAACTCAAGTTTTTGCTTGCCCTCAAGCAATGAAGACCTAAAAGAAAAATGAATATTTTTGTGTTGGCTTTTAAACAGTGAACTTTCCCTTACCCGTCGCTCATTCTCTGTGACGGCAGCAACCTGTCGGAAAGATTAGGGTCTGTCCGGAATCTCACTATAGTTCTCGTGCAGTGTGTGCATGCTTGTGAACAGTTATATGCCAAGACTCTCTTAGTTTCACTAGAATACTCAACTTTTTTAACTCGAATTTTTATGCCAAAGTTTATTTTTGAAGACACATTTTCATGCTTCTTTTCTTCTATTTTCAAACTAAGTTTTACTAGAGCCAGTTTTAGGCACCTCTAGTTAGCTTCCTAGAGCCGGTTTCGGGCACCTCTAGGTTTTTGAGTTTCTTTTGCTAAACTTCTTTCCTAGAGCCCGTGTTAGGCACCTCTAGGGGCTATTCAAGTACTAAGCTTCCTATTCTAGTTTGGCTAAAAGAAATCTAAGCAGTATAACAGTCACAATGGTGTTTTAAGTTTTTCAGAACTATAGAAAGGCTCTAAACTTCTCCTTAAACTGTCCTAAAGATACTGCCACGACAGAGCTGTCATGACAGGTAAGTTCAATTCACAGTTTTAAGCCAACAATTTTGTTTTGTTTGTTTTTTTTAAGAGAAAATAAATGAGACACAACAAATAAATAAGATGTACTAAGACTCCATTAAAATGGAGGGTTGCCACCCCCAAACTCGAGGGTTGCATTGCCCTCAATGCAAAATGACAAAATAAAAATGAACAGTACATCACAAAATATAGATAAGGCAACAATAATAAGAAGAAATTAAGAGACTTAAATTTAAACGTTGTCTTCACTGCTGCTGCTGACACGGATTTGGCGGCGGACTCTGGGCTGTGGGGCAGGCTGGGCTGGTTGCTCCACGACCTGGATGTCCGAGCTGCTGCCGTTGTCCCAAGTGTTGCTGCTGCTGGTGGTGGTGCTGGCCTTTGGCATAAGCTTTCTGTCGGCCATCTTTTTCTGCCTCTTGACAGGCGTGAATTCCTTCTCCAAATTCCTCCGAATAGGAGGTTCTGCCTCGCTGTCAGCCCAGACAGAGGAAGAGAAGAAACCAGCTACAAAAGCATCGAGGTCATCCGAGGGTTGTCGCTTGGTTCCTTGGGTGGATGTGTCTGCCGGAGGACTGCCAGCTGCCGTCGGGGCAGGTGATGGGGTGGAAGCAGCAGAATGTGTGTGTGGGGAGGCAGGAGGTGTAGGTGTGTGGGCAGGGGTGGGGATGGTGAAATAGTGGGCAGGGAAGGTGGGGAAAACAGCATTGGGATAATTTAAAGTATTGGTAATGAAATTTACCGTGGAGTTGGTGAAATACCTGATGAATGTCATCAGTCCCAGCTGTCTGTCTTCCACCCTCTGAATGGCAGCAAGAATCTGAGTGGATGTGTCTGTCGGAGCAGCTGCTGCGGCAGGTTCGGTGTTGGGCTCCTCGGAGGATTCTGCTGGGGCGTCATTAGGGTTGACGGAAGAGATGGGGGTCGCCACTGTCAGCTCCATGAGGCTGAGAATGTTCTTATCGGTCCAACCCCATCCCTTGACCAGTTTATCGGTGGTGGCTTCTGATACGGCAGAGCAATGGCAGAGTGACGTGATCATGAAAGGCAGGCAGAGGAGGGCAGTTGATCTGTGGGTGCAGTCCAAGATACTCTCTCTCATGTAGCGTCCCACATTAATAGGCCGGTTGTTCATGATCGAATGGATGAGGGCTAGCCTCTGTTGATCCATTGTCGTGTGATGGGAGGATGGCAGAATTCGCTTCTTGATGAAAGCGTTCAATAACTTGGCCTCTGGAAGCAGCTGCCCCTTCTGACAGTGTTGGGATTTTTCTTGCTAGTGTTCCTTCCTCCGTCACCTCTGCCATGACAGCACCGAATGCAGCAGAGTCGAGGGTGTCCAAAAACTGCTGATGGGCATCATCGTTGGGACCAAAGTAGATGCCATACATATTATTGATGTGTTCTGCTATGAAAGGTACCTCTGTCCCTCGGACAGTGACTGTTGTTGCCGTCCGGCTGTCAATGGCAGCATAGAACTCCCTCACCAGCGTTTCATTCATTTCAGTTGGTTGTTCTACAAATTGCTCCCATAGTAGAGCCTTTATCGCCCTTGCGATGAATGGTTTGAGCCCCATGTTCTATGCCTTTCGGATGTAGATGAAGCCTCTTTCTTCCCATAGTTCCTTAATCGCGAAGGACTGTGGGGTAGGTGCTGCCGGTGAAGAGGTTGAAGCAGCACTGCGGCGGGTACGTTTGGAAGACATGTTAGTTGCAAGGGTTTTGTGAAAGTAAAGAAAACAAATAAAAACGAAAGGGGAGAGCAAGTAAGACTAAGCAGAAGTGAGGAAAATGAAAATGAAACGGGGTTTTATAGAGGTAGAGTTGCTGCTCGTTTAATGCTGTAACGGTAGGCGTGAATAACGGGGCGACTGTTGAGGTTTAGCGTGTCTGACGCGTCTGACACGCATTTATGCGTCTGTTACGCGTCTGTCACACTTTTTTGCGTCTGTCGTGACAGTCTGTTGACAGCCTGTCTTATCCGTGTCTGCGGCAGCTGGAACGACAGGCTTCAATAAATGGGCTCTGTTGGGTTGATGGATGGATGGTGGGCTTGGGTCACTTCTCCTTTCCTTCTTGACTCCTTTATTTCCTAAAAAACAGAAAATATAAAAACATTATTCGAATAAAATAAACCTAATTTCCTAATAAATAATAAAAATAAATAAAAATAAGATTTATGTTAAATTAGGGGTGCCTTGTGGGGCATCTCCTAAAGTAACCACTTCCTGTATTCCTGGGGCTTTAGTCCCCTGATAATGCTTGAGGCGCTGTCCATTTACTTTGAATTGGTGCCCGTCTTTTAATGATCGGATTGTGATGGCACCATGGGGAAAAACTTGTACTACTTGGAACGGGCCAGACCATCTAGATTTTAGCTTCCTTGGGAAGAGTTTCAGTCTAGAATTGAACAACAATACAAGCTGCCCTGGGCAGAACTGTCGTGGCAGGAACTTCCTATCATGCCACTTCTTAGTTTTCTCCTTGTATATTCTTGCATTGTCGTAGGCCATTGTCCGTATTTCGTCAATCTCGTTCAGATCTAACAGCCTTTTTTGGCCTGCCTTGTCCAAGTCTAAATTCACTGCCTTGATTGCCTTGTATGCTTTGTGCTCTATCTCGACAGGCAGATGACAAGTTTTTCCATAAATCAATCGGTAGGGAGATATGCCCAATGGAGTCTTAAAAGCTGTCCTATATGCCCATAATGCATCATTAAGGAGTAAAGACCAATCTTTCCTAGTTGGCTTAACCATCTTTTCAAGAATGTTCTTAACTTCCCTATTGGATATCTCAGCTTGTCCATTGGTCTGTGGGTGGTATGATGTCGCGATCCGATGCTTTACACCATATTTCTTCAAGGCGACAGCAATAACCCTATTGTCAAAATGTCTCCCTTCATCACTGATAATCGCCTTAGGGATGCCAAACCTCGAAAAAATGTTTTTGTGTAGAAATTTTTGGACTGTCTTGGCATCATTCTTTTGAGTGGCGATAGCTTCAACCCACTTAGAGACATAATCCACTGCTAGGAGGATGTATAGATTTCCACATGAAGATGGAAAAGGTCCCATAAAATCAATCCCCCAAACATCGAAGATCTCGACTTCTAGAATGTTCTGCAGTGGCATCTCGTTTCTCCTTGAGATGTTACCTGTCCGCTGGCACCTGGCACAGTTCTTGTAGAAGTCCTGTGCATCTTTATATAGTGTCGGCCAGTAGAACCCTGACTGCAGCACCTTGGCAGCAGTTTTGTTGCCTCCTAAGTGACCTCCATATTGTGAAGCATGGCAGTGATGGAGAATGTCTTCTTGCTCTTCTTGTGGTACACACCTCCTTATAACTTGATCTGCACATAGTTTGAAAAGAAGAGGTTCGTCCCAATAATAATACTTAACATCATTTTGGAACCTCTTCCTGGCTTGATAATTAAGATCAGAAGGAAGTATTCCGCTAACTATAAAATTAACGAAATCAACATACCAGGGGAGATCAGAAGACTTACATGCCGCCATGGCTGTTGCGGCAGCGATTGCGGCAGCAAAGAGCTGCTCATCTGGGAAGGTCTCCAGTATGTTTGTCTCATCTACCGGAAGACTCTGTCCCTTCTCCAACCTTGACAAGTGGTCTGCCACCTGATTTTCTGTCCCTTTTTGTCCTTAATTTCAAGGTCGAATTCTTGCAATAGCAGGATCCACCTTATCAATCTAGGTTTTGCATCCTTTTTCGCAAACAAATACTTCAGGGCAGAATGGTCTATGTGCACTATTACCTTCGTCCCAAGTATGTAAGAACGGAACTTGTCGATGGAGAACACCACAGCTAATAGCTCCTTTTCTGTGGTGGTGTAGTTCACTTGGGCGTCATTCAATGTCTTGCTGGCATAATATATGACATGAAACATCTTGTCTCGGCGCTGCCCAAGTGTTGCCCCGACAGCATAGTCACTAGAATCACACATAATCTCAAATGGCTGTGTCCAGTCTGGTGGCTGTACTATTGGGGCTGTTACTAGTTTTTCCTTCAGAACCTTGAATGGTTCAGTACATTCATCATTAAAGTCAATGGGTCGGTTCTGCTCCAAAAGATGGCATAGGGGCTTGGTGATTTTTTAGAAATTTGCAATGAATCTTCGGTAAAATCCAACATGCCCTAAGAAACTTCTAATGCCCTTGACTGTGGTCGGTGGCGGCAGCTTCTCGATCACTTCTATTTTGGCCCTGTCGACTTCTATCCAACGGCAGCTAATCTTATGGCCAAGGACTATCCCTTCATCCACCATAAAGTGGCATTTTTCCCAATTCAAAACAAGATTTGCTTTTTCACATCTTTCAAGTACCTTTTGTAAATTGCCGAGGCAACTCTCAAAATCGTCTCCAAAGACGAAAAAATCATCCATAAAAATTTCAAGGAAGTCCTCTACCATATCGGAGAATATGGCCATCATGCACCTTTGGAAGGTGGCGGGTGCATTACATAATCCAAACAGCATTCTCCTAAAAGCATATGTTCCGTATGGGCATGTGAAAGTCGTCTTTTCTTGATCCTCCGGTGCGATAGCAATTTGATTATAACCTGAATAACCATCAAGAAAACAATAGTAAGGTTTACCCGCTAATCTGTCAAGCATTTGATCAATAAAGGGTAAAGGAAAGTGGTCCTTTCGGGTAGCTTTGTTAAGCTTCCGATAGTCCATACAAACCCTCCAACCGGTCACAGTCCTGGTTGGGATTAACTCATTGTTCTCATTGGTTACCACGGTCATTCCTTCTTTCTTTGGAACACATTGCACCAGGCTCACCCATTTGCTATCGGAGATGGCGTAAATAATACCAGCATCTAACCATTTGATTATCTCTTTACGCACCACCTCCTTCATCGCATGGTTTAACCGCCTTTGGGCATCTATAGTCGGCTTATGATCTTCCTCGAGGAGGATTTTGTGCATGCATAACGCCGGACTAATTCCTTGTATATTAGCAATCGTCCATCCAATCGCCTTTTTGTGCTCTCTTAGCATGCCGATTAGCTGCCGTTCCTGTTCCTGCGGCAGCTTAGAAAAGATGATTACGGGCAGTGTGTCATTTGAACCAAGGAAAGCATATTTTAACTGCCCTGGCAGGGGCTTCAGTTCTAAGGCAGGTGGTTCAACAGTAGATGGCTTTTGGATTAAATGGTTATCCGAAGTATAATTCAAAGGTTCGAATAACTTACCTGGATGATTGCCTAACCAGTTTACCTCCTCCTGACCTTCAATATCAGATGTATCAGATTCAGAGGAGTTGCTGTCGTCGGAGCTGTCGCCGTTGCTGTCGTGGCAGCCCTGTAGATGGCTGCCGCGGCAGTGACCAAATTTAATATCGTGACAACCCGACCTGATGCAGGGTTGATCAAAGGTAACGTCAGTGATAGCCTTGTATTCCTCGTCCACATCAACAAGTTTCATCGCATGGAGAACATTCAACTTAATCGCTTGATCGTTCACTCGTATGGTGAGTTCTCCTTTCTCCACATCAATCAGTGATCTTCTCGTGGCTAAGAAGGGTCGCCCAAGGATGACTGGTGCGTTTGCGTCTGCCTCACAATCTAAAACAAGAAAGTCAGCAGGAAAAATAAACTTATCCACTCTTACCAAAATATCTTCAATTTTTCCTTCGGGATGAACGTAAGAGCGGTCTGCCAGCTGCAGAGTTACTGTCGTGGGTCGCGCCTTTCCAATACCTAATTTCTGAAAAACAGACTTTGGCATTAAATTAACACTAGCACCAAGATCACAAAGTCCCTTACCCACAAATTTATTTCCGATTACGCATGGTATGATGAAGCTCCCCGGATCCTTCTTTTTCTGGGGTGGCTGCCGGTGAAGAATACTCATGCAACCTTCTGTCATCTTTACCGTTTCAAATTCCCCAAGTTTAGATTTTTTCGACATAACATCCTTGAGAAATTTATCATAACCGGGCATCTCCCTAACGGCATCTAACAGCGGAATATTAATATGAACCTACTTAAAAATATCATAAATCTTTTTAAGTTGAGATTCTTGCTTAGCTTGCTGTATCCGTTGAGGAAAAGGTGGTGGGGGGCGATAATCAGCAATGCGTCCTTCCCACTGCATACGAATCTGAGAAGGTTTAAGTTCATCAATTTTCTCCTCTGTCGCTTCTGCTGTCGTGACAGGCTCATCGGCAGCAGTCTGTTTATCACCTGTCGGGGCAGCTTCCTCGGCAGGTTTATCCAAGGCTGGTTCCTTTACTGTTTCACCTTCTTTTTCTGGCCCTGGTAATTTCTTCCCACTCCTAGTAGTAATTGCCTTACATTGCTCATGTGTGGGCTGCCTAGCATTTTCAGTATTGCTAGGGAATCCTCCAGTCTGCCTCGGCTTAATATGTTGGGAAACCTGACCCATTTGTGTCTCTAGAGATTTCAAAGTAGCTTCATGATTTGTCATCCTCATCTCTGTTTTATCCATGAAATTCTCTATCTTCTTGACAAACTGATTCATATTCTCAATATAAGTACCGGTCTGAGACATAAAAGTGGCCAGAGTCTGTTCCAGTATACTGCTCATGGCAGCTAGTTGCTGCTGCAGCGCCAGTTGCTGTCGCGTCAGCAATCTAGGTCCTCCCTGATTCTGATTGTGTGCTTGAGGATTCAGGGCATTATTAGGATTACTCCAAGAAAACTTGGGATCCTTCCTCCAATTGGGGTTATAATTGTTGGAATTGTAATTCGGCTTGTAATTTCCAACATATTTTCCCTCTTCTACTTGTATTGGGCACTCATCCCGACTATGATTTCCCTCACAGATATCACATACCTCCTCAACAGCAAATCCATGTAGTCCATCATCATTCAATAACCTTTTCATTGCTTTAGTAAGGAATGCTACATGTGATTTCATTGTGTTGTCGGCTTCATAATCCTTGACAGCAAGTACTCGTTTACCCCCTCTTCTTGCAGTCGGAAATTGCTCCTCATTCTTGGCCAGATTTTTCAAAACTTGCAATGCTTCGTCCGGATCTTTATCCAATAATAGTCCATTTGCTGCAGAATCAATTCGAATACGAGTTTGTAAGTTCGCAGCATTATAGAACTTAGTTACCTGATTCCAGACGGGGAATCCATGCATTGGGCAGTTCCGTAGAAGAGTAGTAAATCTGTCCCAGGCCTCGTGCATTGGCTCGTCATCTTCCTGTTGAAAAGTAGCAATTTGATTACGTAATCGCTCAGATAAATGCGAAGGATTGAAACGAGATAAAAATTCACGAGATAAATCTGCCCAAGTTCTAATTGAACCCGGCGTAAGTTTATTCCACCAAGTTTTAGCTCTGTCCCTTAATGAATGGGGAAATAACTGAAGCCTCGGTATCTCCGGATTAACTCCTAGCAGTCTAAACGAACCACAGATTTCCTGTAACGTTTTGAGATGCTCCCTAGCATCCTCTGTCACAGCACCACTAAACTGCCCGGCATTGTTGATCATACTAAACATGACATGTTTAAGCTCGAAGTTATCAACATCAATATCCGGCAGCGTGGTCTCCAGCTCTACATGATCGTTCAACATGTAGTCACGGCAGGACCGTCGTCCGTCAGCGGCAGGCGGGTCGCCGACAGGCGGTATACCACCACCAGCGGGCGGAACATGGGCCATCTTCTCTAGCTGTTCCTCAAGGTACTCGTTCCTGGCTAAAAGGTGACGAAGTTGTTTCTTGAGATTGAAGGAACGTTCAACTTCCAGATCTAATGGATACTCAGGATCTTCACCTCTTTTAGATCTGCGCATAAACAAGAAAACCTCGTGAAAAGCAAGAGTTGAAAGCACCAACGAAAAATAGAAAAAGAAAAATTAAAAGAAAAACAAAAACAACAAAAAAATGAAAAGTGCAATAAAAGAAAGGTAGAGTTATGTTGCCAATCCCCGGCAACGGCGCCAAAAACTTGTTGCGTGTAAAAGAGTCTATCGCAATTGTAGTGCAAGTGTACACGACGCAAGTAGTAAAGTGATATGAAGTATCGGATATCGTCTCCACATGGATTGGGCTAATAGCTTCACCTTATTTCACTACACAAAGTAAAGAAAATATTTGAGAGAATTGTCACGAGAATAATAGAGTAAACGTAAATAAAAGAATAGAATTATCAAGATAGAGAGAATGGGCTGGTATTGAGTTGCTCAGTAGTGCAGGTATTGCAATGCTTAGGAACTCAAGTTCTGTCGTTGTGCCTGTCGCGGCAGCACCTGTCTCGGCAGCAGTCTGTTGGTCGTCGCGGCAGCAAACACACCAACTCAGTACTTCAAGTTTGGCAAGAATCCCAGATCTGCCTTGGCCTATCCCTAGGTCCAAGTCTGTCGATGATCACGTCTTTGATGATACCTCCCAGCGTGAATCGAAGGATGAACACCGATGTGTATGAATTCTTCTTTAGCCACTTAACCTTGCCCTATCCCTAGGCACAAGATAGTTCAACTATAAACTAGAGAACTTGCTCTTATTTCTTTCGTATACTTAACTCTCCCGATGCTAAGTAAATGGATAACCTCACAATGCTCTCCCGATGCTCTTGCAAGATATTAATAACCAAAATAAGAGAACTTGAAGTTTATTTTATTGAACTTGAAAAATCCTAAAACAAAACAACCCTTGCAACTACTTTACAAATCAACCCGTGGCCCTAGGGGGTTTTAGAACATATCAACGGCGGGTAAACGGCAGAGGGTTTTGGGTTATCGGTTATGGGGTAATCGGCTATGGGTTATGAGATATGCCCTAGGTTAAAATACATGCCCTTATATAAGCTTTGGGCTCAAGTATTCTAAGTTAACAAGGATTACAACTTTAATTAAAAGTATGATTCTAATAAAGACTTAATCTTCAAGGATCCTACTTTTTAGCCGCCCTCCTTGAGCTTTGGCTTGACATATCTTTTGATCCGGGGCTTGGAAAAATATAAGGCTTTCACACGACAGACGAGCATAATTTTCTCTATCTATCGAGGTCCACTTTGCTTTTTCTCCACTAACTTGTTGTCGTCCTCTGCTGTCACGACAGATCCATGGCAGCATCGTCCTCATCGTCTGCTTGTCCAGTTCAACTCTTCTGTTTCTCTGCCCTGCGCCCGCCTTCTCCGTCTACTATGGCAGCAACCTGCAAGATCAGTCATCTTTTAGTAGAATCTGTGCCTTTACTATATTTGTGATGTTTTGCTGTAAAATGACCTAAATGCAATGCAATGATGCTTGAATGCAGCAGAAATATGGCTTAAAAAGGGTGTAAATAATAGAACTTTTACACACTCAACAATACCCAACAAGCATTTTGCTCAAACCTCACCCTATTACCCTGAACTGGCGCACCACGCCCAACGACACCTCGCCTCTACTCAGGTCGATACCTACGATCACGATGCCTCTTAAATTGTCTACCACTAGAGCCGAAATCGCAGCTCTCTTACCTGAGCTAGAACCACCCACACGAGCAGACAAACCCAAACTCTGCTCAATATCCTTAGCTCGCGTCACCAACACATCAAAAACTGTGTAATCAGAGGCCAAAATGAAAGTCTTCACTTCCTGCACCAAAGCATAACGGAAGCAGTCGCAACGATGCCTATCACTCAGCACCAACTCAGGGGCATACTTGCTCGAACGTACAAAATGAACCTCATACTCAGTTACAGTCAAGCTACCCTGAACCAAAGACCTAAATTCATATTTCTTATCATCCAAGTATCTAACTCCTAGATACTTCCTCTTAAATGCAGCTTGAAAGAACTCACAGTTCACTTCATTAGGCTTCAAAGTTGTAGTTACAGACGTCCACCAATTGTAAGGGTCACCTTGCAATAGCAAAACAGCACATCCCAGCTTACGTGCATCATTGCACCCCATTTGTTCCAAAATTCGAATCGTACTGGCCATCCAAGCCTCAAATGTCTCAGGCGACAAACCACGATACTCAACACCGCCCAAACTATGAAAACGTTCTAACGGCAACCTTGTTGCCCAGTAGCTAGTGCTTGCACTCCAGCAACAGTAGCCTGGAATGCTCCAGTCATCGCATGAACTAAAGGCGTCAAATCACCCAACACAGGCCCAACTTGCTTATGTTGTCCTTACTCCTCACCCATAGGTGGAGGCAGTGGAGGAGGTAGATTCCCTTCAGGAGGTACCTCGTTTTCCTGATTTCCCTACCCTACGACAGTAGTAATCGTATTCGATCGCAACTCTCTCATCGGCCCCATTGTGCTATTATAATTAAGGTGTGATAATAAAAAAAACAAAATAATCAAGCCATCTTCAAGCAAGGATACAAGACTTCCAATTCAATTTAAAACACTTTAACTATAGTAATAAGGCAATGGATATCCCAATTTCCCCCGAGCATAGCATAAGCAAAACAACATTCATGTTGCAAACAACATGCATAGCAACCAACAAGGTACAACTCACATCAATAGTGCATAGCAGCCACCGTGCATAACAATCAACAGGATTGAATTCACTACAACGCATATATATCAATCACCATACATGGCATCAACAATATTCATTCTACATCAACATGATTATAAACAATCATCGTGCGAAGCAAACATCAACGTGCAATTTGCAATCACGTCATATCAACTTACCATCAACTTACCAACATCCCAATCTTTCGAAACATGGCTTTGATACCACCAAATGTAACCCCCTCGACCCAGCTTAGACACCCAACTGAACCGAACGGGTCACGCAGGGAATATTGAGGTAAACCAAGAAGTTGACTTCAATAAAAGATCCAATTTTTTTCTTTTTATCTTTTCGAGATGCACATTGTTACCCTAAGTGTTTAGAATCGCAGGGGAAGAAACGTCAACTCAAACGGACATCTATTAGGCATTAAATTGATTACAAATACGCGTTAGGAACCAATATGTAATTTTAGCAAATTACAGGGACTTCAACCAAATTAAAGTTACCGATAATCAATTAGTTAGGTTTCATGTCTCCATGTAAATTTTCAACTTCTTTCAATCATCCAAACCCATTCAATTGAACATCCAAACATTCAGTGACCAAAACGGAAGAAAATAGAACATTAAAAAGCCTTAATTAACCAACTTACCAACCGAGCGTATCAATACACTTCAGCCTGTATCGATACACCATTATCTCGTCAATTTCTCAGATTTCTAGTAGCACAAAAGGGTATCGATACGGCCTCGTGTACCGATACGGTTTCTCATTTTGCCCTTCAGCCGTGTCGATACGGGCTACGATGTACCGATACGGTATGCCTATTTTCGCTATACTGTACTGATATGGTAGCCCGCATATCGGTATGTGTTGAGTGTGTAAAAGTTCTATTATTTACACCCTATTTAACCCATATTTCTGCTGCATTCAAGCATTATTTATTGCATTTAGGTCAGTTTACAGCAAAATATCACAAATATATTAAAAGGCACAGTTTCTACTAAGAATGGTTGTTTTTTCAGGTTGCTGCCGTAGCAGACGGAACGAGCAGGTGCTGGGCAGTGAAGTAGAAGAGCTGGAACTGGACAAGCAGTCAAGGAGGACGATGCTGCCATGGTTGCCGCCGTGACAGCAGAGGACGACAGCAGTTTTGAGGAGAAGAAGCAAAGTGGACCTCGACAGATAGAGAAAATTCAGCCCATCTGTCGTGTGAAAACCCTATATTTTTCCAAGCCCCAGATCAAAAGGAATGTCAAGCCCAAAGTTCAAGGAGAGAAAATCCCAAGCAAGAAAGATGAAGGCTGGAAAGTAGATTCCTTGAAGATTTAGTCTTTATTAGAATCATACTTTCAATTAAAGTTGTATTCTTGCTATTTTAGATAACTTGAGCCCAAAGCTTATATAAGGGCATATATTTTGACCTAGGAGGGCATAACCGATTACCCTAGTTTCCTTCCCAAAACTCTAGCCGTTTCCCTTCCCACAACATGTTCTAAATTCCCCCTAGGGCCACGGGTTGATTTGTAAAGTAGTTGCAAGGGTTGTTTTGTTTTAGGAATTTTCAGTTCAATAAAATAAACTTCAAGTTCTCTTATTTTGGTTATTAATATCTTGCAAGAGCATCAGGAGAGCATTGTGAGGTTACCTATTTACTTAGCATCGGGAGAGTTAAGTATACGAAAGAAATAAGAGCAAGTTCTCTAGTTTATAGTTGAACTATCTCGGACCTAGGGATAGGACGAGGTTAAGTGGCTAAAGAAGAATTCATCCACATCGGTGTTCATCCTTCGATTCACGCCGGGAGGTATCATCAAAGACGTGATCATCGACAGACTTGGACCTAGGGATAGGCCAAGGCACATCTTGGATTCTTGCCAAACTTGAAGCATTGAGTTGATTGTTCGTTGCCGCGACAAGCAACGGACTGCTGCCGCAACAGGTGTTGTCGCGACAGGGACGACGATAGAACTGGAGTTCTGAGACTTAGCAATACCTGCACTACTGAGCAATTCAATACCAGCCCATTCTCTCTATCTTGATTCTTCTACTCTTTTATTTACGTTTACTTTATTATTTTCGTGACAACTTCTCAAATATTATTTTTTTACTTTCGTGCAGTGAATTAAGGTGAAGCTATTAGCCCAATCCCTGTGGAGACGATATCCGATACTTCGTATCACTTTACTACTTGCGTCGTGTATACTTGCACTACCATTGCGATAGACTATTTTACACGCAACAAGTTTTTGGCGCCGTTGCCGGGGATTGGCAACATAACTCTACCTTTTCTTTTACTGCACTTTTCGTTTTTGTTTTTATTTTTATTTTTCTGTTTTTCTTTGGTGCATTCAACTCTTGCTTTTCACAAGGTTTCTTGTTTATGCGCAGATCGAAATGAGGTGAAGATCCTGAGTATCCATTAGATCCGGAAATCGAACGTTCATTCAATCTCAAGAACCGACTTCGTCACATTCTAGCTAGGAACGAGTACCTTGAAGAACATTTAGAGACGATGGCCCACCAAGGAAACGACCCGCCTGTTAGAGATATTATACCTCCTGTCGGCAACCCTGCTGCCGCTGCCGGGCGACGGTCCTGTCGTGATTACATGTTGAACGATCATGTAGAGATGGAAACCACGCTGCCGGACATAGATGTTGACAACTTCGAGCTGAAACTTGTTATGTTTAGCATGATCAACAATGTCGGTCAATTCAGTGGTGCTGTTACAGAGGATGCTAGGGAGCATCGAAAAACATTCCAGGAGATCTGTGGTTCGTTTAGACTGCCAGGAGTTAATCCGGAGATACTGAGGCTTCGGTTATTTCCCCATTCATTGAGGGATAGAGCAAAGACTTGGTGGAATAAACTTACGCCGGGTTCAATTAGAACTTGGGCAAACTTATCTCGTGATTTTTTATCTCGTTTTAATCCTTCACATTTATCTGAGCGATTACGTAATGAAATTGCTACTTTTCAACAGGAAGATAACGAGCCGATGCATGAGGCCTGGGACAGATTTACTACTCTTCTTCGGAACTGCCCAATGCATGGATTCCCCGTCTAGAATCAGGTAACTAAGTTTTATAATGCTGCCAACTTACAAACTCGTATTCGAATTGATTCAGCGGCAAACGGACTATTATTGGATAAAGACCCGGACGAGGCAATGCAAGTATTGAAAAATATGGCCAAGAATGAAGAGCAGTTTCCGACAGCAAGAAGAGGGGGTAAATGGGTACTAGCTGTTAAGGATTATGAGGCCGACAGCACAATGAAATCACGGGTGGCATTCCTTACTAAAGCAATGAAAAAGCTCTTGAACGATGATGCACAACATGGATTTGCTGTTGAGGAGGTATGTGAAATCTGTGAGGAAAATCATAGTTCGGATGAGTGTTCTATACAGTTAGAAGAGGGAAAGTATGTTAGAAACTACAAGCCGAATTACAACTCCAACAACTATAATCCCAACTGGAGAAAGGATCCCAAGTTTTCTTGGAGTAATCCTAATAATGCCCTGAATCCTCAAGCACACAGTAATCAGAATCAGGGAGGACCTAGATTGTTGACTCGACAACAACTACAGCTGCAACAGCAGCAACAACAGCCACCAGCTGCCACAAACAATATACTGGAACAGACTCTGGCTACTTTTATGTCTTAAACATGTACTTATATTGAGAATATGAATCAGTTTGTCAAGAAAACAGAGATATTCATGGATAAAATAGAGATGCGGATGACGAATCATGAAGCTACTCTGAAATCTTATGAGACACAAATGGGTCAGGTTTCCCAGCATATCAAGCCAAGGCAGACTGGAGGATTTCCTAGTAATACTGAAAATGCTAGGCAGCCCACACATGAGCAGTGTAAGGCCATTACTACTAGGAGTGGGAAGAAATTACCAGGGCCAGAGAAGGAAGCTAAAACAGTGAAAAAAACAGCCTTGGACAGACCTGCCGAGGAAGCTGCCCCAACAGGTAACAAACAAACTGCTGCCGATGAGCTTGTCACGACAGCAGAAGCGACAGAGGAGAAAAATGATGAACCCAAACCTCCTCAGATTCGTATGCAGTGGGAAGGACATATTGCTGATTATCGTCCCCACCTCCTTTTCCTCAACGGCTACAGCAAGCGAAGCAAGAATCTCAGCTAAAAAAGATTTATGATATTTTTTAAGCAGGTTCATATTAACATTCTGCTGTTAGATGCCGTTAGGGAGATGCCCGGTTACGCCAAATTTCTCAAGGATGTCATGTCGAAAAAATCTAAACTTGGGGAATTTGAAATGGTTAAGATGATAGAAGGATGCATGAGTATTCTTCATAGGCAGCCACCCCAGAAAAAGAAGGATCCGGGGAGCTTCATCATACCTTGTGTAATCGGAGATAAATATGTGGGTAAGGCACTTTGTGATCTTGGTGCTAGTATTAATTTAATGCCAAAGTTTGTTTTTCAGAAATTAGGTATTGGAAAAGCTCGGCCCACGACAGTAATTCTACAACTGGCAGACTGCTCTTACGTTCGTCCGGAAGGAAAAATCGAAGATATTCTGGTAAGAGTGGATAAATTTATTTTTCCTGCTGACTTTCTTGTTTTAGATTGTGAAGCAGATGAAAACGCACCAATCATCATGGGGCAACGCTTCTTAGCCACGGGAAGATCACTGATTGATGTGGAAAAAGGAGAACTCACCATGAGAGTGAACGATCAAGAGATTACGTTGAATGTTCTCCAAGCTATGAAGCATGCTGATGCAGATGAGGAATGTAAGGTTATCACTGAAGTTACCCTTGATCAACCCTGCATCAGGTCGGGCTGTCACGACATCAAAATTGGTCACTGCCTCGGCAACCACTTACAGGACTGTCATGACAACACTGACGACAGCAACTCCTCAGAATCCGAAACATCAAATACTGAAGATCAGGAGGAGGTAAATTGGATAGGCGATCGTCCATGTAAGTTATTTGAACCTTTAAATTATACTTCGGATAGCCATGCAATTCAAAAGCCATCTACTATTGAGCCCCCTGTTTTAGAACTGAAACCCCTGCCAGGGCAGCTAAAATATGCTTTTCTTAGTTCAAATGATATGTTGCCCGTAATCATCTCTTCCAAGTTGATGCAGGAACAAGAACAACAGTTAATAGGGATGCTGCAGCAGCACAAAAAGGCAATTGGATGGATGATAGCTGATATTCAAGGCATTAGTCCGGCGTTATGCATGCATAAAATCCTTTTAGAGGAAGATCATAAGCCGACTATAGATGCTCAAAGGCGGCTAAACCATGCGATGAAAGAGGTGGTGCGTAAAGAGATAATCAAATGGTTAGATGCGAGTATAATTTACGCCATCTCCGACAGCAAATGGGTGAGCCTGGTGCAATGCGTTCCCAAGAAAGAAGGAATGACTGTGGTGACCAATGAAAACAATGAGTTAATCCCAACCAGGACTGTTACCGGTTGGAGGGTTTGTATGGACTATCGGAAGCTTAACAAAGCTACCCGAAAGGACAACTTTCCTTTACCCTTTATTGATCAAATGCTTGATATATTAGCGGGTAAACCTTACTATTGTTTTCTTGATGGTTATTCAGGTTATAATCAAATAGCTATCGCACCGGAAGATCAAGAAAAGACGACCTTCACATGCCCCTATGGAACGTATGCTTTTAGGAGAATGTCGTTTGGATTATGCAATGCACCCGCCACCTTCCAAAGGTGCATGATGGTCATATTCTCTGATATGGTGGAGGACTTCTTGAAATATTTATGGATGACTTTTCAGTCTTTGGGGACGATTTTGAGAGCTGCCTAGGCAATCTATAAAAGGTACTTGAAAGATGTGAAAAATCAAACCTAGTCTTAAATTGGGAAAAATGCCACTTTATGGTGGACGAAGGGATAGTCCTTGGCTATAAGGTTAGCTGTCGTGGGATAGAAGTCGACAGGGCCAAAATAGAAGTGATCGAAAAGCTGCCGCCGCCGACTACAGTCAAGGGTATTAGAAGTTTCTTGGGACATGCTGGTTTTTATCGGAGATTCATTGCAAATTTCTCAAAAATCACCAAGCCCTTATGCCATCTTTTGGAGCAGAACCGACCCTTTGACTTTAATGAAGAATGTACTGAAGCATTCAAGGTTCTGAAGGAAAAACTAGTAGCAGCCCCAATAGTACAGCCACCAGACTGGACACAGCCATTTGAGATCATGTGTGATGCTAGTGACTATGCTGTCGGGGTAGCACTTGGGCAGCGAAGAGATAAATTATTTCATGTCATATATTATGCCAGTAAGACATTGAACGACGCCCAAGTAAACTACACCACCACGGAGAAAGAGTTACTAGCTGTGGTGTTTTCCACTGACAAGTTTCGTTCTTACATACTTGGAACGAAGGTAATAGTGCACACAGACCATTCTGCCTTGAAGTATCTGTTTGCGAAAAAGGATGCAAAACCTCGATTGATACAGTGGATCCTACTATTGCAAGAATTCGACCTTGAAATCAAGGACAAAAAAGGGACAGAAAATCAGGTGGCAGATCACTTGTCAAGGTTGGAGAAGGGACAAAGTCTATCAACAGATGAAACAAACATACTGGAGACCTTCCCAGACGAGCAGCTCTTTGCTTCCGCAATCACTGCCGCGACAGCCATGGCGGCAGGTAAGTTTTCTGAACTCCCATGGTATGCTGATTTCGTTAATTTTTTAGTTAGCGGAATAATTCCTTATAATCTTAATTATCAAGCCAGAAAGAGGTTCCAAAATGATGTTAAGCATTATTATTGGGATGAACCTCTTCTTTTCAAACCCTGTGCAGATCAGGTTATAAGGAGGTGTGTACCACAAGAAGAGCAAGAAGACATTCTTCATCACTGCCATGCTTCACAATATGGAGGTCACTTAGGAGGCAACAAAACTGCTGCCAAGGTGTTGCAGTTAGGATTTTACTGGCCGTCACTGTATAAAGATGCACAAATCTTTTACAAGAGTTGTGACATGTGCCAAAGGACAGGAAACATCTCAAGGAGAAACGAGATGCCACTACAGAACATTCTAGAAGTCGAAATCTTCGACGTTTGGGGGATTGATTTTATGGGACCATTCCCATCTTCATCTGGGAATCTATACATCCTTCTGGCAGTAGATTATGTCTCTAAGTGGGTTGAAGCTATCGCCACTCAAAAGAATGATGCCAAGACAGTCCAAAGATTTTTACACAAAAATATCTTTTCTAGGTTTGGCATCCCTAAGGCGATTATCACTGATGAAGGGAGACATTTCGACAACAGGGTTATAGCTGCTGCCTTAAAGAAATATGGTGTCAAGCATCGGATCGCGACAGCATATCACCCACAGACCAATGGACAGGCTGAAATATCTAATAGGGAAGTTAAGAACATTCTTGAGAAGATGGTTAAGCCAACTAGGAAAGACTGGTCTTTACTCCTCAATGATGCGTTATGGGCATATAGGACAGCTTTTAGGACTCCATTGGGCATGTCTCCGTACCGATTGATTTATGGGAAAACATGTCATCTACCTGTCGAGATAGAGCACAGAGCATACTGGCGATCAAGGCAGTGAATATGGACTTGGACAAGGCAAGCCAGAAAAGGCTGTTAGATCTGAACGGAATTGAAGAATTCCGAACAATGGCCTATGACAATGCAAGAATCTACAAGGATAAAACGAAGAAGTGGCATGACAGGAAGTTGCTTCCACGACAGTTCTGCCCAGGGCAGCTTGTATTGTTGTTCAATTCTAGACTGAAACTTTTCCCAGGGAAACTGAAATCTAGATGGTCTGGCCCATTCCAAGTCGTACATGTTTTTCCCCATGGTACCATCACAATCCGATCATTAAAAGACGGGCACCAATTTAAAGTCAACGGACAGCGCCTCAAGCATTATCAGGGGACTGAAGCCCCAGGAATGCAGGAAGTGGTTACTTTAGGAGATGCCCCACCTGGCATCCCTAATTTAACCTAAACTTTATTTATTTATTTTATAATTATTTATTATTTATTAGGAAATAAGGTTTATTTTATTTAAATAATTTTTTTATGTTTATTGTTTTTAGGAAATAAAGGAGTCAAGAAGAACAGGAGAAGTGAACTCAGCCCACCATCCATCCATCAGCCCAACAAAGCCCACATGTTGAAGCATGTCGTTACAGCTGCCGCGACAGACGCGGAAAATACAGCCTGTCATCACGCTGTCATGACAGACGCAGAAACACGTCACAGACGCGTAACAAATGCGGAAACGAGTGTCAGACGCGTCAGACACGCTGACGTACAACAGCTGGCCTCGTTATTCGCGCCTGTCGTTACAGCTTCAACGGGCAGCAATTTCCTCTCTATATAACCCCGTTTCATTTCCATTTTCACTCACTTCTGTCTTTCTTACTTGCTCTCTCTTTAGTTTTCATTAGATTTCATCTGCTTTTCACAACCCTTGCACTAATATGTCTTCTAGGAAAACCCGACGCAATGCTGCCTCCACTTCCTCACCGACAGCAACTCCCCCACGTCCCTTTGCTAGCAGAGACATGTGGGAGGAGAGAGGCTTCATCTACACACCGACGGAGGAAAATCTGGGCCTCAAACCATTCATAGCCCGGAAGATTAGAGCTTTACAGTGGCAAACCTTTGCGGAGCAGCCGGAGGAAATGAATGTTACGCTGGTTCGAGAATTCTATGCTGCCATCAGTACCAGAACAGCGACAACAGTGTTCATTCGAGGGAAGGAGGTGTCATTCGAAGCAGAATACATTAATACTCTCTATGGCTTCTACATCGGTGTCAATGATGATGCCCACCAGCAATTCTTGAATACACTAGACAGTGCTGCCTACGACGCTGTCATGGCAGAGTTGACCAATGTTGGGACTCAATGGAACACCAGCAGAAAGAATCCAAGGACTGTGAGAAGGACCCAGTTGCTGCCAGAGGCAAAGTTGTGGAATGCCTTCATAAAGAAGAGGATCATGTCGTCATCCCACAACACCACCGTCAACCAACCACAGTTAGCATTGATACACTCTATTCTGCATGAACGACCCATTAATATGGGCAGCTTTATTCGAGAAAGTATTCTGGAGTGTGCACATAGACCAACGGGTCCCCTCTACCTGCCATACCTCATTACTTCACTCTGCCGCGGCCATAATGTCCCTGAGGTGCGCACTGATATGATAGTCGAAAGAAGGGGGTGGACTGAAAAGAACATTCTCAGCCTTATGGAGCTGACTGCTGCCACCCCTCTGACGTCATTCGACCCCGCTGTCGCCACATCTGATACGACAGAGCAGCCACACACTGAACCAGCTACCGCAGCAGCTGCCCCAACAGACTCCTCTGCCCGGATATTAGATGCCATTCAAAAACTGGAGGAACGACAGCTGGGCTTAATGACTTTCATCATGGACTTTGCTGCCTCCACGGTAACATTCATACAAAGTTCTTTAAATTTTCCCGATGCTGCATTTCCTACTTTTCCTGCCCATTACTTTACTGTCACTACCCCTGCCCATACCCCTACACCTGCTGCCACCCCACGCACGCCTTCTGCTACCTCAACACCATCGCCTGCCCCAACAGCAGCAGGCAACGCCCATGCCGAGCCATCTGCCCGAGGAACAAAACGTCCGATGGCATCGGAGGATCTAGATGCTTTTGTTGCTGGGTTCTCCTCCTCTTCAGTTTGAGCTGGCAGTGATACTGAACCCTCTATAAAGAGAAATCTGGCAAAGGACTTCTCCCCCGTGAAGAGGTAGAAGCGGATGGCTGATAAGAACAAATTGCCAAAGGCCAACAGCAGCAGTAGCAGCAGTGACAGCAGCAGTAGCAGTTCGGAAGTTCAGGTTGTGGAGCAACCTCCTCACATCTCCCCAACCAGAGTCCAACCGTCACGGGAGGCCAAGGCTAAGAACACGTTCGCCTCCCCCGTGCCCCAGCCTGCCCCAAAAGCCTAAGCCCGCCGCCAGATCCGCCTCAGCAGCAGCAGCGAAGACATCGACTAAATTTAAGTTTCTTATCTTATATTTTGCTGCCTGTTATATATTTTGTGATGTACTACCTTATATTTTGTTTTTAATTGTCATTTTCATTGAGGGCAATGCAACCTTCAAGCTTGGGGGTGGCAACCCTCCATTAATGGAGTACATCTTAGTTTAAAATCTGTGTCTTTACTTAGTTTATTTTTATCTCTTAAAAAAATTTTGAAAATATTGAAAACTTTGGCTGAAAACTGTGAACTAAACTTAACTGTCGTGACAGCTCTGTCGTGGCAGTGACTTTAGGATAGTTTTTAGGAGAAGTTTAGAGCCTTTCTATAGTTCTGAAAACTTAAACACCATTGTGACTGTTATATTGTTTAGACTTCTTTTAGCCAAACTAGAATAGGAAGCTTAGCACTTGAATAGCCCCTAGAGGTGCCTAACACTGGCTCTAGGAAAGAAGTTTAGCAAAAGAGACTCAACAGCCCTAGAGGTGCCCAAAACTGGCTCTAGGAAGTTAACTAGAGGTGCCTAAAACTGGCTTTAGTAAAACTTTAGCTTAAAAAAAATAGAGAAATCGAGTCAAAAAAAATCAAAGAAGCATGAAAAAGTGCTTTCAAAAGATAAACTTTGGCATAAAAATTCGAGTTAAAAGCTGAAATATTCTAGTGAAACTAAGAGAGTCTTGGCATATAACTGTTCACAAGCATGCACACACTGCACGAGGACTATAGTGAGACTCCGGACAGATCCTAAATTATCCGACAGGTTGCTGCCGTCACAGGGAATGAACGACGGATAAGGGAAAGTTCACTGTTTGAAAGCCAAAACAAAAATATTTCATTTTTCTTTTAGGTCTTAGTTGCTTGAGGGCAAGCAAAAACTTGAGTTTGGGGGTGTGTTGAGTGTGTAAAAGTTCTATTATTTACACCCTATTTAACCCATATTTCTGCTGCATTCAAGCATTATTTATTGCATTTAGGTCAGTTTACAGCAAAACATCACAAATATATTAAAAGGCACAGTTTCTACTAAGAATGGCTGTTTTTACAGGTTGCTGCCGTAGCAGACGGAACGGGCAGGTGCTGGGCAGTGAAGCAGAAGAGCTAGAACTGGACAAGCAGTCAAGGAGGACGATGCTGCCATGGTTGCTGCCGTGACAGTAGAGGACGACAGCAGTTTTGAGGAGAAGAAGCAAAGTGGACCTCGACAGATAGAGAAAATTCAGCCCGTCAGTCGTGTGAAAACCCTATATTTTTCCAAGCCCCAGATCAAAAGGAATGTCAAGCCCAAAGTTCAAGGAGAGAAAATCCCAAGCAAGAAAGATGACAACTGGAAAGTAGATTCCTTGAAGATTTAGTCTTTATTAGAATCATACTTTCAATTAAAGTTGTATTCTTGCTATTTTAGATAACTTGAGCCCAAAGCTTATATAAGGGGATATATTTTGACCTAGGAGGGCATAACCGATTACCCTAGCTTCCTTCCCAAAACTCCAGCCGTTTTCCTTCCCACAACATGTTCTAAATTCCCCCTAGGGCCACGGGTTGATTTGTAAAATAGTTGCAAGGGTTGTTTTGTTTTCGGAATTTTCAGTTCAATAAAATAAACTTCAAGTTCTCTTATTTTGGTTATTAATATCTTGCAAGAGCATCGGGAGAGCATTGTGAGGTTATCTATTTACTTAGCATCGGGAGAGTTAAGTATAAGAAAGAAATAAGAGCAAGTTCTCTAGTTTATAGTTGAACTATCTCGGACCTAGGGATAGGACGAGGTTAAGTGGCTAAAGAAGAATTCATCCACATCGGTGTTCATCCTTCGATTCACGCTAGGAGGTATCATCAAAGACGTGATCATCGACAGACTTGGACCTAGGGATAGGCCAAGGCACATCTGGGATTCTTGCCAAACTTGAAGCATTGAGTTGATTGTTCGCTGCCGCGACAAGCAACGAACTGATGCCGCGACATGTGCTGCCGCGACAGGGACGACCACTGTAACCCCCTTAATCAGGCCTAGACGGTTGACCCGAATTAAGAAAGTCACACGGGGAAAACCAAAGTCAACCCGAAAGTCAACCTTGATTAACGACCCTTTTTTTTTAAATCTTGTCTAGATGCACATTAACCCTAATTGTGATCATACAAACAACATACTCAGAGATCATAAACATCAGAGATCAATCAGGGACCCAATTGAGCAAATTACAACTTTAGGGACCAAAATGTAAATTCTATAAATTACAAGGCCTTAACCCAAATTTAAGTTACCATCTTGAAATTAATCAGATTTCATGCTTCTATGCCAAATCTCAGCTCAAACGGACATTCCAAACTCATACAATTGCTTAAACAAGATTCAGGACCAAAATGCAAACAATCCAAAACATTCAACTGCCAATGTCAGCCCCCAACGGTCGACCGTTCCGGAACAGACAGAGCCTGTTTCGAAACGCGGGGCCGTTCCGCAATGCGTACCGAAACAGGGGCTGGCAGAGGCCTTTCCGTTTTGAAACGGTGCCTACCGTTTCGGACGCCTGGGCTCATTCAAGGCACCCGTTCCGGAACGGTGTGCACTGTTCCGAAACACCCTGCACAGAAAGCTGCATTTTACATACTCAAACACACAATTGATCAGCCAAACATGCTCCAAATGCTACCAAACTTTACCAGCATGAAATTCAACAAATAAAAGACATTTAAGCATCATCCAAACATCAAGATAGTATCACATGTAAAAAGCCCCAATTCTAATGGCATGCTTCCTACACAAGCAACCATTCAAGTCTAAAAACCTTCAAACCAAAACATAAAAGCCATTACAAGAAACCAGCAATATCAACAACATTAAACATACTTAGGGAGTACAACACATCTCCCAAAACAACCACATGAGTTTCCCCCATTGCCAAATACCCAAAAGCTAAATGTGTTTAATAAAACCTTTCCATACTTGAGCTTAGTTTTCCCTTGGTTGCTTGCCTTCCTTGCTGCCCTCAAATCCTCTTAATGTTCTGCATTATTGGTTTAAGAAAACGAAGAGAGCGTAAGCAATAGCTTAGTGAGGAATGCTCGTTAAACCATTCAATAATGCATTTATAAAACACTTTAAAAATCATGCTTCAAATCATACTTTACTCGTGCTCAAAAGCAATTTAAACAAGCAATACATGCTTCCACATCATTTCATATCATATTGGCCACAAGTGATAAGTTTCATCTTTTAAAAACAACATGTTCAACATAAGACTCACACATGGACTTTTAAACACCATTGTGATCTTATAGTTTCCAAGAACACACAAGGACTTTTAACCACCTTTGTGTTCTTCCCAAGGACTTTTAAACACCTTGGCCCCAAGGACTTTTAAACACCTTGGCCCATGGACTTTTAAACACTATGGCAAGGACCACACAAGGACTTTTAACCACCTTTGTGTCCTTAACAAGAACCATCCAAGGACTTTTAACCACCTTGATGTTCTTATGTAACAAGGCTCACTCAAGGACTTTTAACCACCTTAGTGACCTTAACAAGAATCATCATGGACTTTTAACCACCATGAAGTTCTAGATACCACAAGGCTCACTCAAGGACTTTTAACCACCTTAGTGACCTTAACCTTTTCAAACATCACTTGCCAATATACAACATTATCATCATTTAATCCACTGTTTTAAAGCATTTAAACCACTGTTTTAAAGCATTTAAACCAAGCCATGTTCATCATGCATTTATAAGCATCAAACCACATTTTAACCATCCTCAGTACGCGAGTACACGAGGATATCATCAATGAACACCACAACGAACTTATCCAGGTATTCATGAAACACACGATTCATCATGTCCATGAAAGCAGCAGGAGCATTTGTCAAACCAAACGGCATCACAAGGAACTCATAATGCCCATACCTTGTCCTGAAAGCTGTCTTAGGCACATCCACATCCTTCACCTTGAACTGATAATACCCTGACCTCAAGTCAATCTTAGAGAACACAGCTGCTCCCCGAAATTGATCAAAGAGATCATCAATCCTCGGCAAAGGATACCGATTCTTGATAGTCAACTTGTTCAGCTGACGGTAATCAATGCACATTCTCATAGTGCCATCCTTCTTCTTTACAAACAAGATCGGTGCTCCCCAAGGTGACACACTCGGCCGGATGAAACCACGATCAAGCAACTCTTGCAACTGCGTCTTCAGCTCCTTCAGCTCCTTAGGTGCCATTCTATAAGGAGTAATGGACACAGGAGTTGTATTCTCATACAGCTCAATTCCAAACTCCACCTCGCGATTAGGAGGTAAACCAGGCAACTCCTCAGGAAAAACACTAGGAAACTCCTTCACAACCCTGATATCTTGCACCCTCAACTCCTTAGAGCTAGTATTCATCACAAAAGCTAGATAAGCTTAACAACCTTGCCTCAGCATCCTGCTCGCCTCCAAGGTAGACACCACATTGATAAGAAACTTCACATTCTCACCAACCACAACAACATCATAATCATCCGCAAGCTTCAGCGAAACTCGCTTATTTTCACAATCCACAACAGCACGATGCTCAGCAAGCCAATCCATACCAAGGATTACATCAAAACCATAGAAAGGCAACTCCATAAGGTCAACATGGAAAACATGTTCTTGTACAACCAAAGGACACCTTCTATACAACTTTCGAGTCACAACAGTCTCACCAAAAGAACTAGTGACACGAACACCAACATCCAAAGACTCAACAGGCAAACCAAGCAATTCAGCATGCTCACGCAGAATATAAGAATGCGTAGATCCAGAATCAATCAAAGAAAGCAATGACAAGGACTGCAAAGTAAAGGTACCTGCAATCACATCCGCGTCATTCCTCCCTTCACGCTGAGCATACACCCTCGCTTGTCCTCCACCTTCAGGCTGAATAGCCACAACATGGGCCACTCCTCGGCCACCTTCCTCCCTCCTCTGGAAATTACCACGGCCGCGCCCACGACCTCTCTGCGGTGCAGCAACAACAGGAGCACGCACTTGGCCACCAGCCAACATAGGACAATCTTGCCTCAAGTGGTCCGCAGATCCACAATTCCAGCACCCATACCCAATTGCCGCAACAGGAGCTTGCACCTCCCTCACAGCACGAGGACAGTCACGCTTCATGTGACCACGTGAACCACAAATCCAACAAGCACTCGGATCAGCTCTAGCATTGCCTCCTCGAGCAGGTACACCACCACCTCTCTTAGCCGAGGACTGATACTTCTGATCGCGTCCCCTCTTGTTCCGTCCACCTCCGGAACTATACTCGGCAACTCTCTTACCAGAACTTGCTCCAGCACCTTTAGCAGATAAACCCAAGTTCATCTCAATGTCCTTGGCTCGGCCCACCAACACATCAAAATCATCATACTCGGTGGCCAGCACATACATCTTCACATCCGTCACTAAACCATAACGGAATCTTTCGCACCTTGTCCGCTCATCAGGTACCAGCTCAGGTGCATACTGACTGAGTCTAACAAACTGCACTTCATACTCAGCCACACTCATGCTCCCTTGGGTAAGAGACATGAACTCACGCTTCTTTTCATCAAGATATCTCACACCAAGATATCTCCTCTTGAACACATTCTGGAAGAATGTCCAAGTGATGTCAGCTTCAGCCATCCCAGCTATAGTGGTCGTCCACCACGTATAAGCATCATCCTGTAGCAAAGATACAACACAACCCAGCTTTTGCACATCCGTGCAGCTCATATGTCCCAAAATCCTCTTGGTACTCTCCATCCAGGACTCAGAACCTTCAGCAGACAAACCCCTGAACTCAGTCCCACCTAGACTGCGTAAGCGTTCCAAGGGTAGTCTCACTCGAGCATCTCCCTGATGCCCAGCTCCTTGAGCTCCAGCTACTGCTGCTCGAAAAGCACCCGCAATAGCTTGTACCAACATCGTCATATCGGGCATAGCTTGCCCCTGACCAACCTCAGGTCCAGCAGCTCCAGCACCAGCTGCAGCTCCAGCTCTTTCTCTCTCAGCACCACCACCACCAGGTGGAGGAGGAGGTAACACCGCACTACCCGCGTTCTCTTCATTCTTATTCTCATTCGGAGTCGTAGCTCTCACGTTACTTCTTAACTCTCTACGTGGTGCCATACTTTAACCATGCAATCACAATGCAAATAAACAAAATTAGGCCCGGCAAGGTAAGCAATCCAAGTACTCGAGCTCAATTTCATTTAAAATCAACATCATTTCATCAGCTTTGATTTGGCAATGGGTACCCACAACATGCTTCATCTCAGCATACAACTCATTTGCATCAAAATCACAAACCACTCAACATGCTTTCACTCAACAAGCATACAAGGCATACATACTTCAATCATGCACACAATCATTCCCAATTACTCGAAAACTTAGCTCTGATACCACCAAATGTAACCCCCTTAACCCGGCCTAGACGGTTGACCCGAATTAAGAAAGTCACACGGGGAAAACCAAAGTCAACCCGAAAGTCAACCTTGATTAACGACCCTTTTTTTTAAATCTTGTCTATATGCACATTAACCCTAATTGTGATCATACAAACAACATACTCAGAGATCAATCAGGGACCCAATTGAGCAAATTACAAGGCCTTAACCCAAATTTAAGTTACCATCTTGAAATTAATCAGATTTCATGCTTCTATGCCAAATCTCAGCTCAAACGGACATTCCAAACTCATACAATTGCTTAAACAAGATTCAGGACCAAAATGCAAACAATCCAAAACATTCAACTGCCAATGTCAGCCCCCAACGGTCGACCGTTCCGGAACAGACAGAGCCTGTTTCGAAATGCGGGGCCGTTCCGCAACGCGTACCGAAACAGGGGCTGGCAGAGGCCTTTCCGTTTCGAAACGGTGCCTACAGTTTCGGACGCTTGGGCTCATTCAAGGCACCCTTTCCAGAACGGTGTGCACTGTTCCGAAACACCCTGCACAGAAAGTTGCATTTTACATACTCAAACACACAATTGATCAGCCAAACATGCTCCAAATGCTACCAAACTTTACCAGCATGAAATTCAACAAATAAAAGACATTTAAACATCATCCAAACATCAAGATAGTATCACATGTAAAAAGCCCCAATTCTAATGGCATGCTTCCTACACAAGCAACCATTCAAGTCTAAAAACCTTCAAACCAAAACATAAAAGCCATTACAAGAAACCAGCAATATCAACAACATTAAACATACTTAGGGAGTACAACACATCTCCCAAAACAACCACATGAGTTTCCCCCATTGCCAAATACCCAAAAGCTAAATGTGTTTAATAAAACCTTTCCATACTTGAGCTTAGTTTTCCCTTGGTTGCTTGCCTTCCTTGCTGCCCTCAAATCCTCTTAATGTTCTGCATTATTGGTTTAAGAAAACGAAGAGAGCGTAAGCAATAGCTTAGTGAGGAATGCTCATTAAACCA
Source organism: Hibiscus tridactylites (assembly GCA_958450335.1). Classification (NCBI taxonomy): domain Eukaryota; kingdom Viridiplantae; phylum Streptophyta; class Magnoliopsida; order Malvales; family Malvaceae; genus Hibiscus; species Hibiscus tridactylites. The sequence continues at coordinate 55,843,833 of OY288268.1, read as the reverse complement.
TTCAATAATGCATTTATAAAACACTTTAAAAATCATGCTTCAAATCATACTTTACTCGTGCTCAAAAGCAATTTAAACAAGCAATACATGCTTCCACATCATTTCATATCATATTGGCCACAAGTGATAAGTTTCATCTTTTAAAAACAATATGTTCAACATAAGACTCACACATGGACTTTTAAACACCATTGTGATCTTATAGTTTCCAAGAACACACAAGGACTTTTAACCACCTTTGTGTTCTTCCCAAGGACTTTTAAACACCTTGGCCCCAAGGACTTTTAAACACCTTGGCCCATGGACTTTTAAACACCATGGCAAGGACCACACAAGGACTTTTAACCACCTTTGTGTCCTTAACAAGAACCATCCAAGGACTTTTAACCACCTTGATGTTCTTAAGTAACAAGGCTCACTTAAGGACTTTTAACCACCTTAGTGACCTTAACAAGAATCATCATGGACTTTTAACCACCATGAAGTTCTAGATACCACAAGGCTCACTCAAGGACTTTTAACCACCTTAGTGACCTTAACCTTTTCAAACATCACTTGCCAATATACAACATTATCATCATTTAATCCACCGTTTTAAAGCATTTAAACCAAGCCATGTTCATCATGCATTTATAAGCATCAAACCACATTTTAACCATGCTCAAAAACAAGGAACTCTTACCTTGAGCTTCCTTCAACATATGGCTTACAAAACCAGCATTAACCATGCTAAATCATGCTTTCAAAACAGAATTTAAAACATGCAATAACCACATTGCACAACAATCAAACCATGGCCACCACTTAGAGAGTTTTCCGAAAACTTACACTTGAGCTTAGTAAAGTTGTTTAGACTTAAACTAAGCTCCCAAGACATTGGTTTCAAAGCCGAAAACCCAATTTCACTCACCGATTCCACTTCGCCTCTTCCCGAAGCACCAATTCAAGCTTCCGGATCAACAACTCTTGGATCCAAAGATGCCTCCCCTGTTTTAACACATCAAAGCAGAGGATTAATGCATCATCATGCATTAATAGCTTCAATGAAAGCACCAAAACTCGCTGCTCTCATCCACACTCCATTTTCGGCCACCAAACACAACCGAAAATGCCTCCAAACAACTTCTCAACAAAGCCCAGCCAATAACCATCAAAACCTAACATCCTTTAACATCAATTAACATCTAAAAAGAGCTTAACAACATCCTTATACCTCCAGCAACAACAGATCCACAAGATCTCACCAAAAACAACCTAGAATCATAAGCTAAACTTAGGAAATTCAACTTATCCGGGATTGCATTAATCAAAACTCAATTCCTTATCAAATTAACATTCAATAATCATCATTTTAACACCTTAAAACACTACTTTAACAGATCCAACGAAAATTCATCAAAAATCACCAAATCTTGCATTTTAAGCCAAGATCCATTAAACAACTTAAAAGCCATTTATAAAACATTAATTAAGGATTGAGAACTTAGGAATTTCAGTAAAGAACTGAGAGTTTAGAGGAGAAGGACGTTCTTACCTCCAAACTTGAGTTTCTCCTCTTTAGAGCCAAAAAGCTTGAAAATCCAATTAGCAAATTGCAAGGTTTTGTTGTTGAAATGATTAGGAATCCAAAGAGAATTGAAAAGATAGATTTGAGTGACAAAATCAGAAAGAAATCTCTGGAGAGAAAGTGTTTGGGTTGAGAGAAAAGGAAAATTGGAAGAAAATGAAAAGTTGGTTACAAAATAGTAAAATGATTTCCCTCCACTTTTCTTAAGCTTTAAAATCAGAATTATACATTAAAATATCTTAGAAAAATCTGGAGAAACTCTTTTTGGAATAATAGCTCCTTAAAGATTCAAAGTTTCAACCCTTTCTAAAACAGTCACTCAACTTTCAAAAATTACATTTTGGTCACTAGCCAAAATGTCACCCTTCCAAAACTCATTTTGTAAAATTTATTTCACAGTTCACTTATATATATTAAAAGATGATTTTAGAACATTTTTCCATATTTTTAATGCAACCCGAACTAGGCTTTCCTAATTTCACCTCTTTAGATTCGACCAGCACTTTGACCAAACCGGTCAACGCTCAAACTTCTAAGCCCAAAACCGGGGCGTTACAACCACAGAACTGGAGTTCCGAGACTAAGCAATACTTGCACTACTGAGCAATTCAATACCAGCCCATTCTCTCTATCTTGATTCTTCTACTCTTTTATTTACGTTTACTTTATTATTTTTCGTGACAACTTCTCAAATATTTTCTTTACTTTCGTGCAGTGAATTAAGGTGAAGCTATTAGCCCAATCCCTGTGGAGACGATATCTGATACTTCGTATCACTTTACTACTTGCGTCGTGTATACTTGCACTACCATTGCGATAGACTATTTTACACGCAACAGTATGCATGGGCCTGTAAAGTCAGATTTTTCTTTTTTTCACACTCTAATGCACCCATAACCACTCAAGCATGCTTCCAACATATATATAACATATCCAAACATCAAACCTCAATCATTCATGGCATATTCAACATCATATCATGGCAATTTGCATCAAAGGAAAACTATAGGCATGCAACCTAGCAAACAAGCCAAGCAAGATACCAAAATGCATAGCAAAGCACAAACCAATAACTAAAGGCCATTTACAAGTCCAAAACAGCAATGAACGCTTGCTCCAACAGAGACTTTATACAAATATCCCAAAAACACAAGGGATCATCCATTGCCCTTATTACTTATAGTCTAAACCGGAACATACATTCATAAATGAAGTCTCTTGCAATCCCTTGCTCCACACTTCCTCCAAAACCTCAATTCTCTATATTGATGGACAAAATATAGTGTAAGCACACGAGGCTTAGTGAGGAGTGCTCAAAAGCAAAACACCATCAATGTATTAAAACAATTTTCCAAGTCCATATAGAAATCTCATTTCATTTAACTTAATTCATCATTTGAAAACTATCATGCCTTTAAAACCATGCACTTTCCTTAATTAAAAATCAGCATAATAAACCTTATGCAACATGTATCATAAATCAACAGAAAGTCTCATTGCTAACACTCAATTTAAGCCTTCACATGCATAACTACCATATGCAAAGCTTAAATAGTAAAACATGTATAAATCACAATATTCAACGTAAACCATCTCATGATATATCATCAATTATATTGTCTTACAAATGATCATTATGCAATTCCATTTCTCAAAATAACATATCGGATACATGGATTCACAAGTGTTGTCCCAACACTTCATACATTCTCCCCGGCATCTCAAGGTTCACACACAGGAGCTACCCTCAACCATTGTGACACCCGTGGTGGAGTATTCGGTACACCGTATAAACCCCTCAACACCACTCATTGGTAGATTTATAACCCAACTAACAAGAGACACGACACCTGTAGAGCGTTTGGGTGTTCTCCAATTATGAGCGCAAGTGCACACTCTTGTCAAGTTTTAGTATAAAAGATATCGTCTCCCACAAGGATTGAATAGCTAATTCAAATATAAATTCCTACACAGAGAATATTAAATGCACAAGTCAATTTCAGTTTGTTTAAAAGAAAAGTAAATAAACACAAGTGATTTAAGGAAGAGATCAGGTTGATAGAATGGGTCAGGTTATGTTGCTTCGTAGTGTGAAATTGCGTTGAACAAGTCAAGTTGTATTGCGCTGCCAAACTTTGCTGCCTTGGCAAAAGATGGCAGATTGGTGCTTCAACAACTTTCGTTGCCTCAGCAGGTGGAACGGATGATTGGCTTGGCGGTAAACTCGGTAGACCTTCAAGGCTCGGCAGAACGCTTCTGAAGTGATTCTGCTTATGTCTAAGTCAGAATACTATTGATTTCTGCTGCAGATAATACCCCTCGGCATGAATCGTACAATGAACAACAATCTTTGGTTTGTCCTCTTTTAGCCGCTTTAAACCCTAACATATGTCTAGGTTGGATTGATCAACACCTGGTATGGATGAGATCGTGCTTACTTCTTTCGTGAGTTTGACTCTCTCGATGCCAAACAAATGGATTGCTCACAATCGATCTTTCAAACTCAATTGCAAATAGTGAAGACCATGAAATAAGCAAACCTTGAATTTATTGCAATAACAAACTTGAACCTAAACAATCGTTCTCACAACTACTTTACAACACAACCCAAACCCTAGAGAATTTAGAACATGGTGAAGGCAAGAAAAACAAGAGAGACTAAGCTATGCCGACTAGAGAGATTCTAAGGTGTCTAAAATACAAAATATGATCAAGTATATATAGGGCATGGCCTAGGTTAAGTCCTCCTTGGAGTAGAAGTCTTCCTCATGATAAAGTAGCTTTTGCATTAAATGCAATCTTTAAATCTGACTTTCTCATGATAAAGTAGCTTAATGGACTCAGCAAATTATGCTCCACCGATCGCACTTCACTTCACCAATTCCTCAAGTTGTCGCCCTAGGCGGCAGATATGGCGGCGGCAGCTACTCGGCAGCATTTATCTCTGTGTTGAACTACTTCAGTACAGCTCCTTGGTTTGCTGCCTCAGCATCCGCTCCTCTAATTTCTCCTCCTTCTGACAGCTTCTAGCATTTGAAACTAAAACTAAACTAAAACAATATCTTTTCTTACCAAATCAAAGATATTCAATAGAAACATGGTAAAGTAAAGAATATTGTAAACAATGCATGCATGTACCTAAATATGCCTAAAATGTACTTAAGAATAGCAATAATATGAGATGAAATGCATACAAAATATAAGACTTATGAGCACTTTACACGCCCCCCAAACTCGAACTATTGCTTGTCCTCAAACAATGCAATCCTAAACATACTTGCCCTTGCACTAATCAAAAAGAAAAACATGTTTTAAACGTAATTCTGCACCTTAAGGCCGTGGAACCTATCATTAGATTAGTGGAAGGAGAATAACATGATTTACCTCAAAATTAGACTATAATGCCAGTGCGGTGTGTGTAGAAACTGTGTGCAAGCTGAATTTGAAGAATATTCTAAGTAAACAAAGATGTTGTCAAGGTAATATAAGGTTGTTGCCGAGGCAGCACAATTAAGCACAATTTGCAATCATGGCGGTAAGGGCTTCAGCTAATCACAACTACTCTTTAGGTCTGAAATTAAGATAGGAGCAATATACAAAACCCTGAACCCATTGAGTGAAGTCATCCCGTGAAGACTTTCATTCACTCAAGCTAATTTGTCCGTCACTTCAAAAAATTTCAGATTCATGGACTTTGATAGGAACGGAGTGTCCTTGGTACATGATTCTTCCTAGAGCATGTTTCGGGCACCTCTAGGGTAAAACAGCATATCTTTTTTGTTCCTGTCGTGGCAGTGCTTTTCTTTTTTTCCTGTTTGTTGTCTACAGCGGCAGCTACCTACAACCATGTTAGAATTTTACATATAATTCAAGCATGCAGTGTTTATCAGAAATTCACTCAAATTCAGCAAGTAACGGTAGTGTTTATGATTTTTGCAATTATAGAAAAAATTCTAAGTTTTCTTCATGCTTTCCCCAAAATTAAGTTCATTTTTTATGGTGCGAAAAATTTAAAATTGGCTATCATATCATAGGCACAAGTTCTAACAAAAAAATCTTTTGATTAACTTAAAGGAAATTACATATACAACTATATGATCTAAGTATGCCTAAACAATGAATGAGTGCTAACCCCCCCCCCCCCCCACAACTCGAGATAGGCATTGCCCTCAATACACAAAACAGAAAAAAAAAGTAAAACAGAAAAACAATAAATAAGAAGGGAAAAGAAAACATAATGCTAAAAGTTGTCTGATGGTGGAGATGATACTGGAGTTTCTGAGGCATAGGAGGAAGATGATGATTGGATGATCATGTGGCGGCTAGCAGAGGTTCTTGCAGCATGCTTGGCGGGTGAATTCTTTGTTTTGTGCGGCGGCTGGCCTCTCGTAGGGCGAGGAGCTTTAGTGTGGGCCGGTTCAATTTTTGAGTCCTCATCCTCCGGCTCGGCCGAGATTATATGTCGTTTCCTTTTCCTGCTTGGTTTCGTCATGGGTTCTGCTGATGGTTCAGCTGTTGCCATTGGTTCCCTTGTTTCTGCCATATGCTGCCCAGAATCCTTGGAAGGGTGCAGCTCTTCCGTTGTTGCTTTGGTGACTGGAGAGAATTGTTGGTGATGCCTTTCAGGAGTGTCTGCCACCGTGTAGGAAGTGGAGGTGACTGAGCATGATGGGTATCTTGCGAGCGAAGGCATCTGGCAGCAGAAGGCGGCGTGGCGGGCAACATCATATGGGGTTGTAGCCTCTCCTGGTTCAACTATGGCGGCCGGTTCCTCTGGGTATTTGGGCAGTGATGGGATGTCGTTGGGAAACTTTTGCAAAAGATAGGCCACAGAGGCCTCTTGAACTTCCCCCGCGTACTTCATGAAGGTCAGTTGCTGCTGGTCAATTCTCTTGTTTCTTTCGATCAGTGTGTGGAGCAGCTGGATGACCTCAGGGTTTTGGGCAGCCTCAGTGCTGCCTCTTGCTGCCAGTGTGGCTATGTGGGCGGCAGGTGGTTGGGATGGTGTGATTGGCTCCATTTCAGGCGCCTACATCATCTGAAGCCTGACTTTTCTAGTCCAGCCCTCCCTTGATGTTGTCACACATCCTTGGAGTCGGTGGGGATGTTGAAGTTCACACACAATCTTGTAATAAGGAAGGGAAAATAGAGCCTGCCTTCGACTTTCTATAGCAGCTGTAGATTTCTTTGCAAATTATATCTCCCACATTGATCGGTAGGTTGTTCATAATCGAGGGGATCAAGGCGAGACGAGGTCGATCAACTGTTGAGTTGTGGGACGTGGGCAGCAGGAATCTTTTGATGAAGGTGTTCCACAACATTGCCTCTGGCAGCAGACGGCGGCGCTGAACAGACCCACTGTGTTTCCCTGCCAGCCATGGGGTGTTTGGTTCGCATAGCCGCTCCTTCATTCTGTCGTAATCCCTTGTTGTCAATGTTTGTCGCCATTCCTCATGGGGATTATCGTCCATCTCCAGCCCGTAGAATCTATTGATGGTGGCGGCGTTGATTTTTACTACCTCCCCTCGGACGAAGACAATCGGCATTTCTGGGTGAGGTTGGTGGGCGTAGAACTCTCTAACAAGTGTGATATTTGCCACTTCAGGCTGTTTGGCGAAAATCTCCCATCCTTGATTGTGTACCTTCTCAAAGAGGGGGGCATGAGACCTAAATATCTCGTTTGCTGCGAGTAGTGAAACCCTTGCTCCTCCCATATTGATCGATTGGTGAATTGTGTTCTGTCTCTTTTGATCTAATTCGGAGAAGAATCACTAGAAAGGGGATTTGGATTGTGATGATGCCATAGTGGTGAGACGGTTTATATTCTGAAACTAAACTGAAAATAGAAAATAGTAAGAAACCAAGTTGAAGAAGAAGAGGTTAAACAAGGAGATGAAATGAAGAAAATGAACGGAATAGTGAGGTATATATAGGGGTTGTTGAGAGATACCGTGGCGGCATTAAATTCGCAACGGGCAAATTTTTAGGCGCATGTTACAAGATTAAATGCTCGTTACACTGCAGCCATTGGCGGCTAGCCGTTAGCGGTATTCTAGCCGTTATGTGTTTTGGTCGTTGGGCTGCCCTCGGCTGTTTCGGCAGCATGGTGGGCGGACTCCTTGTTGGGCCCTCTTCTTGGTCCTGCTTATTTATTCCTAAACCTGAAATAAAAATAATTAAATAAAGAAAACTTAAAGTCTAAAAAATGTGGAAAATAAATTGTAATAAATTAAAATCTAATCCTAAAACATAAAAAATAAAAAGAAAGATATATAAAAATAAATTAAGTTATGTTGGGAGTACATTGAGATGCATCTCCCAAACATAACCACTTCCTGAGTTGGTTGTGTTTTGCTTTTCGTCCAGGTGGGTCATCTTGCTCCTTGGGGTCTTTGTTGCTGCCCTACTTTCTGCCCTGGTGGCTGCTGCCTTGCTCTGTTTCTAGGCTGACCTTGGAGGCATGTGTGTCTTGGAATACCTCTTTTTCCTTGGTTGGTTTCATGGGCTATAAAACATGTATCTTTATGTTCTGATTGTCAACCCTCATTATGAGTTCCCCATTATCTATATCTATTAATGTTCTGCCCGTGGCTAAGAATGGTCGCCCAAGAATATTGGGGGCGTTCTCGTCTGCCTCACAGTCCAAGATAAGGAAATCAGCTGGAAAAATGAAGTTGCCCACTCGTACAAGGATATCTTAAATTTTTCCTTCCGGTTGCACAAAGGAATGGTCAGCTAATTAGAGCATGATTGAGGTTGGTTTTACTTTTCCAATTCTTAATTTGTTGAAGACATCCTTGGGCATCATATTAATGCTTGCTCCTAGGTGTGATTTCATTAAGGATATCAATCACACACCAAAGAAGATAGTACAAGCCTCATTAAAAACCTCTTTAACCTAAATGGAAGAAAAGAGTACTCATACTACCTTAGGAGAACACAAGGTTCAAACAATTAAATTTCATCATAATTATTATGAAACAAATTAACCACCGGTGTTGGCGGTTCCTCCCACTACATGAGATCCATACTATCTGTACTGACCAACTTTGCCAACGCGTCTGCCATCTTATTCCCTTTCCGTAGAACATGTAGAATACAACAACCCACAGTCGACTACGAAGCTCCAAAAAATATTGCCCCAAGACATACCCTGTCAGAGAAGAAGAGCCAATCTGGAAGATCTCGACCACTTCCAAACTATACATCTCAAGGTCTACCTATCGATACCCTGCCCCCCAAGCACACATCAAGTTGAGGTAAGTACCCCATAGTTCAGCCTCTAAGCTTAAAAAAATCCCAATAAACTTCCCAAAACCCAACTACTCGTAGTGTCCCGTATTAGACCACCACACGTCATGTAACCATTGCCATGACAACTCGATCCATCAGTGTTCAGTTTAATCCACCTATCGGAAAGAAGGTTCTACCATACCACCCGGTGACCACTTTCGTTGCCCACAAAGCGATCAAAATCTCTAACTCCAAGGACTGTTGTCGTCGACGCAAGCCACTCCTAGGTCTTCATCAAAACCGACCACGTCTCAACACTCGGGGTCTCAAACACTAATGCATTTCAGTAACACCACAATAACCAACAAAGGCCCCAAAACATAAGATCCCAATTCCTACTATCACGGCCAAAAGCAACACCTTTCCTGAAATTAGCTTTGACCCTGCTTTTTACATCCATTTTCATAAACTCTTCATTTTGGAGTATGCCCAAAGACCAATCGTGAGATGGTTGTAAAAGACATATTTATTTTATCTTGTTTATTAATATAAAGCCATTATTATTATTTCAGTCTTATTCTGTGTGTTTATAAATAAACTGAATTAGAATAAAGTCCTTAGAATAATATAGTTATTCTTAAAATGTCCTTAGTCGAGTATTAGTGTGGGCATGGACAACAATAATATATTAAGACTAATATATAGTTGATGATGGAAAAGTGTTGTCATTGACATGAAGATGTCAAAATCAATACATAAGTATGTGTTAGTGAGCGACATACTGGATTGACCCGCTATGAGCATCTTTCTTGGATTATTATGTGACAGTCACAAACATTGCTCATAGTGATAACTACATGTATGATCCTCAGACTTGAGATCATCGTTATTTTAACATTGTGAGTGATATATTTTGATACAATCAAATGTGTGTTGTAACTGACTACACTATAAAGACTGATATTGGATATGTTGTAATCTATGTAGCGAGATATGGTTGATCAAGATAGGATTTGTCCCTTCTACATAATAGGAGCAATATCATAGGACACTTGATTGAGTGAGACTAGAAATGCATGGCCATGCTCGAATAAATTGATACGAGATATCATAGTTATTCGTTTATAATAGTCTAGTCAAGATATCAAGAAATATTAGATGGACTATACAAGTGTGACTATTCCTTGACTTGTGTCCGATCTAGATATAAGGACAAAAGGATGCAATACATGAAAAGAGTTAATCATGAAAAAAGTTATGTCGAACCACGACTTCCTATAACTTAGGTAGTAATGATGTATTTCTAGATGTCATTCATTGCTTGTAATATTAGAATTGTTCTAGATATTACTTCTAACATTACATGAACCTAAAAGGGTCACACCCTATGATTGAAACAAACAAATATCGACTAGATAGCATGTGTACAAACTTGTTGTGCACAAAATAAGTAAAAATCGAAATTATTATGATTATTGTAATTATAGATACTTTTGTTTATATATATTTTAATAGTAGCTAATTATTGTAATTATCAGATACTATTAATATATATATATATATATATCCCTAAAGAAACATGATTGAAGTAGAATCATATTCTACATATTTAATTATATTCGGTTAAATATATTGTATATTTAAAGAATTTGAATTTAATTAGAATTAGGGTTTTGAATGTTATATAAAGGCATAAGGTCTAGCAGCCAAAGTATGTTTTTGCGGAAAAGAGAAAAGTGACCAGAGCTTATCTTTCGGTCTCCAGTGAGTTTATTGTGAATCGGTGGAGTTGAATAGATTGGTTTCAGGATTGTGTAACACCCCGTTTTTGGGCCAAGGAGTTTATAGGTTGGGTTTAGGGTCCGTTGGACCGAGACTAGATATTCGAGTTAGTTTGGGAATTGTTCAAGGAAAACCTAGTTCGGGAAGGGATAAAAATATGAGGAAAATTTATAAAAATCCATTTTAAATGTATGTTTTTGCGGGAAAAAAAAACTCTCTAACAGTTAGAGAAGAGAAAATATTGTTCGTTTTGTTCGGGTTGACTGCGTAGAGGTCGAAAAGCTATTGTGACGACTTGGATTCAATATCATGCTAGAAGAATTAGATTCTCCTAACTCCCTGCGGTTTTCCAATTTTAATTAAGGTAATGTTTCATCCCTTTTTCACCCCGGATTCGTTCCTCGTACATGGATCACTGGTGGAATACGCCGGTAAAAGGGGTTTGAGGCGATTAACGATCACCTTAGTAATAGACTTATACACAACCTGACATAAGCTTATATGTCAAAATTGACTTATAAGCTCAGGTGTAGACACCTTCGGAATCAACACAATCAAAGTCCTATTTAGCTTCGGCGAAGTCATCCCATTGTCAAAAACATCACATATAAAAGTGGTGGCAGAAGAGCCAACCATATCCCAATTTTTCTGGAAAAAATTGTCATTATAATCATCAACCCTCGGCAATTTAAGAGGTTCCATGTCAAACATAGCTTTCTTAATCTCCTCCTCAATAACCAAATCCCCAAGATGCCTCAGAATCCCATCATCAACTTGGGGAAATCTATCTCTAATCGGATAAGAACTAGCCACACCTCTTAAAGATGTAAACAAGGTCTGGAAAAAAGTGATTGCCATGTTTGTAAGCTCATTCGGATTGATTTCCCAAGTATCATCGCTCCTTTTAAGAGTTGTTATATGATTTTGTCTCCTTCTTTCCCTAATTGTGGCATGATAATATTTGGTATTGCGGTCACCTTGAGTAATCCAAAGAACACAAGCCTTTTGACACCAAAACACGATCAAGCTCAATCTGTAATTGAACCACCAAATCCGCTAAAAATATGAATGTCTCCACATCAGAGCCCTATCAATACCGTGTAAACAAGCCCGGAAGCAACGCTTCTTCTGCTCAATATGCTTAAATGTCTCAATATTCCAATCATCAACCTTAGTCCTGAAGCTATCCAAATTTTCATGCAAATTACCATCACCAATCCAAGCCGAATGCATAAAATCTGAGAACTGGGTATGCGCTTGCCAAGCAGAGATAAAACGAAACGGTTGTTTGGCCTTATCCCTCTCGTGATCCGAGAAACAAAACAAGAGAGGCATATGATCATAACCTAGGCAGTCCAAGTGTCAAACAAAAGCTTCACCATAACAATTGCTCCAACAAACATTCACTAAACATCGGTCTAACCTCTGGTGTAAGTTCCTGCGCGTCCAGGTGAAAGGTGGTCCCCTAAAGCCTAAATCAACCAGACCAGATGAAAACAAAAACTCTCGGAACAAACGACTTCTCCCTACAACATGGGTCGATCCTCCTACTCGTTCATCACCCGCCAACGGAACATTGAAATATCCTCTAAGCGCACAAGGGATTTCACTAGTCGGCTTTAGCGTAACAAGTTGACTCCACAGATGTTTACGGATCGATCTTGTTGGACTCGCATAGATAGAAGTGAGCTAAAATTTCTTCCTCACATCTTGGCCATCAACCAAAGCATTAACAAACTGATTAAACACATGTGTAACTTCCATTGTAACTGAATCCTCCCATAAGAGCCAGATACCTCCCCGGAAGCCATTAGTTTCAACCCTATAAGAGTTTGGAAAGCCCAAATGTACAATAACATGACCCGCAATACATCCATTGATATGTGGTTCCACTAAAACTGCAACTTTAGAAAGATATTCATGCATAAAACTCTGAAACTTCCTCCCGCTCCCTGACAATTCCAAAAGAACGCATTCATCATTAAACATAAACAAAAGGGAAACTGACCTAATTGGGTGTTCCCCACCCCCTCGTCGAGCTCGTCAAACTCATCTGACATGTTTGCCAAATGTGCTTCATCCTAAAGTTCTTCGTCATCCGAAGATTGAAGTGCAATGGGATTAGTGTGTACACTGGTAGCAGCCTCTAAGGTCCCCCTTCAGCTTGTCTTCCAATAGCATAAACTCGTGCATGGGCACTTTTAACCCACTCAACAACTCTCGATCTTGGCTGCCTAATGTCCCTAGGTTTTCACACCCACAACCCTTTTCGCAACACCTCCGTACCACTCTTCCCCAAACTACTCGAGCTCTTCTTTTCTGTGTGGGCAAGCATCGATCCATCAATCTCATTCTCCACAATCCAAAGCGCGGTATGAGACCCATTGGTCACCTTCAGTACATGATTCAAAACCTTCAGCACATGTCCCTCCACCGTTGGCACAACCTCAACCGAGCGTGACCCCTTCTTACTACTCTTCTTCTTCTTCTTATCTAGGTTGGACGCCAAGTATGCCTCATTACGAGCGAAATCCCTCCTTTCAATTGTCGTACTCACCACAACATTGTCGCGCTGAGCTTGGCCCAGCGGTACAGTTGGCACCGTCAAGGTAACGTCATCCCTTGTTGTACCTCTAACCTCTGGACGTATACCACCTACAACTTGGTCATCATCAGTTTCTTGACCCAACATCGCATATCGTGAACCCATAGGCTGCTCTTTCTTTCCATCTGAACCATTACCATTATGTACAGTTGTTGGTGCTTTCCTCATATGGGTATCAACCACTATCCATGGTCTATAGAGATTATTTTCAGAACACGTATCTTCCTCTTGAGCCACATTTACCGACACCTCATTGCTCTTGTCTACCTCTGCTTCATGAACCTCCTTGCATTGCTCCTACAAGTGTCTGTAAATGCCACATTGATAGCATATATTTTAGAGTCCCTCATATTCAAGCCTTTGGAGTCGTCCATCAATATGAATACATGACAACAAGGGCATATATAAATCCACTAGGATAGCCAACCTGGAAAATTTACCATGCCCACCATCATGGGTGTTGTAATCCACCCTTACAACTCTCTCGATAAGTGTGGCAATGTGTCGAAAGAGCGCTTTAGAAAAATATCTATATGGCATACCCAGTAGACGAACCCATACGATCACATGCGAGGGATACTTTTCTGAAGTCGAGAAATTTCTACTCCAGGGCTGGACAGTTAAATAGCTCACATATATAGTCCATGGTTCATCAGTTAAGACTCTCGTATAATCATTTTCCTCTAAGAACCGAACCATAAAGTGATTGTTATTCAAATCGATCAACTGAATATTACCCAACTAGTTTCCATAAAGCGAGTACACGTGAATGCAATGTCTTAAACCCTATCGACCTTCCCAGCAATCAAACAATTATTGCATTCCTCATGTTGTGATCAATTTGATTGTGTACCTATTAGAAAACTGAATTGAAGGAATCAAACCTGCGTTATTCACAATAATATCTACAGCCATGATAATAACTTCTTACTTAAGAAACTCAATCTTCTTTTTCTCCTCAGAGCTATCCTTTCAATTCGATGCAACTTTACTAGCATATGTCACACCCTGAGTACCAGAGGTCCCCTCAGCCTGTTGCTACTCTACCCTCGAGAGGCTAGTAGTTGCCGACGGTAGGGGTGAAACACCCGCAGCCCGCAAGCCATCTCCATCAACAACATGCTTAGCATCCATGGCAATCGTTTCTGAATTCTCATCCTCATTATCATTATTCCACACCTTTTTTATCACGCTCAGCCCCTCTAGTGGCGTAGGTGAGGGAGGACGTTCCAAAGTCGGTGACACCTGAACCGACGGAATCCCATCTGGCAATCGCCCGCCCGAACCTTCATACACACGCGGCGTAGGTGACTTGCGCACAGAGTTTTCTTGGGAGAGCATATTAGGAAAGGGAATATACCTTCAGGTGATGAAACGAAGATGAATAGATCAAAAAGGAATATACCTTCAGGTGATGAAACAATGATTTCGGCAATAAAACAGCAACTCTGGTGACGATCGTTGATCTTCTCCAGCAACTCTTCAACTATTCCGGCGACGATTTGGATGGTAGAGGTATATCCCATCTCTCTCTCCCTCCCTTAATTGCACAATAATGAGCTAATTATTGCCCAATAATGACTAATTTTTCTCTCTCTTCCCTATTTATAGGATAAAACTTTGTATACCCACTGGGTAGATGACCCAGCTGATATGGTATATTAGGTGGTCAAACACATTAAATTAGTGTAGAAATCAATAAGATAATTCCTCTTCAAAATCACATTAAATTTTCGATACTAAATTTTAAATGATAATTGAAATTGTCTCATCCATTTAAAACTCTAAATGATAATTTTTCAAATTCATCATTTTGACCTTAAATGATAATTTTTCAATTTCAACCCTTTAAAATTTTATAATTTATATTTTATTCACGTAATATGCACGTAAAAATGTGAATAAATTAAAAATATTTAACTATTTATTGGATGTAAAAAATCAACTATAAGTATATGTTAATATAAATAATATTTTGAATCGATAATTAACTTGATTCAAACATCATGTGTAGAAAAGATAAAATCATATTTTTAAATATAATAGTTAAAATATTAACATATACATTATACAAAAAGTCGTCTTATACTAAATTAGGTATTCTTTTATATTCTCAAATGTTTTTGGATTGATATTGACACGATATTGATTATATTGATATTGAAATTTCTTTTGAATTCTCAAATGTCTTACACTAAATAAAAAAGGCAGTCGTTGTCAATTGA
The DNA here is from genome assembly GCA_958450335.1 of Hibiscus tridactylites. NCBI lineage: Eukaryota > Viridiplantae > Streptophyta > Magnoliopsida > Malvales > Malvaceae > Hibiscus > Hibiscus tridactylites. The sequence continues at coordinate 55,828,421 of OY288268.1, read as the reverse complement.
GTCTTGGTACCATTGTTATCAGGGATGTAGCCACTCATGAGGTGGGAGGGGTTGTTGTCCCTCCAAAACTTTTTAGTATAATGACATTTTAGGTTATTTTTAGTTTAACTAATTAGAACATTTTCTCCTCTCAATTTTTAGATTTAAATACTTAATTTGATAAATGGTTCTCTTGTAGTCATGAGAACTTGAAAAACATGAAAGAGTAATAGAGATAAAAAATTTAAGAAAATAATTAAAGTTTATCCTTTTATTTGTAGTCGACAGTAGATGAACGGAATTAATAAGTTTAAGGGGTTGTGTTTTTATAGAAATTGAGGTGAGACAAAGCTTAAACTCATAAGTTTTCATAGTTCAGATATGATATTTTGTTTTTAATTTAATTGAAAAAAAAAGTAATATGCTAGGATTTTGGAGGAATTGCATAATGATAGTACGATAAGCTAAAATGCATTTGAGTTATCTTAGTTTCTATTCTTAGTATATTAATTATAATACATGTATGGTTTTAAAAATTATTTATTGTGTAAAGATATATTAATTGTGTTGTATTTATAATCTTGAAAATTGATTATGAATAAAAGATGCATTAATTGTATTACATTTATTGTTTTAAAAATTATATATTAAAAATTTATTATGTTATTAATTGTCTCATGTGTCACCTCAACTAGATAGATGACTCAGTGGGTAGATGTAGCATTGCCCCTATTTATAGGGATAGTGGATGGTGACATCACGCTGACCTCACATGGATGACGTCAGCGACCAGTTGTTGGAGAAGAAGACCAAAATCTGTGTGAAGTCATTCTGACCAATAGCGTGCTGCTACGTGGCCAATTTTGGGTGGGAAAATTAGATATTTGAAATTTTTGTGTTTGTTGGGTTGTCGACACGTTTGGGCAGAAAATAGTTAGATAAAAGGGATTTGGGACTTTTATATTGTATTTGGGCTTTTATGTATGTATATTGAACAATGTAGATGGATTTTGGACTGTTTTTAATTATTTAAATGTATTTCATCTATTTATTTATTATTGTAATAGAAAATTATTATTATTATTATTATTGTTGTTGTTGTTGTTGTTGTTGTTGTTGTCGTTGTCGTTGTCGTTGTTGTTGTCGTTGTTGTTGTCATCGGCGTCGTCGTCTTCGTCGTCGTCGTCGTCGTCGTCGTCGTCGTCGTCGTTGTTGTTATTATATGGATGGACCATGTAAAATTGGTGTATTACAAACTAATCTTTTTAAAATACTAAATGATAATTTTTTAAATTCATCTTTTTGACCATAAATGATATTTTTTTAATTTCAATCCTATAAAATTTTATAATTTATATTTTATTCATGTATTACACACGTAAAAATTTGAATAAATTAAAAATAGTTAACTATTTATTGGGTGTAAAATATCAACTATAAGTTTATGTTAGTAGAAATACTATTCTGAATCGATAATTAACTTGATTCAAACATTATGTGTATAAAAAGATAAAAAAAAACGTACTTTTAAATACAATAGTTAAATTATTAACATATACATCATACAAAAAATCGTGTTATACGCGGTGTTTAACAAGGCGCGCCTAAACGCTAAGGCAATGCGCAAGCAAAGCGCCTAATTGTGTTTAGGCGAGGCGACTTCAATGAAGCACATAGAGGCGGGCAAGGCAACCCCTGGTCTAAATTGTTTTTTTATTATTATTATCTTTTACCCACTAACTTGGGTGATTTTGTGGGAGAAGGAAAATAGACAATAGTCACAAGGATTTATAGTGGTTCGGCCTTCTAACAAGCACTTACATCCACTACTTTAGCTCCCCACTAAGGATTTCAAACAAATTCACTAAGAATTTCGTCCCATTTTCTCGGATTAGGAGAAAACTGTTACAACGATCAAGCTTTCTACCCAAAGTTTGATCAAGCACTCTCTCACAAGAGAAATTCTAAACAAACTTGAAATCCCTCTAATAAGTGTATGTTTGCAATTCTAAACACTCACCCAAAACCTAAACACTTGAGCAAATTGACAATGTTAAGCTCATTAGTGTTGTCTATACAAGGAATTTACAATTAAAGCTCTAAAGACATTTTGACATTATAATGTTGTAACAATTGAAGCATTAGTCTTCCCTTGATGCTTGGAGGTTTCTTTTATAGTCCCAAATGAGTTTGTAGCCGTTGAGGACCGTTGGGGTTGTTTTGAAGCCGTTGGAGATTTTATTTCCCACATTAATTGCAGTTCTGGTGATGTCCGTTTCGGAACATGCGAGCCCGTATCGGAACGGCCTTCTTTAGAACTAGCCGTTGAAGCCTGATGCAGCAAGCCGTATCGAAACGCCTCTGGTTGTATCGAAACGATATGAGTTGTATTGAAACGGTTACAAACCGTTTCGGTACGAGTGACCGTTGAGCTGCATTTAAAAAGTCGTTGGGAAATTTTGACCGTTGGAGAGGTTTTGACCGTTGGGCGTTTCGAAACACCAAAAGGGTTTTTCGAAATTGAAACCCTCCGTATCGAAACAGGCAAGCCCTATTTCGGTACGAGTTTTGGCAGTTTCAAATTGTTTCGAAACAGGTTAGCCTGTATCGAAACGAATACCTTGAAAACCATGGTTTGGCTACTTAAAACGTTTCAAACCTTGCCAAAAACATTTAAAACATCCACAAACTTATTTTCAAGTTGTTTGGACTTAAAAGCATTTTTGAATTCTTTTCAATTTAGTCCAAAACTATTTTCAATTATTATATCAAAACATTAGTTCTACAGAATGTAATACATCTCTATTTAATACAAATAATATTTAAAAATTTTAAAACTTTAAAGTACATAATACAAACATAGAAATGATTTAGAGATTTAAATTTAGCTTTAGGTAAAAATATTAAGAACCTAAAATAAAAAATATAATTTAAAACTAAAAAATAAATATATTAAAATTATCGGGTCGGATCGGGTTCCCGGTTACCCAAAAAATCGGCCCAAACCCAGCCTGGTCGAGTAATGTTTTTAAAGAATTACCTGTTTTTTAGGTTTGGGATGTTAGGTCGGGTCAACCGAGTTGGGTATTTTTGAACACCCCTAGATATTAGAGCATAATGTGTTATTTTAAGATGATTACATATGATGCTATATTAGCATATATCCTTTTTGACATTATCATATAGTTAAATTTGTCTATTTATAGTATGCTTCCTATTACATGATAAAATATGATATATGTTTTTTTATTGGAAATTTAAAGGTAATAATGAAATAGAGAATTTTTGTTGAACTATTATATGACTCGATGGTATATTTTAGTGTTTTTTTAATAAACGGTACCACCTGAAGAATTTATTAAAACTAAAAGAAAAAACAAAGTCCAAACGTCCAGAGTAATAAACACGAAACAGACAGACGTCATTGGGTTTATCTTCCCAAAGCCGCGTTAAAAGAAAACAAAACCCATTGCACTTCAGGCGATCCAGCTTTTCCGATTCCTCAAAGCAAAAGCCACAAAACCCCCGATCGGAGAAAAGCAAAAATTGGGGACAGAAATCAGTCTGAAAATACCCCGTTCAGAAAAGAAAGATCCAGAGCCAACCCTTTATGGTGGATCCAGGAATCGTCGGTCTTCATCCACCGCTAGGAGTACCGTCGCCGGCGCGTCCTCTATCCAAAACATATCTTCATGGGCTCTTCGTCCGCAGACCGCCATTGCATGTGCGGTTCGATTACCACTCCGGCCGACGAAAGCAAACTCACACCGTCGGAAGCGTCGAGCGATATCCTTGGCCTCTACTATCAACGGTCTGACCATTGACATGTCGTCCGATGACGACCGCAACTTCTCGATGACGGTACGACTGTCGCCTTCAACAACAATCTCCTAGAAACCCAGATCTGCCGCGAACCGGAGCCCCTGTACACAGGCCACCGCTTCTGCTTCAAAAGCCGTTGCAATCCCAGTATTAGCCTGGTGAGACGATCCTAAGACTTGCCCTAAGCTATTTCTCAAAATGATCCTTGACCAGGATTTATTTTCGTTTGCACAGTAGCTAGCGTCGAAGTTTAACTTGATGACGGGCTCAATTGGTGGAGACCATAAATCACCAGCTCGCGTTTGTGGGTGAGACAACGAAGACAACACCATTTGAAGTTCAGCACAATATCCCCTGATGAAAGTAACCACTGTAAGAGCATCCTGACTCACTCCCTCATGAATTAGCTTATTTCGTGAAAACCATAGACTCCATACTGTGACTATTACTTCAACATGTTTGGATTTTTGCACATTCTGAAACACCCACATTAACCACGTAGAAAATAATAGGGTATATTGCTGGGGCCATTGAAAGTGTAGTAAACCCCAGACACTCTTAGCAAAAGAACAACCAAGAGCCACGTGAGTCACATCCTCAGTTACGGCAAAGCATTTCGGACACGAGCTTGAAGATGCTACTCGCTTAATACATAGGTTGTGCATAGTGGGGACATAATTCATAATAAACTTCCAAATTGTAATCTTGATTTTAGAAGGACAATTTAAATTCCATAAGGTTTTAAATAGAAACTTGAAATTTGCATCATAAACCTGACTGCTTAAGAGGAGACGGTAGGCACTTCGCACCGAGTAAATACCTGATAATTCGCACCCCAAACACGAATATCATCCTGTCCCATAGCTGAAAGACGAATAGATAAAATAGCATTCGTGTTGTTCGCATTAAAAGTTCTACGAATCAAAGGTTCGTTCCACTGGCGACGAGGAACATCAATTAAGTCAGCCACAATCTGAAGTTTCGGCACTGCTGGGGAAGAAACCAGACAGAGAGGAATACCCGGGAGCCAGTAGTCGTTCCAGATGGATACTGAGCGTCCAGCATCAACCTTCCAGAGGAGGCCCAGTTCCAGGGTTCGCTTGGAGGCCCATAAGCTTTTCCAAATATACGACAGGTTTGACCCAACCCTAGAGTGCATGAAATCCACCGTAGGAAAATATTTAGCTTTTAAGAGTCGGGCCACTAGGGACGTTGGATTGGATATTATTCTCCAACCTTGTTTTGCCAACAATGCAATGTTAAACTTCCCCATATCACGAAATCCCATCCCACCATCTTCCTTAAGAATACAAAGTTCACTCCAAGAGCACCAGTGTATACCGCTTTTATCAGACTTCTTCTGCCACCAGTATCTAGCAAATTTAGCCTGCAGCTTCTGACATAGAGATTTAGGTAATAGAAAAATCGACATCGCGTAAAGAGGCAACGCTTGAAGAACAACCTTGATGTATAATTCCTTACCTCCCAGAGAGAGTAATTTAGGGGACCATGTAGATAGACTCTTAGAACATTTCTCAACCAAGAACGTTAAAGAACATTTTTTATTTCGTCCCACCATTGATGGCAGACCTAAATACTTATCAAGACAAGATTGCATTTGAACAGCCAAGACGCGACAAACGTCATCTTTGTTTGCATCAATAACATTAGAACTGAAATAAACCGAGGATTTGGAAAAGTTAATACACTGATCAGAACATCGTGAATACATATCCAATAAATCCTTTAACCGCGTCGCTCCCACTGTCGATGCCTCTCCGAAGATTATACTATCATCTGCAAACAGCAGATGTGAGATAAGCGAAGCCCCTCTAGCAATCCGAGCCCCCCCCCCCCCCCCCGAGCGATTCATTTGAAATAGCACCACGTAACAGGGCGGAAAGGCCCTCACTGCAGATAAGGAATAGATAAGGGCTGAGTGGGTCTCCTTGCTGGAGACCCCTAGTAGGCACAAAATACTCGCTTATACCTCCATTAATAACCACAGCATAATTAACCGTGCGGACACACTTAGAGATTAGGGAGATCCACTGATCTGCGAAACCCAATTTCCTCATTATAGCTTCTATGAAAGGCCACTCAACCATGTCATAGGCCTTACTCATATCGAGTTTAAGTGCAAAAGATCCCCTCTTTCCTGTTCGCCTATTCTTGAAACAATGGAGAACCTCGTACGCTGCTATAATATTGTCTGATGTAAGACGGCCCGGAAGGAAAGCGCATTGGGCTTCGTCGATACACATCGAAAGAGCATGTTGGAAACGGTTGGCAAGAACCTTTGCAATGATCTTGTAAAGGACGTTGCACAAACTGATGGGACGAAGTTGAGACATGCTAGTCGGATCGTCTACCTTAGGCACGAGGACGATATAAGTAGAATTAATTTCCGAAATGTCTTGCAAGCCCAGGATGACATCAATACAGTATTCAGCTACTTTCTTTCCAACTATATGCCAGAACCTTTGATAGAAAATAGCCCCAATGCCATCCTCACCCGATGCTTTCAAGGGATCCATCGAACGGACTGCAACTAAGACCTCTTCACGAGAAAAGGTGCGTAATAAAGATCTGTTCATCTCTGGAGATACACACGCATCAATCTTATCCAGTATTGTAGAAGGGTCGTCAACACCCTTCGTCATGTAGAGAGATTTAAAATATTCCACTGCTGCGGCAAAAATATCCTCATCAGAATCTATAATTTCATCGTTCGCACCTCGTAGCCTCCGAATGCGGTTACGGTTCCGTCGTTGAGAAGCAAAACTATGGAAAAAAACTCGTGTTACGATCCCTATTCTTGAGCCAATTCACTCGAGCCCTTTGTTCCCAATATAACTCTTCCCGATCTGCCTCAAGATTCAGAGCGGTTTTTGTGTCTAAAATTTCCCCAAGAACCTCATCAGAAGGGTGTAACTCGGTCAATTCTTTGAGCCTCGTCTTTAGATCGGTTACTGTAATCCTCTTCTTCTTCCGTAACGTCCTGAACCAAGAATTAAGGCCTTCACCCACCTGTCGAAGACGTTTAGGAATAGAACCAACAGATGCATTCCGAAGACGTGAGACCTCCTATTCACATGATTCCTCAACCAACCAAGCAGCCTCAAAATGGAAATGTTCAAACTGTTGTCGAGTAGAAATCAAAGCATGTGTATTGATCAATAAAGGACAATGATCAGATATAGTGTGAGGAAGATGTTCCAAGTCGAAATGAGGAAATAGGGACCACCACGGGTCATTAGCCACCCCTCTATCCAACCTTTCCCTAATGTTGTTGCTTGCAAGTCGTCCCCATTCCCAAGTATACCAAGGACCGCGAAAGCCCACATCCTTGAGAGAGCAGTCTTCTAAAGCGTTACGGAAACTGTCCATTTGAGAAGTACTACGTAGATGACCACCGGACTTTTCTGAAGCAAACAACAATTCATTAAAATCCTCCACAACCATCCAGGGAAAATCGGGCAAATCATTAAGTTGCCTGAGTAAATTCCAAGAGGCAGCTCTGTTTTCTACCTCTGGGGCACCGTAAAAACTAGTAAGCCTCAAAGAACAACCATCAGAATCATCTTCAAAAGTAACATCAATATGTCTTACCGAGAAAGACCGAAGAGTGACCTTGCATGAGGATTTCCATGCCAAAGACATACCACCACTACGGCCTCGAGAACTAATATCAATACCAAACTGATACCCGCAACTCTTCCTAACTTTCTCCATCTGGGCACTCTGTAATTTTGTCTCTATCAAGAAAATTACAGTCGGATTAACGTCTCGTAAAAAATTTCGGAGACGTCCAACAGTCCAAGACTGGCCCAAGCCCCAGACATTCCAACTAAGGATTTTCATTGGGCCCGGCTGGCCCGTTGACTAGGGCCTGCCGATATAGTAGTAGATGGATCAGTCGAATCTGTTAGTGAAACCACCGATCCTACATTTAAAGCATGTTTCCTTTTGACACCTTCCGTTAGGGAATCATCAATATCTTCCTATGCAGATACCATTTGGATATCCCCATAATTAATCTGACCTTCCTTTTGAATTTCGGAAACAATAAGTGATGGACTCAGAGATTGCTGATTTTTCGCCTTAACCGGATCAATCCCCTGCGATCCCTGACTCCCTAGCAAATCTAGATTAATCAATTTACCCTTATCCACAACAAGGGTAGAGGTATGAGAAAGGGCCTGATAATCAGTTAATTGATTGCCAATATCCCGCCCAAAATGTCTCCCTTCTTCTCGAAGCCACCGACTCGTGAAATTAGCCGCCGACCGCCTCGAAACTGCCCGCAGGCTGAGATCCCATCCAAAGACAATCTCCTCTTTCGGTACAGTCAACCTAACTGGACATAAGCTTTCCCCGTGTCCCAACTTCCCACACACAAAGCAAAAAAGGGAGAGTTTCTCGTATTCGAACCGAACATAGTGAGAGCCCCCATTTTTCAGAACGAATTTCTTCCGTCTCTTGATAGGCTTGCAAGTATCAAAACTGACTCGTATACGAAGAATACCTTTGTAACCCAGATGGGTTGCCTCGGAATCATACCCTATGTAAGCACCAATGAAGTTCCCCAACTCCTGCACTACCTTTTCAGAGACATAACCATGAGGGAACTCATGTGCTAGAACCCAAAACGATGCATTAAACAGGGGGACTTGCTGCGGATCCTCCCCTGCCTGTAGACGGTGAAACAATAGGAGATGTGTATTGAAATTCCACGACCCACCGGATTCAATACGATCAATATCAACATTATGGTAAAAACGAAAAAGGAACCGCTCGTTACCTAGATCGGTAATAGAGACTCCTCCCAAAGGCTGCCACAAGTTTGCAGGCGTCGTTCTCATAGATTGAAAGTGAACAACACTGGAAGTCAGAAAACGACCAACCAAACAAAGATCATAAGAAACGCTTGACTGTTGATCCCCTTCTTCGAAAGCCACCTCCAGATCCTCATCATCCTCAATTGAAAGCCCAGCCAAATCATCCTCCACATGAGTAGCCATTAGAGATAGAAGAAAACCACAGAGGCGTGCCAAGAGGCAGAGATTTGCGTGCTAAAAAGCAAAGTTTTGCGTGCCAAAAGACAGAGAATTGCGTGCTAAGAAGCAGAGTTTTGGAATTAATCCCCGTATATTTTAGTGTTATGTATGTAGATTAATTAGTAAGTATATTTTTAATTTTTAAAATTTGTGCCTCACTTCAGTTAGGCGCGCATCTGCGCCTTCGCCTAGGCCGTAGGACTTCTTATTGTTTTAGTGCGCATTGCGCCATTTTATACTGTAAATGGTTATACTAGATTAAATATTTTTTTGGATTCTCAAATATTTTTAGATTGATATTGATACGATATTAATTATATTGATATTAAAAAAAATTGGATTCTCAAATATCTTACGCTAATTAAAAAATGACAGTCGTTGTCGATTGAGTCTCGGTACCATTGTTACCAGGGATGTAGCCACTCATGAGGTGGGAGGGGTTGTTATCCCTCCAAAACTTTTTAGAATAATGACATTTTAGGTCATTTTTAGTTTAAATATTAGTTAATTAAGACATTTTTTCCTCCCAATTTTTAGATTTAAATATATAATTCGAGAAATGGCTCTCTTATAGTAACATGAGAACTTGAGAAACGTGAAAGGGTAATAGAGATAAAAAATTAAGAAAAATAATTAAAGTCTATACTTTCATTCGTAGTCGATAATAGATAAACCATATCAATAAATTTAAAGGGTTGTGTTTCATAGAAGTTGATGTGAGACAAAGCTTAAACTCATAAGTTTTTATGGTTCATATATGATCTTTAGTTTTAAATTTGATTGAAAAAATAGTAATTTGTTGAGATTTTGGAAGAATTGCATCATGATAGTATGACATGCTAAAATGTAATTAACTTCTCTTCTTATTATATTAAAAAATAAAATATTAATTTATAATACATTTATAGTTTTGAAAATTATTTATTAGGTAAAAATGTATTGTATTGCATTTATAATCTTAAAATTGTTTATTGATAAAAGATGTATTAATTGTATTATATTTATTGTTTTAAAATTTATTTATTAGAAAATGTAATTGTATTACATTTATTAATTGTCACGTGTGGTTGTCACCTCAGTTGAGTAGATGACCCAGTGGGTAGATATATCATTGCTTCTTTTTAACTATTTGGTGTGATTATAAGATAATATTTATTCATTAATTCTAGTCAATTAATAACACACCATACATACAAATTTTCGAACCTAAATCACTGGGAGTATATGATGTGTTGAAATTTTATCTTTGGTACAATAAATGGATGGATGTGCCATAAATGTGGTTGGATCTATATGGCAAGGCTAATGTACGGCTAAAATACGGAAAACTAAAATGTTGAAAAACACGCAACTTAAAATGTTATCTTACATCTTAAAATATTATATTTTTTTGATAACATTTTAAGTTGTTAATTTTTCGATAAGCATCGGTACTTGATTTGTGATTTCTTTAAAGTATCGAAACTTGAGTTTGTGATTTTTTTACAAGTATTGATATTTTTTATAACATTTTAAATTATGGAATAACATTTTAGATTACATGTCTTCTAACATTTTAGATTACAGAGGTGTGTTCGGTTCGTTTATGTTCACGAACAAGCTTGTTTATAAGTTCGTTTATAGACCCGTTTATAGGATGAAAATACTTGTGGATGTAACTAGATACTACTTTTTGTTGTTGCTAAGAATGTTATATGAGTTCATGTTGAAATGTAAGTTTTATTATGTTGCTTTTGTTTTATTTATTTATTGTTAATTTAATTAACATTTCTGAACATATAAACGAACATGTTTGCAAACGAATAAACAAACACGTTCGTGAACACTTAAATGAACATGTTCAAGAATACTCAAACGAACATGTTCGCGAACACTTAAACGAACGAACATGGACACCTTCAAAAATAAGTAAACGGACACGAACACAATATTAAAAATTTAAACGAACACAAATCGAACCGAACATAAACATTTTTAAAAATAAACAAACGAACATGAACATAATCTTATCCGTTCAAGTTCGATTCATTTACGCCCCTAAATATGATGAGTAAGTTGTTAACTTTGGTACAATAAATGGACACATATGCCATAAATGTGGGTGAGTCTAGAGTATGCAAGGCTAATGTACGGCTAAAATACTACACAGCTTACAATGTTACCCCACACCTTAAAATATTATATTTTTTTTATAACATTTTAAGTGGGTGAGTTTTCTATAAATATCAATACTTGAATTTGTAATTTATTTTATAAGTATGATATTTTTTATAACATTTTAAGTTGTGAAATAATATTTTAGGTTACGTATATTTTAACATTTTAAATTGCGTTGTACATTAGTCTTGCCACATCCTGAATTCATCTCGTAGGGTTGTAAATAAGACAAAACAGATCACGAGCTACTCAAGTTCGAATTAGTTAAAGTTCGGTCAACACTCGACTCGATTGGACTCGACTTGAGTTCGAACTCCGCTCGAGTTCTTAACGAGCCGAGTCGAGCTACTCGATACCCAACTCGAAAAGCTCGCGAGCTACTCGAAAATATAATAAACTAATTTTTTTTAATTTACAACCTAAAACTCTAAAACATAAACCCTAAACATAAGTTTTAGCCCTTAAAATCTAAATCCTAAATTCTAAACTCAACAACCTATAAATCCTAAACTAACACCCTAAACCCTAAAATTAACAAGCTCGTTTAAACTTGTGTATCAAATTTTTTTCTTAATAGGGCTTCAAATGAGACGAGACAGATCGCGGACTACTTGAGTTCGGCTCAGTCAACACTCGACTCGGTTGAATTCGATTGAACTCGACTCAAGCTTAAACTCAGTTCGAATTTTTAACAAACCGAGTCGAATTTAAATTATTCAAGCTCATTAAAACTTAATTTAACTCAAATTTTTAATTAACTGAGTCCAGCTTATCACACTCGACTCATATGATCAGTTACGATTATATCGAGGCAAAAACCATAACTCCCAAATTGTCATTTTTCTCGTCCATTTTCTCCACCCAAACATCATCCTCAAAATCATCACCATTTACTGCTCTTCCCTTCTTGTACGTTCTGTCATTCCATACCCTCTAGAAAGCAAAACGTACAATCCAACAAAGCACACCTAACCTAACCCGGATCTGAATACCCATTTCGTACTTCACAAATCTAATCTCAGTTTTAATACATACTTTTATAACGTCGGCGTCCGCCGCAAAATTAACCTTAAAAGGGGGCTCGATTCAGAGTCAAAACCAACAAAAAAAAAAATGGAGCTTGACATGGAAACTATGGCGTCGTCGATCGGTGTATCGGTGCCGGTGCTTCGTTTCCTCTTGTGTTTCGTGGCCACGATTCCGGTGAGTTTCCTGTGGCGATTTGTTCCGGGTAGGCTACCTAAGCACGTCTACTCAGCCTTTTCAGGTGTGTTGCTTTCCTATTTGTCGTTTGGGGTCTCTTCGAATCTGCTTTTCTTGCCGCCCATTCTGTTGGGTTATGCTGCCATGGTTCTGTATCGGCCCAAGTGCGGGATTATCACATTTTTCTTGAGTTTCGGTTATTTGATTGGCTGGTAAGTGTTTTCCTTTTTTTCCATTTATTTTTCTTATATTTTTTCCCTGGGAAAGTCTCATCGTTAGATTTTTTATAGCAAATCTGATTTGTTCTTTTCATTTATGCGTTTTATCGAGCTGAATTGTGAGAAAAATTCAATTTTGGGTTAGCCTGCACATTTAATTATGATTCAGTTTCCGTTAAACTGAAATGCATGTCTCAGTGGCTAACTTATACTTTCCTGGAAAGGTTTATGTAAGGGTATTTTATTTTGGGGGTGCATTCTCCTTTCATGAATGAGAAAAATTATGATGGATGAGAGTTTAATAGGATAAGGAGATTGTTAAAATTGTAATCTTATTAATTAATGATTAAATCTATAACCAATTTGAAATCTTGCTGCCGAAAACGTTATGTTTCGGTCAAATCGTCTATTCATGCTCGATAATTCAGTATTTCGAAATAATGCTGTGTTATTTCATGATTATTAACTATTCATTATGTTTCTAGCCATGTATATTACATGAGTGGGGATGCATGGAAGGAAGGAGGCATTGATGCCACTGGTAAGCATTTTTGGAATTTCTCCTTAACATGTAAGAAATTGTTCTTTAAAATTTCATTACTAGTGTTGAAATTTAAATAAATGGTGGATCTGCTATGCTTCAGTAAAATGGATAAGTTGAGTAAATCTCCATATTGCTGCTCTTGTTTATTGCTATTCATGGGTTGTAATAGCAATATGTTCCCACATTTGCCTTTTATTGATTTTATCAGATTTTCTGTAGTTTTGTCATGATTTCTCTGGAGAATGCTTCTGTAGTACTTTATAGATGCTGGTTAATTCCAGGGCACTATCTTCTAATATGTAGGAGCATTGATGGTGTTAACACTGAAAGTCATTTCATGTGCAATAAATTACAATGATGGGTTGTTGGAAGAGGAAGACTTACGGGAGGCTCAGAAGAAAAATCGGTTGATTAAGTTGCCCTCATTAATTGAATACTTAGGGTACTGCCTCTGCTGTGGCAGTCACTTTGCCGGTCCAGTTTTTGAGATGAAGGACTATCTTGAGTGGACTGAAGGGAAGGGGGTAGGTCTATTATTTTGTTTGTGCACTTGCATGCCTTTTTAACTCTGAAGTTACCAGAATGCAGCTTCAATAATCTTGTCACTCTTTTTCCCTTTGAAGATTTGGGCTCATTCAGATAAAGGACCATCACCATCACCTTATGGGGCAACTCTCCGAGCAATTGTACAAGCTGTTATTTGCATGGCAGTGTATCTTTACCTTGTTCCGTATCATCCCTTGTCCCGGTTCAGTGAACCCATATACCAAGAATGGGGATTCTGGAGGAGGTTAAGTTTCCAGTATATGTCTGGCTTTACAGCGCGATGGAAATATTATTTTATCTGGTCCATTTCAGAGGCTTCCATTATTATATCTGGCCTGGGTTTCAGTGGATGGACAGAGTCTTCACCACCAAAACCAAAATGGGACCGTGCAAAGAATGTTGACATCCTAGGGGTTGAGTTAGCTAAAAGTTCAGTAGTGTTACCACTTGTCTGGAACATACAAGTCAGCACCTGGCTTCGTCACTGTGAGTCTTTCCTTCCACTATTCTTTTCTATGTTGCTTGTGCTAGTTTTCTTAAATATGATGTTTGTGCGTGTGTGTATCTACACGTATAAATATTTCTTGAAATCTACACAACTTTTGGAATTCGTTTCTGAACTCAACTTTGTTTGTTCCTCTAATCCTCTAGAGTAAAGATTTTATATATTTATTCTTAATGGTTTGGTACAATCCAATGGTATCTTTTTTTGTCAAAGTCTCCTTCAAAAATCATTTTATATTTAATGAGTGAAAAACATGTAAGGAGGAAAATCAATTCATTAATGAGTTACAAATATGGTATGGCTTTTTATAGTGACAGCATTTACTTTACTGTTGTTAACATCAACCATCTATTAGGACAGCATGGAAGTAAATGCAGCTGAAGCCATAAGACGAGTGGAATTTTTTAACTTAAATTGTGTTGGTGCAGATGTATATGAGAGACTTATTACAAAGGGGAAGAAACCTGGTTTCTTCCAGTTGCTGGCCACACAGACCGTCAGTGCTGTTTGGCATGTGAGTCATTTTGCTTTGCCAGAAACATTTCCGACATTCACTATACCCTCTCCTTTGTTTATTTGAACAAAAAAATCCTAAAACAAATATGATAGATTTCACCCAGATTTTTTGTGGCACTTCTCTCATTAGGCCTTTTTTTTCTCATTTGTAAACAGGGACTATATCCCGGGTACATGCTATTCTTTGTTCAGTCAGCATTGATGATTGCTGGTTCAAGAGGTACTGATATAGGCATCCTTATTGTTACTGGGATCTATTTATTATTATTATTATTATTATTATTTGTTTAACTCTCCCACTTCCTTTCCGAGCAGTTATTTACCGATGGGAACAAGCTATTCCTATGAGCATGGGTCTCATGAAGAAAGCACTTGTCTTCATCAACTTTGCTTACACACTGATGGTTCTCAACTACTCCGCCGTTGGTTTTCTGGTTAGTTCTTTCTCTCAAACTTTCATTTACTTGAGATGAGGCAGAGATTTTATAATCTTTGGGTATTATTTATACACAGATGTTATCTCGCTAGACGAACTAATAGTCAGTGGGACAACTTTAATGTATAGTTATAAATATATAAACATGAAATAGAATCCTCTTACACCATGTTAAACTTGAAAGTATTAACAGTAGAAAATGTGAAGATTATCACAGGAAAAAAAAGATAAGGAAATAATCAAGCCATCCATCATGTATCATCTATAAAGCACAGGCATGAGAAACCTCTTGTACTGTTTTCATAATGGTGTCCCACATGGAAACACTGTCGGCGTCGGCATGATGTATTACACTATCATGTATGGGATGTTGTAGAATGAAATAATCAAATTGGAAATGGTCCAACATGTGTAGACAGGACACTGGTTAGAGTAAGAAAGGAAGAAGTTTTGGGCATTTTGGTGGCCAAAACTTTGATTCCAGGATGTGTTTGACCTACATTTACTTTCTTAGAAAATGAAAATTGCAATGACAGAGAAGGAAAAGGGATTTACTTTGGGGTGTTTTGAATGATAAGCGGCCAAAGACTGAACTTGTTTAGTTGCTAGAACCCAGATTTTCTTTGGGCAGAGAGGTGGTTGCTTGCACGGTGCATTTTTTGGGAAATCCATCTTAAGAAAAGAGTAAATACCCATATTGTTTGTCTGTATAGTGTTGTACATGAATTATATCAGTGTCCTGTTTTTCCATAATTGTAGAGTTTTTTTGATGTGCTTATTGTATCGTACTACAGGTATTGAACTTGCACGAGTCACTTGCCTTGTACGGGAGTGTGTATTATATTGGAACCATTGTTCCAATAACGTTGATTCTTCTTGGTTATATAATACCAGCAAAGCCTGCCAGATCCAAGGCTCGCAAGGAACAGTGAGACTAAACCCAAACTTCTTTGGTGCGATATTTGTAACGTTTGCTCTCACCATTGGAATTTGTCTACCATGTTTTTTTAACCTTTTGTTGCCTTAAGATTTTGGCCTAAAACTTGTATGGAACAAGCATATTCTGAATTTGAAGTCGTTGGTTCAATGTCAATCGGTTTTGGTTCATCCTTTGTTGCCCTCGTCTAAATACAGCTATGAAGCTTTTTGATTAAATGCATATATGGCACAAAATCCTATCATGCTACTTATAGGATTTGGACATTCTTTGCCCAACACAAATATAGAAGCACCAAGAATAATATACGGTTTATTCTATCAGCAGACAGCAGCTGTGGGATTTTGGCAAACCCTAAAGCTTTCTCAATGCTCAAGGAACTGAACACAACGTTGGCAAGTACAACAACATTGATTTTTTTTTCTTACCAATTAGTCTGTATAACGTTGTCAAGTGAGGTCAGGTTTGAAATGATCGATTATGGTTTGTTTAAATTTGATACTTATTTAGTAGAGTTTTTAACTCCACAAGTCAAGTGTGTTTAACTCTAAATTAAAAAATAAATAAAACTAGAAAAATAATAAAATCTCACTGATTATTGGTAATAAAAGCAAAATTGAAAATAATAAGAGAAACAAATGAGCAGAAAAAATAGTAAAACTACATATAAAACTAGAAAACTGCAGATCAACATTCATCATCAGTTTCAAACACAATTCCCAACAAACAATTAAACAGAGCAAAGAGTAGCAAAACTTAACACCCCACCTGCAGTTAATCGAAATTCATCAACTAAAAGGGGCCACTCTGTTTTACTCCAAACTGTCATGAAAACGCCATAAGCCTTGCCTGCTTCGTTTAATTTGGTTTTACACTATAAGTCCCAACTTCTGAGCCTACTTCTAAACTCTGGCCCTCTTGCTACTGCAACTTGGGCACTTATACTGCTTGATGTGCTCTGCCTTTGCAGGTGTAATCTTCACACATTTGCCGTGGAACCATCTCTCGCAGATATCACAGCAAATCCAGAATTCATCAGTGCCATAACTATCCCCACATGCCCCGCAAGTCGCACCCTGTTCGTCATCTTCATCTTCCCCACTTTCTTCCTCATCCTTAGGCGGTGGAGACATTTTTACCAACTTATTCTCGGATTCAGATTGACGAGACTGCAAACGACAAGGATATGAAGGCAATATCAAACAAGAGAAAGATACATAAAAGGAATAAAAACACAAAAGAAAACAAGTTTAATTTTAGGAACTTGGTACCACTTTAGCACTTGATTTGCTTTTGCCACTGCCGTTGTGATTAGCATATTGGTCCTTGGGTTGTTTGACATTTCCTGTCACAACTTCAAAGATGGTCGGAAGTTCGTTTATCATCCGAAAAAGCCTTTTCCTGCAAAAAAAATCCGTTTACAAATATTAGCATATCATATTGACTATTTCACTGAATAAGGTAATGCCAGGGCCTATTGGTCAAATTGCCACACACAAAAAAAAAAAAAAACTCTCCCACACACCTCAAAAACTCAAGTGCCTTAGAGCAGGGGGGCATACATGTGTTTATGGAGGCAGATAAATATGTGTATCACCAATACCGAGACTAAGGGAAAAGGTATTTAATACTTCCTTTAATTAAAAAAATAGATGAGAGAATGAGATGCTTCAGTTCAATGCTACAGCCCAAAGACAGAAAAAGCAACCATATAGGTCTCAAATATTCCCTCCTTAAGCAAGTTCTGTCCAATAAATCATCAAACAATGCATATTCAATATTCATATGCATTGGAGCATTCATCGAGGGTTGAGCTATGGCTACAGAAGATAACACGTTCAAATAAAATAGAATATATAGTATAAAAGGCTTTTGCTCCCGTGGCCATACATCAGAAAGCATGCTAAGATAGATTTGTACCTTAGTTATGTTTCAGCATGCATATATTCATGTGACACTCTTGAAAACATAGGTTTAAACCTCTAGTTCATGTCTATTAATTCAAAGATAATAATGATAATGTAGTGGCTGTAATGGTTACAATAAAGTTTTAAACCTAGCCCTATATTTAAATTCTAAAGATATCCCTAAGTTAAACCCTAACGATAACTTATAATCTTAAACATCTATCTAGATATCTAATAATTAATAAATAAGATTAGAATTATAAAATAAAATATCAGTAGTAGCTCTTGCATCATTCACCACGGCACGGAAAACTCGGCTACTTTGAGAATACTTTTACCACTTCAGCTATAGTTTACAACACACGCAACATCATCTCTGCTGGTTCTACATTCTGCAATATTTGTGGGCCAAAATAAATTTCCATTTTTTAGGTGAAGGATAGTCAAATAGTTCTTGTTGATTACGGTTAGCATAGAACCATGTAGAGGAAAAATCAGGAACATCTAAGATTCCTTGGATAGCTGATCACTTTAATTTTAAGAAGGAACTTAGAACTTAGAACTTAGAACTTAGAAGTGTCATCCCAGCCTACGAGGCATTGGTAAGTTCATAAATTACACGTATTATGCCTATCTATTCTTAGATTCGGAAGAGATTGAAGTAAAAAAGATCAATACCAAGGAAACAGCACAAAACTTGCTGCACTATAAACTAACCGATAACCTCCGGAGCTTGTGCATAGAAAAAAACCTTAATTTTCAACTTAATTGGAGAATTTTCTTCTTAAATTTTGAAGCTAATTTTTGGAGCTTCCCGACCATAAATTACTTGCCAGAAAAGCATAAGATTTGGTCATAAATCTAATGAAGATTTGATGTCAGATTTCCTACTTTGACTAGGGTTCTCCTTTGCCCTACAAGCCCTTCTCAGCCCCGATAAATAAGAGACTAATCCTTGGCATTGGAGGCAAAAAATAGAGGGCTATAAAAAAGAGAACAAAGAGGTAAATTCTTGTTTATTTTCTTCATGAATCTGGTTTCAAACATAACTAATGTGTAACAATTCTTTTTTTAGAGATGATTTCAAATCCCTAGACATGATTTATAAAATTCTCGTATTACCTTTTGAGTTTGTTAGATTCTACTGAATGTATGTCATGAATTGCTACTTTTTTATTAGGTGATCAACTAGATGAAAGTTATAGTGATTGAATGCCAAGGTTCCTTAACATAAGAAGCAAATTGTTATCAATGATTATGAGATCTTTTCACTTGACATAATATCGAGTATGATTCAAGTAAAGTAAAACAAGCCTGTGTGTTCTAATGGAAGATATAATCCATCTTTCTAGATTGAATGCTTTCATTGAATTAAAATTAGAGAGATTGTTATAGGTTGCTCATTGAAAAGAGATTGGGCTAAAGTGCTTGTTCTTTTTCTCAATGATAAAGGAAATATTGGAGCAAATTGAGCTTGTGATTATCTAGGGTTATTATTTTCAAAATAAAAATGAAAGTTAATTAAGATTATTGGCTATATTTCATGTTTAGCAGGGGAGACTAACACCCTAGCCAACTTTTTTATCATTATTGTTCTAAGTTAAATCTGAAATCCACTTTTCCTAAATCTTGGTTTTATCTTATTTCATTTGAATCTGAAAACAACAAAAGCCCCCATTAAAGTTTAGTTTAAGTCTTTTGTCAAGTCTTTTTAAGTGTTTAATCTTATTACCATATGCAATAACAACCGTAATTTAGTGCAAGGATTTAGTAGATAAATTATCTCTTGTATCAAGAATACAAGAATACCTACATCAGCTTCACAGCAGAAAATATGTTAAATTGCGGCCTCACCATAACAAAATCAATTTGTGAACAAAACCATGCTTCTGATGCATATAGTAACAGAAATTCATAGAAAATAAAAGAGATGAGATTGAAGAGTAGAAATCAGAGGAAGATTCAGAGAAAAGAGAAGAACAGTGCAGAGATCATTTTCATTCAATCAATAAGAACCCTAATTGGTTCAACAGACCATATAACCCAAAAACGTGAAACAACACTGTTTCATAAGGTTCTAAACAACAGCATATTAACATGAAAATTAAACATAACAACTGACTCTAAATCGACAACGTTTAAGCTAAAGAAACAAACATCAAACGACCCTGTTTTATTGACTCCTGAAATAGCGCAGATCAGCTTCAAGTGAATATCTCGTAATTGCAATGCAATTCTTATATTCAGAATAAATGACAATATCTTCAAAATATCTTTCTTCGAATCAAGCTTTTTCCTTCTTTGTGGATTGCTGTGAAAAACTCTAATTTAATATGACATTTTTGCAGCACATCCTCCAAAGGTCACACTAGAAAAGTCAACTCTGATAAGTGAATGGTTGGAGCAATTCCCGAAGGTTTAGAAACCAAATCAACATTGGTGGTTGCACTCATCAAAATAAAATGCAAAGCCAGATGCTATCATGCAAAATTATTAACAAAAGTCCTCATTCATATTTCTTTCAAAAAATTTATCCACTAGCAATAGACTTATAAACCATTTTGATCTAGGTCTTGAACCAAAGTGTCAAAGTACCATGGTAGTAGTAGTGTAGTACAAAACAAGAGCCGTCTTTGAGGATATTCTAGCACAACTTGATTCTCCCCCTTCTTTGAGGATATTCTAGCACAACTTGATTCTCCTTCCTAAAGCATTCTCCTGATACCACTACAACTTTCAAAATTTTAGCTATCATGTTGAATGCAGATAATTTGAAAAGACTGCATCACCTTCACACAGCCGATTCTGCATCTTGAACCTAGTTTCCTCTTCCCCAACCTCTACCGCATCCAACCATCACTTAAGAGCAAAACCCTAATAACCTAGGACCTAATTAGGCTTTGATGCCAAAAAAAATAGTATGTTTTAGGGAGTGAGTGACAGTAGGAACTAAAAGAAATAAGGTCAAAAAATGATTGAGATAGAAGTTGGAACTCTTGAAAACGTAGGGTTAATAAACCTCTAGTTTCTGTCTATCAATTTAAAGAAAATAATAATGTTCTGGCTGTAATATTTTTGAAGAAAGATACTGAAAAGAGTCTCAGTTTGAGTACTCTAATTTATGTCATTTATTTGATAAAGAAAGACCATATTTAGAGATTACAATAGAAAGCCTAAACTAGGAAAAAGGAATAACAAATAAATTACAAGAATCTAATTCCTTATTTACAGCTATTAACAAGATATTAGGAAGATAATTGCTAACTAATAGCAACTTGATATTAGGGAATTTACATCATTAATTTTCTACAATCACACAATCCACACTCCCCTCAAGCTGGAGAGTATATATTATATAATCCCAGCTTGCATGTAAACTCATCAAAGGTTACTCTAAGAAGTGCCTTGGTGAGTATGTCTGCAAGTTGATCTTTAGAAGAAACAAAATTCAATTTTACCAGACCACTGCTGACTTTCTCTGAAATGAACTGTCTATCGATTTTCACATGTTTAGTCCTATCATGATGAACTGGATTTCTCACTATACTGATGGCAGATTGACTATCACTGTATAATTCAAACTCTTTAGAGTCATTGAAGCCCAATTCAACAAGTAGCCTTTGTAACCATATTCCCTCACACATTCCAAGTGCAATAGCTCTATACTCGGCTTCAGCACTGCTCAGAGACACAACAGACTGCTTTTTGCTCTTCCAAGTTACCAAATTGCCCCAAACAAAAGTGCAGCATCCACTGGTGGATTTTCTATCTGTCAGTTCTCCAGCCCAGCTAGCATCAGTGAAGACTTTTACTGATCTGTCATTGATTTTCTTGAAAATTAGCCCATGGCCAGGTGTCATCTTTAGGTATTTTAGTATTCTGTTGACAGCTTCAAGATGCTCCTCTCGATGGTCACTCAAATATTGACAAACAATGCTCACAGGAAAAGATATATCAGGTTTAGTAAGAGAAAGATAAATTAATTTCCCAACTAACCTTTGATACAATCCCTTACTAATTGGACTTCCAAGAACATCCTTCTTCAGTTTGAGATTGAACTCCATAGGAGTCTCAGCTGGTTTGCAGTCCTTCATCCCAGATTCAGATAACAAGTCTAGGATATATTTTCTCTGGTTAATTACCAGACCAACTTCTGATCTTGCAACCTCCATGCCAAGGAAGTATTTTAAAGTACCAAGATCATTGGTCTCAAATTCATTTGCAAGCAATTTCTTTAAATTTCCAATTTCTTCATCGTCATCACCATTGATGATGATATCATCAACATACACAATGAGGATTGCTTTCTTCTTTTCTGATCCTTCTTTGATGAATAAGGTGTGGTCGGTTTGGCCTTGCTTGTACCCATTCTTCACAATAGCCTTTGCAAATCGATCAAACCAAGCCCTAGGAGACTGTTTCAACCCATACAGTGACTTCTCAAGTTTACAAACTTTCTATTTGTTAGAATGATATCCCAACCCCTGTGGAATTTCCATATATACATCTTCAAAATTGCCATTCAAGAAGGCATTCTTGATGTCAAGTTGATGTAATTTTCAGTCCTCGTTAACTGCCAAAGACAAGAACTCTCACCGTATTCAAGTTTACTACTGGAGCAAATGTCTCCTGGTAGTCTATCCCATAGTTACCCGGAACATAATACGATACGAAACGGGGAACGAAAACGGGGAACGTGGAACGTCACCTTATCGAATCCAGTACGACTAGTATTATTAAATAAATATTATTATTAATATTATTATTATTAATATTATTATTGCATTAAGCCCAAATATAATATAAATAAATCCAGTATTACATTAAATAAAAGTGTAACTATGATACTAAAGCCCCATTACATTTAACTAAGGTCATGAACCCTAGCCGCCAATAATTAATTTCACGCGGATACCAAGGGTCAGACCATTGTTGACCGTTGGATTGCTTGCGTAAATCAAGGGTTGGGATTCATGTTTCAGTCGAATTATTGCTTTATTGATTGCCCATGCCATGTCAGAAATAAATTTCTGAGGGCTCACATGATGTTCTCTCTTTTTCTATTACCATATAAAATAAAATAATAAAGTCCTCCCTCTTTTCTCTTTTACTATTTTTTCATCTATGCAACTCCTCAGAGTCAAGACATCATTGCGCGTTCCAATTGCATCCCGCACCGTTGTGGGTCGCGTTTCGTTCTCCGATTAGGATTGTCGTTCCCGAAACTCCGTACGGTGGGTCATTCCCTGTTCGGTGTAACTATGGTCTATCCCATAGGGTTGAGTAAATCCCTTGGCCACCAGCCTTGCCTTATAACGTTCAATGCTCCCATCAAATCTATACTTGACAGTAAAAATCCACTTGCAACCCATTGGTCTTTTTCCTGGTGGAAGATCAGTGATTTTCCAGGTTTTATAGTCTTCTAGTGCCCTTATCTCCTCTTCAACAGCCTTCTTCCATCTTATGTCTTTCATTGCTTCCTCTATTGTTTTTGGAATGAAAGTGTTATCAACAGTAGAAGTGAAGGCTTTACAGGTAGACTTTAGGTTTCTATATGCCACAAACTTCTGAATAGGATGTGTTGTACACTTCCTTACACCTTTTCTCTGTGCAATAGGCAAATCATCAGTATTCACAGTCAGAGCAATACTTTGAGAATTTTTCATACCTTGTGGATTCTCTGAGGCTGTAGGAGTAGGTTCTAGCTCTTGGAAATTACCAGGTTGTATGCCGGTTTCTTTATTGGGCTTTCTTCTCCTTTTATAGACACTGAGCTCTTTGGCCTCAAGTTGCTCTCGTTGGGTTCTTTGTGGTGTGCGAGTTGTACTTGGAGGCTCCAAGACAGTAGTTTCAATGGAGTTAGGAATGATGGGAGATTCATTGGTTTCAGTAATAACAATGGGTTCCAAGACAGTAGGTTCAATGGGGTTAGGAATGATGGAAGATTCATTGGTTTTAGTAATAACAGTGGGTTCATTTTCAGAAGAAATAATAGTGGGAATTTCAACGATATGAAAAATGTCAAAAGCTTGGAATTCACTTAAGCGCTCCCCCTGAATTTCATGCTTGGTATAATATGACTTTTGTTCAATGAAAGTGACATCCATTGAGGTATAGGTTCTTTTAGTTATGGGAGAGTAACATTTGTAGCCCTTCTTAGTAGAAGAATAACCTAAGAAGATGCATGTTAAGGCTCTAGGATCTAACTTAGACCGAGAATGAGGATAAATGTGAACAAAGACAGTGCATCCAAAAACTTTTACTGAGATAGAGGAAGAGAGGCTGAAAATGAGGAAAGGATTGAAGAAATAAATTTCTAGGTGTTCTAAAATTAAGAGGTTTACTAGGCATCCTATTGATGAGGAAGGTTGTTGTAAGGATGCCCCAGCAATACCATTTTGTTGAGGAGAATCTACACATAAAGTTATATGAACAATCCCCTTTCCTAAATAGAGCTTGAGTGTGCTTGTCCACTTTGAGAAGGCTGCCCTTGAAGAATGTAGAGGCCACCATACAACCTAGCACTGCCAATCACTTTCCCCAAGTCCAAAGCCTGTAATTTACAACCAAGAGGTGAAAAATTAGTTGTGCATTTTAGGCCAGTAGAAATTTTACTGACTGAGATGGGATTACAAGCTAATTTGGGAACATATAACACATGTTGCAGTATTAAATTCGGAGATATTTTAACAGAGCCACTTCCTGATATGGAGGAGAAAGAGCCATCAACAATCTTTATTTGAGAGGAGACTGATGAAGGCTAAAATGTATGGAAAAGGGAGGCATTGCCAATCATATGATTTGAGGCCCCTGAATCCACAATCCACTCAAAACAATCATTAGTACTAGCCATGGACGCAAAAAATGGACAACCTTCTCGGATTATAGCAGCACTGTTCGATGCAGATTTTTCTGGAATTTTTCTGAAAGTAATTTGGGTGGTGGAGATATCTGATGTGTCATCAAGAATAGGATTTTTTTCTGTTTCAGAACTGATTTTAGTTGAAGTAGAAGTATCAACCGTGTTGAGAGTTGATAGGATCGAGAAATTAGACGGATACCATATAGAAAGGTACTGAAAAGAGTCTCAATTTGAGTACTCTAATTTCTGTCATTTATTTGATAAAGAAAGACCATATTTATAGATTACAATAGAAAGCCTAAACTAGGAAAAAGGAATTACAAATAAATTATAAGAATCTAATTCCTTATTTACAGCTATTAACAAGATATTAGGAAGATAATTGCTAACTAATAGCAACTTGATATTAAGGAATTTACATCCCTAATTTTCTGCAATCACACAATCCACAATTCTACAGCTTATTAATACTAGTTACAATAAAGTTTTAAACCTAGCCCTAGATTTAAACCCTAAAGATAACTTATAATCCTAGCCCTAAATTTAAATCCTAAATAATCCTAGCTAGCTATCCAAATATCTAGTATTTTACAGCCTATTTATACAAGGGTTAGAAATATGGCATGTTAGTAAGAAGTTCTAGAATCTCTCCCATCTCGCTTATATGTCGAATTTAAAGCAAACAAGTATGCAAAGTTAAAGATAATAGAATGAAGGTTAAACAGGCTTCCCACATTTTTACATTTAGTATTGCATAATCTTTCTTAAACATTGTACTTTTAAAAGTTGACCAGTCAAATTGGAAACTTGCCAAGTAAAATTTAAAATGAACTCATTTGAAGAGAACTTGAGCATGGGATTTCTATATTAGTACATGCAAAGAGAATAATGCAGAAAGCACTAATTTCAAAATTAAACCATGATACTGCAGCAATTGAGCTGTGTAAACATTAAACAAACAGTCAATGTTCCAATAGTTGACAAAGAAAAAACAAACGTACCTCTCATTCTTGCCAAATGCAAATCGTGCACCAAAATAGAAAGCAACAGCAAGCAACCACGAGTCACTATGAACTGCTACCAATGATAACCAGTCCTTCTCTTGCATCCCATCCCTAGCAAAGTTTATTCCCAGTGCAGGCTCTGGAAGCTCAGGAGGCACCTCCTCAACAGGCAAGTTAACTTCCCATGTCTCATTTGGAAGTCCATAAAGGCATAAGTTCTCCTTCTCTGCATATAAATTTAATACTTTCAAGAAGAAATCCAAAACCAAAGTTTCCATAGATCTAACACTGCAAAATGAATCACAACATACAGCATGTTAATAACCTTTTAAGTTGTAAGATTTCATCAAGGTGAAAATATTCAATGAGAAATTTTTTTCTAGTAACATATAAATATAAGCAGGAAAAAATAAAAATTTAATTTAATCAAAACAGCCATGAACACCGCATTGCAATAGTGGGTTGTCCAGTATAATCTGAAATTAAACTAGTCTTGGGAGCTAAAATTTAAGATAAATCCACAATATCATGTGTATTAATATTTTTAAGTACAGAAAGCAACATTCTGAAGTCAACAGTAAGTTTCAAGTGTAAATGAAGAGATGAAATATTACATTTCCACTCTAATTTCAATAAGGTAATTTAGTTAAAGAATCATATGACAAATACAGAAACCGAAACAAATTCAAGCCATGGAAGAAACCATAAATGAAGGCACGACAAGGAGCCCGAGCATGAACAGTGACAAACACTCTATGCACACCATAAAACAAAGAAACCTATATTACTACATGTTTATTTTGGTTGCCTTTTTGGCTACAGTGTCCTCATCATTTTTAATGAACCAACACTTTGAAGTTTTACACAAGGAATACACATTAACCAAAGGGTAGAGTGATATGCGAAACAATAGAATAAGTAATCATAATGTCACCAAAAAATAAATGCTAACATGAACAGAAAATAGACCAAAACTCAACTGAAAGGGGGAAAAAGAGAAACTCAATTCCGTAATCAAGAGGCTGATATGATAGATAATCTGAAAGGACGTAAAACAAGAAAAGATTTTTCTTATTTAATATATATATATATACATATATATATAAGTAGGAATCGTTAGTGCAGTACACTGCACATAAAACACGTTGACCTTACAACCATGACCTATTTATGGAAAGATAAGGCCAAGAAAGAAATCATAATTCATAGGTTCACAGAACGGAAGATAAAACTTAAAATTGCAAATTCAAGAAGTAGACATTAGAGGATTTACCCGCTCGGCTATCATGCAAGAAGATAAAAATAACTGCTGTCACTAAATACATTTGACAGTGAAATTTTCATATAAGCTTTCATCAAAGAGTCAGTTTCTACAGCAGGATACGACATTCAGAAAATCCAATATAGATAGATAAGCAGTAGTTAATTAAAGAAAGAAAACTCGAGAAGAGGAAAACATACATAGACGCAGTAGTCAATGCAGCAACGATTAAAAGGAAATGCAGAAAACAGAAAAAAAGTAACTCACCGGGATCACACTGTTGGTAGAACTTGTCAACATCTGCCATAAAAACCCAAACCCATTACTTTAATTTGTTTATAATTGTGAAATTATAAATAAATAAAAATAACAGCAAGAACGAGAGAGAGAAAGGAGAATGAACCAGTGGTGAGAGCCTTAATCAAGCCAGAGCGTCGGCCCCTAAAGTCGTTGAAGACCTCTTCTACCGTTCTGGGTATTGGGTGTGGTACCCCTTCCATTCGCTTTTTGTCAATTTCTCTTCAAAAATTTGTTCCCCTCTCTAACTCAATCTGAATTTTATTGAAATGTAATTGAAACAGTAAGAGGAGTCGTACTCGTACGTGGACGAACCACAAATTATAATTTGGGTGCAGGAAATCAAAATTAAAGGGGAATCAGAATTAGGGTTTTCAGCTGGCTTTGTGGTTGCGATTTGGAGGATTTACTTGAATTATTTTATTATAATTTTTTATATATATACTTTTGTGAAAAGAGAGCAGCACACGGATAACAGAAACTAAAAACATCCAATTTTAGAACCATTAAATTGAAGGCTTAAGTGGTGCTCCTTCCCAATTTTTGCCTCTTCAATTAAGATCCCTTTTTAACAGTAAATGGCATACATGCTCAAAACGATGCCGTATTGCAACGTGTAAAATGAAATCCAATCAACGTTACATTATAACTTATTACATTGTGAATACAAATGTTGGGACTCAAACTCATACAAGATGAAGCAATATAAACATTCCTGACTACTCGACCAATTAATGGATCGCTTATAATTGAATTAACATTACATCAATTATCATTTGGAGGTAAATAAATGTTTATTAAAGCATCTTTGCCTATGCATTTCTTGAATTGTTTTTTTTACTGTCAACCACTTTTTTTGTGAAGTTATGAAATTGATCCGGAGATACACAAGTGGGCTACTCAAGCAGTAGGCGAGGGAATTCAATGGTTGAGTTGGAATGACATCCCAACCCGATGGATTGGGGATTAGAAAATTTTAGTTTGAAGCTTATAGGGAAACAATCATGCAGCTTCTAAGAAAATTGATGACAGTACGTGCCTCGGTCTCTGTTGAAATGTCAAGGTTTAAGAGCAACCAATCCGTACCGTTTGAAATAAAGATACCCATCTCATGACTTTTTTTAAAAAAAAAACTTTAATGTATCCCGCTTTTTAAAAAAGTTTTGTTTAAAAGGAGAATTTTTTTGAAAATTCGTGTTCTTGAAAAAACAATAAAAGTTTGGAGTCGACACCGGCCACTTAGGTAGGTCGGACACCATAAAATCAGAGATTCATTTTGTAAACGGTTCGGGAGTTAGTTACGTGTGGGGAAAGATTAGCACCCATCACGCCCGAAAATTGATACCAAAATATTTGCTGCTTTTAATCAATGGAAACGGTTGAAATTTAAAATAAATTTAATTAAATATTCTTAATTGAATATAAATCTTAATTAAATGGGATTTATCAAATTGGTGCGTCTGAATTAATTAAACATTCAATTAATAAGGGTGACGATACAACGTACCATAGATTAAATCGACATCGAATAAGCCAAAACATGTAGTATATACTTTATAAAAACTATATATTATATACTTTATAAAAATTATATATTATATTATAGGTAAAAAACTATATAACATATATGTATATTTTAAACTATATATTATATGAAAAACCTTGTATTATATATATTATTTATTATGTAAACCTTATATTATAAAAAAATATTATATAAAACGTATATTATATATATAACAACCACATATATGTTTTTCAAAAAAAAAAACCCACATATGTTCATATCATCAACCAAAGCCCTAATCATCAACACATATCATACATTTCTTATATCTCATGGTAATATTTTTAGGCTCTCCTCAAGCTCAAGCTCAAGTTGCTCCACAAGCTCCTAACAATGATGCGATGATGACTTTTCTCATCGAGCAATTCACCGGCTTGCGTACTCACATGACAATCATTTCAAAGCTTTGGAGGATCGATTGGTTGGTATGGAAAATCGTCTTACCTTTTTCGAGAATCAACAATCTTCATTGGATCTCTCCTTCACTGCCTTCTATGGTGAATGAAGACACTTTCAAAGGAGTCAAGAGAAAGATGAAGATGACATAGATGAAGATGAAGACAATGATGAGTCCTAATCTAGCTTGCATTCATCTCATAACATCTAGGATTATTATTATTCATCTTTTATGTTTTTGAACTTATGCTTTGGTTTATTTTTTTGGATTATTCTTTTTAGGATTTAAGTTTGGATTTATGTTATTTTGCTTTTGAAACTTATGCTTTATGAATTATGATTTATGTTGTTTGGTTTAATTTTGCCCATCTTTTTATTTCTTATTGAATTATGCTTGTTATGATTTTGATATAACAAAAAGAGGAGAAAGTGTTTAAGAAAATTTTTAAAGTTTTTAAAAACCTATCTTAGACTAAGGGGGAGCTCACTTAAAAATTTTACTTTGGTTTTGTTATATCAAAAAGGGGGAGATTGTAAAACCCTTAATTTGAGAACTTGATTTTGATATAACAAATACTTTAAAAGACTATTTTGCAAAGTAAATAAATTTTTTAAGTTCTCAAAAAGCTCAAAATTTGACAAGTAAAAATTTAACCTAAAGTGTTTTAAGGTTTAAAAATAATCCCCATAAATTTTACTAAGTATTATCAAGCTAAATTTGTGAATTTTGCCCAAACGTTTCGATATGACTTAGGTCTGTTTCGAAACGTTTTGCTACTGAAATTTTCATATCGAATAGGTCTCGAAATGACTTCAACCCGTTTCGATACGACCTTCATCTGGGTAAGTCATACTTTGACTTTGTTTTGAAACGGCACTTAACCGTTTCGATATGGGGGTTAGAATTTTTCAAATTTTGCATTTAATGTTTTTGACCGTTGCTTGTCAGAAGCCAAAATTTCAAAGTTAAGTACTTGTTTCGATACGGCCTATCTTGGTCTCGAAATGTTTTGCTACTGAAATTTTATGAGCTCAACCGTTTCGATACAAGTTTCGAAACAACCCCTATCATTTCAAAACGGCTTCGAACGTTTCAATACGACCTATTTAATGCACATTGTTGAGTGTATAAAAGTTCCATATTTTACCCCTCATTTATCCATATTTCTGCCGCATTCAAGCATAATTCATTGCATTTAGGATAGATTTCCGCATATACATCACAAGTAGATAAAATGGTATAGTTGCTACTGATATTGGTTACTTTTGCAGGTATCTGTTGCGGCAGACTCGGGACAGCACAAGAACAGAGGTGGATCGCAGAATAGGAGTCGAGAAGCTAACGCTGCCGTGGCAACCAAGACGACAGAATGGTGAGGTGGAAAAGTGAAGTGGAGCTCGACAGATAGAGGATTTCAAACCGGTCTATCATGGACTACTCCTATATTTTTCTGAGCTCTGAAGCAAAATGAAGGCTGTGACCCCCTTAGCCCGACCTAGACGGTTGACCCGAACTACGAAGATTACACGGGGAAAACGAAAGTCAACCCGAAGGTCAACCTTGATTAACGACCCTTTTTTTCTTTTTAATCTTATCTAGATGCATATTAACCCTAAGCGTACTCTTGAGAAAAGCATACTTGAAAATCACAGCGATCGGAAAACAACAAGGGACTCAATTGCACAACATACAAAGTTAGGGACCAATATGTAAAGTCTGGAAAGATGAGGGGCTTTACTGATTTTTGAATTACCAATGTCAAATTAATCATATTACATACTTCCCTGTCAAATTTCACTTCAAACGGACATCTCAAACTCAAGCAATTGCAAATACAAAATTCAGGACTAAAACGTAAAGCTTGCAAACCATAAACCATTCAAATCAATGCCCAACGGTCTAGTGTTTCGGAACGGGGGTTGACCGTTCCGAAACGCGGGTTCGTTTCGAGATCAGTATCGAAACAGGGCCTGGCAGTGGCAAAAGTGTTTCGGAACGGCCCTATCCGTTTCGATACACGAAGGCCATTACAAGCCCCCGTTTCGAAATGTTAGTGCCCGTTCCGATACGGACTGCCCAGAAAGTGCAGATTTTGCTGGTTTAACATATATTTAATCACTCAAACACATCCTATTTACTTCCTAATCATGCCAACAAGTCATCATACATATTAGGTACATGTTTGCATCATCAAAACACGATCATGATATAATTTAGGAAATTCACAAGACTATAGGCATGCATCCTACTATCCAAAGCAAACAATCATCAAATCATCTAGGCAAGTACCAAAATGGCCAATTACAAATCCAAAACAATTAAGGCATCATGCCACAACTAGGGAGTCCATAAACATCTCCCAAAAACACAACCTAGGTTTCCATTGCCAAATATCAAAATCTAATAATTGTTGTAAAATAGTCACCATACATGAGCTTAGTCTTCCCTTGGATTCTTAGCCTCCTTGCTGCCCACAAACACCTCAATTATCTGCATTATTGGTTCAAGAGAGAGAGCGTAAGCACAAATGCTTAGTGAGGCATGCTCTAAAGAAACAACACAATAATGCACTTCGTAAAAACACTTTTCATTAAGCCTTCAACACATAAACATCAATCCATGCAACATTGCATTCACAACAAGCATCTCATGCTTCAATATCATTACATGTCATATTGGCTTTCAAGTTATAATCCAAAACCTTTTACAACATAAAACACAATTGGATACGCGGATTACAAACGTTGTCCCATACGCTTCATACACACTACCAAACACACAAGGTGGAGTTTATCGGTACAATCACAACCCCTCAACACCCGTGATGGAGTTTAATGGTATAATCACAACCCCTCCACATCACTCATTGGTAGTTGTATAACATCACTAACGAGAACACGGGACACTCAACACAAGATCCACACATGGACTTTTAACCACCATTGTGATCATAAACATCTCGTTAATGTACTTGGATGGAGTTTACGGTACAATTACAACCCCTCAACATCCAAGGCGACTTTATTCACGGTGCACCCAATCCTATAGCCGACTAACTATATCCGATTCAAGTACTTTTAAACCACACATCACTTGCCAACATACATCATTTATCATCAATAATCCACTATTTTAAAGCATTAATCAAAGCCATTAAACCATCATGCATCACTATGCCTCAAACCACAATTATCAATTTCAAACCAAGGATCTCTTACCTTGAGCATCCCTCAACACATGGCTTTCAAAACCAGCATTAATCATGCTAAAACATGCTTTCAAAACAGAATTTAAACATGCAAATTAAACACATTGCATCCAACCATTTCATGGTTCATTCAAGAGAGAGTTTTCCCGAAAACTTACTCTTGAGCTTAGTTAAGTTGATTAGACTTAAACTAAGCTCTCAAACCTTCAAACATTCAATACAAAGCTGAAGATCCAACTCCACTCACCATTTCCGTTTCGCAAGCTTGCCGAAACGTCGTTCAAGCCTCCAGATCAACACCACAAGGATCCGAAGATGTCTCCCCATGTTTTAAACACATCAAAGTAGAGGATTAATGCATCATCATGCATTAAAATCTTCAACCATTACACCTAAACTCGCTGCTCTCACCAAAACTCACATTTCGGCTACCAAACACAACTAAAATCACATTCAAACTCTTCCACAACATTACCCAGCCAAGATCCATCACTTCTAAACATTCTTAGACATCAATTAACATCCAAAAAGAACCTAAACTCGTCCTTATACCTCCAGCTATAACAAAACACCAAGATCACCCCAAAAACCACCATTTTCATAAGCAATAACTTAGAAAAATCAACCTATTCGGGATTGCATTGATTAAATCTCAATTACACATCATTAAACATCCAAAATACATTAAAAAGACACCTCAAAACAGAGCCCAAACAATCACCACGAATTTCTTTAAGATTTAATCCAAATCTTGAGTTTTAAGCCAAAATCAAGATCACAACATTAAAACCTTTAATAAAACTTAATTTAAGGATTGAGAACCTGGGAATTCAGTAAAGAACTGAGTATTTAGAGGAGAATGACATCCTTACCTCTAAATGTAGATTTCTCCTTGATTAGAGCCAAAATCCTTGAAAATTCAATAAGCAAATGAAGATGATTTGATGTAGAAAGGATTAGGAATCATTTGAGGATTGAAATCTCATCATTTGGTGTGAAAATCAAAAGAAAGGTTGCTGTAGAAATGTGTTTGGCGGAGAGAATTTTGAGAGAAAAATGAGATGAGAAAGTTTTCAAGAAAGTTAGTTATGAAATCTCAAAATTAGTTTTTCTCATTTTCCTTTAATTAATTAAACATTAAATGAGTCAATAAACTAAGAAAAATCTGGAGAAATCAATCTTGGGTAAATTAGATCCTTAAAGATTCAAAGTTTCAATCCTTACAAAACAGTCACCACTGAACTTTTCAAAAATTACATTTCAGTCACTAATTCGAAATGTTACATTTCCAAACTTTATTTTGTAAAATTGATTTCACCACTCCCTTATATATATTAAAAGAGGATTTTTAGATATTTTCCATATTTTTAATGCAACCCGAACTAGGCTTTTCCTAAAACCACCTTTTATATTCGAACCGAAAATCAGACCGGTCCGGTTCAGACCCTAAACTTCCAAGCCCAAAATTGGGGTGTTACAAAGGCCAAGCCCAATGTCCAAGGAAGAAACTCAAGGCAAGAAAAGAGGACGAATTAAAAGCATCTACTCAGAATATTTAATTTTTAATAGAGTTTTACTTTAGTTTAAACTTGTATTCTTACCATATTAGAAAACTTGGACCCAAGGCCTATATAAAGGCATGTAATTCGACCTAGGGAAGGATATCTGATTCCTAGCCGTCTTCCCCAAAACCCTTGTCGTTTTCCCTTCTCCATCATGTTCTAAACTCCCCATAGGGCTAAGGGTTGATTCTATAAAGTAGTTGCAAGGATTGTATTGTTTTAGGAATTTTCTGTCAAGCAATAAAAACTTCAAGTTTATTTATTCTGGTTTTTCATATCTTACAAGAGTATCAAGAGAGCATTGTGAGGTTATCCATTTGTTTGATATCGGGAGAGTCAAGCATGCGAACAGAATAAATACGCGTTTTCCAGTTTATGGTTAAACCATCTCGGCTTAGGGATAAGTATGAGGTTAAGTGGCTAAAGGAGAATTCAACAACATTGATGTTCACCCTTCGATTCACGCTGGGAGGTATCATCCAAGAAGTGTTCATCAACAGAACTTGGGCCTAGGGATAGGACAAGTCATAGAAGGGATTCTTGCCAAGCTTGAAGTAAAGAGTTGTTGATCGCTGTCATGACGACAACAGACCTCTACCGTGACAGGAACGACGACAGAAGACAAAAGTTTCTCTAACAGTGCAACACCTGCACTACTGAGCAAATCAATACCATCATATTCCCTAAATCTGATTCCTTTATCTTTTACTTTAGTTGTTTATCAAGATTATTTCACCAATCCAATTAAACTATTTATCTCTCTTGTGCAGCAGTTCAAGGATAGAGTTATTTCCAGTCCCTATGGAGACGATATCCGATACTCCAAGTATCAATTTACTACTTGCGTCGTGTACACTTGCACTATTTGCTATAGAACTCCTTTACACGCAACAAGTTTTTGGCGCCTTTGTCGGGGACTAGCAACATATCTTTACCCTTTTTATTACTGCACCTTTTCTTTTTCTTTTTTTTGTTTTTAGCGGTGTTATTTACCCCGTGCTTTTCACAAGGTTTTCTGTTTGCTTATGCGCAGATCTAGACGAGGTAAAGAACCTGAGTACGAACTAGACCCAGAAATCGAATGCACGTACCAACTCAGGAACCAAGCCCGACTCTTGATAGTAAGAAACAACTATCTTGAGGAGAAACTAGAAGCAATGGTGAACGGAAGGCAAAACGACGAGATAGATGACCCCAACAACAATAACCAGAGAGTTATTGTTGATCCTCCTCAAGATGCCCAGAATGAACGGCCTGCTGCCGCTGCCGCCTGGAAGACCTGTCGCGACTACATGGACAATGACCATGTTGAACTGGAAACCACCTTGCCAGACGTGGAAGCTGAAAACTTCGAGCTGAAACCTGTCATGTTCAGCATGATAAATTCTACTGGCCAGTTTAGTGGTTCTGCAACTGAGGATGCCCGAGAACATCTGAAAACGTTCCAAGAAATCTGTGGATCGTTCAGACTGCCAGGAATACATCCAGAAATACTGAGGCTCTAGTTATTTCCTCATTCATTAAGAGACAGAGCTAAAACTTGGTGGAATAAATTAACGCCAAGTTCAATACGAACTTGAGCAAATCTCTCTCGTAAATTCCTATCTCGTTTTAATCCTTCTCATTTATCTGAAAGATTGCGTAACGAAATTGCTACTTTTCAATAAGAAGATGACGAACCAATGCACGAGGCACGAGACAAATTTACATCTCTTTTACGCAACTGCCCGATGCATGGATTCCCCGTATGGAATTAGGTTGTCAAATTCTACAACGCTGCCAATGCACACACTCGACTAAGAATAGATTCAACAGCGAATGGGCTATTACTGGATAAGGAACCAGACGAGGCAATGATAATGTTGAAAAAGTTAGCGAAAAACGATGAGCAATTTCCTACAGCCATGAGAGGAGGCAAACGAGGAATATCTGTAAAGGATTACGAAGCTGATAACTCGATGAAATCACAGGTTGCATAGCTCACAAAGATAGTGGAAAATCTGCAGCGAAAAGATTTTAAAGCAGTATATTCTGTAGAAGAGGTATGTGAGACCTGTAGTGGGAACCACAGTTCAGAAGATTGTCCTTTACAGTTGGAAGAAGGGATGTATGTTGGGAACTATAACAAGCCGAGAAACTATTATTCCAACAATTACAATCCCAACTGGAGGAAAGATCCTAAGTTTTCCTAGAGCAATCCGAACAATGCACCGAATCCTCTAATGCAAAACAACCAAAACCAAGGGGTACCCAGAATTTTTTTGCGACAGCAGCCACAACAGCAACCGGCAGCCACACCTAGTATACTGGAACAAACCTTGGCAACATTTATGTCACAGACATGAGCATACATGGCGAACATGGATTACTTTGTCAAGAAAACCGAATCATTCATGGACAAAACAGAGATGAGGATGACAAACCATGAGGCTACCCTGAAATCTCTGGAGACACAGATGGGCCAAGTTTCCCAGCATATCAAGCCGAGGCAGAATAGATGATTCCCTAGTGATACTGAGGTCCCTAGAAAACCCACACACGAGCAGTGTAAAGTAATTACAACTAGGAGTGGGAAACAATTACAAGAGCCAGAGATAAAAGACGTACTGAGTAAGGAACCGACCCTAGATACACCTGCCGTGAACAAAGCCCCGGCACAGGAAAAACAACCTACTATCGACACACCTGCCACGACAGCAGAAGGGATAGAGGAGCAGACAGAAAATGATGAAGAACTTAAGCCTCCTCAGATCCGAATTCCATGTGAGGGACGTCTTGAAGATTACCGTCCTCCACCTCCATTTCCACAACGGTTACAGAAACAGAAACAAAAGTACCAACTTAAAAGTATTTATGATATATTTAAGATGGTACATATTAACATACCGTTGCTAGAGGCCATCAAGCAGATGCCCGGATATGTTAAGTTTCTCAAAGACACAATGTCCAAAAGGTCCAGACTCGGGGAATTTGAGACAGTGAAGATGACAGAAGGATGCATGACAATCTTGCATAAGCATCCACCTCAAAAGAAAAAGGACCCTGAGAGCTTCATCATACCGTGCATAACTGGCGATAAGTTCGTGGGTAAGGCACTTTGTGATCTTGGTGCAAGCATAAATCTAATGCCCAAATATGTATTTCAAAAACTAGGTATTGGACAAGCAAAGCCCACGATAGTCATGCTGCAACTGGCAGACCACTCTTACGTGCAACCAAAAGGGAAGATCGAAGATATCCAGGTAAGAGTGGATAAATTTATTTTTCCTATTGACTTTCTTGTTTTAGACTGTGAAGCAGATGAAAATGCACCGATCATTCTGGGGCGACCCTTCCTAGCCACATGCAGAGCTATGATCGATGTTGAGAAAGGAGAACTGAAGATGAGAGTAAATGATCAACAAATCAAACTTAATGTTCTTCACGCAATAAAACAGGCTGATGCAGAAGAAGAGTGCAAGGCAATCTCTGACGTAGTCCTTGACCAACCCTGCATCAGGTCGAACTGCCACGACAGACAGTTTGGTCACTACCACCGCAGTCACTCGGAAGACTGTCACGGCAGCAACGACGACAGTGACTCCTCAGACACAGAAACATCCGACACTGAAGGTCATGAGGAGGTAAATTGGATAGGCACACGTCAAGGTAAGTTCTTCGAGCCTTTAAATTATACCTTGAATGAACATATAATCCAGAAGCCTTCCATTGAAAAGCCACATGTTCTAGACCTTAAACCCATGTTAGGGCAGCTTAAATATGTCTTTATTGGTTTAAATGACACGTTGCCCGTAATCATCTCTTCCAAGTTAATGCAAGAACATGAGCAACGACTAATAAAAATGCTACAGCAGCATAAAGGCCATTGGATGGACTATAGCAAATATCCAAGGCATCAGTCCGACGTTATGCATGCACAAAATCCTCTTGGAGGATGATCATAAGCCGACCATTGATGCCCAAAGACGATTGAACGAGGCTATGCGAGAGGTGGTGCGGAAAGAAATTATAAAGTGGCTTGATGCCGGAATCATATACGCCATCTTGGATAGCAAGTGGGTGAGCTCGGTGCAATGTGTGCCCAAAAAGAGAGACATAACCGTAGTAACCAACGAAGAAAACGAACTAATCCCAACAAGGACTGTGACTGGTTGGAGGGTTTGTATGGATTACCAGAAGCTTAATAAAGCTACCCGGAAGGACCATTTCCCCTTACCTTTTATTGATCAAATGCTTGATAGATTAGCGAGGAAACCTTACTACCATTTTCTTGATGGTTACTTAGTTTATAACCAAATAGCAATTGCACCAGAGGACCAAGAGAAAACCACTTTCACATGCCCGTACAGCACCTATGCCTTTCGGAGAATTCCATTTGGGCTCTGCAATGCACCGGCAACCTTCCAACGGTGCATGATGGCAATATTCTCCGACATGGTGGAAGATTTCCTAGAGATTTTCATGGACGACTTTTCTGTCTTTGGAGACAACTTCAAAGGTTTTTTAGGCAACTTACAGTAGGTTATTGAGAGATGTGGAGAGGCGAACTTGGTTTTAAACTTGGAAAAATGCCACTTCATGGTGGATGAAGGAATAGTACTGGGCCACAAGTTGAGCTGCCGCGGCATAAAGGTGGACAGAGCCAAAATAGAGGTTATCAAAAAGCTGCCGCCACCCACCACAGTCAAGGGGATTCGAAGTTTCTTAGGGCATGCCGGGTTTTATCGACGATTTATAGAAAATTTCTCGAAGATTACCAAACCCCTATACCATCTATTGGAGCAGAATCGTCCCTTTGATTTTAATGCTGAATGTACTGAGACATTCATAATACTGAAGGAGAAGCTAGTAACAGCCCCGATCGTACAACCACCAGACTGGAGTTTGCCATTTGAGATAATGTGTGATGCCAGTGATTACGCTATCGGGGCAACATTAGGGCAGAGGAAGGATAAGCTCTTCCATGTGATTTACTATGCCAGCAAAACACTGAATGATGCCCAAATCATCTACACCACGACAGAGAAAGAGCTATTAGCAGTGGTGTTCTCAATCGACAAGTTCCGTCTGTATATACTTGGAATGAAGGTTGTGGTCCATATAGACCATTCAGCGCTTAAGTATCTGTTCACAAAGAAAGATGCAAAACCTAGATTGCTGCGTTGGATTCTGCTGCTGCAAGAATTTGACATTGACATCAAGGATAAAAAGGGAACAGAGAACCAAGTAGTCGACCATTTGTCAGGGCTGGAGACGGGAAGGAGTCAATCCACATATAAGACCAACATACTGGAGACCTTCCCAGATGAGCAGTTGTTTGCTGCCACCAGCACTGACGCGAAAACCATGTCGACAGGTAAGCTTTCTGAAACCCCTTGGTATGCTGACATTGTTAATTACATTATAAGTGGGTTACTACCTCTTGAGCTTAACTACCAAGCAAGGAAAAGGTTCCAAAATGATGCAAAACATTATTATTGGGACGAACCTCTTCTTTTCAAACACTGTGCAAATCAGATTATCAGAAGATGCATACCACAGGACGAACAAAAAGTAGTGCTTCACCACTGTCATGCCGCCACTTATGGAGAACGCCTAGGTGGAAACTAAACCGCTGCCAAGGTTCTGCAATCTAGTCTCTATTGGCCCACACTGTTCAAGGATGCACAAGCTTTTTACAAGAGTTGTGACAAATGCCAAAGGACCGAGAATATATCGAGAAGGCATGAGATGCCACTGTAGAACATATTGGAGGTTGAAATATTCGATGTATGGAGAATCGACTTCATGGGGCCATTCCCAACATCTTGTGGGAATTTGTATATCATACTGGCAGTGGACTATGTGTCAAAATGGGTAGAAGCGATCACCACTCATAAGAACGATGCCAAGACTGTGCAAAGATTTCTTCACAAGAACATCTTCTCTAGATTTGGCATTCCAAGGGTGATAATTTGCGATGAGGGGAGACGCTTCGATAATAGGGTAATCGCTGCTGCACTAAGGAAATACGGAGTGAAGCACCGAATTGCAACAACATACCACCCTCAAACCAATGGGCAAGCCGAGATATCCAACAGAGAAGTAAAGAACATATTAGAAAAGATGGTTAAACCCACTCGAAAGGATTGGTCTTTACATCTCAATGATGCACTCTAGGCCTACAGAACAACGTTCAAGACACCATTGAGGATGTCACCCTATCGACTCATCTATGGGAAAACTGTTATTTACCTGTTGAGATAGAACACAAAGCCTACTAGGCTATCAAGGCAGTAAATATGGACTGGGATAAGGCAGGACAAAAAAGGCTACTAGACTTGAATGAGATAGAGGAAATTCGAGCAATGGCCTACGACAATGCCAAAATCTACAAGGACAAAACCAAGAAGTGGCACGACAGGAAGCTGCTGCCACGACAGTTCTGCCCAGGGCAGCATGTGTTGTTGTTCAACTCTAGATTGAAGCTTTTCCCAGGAAAGCTTAAATCTAGGTGGTCTGGTCCTTTCCAGGTTGTCCAAGTTTTCCCTCATGGTGCCATTACAATCAAATCAATGAAGGATGGGCACCAATTCAAGGTCAATGGACAAAGGTTCAAGCATTATCAGGGGACTGAAGCCCCAAGGATGCAGGAAGTAGTTACTTTAGGAGATGCCTCTAAAGGCATCCATAATTTAACTTAGTTTTATTTTATTTTATTTATTAGGAATTAAGATTTTTATTTATTTATTTTAGGTACTAAGATTTTAATTCAGTTTATTTATTTAATTATTTTTAGGAAATAAAGGAAGAAAAGCAAAGAAGAGGAATGAACCAGCCCACCGCATTCACAACAACCCAAAAAGCCCAACGGACAAGCCTGTCGTCACAGCCTGTCACCAGCTGTCGCGATAGACGCGGAGAAGACAACCTGTCACGGAGCTGTCGCGACAGACGTGGAGAAGACAGCCTGTCACGATAGTCACGCAAACGCGTGACAGACGCGTCAGAAACCGCGTAACAGCTGGCCTCATTGTTCGCGCCTGCCGTTATAGTCCCAACGGGTAGAAAAACCCCGTTGTATATAAACCCCCACTCCCTTTTCATTTTTCATCTCGTTTTCATTCTCTCAACTTGCTTCCTCTGTTTTAGATCTCAGAAAATTTCTTTTTCATTTTGCTACAGTTCCTTGCAATGGCCAATAGAAACACCCGACGCAGCGCTGCCTCCACCTCTGCCACGACAATATCAACCCCAAGCCACATCGGCATACCCAACTGGTTCGCATCCATAGACTCAGCATCGAGGCACTACGATTCTTTCCAGAAGAGGGAAATGTGGGAAGAACGAGGGTTCATCTATACCCAACAAACGAGAGAGCTAGAGCTATAAAGCTTCATTGCTAGGAAGATTCTCGCCCTTAAATGGCAGAAATTTGCTACCCAGCCTGAGGAAATGAACATAACCATCGTTCGTGAATTCTAGGCTGCCGTCACGAATAAGGATGCCACGACAGTGACTGTGCGAGGCAAAGCAATCTCTCTTGAGCCGGCGTACATTAACACACTATATGGGCTGTACGTGAGTAAGAAGGAGGACGCCCATCAGAGGTTCGTGAACAGTTTGTCACCGGCAGACTATGACGCTGTCATGGCAAAAGTGATAGAGGAGGGCACGGAGTGGAACGAAGATCCGAAGCATTAGTGGACCGTGAGGAGGACCCAGCTGACCCCACAAGCCAAGCTGTGGAACCATTTTGTCAAGAAGCGCCTCATGCCCACCTCCCACAACACCACTGTTGACCGGCAGAGGTTAGACCTCATCCACTCTATTCTAAACGAGAGGCAAATTAACATCGACCGCTACATCCGGGATGAAATCCTCGAGTGTGCTCTCCGACCTTCAGGCCCCCTAGTTTTCCCATATCTCATCACCACATTCTATCGAGGCAACAACGTACTAGAAATCGAAGAGGATGTCAAGGTCCGGGGGAAAGGGTTGACGCAACAGAATATCTACAATCTTATGGAATTGAAAGCTGCCACACCTCTGTCGTATATAAATCCCTCTGCCGCAACAGAACCTACGACAAACCCTAGCTGCCCTGAACCTGTCGCAACAGACCTAGAGCAGGCGACAGCAGCACCACCGACAGACACCTCCAGCCAGATTCTGATGCTGCTGCAAAGGATGGAGGAACGATAGCTCGGCCTGATGGGCTTCATGAGGGACTTCACTGCCGCAATGATAAATTTTATTAAGAATGATTTAAATTTTACCAATGTGCAATTCCCCTCATTCCCAGAAAATTTCTTTGCTGCACCCACGCCTGCTGCAAGTCCCAGAACTCCCTCTGCTGCCTCCACACCCATACTTGCAACGACCGGTGGAGGCGGCAGAAAGTCTGCCACTCCCAGAGGAGAGAAGAGGAAGGACCCCCTACCGGAGATCGACCCAAAATATTTTGAAGGGTTCTCCTCCTCCTCCTCCATCTAGCAGGACTCTAACTCCGAGCCATTCGTAGCCCGAGATGTAACACCCGTGTCTTAGGCCTAGGAGTTAACCGGGTTTTAGTTCGAGTTAAATAAAAATTTAATTAAGACAATTCAACTACAAATAATGACCTTTTTGAACCTTAATAAAGAGGGAGGGACCTATATCGTGATTTTACCCAAAACTTTTAAAAGCAAGACCACTTTATTGTAAAGTGTCTTCTCTTTCCCCATTTCTTCTTAATTTGACGTGAAACTCCCCCTCCCCATGTTCAAACTCTCCCAACTACACTAGTTACTATTCCATTCATCCTCTTCTTCAATCCAAGGTCTTTTTCAAAGGTAATTACGTTTTCTCAATCTCCTTTTTATCCCCTATCCGACCTTTGTCTTAGATTTCAAAAATATGGGGTTTTGGGAATTAGGGTTCATATTGAAATTTGGGTTTTTAATGGGGTTTTTCAAATTGTTTTGAGAAATTGTTTTGGGGTTATATTTAATCATAATGAAATATACAACATATATTAAATTGGTTGATTTTGGATGAAATTTCGTAGTGGGTCCTTAGGGCAAATTTTAGAGTATGAAAACTTGAGTTTTTGAGAGGTTTAGTGTTGGAATTGAAGGGCTGATGGTCTACCTATGTTAGGAGGGTGATTTGGGATGTTTTGGAAGTCATTTGGGTGCTTAGAAATGGGTATTTCAGCCAATGGTTGTTGGAGTCCGAAAATTGGGTTTTTGAGATGTTATGAGGTTTGGGAATTTGAGGAAATTGGGTTGTGATTTGCAAAGTAGATTGATGGTTGAATTAGCATTGAATTGGGAAGTAACATAGGTGTTTTGTTTGACTAGAAGCAAGAGGAAACGTGGAAGAGGCTTTGGGACCGAATCCGGGAAGTTGAAGGTGATTGCTTGCTTGGTCGTTGAGCTTGGAAGCTTAGGTGAGTGGTTACTTGTTTTAAAGGTTTTAAAATAGTTGGTTTGAGTATTTGGACTAGGTTGGGCTTGGTAGACCCACCTAGAGTTAGGATTAGGGTGGTAGCCTAATCCTAAGCTTGATCTAGAGCCTTTGGATGAACTCTTTTATGTGGTTGTGTATGTCTCATATGATATGTGATATGAATGGTTATGTATATTGTATTATACATGTGGGTTGAGATATGAATTGTGATGATTGAGACATGCATGATGATGGTTGTTGGTGAGTACGTGCTAAGCACGGAATTGGTTGAAATGAGTAATGTGAAATGAGTAAATGTTGGCACTAGTATACTTGAATACAAATGATCGATCATTAGGATGTTAGTGTGTACACATGAGTCAAAAGTCGCGCGTGGCCTTGGTGGCGTTGAGTCACCAAGGAGGAGTACGGGTTCGCCCGGAAATTGTATTTAAATATAGTCGGTGATGAGTGGAATCCCATCGACGGGGCGTGAGGATGAGTGGAATCCCCTCCGCGAGGCTGGTGATGAGTGTAATCCCACCGTGAGGTAATGTGGTTGTTGGATGTGAGTTCCAACGTGTCTATCCGTGTATTCGGGTCATAGCTAGGTGCCAATATTGGTTGATAAATGTATCAATGTGTTGATACTAATGATCTTAAATTTGGATGTATGATGTGACTACTTGTGTTGAGGATTTAGAGCTTGTTGACCATGACATTTACTTGTATATTGCTCATGCATCTTATCTTATGGCTCTTGTGGATCCATGGTTTATATGTGATTTGCCTTGGCTAGAGCGTGCTCGGACCCTGCAATGTTGAGGTTTGTTTTTAGAGCTTACCCTCACTAAGCATCATTGCTTACGCTCTCTTTGTTCAACATTCCAGATCCTTAGTTCGTGGGTTGCTCGGGCAAGTGGAGGGCCTCCAAGTGTGGTTTTTGGCTTGAGTTCATCAAGTATGGATTTTTAATGTTAGACATGTAATAGTTTGAGCAATGGGACATGTATGGTTTGTTGGATAGTTGTTGGTTGCTAGGAGCATGTTTAGACTCCATGTTATGTTGCTTTTGTATGGCGTGTGATGCTATGTTTGAGTTGTAATCCATTCCTATTGCTTATCTTGAATGTTGGTTAAGTGTCTTGAAGTTTGCCTTATGTTGAATGTTGAAGTATGAGTTTTGGATGTTTAAGTGTCATCTTGATTCTATTGCATGCTCCTTTGATGTATGTACATGTTGGATGCTTGTATGGCTGTGAAGTAGTATGTAAATGATGTATGAATGCTTGTTGGGGTCTAGGAGAGTCCTAAATTGCATTTAGAATCG
This sequence comes from Hibiscus tridactylites, assembly GCA_958450335.1. Lineage (NCBI taxonomy): Eukaryota > Viridiplantae > Streptophyta > Magnoliopsida > Malvales > Malvaceae > Hibiscus > Hibiscus tridactylites. The sequence continues at coordinate 55,783,692 of OY288268.1, read as the reverse complement.
AGTCTTGATCGTTTTTGCTGAGTTTGGAGGTTTTTGCTGTGCAGGGGTATCGATACGGTTGGTATGGTATCGATACCACCTTCTTGTTCAAGCCTCGTGTATCGATACACTTGAGAAGTGTATCGATACTATTTTTGCAACTGGAGCTACTGTCTAGTTCCGTATCGGTACGGGCCTTCATGCGTATCGATACGGCCTCCTTAACGTTGACTGTGGGAAGTCAACAATTGGGGAGGGTATCGATACACTCCTAGGTGTATCGATACGGTCTCCACAAGTTGACTTGGACCAGTTGACTTGGTCAAGGGGTATCGATACACCCCTTAGGTGTATCGATACACCTGCAGTTAAGTTTTAAAATTGGGCTGAATTATGATTGTTTGAGATCGTTCGATTGTTTTGTTCAAGTTGTTCCGCTGTATGATCACTTAGGGTTTAATATCCATCTAGACAAGATTTTTAAAATGAAAAAAATAGGGTTGCTAACCGAGGGGGAATTCTTTAGGGAGTTTTCGCTCGGTTTTCCCCGTGTGGCCCACTCGGACCGGTCATTCAGCCAGACCGGGACGAGGGGGTTACACTTGTTGGTATCAGAGCCTAAGGTTTCCGAGACCTTGGACAGGTAAGTGAGGTAAGCTTAAGTTTTTGAATTAAATTGCACGGTGTTTGCTTGTTTTGCAAGAATGATTGCTTGTGTGACAAGTTTGTTGACTGTTTTATTTTAAAGCATGTGTGTGTGGGTCCCATTGCTACTATTACATTGGAAAAATGATTTTAAGTGAGGGAACGTACTTGAACCACTTGGAAGCCTTGCCTTGCTAACCTAGCTTGTATGTTTCGTTGTTGTGGTTGTAGTTAATATCTGTGAGAGCGATGTCTAGACCGAGAGGTAGACCGAGGTTGGTTCGTTAGGAACCACGAGTTGCGGCTCCTGTTGAGCCGGCAGTTGGTACGGAGGCTCACCTTGAGGGGCCGGTGGCCGCGGGAGTTGGCGCTCCTCCACCACCTCCACCACCACCACCTCCTCCACCTGGAGTTGGGGGCGAGGATGGAGTCAGAGGAAATGGACCACAAGTTGGCCAAGGTGGCCAAGGTCCAGCTGGAATTGACATGACTCCGCTTGTGCAAGCAATAGCGGGAGCATTCCAGGCCGCAGTTGCGGGAGCTCAGGCTGCAGCTCAGCCTAGGTGTGATGATGCTAGTCTACCTTTGGAGAGACTCCGTAGCTTGGGGGCCGAGGAGTTTAGGGGATCTACTCCGGAGAGGTCGGAGTTATGGTTGGAGAAGACAGTTCGTATTTTGGCTTAGATGGGTTGTGCGGGCGCACGTAGATTGGGTTGTGTGATCTCATTGCTTCAGGGTGATGCCTACACCTGGTGGGTCACCATCACTACCGGGGTTCCAGAGACAGAGATTGATTGGGAGTTCTTTGAGTCTGCCTTCCGGAAGAGATACTTGGGACCGAGGTACCTAGATGAGAAGAAGAGAGAGTTCATGGCTCTCACCCAAGGAGATGCTTCTGTGACTGATTATGAGATTCGTTTCGTTCGTCTGAGTCAGTATGCCCCGGAGTTAGTACCTACTGAGAGGGCTCGATGTGATCGTTTCAGATACGGGCTCCATGAGGAAGTTAAGAGGTATACCTTAGCTTCTGATTATTCTGACTTTGATGTCTTGGTTGCTAGAGCCAAGGACATTGAGCATAGCTTGGGGCTGGCCAAGCGTTCTGGGGGATCTAATTCTGGTAAGAGGCACAACAACTATGATGGTAGAGATGCCAAGAGGCACAAAGGTGGCGGACATCAGTTTGACCATAGACGTGGCGGTGGCCACCATGGTAGGGGCCATCAGGGCCATAGAGGAGGAGGGCGGTTGCCCGAGTGTACCCGTTGTGGGAGGCAGCATGCTGGTGAGTGTTGGGGTAATTTCCATGCCTGCTGGAACTGTGGTTCGAGGGACCACTTTAGGAGGGATTGTCCGCATCAGGCAGCTCAGGCACCGAACATTGCTCAGGCTCCTGCGAGAGCTAATGATTTTCAGAGAGGCCGTGGGCGCGGTCGTGGCTACTTCCAGCCTAGGGCTGATGCACCTAGGGTAGATGCTCAGAGGAACCTTGCTCATGTTGTGGCTGTGCAGCCAGAGGCGGGAGGACCAGCGAGAGTCTATGCTCAGAGAGAGGCCGGGAACGACACCGATGTGATAGCAGGTAATTTCGAGTTACAATCTATGTCTTTGCTTTCTTTGGTTGATTCGGGTTCTACGCATTCCTACATTTTGAGTGAGCATGCACAGAAGTTAGATATTCATGTTGAGATCTTAGATGTAGGTATGCATGTTACTAGTTCTTTTGGTGAGACAGTTGTGGTTAGACGTATGTATAGAAGGTGTCCACTGAAGATTCAGGGTCATATGTTTTCAGTTGATATGATGGAACTTCCTTTCTACGGTTTTGATATTATATTGGGTATGGAGTGGTTGGTGGAGCATCGGGCTAGTGTGGATTTTGAGACAAAGAGAATTTCCTTGAAGCTTTCTGATGACTACGAGGTAGTGGTAGTGGGCGAGAACATTAAGTTCTTGTCTAATGTGGTGTCAGCTTTAGAGGCTCATAGGTTGATGGACTCTAGATGTGGGGCCTATTTAGCTTATGTTATGAATCCGGATATGAGTGATGCCAGACCGAAAGATATCAGGACAGTGTGTGACTTTCCAGATGTGTTTCCTGAAGAGTTGCCGGGTTTGCCTCCTGACAGAGATGTTGAGTTTGTGATTGAGACAGTTTCAGGATCTAATCCAGTTTCGATAGCTCCGTATCGTATGGCTCCGAAAGAGTTGAAAGAATTGAAGAGTCAGTTGCAAGAATTGCTAGACCGTGGTTTCATTAGGCCTAGTAGTTCTCCGTGGGGTGCTCCAGTGTTGTTTGTGAAAAAGAAAGATGGTAGCATGCGCATGTGTATTGACTATAGGCAGTTGAATCAGTTGACTGTGAATAACAAGTATCCGTTGCCTCGTATAGATGATTTGTTTGATCAGTTGAGAGGTGCTTCAGTATTCTCGAAGATAGATTTGAGATCCGGGTACTATCAGTTGAAGGTGAAAGAGTGTGATGTTCCGAAGACAGCTTTTAGGACTAGATATGGTCACTATGAGTTTCTTGTGATGCCATTTGGGCTCACGAACGCACCAACAACATTCATGGACATGATGAACAGAATTTTCAGAGACTATCTAGACCGTTTTGTAGTTGTCTTCATTGATGATATACTTGTGTATTCGAAGACAGAAGAAGAGCATGATGAGCACTTGAGATCTGTTTTACAGAGATTGTTGAGCAATCAGTTGTATGCGAAGCTTAGTAAATGTGAGTTCTGGATTCGGGAGGTTGTATTTCTTGGCCATGTTGTTTCGGCCGAAGGTATCCGAGTTGATCCGTCGAAGATTGAGGCTATTGTTGAGTGGAAACAACCTAAGTCCGTGACCGAGATTAGGAGTTTCCTAGGATTAGCCGGTTACTATAGGAGGTTTGTTGATGGTTTCTCTAGAGTAGCTGCTCCTTTGACTAAGTTGTTGCAAAAAGGGGTCAGATTTGAATGGTCAGATGCAAGACAGAAGGCCTTTGAGAAATTGAAAGAAGCTTTGACAAATGCCCCAATGTTGGTGCAACCTGTTTCAGGTAAGGAGTTTGTGATTTACAGTGATGCTTCCTACGTAGGCCTAGGATGTGTTTTGATGCAAGATAGGAGAGTTGTTGCTTATGCTTCTAGACAGTTGAAGATTCATGAGAAGAACTACCCTACTCATGATATAGAGTTGGCCGTAGTTGTTTTTGCATTGAAGATTTGGCGCCATTACTTGTATGGTGAGAAGTGTATTGTCTACACCGATCACAAGAGCTTGAGGTACTTGATGACACAGAAAGAGTTGAACTTGAGACAGAGAAGGTGGCTAGAGTTGTTAAAAGATTATGATTTGACCATTGAGTACCATCCGGGTAAAGCAAACGTAGTAGCCGATGCTTTGAGTAGAAAAGTGGCCGTTGAGTTGAGAGCTATGTTTGCTAGATTGAGTGTGTCCGATGATGGTGGTTTGATCACCGAGTTGCAAGTGAAGCCTTCTTTGATTCAGTTGATTAGAGAGAAACAGCTGCAAGATGCAAGCTTAGTTCCTCATGTTCAAGACATAGCCGAAGGAAGACCGACTGAGTATAGTTTCAGTGGTGAGAGCTTGTTGTGCTTTAGGGATAGAATTGTTGTACTGGAACATGTTGAGTTGAGACGTCAGATTTTGAGTGAAGTACATTCGAGTCCCTTTTCTATGCATCCGGGTAGTACCAAAATGTACCGAGATTTGAAGGATGATTACTTCTGGGTTGGTTTGAAGAGAGATGTAGCCGAGTATGTGAGCCGTTGCATGGTTTGTTAGAGAGTGAAGGCAGAACATCAGGTTCCTTCAGGTTTGCTACAACCTTTGAAGATTCCGGAATGGAAATGGGAGAGGATCACCATGGATTTTGTATCGGGGTTGCCTTTGTCTCCTTCGAAGAAGAATTCAGTTTGGGTGATTGTTGATAGGTTCACTAAGTGTGCTCACTTCTTAGCAGTGAATACTACGGATTCTTTAGACAAGTTGGCAAACTTGTACATCCGTGAGATTGTGAGACTTCATAGAGTTCCGAAGTCCATTGTTTCAGATAGGGATCCTACATTTACTTCGAGGTTCTGGGGTTGCTTACATAGTGCTTTGGGTAGCCGTTTGCACTTCAGCACATCTTATCATCCGCAGTCCGATGGGCAGTCAGAGCGAGTGATACAGATTCTAGAGGATATGCTTCGTTGTTGTGTGATTGATTTTCAGGATTCTTGGGAGAAGCACCTACCGTTGGTTGAGTTTGCTTACAACAACAATTTTCAGTCTAGTATTCAGATGGCACCTTATGAGGCTTTGTATGGTAGACGATGTAGGACTCCGATTTGTTGGGCTGAGACAGGTCAGAGGTTGTTACCTATGCCAGACTTGCTTAAAGGAACCACAGAAAAAGTGAAGTTGATTTGTGACCGTTTGAAAGCCGCTTCCGATCGTCAGAAATCTTATGCAGATTTGAAGAGGAAAGAGATTGAGTACTTAGTGGGTGAGAAAGTGTTTCTGAAAGTATCTCCGTGGAAGAAGGTAATGAGATTTGGCCGAAAGGGCAAGCTGAGTCCGAGGTTCATTGGTCCGTATGAGATAGTTGAGCGGATTGGGCCTGTAGCTTATCGTTTAAGGTTACCTTCTGAGTTAGAGAAGATCCATGATGTCTTTCATGTGTCCATGCTTAGGAGGTATAGATCGGATCCTTCTCATGTGATGCCCGTTGAGGAGATAGAGTTAAATCCGGATTTGTCCTATAATGAAGAACCCGTTGAGATACTTGCTTCTAATAGCAAGGTGTTGCGTGGCAAGACCATAGAGTTGGTCAAGGTATTGTGGAGGCATAGGGGTGTGGAAGAGGCCACGTGGGAGAGGAAGGCAGATATGGTTGAGCAGTTTCCGTATTTGTTTCCACCAGGTAATTTCGGGGACGAAATTCCTTAAGTGGGGGAGAGTTGTAACACCCGTGTCTTAGGCCTAGGAGTTAACCAGGTTTTAGTTCGAGTTAAATAAAAATTTAATTAAGACAATTCAACTACAAATAATGACCTTTTTGAACCTTAATAAAGAGGGAGGGACCTATATCGTGATTTTACCCAAAACTTTTAAAAGCAAGACCACTTTATTGTAAAGTGTCTTCTCTTTCCCCATTTCTTCTTAATTTGACGTGAAACTCCCCCTCCCCATGTTCAAACTCTCCCAACTACACTAGTTACTATTTCATTCATCCTCTTCTTCAATCCAAGGTCTTTTTCAAAGGTAATTACGTTTTCTCAATCTCCTCTTTATCCCCTATCCGACCTTTGTCTTAGATTTCAAAAATATGGGGTTTTGGGAATTAGGGTTCATATTGAAATTTGGGTTTTTAATGGGGTTTTTCAAATTGTTTTGAGAAATTGTTTTGGGGTTATGTTTAATCATAATGAAATATACAACATATATTAAATTGGTTGATTTTGGATGAAATTTCGTAGTGGGTCCTTAGGGCAAATTTTAGAGTATGAAAACTTGAGTTTTTGAGAGGTTTAGTGTTGGAATTGAAGGGCTGATGGTCTACCTATGTTAGGAGGGTGATTTGGGATGTTTTGGAAGTCATTTGGGTGCTTAGAAATGGGTATTTCAGCCAATGGTTGTTGGAGTCCGAAAATTGGGTTTTTGAGATGTTATGAGGTTTGGGAATTTGAGGAAATTGGGTTGTGATTTGCAAAGTAGATTGATGGTTGAATTAGCATTGAATTGGGAAGTAACATAGGTGTTTTGTTTGACTAGAAGCAAGAGGAAACGTGAAAGAGGCTTTGGGACCGAATCCGAGAAGTTGAAGGTGATTGCTTGCTTGGTCGTTGAGCTTGGAAGCTTAGGTGAGTGGTTACTTGTTTTAAAGGTTTTAAAATAGTTGGTTCGAGTATTTGGACTAGGTTGGGCTTGGTAGACCCACCTAGAGTTAGGATTAGGGTGGTAGCCTAATCCTAAGCTTGATCTAGAGCCTTTGGATGAACTCTTTTATGTGGTTGTGTATGTCTCATATGATATGTGATATGAATGGTTATGTATATTGTATTATACATGTGGGTTGAGATATGAATTGTGATGATTGAGACATGCATGATGATGGTTGTTGGTGAGGACGTGCTAAGCACGGAATTGGTTGAAATGAGTAATGTGAAATGAGTAAATGTTGGCACTAGTATACTTGAATACAAATGATCGATCATTAGGATGTTAGTGTGTACACATGAGTCAAAAGTCGCGCGTGGCCTTGGTGGCGTTGAGTCACCAAGGAGGAGTACGGGTTCGCCCGGAAATTGTATTTAAATATAGTCGGTGATGAGTGGAATCCCATCGACGGGGCGTGAGGATGAGTGGAATCCCCTCCGCGAGGCCGGTGATGAGTGTAATCCCACCGTGAGGTAATGTGGTTGTTGGATGTGAGTTCTAACGTGTCTATCCGTGTATTCGGGTCATAGCTAGGTGCCAATATTGGTTGATAAATGTATCAATGTGTTGATACTAATGATCTTAAATTTGGATGTATGATGTGACTACTTGTGTTGAGGATTTAGAGCTTGTTGACCATGACATTTACTTGTATATTGCTCATGCATCTTATCTTATGGCTCTTGTGGATCCATGGTTTATATGTGATTTGCCTTGGCTAGAGCGTGCTCGGACCCTGCAATGTTGAGGTTTGTTTTTAGAGCTTACCCTCACTAAGCATCATTGCTTACGCTCTCTTTGTTCAACATTGCAGATCCTTAGTTCGTGGGTTGCTCGGGCAAGTGGAGGGCCTCCAAGTGTGGTTTTTGGCTTGAGTTCATCAAGTATGGATTTTTAATGTTAGACATGTAATAGTTTGAGCAATGGGACATGTATGGTTTTTTGGATAGTTGTTGGTTACTAGGAGCATGTTTAGACTCCATGTTATGTTGCTTTTGTATGGCGTGTGATGCTATGTTTGAGTTGTAATCCATTCCTAAATTGCTTATCTTGAATGTTGGTTAAGTGTCTTGAAGTTTGCCTTATGTTGAATGTTGAAGTATGAGTTTTGGATGTTTAAGTGTCATCTTGATTCTATTGCATGCTCCTTTGATGTATGTACATGTTGGATGCTTGTATGGCTGTGAAGTAGTATGTAAATGATGTATGAATGCTTGTTGGGGTCTAGGAGAGTCCTAAATTGCATTTAGAATCGAGTCTTGATCGTTTTTGCTGAGTTTGGAGGTTTTTGCTGTGCAGGGGTATCGATACGGTTGGTATGGTATCGATACCACCTTCTTGTTCAAGCCTCGTGTATCGATACACTTGAGAAGTGTATCGATACTATTTTTGCAACTGGAGCTACTGTCTAGTTCCGTATCGGTACGGGCCTTCATGCGTATCGATACGGCCTCCTTAACGTTGACTGTGGGAAGTCAACAATTGGGGAGGGTATCGATACACTCCTAGGTGTATCGATACGGTCTCCACAAGTTGACTTGGACCAGTTGACTTGGTCAAGGGGTATCGATACACCCCTTAGGTGTATCGATACACTTGCAGTTAAGTTTTAAAATTGGGCTGAATTATGATTGTTTGAGATCGTTCGATTGTTTCATTCAAGTTGTTCCGCTGTATGATCACTTAGGGTTTAATATCCATCTAGATAAGATTTTTAAAATGAAAAAAATAGGGTTGCTAACCGAGGGGGAATTCCTTAGGGAGTTTTCGCTCGGTTTTCCCCGTGTGGCCCACTCGGACCGGTCATTCAGCCAGACCGGGACGAGGGGGTTACACGAGACATCTTCAAGGACTTCCCTCCATTGAAAAGGAAGAAACTGAACGAGACTGTCGAAGGACCCTGCCATGGCAGAGCTGACAGCAGCAGCAGCAGTAGTAGCGATGTTGACCTCCAGGTCCTGGACCAGCCCCCACACATCTCACCGACCAGAGTCCAGCCACCTCGAGTGGCAAAGAAGAAGATGGCCTCCGCGTCCCCCAGCAACCTGGCAGCCCCAACCGTCAAGGTCGCTGCCCGTCGGCAGCTCCAAGTCAACAGCAACAACGACGACAACTCCTCCACTTAAGTGCTTTTACTTATATATTTGCTGTCTTTGCTGTTATTTTATCTATTTGTGATGTAGTTTTTATGTTTTTCATTTTTATTATTGTCATGCATTGAGGGCAATGCAACCGTCGAGTTTGGGGTGGGCATCCCTCCATTAATGAACTTGTTAAGTTGTGTCTTTAATTTATGTCTCATTTTAAGTTTATTTTTGTGTCAAAAAATAAAATAAAAACAAAAACTTGGCTTAAGTCTTTGAACTTAACTTACCTGCCGCGACATACTCTGTCGTGATAGTGCCATTAGGATGTTTTTAGGAACTATTTAGAGCCTTGCTATAGTTCTGATCTTTAGAACACTCTTTGTGACTCTTATGTTGTCTAGATTTCTTTAGTGCACTGGAATAGGAATGTTTACCCACTTGAGCTGCCCTAGAGGTGCCTTTCACTGGCTCTAGGAAAGGAATAAAAGAAAGAAACAATTTAGACTCACTTACCCATAAAACTGCCTTACAATGATTTTAGGGAGATTTCTCTTTGAGCTTAAGTTAGAAAAAACTAAAGGAGCCTAAGAATTGCCTCCATAAAAGATGAAGTCCAAGGTCAGAAAAAACTAAAGGAGACTAAGAATTGCCTCCAGAAAAAAATGAAGTTGAGTCAAGAGTCAGAAAAACTAAAGGAGCCTAAGAATTTCCTCAGAAAAAAATGAATTGGCATAAAACTCAAGTTTGTAGGCATAACTATTCTAGTAAACTAAAGGAGTCTAGGCACATATTTGTTCACAAAACCCGCACACACCGCACAAGAACTATAGCATTATTCCGGATAAATCCAGAAACACCCAACAAGGTACTGCTCTTGATAGTGAATGTGTGGTAGGTAATGAAAAGTTCACTGAATTAAGCCAAGCCAAAAAGTTTTTATTTTTAGTTAGGTAGTATTTACTTGAGGACAAGTAAGAACTTGAGTTTGGGGGTGTGTTGAGTGTATAAAATTTCTATATTTTACCCCTCATTTACCCATATTTATGCTGCATTCAAGCATAACTCATTGCATTTAGGATAAATTTATGCATATATATCACAAGTAGATAAAATGGCACAGTTGCTATTGATATTGGTTACTTTTGCAGGTATCTGCCGCGAAAGACTCGGGATAGGACAAGAACAGAGGTGGATTGCAGAATAGGAGTCGAGAAGCAAACGCTGCCGTGGCTACTGCCGAGGCTGCCATGGCGACAGAATGGTGAGGTGGAAAAGTGAAGTGGAGCTCGAAAGATAGAGGATTTCAAGCCGGTGTGTCATGGACCACTCTTATATTTTTCCGAGCTCTGAAGCAGAATGAAGGCCAAGCCCAAAGTCCAAGGAAGAAACTCAAGGCAAGAAAAGAGGACGAATTAAAGGCATCTACTTAGAAGATTTAATCTTTAATAGAGTTATACTTTAGTTTAAACTTGTATTCTTACCATATTAGAAAACTTGGACCCAAGGCCTATATAAAGGCATGTAATTCGACCTAGGGAAGGATATCTGATTCCTAGCCGTCTTCCCCAAAACCCTTGCATTTTCCCTTCTCCATCATGTTCTAAACTCCCCCTAGGGCTAAGGGTTGATTCTGTAAAGTAGTTGCAAGAATTGTATTGTTTTAGGAATTTTCTGTCAAGCAATAAAAACTTCAAGTTTATTTATTCTGGTTTTTCATATCTTACAAGAGTATCAGAAGAGCATTGTGAGGTTATCCATTTGTTTGATATCGGGAGAGTCAAGCATACGAACGGAATAAATACACGTTTTCCAGTTTATGGTTAAACCATCTTTGCTTAGGGATAAGTACGAGGTTAAGTGGCTAAAGGAGAATTCAACAACATTGGTGTTCACCCTTCGATTCACGCCGGGAGGTATCATCCAAGAAGTGTTCATCAACAGAACTTGGGCCTAGGGATAGGACAAGTCATAGTAGAGATTCTTGCCAAGCTTGAAGTAAAGAGTTGTTGATCGCTGCTGTGACGACAACAGACCTCTACCGCGACAGGTGCTGCCGCGACAAGAACGACGACAGAAGACAAAAGTTTCTCTAACAGTGCAACACCTGCACTACTGAGCAAATCAATACCAACCTATTCTCTAAATCTGATTCCTTTATCTTTTACTTTAGTTGTTTATCAAGATTATTTCACCAATCCAATTAAACTATTTCTCTCTCTTGTGCAGCAGTTCAAGGATTGAGTTATTTCCAGTCTCTGTGAAGACGATATCTGATACTCCAAGTATCAGTTTACTACTTGCATCGTGTACACTTGCACTATTTGCGATAGGACTCTTTTACACGCAACACACATAACGTCTTTTTCTATTTTAGTCGTGTTTCGAAATAGGTAGGTACCATTTCGATACATGCAGTTGCAGAACTGCATTTATGGTGGGAAGATGAAGTCTCAACAGCTATATTTATGATTTTAACCACCCAAACGACTAGAAATCAATGAGAAGGTATAAAAGGGAGCATTTTAAGCACCGACAACAACTATTGATCATCCAAGCAACATCCAAGCAATAAATCCAAACCCTTGTGCTCAAATTTCATATTTTGTACCCATTTTGTAATCCTTTATTGTAAACCTTTCATTCTCAAATTGGGTGTGTGGTTGAGTGTATTTTGGGCATATTTGTCTATTAAGAGATACATTTTATTGCCTTGTAATTCTTTGTTCTTGTGAGGGTCTCAATATCAATCTTTGGGTAGAATGATTGATCTTTGTAAAAGGTTTCCTCCTAAGCCTAGAAAAGGGGAAGATTTTATAGTGAAATTGGTTGAAAATCCTTAGTGGTGACTAAGGTAGTGGATGTAGAACTTGTTCTAAGCTTGAACCACTATAAATCCTCTTGTGTTGATTTTTCAATTTTCCAATTTCATCCCACAACTTTTAAAATTCCAATTCACCCCCTCTAGGCATTTTCCATTTTTCCGATCCACTCAACATACCCAATTTAAGGTGACTCTCTTTAACTCTCTAACTCACCGTGCCCCATCTTTCCCTCTTTTCTGATCTCAATCAAGCATTAGAAGTGTGGCAATCCTTGAAGAAAGATTAACCCTGATAGGCGGGGTGTAATCTGAAGACCAATTCATCTAACTAAGACATTCATGTATGATCAAGATGGTTTTTCAAGGCTTGTAATGTAGGTCATGGCTTATGGTTATGAAATAAAGGGTATGTAGGCCCAAATAAGTGTTTAAGGGTGATGAAACCAAGAATCATTTCTTCCAACTGAAAATCTCCATTATGTACTATTTGATCTGGATATGCTCAGATGAAATACTATTTTTTCTTTTATTTTTTTGGATTGCTTTAGACTTCCCGTTTTTGGGTTTTCACCATAGATTTCCTTTCTTTTCATCTAGTGTAGCTTCGGATCAACTTGCGTCTTCACACCGTATTGATGCATGCTTCCATTGAAAGGTGACCAATCTTTCAAGGCTCTTTTAAAAAAAGATTCATTTGGATAAGGAATTCTTATAGCCATTTTCTCTATTTATCTTGCTCTCTCTTTTCTCTCTCTCTTTTCTCTCTTACAAAACTACACTTTTCAATTTAGTGCTTTCACACTTGATTTTCTCAACTTTCATGTTGGTAACTTTCGACTTGATTTGGGTTAGCTCTCTGAGCACAAACTTTTCTTTCTCTATTTCCTTTTAATATTTCTATTGCTCGAACTGAATATTGCGTTCAATGCATTTATTCTCCTTTATTGCCCCCTAATTCATGAGGCATCATCTTCATAGCTTAATCAGAACCAAATGTCAATCATTTATCCACAAACTTTTATCTCTTTTGCCCCCGGTGTAGGGGTGATCCTTGGTTTGGGTTCAATTGGAAGAAAATTATCAGGCTCAAAAGGGGACAACAATAAATATTTTTCTTATTTTCGTACTTTGTAAAGGGAAATGAAGGAATGCCAAATTTCCTCCCATACATGGATATCAAAAAACAGTCTTCATATGGTAGATGTTTTAGGGTTTTCACTTCATTCAAGAACCTTGAACAACAATTCATAAGAAGAAAATTCACTTAATGGGATCTGCCCATTATTCTTGAACACTCATTGTTGTTCCTCCCTTGGCCTAAATAGCACAGAATGTGTTCACATTTGTAGTACCCTCACAACATTTGGTTTTTAAATTTTAAATTAAAGTCATTCTTGTAAAAGGTATATACATATATGTTTGGGAAAACAAAAGTAAGCTCGTAATAATAAAGAATAAATGAAATGTTTTTAAGAAATCAAAGAATATAAAATGCTTGCCAAATGAAATGCATGTGAAGGTCTCTTTTAATGAAATTAAAACTAGTAAACATAACATAAGCCCTTATAACAGACCAAGGCTATCTTTTGGGCAAATGATAGCAAAATGCACTAAAAGAAAATGCCAAATGCAAGGAAAAATAAACTTCTAAAACTAAAACCGGGGATCAACACCTCCAAAAGTCATGTTCACCAATCTTTCTTATCAAAGCTTTAGAATCTCGCTCTCAATCAGACTTTGAACCTTGTTCGTCAGAGCTCCACAATTCTCCGTGGTGTGGCCCGTACTCCTCGCATGGTAGTCACACATGGCATTAACATCATAACCATTGGGATAAGGAGGATTCTTTGGTTTAGACTTAACTAGAGCCAGAAGTTTTGCTTTAACAAGTATGGGGAGCAAGTTTGTGTACGTCATCGGAATCAGATGAAGAACCTTCATAGATTTTGAAAACAAGGGTGATTGACGATGGGAGCGGCCATGAAACTATTTGTATGGGTGAGAACTCTTCATACGACCCAGAGAATCATGCCCCTTCTGAGTGGTGGTGCTTGGTTCACCCAATTGCAATACCCCAAACTCTAACATATTCTGGACTAGCTTCTTAAATGCCACACAGTTTTCAATAGCATGTCCTTGAACATTGGAATGATACTCGCAATGAGCATTGGCATCATACCAAGAAGGGTAGGGTGGTTTAAATGGAACCACATGATAGGGCCGAGCTAAATCTGTCTGGTATAGCTGTGAATACAACTCCTTGTATGAAACTGGCAGCGGGGTGAATTTCTTATTTTTTTCTCACGGACCCCTTTGTTTCTTTCCTATTCAAACCTTGGGCATCCCCGGCTATAGCTTGAAATTGGGAGGCAGTGAGGTTCTTTGGGGCCTCCTCATTATCTTTTTGACTCCGAGATGGTTCACTATCCTTTGGAGATGATAAGATTTCTCAGAGAGAATCTTTGATCTTATCTAACACCAATTCAATGGGACATTCAGAAACATAGCCGACTACCTCATATTGGTTGAGGATGGCTTGGTTTTCTGCAGAAAAAATCTTTTCTACTATGAAGTCGCGATCCCAATTCTCACTCTCCTTTCACAGGAGTTAATAAGGGGCAGTCTGCCGAAACGGACTATCCTCGTTTGTTACGGATCTAGGAATGTTGTAGGCATGTTCCTACAATAAAAACAACAAGGAAACAACAAAAATTATATGACATATTTATGTTAAATATGGACTTAAAGATGAACAAAAATAAAAATAATAATAATATAGGGTAAGATGATAATTTTGGCGTTTTGGAAAGACATCAAAATGATGGTGAAGAAGGCTTCAAAAATGACCGATGTTGGAAACGCTAAACTCGAAAGAACTCGAACAATCTGTTGAACGAACCCGAATCGAATCTGTCTAACGTCAAATACGGAAAGCTCGAAAGAACCTGCACAATCTACTGAGCAAACCCGAATCGAATATGCTTCACGTCAGAGGACTTGGACCCACTAGATAGCGATCTAGGAACCCGAAGTATCAAGTGAATTTGACACAACAAACAACGTCTGAAATGCCAAAGAAAGTTCGGTGAAAAACTGAAATTGAGAGAATAATCTCACAAAAATTTTATTCATAAATGTCTTTTTTTAATAAAAAAAGTTACAAATATATAGGAAAAGGTGGTCGGCCATTGTTTGCGGCTGAATTTGAAAGTGTAATTTGAATTTAAATTACACAAATAACTCCTCCAATAGGCGCCACATTTGTTTCACATTTAACATGTGAGAAAAACAAATTGAATTTCAAATGAAATCCATTTGTTCTCATCCAATCTGCCCGCATCTTGTGAGATAAAAAGCATCTGCTGCACGTGCGCATATATGAAGGATGAACAAGGAATACTCGGCTTGCAAACATTTAATTCTTTGAATTTTAATTCCCATTTCCGGCTGCTTTGTTCACGTGCATGGATGAAAATCCAAGTTTCAGCTGCATGTGTTTTGCTTTGGAAATTTAAATTCCATGCACATGGTGAGGATAAAACAAAGGCTCGGCTGCATATGTAAATTTCATTTGGTCGAACTTGCATCGCACATGCAAGGTACTGGTCACGTACAATGCTGGTCATGTACAATGCATGCACACTCATCACACACGTACACTTGATCCTGATAAAACAAATATATAAAAATAATAAGTAGCCTTATAATAATCCAAAACGAAACCAATATAAAAACATTATAAATCATACTCAAACTTATTCAAAACACACCAAACATACTATATACATAGTTAAACACACTAATAAGTAGTATAAGTATAAGAAATGTTACACATCAGTATGTAACAAATGAAAAGTCAAACTTCCCTGAAAGTTTGAAGTAGCATTCGTTGGGTGGCATAATCGTGCTCACATCATCCCCCCTTCTTTAATGCGATTTGTCCCCAAATCGACCCTCATTACAAAAGGGAACAATTTCGACTTTCGCTTGGCAGGGAACTTCCTCAGCCGTCTTGCTCGGCGCACATGCCATCCTCTCGAATCAAGTTCTGTTACAAAGAACACAAATGGAAATGCCTTCCTTCTTGTAACTTTCCGAATAATGCACAACATAAAGTCAGACAATGATCGTTGCACATTCGTAATCCTGCAAACAGTGACATATAAAGGCAACTCCAAAGAACAACAAGAATCTCGACGATCATCCAAAATCACAACACAAGGTTGTTCACAATCCAATGTAAAACAAAAGAAATTAGCATATAAGAATGAAAAATCAACATCACAATGGAAAGGAACGTCAAACCGTGGTAAAGAAGGTTGCGGAAATTCTGAAAAGGACATAGATGCACTAGACATACCAACAGTAGAAACCTTGGGAACATCACATGGCATCACCTTATTAACCTGCAAGTTAGAAGAAGAAATAGAAGAAAACGTAGAATCAGATAAAACCTTTGAGTTCACTTCTTCTTTGTCACAATCATTCTTCTCTTTGCTGGCTTTCCAAGCTGCAGTACTCGCTTTCAAACGAACTCCGGCTTCATATACTTCACTTGGAGTCATAGGCGCCAAAGTTACCTTTTTCCCCTCATGAGTAAAAGAGTATCGATTGGTGTAACAATCGTGCAAAACTCTCTTATCATTCTGCCACGGTCTTCCTAACAACAAATGACAAGTATCCATGGAACAAACATCACAAGTTACCTCATCCTTGTATTTACCAATGAAAAATGGTATAACAACTTGTTCGGTAACTTTGATTTCAACACCATCATTCAACCATTGTAACTTGTACGGATTGGGATGTTTGGTCGTCTTCAGTCCTAACTTGTCAACCATGAGAGTACTAGCAACGTTAGCACAACTACCACTATCAATAATCACAATACATACCTTGCCATTCACGTTGCATCTCGTATGTAAGAGGTTGTTTCGTTGCGGTTCATCCTGTGATGGTTGATCATTCAGACTTCTTTTGTCAACAAGTGCTTCATCGGTAGCCAATGTCTGCACATTGTCATCATTTATCTCTTCATAGACAGAATGGGAACCACCCCCATCAAGTCTATCCATTTGAGAATGTATAGGCTTCAATGCATTAGAAATCACTCGTTGCATCATGCGCTCTAAGGCTTGCATCTGGAGATTCAGTGGTTGTTGTTCACCCGAATTATCTTCAGAACATGTCATGTTGAAAAACCAAAACAAAAACACACACACACAATATATATATATATATATATATATATATATATATATATATTAGTGAAATAAATAAAAAAATGGACCTCACTGCACACTCAACAAAAGTCTCACAGATCGCTCCAAGGAAAGATCGCTCAACAATTGCACTCAAACACTCGTGTTTCACTCGGGAGAATACTTGAATGGCTCTTTTTGTCTCCCCTTCTGTTCTCACACGCTCAATTGCCTTTTCCACTTGATCTCTCGTAATCAGTTCTTTAAGGAACTAACTCGATCTTTCGGACTTGTTAACTGTGTCAAACTTACAAGATAATATAATAGGTAAACAAACAAATGGTTAAAGGACAAATAGGGACTATTAGGTGAAATAAAAATAAAGAAGGCTGAAAAAAACAATAATAAGAAGGCTGGAAATTGGTGATGAAACAAAAGAAATAAAGGTTGATAAAAAAATGAAGGACGACGGTTAAGGAAACAAAGAAAAAAAAGGTGACACAAAAAGAAAGGAAATACGACTAAAAATTAAAGAAAAGATGAAAATGATAATGACACGAAAAAAAGGAACCAAAAGATGAAAAATGAAGAGTTTAGAGAACCTTACTGCGAAGACGTGCTTACAACCTTCCTATTACCGAACAAACAAGCATAGTTCACTTCGGTTGATTTCCGAGCACATCAAAGTTACATAACAAACTCGTACAAATTTCATCATTTACAATAGGAACACAACAATAATAATACATATATATAAACACTTTCGAATCTAAAATGTTTTTTTTTATATTCGAATCTGTTTTTTTATCTGAATCTCTTTTTTTGTTTGAATCTGTTTTTTTTTCGAACCTGTTTTTTTGTTCGAATCTGTTTTTTTAATCTGTTTTTTGTTCGAATCTGTTTTTGTTTTTTCTTCGAAATTCTGTTTTTTTATATTCGAATGCTGACTTTTTTATTTAATTCGAATGCATTTTTTTTCTTTTTTTTTGACTCAAATTTGCAGAAACTTACAACGAATCCAACAACCTAGGCTCTGATTACCACATAATAAGGGGCAGTCTGCCGAAACGGACTATCCTCGTTTGTTACGGATCTAGGAATGTTGTAGGCATGTTCCTGCAATAAAAACAACAAGGAAACAACAAAAATTATATGACATATTTATGTTAAATATGGACTTAAAGATGAACAAAAATAAAAATAATAATAATATAGGGTAAGATGATAATTTTGGCGTTTTGGAAAGACTTCAAAACGATGGTGAAGAAGGCTTCAAAAACGACCGATGTTGGAAACGCTAAACTCGAAAGAACTCGAACAATCTGCTGAACGAACCCGAATCGAATCTGTCTAACGTCAAAGACGGAAAGCTCGAAAGAACCTGAACAATCTACTGAGCAAACCCGAATCGAATATGCTTCACGTCAGAGGACTTGGACCCACTAGATAGCGATCTAGGAACCCGAAGTATCAAGTGAATTTGACACAACAAACAACGTCTGAAATGCCAAAGAAAGTTCGGTGAAAAACCGAAATTGAGAGAATAATCTCACAAAAATTTTATTCATAAAATGTATTTTTTAATAAAAAAAGTTAAAATTATATAGGAAAAGGTGGCCGGCCATTGTTTGTGGCTGAATTTGAAAGTGTAATTTGAATTTAAATTACACAAATAACTCCACCAATAGGCGCCACATTTGTTTCACATTTAACATGTGAGAAAAACAAATTGAATTTCAAATGAAATCCATTTGTTCTCATCTAATCTGCCCGCATCTTGTGAGATAAAAAGCATCTGCTGCACGTGCGCATATATGAAAGATGAACAAGGAATACTCGGCTTGCAAACATTTAATTCTTTGAATTTTAATTCCCATTTCCGGCTGCTTTGTTCACGTGCATGGATGAAAATCCAAGTTTCGGCTGCATGTGTTTTGCTTTGGAAATTTAAATTCCATGCACATGGTGAGGGTAAAACAAAGGCTCGGCTGCATATGTAAATTTCATTTGGTCGAACTTGCATCGCACATGCAAGGTACTGGTCACGTACAATGCTGGTCACGTACAATGCATGCACACTCATCACACACGTACACTTGATCCTGATAAAACAAATATATAAAAATAATAAGTAGCCTTATAATAATCCAAAACGAAACCAATATAAAAACATTATAAATCATACTCAAACTTATTCAAAACACACCAAACATACTATATACATAGTTAAACACACTAATAAGTAGTATAAGTATAAGAAATGTTACACATCAGTATGTAACAAATGAAAAGTCAAACTTCCCTGAAAGTTTGAAGTAGCATTCGTTGGGTGGCATAATCGTGCTCACATCAGGAGTCTTCCCTTACACCCTTTTCTTTGGTCATGGTGGCCATCATTCCCATCAATTTATTGACTTCCCACCTAGTTTCTTCTTGAAACTTCTTCACATATGTCATTGGCTCTCTTTGATTCTCGACCAAATGCTCATGGAGCTCCACGAGCTTAACCACCCTAGCTACTAGGTTATTTATATTTCTAGAGTTGAACTGGTTAAAACTCATTCCCTTCTCACTTCTACTTTCTGAGGTGAATGCAATCCCCGATTAGTGATACATATGATGTAGTGAATGTACAAAAATGCATTATTAGAACAAAAATAATACTACATTATGAAATAATGCTACTATGAAAGCATGAATGAATGCAAAGAGCGACACTGAGTTCGGCAAATATCATCGTTAAACGACTTTCATTAATGGGAACGTTGTCTCGTTATAATAATCAAAGAAAACCCAATACGCATGAGGTCCTAAGCTAGCATCTAGGTTGACGATCTGATCCTTTGTCCCTCTTTGGAATCATAGTCCACACAACCTAATGCTCGGCAACATCTTTCGCTAGGAACTATAACTTTCGGGCGACCTCTTGCATCTGAGTCATCAAATGTGCCCATTCTTACTCTTGCTTCCAAATAGTGTAAGCGGCGAATTGTAGTCGCTCCAATGTCAGCATTTGGCACGCTTGAATTGCTCTCCTAAAAGGGTCCCGCTGAACTCGACCATCGGGGTGTACTGAAGCTAAGGCCATATTTCTTTCCCACTTGAGATATGCTTTGTTGTTCCAAGTTGTAACTTGATTTTTGATCCAAGATGACAACGTGTCCGAGAATCTACCAAGCTTGCTGATAAGTGCCCAAAAGTCCTATATTTTTACCCCTTTTACATGGCAATTATCACTCGACCTACTCCCATTTGAGGTGCATTATGGCCCTTCATGCATTGATTTCATCATTTATGCTTTTGATCTTTATATTTTGGTTATTCTATGAAAAAGGTATTGTTTGATGCATGTTTGGTGCTTTTGCATATTTGCACGATGCCAGGGCAGGAGATGTCGTGACGGCACTGGAGGAAAAGGAAGAATAAGGTAGAACCAGCTAGCAGCAGACCCTAATCAAGCCAAGCCGCAATTGATAGCTTATACTGAGGGAAGCTGATCTATGACGAAGCCTTGCTGAGCAGAACCAGTCACAGACACATGCCGAGGCAGCTGTAAAGTGTCCAGAAGTTTTGTATTTCATTCACATTCCATCTCATATTATTGTTGTTTTTAAGTACATTTTAGGCATAATTAGGCCATGCATTGCATAAATACAATATTCTTTGTTTTTCCAAGCTTTTATTTAATATTTGTTATTTGGTAAAGTAAAGATGTTGTTTTAGTGTAGATTTAGTTTTCCAGGGCTAGAAGCTGACAGAAGGAGGACAGACCAAAGGAGAGGATGTTGAGGCAGCAAACGAGGGCAGCAAAGTGAGCTCAGTGCCACCCAGTGCTGCCTAGTGCCGCCCAGGGTAGCAAACTGAGGAGTTGGAGAATTGGAGTGCGATCGACAGAGTAGAAAATCTGAATTCTAACTGTGCCGATCACGTAATTTTCTGACGCCTGTAGCAGAATGCAGAGTTGCCCAAAGAGAAAGAATAAGCTTACTTGTGGAGCAAGACAACGGGAAAAGAAGTCTAAATTCAACTCAAGGAAGTCATAATTTAAAGTTGCATTTAATGCAAAATCTC
This sequence comes from Hibiscus tridactylites, assembly GCA_958450335.1. Lineage (NCBI taxonomy): Eukaryota > Viridiplantae > Streptophyta > Magnoliopsida > Malvales > Malvaceae > Hibiscus > Hibiscus tridactylites. The sequence continues at coordinate 55,762,951 of OY288268.1, read as the reverse complement.
TTTGAAGACTTCTACTCCAAGGAGGACTTAACCTAGACTATGGCCTATATATACTTCACATATTTTTGTATTTGGAAGGGGGATATCTTAGGTTTTCTTTAGGCATAGATTAGGTTTTATTTCCGCCAACATGTTCTAAACTTCTCTTGGGTTAAGGGTTATGTTGTAATTAGTTGTGAGAACGGTTGTTTTGATTTTTCAAGTTTTGTTTTTGTAATAAAATATTCCAAGTTTGCTTAATTATTGTTCTTCACTTCTTCAATTACTTCCAAAAGTCCAGTTGAAGAAATCCATTTGTCGGGCACGAGAGTATCAAACTCACGAAAGAATTAAGCACGGTCTCATCATGTCGAGGTGTTGACTAATTTGGCTTAGACATAAGTTAGAATTTTAGTGGCTAAAAGGAGCAACCAAACATCGCCTGCATGTGCTAGGTTTACGATGAGATTGCTAGGTATTGCCTATATCACATGGTGACAGAATCCTTGCCTAGACATAGGAAGGATCACTTCAAAATTGCTTTGCCAAACTTGGAGTATCTCCTAGATTTGTCGTCGGGACTTCCCTCTATCTCACCTATCGAGACAGCGAAAGTTGCAAGAGCATAGATTCGATGTGGCAGCAAAAGGGCCGCAGCCTCAATCCGCCATTACCTGCCGAGGTAGCAGATCGTGGCAGCGGAAAACAACTTGGCCTATCCAACGCAGTTTCACACTAGCAGCAACATAACCCTGCCCTCTCTATCAATCTGATTACTTCCTCTTTTATTTGTGTTTTCTTTTACTTTTCTTCTCAACAACTATCTTACTTGTGCAATTTACTTTTCTTATGCAGGAACGAAAATTTGAACCAAGTTGTCCAATCCCTGTGGGAGACGATATCTTATATACTATAACTTGACAAGAGTCTGCACTTGCACTCATAAATAGAGTACACCTAAAACGCTCTACAAGTTTTTTGCGCCGTTGCCGGGGATTGGTAACAGCGAAATTCATTTTTAATTTCTGCACCTTTATTTATTTGCATTTAATTTTTAGCTTTTATTATTTTTATTCTTAATCGGGAAAAAAACTATGTGAGGAAGTGCTTATTCAGGTGCCCCACGAGTTAAGGGCAACAATATTTGGGAAAGTTCTTGCGAATTTTGTGAAGGCAATCATGCGTCCGAAAGTTGCCCTCATCTTTTTGCAGCAGACATGTCGAGAAAAACCACTTGGGAGTGGATGTCTGAATGTGAATAGTAGATGCTGTCGCAGCAGCAACAGAGACATCAAATGTCGCCGCAGCAGCAACAGAGACAGCTGATGCCGCTACCACATCAATAAGATTTTTCATGGTATGATCAAAAATCTCAATTTTTTTTACCATAACAGATTTGCTGCAGAAAGCGACATGCTATGGGAATATAGCGATCCGCAAGAACAACCAAAATCTTTGGAGGACACGCTTCGAACCTTCCTTGTGCTCACGGATAAAGTGACAGCTACTATAGACACCAACATCGCTAAGATGGATGCACGGCTGAACAATTCAGTCCTCGTCAATGCCATAGATGAACCCGAATAATTAAGTCTAAGGGATATTGATGTCCCAGGACAAGAGGACGAAGAGCAATGCGAGGAAAGATCTCTGATGTGTGAGGAGAAATTAGAAACTCCAAACCAAGAGGATGCATAACACTGCCCGGGCAGCAAGATTGACAACTGTTCCGGCAGCTACCTAGAACCCAGCCCTGAGGACGAACTGACAGCACACGAGCAAAGCTATGCCTCAGCAGAGAGGCCCGCCACGACAGAAGCCTCCATAATGACGCCTGCCTCGGTAGACACCTCGGCATCTATGGATTATATATATCTAGAGGAGCCGATGCAGGCAGATTTACAATTGTCAAAATCTCTACTAATGGAGATTTTTGAGGAGCCTAAAGAGTTTTCCCTTGACCGACACTTCACTATGACAGAAGACTACCACAACAGCTGGTTGCCGCAGCAGCTTCCTCGGTAGCAAAAGAAAATTTCCCCTATGACGAACTTCGACAAGGAGGAGGTAAGTACATGGTTAGGGAGTAATATAATTTTTCCTAATCACATGTTCTTGCCTTCAGGAATAGGAACACGAAGGAAGATTCACATGGACTACAAGGGAACGAGGAAGGACTCCTCAACCATGAGAATAGTCACTCGATGAAGGGTGCAGGTAGACTATAAGAAGTATCGAAAACAAACCTCTTAAGCTCCAACCGATAAGGGAGTAGTTACTTTAGGAGATGCATCCCAATGCACTCCTAGAGTAACAAAATTTTTAAGTTTTTATTTTCCCACATCTTTATTATTTTATTTAGGCTTAATACAACTTTTTCCCCCTAAAGTATACCCGATTTCCCAACTTGCCCCCTAAACTTCATTTTGCCCACTTTTTCCCCTTAAACAATTCGCCGTTACCCATTTTGCCCCATTCTGTTACCCTTTTCCGTTAAAAAAATCGGCCAATAGCATCCTGCTACGTCATCAACAGGTTGACTAAGTTAATCTGTCTGGTTTTATTTAAAGGGTAAATTACATGTCAAGTCTGTCAGGTTTGTTTTTTGTTCAATTTAGTCACTAAAAAGTCTATTTTTACCTTAAATTGACCCCCATTTGTTTCTAATTTTTATAATTTAGTCAATTATTTGTTATTATTAATAATATTATTTTATTAAAATGTTAATATTTAATAAAATAAATAAAAACAAATATTTTAACACTAAATTAGTAATTTTTTAGATTCGAATTCCAATTAAATTGTAATTATTAATTCTAATTTCACTATATTTGAATTATAGTTTTTGAGTAAAATTTAAATTATATTCAAACCATGTTCGTATTATATTCGAATCATATTCAAATTATATTTGAATAATCTTCTAATTATATTCGAATTATTAATTCAAATTTTTCTATATTCGAAATATATTTTTTGAGCAAAATTCAAATTATATTAGAATTATATTTGAACCATGTCTATATTATATTCGAATCATATTAAAATTATTTTCGAAATATAATTTGAATATGATATTTCGAATGTAATTTGAATATGATTCTAATATAATATGAACATGATTCGAATATAATTATAATATAATTACATGTTTTCTCAACTATTATATTCAATCACATTCAAATTATATTCGAATCATGTTTAACAGGTAATTATATTCGTATCATGTTCGTATTATATTCAAATCATGCTCGTATTATATTCGAATCATATTTAGAATATAATTTGAATATGATTCGAATATAATATGAACATGATACGAATATAATTACCTGTTAAAAATGATACGAATATAATTACTTGTTAAACATGATTCGAATATAATTACATGTCAAACATGATTCGAATATAATTACCTGTTAAAAATGATACGAATATAATTACTTGTTAAACATGATTCGAATATAATTACATGTCAAACATGATTCGAATATAATTACCTGTTAAACATGATTCGAATATAATAGTTCAAAAAACATGTAATTATATTCGAATCATGTTCATATTATATTCGAATCATATTCAAATTACATTCGAAATATCGTATTCAAATTATATTTCGAAAATAATTTTAATATGATTCGAATATAATATGAACATAATACGAATATAATTACATGTTAAACATGATTCGAATATACTATGCACATGATGCAAATATAATAGTTGAAAAACATGTAATTATATTCGAATTATATTCGAATCATGTTCATATTATATTCGAATCATATTCGAATTACATTCGAAATATCATATTCAAATTATATTTCGAAAATAATTTGAATATGATTCGAATATAATATAGACATGGTTCAAATATAATTCTAATATAATTTGAATTTTGCTCAAAAAATATCTTTCGAATATAGCAAAATTCGAATTAATAATTCGAACAATTAGAAGATGATTCAAATATAATTTGAATATGATTCAAATATAATACGAACATGATTCGAATATAATTTAAATTTTACTCAAAAACTATAATTCAAATATAGTGAAATTAGAATTAATAATTAGATTTTAATTAGAATTCGAATCTAAAAAATACTAATTTAGTATTAAAATATTTGTTTTTATTTATTTATATTAAATGTTAACATTTTAATAAAATAATATTATTAACAATAACAAATAATGGACTAAATTATAAAAATTAGAAAAAAATAGGGGTCAATTTAAGGTAAAAATAAACTTTTTAGTGACTAAATTGAACAAAAAAACAAACCTGACAGACTTGACATGTAATTTACCCTTTAAATAAAACCAGACGGATTGAATTAGTCAATCCGTTGATGATGTGGCAGGATGTTATTGGTCGAAATTTTTTTTAACGGAAAAGGGTAACGGAATGGGGGGAAATGGGTAACGACGAATTGTTTAAGGGGAAAAAGTGGGCAAAATGAAGTTTAGGGGGCAAGTTGGGAAATCGAGTATACTTTAGGGGTAAAAAGTTGTATTAAGCCTTTTTATTTAGGAGTACATTTTATCTACTTAGGACCAGATTTTATTTGCGTTTTATTCCCGTCTCACAACTACTAACCCAGATTCAGACCCTAAGGAATCGAGCCGCCGAGCACAACAAGGGCAGCACTGCCGCAACCTGCAACTGGCGGAAGAGCAGATAACTCCTCCACATATTCTCCACCATCTGACAGCAACTAAGCCTGAGTTTTCCTTCCCTTTCTCATATTTATTTTTCAGTTTTAGTTTTATTTTGTGCATTGAGGGCAATGCCCATCCCGAGTTTGATGGGGGGTATAGTTCTCATATTTTTGTTTAGGCATCTTAGTTGCACATAGATTGCATTGTACTTACCTTCTTATCAATAAGAAAAGAAAAAAAAATGTTAGAACTTGTGCCTATGATAGGACAGCCGATTATTTTTTCGCACCAATTAAAAATTGAACTTAAATTGGGAAAAGCATGAATATCTTAGAATTTTCTATAATAGCAAAAAAAATTAACACTATTGTCACTTGCTGAGTTTGATAGAATATCTAATGAACACTGCCTGCTTTGTTCTTTGCAAAGTTCTAACAATTATTGCAGGTAGCCGCCGAGGAAGAAAATAGAAACAGAAAAATGCAGCACTGCCACGGCAGTAGAGGAAAACAAAGAAACATTGATGTTTAACCCTAGAGGTGCCCGAAATAGGCTCTAGGAAGAATCATGTATGATGACACTCTGTTGCTATCAAAATCCATGAATTTGAAAATTTTGAAGTGATGGACAAATTAGCATGAGTGAATGAAAGTCTTCACGGGATGACTCTACTCCATGGGTTCGGGGTTTTGTAGTTTGCTCCTACCTTAATTTCAGACCTAGAAGAGTAGTTGTGATGAGCTGAAGCCCTCATTGTCACGATTATTTAAATTGTGCTTAACTGTGTTGTCTCGTCAGCAACCTTATATATCATAACAACATCTTTGTTTATTTAGAATATTTTGCATATTCAGCCTGTACACAGTTCTGTACACACTGCACTGGCATTAGAGATTAATTCTGAGTTATTTTCTTACTATTTTCCCTTCACTAATCTAATATAGGTGCAACGGCCTTGAGGTGCGAAATCAAGTAAAAACAGGTTTCTCTTTATGGTTAATATAAGGGCAAGTATGTTTAGGTTGCATTGCTTGAGGATAAGCAATAGTTCGAGTTTGGGGTGTGTAAAGTGTCCAGAAGTTCTATATTTCATGCACATTCCATATCATATTATTGTTGTTTTTAAGTACATTTTAGGCATAATTAGGTCATGTATTGCATAAATATAGTATTCTTTGTTTTTCCATGCTTTTATTGAATATTTGTTATTTGGTGAAGTAAAGATGTTGTTTTAGTGTAGATTTAGTTTTCCAGGGCTAGAAGCTGATAGAAGGAGGATAGACCAGAGGAGAGGATGCTGAGGCAGCAGACGAGGGAATCAAAGTGAGCCCAGTGCCACCCAGTGCTGCCACGTGCCGCCTAGTGCTGCCCAATGCCGCCCAAGGCAGCAAACTGAGGAGTTGGAGAATTGGAGTGCGATCGACAGAGCAGAAAATCCTGATTCTAACGGTGCCCATCACACAATTTTCTGACGCCTGTAGCAGAATGTAGAGCTGCCCAAAGAGAAAGAATGAGCTTACTTGCAGAGCAAGGCAACGGGAAAAGAAGACCAAATTCAACTCAAATAAGTCAGAATTAAAGTTGCATTTAATGCAAAAGCTCTTTGAAGACTTCTACTCCAAGGAGGACTTAACCTAGACTATGGCTTATATATACTTCGAATATTTTTGTGTTTGGAAGTGGGGAGATATTAGTTTTTCTTTAGGCATAGCTTAGGTTTTCTTTCTGCCAACATGTTCTAAACTTCTCATGGGTTAAGGGTTATGTTGTAATTAGTTGTGAGAACGGTTGTTTAGGTTTTTCAAGTTTTGTTTTTGTAATAAAATATTCCAAGTTTGCTTAATTAATGTTCTTCACTTCTTCAATTAGTTTTAAAAGTCCAATTGAAGAAATCCATTTGTCGAGCACGAGAGTGTCAAACTCACGAAAGAATTAAGCACAGTCTCATCATGTCGAGGTGTTGAATTATTCGGCTTAGACATAAGTTAGAATTTCAGCGACTAAAAGGAGCAACCAAACGTCGAATGCCTGTGTTAGGTTTACGTTGAGATTGCTAGGTATTGCCTACATCATGTGGTGACAGAATCCTTATCTAGACATAGGAAGGATCACTTCAGAATTGCTTCGCCGAACTTGGAGTATTTGCCAAATTTGTCGCCGGGACTTCCCTCTATCTCACCTGCTGAGACAACGAAAGTTCCAAGAGCAGAGATCCGCTGTGGCAGTAAAAAGGCCGTAGCTTCAATCCGCCATTACCCGCCGAGGCAGCAGATCGTGGCAGCGCAAAACAACTTGGCCTATCCAACGCAGTTTCACACTAGCAGTAGTATAACCCTACCCTCTCTATCAATATGATTACTTCCTCTTTTATTTGTGTTTTCTTTTACTTTTCTTCTCAACAACTATCTTACTTGTGCAATTTACTTTTCTTGTGCAGGAACGACAATTCGAACCAAGTTGTTCAATCCCTATGGGAGACGATATCTTATATACTATAACTTGACAAGAGTTTGCACTTGCACTCATAAATAGAGTACACCTAAAACGCTCTACAACAGCAGAATGCAATGTCGCGGCCGTGTACTACTCAACCTGCCGGAGGGGAAAACTGGCAAAGTGGTAGCCGATTTGCAGAGCTTTAAATGCCAGATTTTTCTACACACTTTGCGTGACAGATGGAGCTCGAGAAGAGGATGAAAACATGGAAGAAAGGATAAAGTTGGACTTTTGGCCAAAAGTGAATAATTTATTAAATTAAAGAGATTCACCTCTTTAATAAAGTTAAGTCCAAGTCCAACTTAACTTCCTCTCCAAGAAGGATTTGTGCCTACACCTTCCCCTATATAAGGAGGTTTGCCGCCATCAAGAGGAGAATAATTGGAGAGAGGAGAGAGCTTAGGATTAGTTTGTGTTTTCTTTCCATTCATTATGTTCTAATTTCCTTAAGGTTAGGATTAGTTTGTTTAGTAATTGTGGGAAGACTATTGTACTTTGTTTATGTTCTTAATGCAATTAAGTTAAGTTTTACTTCTTCTTGGCTTTAATCGTTCTTGCATACTTGTCGAGAGAGAGTTTGTGAGATTATCCATTTATTCAAACCGAGAGAGTTAAATTCATGAAACAATTAAGCACTGTTTTCATCCCAAGTGGTGTTAACTAACTCGGCCTCGAGATAGGTTAAGAGTTTCAGCGTCAAAGAGAAGCGTGTGATTGGTTGGTGTTTGTCTTTGGTTTACGCCGAGAGGTATGGTTAAGGTTCAACCATCAACAATGTTTCGAGCTTAGAGATAAGGAGGAGCCATTCAAGGATGCTTTGTCGAGCCTTAACAGCATCTGCCCAAGAGCAAGAGATTGTCGCGGTAGAGATTCAACCTTTGCGGCCACGACAGGGACTTAGGTTACTGCCACGGCAGTATTGTGTTGTTGCATTCAAGAATAGAGACAAGTCAATAGAATTCCACACTAAGACAAATTCTAACCCGGACCATTCTCTCAACTTGATTTCTCTCTACTTTTATTTATGGCTTATTTTAGTGTTAGTATTTTTAGATTACTTAACAACCCAACTTATCTATGTTTCTACTTTATTTATTTTGCAGTGCAATGAAGTGAGATCAAAAGGCTAGCTCAATCCCTATGGAGACGATACTTAATATACTTATCATTATATTACTTGAGACGTGTACACTTGCACTATTGCGTGGCACTTTTACGCGAGCATCAAGTTTTTGGCGCCGTTGCCGATGATTGGCAACCTTTGTTTTTATTTTCTTGCACTCTTTATCTTATTTAGTTTATTTATTTTTTGTTTTAGTACTAATAAAACTTGGTTTTGTTTTGGTGCATGACCAGAGTGAACCTAGGCAGCCCATTGCGAGACTTAGATCCAGAAATCGAATGCACTTACCTACCTAAAGATTAGACGAGAGAATGAAGCCGCAATGCAGGAACCTGAGGGCTGAGGTCGAGGCAACAACCAAGGTGCCCTAGAAAATAATGTCATTGGGCAGCCACCTGCCGACGGGCTGCCACTTGTCGATGGGTAGCAAAATATCCCAACAGGTGATGGAGAAAATCTGCGAGTTCCATTTGCACCAGTACGACACCCAACTGTCCGAGACTACCTTGAAGAGGACCTGAACGGACTAAACCCTAGAGTTGTTACCCCAGAAACAGATGCCGCCCACTTTGAGCTGAAGCCCGTGATGTTCAACACGATCAAAACTATGGGGCAATTTGGCGGCTTAGCAACTAAAGATGTCAGACAACACCTCAAGTCCTTCCTCCAAATCTACAACTCATTTAAAATACATGGAGTACATGAGGATATTTTAAGATTGAAATTGTTCCCCTATTCACTGAGGGATAGGGCAAAAACCTGGCTCAATAGTATTCCAGCAGGATCAATTGGATCCTAGAGTGATTTATGTCGTGATTTGTTGAGAATTTAGGGGCTCGATTCGATCAACCGTTCTTGCTTGCAAAGTGTGGAGAAGTTGGATAATTGGGTGTTTTAGTGGGAGGTGAAAATTAGGCAATTTGACACAAGGATTTATAGTGGTTCAACCTTCTAACCAAGATCTACATCCACTACCTTAGCTCCCCACTAAGGATTTCCAAACAAATTCACTAAGAATTTCGTCCCCTTTTCTAGGCTAAGGAGGCAACCTTTACAACCCTCAAAGCTTTCTACCCAAAGCTTGAAGGAACACTCTCTTGTACAAAGAAAGACTTAGCAAACAAGAAATCCCTCTAATAGGTGTTTGTTTGCAATTCTAAGCACTCACCCAAAACCTAAACACTTGAGCAAATTTAACAATGTAAGCTCACAAGTGTTGTCTAAGCAAGAAATAAACAATTTAAGCTCTAGACAAATTTTGACATCATAATGTTGTAACAATTGAAGCATTAACAATTACAAGATGCTTGGAGGTCCCTTTTATACTCCCAATTGAGATTATAGCCGTTACTAGCCGTTGGGGATGATTTGGAGCCGTTGAGGAGTTTATTTCCCTTCATAAATGATGTTTTGCAGCCTTTCATATCGATACGCTTGGATCCGTATCGGTACGACCTTCATTAGAAACTAGCCGTTGGGCTCTTGCCAGCCTAGGCGTATCAATACGCTTGAGGGCGTATCGGTACGGGTTCACTTTTAAATGACCGTTGGGAAAATAGCCGTTGGGGTGGTTGAAAGGGGATCGGTATGCTTACCAGGCGTATCGAAACGATCCCGATCCGTATCAAAACGGCCAAGCCTGTTTCGATACGGGTTTTGGCAATGACCAAACTTGGGCAAAAAGGTATCGGTACGGGTACAACCGTATCGATACGGGTACTTTAAAAACACAAGTTTGGCTATTTAAAAGCATGAAAAGTCTTGCCAAAAACCTCTTAAAATACCTCAAACATAAATTCAAGTTGTTTGGACTTAAAAACAAGTTTTAAATTATTTTCAAATTAGTCCAAAACATTTTTCAATTATTATATCAAAACATTAGTTCTACAATCTCCCCCTTTTTGATATAATAAAACTCACTTGAAAAATTGTTTGGGATTCTCCCCCTTTAACTTTAAAAATGTGAATAAGAGATTAAAGATGTGAAATCAAATAAAGCTCCCCCTTATTCAATTGAAAATTCAATTTTTCAAACCATTTTCCCCCTTTTTGTTATATAAAAAATAATTTAAAACATTAAGTTTCAAAATAACAATAGAGGTAAAAGAATTTGACACACTTAAAATTTTGGTTTAAAATTGGCTCCCCCTTACTCAAAGCATCATAAGAATGTTAGTTCAACATATATGATTATCTAGTTGACAAACAAAAATTATCAAATAAAAAAAACAACTAGATTTACCACACTTGAACTCAAAGAAGGATGTGAAGCCTTCCTTCTTCAAGTGTTCTTCCTATGTGTGCATGGAGCTCCCCCTCAAAGTTTGACTTGTTGTTCACTCTCCATCACACCTAGCAAAAGACAATCAAGTAATTTTTGGTATCCAAATTGCTTTGGATCCATAGACATTAGTAGCACAAAATTTAGTCCCCTTAGGAATCCATTTTTCAATTTCATCCTTTTTAGTTGAAGTGGTTAGTCCTTTTGGGACCCAAACACTTCTAAAACATTTACCATTCATAAATCTAGGGGCACTAGATTGTCTTACATAAAAATTTAATTTTCCAAAACTATTTTTTCTTTTCAAGTTCATTGGAAATCAAATCTTTTTCTTTTTGAACTTTGAGAAGCAAATTTTGTAAATCAAAACATTTTTGTTCAAAATCTTTCAATTTTGCTTCAAGTTCAAGATTTGTTTTGGAAAGCAAATCATTTTCAATTTTTATTTTTGAAATCAACTTTTTGTTCTTGGAAAATGATGCCTTGAATTCCAAAAGCAAATCATCATAGGCATCTTGTAACTCATCAAATGTATACGAATTTGAAATAGATGAGTTAGAAGTTACCTCCCCCTCATTGAGGGCCATCAAGCATAGGTGGGCTACTTCATCATCGGTGGAGTCTTCATCACTCCATGTGGCCACATATGCTTGTTTTGAAGATGATCCCTTCTTTTTGGATTTGTGGGTTTCCTTCATCTTCTTCATCGATTCATGCTTGGATTTTTCCATTTTGCTCTTCATGAACCGGGCAAATTTGTTGAAGAGATAGGCCATCTCTTCATCTTCACTTTCCTCCTCACTTGAGTCTACATGATGGCATGTGGAGGATTTGAGAGCTACAGCACTAGCATTGATGCCTAGCTCCATGATCTTCTTCTTCCCCATCGCTCTAATCTCTTCTTTTTTCTTCTCCTCTTCTTTGTTTTTCCTCATTATTTGGTGAGTGAGAAGAGACCCCATGAGTTCATCAAGCTTCAAGGTTTTGAGATTCTTGGCTTCGATGATGGCGGTCCTCTTTGAGTCCCATGACTCGGGAAGGGAGTAGATGAGCTTTCGGACAAGCTTCTCTTCCGGGATGGCTTCTCCATAACCTTTAAGACCATTGGTGATAGTGGAGAACCTATCAAACATCTTCTCGATGTTCTCTTCTGGATCCATCTTGAAGTTCTCATACTCTAAGGTTAGGAGCCCAATCTTGGTCTCCTTGACTTCATCAGTTCCCTCGTATGTGACTTCAAGCTTGTCCCATACCTCCTTGGCACTCTCACAAGAAGACATCTTCTCATAGATGGTTGGGCCAAAAGCACAAAAGAGCATGTGCAAGGCTTTGCAATTAAGCTCCATCTTCTTGCGATCGTTGGCACTTCATTCCGCTTTGCTTCCTCGAGCTTATCAATCCTAGCCACTAGGTCATTCATGCTTCTAAAGCTGTACTGGCTAGAAACTATTCCCTTGTCCATTCTTCCCCCTCTATCTCTCTCAGGTGAGTGTTCTCCCCGATTAGCAATGGGCATGATGCAATGAATGCATTATGGATTTAAACAAAACTTTTTGTGCCCAATTAACAACGAATTTATAATTAACGATGTGAACAATTATGTTATGAAATGATGTATGAATAGATGATGCAATGAAATATGTGCACATATGTATGCGAATGAAAGGTGTTGGTCCTATAGGTGATTCCCCTTAGGTCAAGTTTCATTTGAACGTAAAAGAGGTCCCTTGTTACAAGATAGTCATATCAATTTCCTATAGATACGCCTTCACTTGCGAACAAAAGTTGTTGATCCGATAGACGGATCAACCCTTAAATTTTGCGGCTCAGGATGTTTGGAGTAGATCCAATCTTGCTTGACTCCCTTGGGATGGAGTAAGGTTGGGTATTCTTCAACGGTGGGCATTAGGTCTTCTATAAGTATAACCTGGAACTATGCGTTCACTCGGTAGACTGTCCCTTTAACCTTTATGATTCAACTCTGACCAATGTCGGACTAGTTAATTGACATCGTCCTTTTTAGCAACCTCTTGTCCATAATGATAACCCTTAAAATGGGTAAAACCACCTTGATTCAACACCTTTAAATCATGAAATGCATGCAAAAGAAATGGAAAAGAGCACAAGAAAAATGTGTTAGTGCCGGATAAACGCGGTTAATATGATAAGAGAAATAAATCAAGCTGATATGAACCCAGTAATGTGACCCGGGTCAGATAGATGTGCCCGATCGTGATTTTAGTAAGAAATATTCTTTGCTACGCTTTGAACTCTAAGATATCATAAAACATACATGTGAGATGAATAGCAATATAATAAAAAAATTAATGAAAAAGGAATTGGATAGGTAATTTGGATAGTATGGTGGCTAAGGATGAAGGATGATAATCGTGGAAAGGTGTAAATCAAAGAAGAAGTGATGGGAGATGCTAAAGGCGGCATGGATTTGTATGGTTGCAAGGATAGCGAATTGTGACCCGCTAGCTATAACGAGCTAGGAACCAACAATATACTTTGATGGAGTCGAGGTGGAGGAGTGTGGAACGTGACCCACAAGCTATAAGAGAGCTTGTAACCAACGCTATAGTAAAATGAAATGGATAGAAGACTACAAGCACAACTTGAAGCCGATAGAGTTCTCACAAGAACAAGATGAAAGCAATCTTTCAAAGGTTTATATTCTCCAAAAAAAGAGTCCTTACAAATGAACCTAAGGTGCCTATTTATAGTGTCGCTGGGCACCATATGAAAAGCCACACAAAAGAGAGATGAATGCTCATCTAAATGCTATTGAATACAAATAAATGAAATGTTTCTTTCTTATCCTTTTGATGGATGAATCTTGCTTTAAATTGAGATGAATTTATCCTTAAATTCGTCCAAAAGGAGTGGTGACTCTTGGGCTACTTCATTTTGCTAGCAAATAGATAAAAGGGAATGAATGTGGACATAGGATGAATGTAGACATCCCACACGTCCAAATAGCTTGTCTCTTTGAATTCCTTGCTGATTTTATCACTTAATTTGATGATTAAATGACATTAAACCAGCCTTCATTGCTTGCTCATTTGTGGAATATGATCAACCTTCAAAAGATGATAAATAAAGGCCTTGAATGCATAATTTGAATGCTGATTATTGCATGCCCCTTCTCTTGAACGTGAATGGCCTTCATTGGTTCATAATTTCAACCTTGAATAGGTGAATTATGAAGCTTAAACGCTTTGTTACTCTAAGAAGATGAACAGCCTTGAAAAGATGAAAAGAATTCAGCCTTGAATTGCCTTCAATTTCCTTGTTTGCATGAGTAAAGATGGTCATCAATGACTTGTTTCCAAGCTGAAGTTGAAAAGTCTCTTCTTTAATCCACAGGTCACATGAACCTAGACACACACAAAGGATTTATTAAAACTTAAAATAATAGATGCAAGAAACAATTAAAGAGTTAGTTAATTGAGTGAACTAGTTAAATGAATGAACTAGTTTAATTAAAGAACTAACTTTATTGAATTTAACTAAATACATGAACGAAGTAGTTTAACGAATGATTTAAGATACATAATTAAACTACTTCCCTAAATGAACTAAAACTATAAATGAAGTGCATGCTTTAATGACCAGCACACTTTATCAATGCAATGGAAGTTATGAAATACTTAAATTCTCATGCAAATGCATGCATGAGCAAGGTAAGGCATTCCTCCCTTATTATTTCTTCTTTCCCACGTTCATGGCTTGTTGTAAACAAGCTTTCCATGGCTGGTTGAAACTCTTTGGCTTGTGCACGTGTAATGGGGCCACTTGGGTACTTCTCAGGGTCCTTGTTCTTGATGGTCATATCAGTCCCTCCCTCTTTAAAGCGATTTGTCCCCAAATCGTCACCTACATCAAAAGGAGATAAATCAGCAACATTAAAGGTTGCACTAACATTAAACTCACCTGGGAGGTCTAGTTGATAAGCATTATCATTGATCCTCTTAACTACTTGAAATGGCCCATCTCCTCAAGGCATCAATTTAGATTTCCGTTGGGCTGGAAACCTTTCTTTTCTCATGTGCAACCACACCCAATCTCCCGGCTCAAAGACAACTCTCCTTCGACCCTTGTTTGCTTGCTGCTCATATTGCTTGGTTTTCTTTTCAATATTATCCCGCACTTGTTGATGAAGTTTCTTAACAAATTCAGCTTTGTTAAATCCATCTTTATTCACAATTTGATCAGCGGGTAATGGCAATAAGTCCATCGGAGTTAATGGATTGAACCCATACACAACTTCAAAAGGAGTGTGTCCCGAGGTGGTATGGACTGATCGGTTATATGCAAACTCCACATGTGGTAAGCACTATTTTCATGTCTTTAGATTCTTCTTAATAATGCTCCTAAGCAACGTGGAGAGTACTCGATTCACCACTTCAGTTTGGCCATCCGTTTGAGGGTGACAAGTGGTGGAAAATAGCAGCTTAGTTCCAATCTTACTCCATAGGGCTCTCCAGAAGTGGCTTAAGAACTTCACGTCTCGATCGGAAACGATAGTTCTTGGCACACCATGTAATCTCAAGACTTCCCTGAAAAACAAGTTAACAATATGTAAGGCATCATTAGTCTTGTTGCAAGGAATAAAATGAGCCATTTTGGAAAATCTATCCACTACTACAAAGATGGAGTCTTTGTTATTCTTTGTGCGTGGAAGCCCTAGCACAAAATCCATTGAAATGTCCATCCATGGTGCTTCTAGAATAGGTAGTGGCGTGTAGAGTCCATGTGGCATGGCTTTAGACTTAGCCTTCTTGCAAGTGATGCAACGTTCACATAACCTCTCTACATCTCGTCTCATCTTTGGCCAATATAAATGCTCTTGAAGTATGGCCAAAGTCTTTGCTATTCCAAAATGTCCCATTAAGCCTCCTCCATGGGATTCTTTGATAAGTAATTCACGTATGGAACCTTGTGGAATACAAAGTCTTCCTTCCTTGAATAGGAACTCATTGTCCCTATAATACTTTTCAAACGTTCCTTTCTCACAAGCTTTGTAAATTTTTCCAAAATCAGAATCATATTCGTATAAATCCTTAATGAAAACAAAACGCAGCAACTTAGATTCTAAGGTGTTTAGAAGAGCGTACCTCCGACACAATGCATCGGTAACTATATTCTCCTTACCTTTGATCACATAGGGAAAAGATTCAAGAAACTCCACCCATTTGGCATGTCGTTTGTTGAGTTTATGTTGCCCCCGAATGTGCTTCAATGCCTCATGATCGGTGTGAATAATGAACTCCTTAGGCCATAGATAGTGTTGCCATGTTTCCATTGCGTGAACAAGTGCATACATCTCCTTATCATATGTTGGATAATTCAACGTAGCTCCACTTAATTTCTCACTGAAATATGCTATAGGACGTCCACCTTGAGATAATACCGCTCCAATTCCCACACTTGATGCATACAATTCAATTTCAAACGTTTTGTTAAAATCAGGTAAGGTAAGCAAAGGGGCATGAATTAAACATTCTTTAATGTCATTAAAAGATTTCTCTTGGTCTCCCCCCAGAAAAAGTTAGCATTCTTCTTGATGACACTAGTTAAAGGGGCGGCAATGGTGTTGAAGTTTGGCACAAATCTCCGGTAAAAGCTTGCAAGTCCATGGAAACTCCTAACTTGGGAAACGCTTGTTGGTCGTGGCCATTCTTCAATGGCTTTAACCTTCTCTTTGTCAACCTCTAAGCCTTTAGAACTGACAACAAAACCAAGAAAGACAACTTTGTCAGTACAAAATGTACATTTGTCTAAATTAGCATATAACTTCTCATTTCTTAAAACCAACAAAACTGACCTCAAGTGTTGAACATGTTCTTCCATTGATTTACTATAGATTAAGATGTCATCAAAATAAAGCACACAAAATTTACCCAAAAACGGTATAAGAACATGGTTCATTAACCTCATGAAAGTACTTGGTGCATTAGTTAAGCCAAAAGGCATAACCAACCATTCATAGAGTCCTTGCTTTGTTTTAAATGTTGTTTTCCATTCATCACCTTCCCGCATCCTTATTTGGTGATAACCACTCTTAAGATCAATCTTAGAGAAAATGTTTGAACCACTAAGCTCATCTAACATGTCATCTAAACGGGGAATAGGGTGACGATACTTTACCGTAATTTTGTTTATCGCTCGACAATCTACACACATGCGCCAAGTTCCATCCTTCTTTGGCACAAGTAATACCAAAACGACACATGGGCTAAGGCTCTCCCTCACGTAGCCTTTGGCCATTAGTTCAGCCACTTGCCTTTTCAACTCTTTGGTTTCCTCGGGATTGCTTCGGTAAGCTGGATGGTTAGGAATGACATCATCGGGAATGAAATCTATTTGATGTTCAATGCTACGGATTGGTGGCAGCCCACTTGGTATCTCCTCCAGAAATAATTCGTCAAATTCCTGCAACAAAGACACAATAGAAGAAGGCAAAGTGTGATCAAGTTGGTTAGTGTTCAATAAACTTTCCTTGCACACAAGTACAAGTAATTCCTTTCCCGACGGCAAACGCTTTCTCAACTCTCTTTCTTTGGTAAAAACACTCATTTTCGCACCCTCACTTTGCTCACTCTCACTTGCTTTTACCTCCATTTTTTATTCTCTCTCTTTGGCTTTTTCAATACTTTCTCTCAAATGTATTTGGTCTTTGTGAATTTGTTTTGGTGAAAGAGGGGCTAAGGTAATCTTTCTTGCTCCATGGGTGAGTGTATACCGATTGGTATATCCATCATGTATGACTCGTTTATCGAATTGCCATGGCCTTCCAAGTAGTAAATGGCCAGCATGCATCGGAACAACATCGCAAAGAACTTCATCCTTATACTTTCCAATGGAGAAAGCAACAAGAACTTGCTTGGTAACCTTGAGTTCTCCTCCATCATTAAGCCACTGCAGCTTGTAGGGATGTGGATGCTTTGTGGTTGCTAATCCAAGTTTTTCTACCATAAGAGTACTAGCAACATTAGTACAACTACCTCTATCAATAATGACAAAGCATACCTTTCCATTAACATGGCAGCGGGTATGAAAGATATTCTCACGTTGCTCATTCCCTTCATTCGCTTGCACACTTAGGCTCCTTTTCACAATAAGGGCCTCTCCTTCTATTGCATACTCTATATCATCATCTCCATCTTCTTGTATGGCAGCAACTTCATCTTCCTCCTCTTGTTCCGATTCAACCTCTCCATCATCACGAAGAAGCATGGTGTTGCAATTTGGGCATTGGCTTGCAATATGCCCTCTTCCCAAGCACTTGAAGCATTGTATATCTCGAGAACGGTTTGGAACATTCGGAGCCTTACCTTTGCTAGTTTTAGCAATGGCCTTGGCACTCTTTGTTGGAACGCTTCGTTCTTTAGGCATAAAGGATGCCTTCTGTTTGTAGGTACCCTACCCCCATTTAGGAGAAGAGCCTCCATAGGCACGAGTTGTGCCCTTCCTTTTGAGTTGCCTCTTGACCTTCATGGCCATATGAACCATGTCTTCGATCTCCACATAATGTTGCAACTCAACAGTGGTTGCAATATTAGGATCAAGGCCAGATAGAAATCTGGCCATGGTGGCTTCTCGATCCTCATCAATGTTGGCTCGGATCATGGCTACTTTCATCTCTTTAAAGTAATCCTCAACACTACGGCCTTGGGTGAGATTTTGAAGCTTGTTGAACAACTCCCTATGATAGTGAGTTGGAACGAACCTCCTACGCATAACGGCCTTCATCTCATTCCAAGTATAAATTGGATGTTCGTCATTGCGTCTCCTGCTAGATGTCAACTGATCCCACCATATTAGTGCATAATATGTAAATTCAATGGCTGCAAGTTTTACATTCTTAAGCTCGAAGTAGTTGTGGCACTCAAAGATGTGCTCAACTTTTTTTTCATGCAAGATAAGCTTCAGGATCCGTTCTTTCTTGGAAAGAAGGAATGGTTATTTTGATGTTGCTAAGATTATCATCAACTCTTGGCCGAGCTCTTTGGTACCTAGGTTCTCGACGACTCAAACTTTGTTGGGAGGCTCGCTCGTCTATGAGTTCTTTGTCCACCTCTCCCTCATACTCTTCCTCGTGATCAGAATTATGTCTTCATTGAGATCTTTCCTCCAAATGATCTAATCGTTCTTGCATCGACCCCAACCTTTGTTGCAACAACCTGTCCATCTCTCTGATAACATCTTGAAGATTGGAGTTAGTTGCATCTACGTTAACATTATTACTTCCTCCAACAGAGTTTCTCACAAAAATTTGAGACATTATTAGTAACAAAAAAAATTAAAACCTCACAAACACAAAACCTCACCTATTCCACTCCAAGAAAATGCACTCACACTCGTGTTTCACTCGGGATGGCTTTTACCCTTGATGTGCACTCTTGCCTTTTTCCACTCTTGCTCTCAATCAAGTCCTTTTAAGAACTTCCTCAAGGCTTGCAAATGGCTTGTAGAATTCGGCTAAAAAAACAAAACTTGGTGAAAAGAATTTGCAAGGTAGGATAAGAAAAGTGGCAACAACAAAAAAAGGTAATTGTAAGAGTTGGAAAAGATGACAAAATAGTAGCAAAAGAAAAATGATGTAAGATTTTTTTAAAGAAGAATAGAGAATACAATGCCCCCTCCCTCTTTAACTTTCTCTAAAAAAAAATTCGATTTTTTTTTCAGAAGAGAGACAACGACTATCTTACTGAATCAACCTCGCTCTGATACCAATTGATATAAACCCGGTAATGTGACCCGATTCAGATAGATGTGCCCGATCGTGATTTTAGTAAGAAATATTCTTTGCTACGCTTTGAACTCTAAGATATCATAAAACATACATGTGAGATGAATAGCAATATAATAAAAAAATTAATGAAGAAAGGAATTGGATAGGTAAATTGGATAGTATGGTGGCTAAGGATGGAGGATGATAATCGTGGAAAGGTGTAAATCAAAGAAGGAGTGATGGGAGATGCTAAAGGCGGCGTGGATTTGTATAGTTGCAAGGATAGCGAATTGTGACCCGCTAGCTATAACGAGCTAGGAACCAACAATATACTTTGATGGAGTCGAGGTGGATGAGTGTGGAACGTGACCCACATGAACCTAAGGTGCCTATTTATAGTGTGGCTAGGCACCATATGAAAAGCCACACAAAAGAGAGATGAATGCTCATCTAAATGCTATTGAATACAAATAAATGAAATGTTTCTTTCTTATCCTTTTGATGGATGAATCTTGCTTTAAATTGAGATGAATTTATCCTTAAATTCGTCCAAAAGGAGTGGTGACTCTTGGGCTGCTTCATTTTGCTTGCAAATGGATAAAAGGGAATGAATGTGGACATAGGATGAATGTAGACATCCCACACGTCCAAATCAGCTTGTCTCTTTGAATTCCTTGTTGATTTTATCACTTAATTTGGTGATTAATTGACATTAAACCAGCCTTCATTGCTTGCTCATTTGTGGAATATGATCAACCTTCAAAAGATGATAAATAAAGGCCTTGAATGCATAATTTGAATGCTGATTATTGCATGCCCCTTCTCTTGAACGTGAATGGCCTTCATTGGTTCATAATTTCAACCTTGAATAGGTGAATTATGAAGCTTAAATGCTTTGTTACTCTATGAAGATGAACAGCCTTGAAAAGATGAAAAGAATTCAGCCTTGAATTGCCTTCAATTGCCTTTTTTGCATGAGTAAAGATGGTCATCAATGACTTGTTTCCAAGCTGAAGTTGAAAAGTCTCTTCTTTAATCCACGCGTCACATGAACCTAGACACACACAAAGGATTTATTCAAACTTAAAATAATAGATGCAAGAAACGATTAAAGAGTTAGTTAATTGAGTGAACTAGTTAAATGAATGAACTAGTTTAATTAAAGAACTAACTTTATTGAATTTAACTAAATGCACGAATGAAGTAGTTTAACAAATGATTTAAGATACATAATTAAAATACTTCCCTAACTGAACTAAAACTATAAATGAAGTGCATGTTTTAATGACCAACACACTTTATCAATGCAATGGAAGTTATGAAATACTTAAATTCTCATGCAAATGCATGCATGAGCAAGGTAAGGCATTCCTCCCTTATTATTTCTTCTTTCCCACGTTCATGGCTTGTTGTAAACAAGCTTTCCATGGATGATTGAAACTCCTTGGCTTGTGCACGTGTAATGGGGCCACTTGGGTACTTCTACGGGTCCTTGTTCTTGATGGTCATTGTAACACCCCCTTCTCGGCCTGGTAGAGAACCGGGTCGGAGAGCGCTACCGAAAAACATAACGGAGATCGGAGACATAAATCTTAGACTTTTAAATAATATTTTAGTGTCAATTATGTTAATTTTATTACTAACTCAAAAGTCATTATAGCTTTAAAACCTTATACAAAACATAGGTAACATATACACAATAGTAGGGCCACAAGACTAGTATAATTACTTTAACTACTTTGCCACCATACTAGGAGTTCATAAGGACAAAACACATTACTCTTTACTTGTAGTGACTTGCCGATCCTTTGAATGCTCCGATCTCGGACCGAATACTTTGTTAGCCTGAAATGTTATGCAAATGAACGCATTAGACTTACATAGTCTAAGTGAGGTAGCCAATAACAATGAATGAGCATGTTATGTAATGCTGCATACTTCAATGGCATATTTAAAGGCACATTTCACATAAGCAATCTATATACATATTATAAATGAAAGGCATGTTATCCAATCATAACAAAAGCAATATCAATAATCAATATTTTTCCTTGGACCGATTCAACAGTATTTGGATACGCGAATTCCACCATATCACCAACAATAATGGTCGTGTCATAATCCCTCATCCGCACCAATTGACCAACACACAACACATCCCTCCTCCGCACCAATGGCCGAAGCCCAATACCCGTACCAATGAGCTCATGAATTCTATGGCATGTCAATTGTATCCAATACTTCGAATCCAAGGTTCATTACTCAATAGTTCAACAACGATATTTCAATAGCAATATTTACACATCAATATCAATAACAATAATTCAATAGCGGTAGACATATATCAAAGATTCACTAGCAATATTTAATGCTCGATATGCAATACTTAATCAATCTTACCAAGTAAAGCTTTCAATATGATTTTTATGCAATGACCTTCAATAAAATGGTTAACAAATCAATAAACAATAATTCGAGATGGCACCTAGCCAACTCTCGAGACTCCGACTACACTCACATATCAGAACATAGAAACAAAGATCGGAATGACATCGTGTCACCCGAGACAAATACATCTACACTCACCTTGATATTAGGGTTCCCGTATAACATCACCTTTTTCCCTTGGTTGACGGTCGTCCTTTATCGATTTCTTGGACCCGACGTTGGCTGAGATTCGATATTACTATATCAAAAATATCGGACAATCAATCTAATACCGAACCACCTAATTATTGTTTCTTCACTGACTCCTTATTCTCGGTATGTCTCTAACTTCATTTCCTAATTTTCCTTATGCTTCGGTTCGTCTACTTCCCCTATTTATACTAAGAATGAGTCAGCCCTTCATTGTTTCTCCATGTTCCACGAATCATGGAATCGTGGCAAATTTTGGGGAAATAATTCCCTTTGCTTGTGCCACGTATAGTGGCAATTGCCACACTAATTTTGAAATGGCCGAGTGGCCTATTTGCGTGGCCCTCAATTTGAGCAATTACTTCAAAGTGAAGGAATTGTCACGGCTTCCCCCATTTTAATTCACTTACACGTGAATTGGTGGCATGACCACCTTCCTTTCACTTGCCACGTAGTGGCATAATTGCCACCCTTCAATCTCTTATGGCCGAATGGCCCTTGCCCTGTAATTGCCTTAGGAAATTTCTTCAAATCGAAGGAATTGCCACGTCAATTACTTCTTTCTTTTTAATAATAATAATAAACCATAAATTAACCCGAAAAAATATTTATTGGTTCAGATAAAATCGAATAAATTACTCAATCGATATAAAATATTCGGTCACCGGAACTTAATTCCGACTAGACCGGTTTTTGGGATGTGACAGTTATATCACAAGCATTAAACAAGCAACCCTATTTGTACTATCTAACACACCTAGGTTATCCGCATGGCTCTAAATGGGTGGGTATTCTAAGTTCACTACATGCAATTTTGGTTATATGAGGTACTCAAATTGTCCTTGATGTCCCCTACTAAGGGTAGCAAGGCCCCCAATCATCACCCATTATAGGCTCATCTCAACCGAGTTCAATTCGAGGGGACCCTTTAGCTATATCCGTACGGAGAAACGATATTCCCACGAAGATATAGGGTATTCGAGCCCCGAAGGTACTTACTAGGTTCATACGGAGAAACGATATTCCCACGAAAGCACTAGCGTTTTCCCCCCACTTAGACAAACGAGTTTATATGTCCAGTTTTAAATGTGTTTAAAATAAACTCACATTTATAAACAAATATCGATTGAATTGATCATTTTAATTCGCAACTTATGATATTAGTTAAGCGGTAAGGTTTTTTTTTGGCTTGACTCTCTTTTTTGTTTTTTTTAAAACAAAAATTTGATCCCCAGCGGAGTCGCCATGCTGTAGCAACGTTTTTATTGAAAACATCGAGTGGTATTGCTACCATTCCTCCGGTGTCACTTAGAAGAACCGTGTTTTAGTTTAAAACGAGTTTTAAAGGAAATCGATTAAAATTGGAGTCATCACCGGTCATTTTAAAAGGTAGACCGGACACCGAAAAGTAAAACTAGAGATTCAAACGGATTTGGGAGTCGGTTAAACGCGGGGAAGGGTGAGCACCCCCGTCGTGCCCAAAATTGGTACCAAGATCCTTTTCGTTTAATTAATATCATATTTTACAAATTAAAGTGACAAATTTAATCGAAGTTTGGTTATACAAGTGAGTGAATTTCAAAAGCCCTAATATTCGAAAATAAACGTCCGAACCACCACCACTACGACTGGTACTGACCTCGTTCATTTCCGAATAAAAGGACGTCGCATAACATTTTATGTTCCAAATGCAACTTAGCATGACATACGAGAATAAATAAATAAATAAAGCAAAATAACAATACGAATAAGTTGGCAAAGATGAATGAAATAAATAAAGCATAAAAAAGAAAGTATATAAACAATAGTATTTAAATGCATGAACAGGTATGGACATGAAGAGGGCATAGCATGTAAAAATGCATGGATGAAACAAGACAATTTTAAGTACTTAAATTTTTAATTTTGAGACTGGAATTTAGGCCAAAATGAGACAAAACCAGATTTTTGAAGGGTTAAAAAAATAAAACATAAAAGACAAAGAGTGCCCAAAGAGGTGAAATTAAATGAGTCTAC
Organism: Hibiscus tridactylites; assembly: GCA_958450335.1. Taxonomy (NCBI): domain Eukaryota; kingdom Viridiplantae; phylum Streptophyta; class Magnoliopsida; order Malvales; family Malvaceae; genus Hibiscus; species Hibiscus tridactylites. The sequence continues at coordinate 55,739,011 of OY288268.1, read as the reverse complement.
AAATTTCGGGTCAGAATCATGAAGTCTGTAAAAAAAAAGGTAAAAAAAATAGTTCGAAACCACAGAATAGCTTTAGGCGAGATAAACCAAAAAGATTTGAAGCCAATCCGACAAACACGGGACGAATTAAAAGAAAATGGAAAATATTAAGGACTACAGTCATGGTTTCGAAAAGCGGAAACCCTTTGGGGGTGATTTCAGAGGTGCAGAATGCCATAAGAGGAATAAACCCCTTTTTTTAATTATCGAAACGCTATAAAACCAATGAAATAATTTTCATTTTCCTCTTTTGGCTAAATCGGCCGAAACTGAGGAACGGGGAAAAGAAAAAAAATCGTTCAAACCCAAAAAAAACCTTTCCTTTCCCGACACCGTCGGCTTTAAACCGGCGCCGATAACCCAGAAACAAGGAAGAAAATCTTTTTATTGCTTCATAGAACAATTGAAACCGAGATTATCCAGCGACCTTTCAACATGAGCGTGAAATCAAGTAAAAATACCCCTTTTTGAAAACCAAGAGCCCTCATTTTGTGTCGTCTCATCACCATCTCACCGTACGCATCCCTCTCGCGAGAAGTTGGTTGCTTGTTGACGGTCGAGAAGATGATCCGGTGCGAAACGGCTAAACACCGAAGGTAAAAATGAAAACCCTAACCCCCTTTTTTGTGTTTTTCTTGTTTTGTATGCTCTTTTTGTTTTTGTATTGTTTTCTCTCTAAAATCCTGAATGGGGTTACAATGTGATTTGTTTTCGGTTTATATTGCCGAATTACAATGGAGAGAAAAAAAGATAAAAATTGTTGACTTGTGCTTCCGTCGTGGTTGCTTTTGTTTCGATTTATTGCTTTTATTTTTTTGTTGTTTTTTGGGTCTCTGACCACTGGTTTTCTTCTCTGTGCATGCCGGATTTGCTCGATCGAGAGAGACAACTGCCTGGCACGGCAGATGGCGTGAAGGTTGCAGGCGAAAGGCCAGACGCGGTCGGAACACACGCACGGAGGAACTGGGGCGTCACGTGTCGAGCGCCAAAGGGTCGCGCGTGGGCGCGTGTCTCTTCTGGAAGCTTCCCGTGGTCCATCTGAGCCGTTGACTTGCCTCGAATCCAAGGGCCGGGACAAGTGCGGTGCAAAACCCTTCGATACTCATTAGGGTTTTTGTCCAAGTAGCAATTTGGACCGCACGATCATCAGCCGGATCTAACGGTCCAGGTGATGCAGCGTGATATGCCATTAGAGAAGCAATTAGGGTTTCACGGGATCCAATCTGAATCGTTAGATCAGCGCCCGATCCGACGGTCATCAATGGGTTGCGCAAACAACATAACAGACATATTAGGGTTTTTGGTAGTGGGCTAAAGGTTATTCGGGCTCTGAACGGACCTTATATAGGTTTGGGCTCTTGCATATATAATATGGACTTATTATTATTTTGGGTTGCTTGTTTATATGATGGGTTTTATTTATATGATTTTAGTTAGTCCAATAATAATAACAATAATAATAATAATAATCATAATAATAATAATAATAATAATAAACAATGAATAATTATACAATAGTGTAAAATAATAATATGAATAATAGAAATAATAATAATGATAATAGCAATAATACCACAATAATAATAGTAACACACGATAATAATAAAGATAATGACAATAGTAAACAATATAAGGATAATAATAACATGTTAGTAATGTTTAGGATTTTTTCAAATAAACAATAACAATATGATAATTAATAATAGTGATAGTAATAATAATAATATAAGGTAATAACGGTAGTAATATATATATATATATATATATTTCTTCTTTTTTTTTTACTTTTCCTCCTTTTTTATATTTTTACTTTTTTTTTGTTTTAAATTACGTACTAGCTCATTAAAAGTCCATTAATCAATATAAACTAAAGTTGCCCTAAGACCCGAGCAAAATTAATGACTACAACGACAGATGAAGAGCCTCCTCCTTTTGATCTGAACCGTTAAATCAAATTAGGGCTTTAGTGTTTTTTTTAATTTAAGGCCTATCGGGCCTTGTAATAATATATAATAATTTTTTTGGGCTTTTTATTGTAATGGACTTGGACATTAAATATAAATGGGTTTCTAATTATTATACATGATATGTTTATTTATTTTAGCCTAATAATAATAATAATAATAATAATAATAATACACACAATACGCATACTCACATACATACCATTCAAAAGATAATACGTACATACATGCAAGCAACACATACATATGCAATCATGTATTACACATATTCATGCTTAAATAGTTAATAAACACTACATTAAACACATAATAGTGACACATACATAACATACATATATAATATGCATACACATATTATATTCAATAACATATATATACACGGCTAGACAAAAATAAGTGATTACAATCCACAACTGTTACGTACACAATACTTAAAAATCACGACCACAATGTAACATCCGTTATGTCCGCAATCGCAACCACAACTTAAATTTCTGAATTCAAGAACATCCCATGGCCGTCACCATCCCAAAACCACGTGAAAATTAATTGGGTAAACTACCTGTTTGGTCGAGAAATAATATGCTTTTTTATCAAGAAACAAACAGATTTTTTCTTTTTGAAAAAGAAGAAATAAACAGCTTTAAGGAGCGGTAAGCCTGACCCTATAATCGTTTTGCTTTCAGTTTCTGACAATTCAATCAAAACTACTGTTATTTAGTCAATAAATAGTATGGTTGCTCACTACACACTCTGACAATATTAAACACGATGGAGTTACACTACATATATATTTTATGAAAATGCATTTTCCATAAATAAAAGGCCCAAGGGTAGAATATCGGGTGCTTGCATAAAGAGATATCCTCGGTATAGTTCCAGTTCCGACTTCAGAACCTCCTGTGTCATGTGTATATGCTCTTTCAGATGCTGTATATTAGACTGTAGTTGTAATGCATGGTCAGAGATTGGATCTCAACTCAACACCCGATTTTGGATAAGCACAAGACTTCGAACTTGTTAATCCCATTACGCCCATTAATGCAATCGAGCCCGACCTGGATTGAGAAGTGACTCTGACATCCTCCAACCCTGCCAGACAACAAAATGGCATGCCACGAGAAGCATAATGATATGCAGAAACACAAATTAGAAACAGGCAATGTGTAAGAGAAAGCTACACATAGAGAACACTATATGATCACCAGCAAGGGATCGACGACAATACAGGGTTAGGGTAGCAAAGATAGGACGTACTTTTAGAGGTGGCAAACAAGCATAAAGGTTCTTCTGGGCCTGGGTCAGATTGGGGTTCAAGCTAGTCAACTCATCTCTAGATTTTGTGGAAGATGCATCCATTTAGAGATTCTTTTCAAGTTTGGCCTTTTTTGGTCAAGGCCAAATTTTGGCTCGGGTGTTTGACTTTTTGGTCAAATAGGGTTTGGGCTTTTCGGGTTTCAGTTCATTTTCACATAAAACTGTCCATGAGCAACATTTGCAGATATAATTAATTTACAGCCAACACTAAGACCTGAAATAATACCCTGCTAAATTCTTCTGAAAGATATATTACCACTGCTTCAACTCTAATGTCTAGGGAATATAGCAAACATGATTCACCAATCAAAAAGTTGCCACTGGCAACTATACTTTTAAACATGGGTAAAAGTAAAACGAATGTCATCCTTTGCACTTTAGAACATAATGTAGGGCAAGCTGGTAACACACCGAGAAATTATGTAGCAAACAGTATGAACAAAGAATGACATATTCGTGACAAGAACGGCTAACCTGTTCTGCGGCTTTGTTCTTGAAATGTCCATATGATGTTGAAACCATCTTACATGATTCAGCAACTTGAGGCTCAAAATCAGTAGTTGTGGGCACAAGATATTCTTGCTGGCCTCTAGATGAAGATTGACGAATATTTGCTGAATGAATGAAATGCAAGAGCACATTTGCCTGTAATAAAAGGTGGAATTACTGCCAAGCACAAAAAATGCAAGCAAAATTTGGTTAGCCAACATAATAAGTATGTAAGGCCAAGAGAATTATCTCACGTGGAATGCTGCTTTTAGAATGTCATCCGACTTCGCTTGATCCTTGAGCAATGCATATACTTTTCCCTTGGAAGGATTATATGTCACTATATATCTTTCTTTCTGCCATATAATGGAATAATCCATGTAAGTTTGTTTATACATGCTTTATGGGGAAAAGAAAGAAAACCTAGAAATTCAATCAATGTCCATTCCGAGGGAGTGTACCTCAAAGAGAGGTTCTACTGCAAGATAGGCACCAGGATCTTGGAATGCGTCCTTAAATCTTGAGCCTGCAAACAATTGGACAGCTTTTAGGCTGAACTCAAACAAAATAGCCACTGGAGCCTTTTTTTTGTTAGGGGAAACCGTCAATTTAATACAAACCAAGAACAACAGGTCTGTCCTTCAACCATGGAAAAGTGAATATTTCCTCCCGCATATTTCCCTCCCGCAATGAGGGAACTTGTCCTGCAACAGAAGGAAACACAATGAATCATTTTATATCTGAAGAATTCTCCAAATACTTTAAGTTCTATCAGTTTTACTAACCAGTCTTTAGGAAAGACTCTACAGCCACACTGAATCTCGCTCTATTTAATGTGTCCATCACTACAGAACTAACCTGGAAAGAAAATTATCAAAAGCTATTAGCGGAACATAAAAACTTCCAAAACCAAAACTAGGCAGACGGTTTAACCAAAAATAACAAAAATGCTAGTGTGTAATGAAACCTCTCTGTAAGAACTGAAGACATATCCACATGAAAGAAGAGAAAATGTGGCAACTAAAGATGGGTTTCTTTTCGATATCAGAATGCTCAGTCCAGTTCCTAACTGCAAACAAAATCGAGCAGTTCAGTTGATAAACCTCAAATCTAAACCAAATAAAATAAAGGCAAACAAAACATGCATGACAGTTAATATTATGAGATACTGGAAACAAAACATTACGGCTGATGCAAGGCATATATTAATTGAAAAGGCACAAAATCCAAGCATACTACTTCATGACAGAAGATTTCCAACATTCTACAGCGGATGACAAACAAAACATGCATGACAATTTATAGTATGAGATACTGGAAACAAAACATTAGGGTTGATGCAAGGCATATATTAATTGCAAAAGCACAAAATCCAAGCATACTACTTCTGCATGACAGAAGATTTCCAACATTCTACATTGGATGTTAGGGGTGAGCAAAACTTGACTCTAAAAAACACGAATTTTTCGACTAGACTTGATTAAAATCGTAATTTCATAAACTTGAATCTAAAAAATTTCAAATAGTTTGAGTTATAAAATGGAACTTTTAATAACTCAAATTTAGTAATTAGTGGATCGATTTTCAAGTTCGAATCGAGTCCTCAACTTTGTCTTATATATGTATGTCGCATACGAAAAAATATAAAGAAACATATACGTATATTGTATATGGTTATAGAAATTCGTTTAAATTGCAACCAATTAGTACCATAACATTATAAATGTTTACAATTAAATTTGAACAAAAACTCGAACAATTCAACTCGAAAAAAATTCAAATAAAGTTTGAGTTATAAAATAGGACTAGTCAACTCAACTAACTTGAATTTTTTATCAATTGGTGACCGAAATAATTTCGGTGGGGAAATAGTTAAAGATTTTTGAGAAATTCGATTATCGGTTAATTCAGTTGGGAACCGGTTAATTAACCAAATTAACCAAAATTTTAATGTATAACTAATATATTTATAATTTTAAGCTCAAATCCCATCAATGGCCATATCTTTTAAAATCCAATTTTTATATTTTAAACCCATCAATCTTTTTTAGTGTTTAAGATGATGCAAGGGAGATGGGAGCTTTAAAGAAATATTATGGCCTTCTATTTGTTGTTTAAAAAAAACTACAAAAGTTGTTAAAATTTTCGGTTAACTTGAAAACTGACCAAATTAACCGAAATAATTCAGTTCGGTTAAGGATTTTCATATATATTTCGGTTCGGTAAACGATTAAGGATTTTAGAAATTTGGTTAGTTCTGTCCATGCCTGTTTAGTTATTAACTGAACCGACCGTTTGAACACCCCTAAGTGGGCCATTGGTCTATAGTTAATAGCCATGGTGCCTTCTAATGCAAAGAATCCACTATTGTTGTAACTGCGATATAACACCCCAAAATTTTCCCTAATTCAAAAACCCTAAATTTTGAAATTCCTAATTAGAAACTTTAGCATTTGGGGATTTTTATTCAAAACCCTAATTGAGAATTAAGAATTTAAATTCCGATTATGATATCAATGACCTAATTGTTAAACTAAGAATTTGGGTGACCTTTTCGTAATACGGGTAAAGTTGGGACCGTTTCTTTGTGGTTTACCCTTTTGATAAGAGTTTATAACCCTCTTTTAACCTAATAAACTATTCGGCTCCAATTTGAAAAGTTACAGCCGCACTCTCTCACCCCACTCACTCGATATCTCCCTCTCCTCTCACCCTTTTTGGTCTGACGAAGCTCCGACCAAGCCCCCACCCTAATATTGACCGAACTGGACCAAACCTAGTTTTAACCATGAACCTGTTGTTGACCTTTAACCAGATCTTGACCGTTGACCGTGTGACATCAATTTTGATCCGTTAACTTTGACCTTTGACTAGAGTTGACCAAACTTGACTTTTTCGAACAACCTCCCTCTTGACATTTTTCGACGTTATGAGTCTGAATTCATTGCCCGTTTTGTCAAATTCGAACCCAAAAGCTCTATTTTACTATTTACAATTAATTTGTACTTTAGTAATTTTCAAATGAATTGAATATCGAATTGACCGAGTTATCCTCGTATTCATTTATCGACTCTGAGGCTGACGAATTACCTCATCCTGTTTAGACCGACCGTGCACGTTCTTCGAGATCTTTACGTGAGAATGCTTTCAGATTAGTTAGTGTTTTAGTGGTGGTTTAGTAATAGAAATAATTACTAATGTAGAGTTATCCCCGTAGGTTCCGATTTTGGCTAGATCTGAGCATGAGTTTCGCCCTTCTAGGCGATAAAGCTACAGTTGCTAAAGGTGTGTCTCTTCTTGTGCTATAAACTCGTGTTTTCTTTGGTGCTATAAATGAATGTCTGTATAGATTGTGTGCATTATTTTGTTGTGATTGGTGAAAGTTTTTAGACATCATGCATAACATGTCATACTGTGATTTAACTGAAAACTCAGATTTACTGAACTATGAGATATCAAATTTTCAAAATTATAAAACTTCGAATTTATCAAATTGATAAACATCAAATTTATAAATTTATGCAACTTGAATTTTTAACAATTCAAGTTTCGGATGAGACTCGGATTTTAAATTAGCATCATATCATCGTGCGTACATGGATTGGGATTTGTTTGGGGAAATTCAACAGTTTCACCCTTCGGGCTGAATTCCGCTTCAGATCAGTGGTTCCACCCTTCGGGCTGAGTTCCACTTCGGATGGCGACGATGAAGAGAGTAGGTTTTGGGGAACCTTACTTTTCGGTGTATCGGAGATTGGTATTGTGTTTCATGTGGATCAGACATCATATCATCATGATTTGGTTTTGTTGTGTTTTCAAAAAAGACTATCGGAAAATAAAAATATTGTCTTATTTTGTGGTTGTTTGCACTTTAAAGATACACTAAGCTCTTTAGCTTATACACTATAGTCTTTCTCTTTTCAGATACTCAGACTCTTTTAGGCGACTTGGTACTTGGTTAAAGCATCTCACTCTTATTCAGATCATTTTTAAAATTCAGTATGAACTCTCTTTTGAGTATTTCAGACTATTGTTGTAACATTATTTTGAAATATTTATGTAATCGGACTTTGAGACTGTTTACAATTTGGGTTTTATTAAATGCATGCATTTATAAAGCTATTTTCAAATATTTAATCAAACTATCGGAATAATGTTTATACGATTACATTTTATAACAACGGAGGTGTTAATGAGTATATTTATTTTTAAGAATAATTTGTACTTTGTAAGTAATTAATATGGACAGAAGAAAGGTTTTTCCTTATATTAATTCTATCGAATAGAGTGCCTTTATATAGGCTACAAGAGTTGGAATTAGACTAATAATAAAACTCCTATGTTAGGTAAAACTCCTGCCAAGATAAGGCTAACTTAAAGTAGGACTCCTAGTTAACCTATACAAGAGTAGAGATAGAGTTAAAGTCCTAATACAAGTAAACTATATCGGCAGGAAGAAAATTAAATATTAGAGTCCTAATACAAGTATATTCCTACATACTTCAAAATATTTAAACCTAAGATTTATAACTTGATGGACAAGTTTTCAATCGCGACTTCCTAGATTCGGCTCATTTCTTTTGAGTCGGGTTTAGGGGGTTACATGCGAGAAGTAACTAAACATGTCATTAAAATTACCCGAATAGCAACTTAATTATTTTATGGATGCTAAGATTACAAACAAAGATAACCTTAAAAGATATTTAGATAGAATATACTGGAAATGAGAGGTTGGAGGGAAGCTTGTTCCTACCTTGGTAGGTACAAGTCATGACTCTCTTTTGTAATATATTATTGTGAAATGTATTCCTTTATGCATTTCTAAATTTCTTCTATAATTGATCTCTACCACTAATCTTAGACGCCTTCAATGATTAAGTTGCTATTCTAGTAACCAATGACGTGAACGAAGGTATTGACAGCTGTTTATCACAGCTCTTGCACTCTTAAATTCAAGTTGAGTCTCTACATATTTTTAATGTGTTTTATGTTGGATAAAAGATGAGAGATAAATGGTATTTTGAGTAAAATATTGAGATGCCTGTCAACATTTTGACTTAGGTTAGGCTACAAATAACAACTAATAATATTTACTATCGTGCATTAAGACAAGTCTAATTTCAAACCCTTTTTGCCTTTTATTCTTGTGGCCACAGTTGTAAACAATATATGAAGTATCAAACCATCATGCAGAAGAAGCAAACAGCAAAGGAATACATATGGCTTGCTGTTTCTCAACACAAAATGTTAGCAAGTAAGCCTTGATCATCATGGTCATTCTAAATAATATTGCTGCAAAGGGAACTCTCTATAAGTTAGTTTAAACTTTTAAAACACTGTGACACCAAACTCTCTTATCACTGATGCTTTAGAAAATTTTGCGTATGTAAAGAACACTGCTTCAGACTATATCAAGATATTTTGAAGCATACCAGATCTGCAATATTGCCAACACATTCTCCTTTAGCAGTGACATCTCCAATGTTTTCTCCTTTAGCAAAGGCTTTGTAAATTGGAGTCCGAGTTGATGTTGATGTTACAGCAGCAACATTCTACAAGTAGGCAACAAACAATAAGACGACAATAATTAAAAGGCCTAAAAGAAACATGTTATACGGACAAAAAATCACCTTTAACACATTTGCCGCACAAGCCAAAGGAAGAAAAAGATGAGGCACAGCTGCAGTTGCCAACTCTACTCCAGCACCCAGCTCCATTAGTAGGTCACCAGTAAAACGCAGCTAAAAACATTGGAATGTAAGAACTTCCTGAGAAAATAAGCTGCCGCTTCTACAACATTCATCATCAAAGGAAAACGAAAGAAACCTGTTTTAGATCATAATCAAACTTTTTTCCTTGTCGGGAAAAAAGCATTTTACCAACACGGCCAGCACCATCCTGCAACCATAGTTATACTTTAGCTTGATAGACAGTTATGACAATTGACAAACTTGTTTTTTTTCTATAATACGACATTCAATTTAAAAAAGAAAAAAAAAAACAAAAGGAAATATTATAAAAGGATAAAGGCTAATAAGTGATAAACGAAAAGTTTATGAAACAATAGCAGTTTGGCCATTTAATGAATTCTATGAAATTACTTTTTGAATGCTTTCCAGGTACCAAGGAGGAGCAAAATTGAGCATAAAGGCAGGATATTTGCAAGTAGGTACATAACCAATTTTGAGTACAAGAATCTGAATTTATAATCTTATCCTCTAACATTGTGTTGAACAATTCACCAGCTTTGCATCTAGTAGAAAACATGTATAGAGAAAATTTAGACTCCAAGAGAAGCTTCCAACATGAACAAGATTTCATAAGCACTTACTACCCAGTTTTGCACTAGGAGAAACTTATCAGGTCAAACAACACGGTTGCTTTAGGGGGAAAAAACAATGCCATGTTAGCATTGTTAACATATTTACTTTTGAAGAGCAGTTGCTTCCTAAAAATTAATATGACAAAAGCCACTGAACAAATCAACACAGAAATTGAAAATTACATTATGTGTTTGCAACATAATATTTCAGAAGTGTATTACTGCAGCAAAGTACAAGTATGGAAACAGCAAAGATGATCTAAGGTATAAATCAAGATATTGACAGAATGGAAATCAGAAACCGTTCACTGGATATCTGGATTATATGGAAACTCAACATAATAAGATATGTAGAACTTTACCAAGTCGGTCAATCAAATAATAATAGTGATGATAATAATAATAACTTAATAAGGATGTCAAGAAAACGTGATTTGAGACGAGAAACCCAGTTTAGAAATAGAGGAACATTTTCACATCGCAGAAACCCCGTTTGGTTATTTAATGATTTCTTTGAAATTACTTCTTGAATGCTTTACAGATGCCATGGAGTAAAAATGGTGATTCCTCAAACCTTTTGAATCTCAACCGCAGGAAATACTAACATGAGAAACAAAATTCAAGATGTGCCAAGACAAGCAGCCTTTAGGATTGCCAAATAGACTCGGTGGTTCACTATATCCTAAAATAACTGTTCAAATCAGAATGTTCACTAGGCTTTTTTTTTCTTTCATAAACTTCAGTCTAGGCCTGTGATACATTAATGGTTAATATATGCAAACCAGAGGAAGATAATGCTCATAGACTTGGAAACTAGACAACCAGAAATGCCAAAACAGTTGTAATGCAACAAAGTAATTGCAGAAGCAATTGTAAGCTGATATCTTTCAGCCGCTAAACTTAAAGAAGGAGATATGTTGCTGACTTCAAACATCTTATATCTTCCCTACCTTGAGAATCCAATTAATTGCTACAGCGCCAGGTGTAGCTCTATTTCTAGAGATTCCAACTGAGCTCAAAAGGGTTTGAGTCGTGAAAACACCCATTGCTCCACCAAAGAAATGCTGCATTGAACAAGATGGTATTCAGTATGGTATTTAACGATGCTGAAACTTAAAATCAAGAGGCGTGGGCAAGATTTGAGCCCTACAATGCCCTCCATTTTTCAACATGCTTGAAACCCCACCTTCAACGCTCTCCAAGTCATGTATGGCACGTATGAGGGAGTAACACTGTCAGGGAAACCCTCCGGCACAACATATGATCGTACGAATGACACCAGTTCCTGAACAATCAATAAACAATATTCCAAGTCACCCGGCAAGGAAAATGAAACTGTTATAAAATCTAAACAGACGCAAATCCAACAGTAAATGTAAGATCTAGTGGCTTCAGTATAATTTTAAAACGCAAAGTAGATAACTCTTTTTCGTCCATTCTGTTCGATAGAAACTATGTATATACTCGTAAGAAAGATGCGAAACAAAGTAGAAAAAACTGACATCAAGAGGTGCCTGAGGGGAGTGCAAAGTGAGCGCACGCATGGAATTGTTCTTGAAATTCCCGAAGGAATCTCTCTCGGCCACGTACTTCCATCTCCTGCCGTTGATTTCCTCGCAACAAATCAATTTCAAACTAGAATCTCGGAATTCGTCCCCGACCAGCCCCATCCTCCGATTTTCAGCCATCAACGGAATCGTGGCCCCTTCGTTAACGCCGGCGTCGCTGCTACTTAAGCCGGCATTGGAGGCGAGGCTGGCGCTGATACGCAGCGTTTCGCGGACGAGGAGGCGGGACTCCTGGGAGGTGAGGGTTTGGGAGGTGGAGTTCGGCGATTGCTTCATCTTCGTTTGTGATTGTTGGCAATGGCAGGAGAGAAAAGTGAGAGGATTTTTCTTTAATTGTTTTGACTTGAAAATGGAGAGGAAGCTGCTTTTGCTTTTGGTTCGGTTTTATGGTGTGCGATTGATTTCACGGGCATTGGTTTTAACGAAACGAAATGAGCATTTGGGGAAGGTGGCCGTGGCCTACGCTACTACAGCTGCTAATTACAAGTTGAAATTAAAACCCCTTTTTCCCTTAGGGGCTGTTTGTTTGGCTTTTATTTCCACGTTACAATAAGGGTAAACTACATCAGTGACCGTCGAACTATTATAGCATATTTATTTTGACCATCTAATTATTAAACTCATCAATCAAACCACGTGACAGTTAATAAAAATTTATAAAATTATACATTTAGTCCTTGTTATTTACCTATTATATCAAATTGGTCTTAATTAAATAAAATTAAACAACCAAATGATGACACATGTTCTATCTATTTTAAGTTTTAATTTATTTAATTTAACCAACCAATTAGATAGTAACATGTAAACAATAAAAAAAAATAAAATTGAAGGGAATTGAACCCATGCCAATAACATAAAAGAATGATGGTTCATCCACTAAACCAAATTCACTAATGTGATATGAGATACTAACATATTTTATTAAAGGATTACTTTGCCTGTGAAAACTAAAGAGGAGAATTAATGGGATTCAAACTCAAATTACAGACGTTGCAAACAATGAGTTGCTCTGTTTTGTTCTTTCTTTTCAATCTTCCTCAACCAAACAATTTTTTTGGTGTGCCAAACATCAAAAGAAATTCAATTCCAAAACATTTCCCATGGCGGTGAAGCCGGTGTTTTGCTGAGTTTTTTGTTTTTTTTGGCATCAAACCAAGTTTTTTCCCAACTAGATCAGTTCATCTTTCATGAATTTCATGGTTCAGACAACAACAATATGAGTTTAACCGGAATTGCAGACGTTGCAAACAATGGTTGCTCTGTTTAACCAACACGACTCCTCGTGTAAGTGGCCATGTTTTTACTCATCTCCATTTCAATTCAAGAACTCAAACGACGGCAAAGTTTCATTTTTTTGGAATCTCATTAATTTTCCTTCTTTAGTTTTCACAAATAAAGTAATCCTTCAATAAAATATGTTAGTATCCCATATTAAATTAGTCAACTTGGTTCAGTGGCCGGAGGCAGCATCACTCTTCCATGCTATTGGTGTGGGTTCATTTCCCCACAGGTGCAATTTCCTTAAGTTTTATTTCCTCTCATTGTTTACGGCCAATCAGATAGTAACGTGTGTCACTATTTGGTTGGTTGATTAAATATATTAAATTAAATAAACTAAAACTTAAAAAACTTAAAAATAGATGGGACATGTGTCATCATTTGATTGGTTGGTTAATTTTATTTAATTAAATTGAAATTATGACTAAATTAATATAATAGGTAAATAAGAGGGATTAAATGTGTAATTTTACAAATGTTCGTTAACTGTCACGTCACCCACCCGTTAGTTTTTTAACAGCGGTGTCAAAATAGGTACGCCCTAATAGTTCAGTGGTTACAGGTGTAGTTTACCCTTACAATAATTATTTTATGGGTGAAGTACGTCATTAGTCACTAAATTATGGAAACTTGATCGTTTTGATCATTGAACTTTTAAAGTTATTAAATGATCATTAAATTTATTAAAATGTTACAAAATGATAATTAAATTTATTGAATTGTTACAAAATGATCACTGGAAGTCATAAAATAGTGTAACAAGTCGATTAATATAATGATCATTCTGTAACAATTCGATAAATTTAAGGATAATTTTATAATGTTTTGATGAATTCAATGACAATTTTATAATATTTTGATAAATTTAATGATCATTTTATAATTTTGTGAAAGTTTAGTGACCAAAATGATTATTTTCATAATTTAGTGACCTCTAGTGTACTTTGCCCTTGTTTTATAATTATTTAGAGCTCAGCAGATATTTAAACTAATTTATGAGAAAAAATATATAATTCCATTTAATAAAAAAATATAAAATTATGGGGGAACAAATATAAAATAATATTTTTTTACAAACAATAGCAACTAGTTTTATTAACTAAAAAGGAAATATTTTAAAATTATAAGAAGAGTCTACAAAATAACAATAAATTAATTGATTCAATTCCCCTAAAGCTACTATAGTACCCAAATAACCAACTTATAAATAAAATTGGACCAAATAAAGAATTAGTTAAAAACTTAACCAAACAACTCGAACAAATGATAAATAAAAACAATCGTTATTATCGATGATGCAAAATAAAAATATAAACACGGACATAAAAATACATCTCTGGTTGACAAGTTGACATTATTACAACTAAAATGTAACCTAATTTGAGTATAAACATCATTAGGAACTAAATTATTCCTACTTTTCTATTTTAATCACCGAATTATTTATTTTGAGGAAATCGTCACCAATGTTACATTTTTATTTTGGTCACTAATGTTACTTCCCCCTGTTTTAGTCATCAATCTATTGCTTGTTTCCTGTTTTTCTTACCAAATTATTATTTTTTCCGCGATTTTTTAACAACGGGTGACCACAATAGAAAAAAGAGCATAATATTAATGATGATTTTTTTCAAAAATAATAATTTAGTGACCAAAACAGGAATACGAAAATATTTAATGACCAATAATGTTGTTTACCCTATATATTTTAGGTCGTATAGTTGTACTAGTGAGAGAGCTCGTGGCTCCATGAGGCGCTCGAGACATCCCTTGTGGAGTACGGGAGACCAATTCTCTAGGTTTTTTTTTGGATTAAATAAGAAGTATTATATTCTCGGAATTTGAACTTATATAAAATGAGGCACAATTGATTATTTCATGAACTACACTTAAAAATATTCTCTTAAATACTCGAAAAATTAACTCAATGTTGTGAATAAAATAAAGAAGAACAAAGAACAAGAAGAACAAAGAGATGAGAGAAAAAGTGAGATTTTTATTATTCTCAAATATAGACTTGTGTACAATGCCTTCAATAAATCATCTATTTATAGGCATAATAAGTACATAATATATTAAACTCTAATTAATGTAGATAATATTCCTAATGATAAAGTAAGTCAAATCTCCTTGATAAAGTCCTTATTATGATAGACATCCACATTGATAAATATTCATAACACTCCCCCTTGGATGTCCATGAAGATAATGTGCCTCGTTAAAACCTTACTAAGATAAAAAAAACCCAGTGGGAAAAAAATTTCTTTAGTGAAGGAAAAAGAGTACACACATCTTTGATACGCATAACATGTTGCCTCATTAAAAACCTTACCAGGAAAACCCATTGGGACAAAACCTCGGTTAAGAGAAAAGGAGTGCAACGCGTATTTACTCCCCCTCATGAAAACATCACAGAAGATCTTTGAATCTTCATAATTCAATCTTGAATATTATTTTTCTAAAGATCGTGGGGGATGAAACTTTGGAGTAATATGTTCCATGATGTATCCACCTTTCAAATTGAGATACACATCTTGCATTATCTTCACACAAGATAGCTTTTTATTATATCTTGTGAAAGTAAATCCACATATCTTTTGGATATGTTGGGTCAATGGTCTTAGCCAAACACAATTTTGGCTTGCCTCGTACATAACAATTATTTCTACGACATTTGAGGAGGCATCAACGAATGTTTGAAGATCTAAAGGTAATGATCTTTGTATATCTATGGAAATTTCTTGACCAACTAATATATGGGGCTTCAAGACCAAGAAAATATATAATTATCTTTATTCACATCCAACAATCTTACAATAGATATGCTTTATCCATATTGAATCTTCTTTAAGATTCTTTCAACTTATGCCCATTAATAAACAAAAACGCATATTTAAGTGCTCGATCTTTAGGTCGAGACAAAACCACATCTCAAGATTCTTTTTCTCAAATACTTTCCTTAAATAACCAAATGCTTTGAAAGCTCTTCAGGAGTTCTAATAATATTTAAATTATCACAATAAATCTTGATCCAAACTTGTTGAGTTGATCACACAATTGCAAATGGCCAAGAAGGGGGTGAATTGGCAATTAAAATTTTGGTAGGAGATAAAGGTGAAAAATAAAAATGTGACACAAGAAGTTAGAGTGGTTCAAGTTCTCCAAATGAACTCTACATCCACTACCTTAGTTCTCACTAAGGATTTTCAACCAATTCACTACTTGAATTCTTCCCATTTTCTTGGATGAGGAGGTAACCTTACAATTTGATTAAGCTTTCTACCCAAAGTTTAATCCACTCACTTTTACAAAGAGATGAATTTGGTAAACTCTAAAAGTTCCTCTCAAAGGATGAATGTTTACCCAAATACAATTTCAAACTCCCCAAACTCACAATACAAGATTACAATAAGAACATAAGAGTTGGGTACAAGAATTTGACTATGAAAGGCACTAGGGTTTGGATTTGATGCTTTGATGTTGCTTGTAGGTTCAATAGTTGTTGCTTATTCAATTGAGACTTGTTTTTATACCCTTGCATTGAATTCTAGCCGTTTGGGTAGTTGGGATCATCAATAGAGCCGTTGAGAGCATTTTTCCCGCAATAAATGCAGCTCTGCTGCCTACCGTATCGGTACTCGTAGGGGGCGTATCGATACCTGTATCAAAGAGGAAAGAGTCGTTGTGACTGAAAACATAGCGTATTGATACACATAGAAGGCGTACCGGTACGGTTTTAAGGGGCGTATCGATACGGAGGGTCGTATCGATACGGTGTTTACTCACTGGAATCTCAAGTTTGGTTTTCTTAAAGATCGTATCGATACACATACTTAGCGTATCGGTACGGTATAACGGTCTTTTAAAAATTGAGAAACCAACCAACTGACAAGTTAACGTTCGAAAATTAAATGCAAAGATTTTGCAAAGATAAGCTTATCGTATCGATACGGTTGCAAAGCGTATCAGTACAATATCATTGAAAGATTTGCCCAGATGAATATCGTATCGATACGGGGTAATACTGTATCGGTACGCTATGTTCATTAAAATTCCAGTGGCTAAAACCCGTATCGATACGCCTAAGGGTATCGATACGCCTGAGCGTTTTTGTATAGTTTAGCTTGAAAACTCATAGGAAAAGACTTGAAAAAATTTATCTATTTAAGAGCTTGTCTTGAGATGTTATTTTGTTTAAAATAATTGTCAATAGTGAGACTATAAAGAGTACTTAAAAATTTATTGTTTTGCAAATTGGTCCATAAGTTTAGATGTTATATCAAAATCAATTTTGGTTTCACAATCTCCCCCTTTTTGATATAACAAAACCACAAATAAATTTTTATGTTTTTGAAACTTTTGAAAAGCTTTCTCCCCCTTAATTTAAGATGGATTTTCAAAAATAAAAAAATAAACTCTATAATCCTTCTCCCCTTTTTGTTAGATCAAATATAAACACAAGGATAATAGCAACAATTAATTTATAAAAGTCAAAGCAAACATAATAGTTCAAATGAAACTTCAAAGGAAAAGCAACATAATAATCCAAACTTAGATTCTAAGACATAGATAAAAGGCATAAACTTAGATCCTAAAACAAAGGTGCAATAACAAAAGAGAAAAGACTAAATGCCATTAGATGATATGCAAAAACTACTCGTCCACCCCATCATCATGATCTTCCTCGTCCTCTTCATCTTCATCGTCTTGAATGGGTCGATTTCTCCGATTTTGGTTAAGCCAAGCACCATGGAAGGCGGTGAGAGAGATATCCATGGAGTTTTGGCGAAGAGACATGACTTCCATTTTATTCTCCATACCTTTGACGCGATCTTCCAAGGAGGTGAATCTAGTGTCCATAGCGGTAAACCTGGCTTCCATGGAAGTGAACTTCTCATTGAGGAATGTCATTAGGGTGCCCATGGAAGAGGAATCAATCGGAGCTCGTTGAGAGCTTGAAGAAGCACGAGAAGCATCAACCGGAGCATCTTGTGGAGGAGCTTGATGGTTACGAACCCATTCATTGTCAACATAAGAGAAACCGACACGAGATAGAGAACGCTCATCTATGGGTACACCAAGGGGTTCAGGATAGTCATGGGAACAATCAATTTCAAGGGAATGGAAAAGGTAACTCAAAGCCGTAGAGTAGTAAAAAGATTTGACTTGTTCGGTGTGACGGTGTTGGACTAGATAGACAAGGTCGGCAAACATAATTTGACAAAGGTTTGGACGTTGACCTTCCCTAAAGCATCTAAGCCAAAAATCATCGACTTGACGAATAGTAGAAAATTTTCCTCCCGATGGATGCAAAAACCAAGAAATAAGAAGATGAAGGATTCGGTCCTGAGCATTTAAGACTTTGACTGAGCCTAAAGGACCCGTACCTAAGGACTTCTCATCATCAATACCAATGTTTTCAAAACCAAAAGTTGTACATAAAACATTTTGATCAATTGTAATGGTTTTACCCATAACAAAGGACTCAATAGCAATGACATGTTCTCTAGCTTCATCATGAACACATAAAGCATTTGAAAAGAATATGATGACTAAATTCCTATATAGAATAGGAGGAATGCTTTAAAAAGTTAAAAATTTCCATTGCTTAATTAAAGGGAGGTATTGAAATTTAAAACAGGCAGAGCTTAAAAACGGGACAGACACTACACGTTCTTCCCTAAGGGTCATGCCTTGAAATAGTTTGTAACGAGACATATCGACATTATCGGGAAAACTACAACTAAGAATATGAGGGAGAATAGGTTTAATGTTACCCTCGTCATCCTCACTAGGATCGGAAGTAGCAAGATAACGTTTAACTCTCTTTTTTGTCGGTGCCATAACCCTGAAAACACATCAAAACGATTCGAATATGTATGCAATTAACATCTTATTCAAACCAATAAATTCTAATAATCCAAGGTAATTGTAAAGAAAAAAATTTAATTTGAAAAAAATATATACAAATTTGAGAAAGAGTTAAAAAAAAGATTAAAAAATACAAATAAAAGATATATTCGAATGAAAAAATTTTGATTTTTGAAAAATTTTGATGAAAAAGTTGAAACCCGTCATATAAAAGTATGTTTTGTACAAAAACTAAGTTGAAACAATTATAAAAATCGAGCGGAAATAAAAGAAAATAAAAGAGAAAAGTTTTATACCTTGAATTGCTAGATTAGATGAATGTGTTGATGTGAGTGCACTAGATTGTTGACAAAGCTTAGCTTTGATGTGGAGATCAAAAACCCTCAAAGAAATTTTAAGTTTGATGAAAAAAATTGAAGGATTGAGGGGGTTTTTATAGAGGGTTGCGGTTAGGGTTTTGAAGAGAAAATAGGGGTTTTTAATTTTAAAGTATTTTTGAAGATGCAGCCCTAAATAGCCTCTCCGTCGAGATCGTATCGGTACGCGTTTACAGCGTATCGATACCCTTTAACCCTAATTTTTTATTTGTTGTTACTACCGTATCGATACGCGGGACCGTATCGGTACGACTTGACCTTGATTAACTCCCTTGACTTAACCATATCGATACGCAGGGTCGTATCGATACTCGTTGAACTTCAAAGATTTCCCAGTTATGAACCTGTATCGATACGCTTCAGCCGTATCGATACGCCTTTACCAGATAAGGCATTTATGATAGATTTAAGTGCAAAAATCCAACTTTAAACGTCCCTAAATGCATGTAAATGTCCTATGAACAAGTTTTAATGGCTAAACTTAATGCATACTCCCCTAGCAACATGCATAGAAGCAAAAGGAGTCAAATTAACACAAGCATGAATCACAAACAATTTCAAGCAAATTTTTGACATTTTGGGACCTAGAAGGGGTCAAGAAAGGCTAGTTAAACCTAACTCTCTCATAAGGGTCCAAAAACGCTCTTTACCTAAAGGCTTTGTGAATATATCCGCTAATTGGTTCAAGGTGTCAACATACTCTAAAACAATATCATTTTTCAACACATGATCTCTAATGAAATAATGTCTAATTTCTATGTGTTTGGTTCTAGAGTGTTGGATGGGATTCTTAGTGAGACAAATGGCACTAGTGTTGTCACACCTAAGGGGTATGGTTTCTACTTCAACACCATAATCTAAGAGTTGTTGCTTCATCCAAAGGACTTGAGCACAACAACTCCCTAAGGATATGTACTCCGCTTCGGTGGTAGATAAGGCTATTTTGTTTCTTAGAGAACTAAGATACGAGCATACTACCTAAGAATTGACATGTCCTGGAAGTACTTTTCCTATCTATCTTACACCCCCATAATCCGTATCCGAATAAGCATGAAGGCTAAAGGAGGAATCTTTAGGATACCAAAGGCCTAAGTTAGGTGTGTCTCTAAGGTATCTAAAAATTCTCTTAATGGCAACTAAGTGTGATTCTCTAGGACTAGCTTGAAACCTAGCACACAAGCAAACACTAAACATGATATCTGGTCTACTTGCGGTAAGGTAAAGCAAAGAACCTATCATGGATCTATAAAGCTTAGAATCAATACACTTACCTCCTTCATCTTTGTCAAGCTTTATGGAAGAGCTCATAGGTGTGGCTTGAGGTTTTGCATTCTCCAAGCCGAACTTTTTTAGCATATCGTTCACGTACTTAGCTTGATTTATGAAGGTGCCATTTTTCCTTTGTTTGATTTGGAGTCCCAAAAAGAATGAGAGCTCCCCCATCATGCTCATCTCGAACTCACCTTGCATTAGCTTAGAAAATTCTTTGCAATAACATTCGTTAGTAGAACCAAAAATGATATCATCAACATAGATTTGTACTACTAAGATGTCATTATTATATCTTTTTATGAAAAGTGTAGTGTCCACCTTACCTTTTTCAAAACCCTTTTCAATTAAAAAATTTGAAAGTCTCTCATACCAAGCTCTAGGAGCTTGTTTTAAACCATAAAGAGCTTTTGTTAGTTTGAACACATGGTTTGGAAATTTTGAATCCTCAAAACCCGGTGGTTGTTCAACATACACTTCTTCATTTATAAAACCGTTTAAAAAGGCACTTTTCACATCCATTTGAAAAAGCTTGAAATCATTATAACATGCAAATGCTAAAAGCATCCTAATGGCTTCCATCCTAGCTACGGGTGCATATGTCTCATCAAAATCAATTCCCTCTTCTTGGGTATAGCCTTGAGCAACAAGCCTAGCCTTGTTTCTCACTATATTACCACTTTCATCTAGTTTATTCCTAAACACCTATTTAGTTCCTATAGTAGATTGATTACTAGGCCTTTCAACTAATGTCCAAACTTTACTTCTCTCAAATTGATTTAATTCCTCTTACATGGCAAAAATCCAAAAATCCAAAAATCATCTTTTAAAGCTTCTTTAATATTTTTAGGCTCAATGCATGAAAGAAATGCAACATGGTTCATTAATTTGAGAGAGGATCTAGCAGTTACCCCCTTGGATGGATCACCCAAGATTTCACCACCTTTAGCATAGTTGAACTCCCTTGGGTAAGATACCTCATTTTCCTCAAGAGCCAAGTCCTTCAAGGATTCAAGAGGTGGATCTTGTGCATCCTCATCTTTAGTTGGAATCTCATCCACCTTTGACGTTTGTCCTCCATCAATGGCATCAAGAATTCCTACATCATCATCACCACAAGATTCCTTCCTCGGAAGGAGGTTATCATCGGAAACAACATGTATAGACTCTTCAACTACTAGATTTATTTTATTAAATACACGATAGGCTTTAGAGTTTAAAGAGTACCCTAAGAAAATAGCTTCATCACTTTTAGCATCAAATTTACCTAAGTTTTCTTTATCATTATTCAAGACAAAACACTTGCAACCAAAAGGATGAAAATAACTAATGTTAGGCTTCTTAGATTTTAAAATCTCATAAGGTGTTTTCTTCAAAATTGGCCTAATCATTACTCGATTTATAATATAGCAAACGATATTTGTGGCTTCTGCCCAAAATATTTAGGTAAATTATTTTCGCAAAGCATGGTTCTAGCCATTTCTTCTAAAGTTCGATTTTTCCTCTCAACTACCCCATTTTGTTTAGGAGCGCGAGGTGCGGAAAATTATGGCTAATCCCATTTTCATTTAAAAACTCATCAAAACCTAGATTTTTGAAATTCGGTTCCATGATCACTTCTAATCTGAGAAATTTTAAGTTCAAGATCATTTTGAGTTATTTTAGAAAATGTGATGAATTTTTCTAAAGCCTCATCTTTTGTACTTAAGAATAGAACCCAAGTAAACCTAGAATAGTCATCTACAAGTGCAAAGGCATATGATTTACCACCCAAGCTCATTGTTCTAATAGGCCCAAAAATATCCATATGAATCAATTGTAAACATCTACTAGTAGAGACATCATTAATGGATTTAAATGAAGTTCTATGTTGTTTACCCTTTGAACATGCATCACAAATTTTATCATTAGAAAACTTAAGTTTGGGTAAACCTCTAACTAGATTAAGGGAAATTAATTTCTCTAAAACACTCATGCTAGCATGTCCTAATTTTCTATGCCAAAGCCATGAGTCATGTTCATCATGTGCAACTAAGCATGTATGAGATGAATGGATGTCATCTAAATGCACCATGTAGATATTGCCTATTCTATGTCCTATGAGCATTAATTGATTTGTTTTAATGTTCACAATTTTGCAACCACTTTTATCAAATAAAACATTAAAATCCTTATCACATAATTGACTAATGCTCAATAAGTTATGTTTAAGACCGTTGACATACAAACCATTTTCAATGAAAATAGAAGAGTGATTACCAATAGAGCCTATTCCTTCAATGTGGCCTTTGGAGTTGTCACCGAAAGTTACCACTCCACCACTTTTTGGGTTTAGTTCCACGAATCTACTCTTGTCACCGGTCATATGTCTTGAGCATCCACTATCAAGGTACCATGAGTTTTGGCTTGAAGCTTTGGTCTTGTAGCAATGTTCCCCCTACAAACAAAGAAATTAGGCCTTGATTTTTGGTACCCAAATCATTTTGGGTCCATGTGTGTTAGCCTTCAAAACTTTGGTTCCCTTAAGAATCCAAGAAGCAATATCATTCATATTATTAGAATTAATGAGTTCCTTAGGAACCCAAACACTTCTAACCTTTTGACCTCTATATTGCTTATGAAAATTTCTTTGTTTAGGAATAAAAGGTTTTCTTTTTACATATTGGGATTTAGAAGAGTTTCCCTTTTTAAAATGGTTTTCCCAATAGCAATTGATGTTTCAAGATTATCCACTTCCTTTGTGTGATAATCTTGAAAATCGGAAAGAAGTTTTTCAAGTTCAAGGTTTTTTAAGATCATTGGAAAGATTTATTAAGTACAAAACCTTCTTTTCCAATTCGGAGTTAGTTCTTGAAAATGTTTCATTTTGATTTTTCAAATCGGAAATGTTTTTCTTGTTTCTCAAAATGGATTCCTTATATTTTCCAACTAACTCATAATAAACCTCTTGCAATTCATCGTAAGCATCTTGAAGCTCATCAAAGGTAAAATCAAAATTAGATGAGTTAAGGTTTACCTTTGGTTCATCATCAATGGCCATGAGACAAAGATTGGCCACTTCCTCCTCCTTCTCGGATGACTCCTCGTCACTCCAAGTTGCTATTTGAGCTTTGAGCTTGTTCTTCTTCCCAAAGCTCTTCCTCTTCAATTGAGGACATTCAGAACAGATATGGTCGGGCTTTTTGCATTCATAGAAGGTGATTTGGTCCTTCTCCTCTTCCTTACTCTTGCTCTTGAAGTCTCATTTTCTAATGAACTTTCTCCCACGATTAGACTTCATAAAGCGAGTGAACCGTTTGGCCAACATGGCCATCTCCTCATCTTCATCTTCGCTAGAATCGCTTTCATGGTATGAAGCTTTAAGAGCGATTCCAACCTTCTTCTTCTCAACATCATTCTTCTCAACCTTCTTCTCTTCTCTTCCATTTTCTTTTCTTCTTCTCTTCCCTTCCTCATGATCTCATGGGTGAGTAGAGATCCAACAAGAGCATCAAGCTTGAGAGTCTTCAAATCTCGAGCTTCAATAATAGCCGTTCTCTTGATATCCCATGATTCCGGAAGTGAGTACAACAATTTCCTCACTAGCTTGTCTTCGAGGATGATCTCACCAAAACCCTTCAACCCGTTGACAATGACCGAGAATCGATCAAACATCTTGGAAACACTCTCGTCGGGATCCATTTTGAAATTTTCGTAGCTTAGATTGAGTAGCCCGATTTTTGTTTCCTTGACATCGCTAGTTCCCTCATATGTTGTCTCGAGGGTGTCCCAAACTTTCTTGGCATTCTCGACCGAAGACACCTTGTAGTAGATATCCGGACCAAGTGCACAAAAGATGACATGAAGAGCTTTAGCATTTACTTGCATCCTTCTTCGTTCATCTTCCGTCATTTCGGCTTTCACCTTTGGGACAAGTCTTGCTTCCCCGTCTCTCTTCATTGGTATGTATGGACCTTCTTCAACCACATCCCACACCATGTAGTCAGTAGACTTGATGAAGAGCCTCATCTTGTTTTTCCAATATGGGTAGTTATCCCCATTGAAGAATGATGGCTTTGTAGTAGATTGGGACTCGTAGAGGTTGGAGTTGGAGGTGGATGCCATTGCTTTACTAGTTGTTGATCAAACTCTCCTAGAATAGACTCAAGAGGGTTGTAATCCTTCCAATGAGTGTAGCTCTAATACCAATTGTTGAGTTGATTACACAATTGCAAATGGCTAAGAGGGGGTGAATTGGCAATTAAAATTTTGGTAGGAGATAAAGGTGAAAAATAAAAATGTGACACAAGAAGTTAGAGTGGTTCAAGTTCTCCAAATGAACTCTACATCCACTACCTTAGTTCACACTAAGGATTTTCAACCAATTCACTACTTGAATTCTTCCCCGTTTCTTGGATGAGGAGGTAACCTTACAATTTGATTAAGCTTTCTACCCAAAGCTTAATCCACTCACTTTTATAAAGAGATGAATTTGGTAAACTCTAAAAGTTCCTCTCAACGGATTAATGTTTACCCAAATACAATTTCAAACTCCCCAAACTCACAATACAATATTACAATAAGAACACAAGAGTTGGGTACAAGAATTTGACTATGAAAGGCACTAGGGTTTGGATTTGATGCTTTGATGTTGCTTGTAGGTTCAATAGTTGTTGCTTGTTCAATTGAGACTTGTTTTTATACCCTTGCATTGAATTCTAGCCGTTTGGGTAGTTGGGATCATCAATAGAGCCGTTGAGAGCATTTTTCCCGCAATAAATGCAGCTCTGCTGCCTACCGTATCGGTACTCGTATGAGGCGTATCGATACCTGCATCAAAGAGGAAAGAGCCGTTGTGACTGAAAACAGAGCATATATATACGCATAAAAGGCGTACCGGTACGGTTTTAAGGGGCGTATCGATACGGAGGGTCGTATCGATACGGTGTTTACTCATTGGAATCCCAAGTTTGGTTTTCTTAAAGATCGTATCGATACTCATACTTAGCGTATCGGTACGGTATAACGGTCTTTTAAAAATTGGGAAACCAACCAACTGACAAGTTAACGTTCGAAAATTAAATGCAAAGATTTTGCAAAGATAAGCATATCGTATCGATACGGTTGCAAAGCATATCGGTACGACATCATTGAAAGATTTGCCCAGATGAATATCGTATCGATACGGGGTAATACCGTATCGGTACACTATGTTCATTAAAATTCCAGTGGCTAAAACCCGTATCGATACGCCTAAGGGTATCGATACGCCTGGGCGTTTTTGTATACTTTGGCTTGAAAACTCATAGGAAAAGACTTGAAAATTTTTATCTATTTAAGAGCTTGTCTTGAGATATTATTTTGTTTAAAATACTTGTCAATAGTGAGACTTTAAAGAGTACTTAAAAATTTATTGTTTTGCAAATTGGTCCATAAGTTTAGATGTTATATCAAAATCAATTTTGGTTTCACAAAACTCCTTTTAAAAAAGCATAAGGAAATATGATCATTATTATAGTATTTCCTCAATTAGTACTTACTAAGGCGATTATACCAAATGTGCCAAAATATTCAATGAGACATGTCTAAATAAATTTCTTCAGAAATTTCCAAATGCTTCTAGCATTTTAAATCCGTCAAGGAAAACTTTCTTTTTATAGGGATCCATAAAATAATTAGACACATATAAAATATTTTAATAACTGCCAAAGTAAATGCATCCACCATGAAGTATTTAGAATTCTTCATAATGTAAAATTTTGTCGTATTTACGACTACTTATTTGTGCCTCACTTGCATTACACCTTTAGGTGTTTGGATTGTTGGTCCAAATACTTCTCTTTTAGAAGTTCAAAGCGTCTTTCTATATTGGTCAATTCAATATCTATACTTCTGGATAGATTTCTATACAAGATCCTCATTATCTTTCTTAACTTCTATAGAAGTACGTGTAAAATTGTTTGTAAAATCATTGTCGACAACTTTTATATTTTGGTTCCATTCTCGTAGTGACATAACTCATCGATATCTCTTCAAGATTTTAATCTTTATATCAGGTACCTGAAACTCTTCTAGAGTTTTATTATTAGTTATGTCTTGGGTCTCTTCAGGAGCACCTGCCTCCAATATATGACCATCTCATATTACTTTCCTTTTACGAGAATTTTGATCATTCGAACCATTTCAACTATCATGCTTGCTTCACGCATGATTTACATCCTCTCGCTCTAACATGTAATTTAAACTTAGAGCATTTCAACTGGTATATAAGACTTATTTACTCTCATTGGGTCAGTAAATATGTATGGCAGTTGACATGTAATAACATGAATTATCTTATGAACTTCTGGTTCATATACGAGGATCTAGATAACGATAATTCATTTTCCTTTATCCAGCTGATTATTATCTCCCCTGATGTTGAGAAAAATAATTTCATAAATGATTCTCCAATTAATGTTTAAGAATTTAAACATAAAAGGAGACTCAAACTCAATATATATTCTCAACCCTTTTTATTTACCCATTTTGTGCGTTGTGGTGGAGAATTTCAACAATATATCGCACATTCAAAAATTATAAAAATAAGAAATGTATGGCTTCTAACCAAAAACTAATCATAACAGGGAGTTTATTATAACTCGTTGGTTTGATGCGTATAAGTGCTTCTATATGGAAATACCATATAAATAATAATTGTTTTGTTCTCATAGTTTAGCTATTAAAGTGGAGGCATCCAATAAAATTTTGCTAAACTGTATTTTTCATAATCATTAGGCTTCGTATCAATTGATATAGCCTAAAATATAAACCCACTAGCTTTTGCAAGACGAATAGTCTAACTGCATAATCTGAATCATTTTATAATCAATCTCACAAACTTATGGTTGTAAGTTGATAAAACAATGTAGATGCATCTACTAAAATCATATAAAACTTTCCTCATTTACGGATAGAAAGGCCCATATTTCATTCAGATATGCAAGACATGATGTCTCAGCTTTAGTACAAGAACTTCAAGTTCTTTTGGGAAATGGGATCTTAATCATTTCCTTTAAGAACAAGCAACGCAAAAACATCATGTTCTTTCAATAAGTGAAATTTAATCAATTCCTTTGAGAACACGCACCACAAGAACTTCAGGTTCTTTTAATAAATGTGCATATAAATCTCAATAGCTTTCGCATCATTATTGATCATGATGGTCTAACCGATCATATCAACTATATACAAGTGTGTGTATATATTTCTGAATTTCGTAAACTTCTAGTTTACCATAACATGTGATTCAATCTCACTCGTACATGTCAAGTGCGACCATCAAAATTGTTTCTTTGAATAGGAATATCTTTAGCTCTTTCAGAGCTTTCAATGAAAATTATCTTTTGGTAGCAATATACTGCTCTTCTAGAGCTTTCAACTGACCTTTTGGCTACCGAACTTATATTTACATTGACTTATTTCAAATGCCAATTGATAACATATGTTATCTATAATTCCCAAAGAGATATTTTGCGAACTCATATTGCTCTCTTAAAATTTTCACTTCTAGTGGTGACGATATTATTACCATTAGCAGTAATTATTGCAATATTCGCAATTCTGCAATTTTCATAACGTGCCTTCTCTCAAGAATTTATTGCTTTACTAGAGCATCAATATTTTAAATACTTTGAGATATAGTACTCATATTATTCCCTTGTATTTAAATAGGAAAATATATCTTATGCTTATGTTGAGCATAAATTGTCATTGTAGATTGTATTTGACAAGTAATCATGTTAAACAAAATAAATAAATATAATAATAAATAAATATAAATATAAAACGTAAATAATTAATGTGTGTAAAGTAAATAAACATAAAGAAAAATAAATAAAAAGATAAATAATTTTCTTCAAAGTTATGAGAATAATTAGAAGATGATTTATTCTCTTCGAGGGTTATAAGAAAATTAACAATGTCCAAATGAGTTGGACCAACAATGTCCAAATAAAGTTGGACCAATATCATCTTCGTCATTTTTCGCAAACAAAATTTGCTTCTATTTTCTTCCCTTTATCATTCAATGATTGTTAATTTTTCAACGCACGAAAAGTAGGATACCAATGATTTATAATATTGCATTTGTAATAAAAAGGATTTTACTTTATTAGAATGATCTTTATCACTCTTGTCATACTTATAACCTCACTACCGGTGGGTAGAAGTATTCTTAAAATGACTATATTTTTCATGTCTATATTTATGGTTTCAATCACAACCACAACTTCTAATGTGGCTTTTATTCTTTCCATAATATAATCTCACATTCACTTCAGGGAATGAAGTAGAGCCAGTGGGACTTTGAAACCTTTTTCACATATTCTTATCACAGAGAACAAAGATTTAATCATCGTACACGACATTGTTAAACCAGTCCACAAGGTCCAATAATTGAAGTTATGTTACCAATAGCCTCGCAGAACGAGATATCCAGCCAATATACTTGCATTATATCGAAGTTATGTTACCAATTAAATAGTGATTTACCATGTCTGTATTCTCTTCAGGGAATGAAACGGATCCAATAATTGTATGGAATAAGCATCTTGCTTGCATTCACTTCAGGGAATGCCTCACCATTCATAATCGCATGGAATAAACATCATCCGCATTTCCAGAAACCACATACACACGGACTCGAACAAACAAATTGTACCTCAACTCCAGTACAACCATAACTCCCTGGCTAAAGCGATGAACTCCCTCAACATCATCCGCATTTCCAGAAACTACAGCTTCTACTTACCGATTCACGGCCCACACTTCGGCCTCAAACTTACCAAAAGCAATAAACCAACAACAACAACAATAAATTAACATACTAACAGGGTTAGCAAAGGAAAAGGTCCAAGTGGCTCAAGTATGATTCCCTCACTTAAAATCTCTTTTTCCGATTTAATAGAAGCAATGGGGCTCTACTCAACATGCTTCAAGCAACGCACACACACGATCAAACAACATACACCAAGCATACTTGATAAACAAGCAAACATGCTTACATGACAAGCAAACACCGTGCAAATTCAATACAAAAATTAAACTCACCTCACTTACTTGTCCAAGGTCTCGGAAACCTTAGGCTCTGATACCAACAAATGTAACCCCCTCGCCCCGGTCTAGTCAGCTGACCGGTTCGAGTAGGCTACACGGGGAAAACCGATGTGAAACCCGTTAAGGTCCCACCTCGGTTAGAACCCTAGAAAAATTTCTTTTATTTATATCTTGTCTACATGCATATTTAAGTCCTATGTGAAACAAGACAGCGGAAACACAAGCAACATATCAACGACCATCCAAAACGACACTTTAAAACAACCAATTTTCCATATTTAAGCAGGCCGTATCGATACACCTGTCAAGGGTATCGATACGCCTTGACCAAAGTCCACACCCATCAGTCAACATAGGAAGACCGTATCGATACAACCCTTGAGCGTATCGATACACCCTTCTCGGTCAACATCTCGTGGTCAACGAGATAAACCCGTATCGATACGCCTCAACCCCATACCGATACGCCAAAAACTCACCAAATTCTTAGAATTCCAGTGAGCAAAGAGCGTATCGGTACACCCCCGTGTATCGGTACGCCAAGCCAAAACTGAGTCCTGCAGGCAAGACCGTATCGATACGGCCCTTAGGCGTATCGATACGCCCTGCACTGCAAGTCTCCAATTTTCAGCAAAACAACACACGATACAACTCTAACTGCATTTTAAGACCTTCCTAGACACATCCAAGCATTCATACAACATCTATCAACCAAAATCTAATCATACAAAGCATCTGACAAGAACAAACATCATTCATCCAAGAGATTCATGCATTTACCAAAAGATGACATACAACGCACTTTAAGGTTCACACCATAGAAGCAAAACATATAAGCATTCAAGACATGCAACATAAACAAGGTTTACAATTCAAACAAGGCATCCAAGAGCCAAACCAAATCCACATACAACAAGGCATTCAAATCAACAACACCTATCCCATTGCTTGACTATTACAATCTACAATTTAAAGTTCATACTTGAGCTAACCGACAGCAACACTTGGAGGCCTTTCCTTGCCCTTGCCACCCACAAGCTACTGATCTGCATTTTCGAACAAAATGGAGCGTAAGCATAAAAGCTTAGTGAGGGTAAGCTCATAAAACAAACCTTCGACAATGCAGGGTCCAAGCACGAGCAAGAATCAAAATAGAATGCATGATCTTACCTCCGATCCTCGAGAGCCAAAAATGTATATGATGCATGAACATATAATCAACTCTATGCCATGATCAACAACTCCTAAGCCCAACACACGAAGATACATATATCATGGTATTAATAACAACATATCTCAATTTATTGGAGATCACATTTCATATCATATTGGCACATATATAATCTCATATTGGCACCTAGTTATGACTCGAATACGTGGATAACACGTTGGAACGCATTTCCAACATAACCATTACCTTCGGTGGGATTACACTCATCACCGGTTCTCGCGGAGGAGATTCCACTCATCCTTTCGCCCCGTCGATGGGATTTCACTCATCAACGACTAATATAAAGATTTCCGGGCGAACCCGTACTCTTTCTTGGTACCTCAACGCCAACAAGGCCACGCGCGACTTTGACTCTCGTGTGCACACAAATCCTAATGATCAATCATTGTACCCAAGCATACTAGTGCCAATATCAAACCAAAATCCACAACCTTTCACAGCATCAATTCAAAATAACTTTCGTGCTTAGCACGTACTCACCATGATCCTCGAAATCATGCAACCACCTCATAATATCATTTCACAAGTCAACACTACATGTATATCATCAAGGCAATTATCACACCATATTTCACACATATGTATATCCACATCATACCTATCATCAACATGCATATGACAATGCATCAAACCATGCCTCAACATACATGTATAACAATATATACATAACACCACTATCACAATAAATCAAGAGGCATAAACAACCTTTAAAGAGTGCAACCAAAGTCTCTAATCAAAGCTTGGGATTAGGCTACCACTCTAATCCCAACTCTAGGTGGGTTTACCAAGCCCATCCTAGGTTCACATGCTTGAACCAATTACTCAAAACCATTTAAAACATTTTAACCAATCACCTTCACTTCCAAGCTCAACTACCAAGCAACCAAGGTCTTCAAGTTTCCGGATTCACTCCCGAAGCTTTACCATTGTCTTCTCTTGTTTCTAATCATCTCAACACAAACAAAACAACCTCAAATAAGCTCACACAACAATGTAGCAACCCGGAACACCATTCAAGCAATAAACATAAGATTCCAAGCCAAGAACAACCCCAAAACATCAAACCTGGGCAGCCCTCAAACCCCAACCAAAACTCATGATTTCAAACTTTTTAGCACACTCAAATGCTTCCAAAATAGCCCCAACTATTACCCTAACATCAACCCTCAAATTCCAACATAGAACACACCCAAAACTCAACTCAAAACCCTCCTAAAACCCCACCAAAACCCAAATTCGGGAATTCTCATAAAACACTTTAAAATTCATATATGTTGGACCTCAAGGTTCATAAACAACATATCTAACAATATTAAATCAAAACCTTAAGTTAAAAACAATAAAGATATCATTTTTATTCAAATCTTCCAAAAACCCAAATTCTAAAACTTGAACCAAAATGAAATCTAGTTGTACTTTTAAAGAGAGGAAGATGAGAGCAAGTCGGAAATATAATTACCTTTCAAAAAGCTCCAAGAATCAAGAAGAAAGGAGATGGAAGAGTGAGATGAAGAGAAGCTCTCTTCTTGACGTTAGATTTGAAAATAGGGAGGAGGAAAAAGATGAGCACATGTCTTCATCTTTTGTTTTTTTTAATTCACCCAAAAATCATATTTACAACTATGCCATTAATGAATGGCCAAAACTCACATCTCCTAAAGTCCATGGATTTGGACTTAGTAGATAGGCCCAACATAGTTTTTAATTATTTTGTAAACACAAAGCCCACAAAAAATATATATTATTATTTTAATTATGAAACCGAAACCCGAACTATTATTTTATTATTATTTTCATCCGACCCCCAAACCTGGGTGTTACAACTCTCCCCCACTTAAGGAAATTTCGTCCCCGAAATTTATCGGACAAGGATTTCCACGAAATCTGCTCTTACACCCTATCCTTCCTTTCTTACCACAACATTCTAACTAGCTCGATAGACCTACCCCACAACATTAGCTATCTGATGCTAAGATCTCAACGGGTCCTTCATTGCTCGTCAAATTTAATCTCTACTCAATCTCTTCGACAACATAGCGCGAAACAGATCGACTTCATATTTCTGAATCATAGATACACAAAACACATTACGAACCCTTTTCTAAATCTGGTGGTAACCACAACAGATAAACAACAGAACTAGCCCAATTCACAATCTCATATGGTACCGTTTGAATACTAGACCGATAAATTTTTCTGACTAACCATCTGACTTCAACAGGTAACCAAACACTATGCAGACGTCTTCAAAATCTAGTTGAAATCTCGAATCTCTATTACCCACTTTCATTAAGAATTTTCCACGGATGTAACAAACTAGAAGAAAACTGATGCTCGGTCTTGACACGCTAGCAAATTACATACTTACTCTCATACTGAACCACATCATTCATCAACTCAATCTAGAAGTATTCATCTTGAACCCACGATACGTCTTCATACTACTCAGATGCAATACAAATAAACTATCGTGTGCTTCGGCCAAAACAATACGTCTCCAAACACTATGTCAATCGGTACAACTATTCTGTCTCTGAAATGCAAAACTCTATCATCTTTGAAACTGTATTCTGAAGGTCTTCCTTCTGCCATGTCTTGCACGTGAGGTGCCAAGAACCTGTCTTGCAACTATTTCTCTTCAAGTATCTGACTCAAAGTAGGTTTAACATGAAACTCGGCAACAAAACTACTATCATTCGATAAATTGAATCCGGCAAATATAGCTCGCAACTCAACTGCCAACCCAACAACAAATATAACTCGAAGCAAATTTAACTATAATTAACTCTATGTCTAGTGTCGGATAATTCCTTTTCTTGGTCTTTCAACTATCTCAATGAATAGGCCACAATCTTCTATCTTGCATAAGCACACAACCTAACCCTACATGTAACGCATCACCATGGTTCACAAATTCTTTCTATGACATAGGCTGGATCATGGTCGAAGCTCTCTTCAAAGTTTCTTTCGGTTTCTCAAGGGCTCGTTGTCTCACATCTGACCACACAACTGAACATTCTTCTGTAGCAACTTGTCAATGGAGCAGCTATCTTCAAAGATCATCTACAAACCTCTGATAGTAACAATGCTAGACCTAGGAACTATAGATACATGTCACAATCTTCAATTTCTTCCAACTCACATCTTCTTCTGCCTACTTAGGATTTACTCTAATGCACTCGACTGATCTACATGTCCTATGAGAACATCTTCCTTAACTCGGAGTTCACGTTTGCTCGACTTGGCATACAACTGATTCTCTAATAGGGTCTACAACACTAACTCCAAAGCTTGTCATGATCTTCTTCGGTTCTTGAATATACTTATGTATCATCTATGAGGACTACTACAAACTGATCAAGAAGCTCATGAAACATTCTGCTCAGCATCTCTATAAAAGTAACTAACACATTAGTCAAACAAAACGGCATAACCCAGAACTCAAAGTGATCACATCTTGCCCCGAAAATTGTCTTCGGTACATCAACTTCTCTCACTTTCAACTGGTAGTAATCGTATCTCAAATTAATCTTGAAAAGACCGAAGCACACCCCAACTGATCAACAAATCACTGACGCTCGGAAATGGATACTAATTATTCACTGTCAATTGTTTCAACTGTCTGTAATCTAAACACATCCTCGTATTGTCTTCTCTCTTCTCCACAAATTTCACTATCATACTCTAAGATGATGTACTAGGCCTAATGAATCTAAGGTCTAACAAATCTCGAAGTTGATTCTTCAACACTCTCAATTATTTTGGGAACCATAAAATACAGAGCAAACAAAACAGGAGCAAACTCGGAGACGGTATCAATAACAAACTCTTCTTCCCTATCAAGAGACAAACCAAGCAATTCTTCCAAACACTTCTAGGAAAATCACAAACTATTCTAACCTTCTGTGGTCTAATCTTCGTTAAAAAATCAAATCCATTACATTTGCTAGGCAAGTCTGTCAACCAAACTCAATCAATCTTTGACCTCTAAAGCTGGATCAACATTCACTAAGAAGTTCACATCCTCACCTACTACTATCGTCTCACAGAATTCTGCAACTTCAAGGCAACTCTCTCTTTGTCTCAACGTATACCCTAACTCTGTGTTCTACAAGTCAAACCATGCCAAAAGTTACATCAAAACCGAAAAAAGACAATTACTTCTCATCTACTAGAAACACATAACCCTGAACCATCAATAAACATCTTCCGTACATCTCTCTGACCACCATTATCTCACCAAAAGGTCTAGTCTCATGCGTCCCTACGTCTAAGATCTCGACAAGTATATCTAATTTCTTTGCATGCTCACACCAAGGGACGAATCCGCAGGAATTGCAACTTCACATGTACACAACTCATAGTTTTCGATTCCCTTGTTTTCAGGCTGGTTCTTCAACATAACCTAACTATTCAAAACCGTTCTTAGAGCATCTCGAAACCTCAAAATTCAGTTCTGATCACACACACAAACAATCATGCTTGAACTTGTTCTATAACATCGGTCCTGATGACTCAAAATATCTCACTACTAAACAATCTTGAGTCAAAACTCAAGACTTCCTTCTCAGCTCTACTATATCAGAAGCGACTTCATCTTTCCCTCTTGTCGGAAGACAACTCATCGTACACTGGTCCAATCACACAAATTAATTCCCACTCACGGATACTGACCGGCTGTCTTGTACTAAAACCATAGGCCGAACCCCAACGATCACCAACTAACATTTCAGAATTTCAGATTACTCACACGAGACCCTTACCCTGATCTCACCAAAAGAACTAAGATACTCATACCTACCTCTAACACTTCACCGGGCACATTCAAACTTTGCATGCTTGCTAACAATATACATAAGTACATATTCAAAATCAACCGGAGGGAACAAGCTCAAAACTGTACCAAGGGCTTATCTACTATAACATCGATACCACTCTGACTCCCGCTCATAGGTCTTCACTTCTTTTTACCCACTAATACTAGAAACGATCACATCGTCCCTCACCAACAAGAATCAACCCACATACACACGGACTCGAAGAAACAAATTGTACCTCAACTCCAGTACAACCATACCTCCCTGGCTAAAGCGATGAACTCCCTCAACATCATCCGCATTTCCAGAAACCACAGCTTCTACTAACCGATTCACGACCCACACTTCGGCCTCAAACTTACCAAAAGCAATAAACCAACAACAACAACAACAATAAATTAACATACTAACTGGGTTAGCAAAGGAAAAGGTCCAAGTGGCACAAGTATGATTCCCTTACTTAAAATCTCTTTTTCCGATGTAATAGAAGCAATGGGGCTCTACTCAACATGCTTCAAGCAACGCACACACACGATCAAACAACATACACCAAGCATACTTGATAAACAAGCAAACATGCTTACATGGCAAGAAAACACCGTGCAAATTCAATACAAAAATTAAACTCACCTCACTTACATGCCCAAGGTCTCGGAAACCTTAGGCTCTGATGCCAACAAATGTAACCCCCTCGCCCCAGTCTAGTCGACTGACCGGTTCGAGTAGGCTACACGGGGAAAACCGATATGAAACCCGTTAAGGTCCCACCTCGGTTAGCAACCCTAGAAAAATTTCTTTTATTTATATCTTGTCTACATGCACATTTAAGTCCTATGTGAAACACGACATCGGAAACACAAGCAACTTATCAACGACCATCCAAAACGACACTTTAAAACAACCAATTTTCCATATTTAAGCAGGCCGTATTGATACACCTGTCAAGGGTATCGATACGCCTTGACCAAAGTCCACACCCATCAGTCAACACAGGAAGACCGTATCGATACAGCCCTTGAGCGTATCGATACACCCTTCTCGGTCAACATCTCGTGGTCAACGAGATAAACCCGTACTGATACGCCTCAACCCCGTACCGATACGCAAAAAACTCACCAAATTCTCAGAATTCCAGTGAGCAAAGAGCGTATCGATACACCCCGTGTATCAGTACGCCAAGCCAAATTTGAGTCCTGCAGGTCGATACGGCCCTTAGGCGTATCGATACGCCCTGCACTGCAAGTCTCCAATTTTCAGCAAAACAACACACGACACAACTCAAACTGCATTTTAAGACCTTCCTAGACATATCCAAGCATTCATACAACATCTATCAACCAAAATCTAATCATACAAGGCATCCGACAAGAACAAACATCATTCATCCAAGAGATTCATGCATTTACCAAAAGATGACATACAACGCACTTTAAGGTTCACACCATAGCAGCAAAACATATAAGCATTCAAGACATGCAACATAAACAAGGTTTACAATTCAAACAAGGCATCCAAGAGCCAAACCAAATCCACATACAACAAGGCATTCAAATCAACAACACCTATCCCATTGCTTGACTATTACAATCTACAATTTAAAGTTCATACTTGAGCTAACCGAAAGCAACACTTGGAGGCCTTTCCTTGCCCTTGCCACCCACAAGCTACTGATCTGCATTGTCGAACAAAAAGGAGCGTAAGCATAAAAGCTTAGTGAGGGTAAGCTCATAAAACAAACCTTTGACAATGCAGGGTCCAAGCACGAGCAAGAATCAAAATAGAATGCATGATCTTACCTCCGATCCTCGAGAGCCAAAAACGTATATGATGCATGAACATATAATCAACTATATGCCATGATCAACAACTCCTAAGCCCAACACACGAAGATACATATATCATGGTATTAATAACAACATATCTCAATCTATATTGGAGATCACATTTCATATCATATTGGCACATATATAATCTCATATTGGCACCTAGTTATGGCTCGAATATGCGGATAACACGTTGAAACGCATTTCCAACATAACCATTACCTTCGGTGGGATTACACTCATCACCGGTTCTCGCGGAGGGGATTCCACTCATCCTCACGCCCCGTCGATGGGATTCCACTCATCACCGACTAATATAAAGAATTTCGGGCGAACCCGTACTCCTCCTTGGTGCCTCAACGCCACCAAGGCCACGCGCGACTTTGACTCTCGTGTGCACACTAATCCTAAAGATCAATCATTGTACCCAAGCATACTAGTGCCAATATTAAACCAAAATCCATAACCTTTCACAGCATCAATTCAAAATAACTTTCGTGCTTAGCACGTACTCACCATGATCCTCGAAATCATGCAACCACTTCATAATATCATTTCACAAGTCAACACTACATGTATATCATCAAGGCAATTATCACACCATATTTCACACATATGTATATCCACATCATACCTATCATCAACATGCATATGACAATGCATCAAACCATGCCTCAACATACATGTATAACAATATATACATAACACCACTATCACAATAAATCAAGAGGCATAAACAACCATTAAAGAGTGCAACCAAAGTCTCTAATCAAAGCTTGGGATTAGGCTACCACTCTAATCCCAACTCTAGGTGGGTTTACCAAGCCCATCCTAGGTTCACATGCTTGAACCAATTACTCAAAACCATTTAAAACATTTTAACCACTCACCTTCACTTCAAAGCTCAACTACCAAGCAACCAAGGTCTTCAAGTTTCCGGATTCACTCCCGAAGCTTTACCATTGTCTTCTCTTGTTTCTAATCATCTCAACACAAACAAAACAACCTCAAATCAGCTCACACAACAATGTAGCAACCCGGAACACCATTCAAGCAATAAACACAAGATTCCAAGCCAAGAACAACCCCCAAAACATCAAACTCGGGCAGCCCTCAAACCCCAACCAAAACTCATGATTTCAACCTTTTTAGCACACTCAAATGCTTCCAAAACAGCCCCCAACTATTACCCTAACATCAACCCTCAAATTCCAACATAGAACACAC
Organism: Hibiscus tridactylites; assembly: GCA_958450335.1. Taxonomy (NCBI): domain Eukaryota; kingdom Viridiplantae; phylum Streptophyta; class Magnoliopsida; order Malvales; family Malvaceae; genus Hibiscus; species Hibiscus tridactylites. The sequence goes on along the minus strand of OY288268.1, from coordinate 55,700,341 downwards.
CCAAAACTCAACTCAAAACCCTCCTAAAACCCCACCAAAACCCAAATTCGAGAATTCTCATAAAACACTTTAAAATTCATATATGTTGGACCTCAAGGTTCATAAACAACATATCTAACAATATTAAATCAAAACCTTAAGTTAAAAACAATAAAGATATCATTTTTATTTAAATCTTCCAAAAACCCAAATTCTAAAACTTGAACCAAAATGAAATCTAATTGTACTTTTAAAGAGAGGAAGATGAGAGCAAGTCGGAAATGTAATTACCTTTCAAAAAGCTCCAAGAATGAAGAAGAAAGGAGATGGGAGAGTGAGATGAAGAGAAGCTCTCTTCTTGACGTTAGATTTGAAAATGGGGAGGAGGAAGAAGATGAGCACATGTCTTCATCTTTTGTTTTATTCTTAATTCACCCAAAAATCATATTTACAACTATGCCATTAATGAATGGCCAAAACCCACATCTCCTAAAGTCCATGGATTTGGACTTAGTAGATAGGCCCAACATAGTTTTTAATTATTTTGTAAACACGAAGCCCATAAAAAAATATATTATTATTTTAATTATGAAATCGAAACCCGAACTATTATTTTATTATTATTTTCATCCGACCCCCAAACCTGGGTGTTACATTTCAAAAATTAAAAACCAAGTTAAAATATAAACATACAGATAATCAGTAACTAAAAAATAAGGGGGAAAAGAAACTTTTCTTTGGTTTATTCTATAATCGAATTCTTTCTAGTAACTTCTTTTGGATTCGAACGATGAAGACTTCAGTTGATTAGAGTCTCGTGATGATAACGTGTTGTGAATAAAATAAAGAAGAACAACAATAAGAACGAAGAACAAGAAGAACAAAGAGGTGAGAGAAAGAGTGAGATTTTTTTATTCTCAAATATAGATTTGTGTACAATGCCTTCAATAAATCATCTATTTATAGGAATAAGAAGTACATAATACATTAAACTCTAATTAATGTAGATAATATTCCTAATGATAAAGTAAGTCAAATCTCCCTGATAAAGTCTTTATCATGATAGACATCCACATAATACATTAAACTCTAATTGATGCCTTCAATAAATCATCTATTTATAGGCATAAGAAGTACATAATACATTAAACTCTAATTAATGTAGATAATATTCCTAATGATAAAGTAAGTCAAATCTCCTTGATAAAGTCCTTATCATGATAGACATCCACATAGATAAATATTCATAACACTCAACAAGTTTTAAATCATTTTTGAACTTTAAAATATTATAATTGAACCTACAAACATATCATCGTCTGATGTATTTTTTTTAAAAAGTAGAAAGGCCTCATTAAAAACCCCCACTAAACCTAGGAAGGGGGAAAAGAGTGCCTCTAAAATATTTTATTGCCAAATCACGATCTGTACATAGGTTGATTTAAGGACAAAATACAACAAACCAATCGAAAAGTACAGGGGAATCTCATCACTCCCCATCCCCGAAAAATAATTCCATAATAGCAAACCTACCCAATTCCCTGACGAGCGAGTTCATCCGCAAATGTGTTACACTTCCGAGGAATCCACCTTACCATGAAGCTTTTTTCCTTGATTAGCTGGACTAAAGACGAGACTCTGTTGTGGTTCATGCTAGGAGGCGCCTATTTTAAGTTAAGCCATTCATTTACATCTTTGCAATCGCTCTCAATAACCACTCGATACTTTGCTGCCCAGTTCGACTGTACTAATAAGTTAATCCCAACCTTAACCGCTTCAAGTTCAATGAAAGCAGGGGACCAGATTCACATTCCTCTGAGAACTTTAACAGCACTTTACCATGTTCATCTCTGAGGATACCCCCACTCTTCCCATTGATCCCCTAATCTGAATCGAGCTATCAACATTTAATTTGATCCAACCCGGGGGCGGACACGTCCAAACCGACGGTCTAGATAGGGGAGGAGGAATTAAGGATGAGTTGGTAGCTAACATAGGGTCTGTAATTAACAAATCTAAAGAGATCTTGCAGTTCTCAAAACTTCCTCTAAGCCAATATGCTAATCGGAAACTTACTATCAAAAGAAGTTGTAACAGGTCCGATTTCTTCCCTTTAAAGATTATATCATTTCGGAACAACTATATCGACCAAATGATAACGAGGGGAATGAGAGACCATACCTTGCTATGGGAAAGAGGGCTAAGAGAGCTCCAGAATTCTAGGAACGAGGGGCCATCACTTGGTAATGCAGTCGAAATGCCAGCCCTATCAAGATATGAATTCCAGATTTTCCAACTAACATCGCAGGAGAAAAATAGATGCGAAGTAGTTTCCACTTCACGGCTGCACAGGGGACACTCAATATTTCCAATTGCTTCGACCCCCCTTTTGATAAGTTCGCTCCTAACCAGAACTCGACCCAGCATTACTAACCAAATAAAAAGTTCGACTTTGGGTGGGGCCAACCCCAACCATACACAGTTATTCCAGAAATTATTTTTCTGCTCCGATCCCAAAAGGATTGATTTTACAGATTTAATAGAAAAAGACCCTGCACTCGTGCCCGTCCAAATAACCCAATCATACTCGATTCCACTATATTGGAAACCATTGAGCTTTGTCATGAGAGAATTAAGCAAATGAGTTTCTCGATCAAATAGTTGCCTTCTAAACGGTATACTCCAAGTCCAGCCCCTGTTTGATTTCTGCCCAAACTTATCGATGGTCCCATTTTGGAAGAGTGATAAAGCAAACAAACGAGGGAATTCAGATTTTAAAGAATTGTTTCCGAGCCATAAATCCTTCTAGAAAATAATTGATTTTCCATCTCCCACTTGAAGTCGCAGGTGGTCCCTTAAAGTGATTCCAATCCTGTCATCTTTGAAGAATGAAGAAGTGATGCCATTCCAAATCCAAGATGCATGTCGTGGCGCTGTTTCGACAGGTAATATTCTCGCACTGTTCACAGGAATTTTACATGAAATAACTTTCCTCCAAATACCATTTGGCTCATTCCCGAATCGCCAAATCCACTTCCCAAGTAACACACGATTCATGGTATCCAAGTTAGACACACCAAGACCCCCACGAAATTTAGGTTCACACACCTTATCCCATTTTACCCAATGGATTTTCGGAGCATTCGACGAGCCCCCCAAAGGAATTTGGCTAGTAAGTTGTTGATACGATTTGAAACTTCTTTGGGCATTCTAAAAAAGAGACATGAAGTAAACCGAAATGCTTGACAAAGTTGATTTGATTAGTGTGAGCCTTCCCCCCCTCGATAAAAATTTGGGCATCCAACCTTCCAACTTCTTTTCGATGCTGTTGATAACCGGATCCCATAAAGAGCTAGAGTTACGCTTAGCTCCTAAAGGCATGCTGAGATACTTAGTGGGGAAATGATCCATCGAACACCCCACAGTGTTAGCCCATGCTGATAAATCCTCACTGCAGACATTAATACCATATATTTTGCTCTTCTTAATATTTAACTTTAGACCTGAGGCCAGTTCAAACACCCTCAAAGTTCTCTTCACATTTTTTATTTCACGGCAAGAGGCTCCACAGAAAATTAGGAGGTCGTCGGCAAATTGAAGGTGAGAAACCTCCATTCTAGCACTGTAAATAATATTTTTAATAATATACATAATGAATTATATTGTAAATAATATTTTTAAAATTTATAATTCATTATAATATTTTTAAATTGTGTTAAACATTAAATATTGTTTCCGATTTAATAATTTTATTTTATATAAATAAGTGCATATTATGAATAATAATTCATATTGTAATTTAATTTAATATTTTAATAAATAAATTTATCTATATTGTTTTCGATTTAATAAACATTAAATATTGTTTCTGATTTAATAATTTTATTTTATATAAATAAGTGCATATTATGAATAACAAATTATATTGTAATTTAATTTAATATTTTAATAAATAAATTTATCATTTCGAAAATAAATACAAAGAAAATTGCGTAATATTTTATATTAGTTATTACAGATTTTTATTGCCACTAATTGAAGATAAACAAATGAAAAATGAAATTTTTATATTTATGTTATGAATAAAATAACGAATAAGAATAAAATAACAAAGAGATGAGAGAAAGAGGGAGATTCATATTATTATCAAAACTAGACTTGTGTACAACGCTTTCATATATTTATAGGCATAAGAAATACATAATACATTAAACTCTAATTAATGGAGATAATATTCCTAATAATAAAGTAAATCAAATCTCTCAAATAAAGTTTTTATCATTATAGACATCCACATAGATAAATATTCATAACACCCCCTTGGATGTCTATGAAGATAATGAGCCTCATTAAAACCTTACTAAGATAAAAACTCAGTGGAAAAAAATTTAGTGAAGGAAAAAGAGTACACATATCTTTGATACGCATAATATGTTGCCTCATTAAAAACCTTACCAGGAAAACTCATTGGGACAAAACCACGGTTAAGGAAAAAAGAGTGCAACGCGTATTTACTCCCCTCATGAAAACATCACATAAAATCTTTGAATCTTCATAATTTAATCTTAAATACCATTTTTGTAAATATCGTGAGGGATGGAACTTTGGAGTAATATGTTCCATGATGTATCCACCTTTCATTATCTCTACACAAGATAGCATTTCTATTATATCTTGTGAAAGTAAATCACATATATTCTGGATATGTTGGGTCAATGGTCTTAGACAAACACATTTTTGGCTTGCCTCGTGCATAACAATTATTTCAACAAGATTTGAGGAGGCATAGACGAATGTTTGAAGATATAAAGGTAATGATCTTTGTATATCCATGAATATTTTTTGACCAACTAATATATGGTGCCTCAAGACCAAGAAAATATATAACTATCTTTATTCACATCCAACAATCTTACAATAGATATGCTTTATCCATATTGAATCTTCTTTAAGATTCTTTCAAGTTATGTTCATTCATAGACAAAAACGCATATTTAAGTGCTCAATCTTTAGGTCGAGACAAAACCACATCTCAAGATTCTTTTTCTCAAATAGTTTCATTAAATACTTTGAAAGCTCTTCATGAGTTTCCAATTTGAAGCTCTTCAGGAGTGCTAATGATTCAATGAATCTTGATCCAAACTCCTTTATAAAATACATAAGGATATATGATCATTCTTATAGTATTTGCTCAATTAGTACCCTCTAAGGCGATTATACCAAATGCGCCAAAATATGAATATTCAATATGACATATCTAAATAAATTTCCTCAGAAATTTGCAAATCTGTCTCGGATAACTTTCTTTTTATAGGGATCCACAAAATGATTAGACGCATATATAATATTTCATAAATGCCAATGTAACTACATCCACCATAAAGTAATTAGAATTCTTCATAAATCATAATTCAGTTGTATTTGCGACTACTTATTTGTGCCCCACTTGCATTACACCTTTAGGTGTTCGGACTGCTAGTCCAAATACTTCTCTTTTGGAAGTTCAAAACGTATTTCTATATTGGCCAATCATTTCAACATCTATAGATTCTTATACAAGATCCTCATTTTCTTTCTTTACTTCTAAAGAAGTATTCTTTGTAAAATCGTTTGTAAAATTGTTGTCGACAACTTTTCAATTTTCTGGTTCCATTCTCGTAGTGACATAACTCATCTAGGTCTCTTCAAGATTTCAATCTTTATTTGAGTTACCTTAAACTCTTCAAGAGTTTTATAATTATTTATGTCTTGGGTCTCTTCAGGAGCACCCGCCTCCAATATATGATCATCTCATAGTACTTTCTATTTATGATAATTTTGATCATTGGAACCAATTTCAACTATCATGCTTCAGGCATGATTTACATCCATTCGCTCTAACATGTAATTTAAACTTATAGTATTTTCAGCTGGTATATGAGACTTGATTACTCTCATTAGGTTAGTAAATATGTCTGGCAGTTGATATACAATAACTTGAATTATCTTATGGACTTTTAGTTCATATTCGAGGATCTAGATAATGATAATTCATTTTTCTTCTTTATCCAGCTGATTATTCTCTCCCCTTGATGTTGAGAAAAATCATCTCATAAATGATTCTCCAATTAATGTTTAAGAGTTTAAACATAAAAGGAGACTCATACTCAATGTAAATTCTCAACCATTTTTATTTACCCATTTGGTGCGTTGTGGTGGAGCAATTCATATCGAACATTCAAAAATTATAAAATGGGAAATGTATGGCTTCTGACCAAAAATCAATCATAACAGGGAGTTTATTATAACTCGTTGGCTTGATGCGTATAAGTGTTGTTATATGAAAATACCATATAAATATTAACTCTTTTGTTCTCATAATTTAGTTATTAAAGAGAAGGCATCCAATTGAAATTTTGCTAAACTGTATTTTTCATAATCAATAGGCTTTGTAACAACTGATATAGCCTAAAATATAAACCCACTAGTTTTACAAGACGAATAATCTAATTGCATAATCTGAGTCCTTTTAGAATCAATCTCACAAACTTCTGATTGTAAGTTGATAAAACAATGTAGATGCACCAACTAAAATCATATAAAACTTTCCACATTTGTGGATATATGAGCCCATATTTCATTCAGATATGCAAGACATGCATTCTTAACTTCAGTACATGAACTTCAAGTTCTAGTTCTTTTGGTAAGCGAGATCAACTAAATCCTTTGAGAACAAACAACACAAGAACTTTAGGTTCTTTTAGTAAGTGGAATTTAATCAATTCCTTTAAGCAACACAAGAACTTCATGTTCTTTAATAAGCGAAATTTAATTAATTCCTTTGAGAATAAGAACCACGAGAACTCTAGGTTCTTTTAATACATGTGCATGTAAATCTTAATAATTTCTGCATCATTATTTATCAGGATGGTTTAACCGATCATGCCAACTATATACATGTGCGTATATATATTTCTGAATTTGGTAAACTTCTGGTTTACCATAACATATGATTCAATTTCACACGTACATGTCTACCATCAAAATTATATTGTTTCCGATTTAATAATTTTATTTTATATAAATAAGTGCATATTATGAATAACAAATTATATTGTAATTTAATTTAATATTTTAATAAATAAATTTATCATTTCGAAAATAAATACAAAGAAAATTGCGTAATATTTTATATTAGTTATTACAGATTTTTATTGCCACTAATTGAAGATAAACAAATGAAAAATGAAATTTTTATATTTATGTTATGAATAAAATAACGAATAACAACGAATAAGAATAAAATAACAAAGAGATGAGAGAAAGAGGGAGATTCATATTATTATCAAAACTAGACTTGTGTACAACGCTTTCATATATTTATAGGCATAAGAAATACATAATACATTAAACTCTAATTAATGGAGATAATATTCCTAATAATAAAGTAAATCAAATCTCTCAAATAAAGTTTTTATCATTATAGACATCCACATAGATAAATATTCATAACACCCCCCTTGGATGTCTATGAAGATAATGAGCCTCATTAAAACCTTACTAAGATAAAAACTCAGTGGAAAAAAATTTAGTGAAGGAAAAAGAGTACACATATCTTTGATATGCATAATATGTTGCCTCATTAAAAACCTTACCAGGAAAACTCATTGGGACAAAACCACGGTTAAGGAAAAAAGAGTGCAACGCGTATTTACTCCCCTCATGAAAACATCACATAAAATCTTTGAATCTTCATAATTTAATCTTAAATACCATTTTTGTAAATATCGTGAGGGATGGAACTTTGGAGTAATATATAGCTCTTCTAGAGCTTTCCACTGATTTTGGCTACCAGAACTTATATCCACATTGCCTTATTTCAAATGCCAATTGATAACATATGTTATCTATAATTCCTGAAGGATTATTTTGCAAACTCATATTGCTTTCTTAAAATTTCCACTTCTAGTGGTGACGATATTATTACCATCAACGGTAATTTTTACAATATTCACAATTCTGCACTTTTCATAATGTGCTTTCTCTCAAGAACTTATTGCTCTTCTAGAGCATCAATATTTTTCTTTGAGATATAGTACTCACATTTTCCCTTGCATTAAATGGAAAAATATATCTTATGATTCTGCTAAGCATAAATTGTCACCATAAATTGTATTTGATAAGTAATCATGTTAAACAAAATAAATAAATATCTTAATATATACATATAAAATGTAAATAATTAATATGTAAAGTAAATAAACAAAATATAAATTAAAAGATAAATAATTCTCTTCAAAGTTATGAGAATAATTAGAAGATAATTTATTCCCTTCGAGGGTTATAAGGAAATCAACAACGTCCAAATGAGTTGGACCAGCAATGTCCAAATAAGTTGGACCAATATCATCTTCATCATTTTTTACAAACAAAATTTGCTTCTATTTTCTTTCCTTTATCATTCAATGATTGTTGATTTTTTAGCGTACAACAAGTACGAGACCAATGGATTATTACATCGCATTCGTAATAAAAAGGATTTTACTTCCTTAGAATGATCTTTTATCACTCTTGTCATCCTTATAACCTCACTACCGATGGGTAGAAGTATTCTTAAAATGACCATAATGTCTATGTCCAAGTCGTCGACCATGACCACAACTACTAATGTGGCATTTAATCTTTCCATTATAAAATCTCACATTCACTTCAGAGAATGGAGTAGAGCCAGTGGGCCTTTAAAATCTTTTTCATGATATTGTGTCTGAAGACAACATTATTTGTCGTGAAAAGTGGAGAATGTTTTTATTAACATATCCTCATCACAAAGAACAAAAATTTAATCCTCGTACGCAACATTGTTAAACCAGTTCACAAGGTCCTTTAAAAACCTCTTTTGAGACCAGTAGCCTCGCAGAACGGGATGTCCAGCCAATATACTTGGATTATATCGAAGTTATGTCTCTAATTGAATAATGATTTACCATGTTTGCATTAACTTCAGGGAATGAAACAGATCCATTCGTAAGAAATAAACATCATGCTTGCATTCACTTCAGGGAATGAAACAGATCCATTCGTAAGAAATAAACATCATGCTTGCATTCACTTCAGGGAATGCCCCATCATTGATAATCGCATGGAATAAACATCATGCTTTGCATTCACTTTAGAGAATGCCTCCTACGAAAAGTCTTGTCAAGATGAATTTTTGTAACATGAACTTGGGAGAAGTCTATAGTCGATTTTTTTTCCGACGTAAAATAAATATTTCTTTCGAGCAAAATCACCATGATTTATCAGACTTTAAAATAATAATTTAAAGAATAAAAATAAAATTAGAATTTACCGACGTTGATTTTTCTCTTAAGGACAATGGAGACATAACAAACGGTCAAAATGGCTTCTCATAATCTCTTTCTGTCATGTCTCTTACCATGCCATTCAAACATATCATGTAAAACTCAAAACACGGTTAAAAATATCAAATATCATCAATAGGATAAAATAAACTAAATATTGATAATAAATCACAACAAGTATGTAGGGGCTAAAGTAAATAAACCAGAAAAATATGAAGAACTTGATAGAAATTTACCCTTTTCTCTTAAAGTTTACGCATATGTAAAACACAACATAGGAAACATTTTTTTATCGAAATAGTGAAAAGCACTAACAAAATAATAAAATAATCGATTGATACTAGAATTAAAATACAACCAATCATGGTATACTCATCTCTGTTAATTCGTCCTTTGATTTGTGAGAAACCACAAACTCATCTTTACCCAATGCTTAAATACAATCGAACACGCCCCTCTTTGGTTTTTAAAAAAAAACAAGTTAAAATATAAAGAGAAAGGTAATCAGTAAGAAAAATAAAATTGAGGAAAAACTTATCTTTGGTTCACCCTGGAATCAAATTCTTTTCTATAATTTTTTTAGATTCGAACGACGAAGATCTGAGTTGATTAGAAGCTCATGCTGATAACATGTTATGAATAAAATAACGAAGAACAACGAATAAGAATAAAATAACAAAGAGATGAGAGAAAGAGAGAGATTCATATTATTATCAAAATAGACTTGAGTACAACGTCTTCATCTATTTATAGGCATAAGAAATATATAATACATTAAACTCTAATTAATGGAGATAATATTCCTAATGATAAAGTAAATCAAATCTCCCAGATAAAGTTTTTATCATTATAGACATCTACATAGATAAATATTCATAAAAATTTCAAATTAATTTATTTTTACAATATTATTTTAATTTTATAAAAATAAAAAAGAATAAATGTTAGTCTTACACAATTAATGGTAAACTTTTATTCTTAACAATTTTTTTATTAATAAAATTAGTTTAAATTAGCACATACGTTATTATTATTTTTTGTATTTATTCATACAAAGGAAGAGAGAAAAACAAAAAAAATATGATGAAATTCTTTTTAGGGAAAATTTCTAGTTAACTTAAATTTCAAAAAATACATTTCTTATAAATTTCATTTGTATTTATTTATAAAAATAAACGAGTAACGAAAAAATAGAAGAATGCAATTTAAAGGGAAAAAACTAAAAACGAAAAAAATGAGCATATGCACCAATCAGTCCATGAAATGTGTAATCAACTGATATATAAAATCTATGTTTGATTTTGATATAACAAATAATCTAAGGACTAAATTATAAAGTAAATAAATTTTTAAGTAATCAAAAGACTCACATTTGACAAGTAAATTTTAGACTTAAAATGTTTTGAAGTCAAAACTTAAACCACATAAATTTTTCTAAGTGTTTCAAAGCTAAAATACACAAAATTGCCCAAGCGTTTCGAAACACCCCCAAAGTGTTCCGATACGTTTTGCCACTGGAAACGTCCGTTTCGATACGAACTAATCTTTTTCGAGACAAGGGTTTCGAAACGGGCTTGTCGTTTCGATACAACCTTCATCTGGGCTTTTGATTTTTAAGTGTCGTTACGAAATGGCTCATACCCGTTTCGATATAAGGGAAAAGTATTTTGAAGATTGAGCATTAAATCAACTAGCCGTTACTTGTTAGAATCGAACTTTTGAAAAATTGGTTAAGTGTTTCGATACGCCCCTCTGCTGTTTCGAAACACAATTTTACAGTTTCAAATTGTTTCGATACGATCTCCTTTTTACACTTAGAGGCATTTTATAGTTTCAATCTGTTTCGATACGACCTATAGCCGTTTCGATACGGGTCCCTTTTTACACACAATGGCTCTTTCTTTTTTTGGTGTCCGTTTTGATACAGGGCCTTGTGTTTTGATACGAGTAGTTGCAGAACAACATTTATGGAGGGAAGAAAGAGCCCTAGCAGCTCTATTGATAATATCAACCACCCAAACGACTAGAAATCAATGAAAATGTATAAAAGCAAGCTTAAAAAGCACAAGCAACAACTATTGAACCTTCAAGCAACTATTCCAAACTTTTGAGCCTATAGAGTCAAATTTGAGTACCCAACTTATAAAATTCTTCATTGTTTATCTTTCTTTCAAGTTTGGCGAGTGTTTGTTTGTAATTGAGCAATTAATTAGTCAATTGAGAGATACATTTTAGATTGTCTTTCTTTCTTTGTAATTGTGAGTGAATTTGATTAAGCTTTAGGTAGAAAGCTTAATCAGTTTGTAAGGTTTCCTCCTAATCCAAGAAAAGGGAAAGAATCAATTAGTGGATTGGTTGAAAATCCTTAGTGGGAGCTAAGGTAGTGGATGTAAAGTTTGTTAGAAGCTTGAACCACTCTAAATTGTCTTGTCTCATCTTTATCATTTTCCCCTTTCCTCCCTTCAAATTTTTAATTGCCAATTTACCCCACCATTGGTCATTTGCAATTGTGTGATCAACTCAACAATTGGTATCAGAGCAACACTCATTAGAAGGGTTACAACCTTCTTGAGTCGATTCTTGGAGAGTTCGATCAACAACTAGAAGCAATGGCATCTACCTCCGGCAACAACTATGAGTCACAATCTATCACGAAGCCTCCTTACTTCAATGGAGATAACTATCCCTATTGGAAGAATATGATGAAGCTCTTCATCAAATCTAATGATTATCTCATATGGGATGTTGTTGAAGATGACCCAACCATTCCCATTAAAAGATCTAATGAAGGAAGACTCGTTCCAAAGTCCAAGCATGAAATGGCCGATGAAGAACGAAAGAAGCTTCAAATCAATGACAAAGCTCTACACATGATCTTTTGTGCTCTTGGACCGGATATGTACTTGAAGATGTCTTCGTGTACAAGTGCTAAGGAGGTATGGGACAAGCTAGAGACCACATATGAAGGAACCAACGACGTCAATGAGACCAAGATTAGGATCCTTAACTATAGCTACGAGAGTTTCAAGATGGAGCCTGAGGAAAGCGTCACTCAAATGTTCGATCGCTTCTCGGTCATCGTCAATGGTCTTAAGAGCTTCGGTGAGACCATTTCCTAAGACAAGCTAGTCCTGAAGATCCTCTATTTTTCATGGGAAGGAAAAAAACCGCAATCATCAAGGCCAAGAACTTAAAGACACTAAAGCTCGATGAGTTGATGGGATCTCTCCTCACTCATGAGATCATGAAGAAAGGAAGAGAAGAAGAAAAGAAGAGAGAAGAGTATAGAAGAAGAAGGTAGAGGAGAAAAAGTAAGGAATTTCTCTCAAAGCTTCACATGAAGAGAGTGATTCTAACTTAGATGAGGAGGAGGAAGAATTGGCTATGATGGCCATAAAATTCGCTCGGTTCATTAAGTCCAATCGGGAAAGAAAGTTCTATAGAAGAGGAGACTTCAAGAACAAGAACAAAGAGTAAGAGAAGGACCAACTCATATGCTATGAGTGCAAGAAGCCTGCGTATATTCGATATGATTGTCCTCAACTCAAAAGATCTTCAGGAAGAAGAAGAAGCTCAAGGCAAACGTTGCTACATGGAGTGATGAGAAGTCATCCGAAGAGGAGCAAGAAGTTGTCAACTTTTGTCTCAAGGCGTTTGAGAAGGATCCAAAGGTAACCTCTAAATCATCTACTTTTGATGAACTTCATGATGCATATGATGAGTTACAAGAGGTGTATGACGAGTTGGTTGAGAAATACAAAAAGTAGGTTTTGAAAAACAAACAAATGATTTTGGTTTTAAGAGCTCAAAACAATTCACTTTTCAAGACCAACTCGGAACTTGAAAATAAGGTTTTGCTTTTAAAAAATTTCTCAAATGAATTTGAAAAGAAATCCATTGATTTAAATAACCTTCTTGAAAAATACCATGTTTATCACCATGAGGAGATGGATAAACTAAAATCTTCTCTTAACACTAAGGATTCTTCAAAAACCCAATGTGTAAAGAGAAATTTTAATAACTACAAACAAAGAAGCTCTAATAGGTATCCTAGAGGTAAAAGAGTTAGGAGTGTGTGAGTTCCTAAGGAACTTATAATTTCTAACAATATTGATGCTATTTCTTCTTGGATTCCTTAGGGAACCAAGTATTTGGGAGCTAACTCACATGGACCCAAAATGATTTGGGTACCAAAAATCAAGAACTAATCTTTGTTTATAGGGGGAACATTGCTACAAGACCAAAGTTTCAAGTCAAAACACATGGTACCTTGATAGTGGATGCTCAAGACACATGACCGATGACAAGAGTAGATTCTTGGATATAAAGCCTAAAAGTGGTAAAGTACTGACTTTTGGTGACAACTCCAAAGGCCATATTGAAAGAATAGGCTCCATTGGTAATCACTCTTCAATCTTAATTGAAGATTTTCTTCATGTCAATGGTCTAAAACATATTTTGTTGAGCATTAGTCAATTTTGTGATAAAGGTTTTAATGTTCTTTTTGATGTTAATGGTTGCAAGATAATGAACATTGAAACTAATAAGATTATGCTCATAGGTCATCGTATAAGAGATATATATATGGTGTATTTAGAAGACATAAACATTTCAAATGCATGTTTTGTAGCTAAAGATGAACATGATGCATGGTTATGGCATAGGAAACTAAGACATGTTAGCACGAGTGTCTTAGAGAAATTGGTTTCCCAAGATCTAGTTAGAGGTTTACCCAAGATAAAATTTTCATTAGACAAAATTTGTGATGCATGTGCCAAGGGTAAACATAAAAACCTCATTTAAACCTATTAATGATGTTTCAACTAGTATGGTATTACAATTGATCCATATGGATCTCTTTGGGCTAATTAGAACAGTTAGCTTGAGTGGAAAATCATATGCTTTTCTGCTTGTTGATGATTTCTCTAGATACACTTGGGTTCTCTTTTTAAGTATTAAAGATGAGGCTTTAGAAAAATTCATCACATTTTCAAAAATCACTCAAAATGACCTTGGTCTAAATATTTCCCATATTAGAAGTGACCATGGAACCGAATTTCAAAATCTAGGTTTTGATGATTTTGTAATAAAAATGGTATAAGCCATATTTTTTATGCACCTCGCACTCCTCAACAAAATGGGGTAGTTGAGAGGAATAATCGAACTTTAGAAGAAATGGCTAGAATCATGCTTTGTGAAAACAATTTACCTAAGTATTTTTGGACGGAAGCCATAAACACTTCTTGATATATTATTAATATAGTAATTATTAGGCCACTTAAAGAAAACCCCCTTTGAGTTTTTAAAATCTAAAAAGCCTAACATTAGTTATTTTCATCCTTTTAGATGTAAGTGTTTTGTTTTAAACAATGGAAAATATAATTTGGGTAAATTTGATGCAAAAAGTGATGAAGCTATTTTCTTAGGATATTCTTCAAACTCTAAAGCTTATCGAGTCTTTAACAAAAGAACCTTAGTTGTAGAAGAGTCAATTCATGTGGTTTTCGATGATAACCTCCTTCCGAGGAAGGATTCTTGTGATGATGATGATGTAGAAATCATTGAAGCTAATGATGATGTACAATCATCAAAGGTGGATGAGGTTCCAACCAAAGAGGAAGAAGCACAAGATCCTCCCATAGAAGCATTGAAGGACATGAATCTTGGCGAAAAGGAAGTGAGCTACGCAAGGGAACTCAACTATGTCAAAGATGGTGAAATCTTGGGTGATCCATCAAAGGGGTAACCACTAGATCCTATCTTAAACTTATGAATAATATTGCATTCATATCATGCATAGAGCCTAGAAATATCAAAGAAGCATTAAATGATGAATTTTGGATATTGGCTATGCAAGAGGAATTGAATCAATTTGAGAAGAATAATGTTTGGACATTAGTTGATAGGCCTAGTAATAAGTCTACTATAGGAACTAAATGAGTTTTTATAAACAAACTAGATTAGAGTGGTAACATAGTGTGAAACAAGGCTAGGCTTGTTGCTCAAGGTTACACTCAAAAAGAGAGAATTGATTTTGATGATACCTATGCACCTGTAGCTAAGATGGAAGTAATTAGGATGCTTCTTGCATTTGTATGCTTTAGTGAATTCTAGCTTTTTCAAATGGATGTCAAGAGTGCCTTTTTAAATGGTTTTATAAATGAAGAAGTGTATGTAGAACAACCACCCGGTTTTGAAGATCCAAACTTTCCAAACCATGTTTTTAAACTAACAAAAGCTTTATATGGTTTGAAACAAGTTCCTAGAGCTTGGTATGAAAGACTTTCAAACTTTTTAGTTGAAAAATGTTTTGAAAAAGGGAAAGTGGACACTACACTTTTCATTAAAAGAAATGGCAATGACATATTAGTAGTTCAAATTTACGTTAATGACATTATATTTGGTTCTACTAATGAGTTTTATTGCCAAGAATTTTCTAAGCTAATGCAAGGTGAATTTGATATTAGTATGATGGGGGAGCTTTCATTGTTCTTGGGACTCCAAATCAAGCAAAGGAAGGATGACATCTTCATCAATCAAGCTAAATATATCAAGGATATGCTCAAAAAGTTTAGCTTAGAGAATGTGAAGCCTCAAGCCATTCCTATGAGCTCATCAATTAAGCTTAACAATGATGAAGGAGGTAAGTGTGTTGATTCTAAGATTTATCATTCCATGATTGGATCTTTGCTTTACCTTACCGCAAGTAGACCCAATATCATGTTTAGTGCTTGCTTGTGTGCTAGGTTTCAAGCTAGTCCTAGAGAATCTCACCTTATAGCCATTAAGAGAATGTTTAGATACCTTAGAGATACACCTTTTTTAGATCTTTGGTATCCTAGAGACTCTTCCTTTGACCTTCATGCCTTCTCCGATGCGGATTATGGGGGATGTAAAGTAGATAGAAAAAGTACCTTTGGGACATGTCAATTCCTAGGTAGTATGCTCATATCTTGGTTCTCTAAGAAACAAAATAATGTAGCTTTATCTATCATCGAAGCGGAATACATATCGACTGGGAGTTGTTGTGCTCAAGTCCTTTGGATGAAGTAACAACTCTTAGATTATGGAGTTGATGTAGGTACCATACCCCTTAAGAGTGACAACACTAGTGCAATATGTCTCACTAAGAATCCCATCCAACATTCTAGAACTAAACACATAGAAATATGACATCATTTCATTAGGGATCATGTCTTAAAGAAAGATGTAGTTCTAGAGTATGTTGACACCTTAAACCAATTAGTGAATATCTTTACCAAACCTTTAGACAAAGAGCGTTTTTGGACTCTTAGGAGGGAGTTAGGTCTAACTAGCCTATCTTGACCTTTTTAGAGCCTTTAAGTGCAAAAATTTGCTTGAATTTTGAATGATAATCATGCTTATGTGATTTTGCTTCTTAATGCATCTATGCTTGTTGCTAGGGGGTGTATGCATCAGTTTTAGTCTTTATATCTTGCTCATATATCATTTACATGCATTTAGGCTCGATCTAAGTTGGCCTTTTGAACTTAAAACTACCCAAAATGCATTTTCTGGCAAAGGTGTATCGAAACAGGTACATCTATTTCGATAAGGGCTCGATCTAAGTTGATTACAATAATGAATTGTATCAAAATCGGCTCTTCACGTTTCGATACGGGTTCACGTTATTGTTCCAAAACAGGTCAACCTGTATCGAAACAAGTCTCGTACCAAAATGGCTCGAAAGCGGTTCGAGACTCCCGTTCCGATACGCCAAGTGGCGTATCGATACACGTCCGCGTAGATTGTTTTAAATAACCTTAAATGAGTATCCAACTTTATTTAAAACACCAACTCTCTTTTTCCCTCAAACCCTAACCGAAAACCCTTATATAAACTCCTCAAATCTCTTGATTTTTCACACCAAGCCTAATTTTTTTAGGGTTTTCAATCTAAACATCAAGGCTAAAGCTTTGCAAGCAATTTGGTGCATTAATCATCCCTCATTCATCCATTATCTTATATCAAGGTATAAACCCTTTTCTTTTATTTTTTAATTTTTGGTTTGATTTTTTAATATTTCTACTCAATTTTGGATAGAATATATACTTGTTGTATGGGTTTTGAAGTTTTTGCAAAAATTCTTTAAAACTCAAAATTTTTTGGTTCGAATATAAAAACTATATCGTATATTTTTCTTTACTGTTTTTTGAAATTCTTTTTACCAAAAACTTGTTTTATATTTATATATGTTTTTAAACTATATTGTATAGATTTTTATCAACACCTTGATTATTGGATTGAATTTGGTTGATTTACACATACATGTGTTTTTGTGTCTTGATTTATTTCTTGATTTCAAATATGGATTCTAAGAAGAAAGTACGAACCAATGAGGCTGGTTGAAGTTCTAACATCGATGACGATTCCTCTCATCCCAACCTCACTCTACTCAATCAAAAGAGTCTTCGAAACAAAGACGCCCATACCAACTTCAAGCTCTTTCAAGATCATTCAATCTGTCATGAACTTATTGTCTCTATACCCTTTTTGGACTCTGAACGTTTTCAATTTCGTTATCTCGCTCTATTGAGGTGTTGGAATTTCTTACCATTTTGAGCTTACCCGGTATTTTTTATCGTAACATGGTTCTTCTCTTCTATGCCAATGCCCGATGTATCTCTAATGCCGATCATTCTCAAGCGATTGCCATTGAGTCCTACCTAATGGGGAAGAAGTTTCGGGTTGATCCAGAAACCTTGGTCAATGTTTTCGGGTTTGAAGATGATGGTATTTTGGATGAGAACTCGTTGGGACATACTCTTTGTGGCTCCGTCACGGTTCTTGATGCTCATGATCGCATCATTCATCTCATGGTCTCGTGGTGGTTTCGTCCTTCTAGAGGAAAATTCTCCCACATTTGGCAAGTCGACAATTTTTGGATTCGTTGCTTTCGTGAGGGACATCGACCAAATATTTGTCAAATCATGTTTGTCGAGATGGTGCATCTTGTTCAAAACCGTAAATCGAATCTTGTCACCTCCTTCACTTATGGCACCGCCTTGAGTTACTTGTTCTCAAAATTGGGGATCGATTGCTCTATTGACTTTTCGAAACCTCCCAAGGATCCTATCGATGGGCGCACACTTCTCCGTTGCAAATTTCATTACATTAATGGAGAATGGATTCGTGTCGAGCATCCTCCTCAAGTTGTGGACCCCGAACCTCAACCTCAAGTTGCTCCACCAAACAATGAAGCCATCACGTCTTTCCTTACCGAGCAATTTAATGGCTTGCGAACCCACATGGGCTCTGGTTTTCCACTCTTGACACTCACCTCACTTTCATGGAGGGACGTATCCAAAGTGTTGAGAATCGACTCACTTCGGTTGAAACTCAACAAGCCTCAATGGACATGTCTTTTACTAGCTTCTATGGCGAGTGGAGACAATTTCAAATGAGCACCGCCAATGATAAAGATGAAGATGGCGATGAGCCTTAGATCATTGCATTCCATTGCATATCATCTATTATAAGATTTCCCTATTTATGCACCTATCTAATTTTTTTCTTGACCTATGCTTTGATCTATTGTTTTTTAAGTATTAAGTTTGGATATTATATTTGGATATTGTGGAATTATTTTTCTTTGGTTTATTATGCTTCATGAAAATGTGTTGCTTTAATTATGCTTTGTCTTGTGCTATATTGCTTTATCTCATGATTATATTCTTTCATTGATTTTGATCTAACAAAAAGAGGGAGAATGGTTAAGCTAAATTTTTCAAAATCTTTTTTAAAACCTAGTTTTAATTTAGGGGGAGTTTACTTAAAAATTTACTTTAGGTTTGTTATATCAAAAAAGGGGAGATTGTAAAACCAATGTTTAATTTTGATATAACAAATAATCTAAAGACTAAATTGTAAAGTAAATAAATATTTAAGTAATCAAAAGACTCACAATTGACAAGTAAATTTTAGACTTAAAATGTTTTGAAGTCAAAACTTAAACTCCGTAAATTTTTCTAAGTGTTTCAAAGCCAAAATACACAAAATTGCCCACGCATTTTGAAACACCCCCAAAGTATTTCGATACGTTTTGCCACTGAAAACGTCCATTTCGATACGGACTAATATTTTTCGTGACAAGGGTTTTGAAACGAGCTTGCTCGTTTCGATACAACCTTCATATGGGCTTTTGATTTTTAAGTGTCGTTTCAAAACGGCTCATACCCGTTTCGATACAGGGGTTAAGTATTTTGAAGATCGAGCATTAAATGAACTAGTCGTTACTTGTCAAAACCGAACTTTTGAAAAATTGGTGAAGTGTTTTGATACACCCCTCTACTGTTTCGAAACACAAATTTACAATTTCAAATCGTTTCGATACAGCCTATAGACGTTTCGATACGGTCCTCTTTTTACACTTAAAGGCATTTTACAGTTTCAATCTGTTTCGATACGGCCTATAGCGATTTCAATACGGTCCCTTTTTACACACAACGACTCTTTTTTTTGTGTGTCCGTTTCGATACAGGGCCTCGTGTTTCAATACGAGTAGTTGCAGAACAACATTTATGGAGGGAGGAGAGAGCCACAACGACTATATTGATGATCTCAACCACCCAAACGGCTATAAATCAATGAAAATGTATAAAAGCAAGCTTAAAAAGCACCAACAACAACTATTGAACATTCGATTAACATCCAAGCAATTATTCTAAACCTTTGAGCCTATAGAGTCAACTTTGAGTACCCAACTTGTAAAATTCTTCATTGTTTATCTTTCTTTCAAGTTTGGGTAGTGTTTGTTTGTAACTGGGCAATTAATTAGTCTATTGAGAGATACATTTCAGATTGCGTTTCTTTCTTTGTAATTGTAAGTGAATTTGATTAAGCTTTGTGTAGAAAAAGAGAAGAATCAATTAGTGGATTGGCTGAAAATCCTTAGTGGAGCTAAGGTAGTGGATGTAGAGCTTGTTAGAAGCTTGAACCACTCTAAATTGTCTTGTCTCATCTTTTTCACTTTTCTCTTTCCTCCCTTCAAATTTTTTTTTGATCAAATAAACTTCATTAAAACTAAAAGAAAGGTTACAATAAAAGTTCCGAAGGAAAGATATCAGGGGTCCACATCATCGGGCCTTGCTGATTCTTTGCAAACTTGGCGAGCCAATCGGCTGCCTGATTACACAATCTGGGCACAAAATCGAAACAACAATACAAGAGGGAGAGAGCAGATCTCTTGATGTCGTCCTCAATCGCTGAAGTCTCCCAGCATCCGGAAGACTTTGAGTTAATTCTTTGGATTACTGCTTGGTTATCCGCTTCAACAATGATATTGTTGTAGCCATGGCTTTTCGCCATTGAAAGCCCCATCCTGATGGCGAGGGCTTCCGCCACTGACACACTCGGTGCCAAACAAGGTGCGGAGAAGCCAATAAGAGGGGATCTTGAACTATCCCTGACAACTGCCGCAAGGGAACTCTTGCCAGTACATCTATCGAACGCCGCATCACAATTCACTTTTACCATGCCTAGTGGTGGTGGAGTCCATCTCGTTACTTTCTTTGCCTTACTTTGCTTGGCGATCTCTTCTTTACTCGTAGTTTGGGAGAACTCTGTGAAATGATACTCGGTTTTCAACCAAACTTCTCAAGGGGAGTCCTTCCTTCCTTCGAAAACCAGATTGTTTCTTGATTTCCAGATAGACCAGAGAAGGAAGGCAATATGCTCACATCCGTTGCCGAACCGAGGAGAGGCCTTAAGCTCATTTACCTTAATCCACCACTTAGGGAAACCCGGAAAACCTCTATCTGAAGGAGAGTAGTGTTGCGTGTAAAATAGACTATCGCAATTGTAGTGCAAGTGTACACGACGCAAGTAGTAAAGTGATACGAAGTATCGGATATCGTCTCCACAGGGATTGGGCTAATGACTTCACCTTGATTTACTGCACAAAGTAAAAGAAATATTTTAGGAAGTTGTCACGAATAATAAAGTAAAAAGTAAATAAAAGGTTTGAGAAATCAAGATAGAGAGAATGGGCTGGTATTGAATTGCTCGGTAGTGTAGGTATTGAATTGCTTAGGATCTCCAGTTCTGTCGTCGTTCCCGTCGCCGACAGCACCTGTCGCGGCGTCTGTCCGTTAGTTGTCGCGGCAGCAGACACTAACTCAGTACTTCAAGCTTGGCAAGAATCCCAGATCTGCCTTGCCCTATCCCTAGGCACAAGTCTGTCGATGAACACGTCTTTGATGATACCTCCCGGCGTGAATCGAAGGATGAACACCGATGTGTATGAATTCTTCCTTAGCCACTTAACCTCGCCTTATCCCTAAGCACGAGATGGTTCAACTATAAACTAGAGAACTCGCTTCTATCTCTTCCGTATACTTAACTCTCCCGATGCTAAGTAAATAGATAACCTTACAATGCTCTCCCGATGCTCTTGCAAGATATTAAAACCAAGATAAAAGAACTTGAAGTTTATTTTATTGAACTTGAAAAATCCTAAAACAAAACAACCCTTGCAACTACTTTACAAAACAACCCGTGGCCCTCGGGGGAATTTAGAACATGTCGGAGACAGGTGGACGACAGGGTTTAGGTTTCGGTTATGGGGTAGTCGGCTATACCCTAGGTTTAATCTATGCCCTTTATATAAGCTTTGGGCTCAAGTTATCTAAGGTAACAAGGATTACAACTTTAATTAAAAGTAAGATTCTAATAAAGATTAAATCTCTAAAGTATCCTACTTTCTAGCCGCCTCCTTGCTTTTAGGGATTTCCTCTCCTTTGAGCTTTGGCTTGACATATCTTTTAATCCGGGGCTTGGAAAATTATTTGGCTTCCACACGAAAGACGAGCAGATTTTTCTCTATCTATCGATGTCCACTTCATTTTTCCTTTTCAATAATCTGCTGTCACCATGCTGTCGTGACGGGTCCATGACAGGTTCGTCTTCTTCAGCTGCTTGTTCAGTTCAGCCTTCCTGCTTATCTGCCCTGCGCCTGCCTTCATCCTCAACCTTGGCAGCTACCTGCAAAATACACCATCTTTTAGTAGAATCCGTGCCTTTTATATAATTGTGATATTTAATTGAAAACTATCCTAAATGCAATGCAATGATGCTTAAATGCAGCAGAAATATGGGTTAAAAGGGTGTAAATAATAGAACTTTTACACACTCAACACACCCCCAAACTCAAGTCTTTGCTTGCCCTCAAGCAATTAAACCTAAAGAAAAATGAAAATTTTTGTGTTGGCTTTCAAACAGTGAACTGTCCCTTACCCGTCGCTCATTCTCTATGGCGGCAGCAACCTGTCGGGAAGGTTAGGATCTGTCCGGAATCTCCCTATAGCTCTCGTGTAGTGTGTGCATGCTTGTGAACAGTTATATGCTAAGACTCTCTTAGTTTCACTAGAATATTCAACTTTTTAACTCGAATTTTTATGCCAAAGTTTATTTTTTTAGAAGGCACATTTTCATGCTTCTTTTTCTTCTATTTTCAAGATAAAATTTTTCTAGAGCCAGTTTTGGGCACCTCTAGTTAGCTTCCTAGAGCCGGTTTCGGGCACCTCTAGGTTTTTGATTTTCTTTTACTAAACTTGTTTCCTAGAGCCAGTGTTAGGCACCTCTAGGGGCTATTCAAGTTCTAAGCATCCTATTCTAGTTTGGCTAAAAGAAATCTAAGCAATATAACAGTCACAAAAGTGTTTAAGTTTTCAGAACTATAGAAAGGCTCTAAACTTTTCCTTAACCTGTCCTAAAGATGATGCCACGACAGAGCCGTCATGACAGGTAAGCTAACTTCACAGTTTTAAGCCAACAGTTTTAATTTTCTGATTTTTTTTTTGAAAAGATAAAGGCAAATAAAAAGACACAACAGTTAAACAAAAGATGTGCTAAAGATGCCATTAAATATGGAGGGTTGCCACCCCCAAACTCGAGGGTTGCATTGCCCTCAATGCAAAATAACATAAAAACAAATAAAGCAAAACAAGATAAAAAAAAAGAAAAAGTACATCACAATTATATAAGGGCAGGCAACAATAAGAGGAGAAAAAAAAAGAAATAAAAACTTAAATTTCATGTGCTGTCCTCGCTGCTGCTGCTGACGCGGATCTGATGGTAGCGTCTGCGTTGAGGAGGTGGCTGGGCAGGTTCCGGAGCAGGTTGATCGACAGCTTCGTCAGCCTGTTGAGGGGCAGGATCTTCCTCCGGTTGTGGGACAGGGTCGTCAGCAGGTGGAAGGGCAGTTGGCTCCACTAGCCTGACATCAGAACTGCTGCTGCTGCTGTCCCAGCTGGTGGACATGATGGCCTTGGACAGCTTTCTCTTGTCTGCCACATGCTTGATACGCTTCACCCGTGTGAAGGCGCTGTCCAAATTCCTCCGGACAAGGGGGCTGTCGTCAGTGGCAGCTCGCTTTATTCCTCGAGGGGAGGTGTCTGCCGGTGGGCTGCCGGCTGCCGTCGGGGAAGGTGTGGAGGAGGCAGATTCTCCATGGGGAGAGACAGGTGGTGTGGGAGTAGGGGATGGGATGTCGAAATAATGGGCGGGGAAGGTGGGGAAAGAGACATCTGAAAAATTCAAAGTATTGGTAATGAAGTTTACCGTGGCATTGGAGAAGTCTCGGATGAATGTCATTAAGCCCATCTGGCGTTCATCGATCCGCAGGACGGCAGCAAGGATGTGGGCGTTCGGATCTGCTGGTGCGGTGTTGGTGGCAGCTTCTGGGGCAGGTTCGGTGGCAGGCTCGGTGGCAGGCTCATCATCAGACTCAGCAGGAGGTGCGTTGGGATCGAAGGCGTTGAGGGGCGATACGACTACCAGCTCCATGAGGCTGGAGATGTTGTTGTCTGTCCAGCCGCTGCCCTTCTTGATGTTGTCTGAGGCTTCCTCCGGTACGGCAGCGCAGCGGCAGAGGGCAGTTATGGTGCAGGGCAGGCAGAGCCGTGAGTCCGAGCGGAAGGCGCAATCAAGAATGCTGTCCCTCATGTACCTGCCCACATTGATGGGCCTGTTGTGCATGATAGAGTGGATGAGGGCCAACCTCTGCCTGTTGACTGTCGTATGGTGGGACGAGGGCAGGATACGCTTTTTGATAAAAGCGTTCCATAACTTTGCCTCTGGTAGGAGCTGCCCCCTATTGACAGAATGAGGGTTCTTCTTACTCGTGCTCCACGTCGTTCCTGCTTCTGTCAACTCCCTCATGACAGCATCATGGCCGGCAGCGTCGAGGGTGTCCCAAAACTGTTGATGAGCATCATCGTTGGGGCCGAAGAAGAGGCCGAAGACATGGTTGATGCTGCTGGTGGTAAAGGGTACTGTCACTCCTCTGACGGTGACAGATGTCGCCGTCTTGCTCTCGATCGCCGCATAGAACTCCCTGACTAGGGTGTCATTAAGTTCTGCCGGCTGCTCGGCGAAGTCTTCCCACAATTGAGCTGTTATGGCCTGCATGATGAACGGCCGGAGTCCAAACAGAGGGGCATCCCTGTTGTAGATGAAGCTTCGCTCCTCCCAAAGTTCCTTGTTAGCGAACGGAGATGCTGCTGCGGAAGAGGAAGCGGCAGCAGCGTTCTGTCGGGTTTGTCGTGAAGACATGTTTGGTTGCAAGGGCTGAAAATGAAAGAAAAGAGATCAAACTAGAAGGGAATAGCAAGAGAGAAAATCTGAAGTGAGGAAAAATGAAAAGGAGAAGGGGTTTATATAGCTGTCGGGGGCTGCCCATTTAATGCCGCAACGGCAGGCGGGAATAACGGAGCGGCAGATTGAATGTTGCGTCTGACACGTCTGACGGACATTAATGCTGCGTCTGCCGCACGATTCTTCGTCTGTTGTGCGTGTGTTGACAGCCTGTCAACTCCGTCTGCGCCGGCAGCCGAAACGACAGGTTATTATAAATGGACTTTATTTGGGCTGATGGATGGGCGGTGGGCTTGGGCCACTTCTTCTTTCTCACTTGCTTCCTTTATTTCCTAAAAACTGAAATTAAAAAACAAAACATTATTCCAATAAAATAAATCTAATTCCTAATAAATATTATTAATAATAAAAATAAAAAAAAAAATTAGGTTAAATTAGGGATGCCTTGTGGGGCATCACCTAAAGTAACCACTTCCTGTATTCCTGGGGCTTCAGTCCCTTGATAGTGCTTGAGGCGTTGTCCATTGACTTTGAATTGGTGCCCGTCCTTTAGTGATTGAATTGTAATGGCACCATAGGAAAAACTTGAACTACTTGGAATGGACCAGACCATCTAGATTTGAGCTTCCCTGGAAAGAGTTTCAATCTAGAATTGAATAACAACACAAGCTGCCCTGGGCAGAACTGTCGTGGCAGCAACTTCTTGTCATGCCACTTCTTAGTTTTTTCCTTGTAAATCCTTGCATTGTCGTAGGCCATTGTCCGTATTTCATCGATCTCATTCAAATCCAACAGCCTTTTCTGGCCTGCCTTGTCCAAGTCCATGTTTACTGCCTTGATCGCCCAATATGCCTTGTGTTCTATCTCGACAGGCAGATGACAGGTTTTCCCATAAATCAAACGGTATGGAGACATGCCCAATGGAGTTTTGAAAGCTGTTCTGTATGCCCATAATGCATCATTCAGAAGCAAAGACCAATCTTTCCTAGTTGGTTTGACCATTTTTTCAAGAATGTTCTTTACTTCCCTATTGGATATCTCAGCCTGTCCATTGGTCTGTGGGTGGTATGCTGTCGCGATCCTGTGCTTGACACCATATTTTCTCAAGGCGGCAGCAATTACCTTGTTGTCAAAATGTCTCCCTTCATCACTGATAATCGCCCTAGGGATGCCGAATCTAGAAAAGATGTTTTTGTGCAAAAACTTTTGGACTGTTTTGGCATCATTCTTTTGAGTTGCGATTGCTTCTACCCACTTGGAGACATAATCCACTGCTA
The DNA here is from genome assembly GCA_958450335.1 of Hibiscus tridactylites. Taxonomy (NCBI): domain Eukaryota; kingdom Viridiplantae; phylum Streptophyta; class Magnoliopsida; order Malvales; family Malvaceae; genus Hibiscus; species Hibiscus tridactylites. Next base: position 55,674,129 of record OY288268.1, on the reverse strand, counting down.
GGAGGATGTAAAGATTTCCACAAGAAGATGGAAAAGGTCCCATAAAATCAATCCCCCAAACATCGAAGATTTCGACTTCTAAAATATTCTGCAGTGGCATCTCGTTTCTCCTCGAGATGTTACCTGTCCGCTGGCACCTGTCACAGTTTTTGTAAAATTCTTGTGCGTCCTTATACAGTGTCGGCCAGTAGAACCCTGACTGCAGCACCTTGGCAGCAGTTTTGTTGCCTCCTAAGTGTCCTCCATATTGTGAAGCATGACAGTGATGGAGAATGTCTTCTTGTTCTTCTTGTGGTATGCATCTCCTTATAACCTGATCTGCGCACATTTTGAAAAGAAGAGGTTCGTCCCAATAATAATGTTTAACATCATTTTGAAACCTCTTCCTGGCTTGGTAAGTAAGATCAGAAGGTAATATTCTGCTAACTATAAAATTAACGAAATCAGCATACCAGGGAAGGTTAGAAGACTTACCTGCCGCCATGGCTGTCGCGACAGCTATTGCGGCAGCAAAGAGCTGCTCATCTGGGAAGGTCTCCAATATGTGTGTCTCATCTGGCGGTAGACTCTGTCCCGTTTCCAACCTCGACAAGTGATCTGCTACCTGATTTTCTGTCCCCTTTTTATCTTTTATCTCAAGGTCGAACTCTTGTAATAGTAATATCCATCGTATCAACCTAGGTTTAGCATCTTTTTTTGCAAATAGATACTTGAGGGCAGAGTGGTCGGTGTGGATTATAACCTTCGTTCCAAGTATGTAAGAACGAAACTTGTCGATGGAAAACACCACAGCTAACAGCTCCTTTTCCGTGGTGGTATAATTCACTTGGGCATCATTCAATGTTTTGCTGGCGTAATAGATGACATGAAATAGCCTGTCCTTGCGCTGCCCAAGTGCTGCCCCGACAGCATAGTCACTAGCATCACACATAATTTCAAATGGTTGCGTCCAGTCTGGTGGCTGTACTATGGGGGCTGTCACTAACTTTTCCTTCAGAACCTTGAATGCTTCAGTACATTCTTCATTAAAGTCAAAGGGTCGGTTCTGCTCTAGGAGATGACATAGGGGTTTCGTGATTTTTGAGAAATTGGCAATAAATCTCCTATAAAAACCAGCATGCCCTAAAAAACTCCTAATGCCCTTGACTGTTGTTGGCGGCGGCAGCTTCTCTATGACCTCTATTTTTGCCCTGTCGACTTCTATCCCACGGCAGCTAATCTTATGGCCTAAGACTATCCCTTCATCCACCATAAAGTGGCATTTTTCCCAATTTAAAACCAGGTTAGCTTTTTCGCATCTTTCGAGCACCTTTTGTAAATTGCCTAGACAACTCTCAAAATCGTCTCCAAAGACAGAAAAATCATCCATAAAGATTTCTAGGAAGTCCTCAACCATGTCTGAGAATATAGCCATCATGCACCTTTGGAAGGTGGCAGGTGCGTTACAGAGTCCAAATGGCATCCTCCTAAATGCGTACGTACCGTAAGGGCATGTGAAAGTCGTTTTCTCTTGGTCCTCCGGTGCAATAGCAATTTGGTTATAACCTGAATAACCATCAAGAAAACAATAGTAAGATTTACCCGCTAATCTATCAAGCATTTGATCAATAAAGGGTAAAGGAAAGTGGTCTTTTCGGGTAGCTTTGTTAAGCTTCCGATAGTCCATACAAACCCTCCAACCGGTCACAGTCCTGGTTGGGATTAATTCATTGTTTTCGTTGGTTATCACGGTCATGCCTCCTTTCTTAGGAACACATTGCACCGGGCTCACCCATTTGCTGTCGGAGATGGCGTAAATAATACCAGCATCTAACCATTTAATTATCTCTTTACGCATTACCTCCTTCATCGCAAGGTTTAACCGCCTTTGGGCATCAATAGTCGGCTTATGGTCTTCCTCTAAGAGGATTTTGTGCATACAGATTGCCGGACTAATGCCCTGAATATCTGCTATCGTCCATCCTATCGCCCTTTTATGCTGCCTTAGCATGTCGACCAGCTGTCGTTCCTGTTCCTGCGGCAGCTTAGCAGAGATGATTACGGGCAGTGTGTTATCACAACCAAGATAAGCATACTTAAGCTGCCCTGGCAGGGGCTTAAGTTCTAAGACAGGTGGCTCAACAGTGGAGGGCTTTTGGATTAAATGGTTATCCGAAGTGTAATTCAAGGGTTCGAATAACTTACCTGGACGATGGTCTAACCAGTTTACCTCCTCATGACCTTCAGTATCAGATGTATCGGATTCAGAGGGGTCACTGTCGTCGGTGCTGCCATCGTTGCTGTCGTCGTCACTGTCGTGACAGGTCGGTAGATGGCTGTCGCAGCAGTGACCAAATTTAATATCTCGGCAGCCCGACCTGATGCAGGGGTAATCAAAGGTCACCTCGATGATGGCTTTGCATTCCTCGTCCACATCGGCATGTTTCATTGCTTGGAGAACATTCAACTTAATTTCTTGATCGTTCACGCGCATGGTGAGTTCTCCTTTTTCCACATCAATCAACGATCTTCCCGTGGCTAAGAAAGGTCGTCCGAGGATGACTGGTGCATTCTCATCTGCCTCACAATCTAAAATAAGAAAGTCAGCAGGAAAAATAAGCTTATCCACTCTTACCAAAATATCTTCAATTTTTCCCTCGGGGTGAACGTAAGAGCGGTCGGCTAGCTGTAGGGTAACTGTCGTGGGCCGCGCCTTGCCAATACCTAGTTTCTGAAAAACAGATTTGGGCATTAGATTAACACTAGCACCAAGATCACAAAGTGCCTTACCCACGAATTTATCGCCGATTACGCAAGGTATGAGGAAGCTCCCTGGATCCTTCTTTTTCTGGGGTGGTTGTCGATGAAGAATACTCATGCAACCCTCTTGCATCCTTACCGTTTCAAATTCCCCAAGTTTAGATTTTTTAGACATTACATCCTTGAGAAATTTAGCATAACCTGGCATCTCCCTAACAGCATCTAACAACGGAATATTAATATGAACCTGTTTAAAAATATCATAAATTTTTTTGAGTTGAGATTCATTCTTGGCTTGTTGTATCCGTTGAGGAAAAGGTGGTGGAGGACGATAATCAGCAATGCGTCCTTCCCACTGCATGCGAATCTGAGGACGATGATCTTCCTTTTTCTCCTCTGTCGCTTCTGCTGTCGTGACAGGATCATCGGCAGCAGTCTGTTTGTCACCTGTCGGGGCAGCTTCCTCGGCAGGTTTGTTCAAAGCAGGGTCCTTTTCTGTATCAACTTCTTTTTCCGGCCCTGGTAACTTTTTCCCACTCCTAGTAGTAATTGCCTTACATTGCTCATGTGGGGGTGGTCTAGCGTTTTCAGTATTGCTAGGGAAACCTCCATTCTGCCTCGGTTTAATATGCTGCGATACCTGACCCATTTGTGTCTCTAGAGATTTCAAAGTGGCCTCATGGTTTGTCATTCTCATCTTAGTCTCGTCCATAAAATTTTCCGTCTTTTTGACAAACTGATTAATATTATCCATATACGTGCCAGTCTGAGACATAAAGGTAGCCAGAGTCTGCTCCAATACACTACTCGTGGCAGGTGGTGGCTGCTGTTGTTGCTGAGGCGGCAGGTTCTGTGGCAGGTTCTGCGGCTGCAGTTGCTGTCGCGTCAACAATCTAGGACCCCCCTGATTCTGATTATATGCTTGCGGATTCAGGGCATTGTTAGGATTACTCCAGGAAAATTTGGGATCTTTTCTCCAATTAGGGTTGTAGTTGTTGGAATTATAACTTGGCTTGTAATTTCCAACATATTTCCCTTCTTCTATGTTTATAGGGCACTCATCCCTACTATGATTTCCCTCACAAGTGGCACAAATTTCCTCGACAGCAAACCCTCGTACTTCCTCTTCACTTAATAAATGTTTCATGGCTTTAGTGAGGAATGCTACCTGTGATTTCATAGTGCTGTCAGCCTCATAGTCCTTGACAGCAAGTACCCGTTTACCCCCTCTTCTAGCTGTCGGAAACTGCTCCTCATTCTTAGCTAGATTCTTCAGAACTTGTAATGCCTCGTCCGGATCTTTATCCAATAATAATCCATTTGCTGCAGAATCAATGCGAATGCGAGTTTGTAAGTTAGCAGCATTATAAAACTTAGTTACCTGATTCCAGACGGGGAATCCATGCATTGGGCAGTTCCGTAGAAGAGTAGTAAATCTGTCCCAGGCTTCGTGCATCGGCTCGTCATCTTCCTGTTGAAAAGTAGCAATTTCGTTACGTAATCGCTCAGATAAATGTGAAGGATTAAAACGAGATAAGAATTCACGAGTTAGATCTGCCCAAGTCATAATGGAACCCGGTGTAAGTTTATTCCACCAAGTTTTAGCTCTATCCCTTAATGAATGGGGAAATAACCGAAGCCTCAGTATCTCCGGACTAACTCCTGGTAGCCTAAACGAACCACAGATCTCCTGGAACGTTTTGAGATGCTCCCTAGCATCTTCTGTCGCAGAACCACTGAACTGTCCGGCGTTGTTGATCATACTAAACATGACAGGTTTAAGTTCAAAGTTATCAACATCAATATCCGGCAGTGTGGTCTCCAGCTCTACATGATCATTCAGCATGTAGTCACGACATGACCGTCGTCCACCTGCCCCAGGCGGATCGCCGACAGGCGGTATATCTCCTCCAGCAGGCTGGTTACGGGCCATCTGCTCTAGCTGTTCTTCAAGGTATTCGTTCCTGTCTAAAAGATGGCGAATCTGTTTCTTGAGATTGAATGATCGTTCGATTTCCGGATCTAACTTATACTCAGGATCTTCGCCTCTTTTCGATCTGCGCATAAACAAGAGAACCTTGTGAAAAGCAAGAGTTTTAAAAACAAAAATAAAAATTAAAGAAAAACTAAAAACGAAAAACAAGAACAAAAATAAAAACAAAAAGTGCAATAAAATAAAGATGTAGTTATGTTGCCAATCCCCGGCAACGGCGCCAAAAACTTGTTGCGTGTAAAATAGACTATCGCAATTGTAGTGCAAGTGTACACGACGCAAGTAGTAAAGTGATACGAAGTATCGGATATCGTCTCCACAGGGATTGGGCTAATGACTTCACCTTGATTTACTGCACAAAGTAAAAGAAATATTTTAGGAAGTTGTCACGAATAATAAAGTAAAAAGTAAATAAAAGGTTTGAGAAATCAAGATAGAGAGAATGGGCTGGTATTGAATTGCTCGGTAGTGTAGGTATTGAATTGCTTAGGATCTCCAGTTCTGTCGTCGTTCCCGTTGCCGACAGCACCTGTCGCGGCGTCTGTCCGTTAGTTGTCGCGGCAGCAGACACTAACTCAGTACTTCAAGCTTGGCAAGAATCCCAGATCTGCCTTGCCCTATCCCTAGGCACAAGTCTGTCGATGAACACGTCTTTGATGATACCTCCCGGCGTGAATCGAAGGATGAACACCGATGTGTATGAATTCTTCCTTAGCCACTTAACCTCGCCTTATCCCTAAGCACGAGATGGTTCAACTATAAACTAGAGAACTCGCTTCTATCTCTTCCGTATACTTAACTCTCCCGATGCTAAGTAAATAGATAACCTTACAATGCTCTCCCGATGCTCTTGCAAGATATTAAAACCAAGATAAAAGAACTTGAAGTTTATTTTATTGAACTTGAAAAATCCTAAAACAAAACAACCCTTGCAACTACTTTACAAAACAACCCGTGGCCCTCGGGGGAATTTAGAACATGTCGGAGACAGGTGGACGGCAGGGTTTAGGTTTCGGTTATGGGGTAGTCGGCTATACCCTAGGTTTAATCTATGCCCTTTATATAAGCTTTGGGCTCAAGTTATCTAAGGTAACAAGGATTACAACTTTAATTAAAAGTAAGATTCTAATAAAGATTAAATCTCTAAAGTATCCTACTTTCTAGCCGCCTCCTTGCTTTTAGGGATTTCCTCTCCTTTGAGCTTTGGCTTGACATATCTTTTAATCCGGGGCTTGGAAAATTATTTGGCTTCCACACGACAGACGAGCAGATTTTTCTCTATCTATCGATGTCCACTTCATTTTTCCTTTTCAATAATCTGCTGTCACCATGCTGTCGTGACGGGTCCATGACAGGTTCGTCTTCTTCAGCTGCTTGTTCAGTTCAGCCTTCCTGCTTATCTGCCCTGCGCCTGCCTTCATCCTCAACCTTGGCAGCTACCTGCAAAATACACCATCTTTTAGTAGAATCCGTGCCTTTTATATAATTGTGATATTTAATTGAAAACTATCCTAAATGCAATGCAATGATGCTTAAATGCAGCAGAAATATGGGTTAAAAGGGTGTAAATAATAGAACTTTTACACACTCAACAAGTAGCTGAAGTTAGATGCTTTCCAAACTGCTTGAGCAAACGGGCAAAAAAATAAGATATGTTCCACCGATTCCCCCAAACAACCACATTTGGAGCACAAATCAGGTTCTCTTAATAGGCCATGCAACCTTCCTTTCAGAGTACTTTTTGATGGCACAATGTTATGGCATAAACGCCATAAGAAAGATCGGATTTTGGAGGGGACTTCCAGCTTCCAAATAGAATTCCACAGTTCCTTCTTAGTCCCGGGGTCATCGCTTGAAGACGGATTAGCAGAGGATTGCGATTCCTCCTCCAAAAAACGGTATCCTGATTTAGCCGTGTATTCTCCATTCTTGTTCTCAGCCCAAATAAAGGAATCTTGTATGTCAGGACCCCCAATCGGCACTTTCATGATCGTTTCAGCCTCCTCCGGAGAGAAAATACTATAAATCTTCTGTTCGTTCCACGTCCTTTGATCAACGTTAAACAAGGAACTTACCGAGAGTGCTGAGACAGGTGCTGGGTTAATAGTTGCTGGTTTGTAGTTTTGGAGCTGAGGAACCCAGTTATTGAACCAAGTAGAAATACTTCTGCCATTACCGACTCTCCAAAGAGCTCCATTCTTAATAATTCTGAGTCCCTCGCGAATCCCTGACCATGCCCAGGAGGGATTTGAGCATTTTGGAATGTCAAGAAAATTACCATTTGGGACGTAGATTCCCCGGAGAACCTTAGAGAGGAGGGATCCAGGTTCTTTTATCATCTTCCATGCAAGTTTGGTGACAAGGGCCTTATTGAACATTCGTAGATCGCGAAAGCCCATACCTCCCTTATCCTTCGGTCTGCAGAGCTCTTTCCAGTTTATCCAATGAATACTTCTCTCTTTATCAGCATTGGTGTTCCACCAAAACTTAGCAATCATTGAGCTGATTTCATCACAGAAGGTAACTGGAAGGAGGAAGCATTGCATAACATAAGTAGGAATGGCTTGAACCACAGCTTTGATAAGGATCTCTTTCCCTGCACTATTTAAAAATCTAGCTTTCCACCCCTTCAGCCGGTTTTGGACTCGTTCTTTTATATAAGCCAGAGCTTCTTTCTTACTCCTTCCCCAGAAGGAAGGGAGCCCAAGATATCGATCATCTTCCACCATTAATCGGAAACCCAGCACATTTGTGAGATGGTCCTTTTTCCTGTTACTCATATTAGGGGAGAAGTAAACAGACGATTTTCTTGTACTTACTGTCTGACCTGTAGCTGATTGGAACACCCGGAGAATATTCAAGATGCCTTCACCATTTGCGACATTGGCATCTGAGAACACAAGGCAGTCATCAGCAAACAACATGTGACTAAGAATTGGGCAACTACGTTTTATTCTGAGGCCCTGAAACTTCAGCTCATTACTTTCCTTTTCAATTATCCACGACAGAGTACTAGAGATGAGAGTGAAAAGAAAAGGGGATAAAGGGTCTCCCTGTCTCAACCCTCTCCCCGCTTTAAATTCCCCGGTGCGTTCCCCATTCAGCATAAGAGAGGACACTGTAGTGATACATATCATGACCCTGTTAATCCACCATTCGCAGAAACCCATTTTCTCCATGACATAACGAAGGACTTCCCAGTCAACTTTGTCGTAAGCTTTTTCCAGATCAATTTTCAAAGCCATCTTGCCTGTTTTTCCTTTTCTTGTCTGTTTAATAGCGTGGAAAGCTTCATTGGCTAGAATGATGTTGTCATGGATTGCTCTTCCTTTTACGAAAGCTGATTGGTGTTGCGGGATAATCTCATGGAGAATAGGCTTTAGCCGAGAAGCCAGAATTTTGGTTATAACCTTCATAGAAAAATTACATAAGCTGATGGGTCTTAATTGTGAAACTTCGGTGGGATTTGGCTTCTTCGGGATGAGCACTATATTAGTTTTGTTCAGATTCGGATCCAGCTCTCCATTACGAAAGAAATTAACCACCATACCGATCACATCAGTTTTCACCGTGTCCCAGAAGTTATGATAGAAGCATCCAGGAAAACCATCTGGACCTGGGGCCTTTGTTGCTCCCATGTCAAAAACCGCCCTTGTAATCTCTTCTTCCTCCACCTCTTTGCTAAGGGCCTCATTCATGGTTCGAGTAATAATGTTGGGAATATACTCCCGAAGAAGACTAGGGTTAACCGACGGGTCCCTTTTAAAAACTGCCTGAAAGTGCTGAAGAAGGTGGTCAGCAATTTCCGTCGTGTCTTCCAGCCATTCTCCATCGTCTTTTTTAATCTTCACAATCGAGTTCATTCTCCGGTGCTGGATGGTAGTAGCATGAAAGAATTTTGTGTTTTTATCTCCCCATTTTAGCCAGTTAACTCTGGATTGCTGGTGCCAGTATCTCTCCTCGCTTTCCCACTCTTTATCGATTTGTCTTTGAAGCCCTTTAAATTCATCCAACTCCGCGTCAGTGAGCTTCCTACCTTAGAGCTCCGAAATTCTACTCATTATCCTTTGTTTTTGTTCATGCTTTGCTTTCATCTTCTCTTTATTCCACTTCAAAAGGGCTGATCTAGTGCTGCGGATTTTTCTCCTGAATCTAGAGCACACTCTTTCTCCCAAGGAAATATTCCAGCCTTTTGATATGGTTTGAGCACATTCCTCTTCAAGCAACCATTTGGTCTCAAACTTGAACTCCTTCTTATGTGCCTTTGGAAGCCCCGCAATGAACAGAACAATCGGGGCATGGTCAGAGGCAATAGCAACTTCCATTATGCCAAGTGCCTTGGGGAAGCTTAGACTCCATTCCGCAGAGCATAAAATGCGATCAAATTTTTCAAGAATGGATTGCTCTCCACTTCTCTGGTTGAACCAGGTAAATTTCCCTCCTTTGATAGGCATTTCAATAAGACATGAATTATTGACAAACTCCTCGAACCAAATAGAATCATATGAGTTTACTGGGTTCCCACCTTCTTTTTCCTCTTGTCTTGCTACCACATTTGAGTCTCCCATGATCACCCATTTGTCCTGGTCGGGCTCTCTAAAGCTTGATAGACTTTCCCAAAAAGCCTTCCGCTCTTCACGATACGGGGGGCCATAAATGAAGGTACTGAACCAAGATTCGCCTTCCTGCAGAGAGATTTCAGTGTCAATGTAGCTGCTGTCAAACCGCAGAATGTTTATGTTTACTTCTTCTGACCACCATAAAGCTAGGCCTCCTGCAAGCCCCCGCGGGTCAACATAGAAAGCATGTTCCATTTTCATCTTCATTCTAATCTTCTCCAAATATGTTTTTTTCTGCTTTGTTTCCTTTGTTCCTAGTTCACGCACATTCCAAGCTAGAACAGCCATATCAGATCAAGAAACCCTCTCCTCCAAGAAGACCAGACTAAACCTCGAAAGACCGCCGAAGAAGAACCTGTCAGAAAAACCAGAAACAAGAGAGCAAACCGAAAACCGGCAGCGCCGTTCCCACAACCAACACGGCAATTCCACTATTTACAGCAAGCAACCAAAATAAAGAACGGGGAAGTCCACCAGAAAACGGGGCAGGTGCGGGGGGAGAAAGGGATTAAGTTACCAGAGGCGGGGATATAGTACGGGGAAGAAAGGGAGCGAGCAACCAGAAATTGGGGGAAAAAAGACAGTCAGAGGTGATAGAGGAATTCGGTAGAACCTGATCGAAAAGGAAAGATCAAACGCAACAGCCCGGTGAGGAAGATTAGACGCCGGCAGCCGCAAAACCTCTTAAACCCGCACTAAAGGTTACCAAACCACTCCTAAAACAAAGACCGCAACAAGGTTTACCACCGTCGACAGTCACTCAAGAAAAACATAGAGATCCAGATCACAACCACCGCGTTACACAACCCAAGGAACCCGTTCCAAACCAGCCGCGAAAAAACAGATCCACCGGGAAAACCACCCGCTTAGGGAAAACACCCACAGAAACCGGCACCGTCGGAGGAGAGACCACCCGGCGAGAGAAGACAAAAACCACACCGAGGAATCTTCCAAGCCACCTGCCGGCAGGGAGCAGCAAAATCGACCCAAGCGAAGCCCTGGGGTTTTTCGGGAGGGAAGGGGATTTTGGCGCGTGACGGCGCGTTGCGTTTTTTACTTTGCAAAGTTTAAATGATTCCTCCCTTCAAATTTTTAATTGCCAATTCACCCGCTCTTGCCATTTGCAATTGTGTGATCAACTCAACATGATATTTAATAATAAAAAAACTCAATTAAAATACCTTAAAATTTTAAGAATTAATTTAATATTTAATTCATAATTTAAAAACAGCATTAATCATTTCTTAACTAAACTAAACCTCATTTGTAATATTTTACAATGCACAATTGCACATATAGCATTCGGCTACGTCACTGTATAATTATACTATTACATGTAGTTTTCTAGTAAACGTAATGGTTTATTCATTATGTTTTTTTTAATAAATTAACTTATGAATTCTAATTCTTTTTATCGGTAAATATGAAATTATTAAGAGGTGTTGAAGGACAGACATAAAAAAATTATACATAAAGTCATAAACCTATTAATATTGATTTTGTGCCTCAATAAAAAAATTCTCTACGTAAATGAAAAATATAATACAACACAATCAATTAAGAACACAACCCGAAATTTTACACTAAAACACACCCAAAAATCTAAACTTTCGCACCAACAACCTACCCAAAAGCACAACGCCTACACAAAAAATATCACAAAAAGCCAACAAATCACTATAGCTCAACAGAATAGTCTCAACCGTAGATAACCCTCTAGAATTGAACCATAACTCCGACAAGTAATATGCGGCAATCCTTAAAAAAACAGTACTAGTCGACCTCCAGCCTAAAATTCATCATCTAGATCAAACAATCAAAGCGCTGCATCTTACCATATACAACACACAATCCTTTCACATCAAAGAAAGCCATCTCCTCATATACAACACACGATCTAAAAATCTCTTATGAATTCTAATTATAAAATAACTTATCCATTCATAATAACTAAACAATCTTTCTAAACAAACATTGTTTTACAATTAGCGAATAGTTAATAGCGGATTATATTAACTGATAGCGTATAGCTGATAGTATCAGCTGATTCAACTAGTGGATTATATTAGCTGATTGTATAAAAGTGTTTAGTAAAATTAACTAATAGCTTATATCTATTTGATTATTTGAACATGCAAAACGATATATAAGGACATAATTATATTCAATACTTGTTTGAACAATTTATTAGTTATTAATATTTTGTATCTATTAATATTAATTAGATTATGAAAATTATTCTTTAAATATCGTTGCTAAGCATATATGAAAGAATAAGGATGTATATATTAATTTTTTATTTGTGAAATTATCTTTTTAATATAATTATTAAATTTAAATGTTTATATTAATTTCTTATTTATAAAATTATATTTTAAATGTAATTTTATTAATCATTAAATTTATATGTATAGATTAATTTCTTATTTATGAAATTATTTTTTTAATTTTAAATTTATGTTATTTAGAGATATTTTTTTTATAATTATCAAGGACATAAGAGTCTTTGTAAGTCTTTTATTCAAACCGTCAACTTAAAAAGCTCATATAATGAGCTTTTTCAAAATTAGAGGTTTCACCTCAATCCGCTATTACAATCCTCTATTTCAAACATCTTAATTAGCAGATTTGACTAGTTAAACCTCTAATTTTAGCTCAAAAAGTTGTTTACCAAATAGAGCTAATATTATTTTATTATTTTTAATAAAATAATACTTATCTGTTCAATAGTTAAATAATGTTCTTATATATAAGAAAATTATAAAATATTGTTCTAAATGACAATTTAATAATTTGACAGATATTGAAAAATATTTTCGATGATTCAAAAGATTCTTCACAATCATAACTTTATATATAATATAGGATAAATTATAGATCATAGATTATTGATTTATGAACTTTATATACTGAAAGTTAATTATTGTAAGTATAAAATATAGATTTTGTGCACGAACCGACTTGTCTTAGTGGTTAAGGGAACAATTGTTCTTCTTAGAGGTCACGGGTTCGAGCACCAGCAGTTGCAGCAGGGTGATTGAGCGTTCATTGTCAAATGATTGAGAGTATATTTAGAACAGATACTACTTGTAATCACCTTAGCTTTGTCAAAAAAAATATAGATTTTGTCACATCCGATGTGAGTGAAAATAAATACTTTTAATAAAAATAGTTATACAGATTTATTTAACAAAATAATTAATAGCGAAGAGGTAAAGGATATGTATGCAAACTTACTAATTTTATGTTCAATTCTTAAATAGTGCATTTATTTTTTAATTATAATAGTTTGAAAAGACAAAAATAAAATTATAATACTCCTCATTTAAGACGGTGTTGTTGCATGTGATTTGACACATTTTATATTTAATTAATTTATTAAATAATCTATCTTTAACATATATAACTAGTATAACAATATTATTAATTTTTAGTATAAGTAAAATGTATTAACTATTTTGATAATTAAAATTTTATCACAATAAAAACTTTAAATTATAATTATGAAGAAAAATAATAAAGAGTTTTTTTATTCCTATTTGTTGATTTTTTGAACAAATTAAGAAAGCTGCTCCTGCTGAAAATTAATCGTAGAACCTAAGAAAAGAGAAGAAGCAAATGAGAAAGCTCTGGCCACTCGACCATCAGTGTTTTCTTTTATCTGTTGATTTTTTAAACATCGAGTGGTAATGTATTTTTAATTTTAACAGATAAATTCAGTAAATTTTATTGAATAAATAAAGAAATATATATATATAATAATAATAATAATAACAACAACAACAACAACAACAATAATAATAATAATAATAATAATAAATTTTAAACATTCTCAAGTATATGAATGAAAATTTAAATTATATAATTTTGTAAATCAAAAGTCAAAACCTTTAAAAAGCTACTGAGATAATAAAATAAAAGCATGATAGTGAATGAAACAACCAAAAGAATTGGGTGAAAATAGAACCTTTAAAAATTTAGTGTATTTTTTAATCAATACAACATGTCAATTTTTTAAGAATTTAGATGAAAAATGTATACTTTAAGTATATATTTTAATAAAAAACTCTAAATATATTGACAAAAATATATTTTAAAGAAATATTTTGACCTCAAAAAAATTTTAAATTATCTAAACGAAAAGTTAAAATATTTTAGATACTTATTTGTCGCACAAGCCACAAACTTATTCATCTATTGGTTTTTTCCATTTGTAAGGAGAAAAAAAAGGAATAATTTATAATTTACATCAACTTAATTGATATTTCTGTATAATCTATAAATCACTAATTCAATCAAATTACATCACTTATTCTTCTATTTTTTATTTATTGTTTTTATTATTTATTTAATTTTTAACTTCACATTATTTTAAATTTTTTATTATATTTTGAACTTCACAAGTTGACATAAAAGTTATATGTATGATAAACATTAATGTATTATTAAACCCTACATTACCTACTATAAAGATAATCCTATTGCATAAGTTTGCTTTTTTTTTTTCAACTTAACAACTTCTTTTATCATAAGTTTGCTTTATTAGCAAAGATGAGGTGGGTCTTTATGACACATATGCAAAAGTCATTAAAATTAATTCGAGGTTAGTTGAAGTACAAATTATGTTTAACATTGTTTTGAATTTATATGGAACACATCGATAGTATATAGTTTTATGTATTGTCAACGGACCAGACAATGACATTTCATTATAAAAGTTTAAAGTTATTTTTAAAAAAAATCATTTAATTATAAGCTAAATAATTTATATAATTAGTGCCGATGTTATCCTTTTACGTGTTTATCTATAAGCATAATTCATGTTTTCTCTCTTAAAATAATTATATATCTATTTTTCGCTTTGCACCTTAAATTATTAATTTCCTCAATTTTCCATTAAGTTATGATTTTGATCTTAATTGACTCAAAAAATATGACTAATAAAATCGTGACACGTGACATACTACATAATTAGAGATGATTTTTGGACATGTGCAGTAGGTTCTACCGTACAAGGTCCTCGAAAAATGAGGGTCCTAAAATGAATTAAATTAAATGCTTACAATAGAAAAGCAAAAGATTATTTATGGACTAGTAGCAAAATGCATGAAAAAAATAAAATATTATTGTACTTCATAAATTTTGAGTCTTATTATACTCATTTCTTTATTCAAAAGTCAGTATACCACGCACCAAATAAGTTAACAAACATTTTCTTTATAAACCGAGGGTTCTATTTTAGTAAATTGTACAGAGCCCCTAAAATTTTTGAACCACCCCTTTACGTGTCAAGTGATAAGCATGTTCGGGTCTTTTATCATTTTAACTAAAATAAAATATCATAAGAAATAAACAAATATTATAAAATAATCATATTTACGTTCTTTTAGAACAATTTATAATCATAAAAAAGAAAGATCTGAAAAATCTAAAAATTCCTAGGGCTTTGGGAGGAAGACAAGAAGAAATGAGAGCATGAGAGGAAAACAAGAGAGTGCAGTCTCCGACACTCCGCAAAAGCGAAAGCAAACAGGGCGCAGTGATTCGAGGATAGGAAACAAAGCTGGGAATGCGACGTCGCATGAGGGATGTCCAAGGACCATACAATTGTAAGACAAAAAAAAGGTGGCGCAGATTGCATGCTCTCTGGATTGGGATGACAACTATGCTCTTTTTTGTTCTCTACACTCAGCTACCCTTTCTCATTTTACTCCACTTTTTCTTTGGAATTATAAATGTAATTAGTCATTATCAAATCCGTTTGGAATCTTCTCGGTTTTAATTTATTTAGTTTTAAAATATTAAATTGACTAAAAAACTAACCCTACAATCTAACCTTAATTTATAAATTTTAAATCATAAAATTTAAATTTTAAAAAAATTAATTTATACACCTTAAAGTTTAAATCTTAAACTCAAACTATAGACCCTGCTTTTTTAATGTTGGGGCATAAATAGAAGTACCAAAAAGGGTAGAGAATTTCTATTCATAAGGTCATGAGCTCGGATCCCGACACTGTGAATGGAGAAAACTGGTTGGGGAGCGTCACCCAATATCGAGTCTCTGCAAAACTCGACCCGGATTAGTCGGTCAATGAGTTGGATACATGTGGTTAAAAAAATAATCAAATTAAAATCTATAATAACTTTTTTTTATCCAAGAAAAACAGACATTCATTAAACTAAAGGAAAGACCTTGCACGAACAAAAGCATGGAGAACCATGCAAACAACCATGCAAAAAACAAAGACCTACAAACAAGGCCATCAACCTTAAAAGAAAGGGAAAATCAACAGACAACAACACAAAAGCACCACGGTGTGCGCGACAAGACCATGCTTCCAGTGGCAAAGCCTTGGGTAGCATCTTAACTTATGCAAAGTCCAGCAGCAAGGACGGAAGCTCCATAACCGGCCATTGTATTTTTTGTCCAACATGAACATAACTAACTACGCTGGTGAGCTCTCTTCAGAGGCAGGCTTCCACACCATCGGATGTGATCCTTTTCACAAAATTAGTAGAAATGAACTTTGAAAGGTAACTTGAGAACATGACACCAGGAGCTTCACCCTTCTAGAACCATAACGCAGTAGAACAGAAACCGAAGCCACAAGAAACAATAACAAAGCAAAAGAACCATGAAACAAATATAAACCTAGAAAACCTACGAAAGACCCCAACACAAACGAAACCAAAGCTTCTCGAGGAAGGACTTAAAATCACCGCTACCAACCGCTCCTACCATATGTCGATAGCGGGAGACAAAAGCTTCATATTTGATGCGGATAACTCCCCCCGGAATTATCCGCAATTGCAGTTATCTGCAATTGCAAAGACAGCACCAAAAACACTGAGAGCATCAACCAGATATCAGTAGGGGTGATAATATGAATAAACATATATCCAAGTCATTGAAAGAGATTGTAAAAGATATCCTTTCCCCCCTTTGTAGTTGTTAGCAGGTGGGAAATGCTTAAATTAGAAAGAGAAGCAGCCGAAAAAACCTATTAAGGTAAAGTGAACCTCCTTAATGTATCTAAAAAGGGAAGGATGCCAGCCAATCCCACCAAATCTGGTGGACAGTTTCCAAAAGGGATAAACACAATGAGCTGAAAATTGATATACGTGTATGGAAAAACTCAACCACAAAGCAAAAGGCCAAATTGCCTTTGGAGAGCCTTCCCCGTTTCTGGTTTTACCAGCCACCGGCCTTGTAGATACATCAAGATCAAAGCTTATCGGACAACTCCCTCCAGAGTTATCCGCAAACGAAGAGACAACCCAGAGATCAAATGAAGCACTGTTTGAATAGAAAGAAAGATTAAATTCTGGAAACTCGAATTTGCCAAACCATGGCAAGGGTTGAAACGTGTTTCCGGTGCTCCTAAAGATGAAAACCGAGGCTGGTAAAGAAGAAGATTTCCAGCTTGAGTAACTTGCAGCTGGAAAAAACGACCTGGTTCTATCTCCAACCAAAACCCCAAAGATCGCAAAGCAAACCGATATGCTTGGCTCAAAAAAGGAATACTCGGAAACTATGCATGTCAACATTGGATTTGCAACAAAATCAATATTTGAAAAAGACCAGAATACTCTTATAACCTTCTTTTTAGATATGCCTGGGTCAAACTCCTTCCATTTGCTCCATTTAGCTTAGAATGGTACACCAAAAAATTCTTAATCCCCTTCCATTTGCTGGCCTTTAGCTTAAAGAGGAAAGAAGATTTCGTCCGGATCAGCAAAGTAGATATGAGAGATAACATCGGTTGAAGAAATGACCAATTAGCCCTTAGAGCATCAATCCAAGATCTGCCTCTGTCCATGGTTACCTTTGCCCTTGACGCTAAATAAGCTTTTCAGGCGAGGGGGAAAAAAACACCCGCAAACCAAACCCAAAGATGAATCCCCTGCCGTTAATGGAGACAACACACATAAACGAACCCGAACCTTTGATTTTAACCATACTCATGAGTAGGTCCTCCCAGGAGGGCCAAAATAAACTCTTACCTCGCCAAAACCGAAAATTAATGGAGATGCAACACCAAAGCGAAGACTGGCCCTGTGATTCAAACCAGAGGGGCGCCGAGGAGACAATCCAGGGACAAGGAGGTGTACTGAGTACCTGATTCACCGGCGATTCAAAGCCAGATGAGCTTCCGAGAAGAGAGGTGGAAGAGTTGGCGACGAGCCAAGCTTTTAACCTGAGTGAGATCGACGACGAACACCGCCAGAGCCCCTAAAAAACAAATACACGAAGCCACGAAAGAAACCACAAAACCAGGGAGCATCTCTATAGTTCCGACACCGACGAGCTGACACCGGGGAAGATAGCACGACCGCCGGCTCGCTACGTACAGCTGACGGTAAGAAGACTGAACCAACACCCTGCTTGAGCCAACGCCGATCGTGGATGAGTTTTTAGGGGATGGCGCGTGAAGGCGCGTTCAAATATCGGAGGATGTTTAAAATATACGAGTGGTAACAATATTTAATAACTTTTTAATTTAAAAAGATATGTGAATTAAAATATATTTAAAGATTTTATTAAGATATTATGTAGTTTTTTAAGGGTGAGCGTTCGATCTCGCCGAGTCGAGTAATTTTTTTTGACTTAGTCAAGTTTACAAGTCCTATTTTACGACTCAAACTTTTTTTTGAAATTTTTTCAGTTCGAGTCGAGTTTCTGTACAAATTTAATTATAATTATTTACAATGTTATAATACAAATTGATTCTAATTTAAATGACTTTTTATATCCATATACAATACAATTGTATTTCTTTATATTTTTTTCATATGTGGTATATATATTAGACAAAATTAAGAGACTCAACTCGAACTTAAAAATTGATCCATTTATACTAAAAAACGAGTTATTTGAATTTCCATTTTAAAACTCAAACTTTATTTGTAATTTTTTTGAGTTGAGTTTATGAAATTTCGAGTTGAGTTAGAACGAGTCGAGTTTTGCTCATTCTTTCTTTTTTTTGGAAGTGCGAAAATATTCTAAGGTCGGGAGACTTCAAAGAGAAAGGATGAGTATATAGTAAATGTCATGTACTGATAATACCACTATTTTTATGCACTGATGTGTACCATTAATCATTTTAGTAGTTTTTAAAATCACTAGAGCTAAAGAGTGATTATTCATTTTAATAAAATACGTTAACACTTTTTGTGTCACTCTTTCAATTTTTTATTTAAGAAATAATTAAATTTTATTAAAAAACTATTAAATAAATAAAAGGATAAACTATATAAATAACCACCTAACTATGAGGTGGTTGCAATTTGACTACCATACTCTTAATTATATTATTATGACCACTTAACTATTTAAGAGATCATTTCACTATGCTTGAATTCATTTTGATTGCCACTCCCACCTTCTTCATAGTTGCAGTTTTTTTCTCTCCATTTTGCTTTTAACTTGTTGTTAATCATGTAATGTAAGTTAATTTTCCGATTTCATGTCCAACTTCTCTAGTTTGATGTTCCTCTTGATTAATGGTGTTCGTATTCGTACCTTTGAGAAATCTTATTGGGTGGTACAACTACAAGGACTTGATAATTAAATAGATTAATTCAAGCCAAAAGTGTTTTCAGCTTGGATTGAAAAAATTCTTTTCAAAAGTTGATATTTTTAGTTTTTAATTTTTTCAAATAATTTAAAATTACTTTCTCACCGTATTTTTTGAAAGCAATGCCAACACAGAAAATATCAATTATCAATAAATGAAATAATGGGAGATTTAGAACCGTTTTATTGTTATTATGGGAAATGGTACAGTTGATATCCGTCAAAACTGGATAACATTTATTTCTCATTCATCAAATTTGTTCATATAAAGGAACATAAATAAGGGTGTATTAAGACTACTGACGAAGGACTGACTTCTGGACTCTCAGAGCACATGAATTTGTATTTTGGTTACATTTATGTCCTTTTTCACAATTTGTTCATATATATGCTTCCGTGTGTAGTTGGAGATCTTCATGGAGACCTTAACCAAGCAAGATATGCACTTGAGATGGCTGGTGTCTTGAGTTTGGAGTTCGAACGATGAAGACCTATGGACATGAGGAGAAGAGTAGACCTTTTTTTTGGGTGGGGGGATTCTAGAATTTAAAAGCGAGAACTCCTTTCTTTATCTTTATTTGCAGTATTCTTATCATAATGACTAGGGATGGAGCAAGGATCGAATGTCGGAAGGGGCTAAATTATTGAACTTAAAAATATAAAGGTTTATAAAGTATTACAATTCAAAATTGAGTGACGATGTCTAATTTATCTAATATTTAAATTTATAAGAATTTAAATTGTCATTAGACCAAAAATTAAAAGGACCACATTAAAAAGTTTAGAAGATTTAATTAAAAATATTCAAAATAATTTAATATTTAATATAAATTTCTAAAAATTTAAGGAGGCCAAATTAAAATTTATAAAAAATTTAAAAAATCTATTATGAAAATTTTAAATTGTTGGAGGGCATTGAGCCCTCGTTACCCTCCACCACTAATATTGACCGCTATAACTATGTTCTATACTCTATCGCTTGTAATATTGTTCTTCTATGTCTGAGTTTATTTCTCTGCTCAAAATTTCACATGATGTCTATGTTTTTGTTGAAGATGCGATCAATAGACACAGAGACAAGCGCACATTTTTACTGTTAGAGGAACCTATAAAATTATAGGAGGAGCGGAATTATAAGCTTTTAAGGGGTAAAAATAGATTATCAATAGAAGATATATAATTTTTTTATCATATAAAAATTTCAAATTCAAGGAGGGCAACTGCCACCTCTAACCCCCTCGGTCCATCCCTGAATAAACATACAAGTGAAGGCTGAAGGAGGAGCTGTTTTTCAGGTTTGTAGTGCTAAAAGTAGAACACCTTAGGTGCATGTTGCAAATATCAATTTTTGAAATTCAAGTGTGTCTAACTCTTTTCACATATAACAATATTGTATCAATTTAGGAATGCTGATAGTGTTTTTTTATACAGGTTATTGGAAACCATTAAACCATGAATGTGTGATGCAAGCCCAATTATACAAAAATAAACGTGGAGTTTTATTATATTAAACTTTAGCTGAAACTACGTTATTTTGTGTTTAGAATTGGGTTAAAATCTAAGAATGTTTTAAGGTTGATTTTTATCGATGAAATTCATAGAAATGTTTATGTTTCCTCTGATATTTTTCTTCTTAATCTCCCTTAATTCTGTTATATTTTTTCCTCATTCAAAATTTTTGTTTTTTGAATTTGTGTTGCAACAAAGGCATCAGAGCTTTCGACCTGACAATGGTTGACAATGTGATAACGCGAAATCAAAAGTTCCAATCACAATGGGATATGACTAAGTTACAGTCAGATTTTAAGGAATTAGAGAAGAAGTTCGAAGATAAAATTAAGAAAACTCTTACTAAGAAGGTCCGAGATATTCGATTGAAGGTTATTGGCGTTCATCAGAAGGTGAGGGAAATGAAAGCTTTTCTAGAAGCTGTTTTGGGTCAACGAGCAGCTGAAGGGAATTTTGCGTGTGTTGCCAACGGACGGGCTGACTTTTGAGCTGGCTGAACGGGTTGAAGGGGATTCGGCTGCAACAACATCGACATAGGCTACTGCACCGAAACTTGATTTGAAGATGAACACGTAAAATCTATATGTGATTTTGATATAACAAATTGTTTAAAAACCAAATTATAAAGTAAATAAAATTTTAAGTACTCAAAAGTCTCACAAAATGACAAGGATTTGAACCTAATGTAACATCCTAAAATGTGGCTTAGGAGCTAAGTAAAGTATTAGAATTCTAATTCAAATTATGAATTAAAAAAATTAAAGAATGTAATCTATCTAGGAATTTAGTTAGATTAAATTGAATAAGAGTACAATTTAGAGATGATATCAATTGTGTTGAGACCAAATTGGAACTTAAAAGAAAGGATTAGCTAATTAGCATGGTGATCAAATTTAAAACTTAAAGAAACATAATGAATGCATGATAATCATGTGATAAACCAAGGGATATGGTGATGTGTCCCTAGTTAGTGGGACAAGTGTAATTGGTGAAGCAAGAAAAATTAATGGAAGACAATTCCATCTTCTTCCTTCATCCAAAATGAGATAAACCAAAGTATAGAGAAAGAGAGAGAGAGAGCCACCATTGTTGAGTTCTTGAGGTCTTGTTCATGCATTGAGGATTAAATTAAGTGTGAACTACAATAGAAGTAAGTAAATTTCATCTCATCTTAGTTAGATTGTCACCATGCATGCTTGAATTGTGGTTGTTGTTGTTCGAATAGGACTGTAATTTGTGATAGAGAGAGTTGGGATTATGTTAATTAGATGTGTAACTAAATTGGTTGATATGAGAAAACTGAATAAGAGTATGGATGATGTGCATGGGCTGCCTAGTATAAGAGTTATGGTGTGAACATATGTGTAATTGTGCTTAAATCCTTGAAATGATCATGTATGAGTTTATACATGCTCGTTGGAAATTTAGTTGAACAAAAGAGATGATTAATTTAAGAATAGAATGTAATCTGAACTTAGAAAATTAGTGAACTATGAAATATGTTAAGCTTGAAAAAATTGAAAACATAAAAGTGATGAAATTGCTGAAAAAATGGTAAAACATTGAATTGGTGAATTGTCATGCTGATAAATTGAGATTGTTTTTGGCTCATTTCTAACAAGCTTGTTGCTGGAAACCAAGGTAAATAATGTATGAGTGTAAAATGAGTAAATAATGTAAAAATAAGCTTTGACAAAAATGATATTGAGGCTTGAAAGTGAAATGTAGTAACCTGCCTTGTGTTGCATCTGGAAAATAATTTTAGGCTGTATAAGCTATAACTTTGAAAAATTGTTAAAAATTGAATTGATGGAATTATGATATATAATTTATATGGATGGAAAGCTTAATATGTATAGTTTTACATTCTATAAATGAAACTGGATTTTAATCCATGCATCATCATGTAGAGGCAATTTTGCAAAGGTTGTGCAAGCTGCCCAGTGGCAGATTGAAGGGTAACTTTAGAGTAAAATCTAAAATGAATTACTATGAGTAATGCTACATGGAATATATGGTTAGAAAGCTAGTTAAGTTATCTTTCCAACGGTGTAAATGGTTCAAAAATTGGATAAGTAGATTAAAAGATATGGAAGTTAGACTGAGCATAGTACAATCTTCCTGTTAAAGGCAAATTTGAGCTAATAGAAATCATACTTGAGAAATATAAAGAATAGAGTCTGTTTGGCTTAGTATGTGAACTTTTTGCCTCTAAATTGATACTAATGTATGGTCAAATTATTGTATTGCTTAGACAATAAGGAGATTGAGCAAGAGGACCAAAAGAAAAAGGGAGTAGTGATCCATACTCAAGAGTAGCTTGGAGATTCTGTGAGTTATCTGTGTTTAAATTCAAGCATAGGTTGTTTAAGTAGTTAGCTTGCTAAATTGTTGATAAACTTAAATGCCTATGTTTGCTTGGAGATGCTAAGCTTGGTAAGTGAAATGGCCAGGTATGTAAGATACCTGCTTGTACTGTTTGCTTGAAATGTTTGAGTAGCCTGTAGTGTGCATGCTTGAGTTGTCGAACGCTAGAGTATGTAGCTCTTCTATTAAGTATTTGATAAACTAAGGATAGATGAGCCTTGATTAGTTAGCCTAGACTGGATTGGCATGCCAATAGTGTTTTGAGCTCAGCCTGTTATTGGACTAAGGACCCCTATTTGGTACTATGGTATCCCTGATTATTCTAAAAAGAACTGTATGTTTCAATGGTAATGCTACCATTTCCTGTTGATATGTTGATTGAAATCTTGTTTCTAGGCATCAAACTAGTCCAAGGTATGTAATTCAAGTAAGCTTGCATGTGGTAACTTAAATGTGAAGTAATGTATATATATGTTTATGATTCAACTCCAAGGAGTTGATTGATGATTTAATGTCCTTTTTTAGAAGCCTGTATTCTATTCTCATTGCTAGAATGAGCTTAGAATGAGCCTGATACTTGGATTGCTATGAAAATGTGATGGATGAAACATGAGAGTCTTGGAGACCTATTCGAACTATGTAGACCTAATAAGGGATTCAGTAAACTTGATATTGTCATTTACTTTATATGGATTAATGTTTGAGATTATGGTTCTAATAACTCACCCTGTTACGTTATAGGTTTAGTTGATTGCTAGATAGAGTGGAAAGAGCATATCAAGGTCACTTGAAGCTATGAAGCTAAAGTGTGTTTTGTGTATCTTTTAGCTTAACTCCTAGGAGGTGGCACTAGGTTGAACATTAGTCTAATGTTAGTTTGGGTTCTTTAAAGAGGTATGTAAGTATGTATATATATGTGTGTGTGACATTTTGTCTATGGATGGTGCTATTCGAATAACCTTGATGAGTAATGTGATGTTGCTTGATCATATGTTTAATAATTCGAATAGCCTTAAATAATGCTATGATGTTGCTTGATTAAGTGTAATGTTAGATTCAAATAGTATGCATGCTAGTAAACTCGAGATAGGTTGTTTTGTAGCATGAATGGTGACATGTATGGCATTGATGCAAGATTCGATTAGTATGTTAGAATTGGATGTGGTATGTTGTATAATAGACTTACTTGACATGGTATGTGAATTTTAACTTGAATGAGAAGTATGCAATAAGTAAACACATGTCCATTAGTAAAGTATGTCAACGTGTAGTTAGAAGAACATTAAAATCTAGGCTGATGCATTTGATGTATGGAAAATTGAAATATGACATTTGTCCAAGCCTTTAGAATAGGTATGTGGTTGTAATTGGTCAAACATTCAAATAAGATATAATATTAACCTTGTTGCTTGCTTTCGAACCAACTTTAGAAGAATAATGAATAATAATGATTCATGTCTAGCTTATGATGCGTCAAATGGTATGAAAGCTTATTACTTAATGAAATTGGATGAACATTGAAATTTTGTCTATGTGTTTCTTACATACATTCGAATGGAGGATTGTGAAGAATATATTTCTATGTTTGAACCATGTCTATTAGCATATATACAAGTTATGAACTTTGATTGTCTTTCTTGATGTGTTGAATGGTAGATTCTTTCTTAAGGAACTATGGTATATACTTTCGTGCTTGATTCGAACACTAACTTGTTAGACAAGTTAGTCTGTCTACTGAACTTATAGGATAACTCTTATGAGCCTGGGTTGGGGTATTACACCTAAAATATTTTCTAAGTCAAAAACTTAAACCCCAAATATCTTTTTAAGTGTTTTATACTCAAACTAACAAAAAATGCCCAGACGTATCGATACACCCTTAGGTGTTGCGATACGACTTTTAGCTACTGGAATTTTAATCGCCAAAGCGCACCGATACGATTGTACCTGTATCGATACATCCTTCATATGGGTTTGTGTTCTTGGTTACGTGTATCGATACAGTCTTACCCGTTTCGATACGTGGTCTTGAGATTTTCAAATCTTTACATCTAATGATATTGTCGTTGCCTTGTTAGTTGTTGGAATCACCAATCTTTAAAAAGTTGTTAACCCGTACCGATACGACCTGTACCATATCGATATACCCTAATTTTACACTATACCCGTTTCGATACGCCTCTATGCATATCGATACGCTATCGCACAACGACTCTTTCTTCTTTTGACAGGTATCAATACGAGAGATTGTGTACTGATACGCTTGGTCACTAAACATCATTTATTGCGGAAAAAATGGTCTCCGACAGCTCTATTGACGACCTCAACCACCCAAACGACTAGAAATCAATGAAAGGGTATAAAATCAAGTCTCCAAAGCTACAACAACAACAACAACAACAACTATTGAACAAGTTTAAAACAATCAAGCAAAAATCTAAACACTTTGAGCTTTTAGAGTCTTATCTTGTACCTAACTTGTGTATTCTTAATTGTAATGTTTTGTTTCAAGTTTGGGGTTTTTGTGAACTTGTATTTGGGAAAATATATTACCTTTGAGAGGAATTTTTAGTTTTCTATCAACTTATTGTAAAAGAGTGAACCTTGATCAAGCTTTGGGTAGAAAGCTTTGATCGATTGTAACGGTTGCCTCCTTAGCCTAGAAAATGGGAAGAATTCTTAGTGAATTGTGTTGAAATCCTTAGTGGGGTGCTAAGGTAGTGGATGTAGAGCTTGTTAGAAGCTTGAACCACTATAAATCCTTGTGTCATCAATTTTTCATTTTCCATTTGCTTCCCTTTAATTTTTTAACTACCAATTCACCCACCTCTTGGACTTCCACCATTGATTGATTATGTCAACAGTTGGTATCAGAGCTACACTCATTTGAAGGATTAACATCCTATTGAGTCAATTCTAGGAGAGATACATCAATCCACAATCAAAGCCATGTTATCTACTTCCGACCTCAACATGTATGAGTCACAATCTACCACTAAACCGCCCTTATTCAACAGGGATAACTATCCGTATTGGAAGAATCGAATGAAATTATTCATCAAATCCAATGATTATCTCCTTTAGGATGTAATCAAAGATAAACCATCTATCTCGATGAAGCAAGATGGAGACATGCAAGTTCCCAAGGCCAAGCAAGAAATGACTGATGAAGAAAGAAGGAAGTTGCAAGTAAATGAAAAGGCCTTGTACATGCTTTTTTGTGCACTTGGACCGGATGAGTACTCGAAGATGTCTTTGTGTACAAGTGAAAAGGAGGTGTAAGACAAGCTCGAGACCACTTTTGAAGGCACCAACGATGTAAAGGAGACCAAGATTGGACTTCTTAACTTGAGCTATGAGAATTTCAAGATGTAGCCCGATGAGAGCGTCACCAAGATGTTCGATCGCTTCTCCGTCATCGTCAACGGTCTCAAAGGCTTCAGAGAAATCATCCCCGAAGATAAGCTTGTTCGGAAGCACATCTACTCTCTTCTCGGGTCATGGAATGGGAAGAGGAGTGCCATCATCAAGGTAAAGGATTTGAAGACTTTGAAGCTTGATGCTCTTATGGGTTCTCTTTTTACTCTTGAGATCATGAAGCAAGGAAGAGAAGATGCGAAGAAAATAGAAGAGAAGAAGGAGGTAGAGAAGAAGAAACTAGGAATTGCTTTCAAAGCTTCTCTTGAGGAGAGCGATTCAAGTGAGGATGATGAAATGGCTATACTAGCCAAAAGGTTCATGATTTCCAATAGAGGAAGAAAGTTTTATCGGAGAAGAGACTTTAAGAACAAGATAAAGGAGAAGGAGAAGGATCAACTCATATGCTTTGAGTGCAAGAAGCCAGGGCATATAAGGATCGATTGTCCACAACTCAAAAAGGAGCTTCGTAAAGAAGAAGCTCAAGTCTCATGTTGCTACTTGGAGTGATGAGAAATCATCCGATGAAGAGGAGCAAGATGTGGCCAATCTTTGCCTCATAGCTCTTGAAGAAGATCCTAAGGTAACCTCTAACTCATCATCTTTTGAATTTACTTTCGATGAGCTTCAAGAAGCTTATGATGAGTTGCAAAAGTTGTATGAAAAATTGGTTAAAAAGTATAAGGAATCAATTTTGAGAAACAAGAAAACTATTCTCGATTTGAAAATCCAAAACGATTCCTTATATAAAACCAATTTGGAGCTTGAAAAAAAGGTTTTGGATTTATAAGAAAATCAAAAATATTTTGAAAAGGAGAATTTTGATGTAATCAACATTCTTTCCGAGTTTTATGATCACCACCACAAGGAGGTGAGTGATCTCAAAGCTTCTTTGAACAAAATTAGGAAATCAAGTTTTGAGAAAGGTGATTCTTTAAAACCCAACTATGTAAAAGGAAACTTTGGTAACCACAAACAAAGAGGCTTCCAAAGGCCCTCTAGAGGTAAAAGGATTAGGAGTGTTTGGGTTCCTAAGGAATTAATCACTTCTAATAATGTTAGTGCTATTGTTTCTTGGATTCTCAAGGGAACCAAGATTTTGAGAGCTAATACTCATGGATCCAAAATTATTTGGGCATCAAAAACCAAGACTTAATTCTTTGTTTGTAGGGGGAGCATTGCTACAAGGCCAATGCTACATGTGCAAACTCATGATACCTTGATAGTGGATGCTCGAGACACATGATCGGTGACAAGAGTCAGTTCTTGGATCTAAAACCAAAGAGTGGAGGAGTAGTAACCGTTGGTGACAACTCCAAAAGCCACATTGAAGGAATTGGTTCAATTGGTAATCACTCTTCCATACTTATTGATAATGTTTTGCATGTCAACGTTCTAAAACATAATCTTTTGAGCCTAAGTCAATTACGTGATAAAGGTTTCAATGTTCTCTTTGATTTAAATGGTGCTCATTGGTCATCGCATAAAAAACATTTACATGGTGCATTTAGATGCCATTCACATTTCAAATGTATGTTTTGTTGCAAAAGATGAATATGACTCATGGTTATGACATAGAAAACTAGGGCATGCAAGCATGAGTGTTTTAGAAAAATTGGTTTCAAAAGATCTAGTAAGAGGTTTGCCAAAAATAAAGTTTTCTCTTGATGAAATTTGTGATGCTTGTGCAAAAGGCAAATACAAAAGAGTTTCCTTTAAACATATTAATGATTTTTCTACTAGTAGAGTTTTACAATTGATCCACATGGATCTTTTTGGTCCTATTAGAACTATGAGCTTGAGTGGAAAATCATATGCATTTGTTTTAGTAGATGATTACTCTAGATACACTTGAGTTCTATTCTTAAGTACCTAGGATGAGGCTTTAGAAAAATTCACCACGTTTTAAAAAATTACTAAAAATGATGTTGGTCAATCTATTTCTCATATTAGAAGTGACATGGTTCTGAATTTCAAAATCTAGGTTTTGAGGCTTTTTGTAACTCAAATGATATAAGCCATAATTTTCCCGCTCCTCGCACTACTCAACAAAATGGGGTGTTGGAGAGGAAAAATCGAACTTTAGAAGAAACGGCTAGAACCATGCTTTGTGAAAACAATTTGCCAAAGTATTTTTGGGCGGAAGCCACTAATACAACTTGTTATATTGTCAACCGAGTAATGATTGGGCCAATTTTAAAGAAAATTCCTTATGAGATTTTAAATTCCAAAAAGCATAACATTAGCTATTTTCATTCTTTTGGATTCAAATGTTTTGTTTTGAACAATGGAAAGACAATTTGGGCAAATTTGATACTAAAAGTGATGAAGCTATTTTCTTAGGCTATTTTTTAAACTCTAAAGCCTATCGTGTATTTAATAAAAGAACTATAGTTGTTGAAGAGTCTATACAAGTGGTTTTCGATGATAACCTCCTTTCGAGGAAGGATTCTTGTGATGATGTTGTAGGAATTTTTGAAGCCAATGATGGTGGGCAATCATCAAAGGTAAATGAAGTTCCATCTAAAGAAGAAGAAGCACAAGATCCACCTTTAGAAGCATTGAAGGATATGACTCTAGAGGAAAATGAAGTGAGCTACCCAAAGGAGTTCAACTATGTCAAAGGTGGTGAGATTTTGGGTGATCTATCCAAAGGGGTAACCATTAGACTTTCTCTTAAAAATGCTTGCAATGTTGCATTTATCTCATGCATTGAGCCTAAAAGGTGATTATTGGATATTGGCCATGCAAGAAGAACACGGCTATACTTGTGGCTCAAAGTTACACTCAAGAAGAAGGAATCGATTTTGATGAAACCTATGCACCCGTAGCTAGAATGGAGGCTATTAGGATGGTTCTTACATTTGCATGTTATCATGAATTCAAGATTTTTCAAATGGATGTCAAAAGTGTTTTTCTAAATGGTTTTATTAATAAAGAAGTGTACGTAGAACAACCACCCGGTTTTGAGGATCCAAAATACCCAAACCATGTTTTTAAACTTTCTAAAGCTTTATATGGTTTGAAACAAGCTCATAGAGCTTTGTATGAAAGGTTACCAAGTTTTTTAGTTGAAAAAGGAAAGATGGATACTACACTCTTTACTAAAAGAAGGCTTAAAGGTCAAATTGGCCCTCAACGAAAAATCAAAAAACTAACTAAGCCCTTATGAAATTTTTGCACCCAATTTAGCTCTCATAATTCAAATTACACCCAATTTGGCCTCTCCATTAGTTTGACCACGTTGACCGTCAATGCCCTCTAACGGTCAAAATATAGAAGGACATGTGTGTTGAGCCCGATATTCACAACCGAAATGCTTGCTACGTAGTGGAGAATTTGTATTTTTGGGTGTTTGTGGTGGAAGCAAAAATTGAAAGAATTTGGATACGGATTTAGAGTGGTTCGACTTTCTAACCAAAGCGTACATCCACTACCTTAGCTTCCCACTAAGGATTTCCCAAATCCACTCGTGAATTTCTTTCCCTTTTCTAGACTTAGGAGGCAACCTTTACCACTCAAAGCTTGAGTAAACCCTCTTTTACAAAGAGAAATAAGAGCAAACAAGAAATCCCTCACAAGGTAGATAGTTTGCACTATTAAGCACTCACCCAATCCTAAACACTTGAGCAAATATAACAATGTAAGCTCGCAAGTGTTGTCTATACAAAAAAGAGAATTTAAGCCCTAAGACAAATTTTCTTCATAATGTTGTTGACTTGTTGATCATTAGTCTTCTATAGATTCTTGAAGATCCTTTTTATACTCCCAAATGAGCTTCTAGCTGTTGGAGACCATTGTGATTGAATAGGAGCCGTTGGGGCCTTTATTTCCCGCAATAAATGTAGTTCTAGGGCTAACCGTATCGATACACGAGTAGTCGTATCGATACAAGTTCTTCAGGAACTAGCCTTTATGCTTTCCTCAGCTGATGATTATCGATATGCATTGGAGCGTATCGGTATGAGCTGCATTTCAAATAGTCGTTGGGAAAATGAACGTTGGGCGTATCGGTACACGATACAACCGTATCAGTACAGATACTAGCCGTTAGGGGGATTGTAAAACAACCTATCGAAACGCCATGTAGTGCATCGATATAGATCCTCTCCGTATCGATACGACTAAGCTGTGTAAGTACGAGTTTTGGCTACTGGAATTTTCCTGTAGCTGAAACCCTAAAGTGTGTCAATACGAGGAATACCATATCAGTCGGTTACTTGAAAAACTCAGGTTTGGCTACTTGAAAGACATTTTAAATCATTCCAAAGCCTTATAAAATCAATCAAACATATCTTCAAGTTGTTTAGACTTATAAACATTTTGAAATCTTTTCAATTTGGTCCAAAACTAATTTTCAATTATTATATCAAAATAAATATCCTAACAATGTGGCACGCCCAGAGTGTGCCATGTCATCAAAATTGAATTTTTTAAAAATTCCAAAAAAATTCTTAAAAATCTACAAAATTATAACAAATTTATAGATATTCATAAAAAATGTAAAAATATTAAATTAATTTATTTTTTTTCTTATTTTCCTTTATTTTAAAAAAAATAAAATAATATTTTTTTCTAAAAAACCACAAAAGTTTCATTTCTTAAAAAAGCTTCATAAATATCTAAATCAAGCATTAGCACCGATTCAACCACTGACCACTCCCCATCACAGGAAAACCTGCGTTCTCCCTCAATATTTTTTTCTCACCAACACCGTCGTTTACCACAATACCAATAACTTCCACCATCGATTAAACTGATTTGAGAACTTGGGAATGTAGGTTTAGGGTTACTAATTTGAAAATTTTAGGCATTTTGAAAACTTTTGAATTTTTGAGATTTTATAATTAAAAAATATATTTTTAAAAAATTATAGAAATTTTAAATATTATTTCATTATAAAAATATTTATATATATATTTTAATAATTTTTACAATTATTTTATATTTTTTGATTTTAAGTAAAAAAATATTTTTTATGATTTTATACATAATTTTAATTTTTTTACACATTTAAATATTTTTTAGATTTTTATTTAATTTATAAATAAATTTTATATTTTTCATATTTTAAATTTTTTATAATTTTAAATAAATTATTTTATAATTTTAAATATTTTTTCAAAATTTTAAATGATTATTTACTATTTTGATGATGTGGCATGTCTAGAGTGTGCCATTTCTCACTATCATAATACCAATTTTTGAGTTAACGATCAACTTAACGGAAGGGTTAAATTAATTGTAATTTGAATTTTGAGGGCCCGATTGATTGTAATTTGAATTTTGAGGGCTCAATTGAGTGCAAATTTTTCATAAGGGCTTAATTAGTTTTTTGATTTTTTGTTGAGGGCCAATTTGACTTTTAAGCCTTAAAAGAAATGGCAAAAATATTTTAGTAGTTCAAATATATGTTGATGATATAATTTTTGGTTCTACTAATGAATGGTTTTGCCAAGATTTTGCTAAGCTAATGCAAGGTGAATTTGAGATGAGCATGATGGAGGAGCTCTCATTCTTTTTAGGACTCCAAATCAAACAAAGGAAAGATGACATCTTCGTCAATCAAGCTAAGCACATCAAGGGCATGCTCAAGAAGTTTGTCTTGGAGAATGTGAAACTGCAAGCCACACCAATGAGCTCTTCTACAAAGCTTGACAAAGATGAAGGGGGTAAGTGTGTTGATTTAATGATTTATCGCTCTATGATTGGGTATTTTCTTTATCTTACCGCAAGTAGACCATATATCATGTTTAGTGTTTGCTTGTGTTATAAATTTTAAGCTAGTCCTAGAGAATCACACTTTATATGTAACCCCCTCGTCCCGGTCTAGTCGACTGACCGGTTTGAGTAGGCTACACGGGGAAAACCGACGCTAAACCCGTTAAGGTCCCGCCTCAGTTAGCAACCCTAGAAAACTTTTTCGTTTATTAATATCTTATCTAGATGCTTTTATTAAACCTATGTGTGAAACGACAGCGGAAACAAGGCTCAAGAGAAGCCTAACAGCAAACAGGGCCTAAGCCCTACCCTTGGGACCCATTAGAGATGTCAAACAGCCCATTTTTAGGCTTGTGTTTCGAAACGGACGACACCCGTTTCGGAACACGGGCTTCAGTTTAAAAAGCAAGACACCCGTACCGAAATGCTTCCACCTCGTTTCGGAACAGGGTCACGTTTTGCCTAGGCGTTTCGATACCCGTTTCGAAACAGGCGTTCACAGTGGCCAAAGCGTGCCAAAACGTGTTTCGATACGGGGGACCCTAGAACTACACCCGTTCCGAAACGGCACAACACGTTTCGAAACACCTGTAACCTGCAGTTTTCCAAAATCAGTTTTACACATCTCTAAATGATCCCAAACGCCCTAAACGACCCCAAGAAGCATACACAACATACAAACACACTCTAGAGGCATACACCCTATTGCAACCACACTCAAAACATATACAGATATAAGATAGAACATTCAACAAGAGATTATACATTCACCACAAGGGAGCATACATAGCTTTTAAGGTTACATGCCTTAGCCAACAAAACATAACATGCAAGATAAGAATTAAAGCACGATTTTCGAAACAAGGCGTCTACAAGCCACACCAACAACAACATACATCCAAAGCATTCGAATTAACAACACATATCCCATTGCTTGACTATTACAATCTACAATTTATAACTCACACTTGAGCTAACCAAAAGCAACACTTGGAGACCTTTCCTTGCCCTTGCCACCCACAAGCTACTGATCTGCGTTGTCGAACAAAAAGGAGCATAAGCATAAAAGCTTAGTGAGGGTATGCTCATAAAACAAACCTTTGACAATGTAGGGTCCAAGCACGAGCAACTACCATGATGAAATGCATGATCTTACCTCCGATCCACGCAAGCCAAAATGAACATTATGCATGAACATATAATCAACATTATGCCATGCTCAACAACTCATAAGCTCAACTTACAATGATACATATATCAAGGTATCATTAACAACATATCGCAATGCATTTTGGAATCACATTTCATTTCATATTGGCAACACATATCAATCTCATATTGGCATATACATACAATCTCATATTGGCACCTAGATATGACTCGAATACGCGGATCACATGTTGGAACGCATTTCCAACATAACCTTTACCTGCGGTGGGATTACACTCATCACCGGTTCTCGCGGAGGGGATTCCACTCATCCTCACGCCCCGTCGATGGGATTCCACTCATCACCGACTAATATAAAGATTTCCGGGCGAACCCGTACTCCTCCTTGGTGCCTTAACGCCACCAAGGCCACGCGCGACTTTGACTCTCGTGTGCACACTCATCCTAATGATCGATCATTGTACCCAAGCATACTAGTGCCAATATTAATGAAATTCCATAACCTTTCACAACATCAACTCAACATAACTTCCGTGCTTAGCACATACCCACCATGATCACTATCATGCACGATTCATAAACCAAACTACATGCATATATCAAGCCTCAACAACATGCATAACACATTATGCATAGCCAACCCAATCACAATTAGACATGAGGCATAATAAGCAATTAGGAGTTCAACCAAAGGTTTCCTAATCTAAGCTTGAGATTAGGCTACCACTCTAATCTCAACTCTAGGTGAGTTTACCAAGCCCATACTAGGTTCACATGCTTGAACCAATATTTGAAAGCCATTTAAAAATAGTAACCACTCACCTCATCTCCAAGCTCAATTACCAAGCAACCAAGGTCTTCAAGTTCCCGGATCCGAGCCCGAAGCTTCCCCATTGATTTCCCTTGCTTCTAACCATTCAAAAACAATATATTAACCTCAAAATCAGCCACAAACTCAAAGTTTAACACCAACACACAAATCCACTACAATTCTCACAATTCAAAGCCAAGTTCAATCTTCGATTTCTCATTTTCGCACTTCCACAAAGACCCATAAAAAATCAGCAATGTAGTAATCCAAAGCACCCTTAAACATGTTCAAAACACTACCCAAACCTAGTATAACCATCAGCCAATGATTTCCAACATCAAGAACCCCCAAAACCAACCTTTAAACCCTTCAAAAATCCCATTAAAACCTAAATTCGGGAATCAACATAAAACTATGTAAAAATCAACTATGTTGGACCTTATGGGTAGTAAACAACATATTTAACTTCAACAAATTGAAAGCTCAAGTTAAAGACAATAAAGTTTGCATTTTTAATCTAAAAACTCAAAACCCCAAACTACAAAATCTACGAGCTTTATGAAAACTAATGGTACCATCTTAAAGAGGAAGAGGAGGACAAGTTAAAAACGAGATTACCTTGCAAAAATCACCAAAAAAATCAAAGGAGATGATGAAATAGGAATTTAGAGAGAAAAAGGGCATTTTGATGTGAATAGGTGAATGGAGAAGATGAAGATGAGCTTTTGAGTGGTCTTTTAAATTAAAGGGGGGTTTTTAAAAAAATAGAAGACCATTTAATTACACCTTTGCCATTAATGAGATGACATATCTCATCCACATTTAAAATCCATAAAATTGATTTCTAATTTAATTTGAGTCCAACATATAATATTTGTTTTGAAATCACAAAGCTCAAATAATATATAATATCATTTTAATCATAACCCGAGACCCAAAATATTATTTAAGTATTATTTTCTCCCGGCCCCCAAACCCGGGTGTTACATTATAGCCGTTAAGAGAATCTTTAGATACCTTAGAGACACACCCTGTTTAGGCCTTTGGTATCCTAGAGATTCCTCCTTTGATTTGCATGCTTATTCGATGCAGATTATGATGGTTATAAGATAGAGAGAAAAAGCACCTATAGTACTATTCAATTCCTAGGTAGTATGCTCATATCGTGGTTTTCTAAGAAGTAAAATAGTGTAGCATTATCTGTCACCGAAGCGGAATACATATCAGCCGAAAGTTGTTGTGCTCAAGTCCTTTTTATAAAGCAAAAACTTTTAGAATATGAAATTGATGTAAGTACCATCCCTCTTAAGTGTGACAACAATAGTGCCATATGTCTCACTAAGAATTCCATCCAACATTCTTGAACCAAGCACATAGATATAAGACACCATTTCATTAGAGATCATGTCTTGAAAAATGATGTTGTTCTAGAATATGTAGGCACCTTGTGTAACGCCCCAGTTTTGGGCCTAGGGGTTTTAAAGGTGGTTTAGGGTCCGTAGAACCTAGACTGGAGATCCGGGTTAGTTCGAGGTTGATTAAGGGAAAACGTGGTTTGGGAAGTAATAAAATTATGATAAAAATTCCTAAAATCCTCTTTATATATATATATATATAGGATTGGTGAAGTGAATTTTGGAAAATAACATTTGGAAGGTTGACATTTCAGTTTAGTG
Source organism: Hibiscus tridactylites (assembly GCA_958450335.1). Lineage (NCBI taxonomy): Eukaryota > Viridiplantae > Streptophyta > Magnoliopsida > Malvales > Malvaceae > Hibiscus > Hibiscus tridactylites. The sequence goes on along the minus strand of OY288268.1, from coordinate 55,638,527 downwards.
ACTAAAACGCAAAAATGGAAAACCGTTTTGAAAGAGGGCCAAAACTTAGAATCTTTAGGGAGCTAATATGGTATTAATCAACTATTCCTTTAATTTTCCATATTTTAAATGTGTTTAATTAAAAGAAATAAAGAAAGATTTTGATTAAAAGAGATTTAGTTAACAAAATCTATTTTGACGTATCTTCCATTTTCTCTCTTTTCTCATAAGCCAAACATCTCTTTTGTTGAGTTGATCAAACGATTGCAAATTTCGAATAGGGGGTGAATTATTGATTAAAATTTTGAGGGTGGAAATTGGATGAATGAAAATTTGACACAAGGCAATTTATAGTGGTTCAAGTTCCTAAATGAACTCTACCTCCACTACCTTAGCTCTCACTAAGGATTTTCAACCAATCCACTATTGATTCTTTCCCTTTTCTTGGATGAGGAGGAAACCTTACAAAACCGATTAAGCTTTCTATCCAAAGCTTAATCCAACACACTATTTACAATGAAACCATTTGGTAAACCTTACAAGTACCACTCAAAGGTTGGTGTTTACCCAAATACAATCAAACACTCCCTAAACTCTCAATAAAAATTACAATAAAAACACACTTGAGTTGGGTACAGAGATTTGACTCTAAGATGAACAAGGTTTGGATTTGAAGGCTTTGCTGTTGCTTTAAGGCTCAATAGTTGTTGTTGCAGCATTTGGGACTTGTTTTTATATCCTTGCATTGATTCCTAGCCGTTTGGGTGGTTGACATCATCAATAGAACCGTTGGGCTGCAATTTCCCGCAATAAATGCTCCTCAACAACCTACCGTATCGGTACGGTTCATGGGCGTTTCGGTACTTGTCTCAAAGAAGAAAGAGCCGTTGTGACTGAAAAACAGGGCGTATCAATACGCTTTAAGGGCGTATCGGTACGATATTAAGGAGCGCATCGATACGAAATGCCGTATCAATACGGATTTCTCTCACTAGAATCCTGAATTGAGTTTTGCTAAAAAGCGTATCGGTACGCAACCTTAGCGTATCAATACCATTCAACGGTCATTTAAAATTTTGGATTCCAATAACTAAAAAGCCAACGTTCAAATATTAAATGCGAAGATTTTTGCAAAGGTCAGCATATCGTATCGATATGGTGACATATCGTATCGATACGCTTAGCAAAGAATATTTTTATATGAAAAATTTATTGATACAGTCTTGATGCGTATCGATACGTTATAGCTTCAAGTCTTGCCCAGATGAATATCGTATCGATACGAGGTTAGACAGTATTGGTACGCTCTGAACGATTAAATTTTCAGTGTTGAAAAACCGTATCAATACACATAAGGGTATCGATACGCCTGGGCGTTTTGTTGAAATTTGGCTTGAAAACTCATGAAAAGACTTAGTTAAAATCGAACCTTTAAATATGTTTTGACTCGAAATAGTGTTTGATTCAAAATGGCTTGTAAAATTGTGAGTCTTGAAAATATTTAAAAATTTATTATTTTGCAATTTAGTCCTTAAGGTAAATTGTTGCATCAAAATCAATTTTGGTTTTACAATCTCCCCCTTTTTGATATAACAAAACCAAATATAAATTTTTAAGTTTTGACCTTTGTAAAGCTTGCTCCCCCTTAATTTAAGATAGGTTTTCAAAATTAAGTTTCAAATTTTCAAAAGTGGCTCTATAATACTTCTCCCCCTTTTTGTTAGATCAAATATAATAGCACAAGGAAGGATAATAGCAACATAGTATCATTAAATTCAATTGCAAACTTAGAATTCAAAGCAATCAATAGTTCAAAAAACATAAATCCAAACTCAAATCCTAACAACATAAATAAAAGCATAGGGTTCTAATAGATAGGTGCATAAACAATAAAAACTAAATGATATGTGATGAAATGCATAACTACTCGTTCCCACCATCATTGTCATCCTCGTCCTCTTCATCCTCATCATCTTGATTCGGTTGAGGCCTCCTAGTTTGATTGAGCTAAGCATCATGGAAGGCGGTGAGAGAGACATCCATGGAATTTTGTTGAAGAGCAACGACTTTGACATGATCCTCCAAAGATGTGAAGCAAGTATCAAGGCCCTTTGTAGAGCGTTTGGGTGTTCTCCGATTATGAGCGCAAGTGCACACTCTTGTCAAGTTATAGTATAAAAGATATCGTCTCCTACGAGGTTTGGACAGCTAATTCGAATATAAATTCCCACACAAAGAGTATTAAATGCAGAAGTCAATTTCAGTTTGTAAAAGATTCTAAATTAAAGAAACACAAGTAATTTAAGGAAGAGATCAGGTTGATAGAATGAGTCAGGTTATGCTGTTTCGTAGTGTGAAACTGCGTTGAATAAGTCAAGTTGTATTGTGCTGCCAAACTTTGCTGCCTCGGCGAAAGATGGTAGATTGGTGCTTCAATAACTTTCACTGCCTCGGTAGGTGGAACGGATGATTAGCTCAGCAGCAAATTCGAAAGACCTTCAAGGCTCGGCATAACGCTTCGAGAATGATTCTACTCATGTCTAAGCTAGAATACTGTTGATGCCCGCTGCAGATAATACTCGTCGACGTGAATCTTGCAATGAACAACAACCTTTGGTTTGTCCTCTTTTAGCCGCTTTAAACCCTAATCTATGTCTAGACTGAATTGATCAACACATGGTATGGATGAGATCGTGCTTACTTCTTTCGTGAGTTTGACTCTCTCGATGTCAACCAAATGGATTGCTCACAATTCGATCTTCCAAACTCAATTGAAAACAATGAAGAACATGAAATATGCAAACCTTGAATTTATTGCAATAACAAACTTGAACCTAAACAACCGTTCTCACAACTACTTTACAATACAACCCAAACCCTAGAGAATTTAGAACATAGTGACGGCAGGAAAACACAAGAGAAACTAAAACTAAACTAAAACATTATATTTTCTTTACAAATCAAAGATATTCAATAGAAACATGGTAAAGTAAAGAATATTGTAAATAATGCATGCGTGTACCTAAATATGCCTAAAATTCACTTAAGAATAGCAATAATATGTGATGGAATGCATACAAAATATAAGACTTATGAGCAATTTACACACCCCCAAATTCGAACTATTGCTTGTCCTCAAGCAATGCAATCCTAAACATACTTGCTCTTGCACTAATCAGAAAGAAAAACATGTTTTAAACTTGATTCCGCACCTCAAGGGTGTGTCACCTATCATTAGATTAGTGAAAGGAGAATAACATGAATTACCTTAGAATTAGACTATAATGCAGTGCAATGTGTGCAGAAATTGTGTACAAGCTGAATCTCAAAAATATTCTAAGTAAACAAATATGCTATCAAGGTAATATTAGGTTGCTATCGTGGCAGCACAATTTACAATCACGGCAGTAAGGGCTTCAGCTCATCACAACTACTCTTTAGGTCTGAAATTAAGATAAGAGCAAACTACAAAACCCCGAACCCATTGAGTAGAGTCATCCCGTGAAGACTTTCATTCACTCATGCTAATTTGTCCGTCACTTCAAAAATTTTCAGATACATGGAATTTGATAGCAGTAGAGTGTCCTTGGCAGGTGATTATTCCTAGATCCTGTTTCGGGCACCTCTAGGGTAAAACATCATATCTTTCTTTGTTCATGTCGTGGCAGTACTTTTTTTTTCTGTTTGTTGTCTGCCGCGGTAGTTACCTGCAACCATGCTAGAATTTTACAAATAATTAAAGCATGCAGTGTTTATCAGAAATTCACTCAAATTCACCAAGTAACAGTAGTGTTTATGATTTTTGGCAATCATATAAAAATTCTAAGTTTTCATCATGCTTTCCCCAAAATTAAGTTCTTTTTATTTTTTATGGTGCGAAAAAATTTAAAATCGGCTATCCTATCATAGGCACAAGTTCTAACAGTTTTTTTCTTTTGATTAACTTAAAGGCAAGTACATATGCAATTATATGACCTAAGAATACCTAAACAATAAATGAGTGCTAATCCCCCCAAACTCGAGATGGGCATTTCCCTCAATGCATCAAATAAAAAAATAGAAAAAAAGAAAAGACAAGAAAAATAATTAAACAGAAAAACAAGAGATAAGAAAAGAAAATAAAGCTAGAAGTTGTCTGATGGTGGAGATGATGCTGGAGTTTCTGAGGTAGAGGAGGAAGATGATGATTGGATGATCTGACGACGGCTAGCAGAGGTCCTGGTAGCAAGCTTGGCAGGTGAAATATTTGTTGTGCGCGGCGGCTGGACTCTCTTGGGCATAGGGCGAGGAGCTTCAATGTGGACCGATTCATTTTTTGAGTCCTCACCCTCTGGCTCGGCTAAGATTATATGCCGCTTCCTTTTCCTGCTTGGTTTCGCCACGGGTGCTACCGATGGTTCTACTGTGGCCATTGGTTCCCTGGTTTCTGCCGTATGCTGCCCAGAATCCTTGGAAGGGTGTAGCTCTTCCATTGCCATTGTGGTGTCTAGAAAGAATTATTGGTGATGCCTTTTAGGAGTGTCTTCCACCGTGTGGGAAGAGGAGGTGGCTGAGTATGACAGGTATCTTGCGGGCGAAGGCATCTGGCGGTGGAAGAGGCGTGGCGGGCATCAGCATCTGGGGAGTAGCCTCTCCTGGTTCAGCTGCGGCGGCCAGTTCCTCTGGGTATTTGGGCAGTGATAGGCCGTCGTTAGGAAACTTTTGCAAAAGTTAGGCCACAAAGGCCTCTTGAACTTCCCCCACGCACTTCATGAAGGTCAGCTGCTGCTGCTCAATTCTCTTGTTGTTTTCGATCAGTGTGTGGAGCAGCTGGATGTCCACATGGTTTTTGGTAGCCTCAGTGCTGCCTCTTGCTACCGGTGTGGCTGTGTGGGTGGCAGATGGCTGGGTTGGTGTGATTGGCTCTGTTTCAGGCGCCTGCATCATCTGAAGCCTGACTTTTCTAGTCCAGCCCTCCCTTGATGGTGTCATCACATCCTTGGGGTCGGTGGGGACGTTGAAGTTCGCGCACAATCCTGTGATGAGGGAGGGAAAATAAAGCCTTCCCTTCGACTTTCTGTTGCAGCTGTAGATTTCTTTGCAAATTATATCTCCCACATTGATCAACCAGTTGTTCATAATTGAGTGGATTAGGGCGAGATGAGGTCGATCAACTATTGAGTTGTGGGAGGTGGGCTAGCCGTACGCGTTTTGGTCATTGGGCTGCCCTTGGCTGTTTCGACGACATGGTGGGAGGGCTCCTTGTTGGGCCTTCTTCCTCGTCTTGCTTATTTGTTCCTAAACCTGAAATAAAAATAATTAAATAAATAAAGAAAACTTAAAATCTGAAAAATTAAAAACATGAAAAATAAATTGCAATAAATTAAAATTTAATCCTAAAACATAAAAATAAAAAGAAAGATAGTAAAAATAAATTAAGTTATGTTGGGAGTGCATTGAGATGCATCTCCCAAACATAACCACTTCTTGAGTTGGTTGTGTTTTTCTTTTCGTCCAGGTGGGTCATCTTGCTCCTTGGGGTCTTTGTTGATGCCCTGCTTTCTGCCATGGCAGCTGCTGCTTTGCTCTGTTTCCGTGTTGACCTTGAAGGCATGTGTGTCTTGGCATACCTCTTTTTCCTTGGTTGGTTTCATGGGCTGTAAAACATGTATCTTCATGTTCTAATTGTCAACCCTCATTATGAGTTCTCCATTCTTTACATCTATTAATATTCTGTCCGTGGATAAAATGGTCGCCCAAGAATGATGGGGGCGTTCTCATCTTCCTAACAGTCCAAGATAAGGAAATCAGCTGGAAAAATGAAGTTGCCCACTCGTACAAGGATATCTTCAAATTTTCCTTCCGGTTGCACAAAGGAATGGTTAGCTAATTGGAGCATGATGGAGGTTGGTTTTGCTTTTCCAATTCCTAATTTGTTGAAGACAACCTTGGGCATCAGATTAATGCTTGCTCCTAGGTCACATAGAGCTCTCATGTCATGGTTGCTTCCTATCTTGCATGGAATGATAAAGCTGCTTGGATCTATCCTCTTGGGCGGTACGTTTTTATGTAGCATTGCCATGCATTCTTCAGTGACAACCACCGTCTCGAATTCCCCAACTCTTCTTCTCTTGGAAACCATATCTTTCAAAAATTTTGCATAATTTGACATTTGTTGTATGGCTTCCACGAGTGGAATATTGATGTGCACATGTTTAAGAAGATCTAGAAATTTCTTGAACTGGTGCTCTTGCTTTTGCTGTTTAAGTCTTTGGGGGAAGAGCAGTGGCAGATGGATGTCCTGGATGCGTTCCTTACAGGGAAATCTGATCTGTGGAGGTTCAGGATCATCTGCCTTAGGGCTGTTGTCATCTGCCTGGGCCTCAGTTTGTGGTGCTGTCGTGGCGGGCTGTACTGGTTGCTGTTCTTTTGGCTGCTCAACTCTGGGATCATCCAATTGTTTCCCACTTCTTGTCGTTATTTCTTTACATTGCTCATAAGTGGGTTTTGCTGTGGCCTCTGTGGTTCTGGATGATGCACCAATTGACCTGTTGTTTATGATCTAAGTGAACTACTCGAAATGGGTCTCCAGGTTCTTGATTGCTTCCTCCTGATTTTGCAACCGCATCTCAGTCTTGTTCATGAAAGACTCAGTCTTGTCAGTAAATTTATTAGTATGAACAATAAAATCACTAGTGTGAGATATAAAAGTATGTAAAGTAGATTCGAGGGAATTATTGTTCGTATTCTGTTACTGCTGAGGCTGCTGCTGGGACAGGTTCTGCTGATATCCCCTTGGTTGCTGGGTTGGATTTGCAGACGTGTTAGGGTTACTCTAGGAGAAATTTGGATGCTTTCTCCAGCCCGGATTGTACGAGTTGGTGTTGGGCATGTTGTTCCTCTCATATGTCCCCATAAAATTGGAAGATTCATTGCATTCGGAGGAATCATAATTGCCCCCACACTCATCACAAAAGGGCTCCACAGCCTTAGCCTCATATGTTTTCTCAGTAGGCTTGGGGTAGAGCATTTGGGCGTTCTCTAAATATGAGCGCAAGTGCACACTCTTGTCAAGTTATAGTATAAAAGATATCGTCTCCCACAAGGATTGGACAACTTACTCGAATTGTAATTCATGCACAAAGAAAATTAAATGCACAAATGATTTTAATTTATAAAAGAATTAAAAGTAAATAAAACACAAGTAATTGAAGAAAAGATCAGGATGATATAATGGGTCAGGTTATGCTACTTAGTAGTGTGAAACTGCGTTGAATAGGTTAAGTTGCTCTGCACTTGTAACACCCTGGTTTTGAGCCTAGATGTTTTAGACATCGGATCAGACCGATAGAGAATGGTTCGAATCGCGTAAGGTGATTTTAAGAAATCAAGGATCAGAATACGATAAAATTGTGATAATAATTGGTAAAACCTCTAAAAATATAATTAAGAGGTTGGTCAAATCAATTTTACAAAAAGGGTTTTGGAAAATGGACATTTTGAGTAGTGACCAAATTGTAAAGTTTTAAAACTGTGGAGAAATGATATTTTCAAGAAGAGAGTCAAGATCTTAGAATCTTTAGGGAGATTTTGTACAATTTAGTCTTCCTTCAATTTGACATGTGTTTTTAAAGGGTTTTAATAAAGGAATTAAAATGGTTTTAATTAAATATTAAATAAATAAGGAATTAGAGAGGTTTTAATCACGTAACTACTTTTCCCTCTCTCATTTCAGCCAAACACATTTGCCAAAAAACTTTTCATCAGATTTATTTTCTCTCAAATTCCTCTTTTCTTCTCTAAACTCTTTTTCAAAGATTCAACTCTTTTTCAATGATTCACTTCTTTTTCTTCAAGATTTTTGGAAGGAAAACTTGCCAAATTGTCAAGGAAGCAAGGATTGGAGGTAAATCCCGTTCTTAACCTTCAATCTAGGTTCTTTATTGAAATTACCAATATTTTTGACTATCATTTATGATTTTTAACTGAATTTTGATTATAATTTTGAGTTAAGAGCAAAATATTGCAAAATTGTGATGTAATTCTTAATTTTCGGACCTAATGAGTTGGGCACTGTTTTGTGTTGATTCTAATTGATTTTTAAGTTGATTTATATGTTAAAAGGATGTGATAATAACATAGATCCCGAAATCCTTGAGATCCTTGAGTTACTTGGTAGTTTTAAGTGTGATTTTGGGGTGGAATGATGAGATCTTGATGGCTGGAGGTATAAGGATGAGTTAGGATGTTTATTAGATGTGTTTTGAGGTTGTTAATGCTTTGGAAGTGTTGCATGATGGCTGGGCTTGGTTTAGGAGGCAATCGATTGAGTTTTCGATTGTGTTGGAAGGGTATTTTGGTGTTGTTTGAGTGGACAACGGGTCTATGGGTTGTTGCTGGTGCTTGAATGCATTTTAATGCATTTAGATCTCTGCTTTGATGTTGTGAAAACAAGGGATCTTGATACCAAAGCTAACGAGGTGATTTTAAAGGCTCCAGAGGTGTAATTTCCATGTCGGCGAACAAGGCTTCGCGTATCGGTGAGTGGAAATGCAATTTCCTGCTTTGTAACGCTTTAGCGTACTCTTGGGGGCTTAGTGTAAGCTTGATACGCTTAACTAAGCTCAAGTGTAAGTGTTTCAGTAATCCCTCACTTGGAAAGGTGTTAAGTTGGTTGAAATTGCATTTGTTGTAAGAATGGATTTGTTTACTATTTTTAAGCATGTTTAAGCATGGTTTAATGCTGGAATTTAATGTCACTATGTTAAGGATGCACTAGGTAAGTGATCATTGGTTTTCATATGAAAATGCATACGTTGTTAAGCATGTGTGCTTGTGGTAATGACATTGTGGTTATGCTTGAAAAACAATGAATTAATGTGTATAAATGATTATATTGGCAAGTGATGAAATGGTTTTTGGTTACTTTAATCGGATATAGTTAGCCGGCTATAGGATTGGGTACATCGTGAATAAAGTCGCCTTGGATGTTGAGGGGTTGTGATTGTGCCCTAATCTCCATCCAAGTACCCTAACGATTGAAGTTAAGATCACAACGGTGAATGATTAGTCTCGTGTGTGAGTCTTGTGTATGTATCCCATACTCTCGTTAGTGGAATCATACAACTACCGATGAGTGATGTTGAAGGGTTGTGATTGTGCCATTAGTCTCCATCACGGGTGTTGAGGGGTTGTGATTGTGCCATATGTCTCCACCTTGTGTAGTCCGATAGTTTGTATGAAGCGCGAGGGACAACGCTTGTAATCCGCGTATCCGATTGTGTCTTGTGTTGAAAGGATTTGTGAACTATCACTTGAAAGCCAATATAATGTAAATGTTCTAAGTGAAGCATGAGATGCTTGTCATTGATGCAAGAGTGCATAAGAAATATGTGTATGATGCAAGAATGCATGTGATGCTTGTTAAAGCATGGGCAAAGGTTTATTTGTTGTTGTATGTTGATGCATATGTGCATGAGGTTTTAAAAGTGCATTGTAGTCTTGAGAAGACTTGTTTTATGAAGGGCATGTATTGTAAAGTGATGATTTTGTAAACTTGAGTTATGCATTGATGAATGTGTTTAGCGTTACTCACTAAGCTTATGGCTTACGCTCATTTGTTTCATCAATGCAGAAAATTGAACATTTGGAGGTAGCTCATGAGCAAGAGTAATCAAAGGTTTTTGTCAAAGAAAAGTATGTGGTTCACCTTTAGTGTAATATGAGGCAATGGGTGGGATATATACTTTGGAAAGTTTGAGAATGGTTCTTTCTCTTTGAGCATATTGGTTTGACTTTACTTGAATTGTAAATGGCCTTTGGAGTTTGGTTTTTGGCTTAGTGGGAGTTTTGACTTGTTATGGTTTTGGATGAGCTAGGAAGCATGCCTCTAGTGCCTTTACCTAAGTGTTTGTGCTAAGTTTAGGCTATTGTTTCGTTACGATGATTGTTGATAAGTATCATTGATGTATGCTTGATATGACATGTCTCGGGGTTGATTCGAGTATGAAAAAGTATAAAAAACCAGCTATATCTGCTGTCACTGGGCAAGGTGTATCAAAACACTCTAACTTGTTCCGAAACGGGGGCCTATAATGGCCATAGTGGATCGGAACGGATGAAGGTGTTTCGAAACAGTTTGGGTACTAGTGAAGCCTGTTTCGATACCGGTCTCGGAACATACCCGAGTACCGAAACGGTCAACACCGTTTCGATACGGGCGTTTTGGTACGAGGGGTGGTGTTCCGATACAGTCGACCGTTGGGTGATGGATTTGAATTGTTTTATGTTTACATGTTTTACATTTTGGTCCTGAATGTTGTGGATGCAATTTCTTGAGCTTGGATTATCCTTTTTAGTTGGAATTTGACAGAGGAGCATGAAATATGACTAATTACATAATGGTAAGTTTAAAATCTATTAAGTCCTTATATTTTCTGGAAATTACGTTTTGGTCCCTAAAAGTGTAATTCGCGCAATTGTGTCCCTAAATGTTTTCCGAACGCTGTGTTCTTCTCTCATATAATTATTGAGCAATCACCTAGGTTTAATATGCATCTAGAAAAGAAAAAAAGAAAAAAAAGGTTGTTAATCAAGGTTGACTTTTGTTTTCCCCGTGTAATCTTCGTAGTTCGGGTCAAACGTCTAGGCCGGGCTAAGGGGGTTACATTTGTTGGTATCAGAGCGTGGTTTTGAAAGAATTGGGAATGTTGGAATGTGTAATTGATGTGAGTTGAAGTAGGATGTTTGGAAAGCATGTTAATGTTTGAATTTTTGAACTTATGCCATGTTGATTGATGTGAATTGCATGTGAGATGAGGATGATGTGGTGTGGATATGTGCTGATTTGGAATGTGGGAAAGTATGTGAGCATGATGTTACGTGTATGCTATGCTTTATGGGGAAATTAGGTGCCCATTGCGTTATTACACTAATCGAATGTTTTGTAAACTTGGATTTCTTGCTTGCAGCTGGCATAAATGGTTTGATTTGTTTCGTTGTTGTGTTTGTTTAAAATAGCACATTGGACCTAGAAGAGAATTGAGGTCCAATACGATAGTGCCTGCAGCTGAGCAGGAAAACCAGGCTGAACAGGGGGCTGATGTTCCTCCTGGTGGAGATCTACCTCCTCCGCCACCACCTGGAGGTGGGGATCAGGTGCAACAAGGACAAGCTGGTCCTGGATTGGGTAATTTGGCGCCATTAGTTGAGGCGATTACCGGAGTGTTTCAGGCTGCTGTTTCCGGAGCGCAAGTGCAGGCCCCTGCAACTGGGCAGGTGGGTCTACCTTTGGAGAGGTTGAGAAGCTTGGGAGCATCAGAGTTCTATGGTTTGGCACCTGAGGCGTCTGAGGCCTGGTTGTCCAGTACGATCCGCATAATGGATCAAATGGGTTGTAATGATGAGCGCAAGCTTGGGTGTGCAGTTTCCTTTGTGCAAGGTGATGCTTACAGCTGGTGGACGACTACCACAGCTGGGATGGAACCCAATGAAGTAGATTGGGAGTTCTTCAGGGGTGCCTTCCGGAGACAGTATCTAGGTGTAAGATACTTGGATGAGAAGAAACGAGAGTTTATGTCTCTCGTTCAGGGTAACCTATTGGTGGTTGAGTACGAGGTCCAGTTTGTACGCTTGAGCCAGTATGCTCCTGAGCTGGTACCGAGTGAGAGGCATCGCTGTGATCGCTTCCGGTATGGATTGGTACAAGATGTTAAGACGTACATGCTAGCTGCGGACTACACAGATTTTGATGTGCTTGTGTGTCGGGGAAAGGACATCAAGCATAACATGGGCTTGTCTTCTAGAGGTGTTGGATCTAGTTCTGGAAAGAGGGCTGCTGAGTATAGTTCCGGTGGTGGACGGAACAAGAGAGGCCGTGACAAGAGACATCAGCCTGAGGGGAGGCGTGGTGTTCCGGGTCGAGGTGGGCAGGCTCAGGGAGGTCGTATGAGGTCCGAGCAGCATACATGCTGGACATGTGGTTCGAGGGACCATTTGAGGCGAGATTGTCCTCGAGCGGGTAGATAGTTCCAGGCTCCTGTTGCAGTGACAGAGAACTCCTGCTGGAATTATGGTTCGGAAAATCACATGAGAAGGGAGTGTCCTGTTTTGGCCGGTGGTGGCCAAGGACGTGCTCTTGTGGTGGCTGCACCTCAGAGAGGCCGTGGGCGCGGCCGTGGGAACTTTCAGAGGAGGAATGAGGGGCAGCGAGGTATTGCTCATGTTGTAGTCGTTCGACCTGAGGGAGGTGGACCAGCGAGGGTGTATGCTCAGCGCGAGGAGCGCAACGATACCGATGTGATCGCAAGTACCTTTGCTCCCCAGTCTTTATCTTTGCTGGCTTTGATTGATTCTGGTTCCACACATTCTTATATCTTGAGTGAGCATGCACATTTGCTTGATTTATCTGTTGAGATGCTTGGAGTAGGAATGCAAGTGACTAGTTCTTTTGGTGAGACCGTAGTAATTAGGAAGTTGTATAGGAGGTGTCCTCTGTCTGTGCAAGGTCATATTTTTCTTGTGGATTTGATGGAATTGCCTTTCTACGGATTTGATATAATCCTTGGAATGGATTGGTTGACGGAGTATAGAGTCGTGGTTGATTTTGATGTTAAGCGAGTCACCTTAAAGTTGGCCGATGACTATGAGGTTGTTGTAGTAGGCGAGAATGTGAAATTCTCGTCAAATGTAATTTCGGTCTTGGAAGCAAACCGTATGATGAGATTGGGATGTAAGGCTTACCTTGCTTATGTAATGAATCCTGTAACTAAGGATGTGCGCGTACGGGATATCCGAACGGTTCGCGATTTTTCGGGTGTCTTTCCGGAAGAATTGCCTAGATTGCCACCAAATAGGGAGGTTGAATTTGGTATAGAGTTGTACGAGAATACAACTCCGGTGTCCATTGCTCCTTATCGCATGGCACCCAAAGAGTTAAAGGAATTGAAAACGTAGTTGCAGGAGTTGTTGGATCGAGGTTTCATCCGGCCAAGTATATCACCTTGGGGTGCACCGGTTCTGTTTGTAAAGAAGAAGGATGGGAGGATGAGAATGTGTATCGATTATCGACAACTGAACAAGTTGACGATCAAGAACAAGTATCCCTTACCTAGAATTGATGATCTCTTCGATCAATTCCAGGGAGCCTCAGTGGTTTCTAAGATAGACTTTAGATCGGGGTACTATCAGCTGAAGGTGAAGGATGTGGACGTACCTAAAACTGCTTTTCGGACGAGGTACGGGCATTATGAATTTTTGGTGATGCCGTTTGGTTTGACCAACGCGCATGCTGCTTTCATGGATATGATGAATCACGTATTCCATGAATTCTTGGATCAGTTTGTGGTGGTGTTCATCAATGATATCCTTGTGTATTCGCGTACTGAGGAGGATCATGATAAGCACTTAAGAATCGTGTTGCAAGCATTGTTGGAGAATCAATTGTATGCGAAGCTGAGTAAATGTGAATTTTGGCTTAGGGAAGTGGTTTTCCTTAGGCATGTGGTATCGGCCGAGGGTATTCGTGTTGATCCGCAAAAAGTAGAGGCTGTGATGAGTTGGAAAGTACCTAAGTCAGTGACTGAGGTACGGAGTTTCCTTGGGTTGGCTGGGTACTACCGTAGATTTATCGAGGGTTTCTCAAAGTTAGCGGCACCTTTGACCAAGTTGCTGCAGAAGAATGTTCGCTTTGAGTGGATAGAGGCTAGACAACAAGCCTTTGAGAAGCTGAAGGAACTTTGATGCAAGCTCTTGTTTTGATTCAACCTGAGTCTGGTAAGGAGTTTGTGGTCTACAGTGATGCGTCCATTGTTGGTTTGGGCTGCGTGTTGATGCAGAAGGGTAAGGTGGTGGCCTATGCATCTAGGCAGTTGAAGGTGCATGAGCGCAACTACCCTACTCGTGATCTTGAGCTTGCAGCTGTGGTATTTGCCTTGAAGATTTGGAGGCATTACCTGTATGGTGAGAAATGTGTTGTGTTCATGGATCATAAAAGCTTGAAATACCCATGCAAGGCTAATGTTGTGGCCGATGCTTTGAGCCGGAGGGTGGTTGTTGAGTTGAGAGCGATGTTTGCTCATTTGAGTATATCACGTGATGGTGGTCTTGTGGCGGAATTGCAAGTGAAACCATCATTGTTACAGTTGATTAAAGAGAAACAATTGCTTGATGATTCTCTTATTTCACATGTTCAAGACATTGCGGAGGATAGACCTTCAGATTTCAGCTTTAATGATGACGGTGTTCTGTGTTTTGGGAGTCGAATAGTGGTGCCAGATGATGCCGAGTTAAGGCGCACTATTTTGACTGAAGCTCATTGTAGTCCTTTTGCTATGCACCCGGGTAGTACAAAGATCTATCGTGACCTAAAGGATGAGTACTACTGGGTGGGGTTGAAAAAGGATGTAGCTGAGTTTGTTAGTAAGTGTATGGTGTGTCAACGAGTGAAGGATGAGCATCAGGTTCCTTCTGGATTGTTACAGCCTTTGAGAATTCCAGAATGGAAGTGGGAGAGAATCACCATAGATTTTGTGTCTGGTTTGCCTTTGTCACTGACAAAGAAGAATTCAGTTTGGGTGATTGGGGATCGGCTTACGAAGTGTGCGCATTTTCTGCCTGTGCATACTACGTATACTTTGGATAAGTTGGCTGAGCTGTACATAGCTGAGATTGTGCGGTTGCATGGTGTGGCAAAGTCCATTGTGTCGGATAGAGATCCGAGGTTTATAGCGCGATTTTGGGAATGTTTACATCAAGCTTTGGGTACACGGCTGAATTTCAGCACTTCTTATGTAACCCCCTTAGCCCGGCCTAGACGTTTGACCCGTACTACGAAGATTACACAGGGAAAACAAAAGTCAACCTAGAAGTCAACCTTGATTAACGATCTTTTTTCTTCTTTTTTATCTTATCCAGATGCATATTAAGCCTAGGTGATTACTCAAGAATCATGAGAGAGAAGATCACAGCGTTCGGAAAACATTTAGGGACTCAATTGCGTGAATTACACTTTTAGGGACCAAAACATAATTTTTAGAAAATATAAGGACCTAATAGATTTTAAGCTCACCGTTATATAATTAGTCATATTACATGCATCTCTATCAAATTCCAACTAAAAAAAACAATCCAAGCTCAAGCAATTGCATCCACAACATTCAGGACCAAAATGTAAAACATGCAAACTTAAAACAATTTAAAATCATCATCCAACGGTCAACCGTTTCGGAACACCAAACCCTGTACCGAAACACTCGTATCGAAACGGTGTTGACCGTTTCGGTACACGCGTATGTTCCGAGACCAATATCGTAACAGGCCTCACCAGTAGTCAAACTGTTCCGAAACACCTTCAGCTGTTCTGAAACGCTATGGCCATTACAGGCCTCCATTTCGAAACAGTTAAGTGTGTTTCGATACACCCTGCACTGCGACAGCAGAATTTGCTGGTTTTTCATGCTTTTTTCTACTCGAATCAACCCCGAGACATGCCACAACATGCATACATCAAGGATACTTATCAACAATCACCATATCGAAGCTATAGCCTAAACGTAGCAACAAATACCCAAGCAAAGAGACCAAAGGCATGCTTCCTAGCTCACCCAAAACCATAAAAAGTCAAAACTCCAAATAAACCAAAATCCAAACTCCAAAAGGCCATTACAATTCAAATATAGTCAAACCAACATGCTCAAAGTAAAAGGAGCATTCTCAAACACTCCAAAGTATAAATTCCCACCCATTGCCTCTTATTACACTAAAAGTGAACTACATAATTTTCTTTGACAAAAACCTTGGATTACTCTTGCTCTTGAGCTACCCCCGAATGGTCAATTTTCTGCATTGTTGAAACAAACGAGCGTAAGCAATAAGCTTAGTGAGGAACGCTAAACACATTCATCAATGCATAACCCAAATTTACAAAATCATCGCTTTACAACACATGCTCTTTTTAAAACAAGTCTTCTCAAGACTTCAATGCACTTTTGAAACCTCATGCACATATGCATCGATATTCAACAGCAAATAACCCTTTGCTCATGCTTTAACAAGCATCACATGCATTCTTGAGTCGTTTACAAGCATCTCATGCTTCACTTAGAACATTTACATTATATTGGCTTTCAAGTGATAGTTCATAAATCCTTTCAACACAAGACACAATCAGATACGCGGATTACAAGCGTTGTCCCTCACGCTTCATACAAACTACCAGACTACACAAGGTGGAGACATATGACACAATCACAACCCCTCAACACCCGTGATGGAGACTGATGGCATAATCACAACCCCTTAACATCACTCATCGGTAGTTGTATAATTCCACTAACGAGAGTATGAGACACATACACAAGATTCTCACACGAGACTAATCATTCACCGTTGTGATCTTAACCTCAACCGTTAGGGTACTTGGATGGAGATTACGGCACAATCACAACCCCTCAACATCCAAGGTGACTTTATTCACGGTGCACCTAATCCTATAACCGACTAACTATATCAGATTAAAGTAGCCAAAAACCATTTCATCACTTGCCAATATAATCATTTAAGCACATTAATCCACTGTTTTTCAAGCATAACCACAATGTCATTTCCACAAGCACACATGCTTATCATCAAATGCATTTTCATACGAAAACTAAGGATCACTTACCTAGTGCATTCTTAACATAATGACATTAAAATTCAGCATTAAACCATTCTTAAACATGCTTAAAAACAGTAAACAAATCCACTCTTACAACAAATGCATTTTCAACCAACTTAACACATTTCCAAGAGAGGGATTACCGAAACACTTACACTTGAGCTTAGTTAAGCGTATCAAGCTTACACTAAGCTCGCAAGAGTACGCAAAAGTGTTACAAAGCAGGAAATTGCATTTCCACTCACCGATACGCGAAGCCTTGTTCACCGAAACGAAATTTACACCTCCGGAGCCTCCAAAATCACCTCGTTAGCTTCCAGATCAAGATCCCATGTTTTCACAACATCAAAACAGAGATCTAAATGCATTAAAATGCATTCTAACACCAGCAACAATCCATAGACTCGTTGCCCACTCAAACAACACCGAAATACCCTTCCAACACAACCGAAAACCCAATCGATTACCTCCTAAACCAAGCCCAACCATCATGCAACACTTCCAAAGCATTAATAACATCAAAAAACATCTAATAAACATTCTAACTCATCCTTATACCTCCAGCCATCAAGATTCCATCATTCCACCCCTAAATCACACTTAGAACTACCAAGAAACTCAAGGATCTCAAGGATTTCGGGATCTATGTTATTAGCACATCCTTTTAACATATAAATCAACTTAAAAATCAATTAGAATCAACACAAAACAATGCCCAACTCATTAAGTCCGAAAATTAAGAATTACATCACAATTTTGCAAGATTTTGCTCTTAACTCAAAACTATAATCAAAATTCAGTTAAAAATCATAAATGATAGTCAATAATCTTGGGAATTTCAATAAAGAACCTAGATTGAAGGTTAAGAACGAGATTTACCTTCAATCCTTGCTTCCTTGACAATTTGGCAAGTTTTCCTTCAAAAAATTTTGAAGAAAAAGAAGTGAATCTTTGGAAAAGAGTTTAAAGAAGAAAAGAGGAATTTGAGAGAAAAGAAATCTGATGAACAGTTGTTTGACAAATGTATTTGGCTGAAATGAGAGAGGGAAAAGTAGTTACGTGATTAAAACCTCTCTAATTCCTTATTTATTTAATATTTAATTAAAACCATTTTAATTCCTTTATTAAAACCCTTTAAAAACACATGTCAAATTGAAGGAAGGCTAAATTGTACAAAAGCTCCCTAAAGATTCTAAGATCTTGACTCTATTTTTGAAAATAGCATTTTTCCACAGTTTTAAAACTTTACAATTTGGTCACTACTCAAAATGTCCACTTTCCAAAACCTTTTTTGTAAAACTGATTTGAACAACCTCTTAATTATATTTTTAGAGGTTTTTTGACCAATTTTTATCACAATTTTATCCTATCCCGGTCCTTGATTTCTTAAAATCACCTTACGCGATTCGAACCGTTCTCGACCGATCCGATCCGATGTCTAAAACATCTAGGCCCATAACCAGGGCGTTACAACTCTCCCCCACTTAGGAAATTTCGTCCTCGAAATTCTTACATGAAGAAAAGAGATGCGGAAACTGCTTCAGCATGTCCGCCTTGCTTTCCCACGAGGCCTCCTCAACTCCTCGGTGCCGCCACAACACCTTCACAAGCTCTATCGTCTTACCACGAAGAACTTTGCTACTCACGTCCAGAACCTTTACTGGTTCTTCATCATATGATAGATCCGGATTCCACTCTATCTCCTCAACAGGCATTACGTGCGAAGGATCCGATCTATACTTTCGTAACGTGGAGACATGGAACACATCATGTATCTTCTCCAACTCAGCAGGCAATCTCAACCGATATGCCACAGGACCAATACGCTCCACAATCTCGTAAGGTCCAATAAACCTTGGGCTAAGTTTACCCTTACGCCCAAATCTCATCACCTTCTTCCAAGGTGAAACCTTCAAGAACACACGTTCGCCAACTGCGAACTCAATCTCCTTATGCTTCAAGTCCACGTAAGACTTTTGCCTATCCGATGCCGCTTTTAACCGCTCACAAATGAACTTCACCTTCTCGGTGGTTCCCTTAAGCATAGCCGGCATTGAAATCAACTTTTGCTCAACTTCTGCCCAAGAAAGAGGGGTTCTGCACCTCCTCTCATACAAAGCCTCGTATGGAGCCATTTGAATACTTGCCTGGTAACTATTGTTATACGCAAACTCAACCAACGGCAAGTGCTTCTCCCAAGAACCCTGAAAATCTATCACACAGCACCTCAGAATATCCTCAAGCACTTGAATCACACGTTCTGACTGTCCATCCGTCTGCGGATGATAAGAAGTGCTGAAATTCAACAGTGTACCCAAGGCTTGATGCAAACATTCCCAAAATCGCGCTGTAAACCTCGGATCCCTATCCGACACAATAGACTTTGGCACGCCATGCAACCACACAATCTCAGCTATATACAGCTCAGCCAACTTATCCAAAGTATACGTAGTATGGACAAGCAGAAAATGCGCACACTTCGTAAGCCGATCCACAATCACCCAAACTGCATTCTTCTTTGTCGGTGACAAAGGCAACCCAGACACAAAATCCATGGTGATTATCTCCCATTTCTTTTATGGAATTCTCAAAGGCTGTAACAATCCAGAAGGAACCTGATGCTCAGCCTTCACTCACTGACACACCATACACTTACTAACGAACTCCGCAACATCCTTTTTCAACCCCACCCAGTAGTATTCATCCTTTAGGCCACAATACATCTTTGTACTACCCGGGTGCATAGAACAAGGACTACAATGAGCTTCAGTCAAAATAATGCGCCTCAACTCAGCATCATCTGGCACCACTATCTGACTCCCAAAACACAGAACACCGTCATCATTAAAGCTGAAATCCGAAGGTCTTTCTTTCGCAATGTCTTGAACATGCGAGACAAGAGAATCATCAAGCAACTGTTTCTCTTTAATCAACTGTAACAAAGATGGTTTCACTTGCAATTTCGCCACAAGACCACCTTCACGCGATATGCTCAAACGAGCAAACATCACTCTCAACTCTACAACCACCTTCCGGCTCAAAGCATCGGCCACAACATTAGCCTTGCCTGGGTGGTACTCAATCGCCAGATCATAATCCTTAAGCAACTCCACCCAACGTTGTTGCCTAAGATTTAACTCATTCTGAGAAATAAGGTATTTCAAACTTTTATGATCTGTGAACACAACACATTTCTCACCATACAGGTAATGCCTCCAAATCTTCAAAGCAAATACCACAGCTGCAAGCTCAAGATCATGAGTAGGGTAGTTGCGCTCATGCACCTTCAACTGCCTAGATGCATAGGTCACCACCTTACCCTCCTACATCAACACGCAGCCCAAACCAACAATGGACGCATCACTATAGACCACAAACTCCTTACCAGACTCAAGTTGAATCAAAACAGGAGCTTGTGTCAAAGTTTCCTTCAGCTTCTCAAAAGCTTGTTGCCTCACCTCTATCCACTCAAAGCGAACATTCTTCTACAGCAACTTGGGCAAAGGTGCCGCTAACTTTCAGAAACCCTCGACAAACCTGCGGTAGTACCCAGCCAACCCAAGGAAACTCCGTACCTCAGTCACTAACTTAGGCACTTTCCAACTCATCACAACCTCCACTTATTGCGGATCAACACGAATACCCTCAGCCGATACCACATGCCCAAGGAAAACAACTTCCCTAAGCCAAAATTCACATTTACTCAGCTTCGCATAAAACTGATTCTCTAACAATTCTTGCAACACGATTCTTAAGTGCTTATCATGATCCTCCTCAGTACGCGAATACACAAGGATATCATCGATGAACACCACCACAAACTGATCCAAGAATTCATGGAATACACGATTCATCATGTCCATGAAAGCAGCAGGCGCGTTGGTCAAACCAAACAGCATCACCAAAAATTCATAATGCACGTACCTCGTCTGAAAAGCAGTTTTAGGTACGTCCACATCCTTCACCTTCAACTAATAGTATCCCGATCTCAAGTCTATCTTAGAAAACACTGAAGCTCTCCGGAATTGATCGAAGAGATCATCAATTCTAGCCAAGGGATACTTGTTTTTGATTGTCAACTTTTTCAGTTGCCGATAATCTATACACATTCTCATCGTCCCATCCTTCTTCTTCACAAACAGAACCGGTGCACCCCAAGGTGACACACTTGCCCGGATGAAACCTCGATCCAATAACTCTTGCAACTGCGTTTTCAACTCCTTTAACTCTTTAAGTGCCATGTGATAAGGAGAAATGGACACCGGAGTTGTATTCTCGTACAACTCTATACAAAATTCAACCTCCCTATTTGGTGGCAATCCAGGGAATTCTTCCGGAAAGACACCTAGAAAATTGTGAACCGTTCAGATATCCTGCACACACACATCTTTAGTACCAGGATTCATCACATAAGCAAGGTAAGCCTCACACCCCAACCTCATCATACGGCTTGCTTCCAAGGCCGAAATTACATTTGACAAGAATTTCACATTCTCGCCTACTACAACAACCTCATAGTCATCAGACAACTTTAAGATGACTCGCTTAACATCAAAATCAACCACAGCTCTATGCTCCGTCAACCAATCCATGCCAAGGATTATATCAAATCTGTAGAAAGGCAAATCCATCAAATCCACAAGAAAAGCACGACCTTGCACAGACAGAGGACACCTCCTATACAACTTCCTAGTGACTACAGTCTCACCAAAAGAACTAGTCACTTGCATTCCTACTCCAAGCATCTCAACAGGTATATCAAGCAAATGTGCATGCTCCATCAAGATATAAGAATGCGTGGATCCAGAATCAATCAAAGCCAGCAACGATAAAGACTGAAGAGCAAAGGTACCTGCGATCACATCGGTATCGTTGCACTCCTCGCGCTGGGCATACACCCTCGCTGGTCCACCTCTCTCAGGTCGAACGGCTACAACGTGAGTAATACCTCGCTGCCCCTCATCCCTCCTCTAAAAGTTCCCACGGCCACGCCCACGGCCTCTCTGGGATGCAGCCACCACATGAGCACGTCCTTGGCCACCATCGGCCAACAAAGGACACTCCCTCCTCATGTGATCTGCCGAACAATAATTCCAGCAGGAGTTCCCTGTCACTGCAACAAGAGCCTGTACCTCTCTAGCCTCTCGAGGACAATCTCGCCTCAAATGGTCCCTCGAACCACATGTCCAGCATGTATGCTGCTCCGACCTCATACGACCTCCTTGAGCTTGCCCACCTCGACCCGGAACACCACGCCTTCCCTTAGGCTGATGTCTCCTGTCATGACCTCTCTTGTTCTGTCCTTCACCGGAACTATACTCTGCAACCCTCTTCCTAGAGCTAGATCCAACACTTCTAGAAGACAAGCCCAGGTTCTGCTCGATGTCCTTAGCCCGACACACGAGCACATCGAAATCTGTGTAGTCAGCAGCTAGTATGTATGTCTTAACATCATGCACCGATAGGTTACCCTGAACGAGAGACATAAACTCCCGTTTCTTCTCATCCAAGTAACCTACACCTAGATACTTCCTCCAGAAGGCACCCCTAAAGAACTCCCAATCCGCCTCATTGGGTTCCATCCCAGCTGTGGTAGTCGTCCACCAGCTGTAAGCATCACCTTGTAGCAAGGAAACTGCACACCCAAGCTTGCGCTCATCATTACAACCCATTTGATCCATTATGCGGATCGTACTGGCCAACTAGGCCTCAGACGCCTCGGGTGCCAAACCATAGAACTCTGATGCTCCCAAGTTCCTCAACCTCTCCAAAGGTAGACCCACCTGCAAGGGCCTGCACTTGCGCTCCGGCAACAGCAGCCTGAAATGCTCCGGTAATCGCCTCAACTAATGGCACAAAATTACCCAATCCAGGACCAGCTTGTCCTTGTTGCACCTGATCCCCACCTCCAGGTGGTGGCGGGGGAGGTAGATCTCCACCAGGAGGAACATTAGCCCCCTGCTCAGCCTGGTTTTCTTGCTCAGCTGCAGGCACTATCGTATTGGACCTCAATTCTCTTCTGGGTCTCATGTGCTATTTTAAACAAACACAACAACGAAACAAATCAAACCATTTAGGCCAGCTGCAAGCAAGAAATCCAAGTTTACAAAACATTCGATTAGTGTAATAAGGCAATGGGCACCCAATTTCCCCACAAAGCATATCATACATGTAACATCATGCTCACATACTTTCCAACATTCCAAATCAGCACATAT
Organism: Hibiscus tridactylites; assembly: GCA_958450335.1. NCBI lineage: Eukaryota > Viridiplantae > Streptophyta > Magnoliopsida > Malvales > Malvaceae > Hibiscus > Hibiscus tridactylites. Next base: position 55,615,694 of record OY288268.1, on the reverse strand, counting down.
CCACACAACATCATCCTCATACCATCATATTCATCTCACATGCAATTCACATCAATTAACATGGCATTGGTTCAAAAATTCAAACATTAACATGCTTTTCAAACATCTTACTTCAACTCACATCAATTACACATACCAACATTCCCAATTCTTTCGAAATCACGCTCTGATACCAACAAATGTAACCCCTTAGCCCGGCCTAGACGTTTGACCCGAACTACGAAGATTACACGGGGAAAACCAAAGTCAACCCAAAAGTCAACCTTGAATAACGACATTTTTTTTTCTTTTAATATTTTCTAGATGCATATTAAGCTTAGGTGATTACTCAAGAATCATGAGAGAGAAGATCACAGCGTTCGGAAAACATTTTGGGACTCAATTGCGTGAATTACACTTTTAGGGACCAAAACATAATTTTTAGAAAATATAAGAACTTAATAGATTTTAAGCTCACTGTTATATAATTAGTCATATTACATGTATCTCTGTCAAATTCCAACTAAAAATGGCAATCCAAGCTCAAGCAATTGCATCAACAACATTCAGGACCAAAATGTAAAACATGCAAACTTAAAACAATTCAAAATCATCATCCAACGGTCAACCGTTTCAGAACACCAAACCCTGTACCGAAACACTCGTATCGAAACGGTGTTGACCGTTTCGGTACACGGGTATGTTCCAAGACCAGTATCGAATCAGGCCTCACCAGTAGCCAAATTGTTCTGAAACACCTTCAGCTATTCCGAAACGTTATGGCCATTACAAGCCTCCGTTTCGAAATAGTTAAGGGTGTTTCGATACACCCTGCACTGTGACAGCAGAATTTGCTGGTTTTTCATACTTTTCCTACTCGAATCAACCTCGAGACATGCCAGATCATGCATACATCAAGGATACTTATCAACAATCACCATATCGAAGCTATAGCCTAAACGTAGCAACAAATACCCAAGCAAAGACACTAAAGGCATGCTTTCTAGCTCACCCAAAACCATAACAAGTCAAAACTCCAAATAAAACAAAATCCAAACTCCAAAAGGCCATTATAATTCAAATATAGTAAAACCAACATGCTCAAAGTAAAAGGAGTATTCTCAAACACTCCAAAGTATAAATTCCCACCCATTGCCTCTTATTACACTAAAGGTGAACTACATACTTTTCTTTGACAAAAACCTTGGATTACTCTTGCTCTTGAGCTACCTCCAAATGGTCAATTTTTTGCGTTGATGAAACAAACGAGCGTAAGCAATAAGCTTAGTGAGGAACGCTAAACACATTCATCAATGCATAACCCAAATTTACAGAATCATCGTTTTACAACACATGCTCTTTTTAAAACAAGTCTTCTCAAGACTTCAATGCACTTTTGAAACCTCATGCACATATGCATCAATATTCAACAGCAAATAACCCTTTGCTCATGCTTTAACAAGCATCACATGCATTCTTGCATCATTTAGAAGCATCTCATGCTTCACTTAAAACATTTACATTATATTGGCTTTCAAGTTATAGATTATAAATCCTTTCAACACAATACACAATCGGATATGCGGATTACAAGCGTTGTCCCTCACGCTTCATACAAACTACCAGACTACACAAGGTGGAGACATATGGCACAATCACAACCCCTCAACACCCGTGATGGAGACTAATGACACAATCACAACCCCTCAACATTACTCATCGGTAGTTGTATAATTCCACTAACGAGAGTATGAGACACATACACAAGACTCACACACGGGACTAACCATTCACCGTTGTGATCTTAACCTCAATCGTTAGGGTACTTGGATGGAGATTACGGCACAATCACAACCCCTCAACATCCAAGGCGACTTTATTCACGGTGCACCCAATCATATAGCCGGCTAACTATATCCGATTAAAGTAACCCAAAACCATTTCATCACTTGCCAATATAATCATTTAATCACATTAATCCACTATTTTTCAAGCATAACCACAATGTCACTTCCACAAGCACACATGCTTAACATCGTATGCATTTTCATCTGAAAACCAAGGATCAAACGTCTAGGCCGGGCTAAGGGGGTTACCGCGCTGCCAGACTTTGTTGCCTCGGCAGAAGATGGCAAACTGCCTGCTTTGACGCTTTCGCTGCCTCGGTAGTGGAATGGACGGATGGGTTGGTGGCAAACTCGACAGTCCTTCAAGACTCTGCAGAACGCGTCGATATTGATCCCGCTTATGTCTAAGTCAGAATACTATTGTTGCCCACTACAGATGCTACCCGTTACATCGTGAATCTTGCAAAGACAACAACCTTGGTTCATTCTTCTTTAGATGCCTTAAACCTTAACCTATGTCTAGGCCGGATTGATCAACACTTGATTTGGATGAGGATCGTACTTATCCCTTACCTTGGTTCATTCTGCCTGGAACTGCATCAGTACAGCTCCCTGGTCTGTTGTCTCTACATCTTCTCCTCTGATCTGTGCTCCTCCTAACAACTTCTAGCCCTGAAATGCATACTAAACTAAAATAGCGTCTTTTCCTTACCAAATAAAAGATAATCAATAAAATCATGGCAAAGTAAAGATTATTGTAAATATGCAATGCATGAACCTAAATATGCCTAAAATGTACTTAAGAACAACAATAATATGAGATGGAATGCACATAAAATATAGGACTTATGAACACTTTACACACCCCCAAACTCGAACTATTGCTTGTCCTCAAGCAATGCAAACCTAAACATACTTGCCCTTGCACTAATCAAAAAGAAAAACATGTTTTAAACTTGATTTATCACCTCGAGGTCGTGGCACCTACATTATATTAGTGAAAGGGGAAGAACATAATTACCTAAGAATTAAACTATAATGCAGTGCATTGTGTGCAGAAACTATGTACATGCTGAATTTGAAGAACATTCTAAGTAAACAAGGATGTTGTCATGGTATATAAGGTTGATGGAGTGAATGAGAGCAAGACGCGGCTGGTCCACGGTCAAGTTATGGGAGATGGGCAGAAGATGACGTTTGATGAATGTGTTCCACAACATCGGCTCGGGTAGTAGTCGGCGGTGTTGCACTAAGCCGCCATGTTTTCCTGCCAACCAAGGAGTGTTGGGTTCGCACAGCCGGGCCTTGATTCTGTCATAGTCGGCAACCGCTAGTGACTGCCTCCATTCTTCGTGTGGGTTGCCGTCCATCTCTAATCCATAAAAATTGTTGATGAAGACAGAGTTGAGCTTAACGGGTTCTTCTCAAACAAAAATGAAAGGTATTTCTAGGCGTGGGTGGTGGGCATAGAATTCTCTGACCATCGTGATGTTTGCTGCCTCCGGCTATCGTGCAAATATCTCCCAATCCTTGCTGTGTATTTTCTCAAATAGGGTGGGCTCAAGGCCGAGATCCCCAGTCTACTGTGAGTAATGGAACCCTTGTTCCTCCCATATGGCTTGCTTTGCGAACTGGATTCTATACTATTTTGCATCTTCATGGAAGAAGAAGCGTTGGAATGTTGGTTTGGATTGTGATGTTGATGCCATGTGTGAGACGGTTTTTGTTGTAATATGAAACTAAAGAGAACATAATGAGAAGGAGAGCAATGGACTCAAGAATAGGTTAACTAGGAGATGAAAGTAAAGTAAATGAATGAGAGAAAGGAGGTTTATATAGATGGTGCCGAGATATGCCGTGGCGGCATTAAATGTCCAACAGGCAGATTGCTTCGCGCACGTTACGAGTTTTCTGCCTGTTACTTCTGTAGTCGTTGGCAGCTAGCCGTTAGCGGTCAACTAGCCGTTACGTGATTTCTGCGCTGGGCCGCCCTCAATTGTCTTAGCGAGATGGTGGGCGGGCTCCTTGTTGGGCCTTCTTCTTGGTCTGACTCTTTTATTCCTAAAATGTAACACCTTGGTTTTGGGGTCGGGAGTTGAGTGTGTGAGTTGGGTTCGAGTCGTTGGACTCGATTTAATTAAAATAAACTTTGGTTCTATTTTAAAAAGGATTTGAAATTCATTAATGGCAAAACTGTAAATTTTTAAAAGTAAGGAAAAAGGATGAGTAAAGGGTCTTTTGAAACAAAAAAAGCTCATCTTCTTCCTTGGCTCTCCTTTTTCGTGACATAAACCTCTCTAAAGCCCCAATCACTATTCCATCAAAGCTCTTCATCATTTCAAGTGATTTCAACGAGGTAAACACGTTTTTGACTTCTCTTCTCTATTCCGAACACTTCCATGGTTTTAGATTTTTAAAAGCACCATGGTTTTAGTTTTCAAGTTTTCAAGTTTTTAAAGGAAAAGGAAGAAGCTTTAAGGGTTTTTCATTTAGATCTTGATTTGATAAGTTTATTTATATTTTAATCTAGTCCTTAGATGTATTATATCTCAAAATGGAGGGGTTTCATCAAGAATCCCGAAATGGGTTTTCATGGGTATCTTAAAAATGTCAAAACTTGTGTTTTTGGAGTGGTTTTGTGATAGGTTGTTGGGCTAATGTTATAGTGATGTTAGAGAGGTGTTTTGAAGGTGTTTTGGGTGTTGGAATTAGTAGTTTTCTGCTGGGTTTGATGGGAGTACGAAAATGGGAATTTTTGGTTGTTAGCTTTGGTTTGAAGTTGTTGAGTAATGGATTGTGATTGAAATCTAAGTAGTGGCAGTGTATTGTGGATGTTTTGTGTAGTAATACATTGTTTTTGATTGGTTAGAATCAAGGGGAACCGTTGAGGAAGCTTCGGGCACGATTCCAAAAGTTGTGGAGATTTGATTCGACTTTTCTCGGTTTGCTTAAGGAAGTTCGGTGAGTGGAATCTTTTAAATTGGTTTAAAATGGTTCAAGTGTATGGTTGTGGAGTTGGATTGTGCTTGGTAGACCAATCCAAGGTAGAAGTTAAGTTGGTAGCTTAACTTCTTGTGTGTTTTATGAGTTTTGTTTAGTATGCATGATATATACTTGTAGAGCATGTGCTGATTATGTATGTTGTTATACATTGTTGTGTGTGATGATGGATATGTTGAAATGCATGATGGATTATCGTGGTGTGACTTGATAGTATGATTGGCACTAGTTAAATTACCAGGTATAAATGATCGATCATTAGAATGAGAGTGTGCACACGGTTGTGTCAAATTCACACGTGGCCTTGGTGGCGTAAAGTCATCAAGAAGGAGTACGGTGATGTAATATTCCACCAGAAATTATATATTATTACGTGATGATGAGTGGAATCCCATCCGTAGGGCATGTGATGATGAATGTAATCCCATCCATGCAAGGGCCAGTGATGAGTGTAATCCCATCGAAAGTAACGTTGTTGTTGAGTACGTCGGAGGTGAAAACCCCAACAGAAGTTATCTGCATATCCGAGTAAACTAATAGTTGCCAATATACTAGAACATGTGTGGTTGTTGTTAAGATAATTGATATATCTTGTTGAGCTTAACATGAAGTAAGATGCCATGTTGTTGCATTTATACGGTGTTAGCTATCATGCTATGTTGATGCTTATGTATGCTTGTGAGTTGTCTTAAGGATGGCATGCTTGAACCCTGCATTGTCGTTGTTTTTGTTTTAGAACACCCTCACTAAGCTTCTAGCTTACGCTCTCGTTTTCGGCAATGCAGATCATTAGCGTGGAGTTAGCAAGGAGCAAGGAAAGGGGCATTCCAAGCTTTAGTAGTTGCTCAAGTATGGTTTAGTAAATAATGTGGTAGTTTAGCAATGTGGATGCTAGGTGTTTTGTATGAGCGTTGTTAGACTCATATGTGTTGGTTTTGATGTTAATGTGTTTAATGTGGATTGTAAACCATGTTTATGATCCTAAATGTTTTGTGCTTGAAGGCTTATGTTCATGTTCTATGATGTTTATGTGTTTTGCTTAAAGGCATGTAAACCTTGTTATGAAATGCATTTTGGGGTGTATGCTTGATTCCTTATATGAATGGCTTCTCCATGTATGTTAAGTGTTTGAGCATGTTTGAAGTAGGGTGAATGCCTCTAGGGTTTGTGTATGCATGTTGTATTTTGTTCCTTGGTGTTTGAGGCATGTTGGGAACCTTTGGAGATACAAAAATTGGTTTTTAGAAACACATAGACTGCAGGTGTTTCGGAACGGGTAAGGTGGTTTCGGAATGAGTGTCGTTCCAGGGATACCTGTATCGGAACACGTTTCGGTACGGTTTGAAACTGTGAACCCCTGTTCCGATACGCGTATCGAAACGATTTTGCTACAGTGAGGGCCTGTTCCGGAACGTGTTTCGGAACGCCTAGGCGAAATGGACGCCTGTACCGAAACGGGGTGGAGCGTATCGGTACAGTTGGTCTGGCTTTCTAAATGGGGCCCGTGTATCAAAACGAGCAATCCTGTTTCGAAACACAGGCCTGTAATTTAGGCTTTTGACATCTTTAAAGGTCCCCAAGTGTTGGGCTTAGGTCATGTTTAATGTAAGCTTTCTTGTGAGCCTTGTTAGTATTCGTTTATGTATGTTTTGGTCGCGTGTGCAAGGAATCGAACTAACTAGGATACATGGTAAATTTAAATTAACTTACATTTCATTTGTACAGTCTTGTCTTTGTTTGCCGTTGTCGTTTCACACTTAGGATTAAATGATTCATCTAGACAAGATAATTGAAGAAATTTATCTAGGGTTGCTAACCGAGGCGGAGCCTTAACGAGTTTCACTTCGGTTTTCCCCGTGTGACCTACTCGGACCGGTCAGTCGTCCATACCGGGACGAGGGGGTTACATTTGTTGGTATCAGAGCCTGAGGTTTATGAGACCTCGGGCAGGTAAGTGAGGTAAGTTTGAAGTGATATGTTGTTGCTATGTCTCGGTGAATGTTTTGCCATGTATGCTTGTTGTTCGTTCGTTCGTATGGTGTTTGAAAGCATGATTGTTGTGTCGAGGTGTAATGTCGAGTTCCCATTGCTACTATTACTTATTTGAAAAGATTTTTGTAAAGGAATATACTTGAGCACGATTGGACCCTTGCCTTTTCTAACTTAATCTTATATGTTTGTTTGTTGTAGTTGTTATCTTCCTAGCTGTGAAATGAGACCTAGAGGGAGGCCTAGGATGGTTCAACCGGAACCACGGGCAGCAGCTCCGGGAGTTGAGCCAGTTGTTGAGGCGCATGCTTTTCCACCTCCATCTTCTCCTCCTCGATAAGCGGGAGGCGAGAGCCAAGGGTGTAGAACCTCAGGTTGGCCAAGGACCGGCTGGGATAGATTTGGCTCCACTAGTTCAGGCGATAGCCGGGGCTTTTCAGGCAGCAGTGGCTGGGGGCCAGGCAGTGGCACAACCTCAGGGTGAGGGCACCGATTTGCCACTAGAGAGACTTCGCAGTTTAGGAGGCGAAGAGTTTAGAGGGTTGGCACCCGAGAGACCCGAGACTTGGTTTGCCAAGACTATCCGTATTCTAACACAGATGGGTTGTACTGGAGAGCGCAGACTTGGGTGTGTTGTATCTCTGCTTCAGGGTGATGCCTACACTTGGTGGGTCACCATTACTACGGGCATGCCAGATGCCGAGATCACTTGGGGGTTCTTTGAGTCAGCTTTCTAGAAGAAGTATCTGGGTCTCCGTTATCTCGATGAGAAGAAAATGGAGTTTATGGCTTTGCTTCAGGAGAACTTGACCGTAACCGAGTATGAGATACGATTCGTCAGGTTGAGTCAGTATGCGTCTGAGCTTGTTCCTACTGAGAGGGAACATTGTGACCGTTTTCGCTATGGGTTTAGTGAAGAGATCAAGAGGTACACTTTGTCTACTGACTCCACAGATTTTTGATGTCTTGGTTGCTAGTGCCAAGGACATAGAGCACAATTTGGGTTTGACCAAACGTTCTGGTGGTTCTAGTTCCGGAAAGAGGTCTGGCGACTTTGATAGAGGCGATGCCAAGAGGCATCGGGATAATATGCATCACTATAACTATAGACGTGGTGGTGGTAACCACGGTAGGGGCCATCAGGGCCAAAGAGCTGGTGGGCGTTTGCCCGAGTGTGTTCGATGCGGGAGGAATCACACCGGTGAGTGTTTGGGGAACTTTCACTCTTGTTGGAGTTGTAGAGCTAGAGATCACATTAGGAGTGATTGTCCACATCAGGTGGGGCAGGCACATGTTCAGGCTTAGGCTCCTGCTAGAGCAAATGATTTTCAGAGAGGCCGTGGGCGCGGTAGAGGTAACTTCCAGCCGAGGCATGATGGTCAGAGGAACATAGCACATGTAGTTGCTATTCAGCCAGAGGGCAGAGGCCAAGCTAGAGTTTATGTTCAGCGCGGGTGTCAGAACGACATGGATGTGATTGCATGTAACTTCTCGATAAAGTCTCTAAGTTTGCTTTCTTTGATTGACTCCGGGTCTACGCATTCTTACATTTTGAGTGAGCATGCAAAGTTGTTGAATTTACCTTGTGAGGTACTAGAGGTGGGAGTTAGTGTTACTAGTTCCTTCGGGGATACAGTAGTGGTTAGGAGGATGTACCGAAGGTGTCCGTTAATGGTTCAGGGGCATGTGTTTCCAGTAGATATGATGGAGTTGCCATTTTACGGCTTTGATGTAATTCTGGGCATGGATTGGCTTACAGAACATAGAGCTTGAATAGAGTTTGAGACTAAGAGGGTTTTCTTGAAGCTTGCAGATGATTACGGGATTGTGGTAGTAGGTGAGAACGTGAAGTTCTTATCGAATGTTGTTTCAGCTTTGGAGGCTAAGAGGTTAGTTGAGTTGGGTTGTGAGGCGTACTTGGCCTATGTGATGAATCCGAACATGAGTGAAGTTAGGCCTCAGGATATCAGGATAATGTGCGATTTTCCGAGTGTGTTTCCAGAAGAATTGTCGGGTTTACCGCCTGATAGAGAGGTAGATTTTGCTATAGAGACTTATTCAGATTCAGCTCCTGTTTCGATTGCTCTGTACCGTATGACACCAAAAGAACTAAAAGAGTTGAAGACTCAGTTACCAGAGTTGTCAGATAGAGGCTTTATCCGTCCGAGTTCTTCACCTTGGGGCGCTCTGGTTTTGTTTGTGAAGAAGAAAGACAGAAGTATGAGAATGTGCATTGACTATAGACAGTTGAATCAGTTGACAATGAAGAACAAGTATCCCTTGCCGCGTATAAATGACTTGTTTGACCAGTTGAGAGGGGCATCAGTCTTTTCAAAGATAGATTTGAGATTCGGTTACTACCAGTTGAAGGTAAAAGAAGTTGATGTACCAAAGACAGCCTTTAGGACTAGATATGGTCACTATGAGTTTTTAGTCATGTCGTTTGGGTTGAATAATGCACCGACTGCTTTCATGGACATGATGAATAGGATCTTCCATCAGTATTTAGACCAGTTTGTGGTTGTTTTATAGATGACATTTTAGTGTATTCACATACTGAGGAAGACCATGACCGGCACTTGAAGTCAGTTTTGTAGACTTTGTTAGACAACCAGTTGTATGCAAAATTGAGTAAGTGTGAGTTCTCGATCCGAGAAGTAGTCTTCTTAGGACATGTAGTGTCAGTCGATGGGATTAGAGTTGATCCAAAGAAGATAGAAGCCATTGTTGAGTGGAAGCAACCGAAGTCAGTGACCGAGATTCGTTGCTTTCTAGGCTTAGCCGGATACTATAGAAGGTTTGTAGAAGGTTTCTCGAAGATTTCCGCTATTTTGACGTAGTTACTTTAGAAGAATGTTCAGTTCGAGTGGTCAGATGCGAGACAACAAGCCTTTGAGAAATTGAAAGAAGCTTTGACCCATGAACCGATTTTGATTCAGCCAGAATCGGGGAAAGAATATATAGTCTATAGTGATGCTTCTTACGTAGGGCTAGGTTGTGTTCTTATGCAAGACAGAAGAGTGGTGGCTTATGCCTCAAGACAGTTGAAGACTCATGAGCGTAACTGTCTGACACACGACATAGTGTTAGCCGCAGTTGTGTTTGCCTTGAAGATTTGGAGACATTACTTGTACGGTGAGAAGTGCACGGTGTACACAGATCACAAGAGCCTGAAGTACATCATGACACAACGAGAGTTAAATCTCAGACAACGTAGGTGGCTAGAGTTGTTGAAGGATTATGATCTCACGATTGAGTACGATCCGGGTAAAGCCAATGTGGTGGTAGATGCCTTGAGTAGAAAGGTAGCCATTGAGTTGAGAGCCATGTTTGCTAGTTTGAGTTTGTCTGGTGATGGTGGTTTAGTGGCCGAGCTTCAGGTTAGACCTACTTTAGGCCAGTTGATTAGAGAGAAACAACTCTTAGATAGATCTTTGGCACCTCACGTGCAAGACATAGCCGAGGGTAAACCTTCGGACTACAGTTTCAGTGTAGATGGGGTCTTGTGTTTCAGAGATAGGATAGTTGTGCCAGATGATAATGATTTGAGACGTACGATCTTGACCGAAGCACACTATAGCCCGTTTGCTATGTATCCAGGTAGTACGAAGATGTACCGTGACTTGAAGAATGAGTACTTTTGGGTTGGTTTGAAGGGAGACGTAGCCGACTTCGTGAGTAAGTGTATGGTATGTCAGAGAGTGAAGGCGGAACATCAGGTTCCCTCAGGTTTGTTGCAACCATTGAGAATTCCGGAATGGACGTGGGAGAATATCACCATTGATTTCGTTTTGGGTTTGCCTTTGACTCCTACGAAGAAGAACTCAGTTTGGGTTATAGTTGACCACTTCACGAAGTGTGCTCACTTCATAGCTATTAATACTACTTACTCTTTAAATAGATTGGCCAATTTGTGCATCGATGAGATTGTGAGACTACATGGTGTGCTGAAGTTGATTGTGTCCGATAGAGATTCGAGGTTTACATCCTGATTTTGGGAGTGTCTGCATACAGCTTTGGGTACCCGTTTGAATTTCAGCACATCGTACCATCCACAGTCAGATGGGCAGTCAGAGAGGGTTATACAGATTTTAGAGGATAAGTTGCGTTGTTGCATCATTGATTTTCAGGGTACTTGGGAGAAGCACTTGCCTTTAGTCGAGTTCGCATATAATAATAGTTTTCAGTTGAGCATTCAGATGGCTCCGTATAAGGCCTTGTATGGTAGAAAGTGTAGAACTCCGATTTGTTGGGCCGAAGCGGGTCAGAAGTTGTTACCGATTCCAGACTTGCTTAAGGGGACTAACGATAAGGTGAAGTTGATTTGCGATCGTTTGAAGGTAGCTTCGGATAGGCAGAAGTCCTATGCTGACCTGAAGAGGAAGGAAGTTGAGTATTCTGTGGGAGATAGAGTGTTCTTGAAAGTCTCTCCGTGGAAGAAAGTTATGAGATTTTGCCGAAAAGGGAAGTTGAGTCCGAGGTACATTGGACTGTATGAGATTGTGAGGCGAGTCAGTCCGGTTGCTTACCAGTTACATTTGCCATCCGAGCTATAGAAGATCCACGATGTGTTTCACATTTTGATGCTTCGTAAGTATAGGTCAGATCCGTCGCATGTTATGCATGTAGAGGAGATTGAACTGAATCCGAATTTGACGTATGATGAGTAACCAATGGAGATCTTAGCCTCAGACAACAAGGTGTTGCATGGTAGATCAACTGAGTTGGTCAAAGTGAGGTGGCAATGTTGAGGTGTGGACGAGGCCACTTGGGAGAGAAAGGAGGATATGGAAAGGCAGTTTCCTTATCTCTTTTAGTCAGGTAATTTCGAGGACGAAATTCCTTAAGTGAGGGAGAGTTGTAACACTCGGGTTTTGGGGCCGGGAGTTGAGTGTGTGAGTCGGGTTTGAGTCATTGGACTCGATTTAATTAAAATAAACTTTGGTTCTATTTTAGATTTGAAATTCATTATTGGCAAAACTGTAAATTTTTAAAAGTAAGGAAAAAGGATGAGTAAAGGGTCTTTTCAAACAAAAAAAGCTCATCTTCTTCCTTGGCTCTCCTTTTTCGCTAGATAAACCTCTCTAAAGCCCCAATCACTATTCCATCAAAGCTCTTCATCATTTCAAGTGATTTCAACGAGGTAAACACGTTTTTTACTTCTCTTCTCTATTCCGAACACTTCCATGGTTTTAGATTTTTTAAAGCACCATCTTTTTAGTTTTCAAGTTTTCATGTTTTTAAAGGAAAATGAAGAAGCTTTAAGGGTTTTTCATTTAGCTCTTGATTTGATAAATTTATTTATGTTTTAATCTAGTCCTTAGATGTATTATATCTCAAAATGGAGGGGTTTTATCAAGAATACCAAAATGGGTTTTCATGGGTATTTTAAAAATGTCAAAACTTGTGTTTTTGGAGTGGTTTTGTGATAGGTTGTTGGGCTGATGTTATAGTGATGTTAGAGAGGTGTTTTGAAGGTGTTTTGGGTGTTGGAATTAGTAGTTTTCTACTGGGTTTGATGGGAGTACAAAAATGGGAATTTTTGGTTGTTAGCTTTTGTTTGAAGTTGTTGAGAAATGGATTGTGATTGAAATATGAGTAGTTGCAATGTACTGTGGATGTTCTGTGTAGTAATACATTGTTTTTGATTGGTTAGAATCAAGGGGAACCGTTGAGGAAGCTTCGGGCACGATTCCAGAAGTTGTGGAGACTTGATTTGGCTTTTCTCGGTTTGCTTAAGGAACTTCGGTGAGTGAAATCTTTTAAATTGGTTTAAAATGGTTCAATTGTATGGTCGTGGAGTTGGATTGTGCTTGGTAGGCCAATCCAAGGTAGAAGTTCAGTTGGTAGCTTAACTTCTTGTGTGTTTTATGAGTTTTGCTTAGTATGCATGATATATACTTGTAGAGCATGTGCTGATTATGTATGTTGTTATATACATTGATGTGTGTGATGATGGATATGTTGAAATGCATGATGGATTATTGTGGTGTGACTTGATAGTATGATTGGCACTAGTTAAATTACCAGGTATAAATGATCGATCATTAGGATAAGAGTGTGCACACGGTTGTGTCAAATTCACGCGTGGCCTTGGTTGCGTAAAGTCATCAAGAAGGAGTACGGTGATGTAATATTCCACCGGAAATTATATATTATTACGTGATGATGAGTGGAATCCCATCCGTAGGGCATGTGATGATGAGTGTAATCCCATCCATGCAAGGACCGGTGATGAGTGTAATCCCACCGAAGGTAACGTTGTTGTTGAGTACGTTGGAGGTGAAAACCCCAACGGAAGTTATCCACATATCCGAGTAAACTAATAGTTGCCAATATACTAGAACATGTGTGGTTGTTGTTAAGATAATTGATATATCTTTTTGAGCTTAACATGAAATAAGATGCCATGTTGTTGCATTTATACGATGTTAGCTATCATGCTATGTTGATGCTTATGTATGCTTGTGAGTTTTCTTAAGGATGGTATGCTTGAACCCTGTATTGTCGTTGTTTTTGTTTTAGAGCACCCTCACTAAGCTTCTAGCTTACGCTCTCGTTTTCGGCAATGCAGATCATTAGCGTGGAGTTAGCAAGGAGCAAGGAAAGGGGCATTCCATGCTTTAGTAGTTGCTCAAGTATGGTTTAGTAAATAATGTGGTAGTTGAGCAATGGGGATGCTAGGTGTTTTGTATGAGCGTTGTTAGACTCATATGTGTTAGTTTTGATGTTGACGTCTTTAATGTGGATTGTAAACCATGTTTATGATGTTGCCTAAACGTTTTGCGCTTGAAGGCTTATGTTCATGTTCTATGATGTTTATGTGTTTTGCTTAAAGGCATGTAAACCTTGTTATGAAATGCATTTTGGGGTGTATGCTTGATTCCTTATATGAATGGCTTCTCCATGTATGTTAAGTTTTTGAGCATGTTTGAAGTAGGGTGAATGCATCTAGAGTATGTGTATGCATGTTGTATTTTGTTCCTTGGTATTTGAGGCATGTTGGGAACCTTTGGAGATACAAAAACTGGCTTTTAGAAACACACAGACTGTAGGCGTTTCAGAACATGTAAGGTGGTTTCGGAATGAGTGTCGTTCCAGGGATACCTGTATCGGAACACGTTTCGGTACGGTTTGAAACTGTGAACCCCTGTTCTGATACGCGTACCGAAACAATTTTGCTGCTGTGAGCGCCTGTTCCGGAACGTGTTTCAGAACGCCTACGCAAAATGGACCACTGTATCAAAATGAGATGGAGCATATCGGTACGGTTGTCTGGCTTTCTAAACTGGGGCCCGTGTATCGAAATGGGCAAGCCTGTTTCGAACCACAAGCCTGTAATTTGGGCTTTTGGTATCTTTAAAGGTCCCTAAGTGTTGGGCTTAGGTCCTGTTTAATGTAAGCTTTCTTATGAGCCTTGTTAGTATTCATTTATGTATGTTTCGGTCGTGTGTGCAAGGAATCGTACTAACTCAGATACATGGTAAATTTAAATTAACTTACATTTCATCTGTACAATCTTGTCTTTCTTTTCCACTGTCGTTTCACACTTAGGATTAAATGATTCATCTAGACAAGATAATTGAAGAAATTTATATAGGATCGCTAACCGAGGCGGAGCCTTAACGGGTTTCACTTCGGTTTTCCCCGTGTGACCTACTCGGACCGGTCAGTCGTCTAGACCGGGACGAGGGGGTTACATAAAACCTGAAATAAAATAGAAATAATTAAATACTAAAAATAAAATAAATTCTGAAAAATAAAAATGTTGAGAATAAATTTAACTAATTTAAAATCTAATCCTAAAGGAAAGAAAATAAATTGCAAAAAAATAAATTCTATTCCTAAAGCATAAAAATAAAGAAAATAAAAGATGAAATTAATTACGTGGGGAGTGCATTGGGGTGCATCTCCCATACATAACCACTTCATGAGGTGATGTGTTGTTCTCTCTCTTGGGGGGTCCTCTTGTTCTTTGGGGTTCTTCTGTCTTCCCTGGCGCCTACTGTCTTTCCTTGTCTCCGTGTTGTCCTTAGAAGCTTGTGCGTCTGGGCATCCTACCTTTTCCTTTTTTTGGGGCTGTAAAATATTTAGCTTGATGATTTGATTGTCTACCCTCATTATCAGCTCCTCATGCTCTATATCTATTAACATTCTGCATGTGGCAATGAATGGTCGCCCAAGGATGATAATGGCATTTTCATCGGCCTTGCAGTCTAAGATGAGGAAGTCTGCTGGAAAAATAAGGTTGTCCACTCGAACTAAGATATCTTCGATCTTACCCTCTGGTTGTACGAATGAGTGATCAGCAAGTTTTAGCATAATAGAGGTAGGTTTGGCTTGCCCAATTCCTAAGTCGCACAGGGCACTCGTTGCATGGTTGTTGCCTATTCTGCATGGTATAACGAAACTACACAGAT
Organism: Hibiscus tridactylites; assembly: GCA_958450335.1. Taxonomy (NCBI): domain Eukaryota; kingdom Viridiplantae; phylum Streptophyta; class Magnoliopsida; order Malvales; family Malvaceae; genus Hibiscus; species Hibiscus tridactylites. The sequence goes on along the minus strand of OY288268.1, from coordinate 55,600,459 downwards.
CTATCTTTTTGGCTAGCAGCTTGTTTTGTAGCATAGCCATGCACTCCTCTGTCACATCTACGGTTTCGAACTCCCTAATTCTCTTCTGCTTAGAAACTATGTGCCATAGGTATTTTGCATAATTGGGCATGTTCTGGATGGCTTGGATGAGAGGGATTTTTGGAACTGGTGCTCTTGCTTCTGTCTTTTAAGCCTCTGAGGGAAAGGTGGCGGCAGGCGGATTTCCTCTATACTCTCCTTGCACGGGAACTTGATCTGTGAAGGATCATCTGCCTCAGGGCTGCTGCCAGTCTCATATGCCGGGGTAGCTGGTGTTGATGTTGCCGCGGCAGGCAGTTCCTTTTGCGCTGGCTGTTTTTCTGCTGGCTTTTCCATTATGGGTTCATGTAACTGTTTCCCACTACTGGTTGATATGGCTTTGTATTGCTCGTACGTGGTTTTAACTGCGGCCTCTGTACTACTGGATGTTGCCCACATTGTCTTGTTGCTTATGATTTCTGTGAATTGCCCAAACTGGGGCTCTAGGTTCTTTATTGCAGCTTCCTGGTTGTTCATACTCATCTCAGTCCTATCCATAAACGACTCACTTTTATCAATAAATTTGTTAGTACAGACAATAAAATCATTGGTTCGAGACATAAAAGTATGTAAAGTATTTTTGAGTGAGTTATTGCTCGTATTGTTGCTGCTGAGGCAGCTATCTTGACAGGTTCTGTTAGTATCCTCTTGGTTGCTAAGTTGGGTTGACAGTCGTGTTTGGATTACTCAAGGAGAAGTTCAGATGCTTCTTCCAGCCAGGGTTTGTAACCCCCTTAACCCGGCCTAGACGGTTGACCCGAATTAAGAAAGTCACAGGGGGAAAACCAAAGTCAACCCGAAAGTCAACCTTGATTAACGACCCTTTTTTTTCTTTTTAAACTTGTCTAGATGCACATTAACCCTAGTTATGATCATTCAAACATCATACTCAAAGATCATAATCATCAGAGATCAAACAGGGATCCAATTGAACAATTTACAACTTTAGGGACCAAATTGTAAATTCTGTAAGTTATAAGGTCTTAACCCAAATTAAAGTTACCATCTTGAAATTAATCAGGTTTCATGCTTCTCTGTCAAATTTCAGCTCAAACGGACATCCCAAACTCATACAATTGCACAAACATGATTTAGGACCAAAATGCAAACTTTCCAAAACATTTAACTACCTATGTCAGCCCCCAACGGTCACGTGTTCCGAAACAGGGAGAGCCCGTTTCGAAACGCGGGGCCGTTCCGCAACGTGTACCGAAACGAGGGCTGGCAGTGGCCTTTCCGTTTTGGAACGGTGTCTCCCGTTTCGGACGCCTGGGCTGATTCAAGGCACCCGTTTCGAAACGGTAGCCACTGTTCCGAAACACCCTGCACAGAATGCAGCAAATAGCATGCTTAAACACACAATTGATCATCCAATCATGCTCCAAATGCTACCAAACTTTACCAGCAACTCATACAACATATAAGAGACATATTTGCATCAACCAATCAACATATTAACATCATATATGAAAAGCCCCAATTTTAAAGCATACTTCCTACACAAGCAAACCATTCAAGCATAGAACCTTCATAACCAAGCACATAAAGACCAAATGCAAATCCAGCATTTCCAACAACATTAAACATACTTAGGGAGTTCAAAACATCTCCCAAAACATACACATAGGTCCCCCATTGCCAAATGCCCAAAAGCTAAAATGTGTTTAAGAAAACCTTCCCATACTTTGAGCTTAATTCCACTTGAATGCTTGCCTTCCTTGCTGCCCTCAAAGTACCTTAATGATCTGCATTATTGGTTTAAGAAAACGAAAGAGAGCGTAAGCAAAAGCTTAGTGAGGAATGCTCAATAAAACCATTCAATAATGCATTTATAAAACACTTTATAAATCATACTTCAAACCATCATTCACTCATGCTCAAAGCAATTTAAACAAGCATTACATGCTTCCATAACATTACATGTCATATTGGCCACAAGTGATAAGTTCCATCTTTTTAAAAACAAGATTAGCACAAGAACCACACAAGGACTTTTAACCACCTTTGTGTTCTTCCCAAGGACTTTTAAACACATAAGCTACAACCTTACCCTCTTGCATCAGCACACATCCCAAACCAACATAGGACGCATCACTGTAGACCACAAACTCTTTCCCTAATTCAGGCTGAACCAAGATGGGAGCTTGCGTCAAAGCCGCCTTAAGCTTCTCAAAAGCCTGCTGTCTCGCTTCCGTCCACTCATACTTAACATCTTTCTGTAACAACTTCGTCAAAGGTGCAGCAATCTTAGAAAACCCATCCACAAACCTCCGGTAGTATCCTGCCAAACCAAGGAAACTACGAACCTCATGAACAGACTTAGGAACCTTCCAATTCATCACCGCCTCAATCTTCTGAGGATCAACACGAATCCCCTCAGCAGAAACTACATGACCAAGAAACACCACCTCCTTAAGCCAGAACTCGCACTTGCTCAACTTAGCATAAAGCTAATTCTCCAACAAAGCTTGCAAAACAATCCTCAAATGCTCTTTGTGCTCCTCCTCAGTACGCGAGTACACGAGGATATCATCAATGAACACCACAACAAACTTGTCCAGGTATTCATGAAACACACGATTCATCATGTCCATGAAAGCAGCAGGAGCATTTGTCAAACCAAACGGCATCACAAGGAACTCATAATGCCCATACCTTGTCCTAAAAGCTGTCTTAGGCACATCTACATCCTTCACCTTCAACTGGTAATACCCTGACCTCAAGTCAATCTTAGAGAACACAGCTGCTCCCCGAAATTGATCAAAGAGATCATCAATTCTCGGCAAAGGATACTGATTCTTGATAGTCAACTTGTTCAGCTGACGGTAATCAATGCACATTCTCATAGTGCCATCCTTCTTCTTTACAAATAAGACCGGTGCACCCCAAGGTGACACACTCGGCCGAATGAAACCACGATCAAGCAGCTCTTGCAACTGCGTCTTCAGCTCCTTCAACTCCTTAGGTGCCATTCTATAGGGAGTAATGGACACAGGAGTTGTATTCTCATACAGCTCAATTCCAAACTCCACCTCGCGATTAGGAGGTAAACCAGGCAACTCCTCAGGAAACACTCCAGGAAACTCCTTCACAACTCTGATATCTTGCACCCGCAACTTCTTAGAGCTAGGATTCATCACAAAAGCTAGATAAGCTTCACAACCTTGCCTCAGCATCCTGCTCGCCTCCAAGGTAGACACCACATTGGCAAGAAACTTCACATTCTCACCAACCACAACAACTTCATAATCATTCGCAAGCTTCAGCGAAACTCGCTTGTTTTCACAATCCACAACAGCACGATGCTCAACAAGCCAATCCATACCAAGGATCACATCAAAACCATAGAAAGGAAACTCCATAAGATCAACATGAAAAACATGTTCTTGAACAACCAAAGGACACCTTCTATAAAGCTTTCGAGTCACAACAGTCTCACCAAAAGATCTAGTGACACGAACACCAACATCCAAAGACTCAACAGGCAAACCAAGCAATTCAGCATGCTCACGCAAAATATATGAATGCGTAGATCCAGAATCTATCAAGGAAAGTAATGACAAGGATTGCAAAGTAAAGGTACATGCAATCACATCCGCGTCATTCCTCCCCTCCCGCTGAGCATACACCCTCGCTTGACCTCCACCTTCCGGCTGAATAGCCACAACATGGGCCACTCCTCGACCACCTCGCTTGGCCTCTCCGCTGGAAATTACCACGGCCGCGCCCACGACCTCTCTGCGGTGCAGCAGCAACAGGAGCACGCACTTGGCCACCAGCCAACATAGGACAATCTCGCCTCAAGTGGTCCGCAGATCCACAATTCCAGCACCCATTACCAGCTGCCGCAACAGGAGCTTGCACCTCCCTCACAACACGAGGACAGTCACGCTTCATGTGACCACGTGACCCACAAATCCAACAAGCACTCGGATCAGCTCTAGCGTTGCCTCCCCGAGCAGGTGCACCACCACCTCTCTTAGCTGAGGACTGATACTTCTGATCGCGTCCCCTCTTGTTCCGTCCACCACCGGAACTATACTCAGCCGCTCGCTTACCAGAACTAGCTCCAGCACCTCTAGCAGATAAACCCAAGTTCATCTCAATATCCTTGGCTCGGCCCACCAGCACATCAAAATCATCATACTCGGTGGCCAGCACATACATCTTCACATCCGTCACTAAACCATAACGGAATCTTTCGCACCTCGCCCGCTCATCAGGTACCAGCTCAGGTGCATACTGACTGAGTCGCACAAACTGCACTTCATACTCAGCCAGAGTCATGCTCCCCTGGGTAAGAGACATGAACTCACGCTTCTTTTCATCCAGGTACCTTACACCAAAATACCTCCTCTTGAACACATTCTGAAAGAATGTCCAAGTTACATCAGCATCAGCCATCCCAGCTATAGTGGTCGTCCACCACGTATATGCATCATCCTGTAGCAAGGATACAACACAACCCAGCTTTTGCACATCCGTGCAACTCATCTGACCCAAGATCCTCTTGGTACTCTCCATCCAGGACTCAGAACCTTCAGCAGACATACCCCTAAACTCAGTCCCACCAAGACTGCGTAAGCGCTCCAAAGGTAGTCTAACACCAGCATCTCCCTGATGCCCAGCTCCTTGAGCTCCAGCTACTACCGCTCGAAAAGCACCAGCTATAGCTTGTACCAACATCGTCATGTCAGGCATAGCTTGCCCCTGACCAACCTCAGGTCCAGCAGCTCCAGCACCAGCTGCAGCTTCAGCTCTATCTCCCTCAACACCACCACCACCAGGTGGAGGAGGAGGTAACACCGCACTACCCGCGTTTTCCTCATTCTCATTCTCATTTGGAGCCGTAGCTCGCACATTACTTCTCAACTCTCTACGTGGTGCCATACTTTAACCATGCAATCACAATGCAAATAAACAAAGTCAGGTCCAGCAAGGTAAGCAATCCAAGTACTCAAGCTCAATTTCATTCAAAATCAACATCATTACTTAGCTTTGATTTGGCAATGGGTACCCACAACATGCTTCACCACAGCATACAACTCAATTGCATCAAAATCACAAGCCACTAAACATGCTTTCAATCAATCAAGCATACAAGGCATACATACTTAAATCATGCACACATTCATTCCCAATTACTCGAGAACTCAGCTCTGATACCACCAAATGTAACCCCCTTAACCCGGCCTAGACGGTTGACCCGAATTAAGAAAGTCACACGGGGAAAACCAAAGTCAACCCAAAAGTCAACCTTGATTAACGACCCTTTTTTTCTTTTTAAACTTGTCTAGATGCACATTAACCCTAGTTATGATCATTCAAACATCATACTCAAAGATCATAATCATCAGAGATCAAACAGGGATCCTATTGAACAATTTGCAACTTCAGGGACCAAATTGTAAATTCTGTAAGTTATAAGGCCTTAACCCAAATTAAAGTTACCATCTTGAAATTAATCAGGTTTCATGCTTCTCTGTCAAATTTCAGCTCAAACGGACATCCCAAACTCATACAATTGCACAAACATGATTCAGGACCAAAATGCAAACTTTCCAAAACATTTAACTACCTATGTCAGCCCCCAACGGTCACGTGTTCCGAAACAGGGAGAGCCCGTTTCAAAACGCGGGGCCGTTCGGCAACGCGTACCGAAACGAGGGCTGGCAGTGGCCTTTCCGTTTCGGAACGGTGTCTCCCGTTTCGGACGGCTGGGCTGTTTCAAGGCACCCGTTCCGAAACGGTAGCCACTGTTCCGAAACACCCTGCACAGAATGCAGCAAATAGCATGCTTAAACACACAATTGATCATCCAATCATGCTCCAAATGCTACCAAACTTTACTAGCAACTCATACAACATATAAGAGACATATTTGCATCAATCAATCAACATATTAACATCATATATGAAAAGCCTCAATTTTAAAGCATACTTCCTACACAAGCAAACCATTCAAGCATAGAACCTTCATAACCAAGCACATAAAGACCAAATGCAAATCCAGCATTTCCAACAACATTAAACATACTTAGGGAGTTCAAAACATCTCCCAAAACATACACATAGGTCCCCCATTGCCAAATGCCCAAAAGCTAAAATGTGTTTAAGAAAACCTTCCCATACTTTGAGCTTAATTCCACTTGAATGCTTGCCTTCCTTGCTGCCCTCAAAGTACCTTAATGATCTGCATTATTGGTTTAAGAAAACGAAAGAGAGCGTAAGCAAAAGCTTAGTGAGGAATGCTCAATAAAACCATTCAATAATGCATTTATAAAACACTTTATAAATCATACTTCAAACCATCATTTACTCATGCTCAAAGCAATTTAAACAAGCATTACATGCTTCCATAACATTACATGTCATATTGGCCACAAGTGATAAGTTCCATCTTTTTAAAAACAAGATTAGCACAAGAACCACACAAGGACTTTTAACCAACTTTGTGTTCTTCCCAAGGACTTTTAAGCACCTTGGCCCCAAGGACTTTTAAACACCTTGGCCCATGGACTTTTAAACACCATGGCAAGGACCACACAAGGACTTTTAACCACCTTTGTGTCCTTAACAAGAATCATCCAAGGACTTTTAACCACCTTGATGTTCTTAAGTAACAAGGCTCACTCAAGGACTTTTAACCACCTTAGTGACCTTAACAAGAATCATCATGGACTTTTAACCACCATGAAGTTCTTAGAATCCACAAGGCTCACTCAAGGACTTTTAACCACCTTAGTGACCTTAACCTTTTTCAAAACATCACTTGCCAATATACATCATTATCATCAATTAATCCACTGTTTTAAAGCATTAAACCAAGCCATATTCATCATGCATTTTAAAGCATCAAAACACATTTAAACAATGTTCAAAACAAGGAACTCTTACCTTGAGCTTCCTTCAACATATGGCTTACAAAATCAGCAATAACCATGCTAAATCATGCTTTCAAAACAGAATTTAAAACATGCAATAAACCACATTGCATAACAACCAAATCATGGCCACCACTTAGAGAGTTTTTCCGAAAACTTACTCTTGAGCTTAGTAAAGTTGTTTAGACTTAAACTAAGCTCCCAAGACATTGGTTTCAAAGCTGAAAACCCAATTTCACTCACCGATTCCACTTCGCCTCTTGCCGAAGCACCAATTCAAGCTTCCGGATCACCAACACTTGGATCCAAAGATGACTCCCCTGTTTTAAACACATTAAAGCAGAGGATTAATGCATCATCATGCATTAATAACTTCAATGAAGCACCTAAACTCGCTGCTCTCATCCACCCTCCATTTTCGGCCACCAAACACAACCGAAAATGCCTCCAAACCACTCCCCAACAAAGCCCAGCCATAAACCGTCAAAACTAAACATCCTTTAACATCATTCAACAACTAAAAAGAACCTAATAACATCCTTATACCTCCAGCAACATCAGATCCACAAGATCACCTCAAAAACAACCAAGAATCATAAGCTAAACTTAGGAAATTCAACCTATCCGGGATTGCATTAATCAAAACTCAATTCCTTATTAAATTAATGTTCATTTAACATCAAATTAACACCTCAAATCACAGCTTTAACAGATCAAACGAAAATCTAACAAAAATCACCAAATCTTGCATTTTAAGCCAAGATCCATTTCACAACTTTAAAAGCCATTTATAAAACATCAATTAAGGATTGAGAACTTAGGAATTTCAGTAAAGAACTGATAGTTTAGAGGAGAAGGACGTTCTTACCTCCAAACTTGAGTTTCTCCTCTTTTAGAATCAAAAACCTTGATGAATCAACTAGCAAATGGTGAGGTTTTGTTGATGTGATGATTAGGAATCCAAAGAGAATTGAAAAGAGAGATTTGAGTGACAAAATCAGAAGGAAATCTCTGGAGAGAAAGTGTTTGGGTTGAGAGAAAATGAGAGAAAAGGAAAATTGGAAAATATGGAAAGTTAGTTACAAAATAGCCAAAATGATTTCCCTCCACTTTTCTTTAGCTTTAAAATCAGAATTAAACATTAAAATATCTTAGAAAAATCTGGAGAAACTCCCTTTGGGTAAATAGCTCCTTAAAGATTCAAAGTTTCAATCCTTTCTAAAACAGTCACGCAACTTTCAAAAATTACATTTTGGTCACTAGCCAAAATGTCACCCTTCCAAACCTCATTTTGTAAAATTGATTTCACAGTTCACTTATTTATATTAAAAGATGATTTTAGAACATTTTTCCATATTTTTAATGCAACCCGAACTAGGCTTTCCTAATTTCACCTTTTTAGATTCAAACAGCACTTTGACCAAACCGGTCAACGCCCAAACTTCTAAGCCCAAAACCGGGGCGTTACAGGGTTGTAAGTGATGGTGTTGGGCCTACTATTCCTCTTATTGGTTCCCATGAAGTTGGAAGATTCACTACATTTAGAGGAATCATGATTGCCCCCACACTCATCACAAAAAGGCTCTACAGCCTTGGCCTCATATGTCTTTCCTTTGGCCATACTAATCACTAGCTGTGTCAGCTTGTCCAGGTGGGTATTAACAAATTATGTGGCCTCTACTTCATTCACAACAGTTGGTCGCCTTATGCTACCGCGGCGGGCTGTAGGGAACTTGTAGTCGGTTTTAGCAATTTTGTTCAGGATCTACAGTGCCTCCATAGGTGGTCGGTCAAGGATGATTCCGTTGGCGGACGCGTCGAGCATCATTCGAGTTGGGTAGTTCACCCCATTGTAAAACATCGACACCTACGTCCAAGCAGGAAAACCATGAAGCGGGCAATTATTGAGCATCTGTTGGTACCGCTCCTATGCTTCATACATTGGCTCGTTATCCCCTTGTTGGAAAGCTATAATCTCGTTTCATAGCCTGTCTGTGACATTAGATGGGCTGAAACGATCCAAGAAGTCTTTGTACAACTCCGTCTATGTGCTGAATGAACTTGTCGGCTGGTTGTTTAACCACTGCTTTGCCCTATCCCTCAGTGAATAGAGGAATAGCCTTAGTTTTAGCACGTCTTGGTGGACTCCGTGTATCTTGAAAGCTCTGCATATGTCTAGGAATCCTCTCAAGTGCTGCCGAGCATCTTCTGTGGCAGTCCCTCCAAATTTCCCCAATGTGTTGATCATATTAAACATTACAGGCTTTAACTCAAAATGATCCGCTTCAATTTCAGGCTCGGTCACAGTTGGGTCAAACCCTTTGAAGTTGCGCTCTAAGTAATCCCTAGTGGTGCGCACATACTGTTGTTGCCTGGACAGAGTTGGGGGTTGTTGCCTAGGTGGAATTTGCTGCTGCTGTCTGGGCGGCAGATCTTGCTGCCCATCCCTGCCGATACGGGCATCGTTGGCAGGGTTATCGTCTTGGCCATTAAACATTGTTGCTTCTGCTTTTCCCCTTTCCTTGGCTTTCCCGAGGGCTTCTCTAACTTTTTTCTTAAGTTCTCATGCTCTTCGTTCGATCTCGTCAAAGAAAACGATTTTGCCCTTTGGATTTGCTCTAGTCATGCACTAGCAAAGAAAACTGTAAATTTTTTTTCTTCTGAATATATAATAGAAAAATAAAAACTAAAAATTAAATGCAAATTAAAATAAAAAGTGTAGAAATATAAAAATGAATTTACTGTTGCCAATTTCCGACAACGGCACCAAAAACTTGTAGAGCGTTTGGGTGTTCTCTAAATATGAGCGCAAGTGCACACTCTTGTCAAGTTATAGTATAAAATATATCGTCTTTCACAAGGATTGGACAACTTACTCGAATTGTAATTCCTGCACAAAGAAAATTAAATGCACAAATGATTTTAGTTTATAAAAGAATTAAAAGTAAATAAAACACAAGTAATTGAAGAAAAGATCAGGATGATAGAATGGTTCAGGTTGTGCTTTTTAGTAGTGTGAAACTGTGTTGAATAGGTTAAGTTTCTCTGCGTTGCTAGACTTTGCTGCCTCGGTGGAAGATGGCAGATTGGCTGCTTTGACGCTTTCACTGCCTCAACAGTGGAACGGACATATGGCTCGACGGTAAACTCGACATTCCTTCAAGGCTCGGCAAAACGCGTCGATATTGATCCTACGTATGTTTAAGTCGGAATATTATTGTTGCCCACTGCAGATGATACCCGTTACAACATAAATCTTGCAAAGACATCAACCTTGGTTTGTTCTTCTTTAGCCATCTTAAACCCTAACCTATGTCTAGGCTGGATTGATCAACACCTAATTATGATGAGGATCGTACTTATCCCTTTCGTGAGTTTGACTCTCTCAATACCGAACAAATAGATAGTTAACAACTAATCTTTCGAACTTAATTGAAAACTATGAAGAGCATGGAATAAGCAAACCTTGAAGTTTTATTGCAAAAAAAACTTAATTCCTAAACAACCATTCGCACACTAGTATACAACATAACCCAAACCCAAAAGAGAATTTAGAACATAATTAGAGGAAATAAAACCTAAACTATGCCTAAAAGAAAATCTAAGTTATCTACAATTACAAAATATGTCAAGTATATATTGGCATTTGCTAGGCCAAGTCCTCCTTGGAGTAGAAGTCTTCAAAGTAGCTTTTGTATTAAATGTAACCTTTAATTCTGACTTCTTTGAGTTGAATGTGGACTTCTTCTCGTTGCCTTGCACCACAAGTTATCTTGATCTCCTTCTTCGGTGGCTTTGTCCGCTGCTCCAGGCGTCAAAAAATTGAGTGGATGGCATCGTTGGAATCAGGATTTTCTGCTCTACAGATCGCACTCCGGTTTTCCAATTCCTCAACTTGTTGGCCTAGGCCAGTATGGCGGCGGCAGCTACTCGGCAGCGGCTTTCTCTGCATGGAACTGCATCAGTACAACTCCCTGGTCTACTATCTCTGCATATTCTCCTCTGATCTATGCTCCTTCTAACAACTTCTAGCCCTAAAATGCATACTAAACTAAAATAACATCTTTTCCTTACCAAATAAAAGATAATCAACAAAATCATGGCAAAGTAAAGATTACTGTAAATATGCAATGCATGAACCTAAATATGCCTAAAATGTACTTAAGAACATCAATAATATGAGATGGAATGCATATAAAATATAGGACTTATGAACACTTTACACTTGGCCATGTTCATAACCAGCTGTATCAGTTTACCTAGGCGAGCAATGACAGATTCGGTGGCTTCTAGTTCATTTACAACAGTTGGCCGCCTTATGCCACTGCGGCGGGCTGTAGGAAACTTGTAGTCATTCTTTGCAATTCTATTCAAAATCTGTAGTGCCTCCTCGAGTGGTTTATCTTGGATGATTTCATTGGATGAAGCTTCAAGCATCATTCTTGTCGGTTGATTGACTCCATTGCTGAACATCGACACTAGAGTCCAGGTGGGGAAACCATTGTTGAGTGTGTAAAAGTTCTATATTTTACCCCCTATTTAAACCATATTTCTGCTGCATTCAAGCATAATTCATTGAATTTAAGATAGATTACATTTACACATCACAATTATATAAAATGGAACAGTTGCTACTGGTTTTGGTTACTTTTGCAGGTAGCTGTTGTAGCAGACGTAGGGTAGTGGAGAAGCAGAGCTAGAACACAGGACTACAGTCGAGATAAATGACGTTGCCGTGGCCGCTACCGTGGCAGCCAATGACGACAGCCATGTCGAAGGGAAAAAGTGAAGTGGAGCTCGATAGAAAGAGGAAATTAAGTCGGTCTGTCGTAGAGCACTCCTATATTTTTCTGAGCCCTAGATCAGAATGAAGGCCAAGCCCAAAGTTCAAGGAAGAAACCCAAAGCAAGAAAAGAGGACGAATTAAAGACATCTACTCAGAAGATTTAGTCTTTAATAGAGTTGTACTTTAATTTAAATTTGTATTCTTGTCATATTAGAAAACTTGAACCCAAGGCCTATATAAAGGCATGTAATTCGACCTAGGGAAGGATATCTTATTCTCTAGTCGTCTTCCCTTAAACCCTAGTCGTTTTCCCCATTCTCACCATGTTCTAAACTTCCCCTAGGGCTAATGGTTGATTTTGTAAAGTAGTTGCAGGGATTGCATTGTTTTAGGATTTTTCTATTCAATAAAATAGACTTCAAGTTTGCTTATTATAGTTTTCAATATCTTGCAAGAGTATCGGGAGAGCATTATGAGATTATTCATTTACTTAATATCGGGAGAGTTAAGTATACGAAAGGAATAAGTACGGGTTCTCCAGTTTATGGTTGAACTATCTCGGACCTAGGGATAGGATGAGGTTAAGTGGCTAAAGAAGAATTCAACAACATCGGTGTTCATCCTTCGATTCACGATGGGAGGTATCATCTAAGACGTGTTCATCGACAGACTTGGACCTAGGGATAGGACAAGGCACATCAGAGATTCTTGCCAAGCTTGAAGTACAGAGTTGTGTATTCGCTGCCGCGACTACAACAGACCGTTGCCGCCGTAGGTGCTGCTGCGACAGAACAGAAAGACCTAGACAGTGCAACACCTGCACTACTGAGCAAATCAATACCAGCCTATTTCTTTATCCTGAATCCTTTAATCCTTTATCTTCAGTATTCTTTATTATTCCCCTAAAAACAATTAAATTATCTTCTATCTTTCTTGTGCAGCAATTCAAGGTTAAGGCTATTTCCAGTCCCTCTGGATTCGACATCCGATACTTCGTGTATCACTTTACTACTTGCGTTGTGTACACTTGCACTCTATTGCGATAGACTCTTTTACACGCAACAAGTTTTTGGCGCCGTTGCCGGGGACTGACAACATATCTTTACCCTACTTTACCTGCACATTCTTTTTAATTTTTCTGTTTTTATTTGGATTGTTCACCCTGTGCTTTTCACAAGGTTTTTCGTTTGTTTATGCGCAGATCGAGATGAGGCAAAGAACTTGAGTATCAATTAGATCCTGAAATTGAACGCTCGTGCAATCTTAGGAACCGAGTCCGTCTTTTGATAGCTAGAAACGATTACCTTGCAGAACAATTAGAAGCTATGAATAACGGGAGGAACAACTAAGGGAATCCCCAAGATCCTAACGATCCTATCGGAGATGAAGGAAACGGACTGCCTCCTACTGCTGGGGCTGCACGCCGATCATGCCGTGATTACATGATCAACGATCATTTGGAACTAGAAACCACCCAGCCAGACGTGGAAGCTGAAAATTTCGAGCTGAAACCTATGATGTTCAGCATGATCAATTTTGCTGGCCAGTTTAGTGGTGCTGCTACAGAGGATGCTAGGGAACATCTAAAAACGTTCCAAGAAATTTGTGGTTCGTTTAGACTACCAGGAGTAAATTTGGAGATACTGAGGCTTCGGCTATTTCCTCATTCATTGAGCGATAGAGCAAAAACTTGGTGGAACAAACTAACGACGGGTTCAATACGAACTTGGGCAGATTTAACTCGTGAATTTTTATCTCGTTTTAATCCTTCCCATTTATCTGAGCGATTACGTAACAAAATTGCTACTTTTCAATAGGAAGACGACGAGCCAATGCATGAGTCATGAGACAGATTTACTACTCTTCTGAGGAATTGCCCGATACACGGATTCCCTGTTTGGAATCAATTCATAAAATTATACAATGCAGCCAACTTACAAACTCGCATGAGAATCGATTCAGCAGCCAATGGGATGCTATTGGATAAAGATCTAGATGAAGCCATGGTAGTATTGAAGAATTTGGCGAAGAATGAAGAGCAATTTCCAACGTTGAGGAGAGGTAAACGAGTGCTAGCTGTAAAGGATTATGAGGCCGATAACTCCTTAAAGACACAGGTTGCGTACCTCACAAAGGCAGTGGAGAACTTGTTGAAGAAAGATTCATAATCTGTCTACTCTGCAGAAGAGGTATGTGGAACTTGTAGTGGGAATCATAGTTCGGAAGACTGCCCGCTACAGCTAGAGGAAGGAATGTATGTTGGAAACTTTAACAAGCAAAACTAAAATTCCAACAATTACAATCCCAACTGGAGGAAAGACCCCAAGTTCTCCTGGAGCAACCCAAATAACGCCCTGAATCCTCAAGTACAGAACACTAAAAATCAGGGGGCACCTAGAATACTAACTCGGTAGCAACCGCAACAACAGCTGCAACAGCCACCGGCAGCCACACCTAGTATACTGGAGCAGACATTGGCCACATTTATGTCACAGACAGGAACTTACATCGCAAACATGGATCACTTCGTCAAGAAGATTGAGTCATTCATGGATAAAATAGAGATGCGAATGACTAATCATGAAGCTACTCTGAAATCACTGGAGATACAGATGGGTCAGGTCTCCCAGCATATTAAGCAAAGGTAGAATGGAGGATTCCCTAGCCATACTGAGGTCGCTAGACAACCCACACATGAGCAGTGCAAAGCTATCACAACTAGGAGTGGGAAACAATTACCAGGGCCAGAGAAGAAAGCTGGACCAGTTAAGGAACCAGCCCTAGAATCAACTGCCGCGAACGCTGCCCCGACAATCGATAAACAACCTGCTGCCGCCACACCTGTCACGACAGCCGAAGGGAAACATGAGAAGGATGAAGAACCTAAGCATCCTCAGATCTGAATACCATGGGAAGGACGCATTGAAGATTATCGTCCTCCACCTCCTTTTCCACAGCGGCTACAGAAACAGAAACAAGAGTTCCAGCTTAAAAAGATCTATGATATTTTTAAGCAGGTTCACAACAATATTCCACTGTTAGATGCAATCAAGGAGATGCCTGGTTATGCCAAATTTCTCAAGGATGCTATGTCGAAGAAATCCAAACTTGGGGACTTTGAAACGGTAAATTGGCAGAAGGATGCATGACTATTATGCACAAGCATCCACCCCAGAAAATGAAGGATTCTGGGAGCTTCATAATACCGTGCATAATTGGTGATAAATTCGTGGGTAAGGCACTTTGTGGTCTAGGTGCTAGCATTAATTTAATGCCAAAATTTGTATTTCAGAAATTAGGTATTGGACGAGCACTGCCCACGACAGTTATGCTGCAGCTGGCAGACCGCTCTTACGTGCAACCAGAAGGGAAGATTGAAGATATCCTGGTAAGAGTGGATAAGTTTATTTTTCCTGTTGACTTTCTTGTTTTAGATTGTGAAGCAGATGAGAATACACCAATCATCCTGGGGCGACCCTTCTTAGCCACATGCAGATCACTAATTGATGTAGAAAAGGGAGAACTCACAATTAAAGTGAATGATCAAGAGATCAAGTTAAATGTTCTCCAAGCAATAAAACACACTAATGCAGAAGAAGAATGGAAGGCTATCACTGAAGTAGTCTTTGATCAACCCTGCATCAGGTCGTGCTGCCATGACATCAAGTTTGGTCACTGCCACAGCAGCCATCTGGAAGATTGTCACGACATCGACGATGACAGCAACTCCTCAAATTCTGACATATCCGACACTGAAGGTCATGAGGAGGTAAATTGGATAGGCAGTCCAGGTAAGTTATTCGAGCCCTTAAACTATACCTCGAATGAACACAGCATCCAAAAGTAATCAACTGTAGAACCACATGTTCTAGACCTTAAGCCCCTGCCAGGACAGCTCAAATATGTTTTTCTTGGATTAAATGATACGTTGCCCATAATCATCTCTTCCAAGTTGATGCAGGAACAGGAACAACAGCTGATAGGGATGCTGCAGCAGCACAAAAAGGCTATTGGATGGACGATAGCTGAAATCCAATGAATTAGTCCGGCACTATGCATGCACAAAATTCTCCTCGAGGATGATCATAAGCCGACCATTGATGCCCAGAGACGCTTGAATGACGCTATGCGAGAAGTGGTTCGAAAAGAAATTATCAAATGGCTAGACGCTGGGATAATTTATGCCATCTCGGATAGTAAGTGGGTGAGCCCAGTGCAATGCGTTCCTAAGAAAGGAGAAATAACTGTGGTGACCAATGAAGAAAACGAATTAATCCCAACCAGGACTGTGACCGGTTGGAGGGTTTGTATGGACTACCAGAAGCTTAACAAAGCTACCCGGAAGGACCACTATCCCATGGCTTTTATTGATCAAATGCTTGATAGATTAGCGGGAAAGCCTTATTATTGTTTTCTTGATGGTTACTCAGGTTATAACCAAATAGCCATCGCACCAGAGGATCAAGAGAAAACGACTTTCACTTGCTCATACGGTACTTACGCTTTTCGGAGAATGCCATTTGGACTTTGCAACGCACCAACAACCTTCCAGAGGTGTATGTTAGCAATATTCTCTAACATGGTGGAGGATTTCTTGGAGATATTTATGGACGATTTTTCCGTCTTTGGAGACAGTTTTGAATGTTGCTTAGGCAACCTACAGAAGGTGCTCGAAAGATGTGAAAAAGCGAACTTGGTATTAAACTGGGAGAAATGTCACTTCATGGTGGATAAAGGAATAGTCCTAGGCCACAAGGTAAGCTGCCGCAACATAGAAGTCGACATAGCCAAGATAGAGGTGATTGAAAAGTAGTCGCCACCCACCACAGTTAAGGGAATTCGGAGTTTATTAGGGCATGCTGGGTTTTATTGAAGATTTATAGCAAATTTTTTGAAGATCACCAAGCCTTTATGCCAACTACTAGAGCAGAATCGTCCCTTTGACTTCAATACTGAATGTACTGAGGCATTTAGAATCCTGAAAGAGAAGCTAGTAACAGCCCCAATTGTACAGCCACCAGACTGGAGTTTACCATTTGAAATTATGTGTGATGCCAATGATTACGCTGTAGGGGCAGCACTTGGGCAAAGGAAGGGCACTCTATTCCACGTAATTTACTACGCTAGCAAAACACTCAATGACGCCCAAGTAAACTACACCACAACTGAGAAGGAACTGTTAGCAGTGGTGTTCTCGATTGACAAGTTTCGTTCATAGATACTTGGAACAAAGGTGTTGGTTCACACAGACCACTCTGCACTGAAGTATCTGTTTGCCAAAAAAGACGCAAAGCCCAGACTGATACATTGGATTCTGCTTCTGCAAGAATTTGACATTGAAATCAAGGATAAAAAGGGGACAGAGAACCAAGTTGCAGATCACTTGTAAAGGTTAGAGAGGGGAAAGGGTCTTCCAACAGACAAGACACACATACTGGAGACCTTCCCTGACGAGCAGTTGTTTGCTGCCACAAGCACTGCCGCGACAGCCATGGCGGTAGGTAAGTTTTCTGAACTGCCCTGGTATGCTGATTTCGTTAATTATATAGTTAGCGGAATATTTCCTCCTGAACTTAATTATCAAGTCAGGAAGAGGTTCCAAAATGATGTTAAGCATTATTATTGGGACGAACCTCTTCTTTTCAAACATTGTGTAGATCAGATCATCAGGAGGTGCGTACCACAGGATGAACAGGAAGCTATGCTACATCACTGCCATGCTTCACCATATGGAGGACACTTGGGTGGTAACAAAACTGCTGCTAAGGTTTTGCAGTCTGGTTTTTATTGGCCCTCACTGTTCAAGGATGCCCAGGCATTCTACAAAAGCTGTGACAAGTGTCAACGGACTGGGAACATCTCAAGGAGACATGAGATGCCGCTGCAAAACATCCTTGAAGTTGAGATCTTCGATGTATGGGGGATTGATTTCGTGGGACCATTCCCAGCATCATGTGGGAATCTTTATATCCTCATGGCAGTGGACTATGTGTCCAAATGGGTTGAAGCGATCGCCACACAAAAAACGATGCCAAGAATGTTCAGAGATTTTTGCACAAGAACATTTTTCCAGATTTGGCATTTCTAAGGCGATCATTAGTGATGAAGGGAGACATTTCGACAATAGGGTCATAGCTGCTGCCTTAAGAAAATATGGCGTTAAGCATCGAATCGCAACAACTTATCACCCTAAGACCAATGGACATGCCGAAATTTCAAACAAGGAAGTAAAGAACATTCTTGAGAAGATGGTTAAACCAACTCGAAAGGACTGGTCCTTACACCTCAATGATGCACTCTGGGCCTACAGAACAACATTTAAGACTCCATTGGGAATGTCACCCTACCGGCTGATATATGGAATAACATGCCATCTACCTGTTGAGATAGAGCACAGAGCATACTGGGCCATCAAAGAAGTGAACATGGACTTAGAAAAGGCATGACAGAAAAGGTTACTTGACTTGAATGAGATTGAAGAAATTCGAGCAATGGCCTACGACAATGCAAGAATTTACAAGGACAAGACAAAGAGGTGGCATGACAAGAAGTTGCTGCCACGATAGTTCTGCCCAGGGCAGCTTGTGTTGTTATTCAACTCTAGGTTGAAAATCTCCCCAGGGAAGCTGAAATCTAGATGGTCTGGCCCATTTCAAGTTGTGCAAGTTTTTCCTCATGGTGCAATCACGATCAAATCCTTAAAAGACGGGCACCAATTTAAAGTCAATGGACAGAGACTGAAGCATTATCAGGGGACTGAAGCCCCAAGAATACAGGAAGTGGTTACTTTAAGAGATGCCCCCCAAGGCATCCCTAATTTAACTTAATTCTATTTTTATCATTATTACTATTATATATATATATATTAGGAAATTAGAATTATTTTCTTTTTAAGGACTAAGTTTTTTTTTAATTATTTTTAGGAAATAAGGGAAACAAGGAGAGGAGAAGAAGTGAACTAGCCCACCATCTCACCAGTAGCCCAAAAAGCCCAAAGGAGGAGTCTGTCGTCACAGTCGGTCAACAGCTGTCGCGACAGACGCGGAGAAAACAACCTATCATGACGCTGTCGCGATAGACACGCAAACGCGTAACAAACGCGCAACAGACACGGAAACGCGTGACAGACACGTCAAAAACCGCGTAACAGCTGGCCCTGTTATTCTCGCATGCCGTTACAGCTCCAACGGGTAAGAAACCCTTCATCTATATAAACCCTATTTTACTATTCATTTTCACCTAACTTTTACTCTCTCAAGTTGTTTCCTCTCTAGATCTCTGATTTTCCTTTATTTTTCTACAGTCTTACAACTATGAGTACCAGAAACACTAGAAGAAGTGCTGCCTCCAGCTCTGCCGCAGCAGCAGGCACACCCAGCCACGACAGAATCTCCAACTGTTTTGCCACCTCTGACTCCAATGACCGCTACTACACCTCCTTCCAAAAAAGGGAGATGTGAGAGGAGAGAGGGTTCATCTACACCAAACGCACGGAGAACCTCGGGCTCGAACCATTCATCGCTCGCAAGATTAGAGCCCTCAAATGGCAGATGTTTGCTGCCCAACCAGAGGAAATGAATGTCACTTTGGGTAGAGAATTCTATGCCGCTGTCGACAGCAAAGACACGACGACCGTGACAGTGCGTGGTAAGGAAGTCCCTCTTGAGCTAGAATACATTAATACCCTCTACGGACTCTACGTCGGCAGGAAGGAAGATGGGCATAAGAGGTTCAGAGCCTGTCGGCAGAGGATTACGACGCTGTCATGGCAGAACTGAAAGAAGAAGGGACCCAGTGGAATACAGATCCAAAACACCCACGAACGGTGAAACGCGCTCAAGTCACTCCCGAGGCAAAACTGTGAAACCACTTCTTGAAGAAGAGAAGAATGCCTTCCTCCCACAACAACACAATGGATCAACCCAGGTTAGCTCTCGTTCATTCCATTTTAAACGAGAGACCCATTAATGTTGGCCGCTATACTTAGGAAGGGATTTTGGACTGTGCACTTCGGCCATCGGGACGCCTTGTCTTCCCCTACCTCATCACTGAAATCTGTCGTGGCCACAACGTCCCTGAAATTGCTGAAGATCACAAGGTTCGAGGTAAGGGATGGACGGAGCGAAACATCTTCAGTCTTATTGAACTAAAAGCTGCCACACCCCTTTCTTTCTTCAACCCATCTGCCGCAGCAGAAGAGCCGGCAGAGCCCACTCAGCAAAACCCTGTCACCGCAGAGCAGCAGCAGCCTATAGCAGCAGCTCCTCCAGTAGACTCCTTTACTCAAATCCTAGCCACCCTGCAGAAGATAGAGGAACGACAACTGGGTCTGATGAGCTTTGTCCGCGACTTCACAACAGCAACGATACATTTCATTCAAAGTAATTCAAATTTTACAAATGTACAGTTCCCTGTTTTCCCCGATCATTATTTTGTTGCCACTACACCTGCCCACACCCCTACCCCTGCTGCCACACCGAAAACACCTTCTGCGGCATCCACTCTAACCCCGGACGCGACAGCTGAAGGTAGTAGCCACACCGCCACTGCCTCTGCCAGAGGAGAAAAACGAAAAGAGCCATCGTCCGACCTTTTATTGCTGGTTTCTCTTCCTCCTCAATCTGGGAGGAATCTAAAGGCGAGCCCTCTGTCAAGAGTAACCTGTCCAAGGAATTCACTCAGATGAAGCGGTAGAAGCCCAACACCGGTGACGGGCCATCCGACAAAGGGAAGTATGGCAGCAGTAGCAGCAGCAATAGTGGCAGCATCAGTAGCAGCTCTTCTGAAGAGGTACAAGGGCTGGAAAGACCACACCAGATCTCACCTACTCGCATCCAGCCACTGAGGGAAGCTAAAAAGAAGACTGTCTCCACCTCTCCAAGCCATCTGCCGGCACCGACAATGAAGGTTACTGCCCGCCAGTAGGTACAGCTCAGCAGCAGCAGCAGCGACGACAACACCTAAATTTAAGTTTCTATCTTATTTTTGTTGTTCTACTGTTTTATTATAATTGTGATGTATTTTGTTTTTATTTTCTGTCATCATGCATTGAGGGCAATGCAACCCTTGAGTTTGGGGGTAGCATCACTCCAGTAATATGAAATGTTTTTAGATTCAAAATTGTGTATAAGTGTTAATTATTATTTAAGTTTATTTTTGTCAAAAAAATTGGCTTAAGTCTGTGAACTGAACTTACCTGCTGTGACAGCCTCTGTCGTGGCAGTGCCTTTAGGATAGTTTTAGGAGTAGTTTAGAGCCTTACTATAGTTATGATCCTTAAACACCCTTTGTGACTTTTATACTGTCTAGAACTCTACTGGTAAACTAGAATAGGGAAAAGCTTAACACTTGAGTTGCCTCTAGAGGTGCCTAACACTGGCTCTAGGAAAAGAATTTTAGAAAAAGTATACTCAAAACACCTAGAGGTGCCTGAAACCGGCTCTAGGAAGTTAGCTAGAGGTGCCCGAAACAGGCTCTAGTCAAATTTAAATTAAGAAAAGAGAATCGAGTCTAAGTAAAAACTAAAGGAGCCTAAGAATTGCCTCAAAAAAATGAAAGTTGGCATAAAAATTCAAGTTAGAAGCTTAGCTATTCTAGTAAACTAAGGGAGTCTAGGCATATAATTGTTCACAAAACATTCACACACTACACGAGAATTATAGCAAGGTTCCGAATGAATCCTGAATTATCCAACAAGGTGTTGCTCACAATAGGGCATGAATGGTAGGTAAGGAAAAGTTCGATGCTTTAAGCCAACAATTTTTTTTAGGTATTAATTTCTTAAGGGCAAGCAAGAACTTGAGTTTGGGGGTGTGTTGAGTGTGTAAAAGTTCTATATTTTACCCCCTATTTAAACCATATTTCTGCTGCATTCAAGCATAATTCATTGAATTTAGGATATATTTCATTTATACATCACAATTATATAAAATGGCACAGTTGCTACTGATTTTGGTCACTTTTGCAAGTAGCTGTTGTAGCAGACGTAGGGCAGTGGAGAAGTAGAGCTGGAACACAGGACTGCAGTCGAGAAGAATGACACTGCCGTTGCCGCTGCCGTGGCAGCCAATGACGACAGCCATGTCGAAGGGAAAAAGTGAAGTGGAGCTCGACAGAAAGAGGAAATTAAGCCGGTCTGTCGTGGAGCACTCCTATATTTTCTGAGCCCTAGATCAAAATGAAGGCCAAGCCCAAAGTTCAAAGAAGAAACCCAAAGCAAGAAAAAAGGACTAATTAAAGACATCTACTCAGAAGATTTAGTCTTTAATAGAGTTGTACTTTAATTTAAACTTGTACTCTTGCCATATTAGAAAACTTGAACCCAAGGCCAATATAAAGGCATGTAATTCGACCTAGGGAAGGACATCTTATTCTCTAGTCGTCTTCCCCTAAACCCGAGTCGTTTTCCCCTTCTCATCATGTTCTAAACTTCCCCTAGGGCTAAGGGTTGATTTTGTAAAGTAGTTGCAAGGATGTTTTAGGATTTTTTCTGTTCAATAAAATGGACTTCAAGTTTGCTTATTCTGGTTTTCAATATCTTGCAAGAGTATCGGGAGAGCATTGTGAGATTATTCATTTACTTAATATCGGGAGAGTTAAGTATAGGAAACGAATAAGTACGAGTTCTCCAGTTTATGGTTGAACTATCTCGGACCTAGGGATAGGGCGAGGTTAAGTGGCTAAGGAAGAATTCAACAACCTCGGTGTTCATCCTTCGATTCACGTTGGGAGGTATCATCTAAGACGTGTTCATCGATAGACTTGGACCTAGGGATAGGGCAAGGCACAACAGGGATTCTTGCCAAGCTTGAAGTACATAGTTGTGTGTTCGCTGCCGCGACAACAACAGACCGCTGCCGCGACAGAAGCGACGACAGAACATAAAGACCTAGACAGTGCAACACCTGCACTACTGAGCAAATCAATAACAACCTATTTCTTTATCCTGAATCCTTTAATCCTTTATCTTCAATATTCTTTATTATGATACGAGATCATTTAAATTATCTTCTTTCTTTCTTGTGCAGCAATTCAAGGTTAATGCTATTTCCAGTCCCTGTGGATTCGACATCCGATACTTCGTGTATCACTTTACTACTTGCGTCGTGTACACTTGCACTCTATTGTGATAGACTCTTTTACACACAACAACCATGAAGCTGGCAGATGTTTAGCATCAGTTGGTATCATTCCCATGCTTCATACATCGGTTCATCATCCCTTTGGCGGAAAACAATGATCTCGTTTCTTAACCTGTCTGTTGCATTTGAAGGGCTGAAACAGTCAAGGAAGTCCTTGCACAACTCCTTCCAAGTGTTAAACGATCTTGTTGGTTGGTTATTCAGCCACTATTTTGCCCTATCCCTCAGAAAATAGGGAAATAATCTCAGCTTAAGCACATCTTGATGGACTCCATGTATCTTAAAAGCTCTGAAAATGTCAAGGAACCCTCTTAAGTGCTGTTGAGCATCTTTCGTGGCAGTTCCTCCAAATTGCCCCAATGTGTTCATCATGTTGAACATCATTGGTTTCAGCTCGAAGTGATCTGCTTCAATTTCAGACTCTGCCACAGTTGGATCAAATCCTCTAAAGTCGTACTCCGAGTAGTCCCTAGTGGTGCGCACATACTGTTGCTGCCTAGGCTGAATTGGAGGCTGCTGCCCAGGTGGAAAATCTTGTTGCCTGTCCATGCCGTCTCGAGCATTGTTGACAGGGTTGTCGTCTTGGCCATAATGTAAGGCTGCATATGCTTTTCCTTTTTCCTTAGCTTTTCCGAGGGCCTACTCTTTCTTCTTTCTTTAGTTTTCTTGCTCTTCGCTCGATATCGTCTATGTAAAAAAATTTACAAGAAAAATAAAATATATCGTCTAAAATTAAAAACTGGACAAGAAAACTGTAAAAAATTCGAATAAAAAGGAAAAATAAAAACTGAAATTAAATCTAATAGAATAAAAGTGCAGAAAAATAAAGACAAATTTACTGTTGCCAATCCCCGGCAACGGCTCCGAAAACTTGTAGAGCATTTGGGTGTTCTCCAACTATGAGCACCAGTGCACACTCTTGTCAAGTTATAGTATAAAAGATATCGTCTCCCACGATGATTGGACAACTAATTCGAATATAAATTCCTACACAAAGAATATTAAATGCACAAGTCAATTTAAGTTTGTAAGAGATTCTAAATTAAAGAAAAACAAGTAATTTAAGGAAGAGATCATGTTGATAGAATGAGTCAGGTTATGCTGTTTCGTAGTGTGAAACCGCATTAAATAAGTCAAGTTGTATTGCACTGCCAGACTTTGCTGCCTCGGTGGATGATGGCAGATTGGTGCTTCAACAACTTTCGCTACCTCGGCAGGTGGTACAGATGATTGGCTCGGCGGAAAATTCGGCAGACCTTGAAGGCTCGGCAGAACGCTTCGAGAATGATTCTACTTATGTCTAAGCTAGAATATTGTGGATGCCCACTGCAGATAATACCCGTTGGTGTGAATCTTGCAATGAACAACAACCTTTGGTTCGTCCTCTTTTAGCCGCTTTAAACCCTAACCTATGTCTAGGCTGGATTGATCAACACCTGGTATGGATGAGATCGTGCTTACTTCTTTCGTGAGTTTGACTCTCTTGATGCCAAACAAATGGATTGCTCACAATCGATCTTTCGAACTCAATTGAAAACAATGAAGAACATGAAATAAGCAAACCTTGAATTTATTGCAATAACAAACTTGAACCTAAACAACCGTTCTCACAACTACTTTACAACACAACCCAAACCCTAGAGAATTTATAACATAGTGACGGTAAGAAAACACAAAAGAAACTAAGCTATGCAGACTAGAGAGATTCTCAGATTTTTCTAAAATACAAAATATGACCAAATATATATAGGGCATAGCCGATGCTAAGTCCTCCTTGGAGTAGAAGTCTTTCTCATGATAAAATAGCTTTTGCATTGAATGCATCCTTTAATTCTGACTTCTTTGACTTTAGTTTGGACTTCGCTTGTTGTTGTCTTGTGCCGCAAGCAAGCCTTGATCTTCTTCTTTGGCGGCTTTGTCCGCTGTTTTCAGCATCAGTAAATTGAGTGGATGGGATCAATGGACTCAACAAATTATGCTCTACCAATCGTACTCCACTTCACCAATTCCTCAAGTTACTGCCCTGGCGGTAGATATGGCGACGGCAGCTACTCGGCAGCATCTCGCTCTGTGTTGAACTGCTTCAGTACAGCTCCTTGGTTTGCTGCCTCAGCATCTGCTCCTCTGATTTCTCCTCATCTTGGCAACTTCTAAAATTTGAAACAAAAACTAAACTAAAACAATATATTTTCTCACCAAACCGAAAATTTTCAATAGAAACATGGTAAAGTAAAGAATACTGTAAATAATGCATGCATGTACCTAAATATGCCTAAAATGCACTTAAGAATAGCAATAATATGAGATGGAATGCAAACAAAATATAAGACATATGAGCACTTTACACCCTTGACTCGATCTTCCAATGATGTGAATCAAGTGTCAATAGCTACAAACCCAGCTTCCATGTTGTTGAATTTTTCATTAAGGAACGTCAAGAGAGTGTCCATGGAGGATGAAGAAATATGAGCACCTTGAGAGCCTTGAGGAGCTTGTGGAGCATCGGCTTGAACATCTTGGCAAGGAGTTCGAGGGACATAGACCCATTCATTGTTGACGTAGGCAAAGTGAGCACGGGTGAAGGAACACTCCTCTATGGGTAGGCCAAGGGGTTCGTGATAGTCATGGGTACAATCTATCTTAAGGGAGTGAAACAAATGACACAACGTCGTTGAATAGTAAAAAGACTTGACTTGATCGGTGTGACGGTGTTGAACAAGGTAAACAAGGTCGCCAAACATGATTTGACAAAGATTAGGGCGCTTACCCTGACGAAAACATCTAAGCCAAAAATCGTCAACTTGACGAATAGTTGAAAATTTTCCACCCGAGGGATGAAGAAACCATGAAATAATGAGATGAAGAATACAGTTTTGGGCATTTAAAACATTGACAGAACCAAGAGGACCATGACCTAAGGAATTCTCATCATCAATCCCGGTATTTTCAAAACCAAAAGAGTTACAAAGAACATCTTGATCGACTCGAAAAGTTGTGCCCATAAGATGAGACTCTATAGCAGCAACATGTTCCCTTTGTGCATCATGAATGCATTTGAAAAGAAAATTATGACCAAATATCGATATAAAAGAGGAGGAAGGTTTAAAAAGTTTATAAATTTCCATCTTCGAATCAAAGGAAAATATTCAAATTTAAAACGTTCAGAGTTTAAAAATGAAATTGATACGACACGTTCTTCCCTAAGAGTAAAACCTTAGAATAGTTTATAACGTGACATGTCCGAAGGGTATGGAAAACTGTTTTGGATTATGTAGGGGAGGTTAGGTTTAGGATTACC
Organism: Hibiscus tridactylites; assembly: GCA_958450335.1. NCBI lineage: Eukaryota > Viridiplantae > Streptophyta > Magnoliopsida > Malvales > Malvaceae > Hibiscus > Hibiscus tridactylites. Next base: position 55,574,272 of record OY288268.1, on the reverse strand, counting down.
CTCATCGTCTTCAATAGGATCAAAAGAGGTAGATGCTAAGTATCGTTTCGCTCTCTTTTTGGGTGCCATAATCCTGAAAACATCAAAACAAATCGAATATGTATGCAATTATCATCCCATTCAATCCAACAATAAATTCCAATAATTCAAGGTATTGAAAAATAATTTAATGTTAAAAATATATACAAGTATAAAAGAAAAAAATTGGTGAATTTTTTTCCGAAAAACATTTTACAAAAAATATACAGTATAAAATTATATTCGAATGAAAAAATTTCAGATTTTGAAAAGTTTTTGTAAAAACTTGAAAACCCATATCATATGTATATGTTTTATACAAAAATTAATTGAAAAAAACTAATAAAAGCAAACGAAAATTAAAAAGAAAAAAGGAAAAAAAAAGTTTATACCTTGAGTTATGAGAATGGATGAATGGGGTGATGAGAATGCACAAGATTGCTAACAAAGCTTGTCTTTGATGTGTTGATGAAAAAGCCTTAAAAAATTTGAAGCTTGATGTGAAAATTTTGAGAGATTGAGGGAGGGGGGTTTATAGGTATTTGCGGCTAGGGTTTTTAGACAAAGAGAGAGGAAGTTTAATGTAAAAGTGTTTTTGCAATTAAAGGCCTGATTTTAAGTTTCCGCCGAAACCATATCGGTATGCTTGTAGAGCGTATCGATACGTCTTGTCCTAATTTTAAATTTGTTTTTAATACCGTATCGATATGTGTGACCGTATCGATATAGTTTGACTTGTATAACTTCCATTGACAAACCCGTATCGATACACTTTTCGCCGTATCGATACGCCTTTACCAGATAGTGCAATTTTGACAGTTTCAAGTCAAAAAATCTAACTTTAAACGTCCCTAAATGCATGTGAATGACATATGAGCAAGATTTAATGACTAAAATTAATGCATACTCCCCTAACAACATGCATAGAAGCAAAATGAGGCAAATTAACATAATCATGAATATCAACCAATTTCAAGCAAAATTTTGACCATTTGGGACCTAAAAGGGTCAAGAAAGGCTAGTTAAATCTAACTCTTTCCTAAGGGTCCAAAAACGCTCTTTATATAAAGGTTTTGTAAATATATCCGCTAATTGGTTCAAGGTATCAACATATTCTAGAACAACATCATTTTTCAAAACATGATCTCTAATAAAATGATGTCTAATTTCTATATGTTTGGTTCTAGAGTGTTGGGTGGGATTCTTAGTGAGACAAATAGCACTAGTGTTGTCACACCTAAGGGGTATAGCTTCTACTTGAACACCATAATCTAAGAGTTGTTGCTTCATCCAAAGGGCTTGAGCAGAACAACTCCCTAAGGATATGTACTCTGCTTCGGTGGTAGATAAGGCTACGCTATTTTGTTTCTTAGAGAACCAAGATACGAGCATACTACCTAAGAATTGGAATGTTCCGGAGGTAGTTTTCCTATCTATCTTGCATTTCACATAGTTCGCATCTGAATAAGCATGAAGGATAAAGGAAGAATCCTTAGGATACCAAAGACCTAAGTTAGGTGTGTCTCTAAAGTATCTAAAAAATCTCTTAAAGGATACTAAGTGTGATTCTCTAGGACTAGCTTGGAACCTAGCACACAAGCAAACACTAAACATAATATCCGGTCTAGTTGCGGTAAGGTAAAGCAAAGAACCTATAATAGATCTATAAAGCTTAGAATCGACACACTTACATCCTTCATCTTTTTCAAGCTTTATAGAAGAACTCTTAGGAGTGGCCTGAGGCTTTACATTCTCCAAGCTGAACTTTTTGAGCATATCATTCACGTACTTTGCTGGATTGATAAAGGTGCCATCCTTCCTTTGTTTGATTTGGAGACCCAAAAAGAATGAGAGCCCCCCCATCATGCTCATTTAGAACTCACCTTGTATTAGCTTAGAAAATTCTTTGCAATAACTTTCATTAGTAGAACTAAAAATGATATCATCAACATAAATGTGTACTACTAAAATGTCATTACAATATCTTTTTATGAAAAGTGTAGTGTCCACCTTGCCTTTTTCAAAACCTTTTCAATCAAAAAGTTTGAAAGCCTTTCATACCAAGCTCTAGGAGCTTGTTTTAAACCATAAAGAGCTTTGGTTAATTTAAAAACATGATTTGGAAATTTAGGATCCTCAAAACCCGGTGGTTGTTCAACATACACTTCTTCATATATAAATTTATTTAGAAAATCACTTTTTACATCCATTTGAAAAAGCTTGAAATCATGGTAACATGCAAATGCTAGAAGCATCCTAATAGCTTCCATTCTATCTACGGGTGTTCTACTCATTCATATATTTTGTGTGAGCATGCACAAGCGCTTGATTTACCTGTTGAGTTGTTAGATGTTGGTATGCGTGTAACTAATTCTTTTGGTGAGACGATTGTTTTGGGGAGGATGTATAAGAGATGTCGTTTGTCTGTTCAAGGTCATGTGTTTGAGGTTGGTCTTATGGAGTTGCCTCTCTACGGTTTTGATGTAATTCTTGAAGTTAGTCGGTTGATGCATTTTGGATGTGAAGCTTTTCTGGATTATGTTAAGAATCCAGGATCGAATGAAGTGCGGGTACATGGCATACGTACGATATGTGAGTTTTCGGGTGTATTTCTGGAAGAGTTGCCTAGTTTGCCACCGAACTGAGATGTTGAGTTTGGCATTGAGTTGTATGAAAATACGACTCTAGAGTCTATTGTGTTGGGAAACACTGGTACACCCCATGGCGCAACGACAAATTATCCGGCGAACTTCGCCAGTGATCCATGTACAAGGGAGGAATTCGGGGTGAGTAGGGATGAAATATTGCCTTAATAAATATGGTATCTTGATGTCCTTAGGGAGTTAGGATAAACCAAATCGAATCTGAGTCGTCACAATAGCACTCCGACCTCTATGCAGTCCACCCGAACGAAACGAACAATATTTTCTCTTCTCTTACTGTTAGAGAGGTTTTCCGAAAAAGAATGCTTTGGCTGCTAGACCTTATGCCTTTATATAGTATTCAAAAATCTAATTCTAATTAAATTCAGCTTCATTAAATATACAATATATTTAACCGAATATATTTAAATATGTAGAATCTGATTCTACTTTAATTAGGTTTCTTTAGGGATATATAAATATATATTAATATTGTTTGATAATTATAATAATTATCTAATTATTAAAATGTATATAAACAAGATTATCTATAATTACAATAATAATAATAATTTCGTCTTTAATAATTATTACGTGTACAACAAGTTTTTACACATGCTGTTAAGTGTGAAAAAGTATTATATTTTAGCCCTAGGATAGCTCAATTATTGTTAGACTTAAGCCCATTTTAGTTGCATAACTAGGTAAACATACTAAAAAAATTGCATAGATACCATATTTATTTTTATCTATAAAAGATACTGCTCAGGTATAAAAGATACTGCTCAGGTATAAGTTTCATTGTGCGCAGATACCCGCCCAGGCAGACGATGCCCAGGCAGCAAGGAGGGCAGAAGAAAGGAGAAGAATACTCGAGGGACGATGCTGATGAACCTACTGAAGAGCTGATCAGATTAAGCTACAAAGGAGAAACCCATAATAAGGAGTCCTTGCTGAGACAGACTTTTGTGGAGGCAGCAGATGGTGTGTCGCTGAGGCAGCAGCCCAAGGCAGCTAAAACATGTAAAGTGGTATGCGACTGGAAGAACACATCAAGCCCAATTTTTATAGACCACTTGCATGCCGATCGGAGCCCAAAATCCCAAGAAAGCCACAGTCAAAGCTTAAGGAATTTAAAGTCAATCGGGAGTCAAGATTAGATTAAATGAAGATTTAATTAGAGTTTAATCTTTTTAGGAGATCCGCTTTAATTCCAGCTTGTACTCAAGTCCATTAACCAACTTCGAGTAGGCCAAGGCTTATATATAAGGCCTCTTAGTCAACCAATAGGGAGATATCGATATTCTCTAGACCAAACTTTAGTGATTCCATTCATTCATCATGTTCTAAACGTTTCCTAGGTCTAAGGGTTGGTTTTGTTGAGTAGTTGTGAGAGATTGTTTGTATTTGTTTAGTTTTTTAGTGTTTGCAATAATATTTCAAAGTTTGTTTACTCTTAGCAATGTTCTTGTTTGCAATCAAATCGGGAGACGAGAGGAGAGAACAATTATCAAATTGTCTAATATCGGGAGAGTTAGACTCACGAAACGAGTAGATACGATTTTATCCAACTTGGGGTGAAGTTACTTCGACTTAGGGATAAGTTAGAATTTCAGCGGCTAAAGGAGGCTTAAGAATTGGTTGGTGTTCACACTTAGATTCACGTCGGGAGGTATTATCGTGACGTGTTCGCCAATAGTACTTTGACTTAGGGATAAGGAGGAGTCATTGAAAGAAGCCTTGCCAAACTTTGAAGCATTACTCGGCCGCCCGAGCACCACGTTAGTCTCTGTCGCGGCGAGTATTCTGCCAAGGCATCACCTTGACAGTGGAGTCGATTTTTCCAGCACTTAAACCACGACAAAAAATTCAAATTCAACACTACAACGCATTCCAATACCGACCCAATCTTTCAAACTAAATTCTCAATCCTTTAATCTACTTGATTTTATTTTTAATCAAATCAATTCAAATTCCAACTCAATTGTGTTTTTACTTTTCCTTGTGCAGGAATTTAATCATTGAAGCAACTTCCAATCCCTATGGAGACGATATCTTAATTACTATAACTTGGCAGTAGTGTACACTTGCACGACTTTTAGAGAAATCTTATACGCTCTACAATTTTTTGGCATCGTTGCCGAGGATTGGCGATATCAACTTCATCTTTACTTTCTTGTACTTTTCTCTTCTAGATTTAATTTTCAGTTTTAGTTTTTCTTTATTATCACAAAAAAACTTACATTTTCTTTGTTCTAGTTTATGACCAGAGCAAATCCGACATCTAAACTTTTGTATATCGAAAAGATCGAACGCACAATAAGAAAAATCCAAAAAGAGGCGCGTGAGGCATTAGCAGCAGCAAAAGCGGCAAGAGCAGCAATGAATAACGACAATAATGCTAATAATCCCGTCATGGTTGATGCCAAGGCAGATGGTGAGTGACAAGATCAACAACCACCACCTCTCCCTCATGGCCATCAAAGACGAGTCCATACCACTCGAGACTATATGCAGGAAGACATAGACATCCTTGACTATGTAGTCCTAGAATCAGATATCAATGCCAATCATTTTGAACTCAAGCCAGTTATGTTCAATATGATCGATAAACTGGGACAGTTTGGGGAACAACAAATGAGGATGCTCGGCAGCACATGAAGTCATTCTTAGAGATTTGCAAATCTTTTGGAATTCAAGGATTACCCTCTGATGTTTTGAAATTGTGATTATTCCCATATTCATTGAGAGATAAGGCGAAAACTTGGCTAAATAGCCAAACTATTGGTTCTATTGAGTCTTGGACAGACCCGTGTCAAGATTTTTTTGGCTCGTTTTAATCTGTCAAATGTTATTGATCATATACGTAGCGAGATTACCTCTTTCCGACAGGCTGATGAGGAGGCGATGTACGAAGCATGGGAACACTACCGAGAACTTCTGCAAAAATGCCCGCTCCATGGACTGCCACTTTGGAATCAAGTATCTCTATTCTACAATGGTGTTAATCAATCCACCTGGATGATGCTTGATGCATCAGCAAATGGCATACTCATTGATTAGGCACCAGAGGACAGAATGAGGATTTTGAACTAGTTGGCCAAAAAACGATTATCAGTTTCCATTCTCCCGTCGTGGCGGCCGTAAACGATAGTCCACAGTGAATGAGTTGGAAGCTTCAGAGTCAGTTAATACACGTATAGAAAAACTGACCAGATTGTTTGAAAACATGTTCAAACCAACAGGAAGATCATATGAGGTAAAAGTAGTGGAAGCTTTCGGCGATGAATGTGGTGGAGACCATAACTCTTCAGAATGTGTAGAATCTAGAAATTTCATGGGAACCTACAACCGAAATAGTACTCCCAACACAAATACATACAATTCAGGCTGGAGGAAACATCCAAACTTCTCATGGAGTAACCTTAACACTGCAGAAAATCCTACCAATCAGAATACGAGATATCAGAGGATCCTGCCTCGGTAGCAGACTGTAGAGCGTTGGGGTGTTCTCTAAATAGGAGCACAAGTGCACATTCTTGTCCAGTTATAGTATAAAAGATATCGTCTCCCATGAGGATTGAACAAATTATTCGAATTGAAATTCCTGCACAAGAGAAATTAAATGCGCAAGTAAATTTTAGTTTATAAAAGAATAAAAAGTAATGAAACACAAGTAATTTGATTGAAGTGATCAGGATGATAGAATGGGTTAGGTTATGCTACTCAGTAGTGTGAAACTGAGTTGAATAGGTTAAGTTGTCTTGCGCTGCCAGACTTTATTGCCTCTGCGGAGGATGGCAGGTTGGTGCTTTGACGCTTTTGCTGCCTCAGCAGGTGGAACGGACGATTGGCTTGGTGGAAAACTCGGTAGTCCTTCAAGGCTCGGTAGAACGTTTCGATAATGATTCAACTTATGTCTAAGTTAGAATACTGTTGTTGCCCACTACAGATAATACTTGTAGGCGTGAATCTTGCAACGAACAACAACCTTGGGTTCGTCCCTTTTTAGCCGCCTTAAACCCTAACCTATGTCTAGGCTAGAGTGATCAACACCTGGTACTGATGATATTGTGCTTACTTCTTTCGTGAGTTTGACTCTCTCGATACCAAACAAATGGATTGCTCCCAATCGATCTTTCGAACTCAATTGAAAACATTGAAGAACATGAAATAAGCAAACCTTGAATTTATTGCAAAAACAAACTTAAACCTAAACAACCGTTCTCACAAATACTTTACAACATAACCCAAACCCTAGAGAATTTAGAACATAGTGGCGGCAAGAAAACACAAGAGAAACCTAAGCTATGCCAACTATGAGTTGTCCACAATACAAGGTATGGTCGGGTATATATAGGGCATAAGCCTAGGTTAATTCCTTCTTGGTGTAGAAGTCTTCCTTATCATAAAGTAGCTTTTGCATTGAATTCATTATTCAAATTTTGACTTCTTTGACTTAAAGTTGGACTCCTTGTGGCACAAGTAACCTTAAGCCGCCTTAGATTATCTCCCCTTGGGCAGCTTTGTCTGATGTTTCTAGCATTAGTAGATTGCGTGGATGGGCTCATTGGACTTAGAAAATTAGGCTCTTCCAATCGCACTCCAACTCACCAATTCCTCTGGTTGCTGCCTAGGGCGGCAGTTATGGTGGAGGCAGCTTTTCTCTCTCTGTTGAGCTGCTTCAGTACAGCTCCTTGGCTTGCTGCCTCAGCATTAGCTCCCCAGCTCCTCTCTCCTTTTGCCAGCTTCTAGTACTTGAAACTAAAACTAAACTAAAACAATACCTTTTCTAACCAAATTAAAGATATTCAACATAAACATGGTAAAGTAAAGAATATTGTAGATAATGCATGCATGCACCTAAATGTGCCTAAAATGTACTCAAGAATAGCAATAATATGAGATAAATGCATATAAATTATAGGACTTATGAGAACTTTACATACCTGAAACCCCCTTAGCCCGGCCTAGATGCTTGACCCGAACTAAGAAGATTACATGAGGAAAACCGAAGCCAACTCGTTAAAGTCAACCTCGATTCACGACCCCTTTTTTTCTTTTCATCTTCTATAGATGCATAATATTAACCTATATGTTCAGCGAAGTGGTTAGGTGAAAACGGCACAACAATCGGAGTTCAATTAGGGTTTCAATTGCATACATTTGACTTTTAGGGACTAAACTGTAATTTCCTTGAAATACAAGGACTTTCAGAATTTTAAAGTTATCAATCTTCAATTAGTCATGTAACACGGCAACATGCCAAAATTCAGCTCAAACGGATCATCCAAACTCATTCAATTGCACACACATTAATCAGGGACCAAAATGCAACATTTCCAAACTTTAAAAGATACTTTTAACCGAAATTTAACTACCTGTATCGATGCACTTGAGCTTGTATCGATGCGCGGGAAGACAGTAGCTAACAAAGGGTTGAGTGTATCGAAACGCTTCCCCGCGTATTGGTACGACCTTCAAACTTGGCCTAGGCGTATCGATACGCGGGCAATCCGTTTCGATACCCCTATACAGAAATGCCTCATTTTGCCTTAGCGTATCGATACAGTTTCCCGTATATCGATACGCGTACCAGATTGGCTTAATCCAACTTCAATTAAACATACAAAAACACATCCAAACCAGCTCTAAACATGCATACAAGATATAATCTATCTAAAAGACTTATAAACACCATCAAACAACAAATCATACTCATCAACCACTTCATATCAAGATGAAATTTGGCTAGTCTAGCATGCTTAAGATATCAAGCTATAGAAAAGGTAAAACATCACAAACAAACCATAGAACCGTAAAAGGGCCAAATACAAGTCCTCAATCAACAGCTAAACATGCTTAAAACAACAAACACCTCCAACAAATTCAGGAAATGGAAATCCCACCCATTGCCACTTATTACACTAAGGGTGAACCATATACATCTCTTAAACAAAGCCTTGGATTCCTCTTGCTTTTGGGCTGCCCTGAAATGTTCAATTCTTTGCATTGATGAAACAAATGAGCGTAAGCATATAGCTTAGTGAGGACCGCTAAACAACATTCATCAATGCATTTAACATTCATCAATCCGAGGTTTACATCGCGTTTCTGGCAGTGTTTGCATCAGGCTTTGGGTACACGGTTGAATTTCAGTACATCTTATCATCCGCAGTCGGATGGACAGTCCGAGCGTGTTATCCAGGTTTTGGAGGATATGTTGAGGTGCTGTGTGATTGAGTTTCAGGGCTCTTGGGAGAAACATTTGCCTTTGGTGGAGTTTGCCTATAATAATAGTTATCAGGCAAGTATTCAAATGGCACCTTATGTGTAACCCCCTTAACCCGGCCTAGACGGTTGACCCGAATTAAGAAAGTCACACGGGGAAAACCAAAGTCAACCCGAAAGTCAACCTTGATTAACGGCCTTTTTTTTTCTTTTTAATCTTATCTAGATGCACATTTAACCTATGTGTGATCATACAAACAACATACTAAAAGATCACAACCATCAGAGATCAAACAGGGACCCAATTGAACAAATTACAACTTTAGGGACCAAATTGCAATTTCTGATAAATAAAAGGACTTAACCCAAATTGAAGTTACCATCTTGAAATTAGTCAGGTTTCATGCTTCTCTGTGAAATTTCAGCTCAAAAGGACATCCACAGCTCCTGTAATTGATCATACAAGATTCGGGACCAAAACGTAAACAATTCAAAACATATAACTACCATGTCAGCCCCCTAACGGTCGACCGTTCCGAAACAGGTTGACCCTGTTCCGAAACACGGGCCGTTCCAAAACGGGTTCCGGAACGTGGCTCGGCAGAGGCCAAACCGTTTCGAAACGGTGCACACCGTTTCGGACGCCTGGGTTCGTGTAAGGCACCCGTTCCGAAACGGTGCATACTGTTCTGAAACGCCTGCTCAGATTGCAGCAAACAAGCATATTAAATCATGCAATTAATCATCCAAACATGCTCCAAACATCATCAAACTTTACCAGCATGCAATTAAGCATATATAAGACTTATGGGAACCAACAAATCAATAAACCAACATCATATGCAAAAAGCCCTAATTCAATGGTCATGCTTCCTACACAAGCTAGTCACTCAAGCATCAAACTTGCAAAACAAGCATATAAGGTTCAATCCAAAAACCAGCATCAACAACAACATTTAACATACTTAGGGAGTCCCATACACCTCCCAAAACATATACATTGGCCCCCCATTGCCAAATCAACCAAAAGCTAAAAAAGTTTAACAAAACCTTCCATACATTGAGCTTCTCTTGTACTTGATTGCTTGACCTTTCTTGCTGCCCCTCAAAGACTCTAATGCTCTGCATTATTGAATTAAGAAAACGTAGAGAGCGTAAGCAAAAGCTTAGTGAGGCATGCTCATTAAAACAATTCAATAATGCATTTAAAACCATTTATAAGTCATGCTTAAAATCAATCCTTGCACATGCTCAAAAGCATACTTTAAAACAAGCAATCTCATGCTTCATATCATATATCAAAACAAGCATCTCATGCTTCTTACATACTTAACATGTCATATTGGCTCAAGTGATACATTTCATTTATGAAAACAAGTTCAATAACTTTCCCCAAGGACTTTTAAACACCTTGGCCCCAAGGACTTTTAAACACCTTGGCCATGGACTTTTAAACACCATGAATAAGGACCACACAAGGACTTTTAACCACCTTTGTGTCCAATGCTTGAATCACCCCAAGGACTTTTAAACACCTTGGCCCCAAGGACTTTTAAACACCTTGGCCCCATGGACTTTTAAACACCATGGAAAGGAGCACCTAAGGACTTTTAACCACCTTAGTGTCCGCATCAAGAACCATCCAAGGACTTTTAACCACCTTGATGTTCTTAGGTAACAAGGCTCACTCAAGGACTTTTAACCACCTTAGTGACCTTCACTTTTACAAAACATCACTTGCCAATATACATATTTCACATCATATAATCCACTGTTTTAAAGCATTAAACCAAGCCATTTCACCATGCATTTCAAAGCATCAAATCCACATTTAAACAATGTATAAAATCAAGGTACTCCTACCTAGAGTTACCTTCACCACATGGCTTAAAACATCAGCAAATATCATGCTAAATCATGCTTACAAAACAGTAATTAAAACATGCAAATCATCACTTTGCAAAACATCAAGTCATGGCCACCACTAGAGAGAAAATCCGAAAACTTACACTTGAGCTTAGCAAAGTTGTTTAGACTTAAACTAAGCTCCCCAAAACCTTCAAACCTTGGTTTTAGAGCTGAAAATCCATTTTCACAAATGCACTCACCAAATTCCACTTTGCTTCAAGCCAAAGCACCAAATCAAGCCTCCGGATCAACCAAACTTGGATCCAATGATGCCTCCCCTGTTTCAACACATCAAAGCAGAGGATTAATGCATCATCATGCATTAATTGTTTCAATGAAAGCACCTAAACTCGCTGCTCTCATCCAACCTCCATTTTCGGCCACCAAACACAACCGAAAATGCATCCAAAACACTTCTAAACAAAGCCCAGCCATAAACCAGCAAATCCACACTTCCATTAACATCAAAACACATCTAAAAACAACCTATTAACATCCTTATACCTCCAGCAACAACAGATCCACAAGATCACCACAAAAGCTACCTTAAAACACAAGCTAAACTTAGGAAACCCAACCTATCCGGGATTGCATCAATCAAAACTCAATTCCACATCAATTTACAGATCATTTAACATCAAAAACACCTCTCAAATCACAGATTTAACAAATCAAACGAAAATCATGTGAAATCATCAAAATCTTGCATAATTAGCCAAGATCCATAAATCAACTTAAAAGCCTTTAATTAAACATCAATTTAGGATTGAAAACTTAGGAATTTCATTAAAGAACTTGAAGTTCAGAGGAGAAGGACGTTCTTACCTCCAAACTTGAGTTTCTCCTCTTTTTGGAATGAAAAACCTTGATAAAACTTGTAGCAATTGAAGAGGATTTGGAAGAACAATGATTAGGAATCAAATGAGAATTGAAAGGAGGATTTTAGGTGAGAAATTCAGAAACAAAACTCTGTAAATGGAGTGTTTGGGTTGAGAGAAAAAGAGAGAAAGAAAATGAGAAGTTAGTTGAGAAAAATGACTAAATGAGATTTCCCTCCTTTTGTTTTACTTTAAAAATCAGAATTATAACTCAAAATATCTTAGAAAAATCTGGAGAAACTCCCTTTGGGTAAATAGCTCCTTAAAGATTCAAAGTTTCAACCCTTTATAAAACAGCCACCAAACTTTCAAAAATTACATTTTGGTCACTAGCCAAAATGTCACCCTTCCAAAACCCATTTTCCAAAATTGATTTCATAGTTCACTTAATTATATTAAAAGATGATTTTAGAACATTTTTCCATATTTTTAATGCAACCCGAACTAGGCTTTCCTAATTTAACCTCTTACGATTCGAACAGCACTTTGACCAACCGGTCAACGCCCAAGACTTCTAAGCCCAAAACCGGGGCGTTACAACTCTCCCCCCCTTAAGAAATTTCGTCCTCGAAATTTACCTGAAGGAAAGTGATAAGGAAACTGCTTCAGCATGTCTTCCTTCCGCTCCCACGTGGCTTCCTCAACACCTCGATGCTTCCACAGCACCTTCACCAACTCAATGGTCTTGCCACGAAGAACCTTACAATCCGAATCCAGAACCTTCACCGGTTCCTCATCATAGGTCAAATCCGGATTCAAAACCACATCCTCTACAGGCATCACATGTGAAGGATCAGATCTATACTTCCGGAGCATAGAAACATGGAACACATCATGAATCTTCTCCAGCTCTTGAGGTAACCTCAACCGATACGCAACAGGACCCACTCGCTCAACAACCTCATATGGTCCAATGTATCTAGGGCTCAGCTTACCCTTCCAACCAAACCTCATCACCTTCTTCCAAGGCGAAACCTTCAAGAACACACGGTCACCCACCGCATACTCTATCTCCTTACGCTTCAAATCCGCATAAGATTTCTGCCGGTCAGAAGCAGCCTTCAACCTCTCACAAATGAGTTTCACCTTCTCGGTGGTTCCTTCCAACAAAGCAGGCATAGAAACCAACTTTTGACCCGTTTCAGCCCAACACAGAGGAGTCCTACACTTCCTCCCATACAGAGCCTCATAAGGTGCCATCTGTATACTTGCCTGAAAACTGTTGTTATAAGCAAACTCAACCAAAGGCAGATGCTTCTCCCAAGAACCTTGGAACTCAATCACACAGCATCTCAACATATCCTCCAAAATCTGAATAACCCGTTCAAACTGACCATCCGTCTGAGGATGATAGGATGTACTGAAATGCAACCTTGTACCTAGAGCTTGATGCAAACACTGCCAGAAACGCAATGTGAACCTCGGATCCCTATCCGACACAATCGACTTAGGCACACCATGCAACCTCACTATCTCAGCAATGTACAGCTCTGCCAGCTTATCCAAAGAAAACGTAGTATGCACAGGCAAGAAATGCGCACACTTCGTCAAGCGATCCACAATCACCCAAACAGAATTCTTCTTTGATGGAGACAAAGGTAAACCAGATACAAAATCCATGGTAACCCTCTCCCACTTCCATTCAGGGATTTTCAACGGTTGCAACAAACCAGAAGGAACCTGATGTTCAGCCTTAACTCGCTGACACACCAAACACTTGCTCACAAACTCTGCCACATCCTTCTTCAAACCAACCCAATAGTACTCATCACGAAGATCACGATACATCTTAGTACTACCAGGGTGCATAGCAAAAGGACTACTATGACCTTCAGTCAGAATAGCACGCCTCAACTCAGCATCTGCAGGCACTACTATCCGACTACCAAAACACAACACACCATCCTCATTACAACAGAAATCCGAAGGTCTACCCTCCGCGATATCCTGAACATGAGACACCAAGGAATCATCTAACAACTGCTTTTCCTTGATCAACTGAACCAAAGATGGTTTCACTTGCAACTCAGCAACAAGACCACCATCTCGCGATATGCTCAAGCTAGCAAACATCGCCCTCAGCTCAACAGCTACCTTCCTACTCAAGGCATCCGCAACAACATTAGCTTTACCAGGATGATACTCAATCGTCAGATCATAATCCTTGAGCAACTCCAACCAACGTCGCTGCCTGAGATTCAACTCCTTCTGAGACATCAGATACCTCAAACTCTTGTGATCCGTGTACACAGTACACTTCTCACCATACAGATAATGTCTCCAGATCTTCAGAGCAAAAACCACAGCTGCCAGCTCAATATCATGCGTAGGATAGTTGCGCTCATGCACCTTCAACTGCCGCGACGCATAAGCCACAACCTTACCCTCTTGCATCAGCACACACCCCAAACCAACATAGGATGCATCACTATAGACCACAAACTCTTTCCCTGATTCGGGCTGAATCAAGATAGGAGCTTGCGTCAAAGCCAACTTCAGCTTCTCAAAAGCCTGCTGTCTCGCTTCTGTCCACTCATACTTAACATCTTTCTGCAACAACTTCGTCAAAGGAGCAGCAATCCTGGAAAAACCATCCACAAACCTCCGGTAGTATCCCGCCAAACCAAGGAAACTACGAACCTCCTGAACAGACTTAGGAACTTTCCAGTTCATCACCGCTTCAATCTTCTGAGGATCAACATGAATCCCCTCAGCTGAGACCACATGCCCAAGAAACACCACCTCTCTAAGCCAGAACTCACACTTGCTCAGCTTAGCATAAAGCTGATTCTCCAACAAGGCTTGCAGCACAACCCTCAAATGCTCTTCATGCTCTTCCTCAGTACGCGAGTACACGAGGATATCATCAATGAACACCACAATGAACTTGTCCAGGTATTCATGAAAAACACGATTCATCATGTCCATGAAAGCAGCAGGAGCATTTGTCAACCCAAACGGCATCACAAGGAACTCATAATGCCCATACCTTGTCCTGAAAGCTGTCTTAGGCACATCCACATCCTTCACCTTCAATTGATAATACCCTGACCTCAAGTCAATCTTAGAGAACACAGCAGCTCCCCGAAATTGATCAAAGAGATCATCAATCCTCGGCAAAGGATACCGATTCTTGATAGTCAACTTGTTCAGCTGACGGTAATCAATGCACATCCTCATATTGCCATCTTTCTTCTTCACAAACAAGATAGGAGCACCCCAAGGCGACACACTCGGCCGGATGAAACCACGATCAAGCAGCTCTTGCAACTGCGTCTTCAGCTCCTTCAGCTCCTTAGGTGTCATTCTATAGGGAGTAATGGACACAGGAGTTGTATTCTCATACAGCTCAATACCAAACTCCACCTCGCGATTAGGAGGTAAACCAGGCAACTCCTCAGGAAAAACATCAGGAAACTCCTTCACAACCCTGATATCTTGCACCCTCAACTCCTTCGAACTAGGATTCATCACAAAAGCCAGATAAGCTTCACAGCCTTGCCTCAGCATCCTGCTCGCCTCCAAGGTAGAAACAACATTGGCAAGAAACTTCACATTCTCACCAACCACCACCACTTCATAATCATCCGCAAGCTTAAGCGAAACCCGCTTATTCTCACAATCCACAACAGCACGATGCTCAGCAAGCCAATCCATACCAAGGATCACATCAAAACCATAAAAGGGCAACTCCATAAGATCAACATGAAAGACATGTTCTTGAACAACCAAGGGACACCTTCTATAAAGCTTACGAGTCACAACAGTTTCACCAAAAGAACTAGTGACTCTAACACCAACATCCAAAGACTCAACAGGCAAACCAAGCAACTCAGCATGCTCACGTAGAATGTATGAATGCGTAGATCCAGAATCTATCAAAGAAAGCAATGACAAGGATTGCAAAGTAAAGGTACCTGCAATCACATCAGCATCATTCCTTCCCTCGCGCTGAGCATACACTCTCGCCTGACCACCACCCTCAGGTTGAATAGCCACAACATGAGCTACTCCGCGACCACCTTCCTCTCGCCTCTGGAAATTACCATGGCCGCGCCCACGACCTCTCTGCGGTGCTGCAACAACAGGAGCACGCTCTTGACCACCAGCCAACCTCGGACAATCACGTCTCAAGTGGTCAGCAGAACCACAGTTCCAGCACTCATAACCAGCTGCCACAACAGGAGCTTGCACCTCCCTCCCAGCACGAGGACAGTCACGCTTCATGTGACCACGAGAACCACAAATCCAACAAGCACTAGGGTCAGCTCTAGCATTGCCACCCCTAGCAGGTGCACCTCCACCTCTCCTAGCTGAGGACTGAAACCTCTGATCACGTCCCCTTTTGTTCCGTCCACCTCCGGAACTATACTCAGCAGCTCTCTTCCCAGAACTCGCTCCAGCACCCTTCGCAGACAAACTCAGATTCATCTCTATGTCCTTGGATCGACTAACCAACACATCAAAATCATTGTACTCAGCAGCCAACATGTAGGTCTTTACTTCCGTCACCAAGCCATAACGGAACCTTTCGCACCTCTCACGCTCATCAGGTATCAGCTCCGGTGCATACTGACTGAGGCGTACGAACTGCACTTCATACTCAGCCACACTCATGTTCCCCTGGGTCAGAGACATGAATTCACGCTTTTTCTCATCCAGATATCTTACTCCCAGATATCTCCTCTTGAACGCATTCTGAAAGAATGTCCAAGTAATATCAGCTTCAGCCATCCCAGAGATTGTGGTCGTCCACCACGTATAAGCATCACCTTGTAGCAAAGACACCACACATCCCAACTTTTGCACATCAGTGCAGCTCATCTGTCCCAAGACACGCTTGGTACTCTCTAGCCAAGCTTCCGACCTCTCAGCTGACATACCCCTAAACTCAGTCCCACCAAGACTGCGCAGACGCTCTAAGGGTAATCTAGCTCCAGCATCTCCCTGATGCCCAGCTCCTTGAGCTCCAGCTACTGCTGCTCGAAAAGCACCCGCAATAGCTTGTACCAGCATCGACATGTCAGGCATCGCTTGCCCCTGACCAACCTCAGGTCCTGCAGTTCCAGCACCAGCTGCCTCAGCTCTAGCTCTTTCCCTCTCCGCACCACCACCACCAGGTGGAGGAGGAGGTAACACAGCACTACCCGTATTCTCTTCATTCACATTCCCCTCCGGGGTCGTAGCTCTCACGCTACTCCTTAACTCTCTACGTGGTGCCATACTTTTACCATGCATAACAATACAAAATAAACCAAGTCAGGCCCAGCAAGGTAAGCAATTTCAAGTATTCAAGCTCAATCTCTTTCAAAATCAACATCATTTCTTTAGCTTTTGTTTGGCAATGGGTACCCTCATCATGCATCATCACAGCATACATCACAAAAGCATCCACATCTCAAATCACTGAACATGCTTTCATTCAACAAGCATACAAGCCAAACCATGCTTCAATCATGCATAACAACATTCCCAATTACTCGAGAACTCAGCTCTGATACCACCAAATGTAACCCCCTTAACCCGGCCTAGACGGTTGACCCGAATTAAGAAAGTCACACGGGGAAAACCAAAGTCAACCCGAAAGTCAACCTTGATTAACGACCCTTTTTTTTCTTTTTAATCTTATCTAGATGCACATTTAACCTATGTGTGATCATAAAAACAACATACTAAAAGATCACAACCATCAGAGATCAAACAGGGACCCAATTGAACAAATTACAACTTTAGGGACCAAATTGCAATTTCTGATAAATAAAAGGACTTAACCCAAATTGAAGTTACCATCTTGAAATTAGTCAGGTTTCATGCTTCTCTGTGAAATTTCAGCTCAAAAGGACATCCACAGCTCATGCAATTGATCATACAAGATTCGGGACCAAAACGTAAACAATTCAAAACATATAACTACCATGTCAGCCCCCTAACGGTCGACCGTTCCGAAACAGGTTGACCCTGTTCCGAAACACGGGCCGTTCCGAAACGGGTTCCGGAACGTGGCTCGGCAGAGGCCAAACTGTTTCGAAACGGTGCACACCGTTTCGGACGCCTGGGTTCGTGTAAGGCACCCGTTCCGAAACGGTGCATACTGTTCCGAAACGCCTGCTCAGATTGCAGCAAACAAGCATGTTAAATCATGCAATTAATCATCCAAACATGCTCCAAACATCATCAAACTTTACCAGCATGCAATTAAGCATACATAAGACTTATGGGAACCAACAAATCAATAAACCAACATCATATGCAAAAAGCCCTAATTCAATGGTCATGCTTCCTACACAAGCTAGTCACTCAAGCATCAAACTTGCAAAACAAGCATATAAGGTTCAATCCAAAAACCAGCATCAACAACAACATTTAACATACTTAGGGAGTCCCATACACCTCCCAAAACATATACATTGGTCCCCCATTGCCAAATCAACCAAAAGCTAAAAAAGTTTAACAAAACCTTCCATACATTGAGCTTCTCTTGTACTTGATTGCTTGACCTTTCTTGCTGCCCCTCAAAGACTCTAATGCTCTGCATTATTGAATTAAGAAAACGTAGAGAGCGTAAGCAAAAGCTTAGTGAGGCATGCTCATTAAAACAATTCAATAATGCATTTAAAACCATTTATAAGTCATGCTTAAAATCAATCCTTGCACATGCTCAAAAGCATACTTTAAAACAAGCAATCTCATGCTTCATATCATATATCAAAACAAGCATCTCATGCTTCTTACATACTTAACATGTCATATTGGCTCAAGTGATACATTTCATTTATGAAAACAAGTTCAATAACTTTCCCCAAGGACTTTTAAACACCTTGGCCCCAAGGACTTTTAAACACCTTGGCCATGGACTTTTAAACACCATGAATAAGGACCACACAAGGACTTTTAACCACCTTTGTGTCCAATGCTTGAATCACCCCAAGGACTTTTAAACACCTTGGCCCCAAGGACTTTTAAACACCTTGGCCCCAAGGACTTTTAAACACCTTGGCCCCATGGACTTTTAAACACCATGGAAAGGAGCACCTAAGGACTTTTAACCACCTTAGTGTCCGCATCAAGAACCATCCAAGGACTTTTAACCACCTTGATGTTCTTAGGTAACAAGGCTCACTCAAGGACTTTTAACCACCTTAGTGACCTTCACTTTTACAAAACATCACTTGCCAATATACATATTTCACATCATATAATCCACTGTTTTAAAGCATTAAACCAAGCCATTTCACCATGCATTTCAAAGCATCAAATCCACATTTAAACAATGTATAAAATCAAGGTACTCCTACCTAGAGTTACCTTCACCACATGGCTTAAAACATCAGCAAATATCATGCTAAATCATGCTTACAAAACAGTAATTAAAACATGCAAATCATCACTTTGCAAAACACCAAGTCATGGCCACCACTAGAGAGAAAATCCGAAAACTTACACTTAAGCTTAGCAAAGTTGTTTAGACTTAAACTAAGCTCCCCAAAACCTTCAAACCTTGGTTTTAGAGCTGAAAATCCATTTTCACAAATGCACTCACCAAATTCCACTTTGCTTCAAGCCAAAGCACCAAATCAAGCCTCCGGATCAACCAAACTTGGATCCAATGATGCCTCCCCTGTTTCAACACATCAAAGCAGAGGATTAATGCATCCAAAACACTTCTAAACAAAGCCCAGCCATAAACCAGCAAATCCACACTTCCATTAACATCAAAACACATCTAAAAACAACCTATTAACATCCTTATACCTCCAGCAACAACAGATCCACAAGATCACCACAAAAGCTACCTTAAAACACAAGCTAAACTTAGGAAACCCAACCTATCCGGGATTGCATCAATCAAAACTCAATTCCACATCAATTTAGAGATCATTTAACATCAAAAACACCTCTCAAATCACAGATTTAACAGATCAAACGAAAATCATGTGAAATCATCAAAATCTTGCATAATTAGCCAAGATCCATAAATCAACTTAAAAGCCTTTAATTAAACATCAATTTAGGATTGAAAACTTAGGAATTTCATTAAAGAACTTGAAGTTCAGAGGAGAAGGACGTTCTTACCTCCAAACTTGAGTTTCTCCTCTTTTTGGAATGAAAAACCTTGATAAAACTTGTAGCAATTGAAGAGGATTTGGAAGAACAATGATTAGGAATCAAATGAGAATTGAAAGGAGGATTTTAGGTGAGAAATTCAGAAACAAAACTCTGTAAATGGAGTGTTTGGGTTGAGAGAAAAAGAGAGAAAGAAAATGAGAAATTAGTTGAGAAAAATGACTAAATGAGATTTCCCTCCTTTTGTTTTACTTTAAAAATCAGAATTATAACTCAAAATATCTTAGAAAAATCTGGAGAAACTCCCTTTGGGTAAATAGCTCCTTAAAGATTCAAAGTTTCAACCCTTTATAAAACAGCCACCAAACTTTCAAAAATTACATTTTGGTCACTAGCCAAAATGTCACCCTTCCAAAACCCATTTTCCAAAATTGATTTCATAGTTCACTTAATTATATTAAAAGATGATTTTAGAACATTTTTCCATATTTTTAATGCAACCCGAACTAGGCTTTCCTAATTTAACCTCTTACGATTCGAACAGCACTTTGACCAACCGGTCAACGCCCAAGACTTCTAAGCCCAAAACCGGGGCGTTACAACTCTCCCCCCTTAAGAAATTTCGTCCTCGAAATTTACCTGAAGGAAAGAGATAAGGAAACTGCTTCAGCATGTCTTCCTTCCGCTCCCACGTGGCTTCCTCAACACCTCGATGCTTCCACAGCACCTTCACCAACTCAATGGTCTTGCCACGAAGAACCTTACAATCCGAATCCAGAACCTTCACCGGTTCCTCATCATAGGTCAAATCCGGATTCAAAACCACATCCTCTACAGGCATCACATGCGAAGGATCAGATCTATACTTCCGGAGCATAGAAACATGGAACACATCATGAATCTTCTCCAGCTCTTGAGGTAACCTCAACCGATACGCAACAGGACCCACTCGCTCAACAACCTCATATGGTCCAATGTATCTAGGGCTCAGCTTACCCTTCCAACCAAACCTCATCACCTTCTTCCAAGGCGAAACCTTCAAGAACACACGGTCACCCACCGCATACTCTATCTCCTTACGCTTCAAATCCGCATAAGATTTCTGCCGGTCAGAAGCAGCCTTCAACCTCTCACAAATGAGTTTCACCTTCTCGGTGGTTCCTTCCAACAAAGCAGGCATAGAAACCAACTTTTGACCCGTTTCAGCCCAACACAGAGGAGTCCTACACTTCCTCCCATACAGAGCCTCATAAGGTGCCATCTGTATACTTGCCTGAAAACTGTTGTTATAAGCAAACTCAACCAAAGGCAGATGCTTCTCCCAAGAACCTTGGAACTCAATCACACAGCATCTCAACATATCCTCCAAAATCTGAATAACCCGTTCAAACTGACCATCCGTCTGAGGATGATAGGATGTACTGAAATGCAACCTTGTACCCAGAGCTTGATGCAAACACTGCCAGAAACGCGATGTGAACCTCGGATCCCTATCCGACACAATCGACTTAGGCACACCATGCAACCTCACTATCTCAGCAATGTACAGCTCTGCCAGCTTATCCAAAGAAAACGTAGTATGCACAGGCAAGAAATGCGCACACTTCGTCAAGCGATCCACAATCACCCAAACAGAATTCTTCTTTGATGGAGACAAAGGTAAACCAGATACAAAATCCATGGTAACCCTCTCCCACTTCCATTCAGGGATTTTCAACGGTTGCAACAAACCAGAAGGAACCTGATGTTCAGCCTTAACTCGCTGACACACCAAACACTTGCTCACAAACTCTGCCACATCCTTCTTCAAACCAACCCAATAGTACTCATCACGAAGATCACGATACATCTTAGTACTACCAGGGTGCATAGCAAAAGGACTACTATGACCTTCAGTCAGAATAGCACGCCTCAACTCAGCATCTGCAGGCACTACTATCCGACTACCAAAACACAACACACCATCCTCATTACAACAGAAATCCGAAGGTCTACCCTCCGCGATATCCTGAACATGAGACACCAAGGAATCATCTAACAACTGCTTTTCCTTGATCAACTGAACCAAAGATGGTTTCACTTGCAACTCAGCAACAAGACCACCATCTCGCGATATGCTCAAGCTAGCAAACATCGCCCTCAGCTCAACAGCTACCTTCCTACTCAAGGCATCCGCAACAACATTAGCTTTACCAGGATGATACTCAATCGTCAGATCATAATCCTTGAGCAACTCCAACCAACGTCGCTGCCTAAGATTCAACTCCTTCTGAGACATCAGATACCTCAAACTCTTGTGATCCGTGTACACAGTACACTTCTCACCATACAGATAATGTCTCCAGATCTTCAGAGCAAAAACCACAGCTGCCAGCTCAATATCATGCGTAGGATAGTTGCGCTCATGCACCTTCAACTGCCGCGACGCATAAGCCACAACCTTACCCTCTTGCATCAGCACACACCCCAAACCAACATAGGATGCATCACTGTAGACCACAAACTCTTTCCCTGATTCGGGCTGAATCAAGATAGGAGCTTGCGTCAAAGCCAACTTCAGCTTCTCAAAGGCCTGCTGTCTCGCTTCTGTCCACTCATACTTAACATCTTTCTGCAACAACTTCGTCAAAGGAGCAGCAATCCTGGAAAAACCATGTGTAGGACTCCTAAGCCCAAAACCGGGGCGTTACATTATGAAGCTTTGTACGGGAGGAAGTGTAGGACTCCTCTTTGCTGGGCTGAAACGGGTCAGAAGTTGGTTTCGATGCCAGCTTTGTTGAAAGGGACCACCGAGAAGGTGAAGCTCATTTGTGAGCGTTTGAAGGCAGCTTCTGATCGGCAAAAGTCTTACGCGGATTTGAAGCGTAAGGAGATTGAGTATGCGGTGGATGACCGTGTGTTTTTGAAGGTTTCGCCTTGGAAAAAGGTGATGAGGTTTGGCCGAAAGGGGTAAGTTGAGCCCTAGGTACATTGGACCATACGAGGTGATTGAGCGTGTGGGTCCTATTGCGTACAAGTTGAGGTTACCGCAAGATTTGGAGAAGATTCATGATGTGTTTCATGTTCTATGCTTCGGAAGTACAGGTCTGATCCTTCACATGTGATGCATGTGGAAGAAGTGGAATTGAATCCGGATTTGACTTATGATGAAGAACCGGTGAAGATTCTGGATTCGGATAGTAAGGTTCTTCGAGGGAAGACCATTGAGTTGGTAAAGGTGTTGTGGAAACATCGTGGTGTTGAAGAAGCCACGTGGCAGCGGAAGGATGACATGTTGAAGCAGTTTCCGTACCTCTTTCCTTCAGGTAAAATTCGGGGACGAAATTTCTTAAGGGGGGGAGAGTTGTAACACCCCAATTTTGGGCTTAGAAGTTTTGGGTTTGGACCGGACCGGTCGGAGTGCGGTTCGAATATAAAAGGTGATTTTTAGGAAAGCCTAGTTCGGGTTGCATTAAAAATATGGAAAAAAATATCTTAAAATCCTCTTTTATTATATATAAGAGAATGGTGAAATCAATTTTACAAAATGAGGTTTGGAAGTGTGACATTTTGGGTTAGTGACTAAAATGTAATTTTTGAAAACTTGGTGATTGTTTTAAAAAGGATTGAAACTTTGAATCTCTAAGGAGATATTTACCCAAGAAGAGTTTTCTCCAGATTTTTCTTAATATTAAACAATTTATTAATGGTTTTTAATTAAAGGTAAAAGGAGGGGAAAAGATATTTTGTTCTCATAACTAACTTTCTTCAAAAATTTCCATTTCTTTTCTCTCAACTTTTCTCTCAACCCAAACACTTTTCTCCAGCAAATTTCCTCTGATTTTGACCTCTAAAGATGAGATTTCAATCTTCATTTGATCTCTAATCATTTCTACATCAAAACCTTAGCATTTGCTTATTGAATTTTCATGAATCTTGGTTCCAAAAAGGGAGAAACTCACATTTAGAGGTATGAACGTCCTTCTCCTCTAAATACTCAGTTCTTTACTGAAATTCCCAAGTTCTCAATCCTTGATTTGAGTTTTATTAAAGGTTTTATAGTTGTGTTCTTGATCTTGGCTTTAAAATGCAAGATTTGGTTAATTTTTGATGAAATTCGTATGAAATGATTGGGCACTGTTTTGAGTTGTGTTTTTAATGTAAATTGGATGTATAATTGATGAGAAATTGAGGTTTAATCAATGCAATCCCGAATAGGTTGATTTTCCTAAGTTTTGCTTGAGTTTTTGGTGGTTTTTGGAGTGATCTTGGTGATCTGCTATAGCTGGAGGTTTAAGGACGTGATTAGATCCATTTTGGATGTTAATTGAGGTTTATGAATGATTGGAATTTATGGATCTTGGCTGGGTAGTGTTGTAGAGATGTTTGGATGTGATTTCGGTTGTGTTTGGTAGCCGAAATGTGAGTATTGATGAGAGCAGCGAGTTTAGGTGTTTTGGTTGAAGATATTAATGCATGATGATGCATTAATCCTCTGCTTTGATGTGTTTAAAACAGGGGAGACATCTTCGGATCCTTGTGGTGTTGATCCGGAAGCTTGATTGGTGTTTCGGCAAGTTGCGAAACGGAATCGGTGAGTGAAGTTTGGTTTTCAGCTTTGAAACCAATGTTTTGAAGGTTTGGGAGCTTAGTTAAATTCTAAACAACTTAGCTAAGCTCAAGAGTAAGTTTTCGGAAAAACTCTCTTGTTGATGAGCCATGAGATGGTTGAATGCAAAGTGATTTGTTTGCATGTTTTAATTCTGTTTTTGAAAGCATATTTTAGCATGTTTATTGCTGGTTTTATAAGCCATGTGTTGAAGGATGCTCAAGGTAAGAGATCCTTGGTTTTTCATTGATAAATGTGATTTCAATGCATAGTGATGCATGTGGATTTAATGGCTTTGCTAATGCTTTAAAACAGTGAATTAATGATGTTAAATGATGTATATTGGCAAGTGATGTGTTGGTTTAAAAGTATTTGAATCGGATATAGTTAGCCGGCTATAGGATTGGGTGCACCGTGAATAAAGTCGCCTTGGATGTCAAGGGGTTGTGATTGTACCATGCTCCATCCAAGTACACTAACGAGATGGTTAAGAACAACATGGTGGTTAAAAGTCCATGGGTGGTTCTCGTTTTAAGGTCACAATGGTGGTTAAAAGTCCATGTGTGGACCTTGTGTATTGTTAAGGTCATAATGGTGGTTAAAAGTCCATGTGTGGACCTTGTGTATGGTAAGATCACAATGGTGGTTTAAAGTCCATGTGTGGATCTTGTGTTGTATGTCCCGTGATCTCGTTAGTGATGTTATACAACTACCAATGAGTGATGTGGAGGGGTTGTGATTGTACCATAGTCTCCATCACGGGTGTTGAGGGGTTGTGATTGTACCATTTGCTCCACCTTGATATTGGTAGTGTGTATGATGCGTAAGGGACAACGCTTGTAATCCGCGTATCCGATTGTCAATTGTGTTTTGAGTTGAGAAAGGCTATGATTATCACTTGTAAGCCAATATGACATGTTAATGATTTGAAGCATGAAATGCTTGATTTATATACATATGTGCATGATTCAAATGATGTTTGAACTAAAGGTTTTGTAAAGGAGTTTTTGTCAATGCATTATTGTGATGTTTTAAAATGAGCATTCCTCACTAAGCTATGTGCTTACGCTCTCTCTTTCTTAAACCAATAATGCAGAGCATTGAAGTGCTAAAAGGGGCAGCAAGGTGGTCAAGAATCTAAGTGGAAGCTTAAGCTCATGTATGGTGACAATTTTCATAACTTGTTTAGCTTTTGGCATTTGGCAATGGGAACCTAAATTGTTGTTTTGGGAGATGTTTTGGACTCCCTAAGTTGGTTTTATGCATTTGGTGATGTTGAGACTTGTATTGGCCTTTTGTTATGTGGTTTTGAAGAATTGATGGTTTAATGGTTTGCTATATAGGATGCATGCCTATAGAATTGGGTTTTTCTTAAATAGAAGCTATGATTGAGATTGGTTGGTGCTAATATGTTCATTGAGTGTTGAATGACTTGCTGGTATGATTTGGTTGCCTTTGGAATGTGTTTGATGGGTCAATTGTGCATTTAACCAGCAAAATTTCTGCAATCTGGGCAGCACGTTTCGGAACAGGTGCTACCGTTTCGGAACAGAGGGCCTGAAATGGCCTGGGCGTTTCGAAACGGGTAGAGCCGTTTCGGAACGGTTTTGCCACTGCCAAGCCCTGTTCCGGAACTTGTTTCGGAACATTCCCGCGTTTCGGAACGGATCATTCTTGTTCCGAAACACCCGACCGTTGGGCACTGAAATTGACGGTTATATGTTTTGAAATCTTTGCGTTTTGGTCCTGAACTTGGTTTATGCAATTGAATGAGTTTGAGATGTCCGTTTGAGTTGAATTTTGGCAGAGAAGCATGAAACATGACTAATTGCATAATGGTAACTCAAAAGTTGGTTAAGTCCTTATAATTTTTCAGAATTTGCATTTTGGTCCCTAAACTTATATGTTGGGCAATTGAGTCCCTAAATGTTATCTGATTGCTGTGGTTTTCGAGTTTGTTTGTCTCAAGTGTTCACCTAGGGTTAATATGCATTTAGATAAGATTAAAAAGAAAAAAAAACAGGGTCGTTAATCAAGGTTGACTTTCGGGTTGACTTTGGTTTTCCCCGTGTAAACTTCTTAATTCAGGTCAACCGTCTAGCCCGGGTTAAGGGGGTTACATTTGGTGGTATCAGATCTGAGTTCTCGAGTAATTGGGAATGGTTATGTGGGTGATGAGTGTATGTATACTTTGTATGCTTGTTGAATGAAAGCATGTTGTGTGATTTGTAAGTATGCTGCAATTGTGATGTATGCTGTGGTGAATCATGTTAGAGGGACCCATTGCCAAATCAAAGCTAATGAAATGATTTGAGTTTATTTGGAAATGAGCTTGAGTACTTTGATTGCTTACCTTGCTGAGCCTGACTTTGTTTATTGCATTGTGATTGCATTGTTAGTGAATGGCACCTCGTAGAGAAACGAGGATTAATACTCGAGCTATGGCTCAAAACGAGAATGAGGAGAATGTTGAAAAAGTTTTGGATTTACCTCCTCCGCCTGGTGGTGGTGGTGCTGGGGGTGAGGGAGCCGCTGCTGGTGCTGGGGTCGCTGGACCTGAAGCTGGTCAGGGGCAAGCTATTCCTGACATGACAATGCTGGTACAAGCCATTGCTAGAGCTTTTCGAGTAGCAGTAGCTGGAGCTCAAGGAGCTGGGCATCAGGGAGATGCTAATGCTAGACTACCTTTGGAGCGTTTGCGCAGTCTGGGAGGGACTGAGTTCAGGGGTTTGTCTGCTGAAGGTTCTGAGTCTTGGTTGGAAAGTACCAAGAGAATCTTGGGGCAAATGAATTGCACTAATGTACAGAAGCTGGGCTGTGTGGTATCGTTGTTGCAGGACGATGCATACACTTGGTGGACAACCACTATCTTTGGGATGGCGGATGCTGATGTGACATGGACGTTCTTTCAGAACATTTTCAAGAGGAGGTATCTGGGTGTACGATACCTGGATGAGAAGAAAAGGGAATTCATGTCTCTTACTCAAGGGAGCATGTCTGTAGCTGAGTACGAGGTTCAGTTCGTTCGACTCAGTCAGTACGCACCTGAGCTTATCCCTGATGAGCGGGAGAGGTGTGAGCGGTTCCGTTATGGTTTGGTGACGGAAGTGAAGACTTTTATGCTGGCTGCTGAGTATAATGATTTTGATGTGCTGGTTGGTAGAGCAAAAGACATTGAGATGAATTTGGGTTTATCTTCTAGAAGTGCTGGTTCTAGTGCTGGTAAGCGAGTTGCTGAGTATAGTTCCGGTGGTGGACGGAACAGGAGGGGACGTGATCGGAAGTATCAGTCTTCAGCTAAGCGAGGTGGTGGAGGGCAAGGTGCGCTTGCTCAGGGAGACAAGGCAAGAGCTGATCCGAACGCATGTTGGACATGTGGGTCGTGTGGTCACCTGAGGCGTGATTGTCCTCGAGCAGCGAGGGAGGTTCAGGCTCCCGTTGGGGCGGCTGGTAACTCGTGCTGGAACTGTGGATCAGCAGATCACATGAGGAGGGAGTGTCCTTTGTTGGCCGGTGGTGGCCAAGGACGTGCACCTGGAGTTGTTGCACCACAGAGAGGTCGCGGGCGCGGCCGTGGTAACTTTCAGCGTAGAGAGGATGGTGGAAGGAATGTGGCTCATGTTGTAGCTGTTCAGCCTGAGGGTGATGGCCAGGCCAGGGTGTATGCTCAGAGGGAGGGGAGAAATGACACGGATGTTATCACAGGTACTTTCATTTTGCAATCCTTGTCATTACTTTCCTTGATTGATTCTGGATCTACACACTCATACATATTGCGTGAGCATGCTGAATTGCTTGGTTTGCCTGTTGAGTCTTTGGATGTTGGTATGCGTGTCACTAGTTCTTTTGGCGAGACTGTTGTGACTCGAAAGCTTTATAGAAGATGTCCTTTGGTGGTGCAAGATCATGTTTTTCATGTTGATCTTATGGAATTGCCTTTTTATAGTTTTGATGTAATCCTTGGTATGGATTGGCTTGTTGAGCATCGAGCTGTGGTAGATTGTGAGAATAAGCGAGTTTCGTTGAAACTTGCGGATGATTATGAGGTAGTTGTGGTTGGTGAGAATGTGAAGTTTCTTGCCAATGTGGTGTCTACATTGGAGGCGAGCCGGATGCTGAGGCAAGGTTGTGAAGCTTATCTCGCTTTTGTGATGAATCCTAGCTCTAAGGAGTTGCGTGTGCAAGATATCAGGACTGTGCGAGAGTTTCCTGGTGTGTTTCCTGAGGAGTTGCCTGGATTGCCTCCTAATCGCGAAGTGGAGTTTGGGATTGAGTTGTATGAAAACACGACTCCAGTGTCCATTACCCCTTATCGAATGGCACCTAAGGAGTTGAAAGAGCTGAAGACGCAACTGCAAGAGTTGCTTGATCGTGGTTTCATTCGGCCGAGTGTGTCACCTTGGGGTGCACCGGTCTTGTTTGTGAAGAAGAAGGATGGCACTATGAGAATGTGCATTGATTACCGTCAGCTTAACAAGTTGACTGTCAAGAATCGGTATCCATTGCCGAGAATTGATGATCTTTTTGATCAATTTCGGGGCGCAGCTGTGTTCTCTAAGATTGACTTAAGGTCAGGGTATTATCAGTTGAAGGTGAAGGATGTGGATGTGCCAAAGACAGCTTTCAGAACAAGATATGGGCATTATGAGTTCCTTGTGATGCCGTTTGGTTTGACGAATGCTCCTGCAGCTTTCATGGACATGATGAATCGAGTATTTCATGAATACCTGGATAAATTTGTTGTGGTGTTCATTGATGATATCCTCGTGTACTCGCGTACTGAGGAGGAGCATGAAGGGCATTTGAGAATTGTGTTGCAAGCTTTGTTGGAGAATCAGCTTTATGCCAAGCTGAGCAAGTGTGAGTTCTGACTTAGAGAAGTGGTGTTTCTTGGTCATGTGGTTTCTGCTGAAGGGATTCGTGTTGATCCTCAGAAGATTGAGGCAGTGATGAACTGGAAGCCTCCTAGGTCCGTTCATGAAGTCCGTAGTTTCCTTGGTTTGGAAGGATACTATCGGAGGTTCGTGGATGGGTTTTCAAAGATTGATGCACCCTTGACAAAGTTGTTGCAAATGGATGTTAAGTATGAGTGGACGGAAGCGAGACAGCAGGCTTTTGAGAAGCTTAAGGCAGCTTTGACGCAAGCTCCTATCTTGGTTCAACCTGAATCAGGGAAAGAGTTTGTGGTGTATAGTGATGCGTCCTACGTTGGTTTAGGTTGTGTGTTGATGCAAGAGGGTAAGGTGGTGGCTTATGCATCACGGCAGTTGAAGGTGCATGAGCGCAATTATCCTACGCATGACATTGAGTTGGCTGCAGTGGTTTTTGCTTTGAAAATCTGGAGACATTACCTGTATGGTGAGAAGTGTACTGTGTACACGGATCACAAGAGTTTGAAGTATCTGATGTCTCAGAAGGAGTTGAATCTTAGGCAGCGACGTTGGGTGGAGTTGCTCAAGGATTATGATTTGACGATCGAGTATCATCCGGGTAAAGCTAATGTTGTAGCGGATGCCTTGAGTAGGAAAGTAGCTGTTGAGTTGAGGGCTATGTTTGCCAGTTTGAGTATTTCGCGTGATGGTGGTCTTGTGGCTGAGTTGCAAGTGAAACCATCTTTGGTTCAGTTGATCAAGGAAAAGCAGTTGCTGGATGATTCCTTGGTACCTCATGTTCAGGATATTGCGGAGGATAGGCCTTCGGAATTCTGTTTTAATGATGATGGAGTGTTGTGTTTTGGGAGTCGGATAGTAGTGCCCAATGATGCTGAGTTGAGGCGTGCTATTCTGACTGAAGGTCATAGTAGTCCTTTTGCTATGCATCCTGGTAGTACTAAGATGTATCGTGATTTTCGTGATGAGTACTATTGGGTGGGTTTAAAGAAAGATGTTGCTGAGTTTGTTAGCAAGTGCATGGTGTGTCAGCGAGTTAAGGCTGAGCATCAGTCTCCTTTAGGGTTGTTGCAACCGTAGAGGATTCCTGAGTGGAAGTGGGAAAGGATTACCATGGATTTTGTGTCTGGTTTGCCTTTGTCGCCATCGAAGAAGAATTCGGTGTAGGTGATTGTGGATCGCTTGACGAAGTGTGCGCATTTCTTGCCTGTGCATACTACGTACTCTTTGGATAAGCTTGCGGAGCTGTACATTGCTGAGATTGTGCGGCTGCATGGTGTGCCTAAGTCGATTGTGTCGGATAGGGATCCGAGGTTTACATCGCGTTTCTGGCAGTGTTTGCATCAGGCTTTGGGTACACGGTTGAATTTCAGTACATCTTATCATCCGCAGTCAGATGGACAGTCCGAGCGTGTTATCCAGGTTTTGGAGGATATGTTGAGGTGCTGTGTGATTGAGTTTCAGGGCTCTTGGGAGAAACATTTGCCTTTGGTGGAGTTTGCCTATAATAATAGTTATCAGGCAAGTATTCAAATGGCACCTTATGAAGCTTTGTACGGGAGGAAGTGTAGGACTCCTCTTTGCTGGGCTGAAACGGGTCAGAAGTTGGTTTCGATGCCAGCTTTGTTGAAAGGGACCACCGAGAAGGTGAAGCTCATTTGTGAGCGCTTGAAGGCAGCTTCTGATCGGCAAAAGTCTTACGCGGATTTGAAGCGTAAGGAGATTGAGTATGCGGTGGGTGACCGTGTGTTTTTGAAGGTTTCGCCTTGGAAAAAGGTGATGAGGTTTGGCCGAAAGGGGTAAGTTGAGCCCTAGGTACATTGGACCATACGAGGTGATTGAGCGTGTGGGTCCTGTTGCGTACAAGTTGAGGTTACCGCAAGAGTTGGAGAAGATTTATGATGTGTTTCATGTACTATGCTTCGGAAGTACAGGTCTGATCCTTCACATGTGATGCATGTGGAAGAAGTGGAATTGAATCCGGATTTGACTTATGATGAAGAACCGGTGAAGATTCTGGATTCGGATAGTAAGGTTCTTCGAGGCAAGACCATTGAGTTGGTAAAGGTGTTGTGGAAACATCGTGGTGTTGAAGAAGCCACGTGGGAGCGGAAGGATGACATGTTGAAGCAGTTTCCGTACCTCTTTCCTTCAGGTAAATTTCGGGGACAAAATTTCTTAAGGGGGGGAGAGTTGTAACACCCCAATTTTGTGCTTAGAAGTTTTGGGTTTGGACCGGACCGGTCGGAGTGCGATTCGAATATAAAAGGTGATTTTTAGGAAAGCCTAGTTCGGGTTGCATTAAAAATATGGAAAAAATATCTTAAAATCCTCTTTTATTATATATAAGAGAATGGTGAAATCAATTTTACAAAATGAGGTTTGGAAGTGTGACATTTTGGGTTAGTGACTAAAATGTAATTTTTGAAAACTTGGTGACTGTTTTAAAAAGGATTGAAACTTTGAATCTTTAAGGAGCTATTTACCCAAGAAGAGTTTTCTCCAGATTTTTCTTAATATTAAACAATTTATTAATGGTTTTTAATTAAAGGTAAAAGGAGGGAAAAAGATATTTTGTTCTCATAACTAACTTTCTTCAAAAATTTCCATTTCTTTTCTCTCAACTTTTCTCTCAACCCAAACACTTTTCTCCAGCAAATTTCCCTCTGATTTTGACCTCTAAAGATGAGATTTCAATCTTCATTTGATCTCTAATCATTTCTACATCAAAACCTTAGCATTTGCTTATTGAATTTTCATGAATCTTGGTTCCAAAAAGGGAGAAACTCACATTTAGAGGTATGAATGTCCTTCTCCTCTAAATACTCAGTTCTTTACTAAAATTCCCAAGTTCTCAATCCTTGATTTGAGTTTTATTAAAGGTTTTATAGTTGTGTTCTTGATCTTGGCTTTAAAATGCAAGATTTGGTTAATTTTTGATGAAATTCGTATGATATGATTGGGCACTATTTTGAGTTGTGTTTTTAATGTAAATTGGATGTATAATTGATGAGAAATTGAGGTTTAATCAATGCAATCCCGAATAGGTTGATTTTCCTAAGTTTTGCTTGAGTTTTTGGTGGTTTTTGGAGTGATCTTGGTGATCTGCTATAGCTGGAGGTTTAAGGACGTGATTAGATCCTTTTTGGATGTTAATTGAGGTTTATGAATGATTGGAATTGATGGATCTTGGCTGGGTAGTGTTGTAGAGATGTTTTGATGTGATTTCGGTTGTGTTTGGTAGCCGAAATGTGAGTATTGATGAGAGCAGCGAGTTTAGGTGTTTTGGTTGAAGATATTAATGCATGATGATACATTAATCCTCTGCTTTGATGTGTTTAAAACAGGGGAGACATCTTCGGATCCTTGTGGTGTTGATCCGGAAGCTTGATTGGTGTTTCGGCAAGTTGCGAAACAGAATCGGTGAGTGAAGTTTGGTTTTCAGCTTTGAAACCAATGTTTTGAAGGTTTGGGAGCTTAGTTAAAGTCTAAACAACTTAACTAAGCTCAAGAGTAAGTTTTCGGAAAAACTCTCTTGTTGATGAGCCATGAGATGGTTGAATGCAAAGTGATTTGTTTGCATGTTTTAATTCTGTTTTTGAAAGCATATTTTAGCATGTTTATTGCTGGTTTTATAAGCCATGTGTTGAAGGATGCTCAAGGTAAGAGATCCTTGGTTTTTCATTGATAAATGTGATTTCAATGCATAGTGATGCATGTGGATTTAATGGCTTTGCTAATGCTTTAAAACAGTGAATTAATGATGTTAAATGATGTATATTGGCAAGTGATGTGTTGGTTTAAAAGTATTTGAATCGGATATAGTTAGCCGGCTATAGGATTGGGTGCACCGTGAATAAAGTCGCCTTGGATGTCAAGGGGTTGTGATTGTACCATGCTCCATCCAAGTACACTAACGAGATGGTTAAGAACAACATGGTGGTTAAAAGTCCATGGGTGGTTCTCGTTTTAAGGTCACAATGGTGGTTAAAAGTCCATGTGTGGACCTTGTGTATTGTTAAGGTCATAATGGTGGTTAAAAGTCCATGTGTGGACCTTGTGTATGGTAAGATCACAATGGTGGTTTAAAGTCCATGTGTGGATCTTGTGTTGTATGTCTCGTGATCTCGTTAGTGATGTTATACAACTACCAATGAGTGATGTGGAGGGGTTGTGATTGTACCATAGTCTCCATCACGGGTGTTGAGGGGTTGTGATTGTACCATTTGCTCCACCTTGATATTGGTAGTGTGTATGATGCGTAAGGGACAACGCTTGTAATCCGCGTATCCGATTGTCAATTGTGTTTTGAGTTGAGAAAGGCTATGATTATCACTTGTAAGCCAATATGACATGTTAATGATTTGAAGCATGAAATGCTTGATTTATATACATATGTGCATGATTCAAATGATGTTTGAACTAAAGGTTTTGTAAAGGAGTTTTTGTCAATGCATTATTGTGATGTTTTAAAATGAGCATTCCTCACTAAGCTATGTGCTTACGCTCTCTCTTTCTTAAACCAATAATGCAGAGCATTGAAGTGCTAAAAGGGGCAGCAAGGTGGTCAAGAATCTAAGTGGAAGCTTAAGCTCATGTATGGTGACAATTTTCATAACTTGTTTAGCTTTTGGCATTTGGCAATGGGAACCTAAATTGTTGTTTTGGGAGATGTTTTGGACTCCCTAAGTTGGTTTTATGCATTTGGTGATGTTGAGACTTGTATTGGCCTTTTGTTATGTGGTTTTGAAGAATTGATGGTTTAATGGTTTGCTATATAGGATGCATGCCTATAGAATTGGGTTTTTCTTAAATAGAAGCTATGATTGAGATTGGTTGGTGCTAATATGTTCATTGAGTGTTGAATGACTTGCTGGTATGATTTGGTTGCCTTTGGAATGTGTTTGATGGGTCAATTGTGCATTTAACCAGCAAAATTTCTGCAATCTGGGCAGCACGTTTCGGAACAGGTGCTACCGTTTCGGAACAGAGGGCCTGAAATGGCCTGGGCGTTTCGAAACGGGTAGAGCCGTTCCGGAACGGTTTTGCCACTGCCAAGCCCTGTTCCAAAACTTGTTTTGGAACGGTCCCGTGTTTCGGAACGGATCATCCCTGTTCCGAAACACCCGACCGTTGGGCACTGAAATTGACGGTTATATGTTTTGAAATCTTTGCGTTTTGGTCCTGAACTTGGTTTATGCAATTGAATGAGTTTGAGATGTCCGTTTGAGTTGAATTTTGGCAGAGAAGCATGAAACATGACTAATTGCATAATGGTAACTCAAAAGTTGGTTAAGTCCTTATAATTTTCAGAATTTGCATTTTGGTCCCTAAACTTGTATGTTGGGCAATTGAGTCCCTAAATGTTATCTGATTGCTGTGGTTTTCGAGTATGTTTGTCTCAAGTGTTCACCTAGGGTTAATATGCATTTAGATAAGATTAAGAAAAAACAGGGTCGTTAATCAAGGTTGACTTTCGGGTTGACTTTGGTTTTCCCCGTGTAAACTTCTTAATTCGGGTCAACCGTCTAGCCCGGGTTAAGGGGGTTACATTATAGGTTGAGAACGGGATTTACCTCCAATCCTTGCTTCCCTCATTGAATGACAAGTTTTCCTTAGCAAAATCTTGAAGAATTAGGAAAGATCTCTTAAAATGGTTTAGAAAATGTTGAGAGATTTTTTGGAAGAAAGAATTCTGAGAAAAGATGAGAGAATTAGTGTTTGGCTGAAATGAGAAAGATTTGGTAGTTACGTAATTGAAAATCTCACATTAACTAACTTTATTAATTAATTAATATAAACCCAATTAAATCCATTTAATTAAAAGCCTTTTAAAACACATGTCATATTGAGGAAAGGTCAAATTTACTTAAAGCCCCCTAAAGATTCTAGGATTTTGGCTTCCACCTTAAAGTTCACTTTTCCCCAGTTTTGAAACTTTACAATTTGGTCACTACTCAAAATGTCCCATTTCCAAAATCCATTTTGTAAAATTGACTTGACCAACCTCTTAAACATATTATTAGAGGATTTTTATCGATTTTTTTTTCCATATTTTTATCCTATCCCGATCATTGATTTCCTTGAATCACCTTACGCGATTCGAATCGTTCTCGACCGGTTCGATCCGATGTCTAAACATCTAGGCCCAAAACCAGGGCGTTACAGGGTAAATACTTTCATTCACATTTTTAGCAATTCCTCTGGTTGCTGCATAGGGCGGCAGTTATGGCGACGACAGCTTTTCTCTCTGTGTTGAGCTGCTTAAGAACAACTCCTTGGCTTGCTGCCTCAGCATTAGCTCTTTAGCTCCTCTCTCCTTTTTCCAGCTTCTAGTACCTGAAACTAAAACTAAACTAAAACAATACCTTTTCTCACCAAATTAAAGATATTCAACATAAACAGGGTAAAGTAAAGAATATTGTCGATAATGCATGCACCTAAATGTGCCTAAAATGTACTTAAGAATAGCAATAATATGAGATGGAATGCATATAAATTATAGGACTTATGAGCACTTTACACACCCCCAAACTCAAACTATTGCTTGTCCTCAAGCAATGCAATCCTAAACATACTTGATCTTGCACTAATAAAAAAGAAGAACATGTTTTAAACTTGATTTAGCACCTCAAGGCCGTGGCACCTATCATTAAATTAGTGAAAGGAGAATAGCATGAATTACCTCAGAATTAAACTACAATGCAAGTGAAGTGTGTGCAGAAACTGTGTACAGGCTAAATTTGAAGAATATTCTAAGTAAACAAAGATATTGTCATGGTAATCTAAGGTTGCTGCTGAGGCATCATAGTTAAGAACATTTTATAATCATGGCAATAAGGGCTTCAACTCATCATAACTACTCTTCTAGGTCTGAAGTTAAGATACGAGCAAACTACAAAACCCTGAACTCATTGAGTAGAGTCATCCCGTGAAGACTTTCATTCACTCATGCTAATTTGTCTGTTGGTTCAAGGATTTTAAGATTCATGGACTTTGATAGCAGCGGAGTGTCCTTGCACACGATTCTTCCTAGAGCTGGTTTCAGACACCTCTAGAGAAAAACAACATAAAATAAATTTTCTTTCCTATCGTGCCAGTGCTTTTCTTTTTATATTTGTTGCCTGTCGTGGCAGCTTCCTGCAACCATGTTAGAATTTTACAAATAATTCAAGTAGGCAGTGTTTTTCAGAAATTCAATCAAGTTCAGCAAGTAACCGTAGTGTTTTTAATTTTTGGCATTTATAGAAAAATTCTAAGTTTACTTCATGCTTTCCCCAAAATTAAGTTCTTTTTAATTGGTTTGAAAAATTTAAAGTCTGCTATCCTATCATGGGCACAAGTTCTAACAAAAATTTTCATTTGATTAATTTTTAAGGCAAGTACATTATGCAATCTATATGCTCTAATTATGCCTAAACATGATGAGTGCTAACCCCCCCCCCCCAAACTTGAGACGGGCATTGCCTTCAATACACAAAATAAAATACAATAAGAAAACAGAAAAAGAAACATAAGACCGGGAAAAAACTTAGACTTAGCTGCTATCAGATAGTGGAGATGATGCGGATGAGTTTATTTGATATGTCGTCAATTGCGGGTTGTGGCAGCTGGCTGGGCAGTGCTGCCATCAGTTGTGCGCGGCGGTATGATTCTTCAGAGTCTGAATCTGGTTAAATAGTTGTGAGGCTGGAATAAATTGTAATAACACAGTAAAAGAAAAATAAATTCTACTCCTAAAACAATAAAGATGTGGAAAGATAAAAATTATGTCACAGTGGGGTGGGCATCCCCCAAAGTGAATACTTCCTGTTCTCTCGGGACAAAATCTCCTGCTTAATGCTTTAACCGTTGCCCATTAACTTTGAATTCTGCCCCTCCATTTATTGGCTTTACTATCATGGCACCATGTGGGAAGGTGTGGACCACATCGAACGGTCCTGACCATCTGGACTTTAATCTCCCAGGAAACAGCTTCAGGCAGGAGTTGAACAGCAACACTTCCTGCCCGGGCAGAAACTGTCGTTTTTGGATTTTGCTGTCGTGCCACCTTTTGAATTTTTCCTTGTATAGCCTGGCATTATTATATGCTTCCTGTGTGAATTCCTCCATTTCGGTCAGATCTAGCAATCTCTTTTCGCCAGCCTGCTTCCAATCCATGTTTACCGCCTTAACTGCCCAATATGCCTTGTGTTCTATTTCAACTGGGAGGTGGCAGGCCTTGCCATATACTAATCGATAAAGGGACATTCTAGGTGGCGTTTTGTACAATGTTCGATACGCCCAAAGGGCATTGTCTAACTTCAGCAACCAATCTTTCCTGTTTGGGTTGACAACTTTTTCCAAGATGGTTTTAACTTCTCTATTCGAAATCTCTGTCTGCTCATTTGTTTGCGGATGGTATGCCACGACAATCTTGCGTGTGACACCCACTTTTTGAAGTGTCTTGGCAATTAACTTGTTGTCAAAATGGGTGCCCTCGTCACTAATGATGGCTCTTGGGATCCCAAACCTCGTGAATATGTTCTTGTGTAGGAATCTATAGACGGTCTTTGCATCATTGTGAGGGGTGGAAATGGCTTCTACCCACTTGGAGACGTAATCAACCGCTAGGAGGATGTACAAGTTGCCACAAGAAGATGGGAATGGTCCCATAAAATCAATCCCCCAAACATCAAATAATTCAACCTCAAGGATGGTTTGCAAGGGCATTTCGTTCCTTCTTGAAATGTTTCATGTTCTTTGGCATCTATCTCACTGTTTGTAGAAGGCTTGGACATCTTTATGCAATGTTGGCCAGAAAAAACATGATTGAAGTACTTTTGCTGTTGTGCGCTGCCCTCCGGAATGACCTCCATGTGGTGCTCTGTGGCACTGAGATAGTATAACTTGTTGTTCATCCTCAGGGACACATCGTCTAATGACCTGATCTGCACAGTTTTTAACAAGAAAGGCTCATCCCAAAAGTAATGCTTAGCATCATATTAGAATCGTTTCTTTCCTTGGTAGTTAAGGTCATAAGGTAAAACACCAGTTACCAAGTAATTAACAATATCTACGTACCGGGGTGTGGCTGTTGACGTTACTGTCGTGACTTCTTCATGGGCGGCAAGTGAGATGCCTTCAGCTTCCAAGGCTACTACTAGGGCAGAGGACAGTAATAGCTATTCATCAGGGAATGCATCCTGGATTTCGCTGATGGGTGTCTTTCCTTGTTCATTCTCCAGCCGAGATAAATGGTCAGCTACTTGATTTTCTATGCCCTTTTTGTCTCGGATTTCAAGGTCAAATTCTTGCAGCAGAAGGACCCAATAGATTAGGCGAGGTTTGGCATCCTTCTTTGTGAACATGTACTTTAAGGTTGAATGATCCGTGTGGACGATCACTTTTGTTCCAATTAGATAGGGCCGGAATTTATCGAAGGCAAAAACTATAGCCAATAGTTCCTTCTCGGTGGTGGTGTAGTTGGTCTAAGCAGGATTCAACGTCTTGCTGGCGTAGTATATGACATGGAAGATTTTGTCTCTACGCTGTCCGAGGGCGGCACCGATGGCAGTATCACTAGCGTCACACATTAACTCAAAGGGTTGGCTCCAATCAGGGGGACCACCACAAGTGCTTTCACGAGCTTCTCTTTGAGGGTTTTGAATGCTTCCAGGCATGCCTCTTCGAAATTGAACGGTTTATCATGTTCCAGCAAGGTACACAATGGTTTAGAAATTTTAGAGAAATTTTCAATAAATCGACGGTAAAAACCTGCGTATCCTAGAAAACTTTGAATGCCCTTGACAGAGGCCGGCGGCGACAAGTTGGCAATGACTTCGACCTTAGCCTTATCTACTTCTGATGTGAGCACGTTTATGCCACCCAACGATGCAACTTCAAACTTTCAGGGAAGTTTGCTTTTTCATTTGTTACATACTGATGTGTAACATTTCTTATACTTATATTATTTATATCAGTGTGTTTACTATGTATATAGTATGTTTGGTGTGTTTTGAATAAGTTTGATATAACTTATGGTGTGTTTATATTTGTTTGTGTGTTAATAAATAATTGTGCACTTGTTTACGATTTGTATTATTGTGTCCATTAAGTTTGTTACCTTTTGACATAGGTACGTCGGAGGACACTAGCTCAAGTGAGTATATACAGCTCCACTCCAGCTCAAGTGAGCATATGCAGCTCCACTCCAGCTCAAGTGAGCATATGCAGCTCAAATCCAGCTCAGGAGAGTGCAACCAGCTCATTTTCAGCTCATCACACTTTCAGCTAGTTCGTTTCAGCTCAGCTCATTTCCAGTCAGCTCAACTTTAGCTCCACTAGCTCAATTTCAGCTGACAAGTCCAGAAGTAGCTGAAAAGTGTCTTGCATATCGGGGAGTGTGCTAGTGCACATGTGGCAGCCTAGGTGGCATCCGGTCATCTCCAGCACCCACGTGGCAGCTTGACACATGTGTGTGAATGTGCAGCTGAATCAGCCCGTTTTCTCCTTCATTATGTGCCATTTGCAAGAAAGGATAAGCTCGAGTGGTTATGTTTGAATTTCAAACATAAAAATCACAAGTTAAATGTGATTTTCATGTGTTTTGGGCGCCTAAACTTGTGGCTGCCAATTGAGTCCGCCCAAAAGGAGTTATTTTCACCCAAATTCAATTTTTAAACTCCTTTTAATATCAGCCACACAACTTAAACAAATTTGGCAGCCCTTGTACCTATATATATGTGTTTAAACAATTTAATTTAGTTAGACAATTAATGAATTATTATTTTGTGAGATTTTTCTCTCAAATTTGGTTCTTTTTAGAACTTTTTCTTTGATACTTCGGGTTCTCAATTGTTCGATAATTGAAGGGTCCAAGTCCGTATTCGAGCAAATTCAAGATAAGGTTCGGGTTCGTTCAACAGATTGTTCGACTTCTTCCTTGGAGTTTGTTCACCTTTTCTGACTACGAAGAACAGTTTCGATTCGGGTTTGCATAACAGATTATGCAGGTTCTTTCGAGTTCATCGTGTCAAATTCCAAGAACATTGTTACCGTTGTTGAATGCTTGAAGAATTTCATCTTCGTCGTTCAAATTATCCTACAAATTTCTGCAACTTTCTTCTCTCCCAATTCTGAATTTTTTTTCTATTTAAAATATCTAACTTCAACATCATGTTTGTTTCTATTGCAGAGAAATTCTTGCTATTATCCTAGATCCGCGAATGAACGAGGAATGTTGTTTTCTTCAACAACACCCCTGTATAAACTTCTATCCTGTGAGCTGAGATTTTATGCCCCAGGACTATGCCTTCATCGACCATGAAGTGTCATTTTCCCAATTGAGCACTAGGTCTATGTCCTCGCATCTAGTAAGTACTTTTTCGAGGTTGCTGAGGCAGCTTTCGAAGCTTCTGCCGAAGAATGAGAAGTTTTCCATAAATATTTCCATGAAGTCCTCTACCATGTCGGAGAAAATGGCCATCATGCAGCGCTGGAATGTAGCAGGGGCGTTGCATAATCCGAACAACATTCTTCGAAATGCGTAGATGCCATATGGGCATGTGAATATTGTCTTGGCCTGGTCTTCTAGTCCAATGGCAATCTGGTTATAACCTGAATATCCATCCAATAAACAATAGAAAGGTTTGCCAGCAAGGGTAGAGAGAAGTGATCCTTTTTAGTTTCTTTATTTAACTTGCGGTGATCCATGCATATTCTCTAACAGGTTACTGTCCTAGTTGGAATTAACTCATTATTATCATTGCTTACCACAGTTATACCACCTTTCTTTGGTACACATTGTACTGGGCTTACCCATTCGTTGTTGGATATAGGATATATCATACCGGCATCTAACCATTTGATTATCTCCTTTTTGACAACTTCCCTCATGGCATCGTTTAATCTCCTCTGGGCATCGACAACTGGCTTTTGATCCTCCTTAAGTTGGATTTTGTGCATGCAGATTGATGGGCTTATCCCTTTTATATCTACAATGGTCCAGCCTATTGCCTTCTTGTGCTGCCGCAATAGCGCTATCAATTTATGTTCCTGTGTAGGCTGCAACTTGGAGGAAATTATTATGGCCATCGTATTATTGGGTCCCAAATAAGCATACTTAAGTTACGCAGGTAAGGTTTTTAATTCAAGGGTAGGGGGTTGTTCAATAGATGGTATGAACCTTTTGTCACCATTTTCTTTATATATCAGCGGTTCGAAATACTTACATGGCCTATTCGCTATCTAGTACACCTCATCGTGCTCCTATGGTTCCTATTGTGTCCATTCACTGCATTGTTCATCTTTTGGGCAAGTATCTAAATGGCTATCGAGACAGCTGTCGAGGTTGCTGCTCTGGTAGTCGTGCTGGAGGCAGAGTCTGTTGGCTTCGAAATTGAATTCTGAGATGGCCTCCACTAGCTAACATTCTTTCGGATCATCAACTTGCCTCATGGTTTGGAAGACGTTCAACTTTACTTGCTGATCGTTGACCCTCATTGTAAGTTCACCTTTTTCAACATCGATCAACGTTCTGCCCGTAGCTAGGAATGGTCGCCCTAGGATTATCGGTGCCCTTTCGTCTGCCTCACAGTCTAGTACCAGGAAGTCGGCAGGGAAAATGAATTTGTCCACCTTTACCAGGATGTCTTCAATTTTTCCTTCCGGTTGTACATACGTTCTGTCGGCTAGCTGCATCATTACTATCGTTGGGCGGGCGTCTCCTATCCCCAGTTTCTGGAAAACAGACTTGGGCATTAAGTTGATGCTTTCCCCTATGTGATATAGGGCTCTTACGAAATGGTTGTTGCCTATTTTACAAGGAATTATGAAGCTGTCTGGATCTTTCTGTTTGGGCGGCGCCTTATTGTGCAGCATTTCCATGCATCCCTCTATTACTGCCACTGTCCTGAATTCCCCTATTCTTGTTCTTTTGGGTACCATATCCTTTAGGAACTTAGCATAGCTAGGCATCTGTTCGATCAATTCCACCAATGGAAGATTGATTTTTACTTGCTTCAGAACATCAAGGAGTTTTCTGAGTTGCATGTCCTGCTTCTGTTTTTTTAATCGTTGTGGGAATGGTGGTGGAAGTGTAGTATCTATAATTTTTGCCTTGGACGGAAGTTTATTTTGGGTGGCGGTAACTAGTTAAGATTCTGTCTGGTCATTTATAGTGTCATCTGTCGGCCCTCTTTGTGGTTCCGTGTTGCCCTTCTCAGGTGCTGCCGTGGCAGTGTTTCTGACGGCTTGAACTGGATCGGCAGGTGTTGTTTCTCTCGCAGCAAGATTTGACGACTCTTGTAACGTTATCCCGCTTCTGGTTGTTATAGCCTTACATTGCTCTGAGGATTTTCCCTTCGTGGTTTCAGTATCACTAGGTAATCCACCCATTGGCCTAGTGTCAACAATCTGGGCAAACCATCTGAACTGAGACTCTAGATTCTTCATTGCTGCCTCATGGTTGTTCATCCTTATTTCAGTCTTGTCCATGAAAGATTCAGTTTTGTCAATAAATTTATTAGTATGAACAATAAAATTACTAGTACGAGATATAAAAGTATGTAAAGTAGATTCTAATGAATTATTGTTCATATTATGTTGCGGCTGAGGTGGCTGCCTTGACAGGTTCTGCTGATATCCTCCTAGTTGTTGAGTTGGATTTGCAGCCGTGTTGGGGTTACTTCAGGAGAAATTCAGATGCTTCTTCCAGCATGGGTTTCATGTGTTGGTGTTGGGTCATCTGTTCCTCTCGTAAGTTCCTATAAAGTTGGCGGATTCACTATTTTTAGAGGAATCGTGGTTACCCCCACACTCATCACAAAAATGGCTCCATAGCCTTGGCCTCATATGTTTTCTCTTTGGCCATGTTCATTTCCAGTTGTGTTAGTTTATCCAGTCGGGCATTTACAGATTATGTGGCTTCTACTTCATTCACAACAGTTGGCCGCCTTATGCCGCCGCAGCGGGCTGTAGAGAACTTATAGTCATTCTTATCATTTATGTTCAGAATATGTAATGCCTCCTCAGGTGGTCTATCCAAGATGATTCCATTGGCTGAGGCGTCGAGCAACATTTGTTTCGGTTGATTTACTCCATTATAGAACATTGACACTTGAGTCCAAGATGGGAAACCATGACGCGTGCAATTGTTTAGCATCTGTTGGTATCTCTCCCAAGCTTCATACATTGGTTCTTCATCCCCTTGGCGAAAGGCTATGATCTCGTTTCTCAATTTATCGGTGACGTTTGAAGGACTGAAACGATCTAGGAAGTCTATGCACAACTCCGTCCAAGTATTGAATGATCGTGCCAGTTGGTTATTCAGCCACTGCTTTGCCCTATCCCTCAGTGAATAGGGAAATAATCTCAACTTAAGCACGTCTTGATGGACTCCATGTATCTTGAAAGCTCTGCAAATATCTAGGAATCCCCTCAAGTGCTGTCGAGCATCTTCCGTGGTAGTTCCGCCAAATTGCCCCAGTGTGTTTATCATATTGAACATCACGGGCTTCAGCTCGAAGTGGTTAGCTTCGATTTCAGGCTCTGTCACAGTTGGATCAAATCCTCTGAAGTCGTGCTCCAAATAATCCCTGGTGGTGCGCACATATTGTGGCTTCCTGGGCAGAACCGGTGGCTACTATCTAGGCGGCAGATCTTTCTGCCCATCCCTGCCGTTTCGAGCATCGTTGGCAAGGTTGTCGTCTTGGCCGTTAACCATGGCTGCTTATGCTTTTCCTTCTTCCTTGTCTTTCCCGAGGGCTTCTCTTGCTTCTTTCTTAAGTTCTCTTGATCTTCGTTTGATCTCGTCTATGAAAACAATTTCGTCCGATAGGTTTCCTCTGGTCATACACTAGACAAGAAAACTGTAAAAGAAATTTGAATAAAAATAATAAAAACTAAAATTAAATGCAAATAAAATATAAGTGTAGAAAAACAAAAATGAATTTACTGTTGTCAATCCCCGACAATGGCACCAAAAACTTGTAGAGCATTGAGGTGTTTTCTAAATAGGAGCGCAAGTACACACTCTTGTCAAGTTATAGTATAAAAGATATTATCTCCCGTGAATATTGGACACCTTATTCGAATTGCAATTCCTGCACAAGGGGAATTAAATGCACAAGTAAATTTTAGTTTATAAAAGAATAAAAAGTAATTAAACAAAGTTAATTTTATAGAAGAGATCAGGGTGATAGAATGAGTTAGGTTATGCTGCTCAGTAGTGTGAAACTGCGTTAAATAGGTTAAGTTGTCTTGCGCTGCCAGACTTTGCTGCCTCAGCGGAGGATGGCAGGTTGGTGCTTCGACGCTTTCGCTGCCTCGGCAGGTGAAACAGACGATTGGCTTTGTGGCAAACTCGATAGTCCTTCAAGGCTCAGCAGAACGCTTCGATA
This sequence comes from Hibiscus tridactylites, assembly GCA_958450335.1. Lineage (NCBI taxonomy): Eukaryota > Viridiplantae > Streptophyta > Magnoliopsida > Malvales > Malvaceae > Hibiscus > Hibiscus tridactylites. The sequence continues at coordinate 55,529,674 of OY288268.1, read as the reverse complement.
ATGATTCAGCTTATGTCTAAGTCAGAATACTATTGTTGCCCACTGCAGATAATACCCGACAGGTGAATCTTGCAACGAATAGCAACCTTGGGTTCGTCCCTTTTTAGCAGCCTTAAACCTTAACCTATGTCTATGCTGGATTGATCAACATCTGATATTGATGAGATCGTGCTTACTTCTTTCGTGAGTTTGACTCTCTCGATACCAAACAAATAGATTGCTCCCAATCGATCTTTCGAACTCAATTGAAAACAATGAAGAATATGAAATAAGCAAACCTTGAATTTATTGCAAAAACAAACTTGAACCTAAACAACCGTTCTCACAACTACTTTACAACATAACCCAAACCCTAGAGAATTTAGAACATAGTGGCGGCAAGAAAACATAAGAGAAACCTAAGCTATGTCAACTATGAGTTGTCCACAATACAAGGTATGGTCGGGTATATATAGGGCATAAGCCTAGGTTAATTCATTCTTGGAGTAGAAGTCTTCCTCATCATAAAGTAGCTTTTGCATTGAATTCATTCTTCAAATTCTGACTTCTTTGACTTAAAGTTGGACTTCTTGTGGCACAAGTAACCTTATGCCGCCTTGGATAATCTCCCATTGGGCAGCTCTATCCGCTATTTCCGCCATTAGGAGATTGTATGGATGGGCTCATTTGACTCAGAAAATTAGGCTATTCCAATCGCACTCCAATTCACCATTTCCTCTGGTTGCTGCCTAGGACGGCAGTTATGGCGGTGGCAGCTACTCGACAGCTTTTCTCTCTGTGTTGAGCTGCTTCAGTATAGCTCCTTGGCTTGCTGCCTCAGCATCAGCTCCTCTCTTCTTTTGCCTGCTTCTAGTACGTGAAACTAATACTAAACTAAAACAATACCTTTTCTCACCAAATTAAAGATATTCAACATAAACAGGGTAAAGTAAAGAATACTGTAGATAATGCATGCAAGCACCTAAATGTGCATAAAATGTACTTAAGAATAGCAATAATATGAGATAGAATGCATATAAATTATAGGACTTATGAGCACTTTACACAGACGCAACAGCAGCCTTCAACAAACAATTCTCCAGAGGCCACTTTAAATACTTTCATGTCTCATATTAGTGTCTATATTGCTCATTCTAATAAGTTTGTTAACAAGGTTAAAGCTTTCATGGACATGACTGAAATGCGGATGCAAAACCAAGAAACATCATTAAAAACATTGGAAACTCAAGTGGGTCAATTTGCACAGATTTTAAACACACGACCAGTTGGAGGTTTACCTAGTGATACTGAGGTCACTAGGGGAAAACCATGAGCAATGTAAAGCATTCACCACCAGAAGTTGAATTTGCTTGCAAGAACCAATGGGTCAGGCAACAAAGGGGAAAGCACCAATGGAGCAACCAACCCAATCTTCAACGCCCGTCGAGAAGGATGCCGCAGAAGGTCCTGATACTGTGGTAACTCCTGACACATCTGAATTGACCAAAGATGAGGAAAAACATCCTAAGGAAATTCCCACCTCTAGATCAAATTCCCCTGTAAAGAGAGAATTGAAGACATCAAACTACCACCACCATTCCCACAAAGGCTAAAAAGGTAGAAGCAAGATTACCAGTTTAATAAATTTCTCGATATTTTGAAACAAGTCCATATTAACCTACCTTTAGTGGAGCTCATTGAACAGATACCCAACTATACCAAGTTCCTCAAGGACATAGTTCCTAACAGAACACAGATCAGTGAGTTTGAAACAGTGGAGGTTACAGAGGGTTGCATGGCCATGATGCACAACAAAGCCCTACTAAAGAGAAAATATCCGGGCAGTTTTATCATTCCTTGCAAAATTGGCAGCAATTATACTCGGAATACATTATGTATTTGGGGGCAAGTATCAACTTGATGCCAAAATCTATTTTTCAGAAACTAGGGATATGAAAGCCCCGCCCTACTACTGTCATGCTCCAACTGGCGGACAGGTCTTACGTTCAACCAGAGGGGAAAATCGAAGACATACTGATAAAAATTGATAAGTTTATTTTCTCTGCTGATTTTCTTGTTTTAGATTGTGAAGCAGATGAACGGGCACCTATTATACTTGGAAGACCATTTTTGGCTACTAGAAGGACGCTAATCGATGTCGAAAAAGGAGAGCTTTCAATGAGGGTAAACGATCATGAGATAAAACTGAATGTTTTCCAAACCCTAAAATAGAATGATGACTCAGAAGGATGCAAAATGCTTCATGTCACATCTAAGTTTAAGTTTGACGCTGATAAACCATACCTGGGCAAATACTGCCTCGTCAATGATTTTCGTGAATGCCTTGGCAGTCACTTGGAGAGCTGCCCTGACACCTACCTCGACGGCTAGAGTACATAAGCTGAAGATGAGGAAGAGACAGAGGAGCGGAATGAAGTACAGTGGATGGCAATAAGGCCAAGTAAGTATTTTGAACCTTTAGATGGCATTGATAAGGGAGGTAAAATTCATAAACCATCTATTGAAGAACCCCCTATCCTTAAGTTAAAACCCTTACCTGAGCAACTCAAAAATGTTTTCTTAGGACCCAATGATACGTTGCCCAAAATTATCTCTTCCAAGTTGCAGGCCGAACAGGAACTCAAGTTTATAGACATGTTGCAGCGGCATAAAAGAGAAGTAGGATGGACCATTGCTGATCTCAAGGGAATTAGCCCAGCAGTATGCATGCACACGATCCTATTAGAAGAAGGTTGTAAACCCATTGTCGATGCCCAAAGAAGGCTAAATGATGTGATGCGAGAAGTTGTCAAAAACAAAACCATCAAGTGGCTTGACGCATGCATCATTTATCCTATATCTGACTGTGAGTGGGTAAGCCCAGTACAATGTGTACCCAAGAAAGGAGGAATCACTGTGGTAAGTAACGAAAGTAATGAACTGATCCCAACCAGGACTGTGACCGGTTGGAGGGTTTGCATGGACTACCGTAAGTTAAACTAGGAAACTAAATATGATTATTTTCCATTGCCTTTTATTGATCAAATGCTTGACCGCCTTGTTGGAAAACCTTTCTATTGTATTCTTGATGTCTATTCAGGGTACAATCAGATTGCCATAGATCCCTACGATCAAGAAAAGACCACCTTCACCTGCCCCTACTACACATATGCATTCAGAAGGATGTCGTTCGGGTTGTGTAATGCGACAGCCATGTTCCAGCGCTGCATGATGGCCATATTTTCCGACATGGTAGAAGATTCCTGGAAATCTTCATGGACGATTTCTCTGTCTTCGGCATCAGCTTCGACAGCTGCCTCGGCAACTTAGAAAAGGTTCTAACGAGATGTAAAGAATCTGATTTAGTGCTAAAATTAGAAATGTGACATTTTATGGTGGATGAAGAGATAGTCCTCAGTCACAAAAAAATTGCCAAGGGGATTGAGGTCAGCAAAGCAAAAATCGAAGTGATCGAAAAACTACCGCCGCCAACCTTTGTCAAGGGCATCAGAAGCTTCTTAGGACACACAGGTTTTTATAGACGCTTTATTAAAAAATTCAAAGATTACTAAACCTCTGTGTACCTTGTTGGAACATGATAAAGCATTCAAGTTTGATGACTCATGCACTGAAGCATTTGAGACACTAAAGAAGAAGCTGGTCTCCGCCCCCATTGTAGTCCCACCAGACTAGACCCTACCCTTTGAACTAATGTGTGATGCTAGTGATATTGTTGTAAGAGTCGCCCTTGAGCAGAGAAAGGGTAGGGCATTCCATGTGATTTACTATGCCAATAAAACCTTGAATCTTGCCCAAATCAACTACACCACCACCGAGAAAGAACTATTAGCAGTGGTATTTGCCTTTGACAAATTTTGACCATACTTAATAGGAACAAAGGTAATTGTCCACACAGATCTCAGCTTTCAAGTACCTATTCATAAAGAAAGATGCCAAGCCACGATTTATTCACTTGATTCTGTTACTACAAGAGTTGGACATTGATATCAAGGACAGAAAGGGTACAAAAAACTAAGTTGCTGAGCACTTGTCATGCCTGGAACAGGGCGGCAGCAACACCACCAGTACAGAATTCCAAGATGCATTTCTAGATGAGCATCTGCTACTAGCATCCACCATTACAGAGAGCATTTTTGTGGCATTGACTAATGCACATGTCGCCGCGGTGGACACATCGGTGGCAGTTATTCCCTCAACACCCTGGTATGCTGATATTGTGAATTATGTAGTTACTGATGTATTACCTTATAACCTTAACTATCAAGGCAAGAAGAGGTTCAATATGATGCTAAGCATTATTTTTGGGACGAGCCTTTTTTATTCAAACATTGTGCAGATCAAGTTATAAGGAGGTGTATCCCAGAGGAAGAACAACATGTAGTGCTCTACCAATGCCACGTCGCCCCTTCTAGAGGACATTTTGGAGGCACACAGACAACATCAAAAGTACTTCAATCTGGTTTCTATTGGCCTACTCTCAACAAAGATGCCCAAGCTTTTTACAAGCAATGTGATAGATGCCAAAGAACTGGGAATATCTCAAGGAGGAATGAGATGCCCCTACAACCAATTCTAGAAGTTGAGCTATTTAATGTTTGGGGGATAGATTTCATGGGACCTTTCCCATCATGCAGTGGTAACTTATACATCCTCCTTGCTATTGATTACGTGTCCAAATAGGGTGAAGCTGTGGAAACTCCGAAGAATGATGCCAAGACCGTCCACTGATTCCTTCACAAGAACATATTCACCATGTTTGGAATCCCAAGGGCGATAATTAGTGATGAAGGTAAACATTTTGATAACATGCTCATCGCTAAAGTTGTAAAAAAACTTGGTGTCTGTCACAAGGTTGTTGCAGCGTACCATCCACAGACTAATGGGTAGGCCGAAATTTCAAACAAAGAATTGAAGAACATCTTAGAAAAGGTAGTCATGCAACTAGGAAAGACTGGTCCCTTAGATTGGATGATGCACTATGGGCATATCGAACAACATTCAAAACTCTTCTAGGTATGTCACCCTATAGACTTGTATATGGAAAAGCCTATCACCTACCAGTCGAGATCGAACACAAGGCCTATTGGGCGATAAAAGCTGTCAATATGGGCATCCAACATGGTGGAGCGTACAGGGTGGACGAGGGAGATAATCTTGAGGAAGATGGAAATCCAAGAAGCCACCCTGAAAAATTATGCTGAGGCATCAAAGATGGGCATCCAACAACCTTACCACCAGCCCGCCTCGGCAACCACGATTGGCGGCCTTGCAGCTCAGCTAGATCGGATGGAAAGACGCCAACTCACATTCATGGCGTACATCAGAGACTATAACGTGACCACAGTTTATGTTCTCAAGGAGAAATTCCCCACCGCCTAGTTCCCAGAATTCCCCGCCGAGATCCATGCCCAGCCAGCTCCAGCCGCCTCTATCGCCCCTTCTGCCTCGACATCTCGGAATGCGGCTAACACTGCCACTCCTACAGCCCAAGTCTCGACGACACCACGAGCCGCCTCTATCCCAAGGAAGCAGCCACCACAGCAACAAAAGTCCTCTCCATCTTGGATGATCGAGTTGACACCGCAGGTGCCCCAATCAGAGAAAAAGGACAACCATCAAGAGCAGCAGCCACCCGAATATGCTTTCCTCAACTCCTTGTCAACAGATTCGGTGTGGCAAGACACTGTCCGGTCTGTCACAGAGAAGTTCAAAAAAGCATACTCCCCAGCCAAAAAGAGGAAAGCAACCAACACCGAGGGGATATGCCCGAACAACAAGGATGGCAGCAAAAAGGAAGTTACAAAGCCGGACTAACCAACACCAGCATCACGAAAGGAGCCGCCGAGGGTGGCCAGAAGAGTTAAAGCAAGAGCTCAAAGGCGGATGATATTTAGTGTAGAGTGCCCACGAGTTCTATATTTTGTACACATTCATGCCCTTATTATTGCTATTCTTAAGCTCATTTAGGCATATTTAGGTGCTTTACATGCATAATAACAGTATTTTCTCTTTGACCATGTTTTCGTTAAATATTTGATGTTTGGTTAAGAAAATATATTGTTTTGGTTTAGTTTTTTATTTTCAAGTGATGTAGCTGTGTAGAGGAGCACAGGACATGAGAGTATAGGAAAGCGGGGAACAAAAGGAGAAGTACTGAAACAGTTCCAGTTGCCGCTGAGGACGTTGCCATTGCAGCAATGCCGCCAAGTGCCGCCCAGGCAGGAGTTACACCGACTTAGTCAAGATGGGTTGCGATTGAAAGAGGGCAATTCTCTGAGCCCGATGAGCCTAGTCTTGCAATTTTCTGAAGCCTGTAGCGGCCGGTAGAGCTGATCCAAGATTGATAAGAGTATTAATCTTTACTGGCTAAAGAAGGCAACGTCCAGAGAGTCCATATTCAAGTTATAAAGGAGTCAGCATTTAATGTAAAGTTACTTTAAGAACTTCTACTCCAAGGAGGACTCAAATTTAGGCCATGAGACCTATATATACCCATGTATGAGAGGGTATAGGGTCATGTCGGGATGCACGGTTGCATAGATGCATAGCGAAGAGGTAGATAGATAGATTGAAGGAGTTGGAGGTTGCGGCCCAACACTCATAGGATTTAGGGTTTTGTATGTAAAGTAGTTGTGAGAAACAGTTGTAATAGTTTAAGTGTGTTTTCAATAAAATATTCCAAGTTTGCTTAATTAATGATCTTCACTTTTCAATTAGTTCCAAAAGTCCAGTTGAAGAAATCCATTTGTCAGGCACGAAAGTGTAAGGCTCGCGAAAGGATTAAGCATGGTCTCATCATGTCGGGGTGTTGACTAATTCGGCTTAGACATAAGTTCGAGTTTCATCAACTAAAGGGAGCAACCAAATGTCAACTGCATGTGTTAGGTTTACGCTGAGATTGCTAGGTATTGCCTACATCACATGGGGATAGAATCCTTGCCTAGACATAGGAAGGATCACTTAAGAATTGCTCCGCCGAACTTGGAGTATCTGCCAGACTTGCCGCCAAGACTTATTTCCATTCCACCTGCCGAGACAGCGAAAGTTGCAAGGGCAGAGACCCGCTGCGGTCGCGTGATAGGGTCGATGCTTTCGTCTGCCAATACCCGCCGAGGCAGCAAATCATGGCAGCAAAAAACACTTAGGCTTTACAATGCAGTTTGCACACTACTTAACTACGATTACCTTACACAATCTATCGACCTTATCTCGCCCTATCAACCCTACCATCACTATCTTTATTTAGTTGTGTTTTATTATTTCTACATTTAGAGATTTAATTGTGTATTTACTAAATCCTTGTGCAGGAAACCATTCATAGAAGCTACTCCAATCCCCGTGGGAGACGGTATCTTTTATACTATAACTTGACAAGAGTGTGCACTTGCGCTCATAAATAGAGAACACCCTACACTTAGCGGCGGCGAAGAAGAAACCTCCTCCGGTTCGCCACAAATCTAAGCTATCATCTTCTTTATTTATTTATTTAATCTATGTTTTATTGTGAGTATGTATGCATGCATTGAGGACAATGCTCCTCTCGAGTTTGGGGGGGATTAGTCCTATTTTTTCTTTATTTATTTTTCTGTTTTCATTACATGTAGTTGTATATTTAGAAGCATTTAGGAACCATAGTGTAACTGCCTTTATTTAACATGGAAGGAAATTTTTAGTTTGAATTTTTTTTTAGTAGCCTTTACCCGTCGTGGCAGACTACCCGCCGAAACAACAACCTTAGCATGACTTTGGAAGTATTTAGAATCCAACTATGTTCTAAACTTAAAAAAACACCCTTTGTGACTAGTTTGAATTTAGGACTTCTAGGAAACTTAGGTAATTCACTTAGTAAACTTGGGTAGAACTTAAAGTAATTAGAAACCAACTATATTCTAGAGGTGCCCAAAACCGGCTTTAGGATAGGCTAGAGGTGCCCAAAATCGGCTCTAGTTAGGTGCATATATGAAAAAAAAAACTAACATTGGCTATAGTAACTTTGAAGAAACCCAAGGGAATTAAGGTGCTTTGCTGGAGTTTACTTAGAAGCTGAAGAATCATTCTTGTCACAAGACCCGCACACACTCACAAGACACATAGTTCAGTTCTGGATAAGTCCATTGTCATTCGAAGGGTTGCTGTCAAGCGTGTAGCTGCACTGTATGTAAGGGTCGATCTAGGTATTTTTAAGCTAAGTTTTCCTACGATTTTAAGTTTTGGCTTGTTACTGTTAGATTGCATTGCTTGAGGGCAAGCAATAGTTCGAGTTTAGGGGCGTGTTAAGTGTGAACAAGTACTAGATTTTAGCCCTAGGATAGCTCAATTATTGTTAGAATTAAGCCCATTTTAGTTGCATAATTAGGTAAACATACTCAAAAAACTGCATAGATTAGATACTTTATCCTACATGATAAATTTCACTGTTTTTATCTATAAAAGATACTGGTCAGGTATATGTTTCACTGTGCGCAGATACCCGCCCAAACAGACGATGCTCAGGCAGCAAGAAGGGCAGAAGAAAAGAGTTGAACGCTCGAGGGACGATGCTGATGAACCTTCTGGAGAGCTGATCAGAATAAGATACAAAGGAGAAACCCAGAATAAGGAGACCTTGCTGAGACAAACTTCTGTCAAAGCAGCAGATGGTGTGCCGCCGAGGCAGCAGCCCAAGGAAGCTGAAACATGCAAAGTGGTATGTGATTGGAAGAACATGTAAAGTGTCCACAAGTTCTATATTTTATGCACATCCCATCGCATATTATTGTTGTTTTTTAGTTTATCTTAGGCATATTTAGGACCATGCATTGCATTTTACAGTATTTCTTTGCTTTACCTTGTTTTTATAGTTTATCTTTTATTTGGTAAAGAAAGGATGATGTTTTAGTGTATTTTTGGTTTTAGGTACAAAAGGCTGATAGAGGGAAAGAGGAGTTGAGGATGTGATGTTGAGGCAGCAAACCAGGGAGCTGTACTAATGCAGTTCCAGACAGAAACAGTAGATGCCGATTGCTGCCGCCGCCGACCTTGCTGCCCACGGCAGCAGACTATGGAGTTGGAGAACCAGAGTGCGATTTGTAGAGCAGGAAATGCTGATTTTATCGCTGCCGTCCACTCAATTTTCCGACATTTGTAGCAGCGTGCAAAGCTGTCAAAGCGAAACCTCAAGATTGCTTGCGAGACAAGGCAACGTGATAAAGTCAACATTCAACTCAAAGAAGTCAGAGTTTAAAGTCACATTTAATGAGGAAAGCTACTTTTGAAGACTTCTACTTCAAGAAGGACTAGACCTAGCTATTGTCTATAAATACTTATTGTAATTCTAATTCAGATCATCTTAGGTTTTCTTTAAGCACAGCTTAGGTCTTCTTGTTGCAGACATGTTCTAAATCTCTTTTGGGTTTGGGGTTATGTTGTAATTAGTTGTGAGAACGGTTGCTTAGGTTTCAAAGTTTGTTTTGAAATAAAATATTCCAAGTTTGCTTAATTCATGTACTTCACTTCTTCAATTAGTTCCAAAAGTCCAGTTGAAGAAATCCATTTGTCGGGCACGAGAGTGTCAAACTCACGAAAGAATTAAGTACGATCTCATCATGATGAGGCGTTTACTAATTCAGCTTAGACATAAGTTAGAATTTCAGTGGCTAAAAGGAGCAACCAAACTTCGACTGCTTGTGTTAGGTTTACGCTGAGATTGCTAGGTATTGCATACATCACGTATTGACAGAATCCTTGCCTAGACATAGGAAGGATCACTTTAGAATTGCTTTGCCGAACTTGGAGTATCTACCAGACTTGCCGCCGGGACTTCTCTCCATTCCACCTGCCGAGACAGAGAAAGTTGCAAGGGCAGAGTTCCGTCGTGGCATCAAAAGTTGCCACCGCTTCAATCCGACATTACCCGCCGAGGCAGCAGATTGTGGCATCGTAAAACAACTTGGCCTATTCAACATAGTTTCACACTAAGTAGCAGCATAACCCTGCCCCCTCTATCAATCTGATTACTTCCCCTTTTTACTTGTGTTTTCTTTTACTTTTCTTCTCAACAACTATCTTACTTGTGCAATTTACTTTTCTTGTGCGGGAACGACAATTCAAACCAACTTGTCCAATCCATGTGGGAGACGATATCTTATATAATATAACTTGACAAAAGTGTGCACTTGCACTCATAAATAGAGAACACCCAAACGCTCTACAAGTTTTTGGCGCCGTTACCGGGGATTGGTAACAGCGAATTTCGTTTTAAATTTCTGCACTTTTATTTCTTTACTTTTTATTTTATTTTTATTTCTAATCGGAAAAAAAAAAGAATTTTACAGTTTCCTTTGCTAGTGTATGACCAGGGCGAATCCAAAAGGAGAAATCATCTTCTACGACGATATCGAGCGTAGAGCAAAAGAACTCAAGAAGGAACTCAGAGTAACCCTAGGGAAAAACAAAGAATAAAAGGAAGAAGCAAAGGTAAACATGGACCCACCCAACAATGCCGCGAACGGCAGGGATGGGCAGAAAAATTTGCCGCCCAGAGATCAGTAAGATCCACCAAGGCAGGACCGCCTATTCTGCCCAGACAGCCCAAGAATGTTCGAACCACTAGAGATTACCTGGAACATGACTTCAGAGGGTTCGATCCGACGGTGACGGAACCTGAGATCGAGGCGGACCACTTCGAGTTAAAGCACGTCATGTTTAACATGATCCACACACTAGGGCAATTTGGAGGAACTGCCACAGAAGATGCTCGGCAGCACTCGAGAGGATTCCTGGATATCTGAAGAGCATTCAAAATACACGAGGTCCATCAAGACGTCCCGAGGCTGAAATTATTTCCCTACTCACTGAGGGATAGGGCAAAACATTGGTTAAACAACCTGCCAACATGATCGTTCAACACATGGACAGAACTGTGCAAGGACTTCCTGGACCGTTTCAGCCCGTCCAATGTCATAGACAGGCTACGGAACGAGATAACAACTTTTCGACAAGGGGATGATGAGCCGATGTATGAAGCATGGAAGTTGTACCAACAGATGTTGAACAACTGCCTGCTACATGGTCTTCCGGCGTGGACACAAGTATCATTATTCTACAACAGGGTGAACTACCCAACACGGATGATGATTGATGCCTCAGGAAATGGTATCATCCTTGACAGACCACCAGAGGAGGCATTGTGGATTCTGAACCAAGCCACCAAGAACGACTATAAGTATCCAACAGCCCGCCGAGGCGGCGTTAGGAGGCCAGCCACTGTGAACGAGGTAGAAACCTCAGAGTCTGTCAATGCCCGCCTTGACAAGCTGGCAGAGCTGGTCATGAGCATTGTGAAACATGTTGGGAAAGTCTATGAGGTAAAGGCTGTGGAGCCGTTCTGTGAAGAGTGTGGGGGAAACCATGATTCCTCTAAATGCGCCGCATCTGCAAACTTCATGGGAGGATACGAGAGGAATAGCAGACCTACCCAGAATACCTACAACCCTGGTTGGAAGAACCATCCCAACTTCTCCTAGAGCAACCCAAAGACTGCTGAAAACCCACAACAACAACCGGGAGGCTATCAACAAAACCTGTCTAGACAGCAGACTCAGCAGCCGCAAAACAATAATTCACTAGAAGCAACTCTTCATACCTTTATGTCTAGAACTAGTGATTTTATTGTTCGTACCTAGAAATTCATTGATAAAACTGAGTCTTGCATGGATAAGACGGAGATGAAGATAAACAACCAAGAGGCTATTATAAAAAAACTTGAGACCCAATTTGGGCAGTTCACGGAGATCTTCAGCAGCTGAACAATGGGAGCAACATCCAGCAGCTCAGAAGCAGCAGCCAAACCCACTTATGAGCAGTGCAAAGCCATATCTGCCAAAAGTAGGAAGCGGTTGGATGAACCCATGGTGGAGAACCAAACAGAAACTCAGCCAGAATAGAAAAAACACGCATGTCGCGGCAGCACCACCCGCCCCGGCAGCTGAACAAGACAACGATCCTTAAGCAGATGATTATTCCCAGATTAAGTTCCACTGCAAGGAGCGTATAGAGGACATCTGCCTGCCGACACCTTTCCTCTAAAGGCTTAAACAACAGAAGCAAGAGCACCATTCAGAAGATTCTTGGATATTCTAAAGCATGTGCACATAAATATACCTCTAATAGAAGCCATTCAAAATATGCCCAACTATGCCAAACATCTCAGGGACATGGTTTCTAAAAAGAAGAGGATAAGGGAGTTCAAGACAGTGGTTGTCATAAAAGAATGCATGGCAATGTTGCACAACAAGTTTCTGCCCAAGCAAACAGACTCGGGCAGTTTTGTTATCCCATGCAGAATAGGTAGCAGACATGAAACAAAAGCCATGTGCGACTTGGGAGCCAGCATCAACCTAATGCCCAAAGCAGTCTTCGATAAGTTAGGAATTGGGCCAGCCAAACCTACCTCTGTCATGCTAAAACTTGACGATCATTCGTTTCTAAAACCGAAGGGTAAAATCGAAGACATACTAGTGAAGGTGGGCAACCTAATTCTTCTAGATGATTTCCTCATCCTAGACTGTGAGGCTGATGAAAAAGCCCCTATCATCCTTGGGCGACCTTTCTTGGCCACGGGCAGAATGTTAATATATGTGGAACATGGGAAGCTGACCATGAGGTTAGACGACCAAAGCATAAAGTTAAATGTGCTACAACCCTCAGGAAAATAAGAGGAAGGATGCCCAGATGCAAACGCTACCAAAATCAGCATAGAGACAGGCCAAGGCAGTAGTTGTCACAACAGACCCAGGGGCAGGCTAAAGGAACCAGCAACACAGAAACTAAAGAAAAAAGAGGACCCATCTGAGGAGAGGAAGGACATACCTGGACGAAAAGCCAAACACAAAACCCTCAGGAAGTGGTTATGTCTGGGAGATGCACCTCCCAGACATAAGCTAATTTTCATTTTATTTTTAATTTAATTTTACGCATTAGGATTATAGTTTAATTATTTTCATTTTTTTGGTTTAGGAATAAAAGAGCCAGATCAAGAAAGAGGCCCGGCAAGGGGCTCACACACCATCCCGGCGAGATAGCCCAGGGCAGCCCAGCGCAGAAATTCCCAACAGCTAGTTGACCGCCAACGGCTCCGAAAATAACAGGCAGAAATCATGTAACGTGTGCAAGACAATTGGACCGTTAGACATTTAATATCTCCACATCACCTCTCGGCAACCTCTATTTAAACCCTTCTCACTTCATTCATTTTATTTATTATCACCTCCTAGCTATCTATTTCTTGCATCCACGGCTCTTACCTATTTTTCTTTTAGAATTTCAGTTAATTACAACCGTATCACGTGGCTTCATCATCCACACCTCTTCCTCCTCCTCAGCAGAGAAGACTCAAGCCCCCTCTCGACCCTCAACCAATTTTTAGTTCTTTCTTTTCTTTATTTTATTTTAATTTTTAGTGTATTTATTTTTTCTATTTTCTGTTTTATTGAGTGTGCTGAGGGCAATGCCCATCTCGAGTTTGGGGGGATATTTCTCACATCTTTTGTCTAGGCATACTTAGTAGCATATAGGTTGTCGTGTACAGCCAAATTTTTCAAGTTTGATTAGAGTCATTTGTTTTTTATTTTTCTGTATTTATGTTATATATGAAGTTGTCTTGATCTATGATATAGAGTCCATTGATTAATTGATCTGTACCATAAAAAACATTATTGAGGGAAAAAGAACAACTCTTATTCTTAATGATAATCTCAAAACCAATCTTGTCCAAACAAGAAATTCAAATAATGTTTTAGTCAAACTAGGTACGAAATAACAATCCTCTAAATCTAAAACAAGTCTACTAGGTAATGACAAAGTATATGTTCCTATACCTAATGCAGCAACTCTTGCTCCATTTCCCACTCATAGGTCAACATCTCATTTTCCAATTTTCTACTCCTTTTTAGTCCCTGTACAGAAGTACAAATGTGTGAACCACAATCGGTATCTAATACCCAAGATGTAGATGTTGATATATTAATATCAATAACATAAATACTTGATCCGGACTGTCCATTTTCTCTTGCCTGCTTGATGTCCTCAAGATAGAAAGGGCAATTTCTCTTCCAATGTCTAGCATTGTTGCAATGGAAACACTTTCCTTCTTTTGCAACTCCTCCTTTGGGTTTCAATGCAGCTTTTCCTTTTTTGGGCTTTGGCTTTGGCTTGCCTTGGTGTTGGGCTTTCCTTTTCTGTTATCCTTTTCGGACCATTAGAATAGGTTTACAACCAACCTTTTTCATGTTGTTTTTTGTTGTTCTTAACAGACCAAGCAACTGGGGCAACGATTTGTTAATTTTATTCATATTGAAGTTAAGAACAAACTAATTAAAACTATCCGGCAACGATTGCAGGATAACTTCAATAGCCAATTCAACACTTAGAAGGAAGCCAAATTTTTCAAGGGTCTGAATATACCCTATCATTTTGAGAACACGAGTTCCCACTGGAGTTTCATCCAACATTTTGCATTGAAACAAAGCCTTGGAGTTCTCATACCTCACCTGATGAGCTTTCCCCTCATATAATTCTTTGAGATTTTTAACCATCTCATAGGGAACCATGTCCTCATGTTGCTTTTGAAGCTTAGAGGTCTTGGTCGCAAGCATCAAGCATCATACATTTACCATGTCATTTGAGTATTTCTCAAAGGCTTCCCTTTCATCTTTGGAGGCATCATCTGCTGGCTTTTTAGGGATGGGTTCTTCAATGATTTGCAGTTTATGTTCTTGCTTAAGGACAATCTTTAAGCTACGGAACCAAGCAAGGAAGTTCAAGCCATTCAATTTGTCCTTCTCAAGGACGGATCGCAATGATAATGTGTTTGAGTTTTCCATAAATCTACAATGATAAAATATGATTTATAAGTACCATTTATCGTGTTTATAAAGAAATTACATTCCCACTATTAAAAACCCTCAAAATTGAAAAACTTACAAAAAGTATTTCTAGTGGGTAAGGATCCATATTTCATTTTATTCCAAGTCAGCTTTGGCTTTACTCTTAGAATTCAATTATTTAGGTAAGCAACACTTGCTAATTACATCTCATGTAATTCCTATATTTGATGAACAACTATTTGTCCTGAACAAAAGTTCATATGGTCTAATAGAAAGCATATTAATGAACAATGCACCAGGTCGGTAACTTATGAGAAGAGAGGTGGTGTATTGGGCACACTTAAATACCAAGTCTTTCAAAGAACCAATCCTAGACATGCACTTTCGTATTGTATTTCAATTACCAAAGTCCTTGAACAATCATTACTCTTTAGGTTTCTAATCTTATTAGAACAACCTAGTTTAGCCAATATTACTACCATTGAATGTCATTTGTTTATTCTTCGTGTTTAACCAAGATAGATCTCAGTATTTTGCTTTGGCAAAACCTACATAGTACCTGTAACCCCCTTAGCCCGGCATAGACGTTTGACCTGAACTACGAAGATTACACGGGGAAAACCAAAGTCAACCCGAAAGTCAACCTTGATTAACAACCTTTTTTCTTTTTATCTTTTCTAGATGCTCGATATTAGCCTATATGTTTAGCAAATTAACTCAGCGGAAGCGACACAACGAATGGAACCCGAACAGGGACTCAATTGTAAAGAATCATCTTTTAGGGACTAAAATGTAAATTCTAATATTTATAAGGACTAAACGAGTTTTAATGTTACCAGTCCAAAATTAATCACATAACATGCCATCAGGTCAAATTTCAACTCAAACGGATCATTCAAACTCATTGTATTAAGCAACCAACATTTAGGGACAAAACTGCAAGAAACAGAAACCCAAAACAGTTCAAAATTCAAACCCAACGGTCAGGCGTTTTGATACGGATGGCCATGTACCGAAACGTTTGTTTCGAAACAGGGTTGACCGCTTCGATGCTCGAGTGCGTTCTGAGACCCGTATCAAAACACCCCCTTCCAGTAGCAAAATCGTTTCAATACGCCTTCACCCGTTCCGAAACCTTATGGCCACTACAAGCCCATGTTCCGAAACAGGCAAGGGCGTTCTGATACGCCTTGCCCTGGAACAGCATATTTTGCTGGTTTTTCAGCATAAACACATTCAAATCATTCTCGAGACATGCCACAACATGCATACAACATAGATACATATCAACAATCACCATATCGAGGTATTAGGTATAACATGGCAACCAACATGTAAGTAAAAGTACTAAGGACATGCTCTCTAGTCCACCAAAACAATAACAGGCCAAAACCATCATCCATAACCAAAATCAAACAATAAAGGCCAATTACATCACAAAAGTAACTATCAAACATGCTAAAAGCAAAGGGGAAAACATTATCAACCATGCAATAGCATAAACCCCACCCATTACCTTTTATTACACCGAAGCAAAACCACATACTTGGCAAGATTAAAAGCTTGGATTCCTCTTGCCTACTTAATGCCTTCAAAGCCTAGTTTTCTGCATTGATGAAACAAAAGAGCGTAAGCACAAAGCTTAGTGAGGATCGCTAAATAACATTAATCAATGCATGTCACATATTTTGCAAAATCAACACTTTACATCTCATGCCATTTTATAAAACATGTCTTCTCAAGACCTCAATACACTTTTTAACAACATGCTCATATGCATTAAGAACAGCAAATAAACCTTTGCTGATGCTTTAACAAGCATCACATGCATTCTTGCATCATACACAAATATCCCATGCATCTTTGCATCATATACAAGCATCTCATGCTTGACACTATTCATTTACATTATATTGGCTCACAAGTGATAATCCATAAACCATTTCAACACAAGACACAATCGAATACGTGGATTACAAGCGTTATCCCACACGCTTCATACACACTACCGGACTACACAAGGCACACACACGAGAGCAACCCTCAATCGTTGTGACACCCGTGGTGGAGTATAACGGTACAATTTCAACCCCTCAACACCACTCATCGATAGTTCTATAATTCCACTAACGAGAGCACAGGACACACAATACAAGATCCACACACGGAATTAACAAGCACCATTGTGATCTTAACCTCAATCGTTAGGGTACTTTGATGGAGTATACGGTACAATCACAACCCCTCGACATCCAAGGCGACTTAATTCACGGTGCACCCAATCCTATAGACGACTAACTATATCCGCTTAAAGTAACCAAAAACCATTTTCATCACTTGCCAATATAATCATTTAACATCGATAATCCACTGTTTTACAAGCATAACCACAATGTCATTTCCACAAGCATAACATGCTTAACATCATATGCATTCAACACATGAAAACCAAGGATCACTTACCTAGTGCATCCTTAACATAATGGCATTAAAATCCAACATTAAATCATGGTTAAACATGCTTAAAAACAATAAACAAATCCACACTTACTCCAAGTGCAATTTCATCAAATATAGCACATTACCAAGAGAGAGATTTCCGAATCACTTACTCTTGAGCTTAGCTAAGTGTATCAAACATACACTAAGCTCCCAAGACCACACTCAAAGCGTTACAAAGCAGCAAATTGCATTTCCACTCACCGATATGCGAAGCCTTGCTCGCCGACACGAAAATTACCCCTCCGGAGCCTCCAAAATCACCTTGTTCGCTTCCGGATCAAGATCCCCTGTTTTCACATCATCAAAATAGAGATTTAAATGCATTAATATACATTCTAACACCAGCAACAATTCACAAACTCGTTGCCCACCCAAATTACACCAAAATACCCATCCAAAACAACTGAAAACTCAATCGATTGCTTCTTAAACCAAGCCCAGCCAACATATATCACTTCCAAAGCATTATAAACATCAAAACACATCTAACAAACATCCTAACCCAACCTTATACCTCCAGCAAGCAAGATTCGACCATTTCACTCCAAAATCTCACTTAAAACTATCAAGAACTTCAAGGATCTCAAGGATTTCGGGACCTATGTTATCAACAACTCACTTTAACATATAAATCAACTTAAAACTCAATTAAAATCAACACAAAATAGAGCCCAACTCATCAAGTCCTAAAATCAAGAATCGCATCACAATTTTGCAAGATTTTGCTCTTAAATCAAAACTATAATCAAAATTCAGTTAAAATTCATAAATGAGAGTCAATAATCTTGGGAATTCCAATAAAGAACATAGATTGAAGTTTAAGAATGGGATTTACCTCCAATCCGTGCTCCCTTGACAATGACAATTTGACAAGTTTTCCTTCCAAAAATCTTAAAGAAAAAGAAGTGAATCTTTGAAAAAGAGTTTAGAGAAGAAAAAAGTAATTTGAGAGAAAAGAAATCTGATAAAAAGTTGTTTGAAAAATGTGTTTGGCTGAAATGAGAGAGGGAAAAGTAGTTACGTGATTAAAACCTCTCTAATTTCCCATTTATTTAATATTTAATTAAAACCATTTTAATTCCTTTATTAAAACCCTTTAAAAATAAATGTCAAATTGAAGGAAGGCTAAATTTCACAAAAGCTTCCTAAAGATTCTAAGATTTTGACTCTCTTCTTGAAAATAGCATTTTTCCACAGTTTTAAAACTTTACAATTTGGTCACTACTCAAAATGTCCATTTTCCAAAACCTTTTTTTGTAAAATTGATTTGATCCACCTCTTAAATATATTTTTAGAGGATTTTAGCAATTTTTACCATATTTTTATCCTATCACGATCCTTGATTTCCTTAAATCACCTTACGCGATTCGAACCGTTCTTGACTGGTCTGATCTGATGTCTAAAAAATCTAGGCCCAAAACTAGGGCGTTACAACTCTCCCCCACTTAGGAAATTTCGTCCTCGGAATTCTTACTTGATGAAAAGAGATGCGGAAACTGCATCGGCATGTCCGCCTTGCTTTCCCACGTGGCCTCCTCAACTCTTCGGTGTCGCCACAACACCTTCACAAGTTCTATCGTCTTGCCTCGAAGAACTTTGCTACTCACGTCCAGAACCTTCACTGGTTTCTCATCATATGATAGATCTGGATTCAACTCTATCTCCTCTACAGGCATCACATGCGAAGGATCCGATATGTACTTCCGTAACATGGAGACATGAAACACGTCATGTATCTTCTCCAACTCTGTAGGCAATCTCAACCGATATGCCGCAGGACCAATACGCTCCACAATCTCGTAAGGTCCAATGAACCTTGGGCTAAGCTTACCCTTACGCCCAAATATCATCACCTTCTTCCAAGGCGATACTTTCAAGAACACACGTTCGCCAACCGCGAACTCAATTTCCTTACGCTTCAAGTCCACATAAGACTTTTGCTTATCCGATGCTGCTTTTAAACGCTCAAAACTGAGTTTCACCTTCTCGGTGGTTCCCTTTAATATAGCCGGCATCGAAATCAACTTTTGCCCAGCTTCTACCCAACAAAGAGGGGTTCTACACCTTCTCCCATACAAAGCCTCGTATGGAGCCATTTGAATACTTGCCTGGTAACTGTTATTATATGCAAACTCAACCAACGGTAAGTACTTCTTCAAAGAACCCTGAAAATCTATCACACATCATCTCAACATATCCTCAAGCACTTGAATCACACGTTCCAATTGTCCATCCGTCTGAGGATGATAAGAAGTACTGAAATTCAACCATGTACCCAAGGCTTGATGCAAACATTCCCAAAATCGTGCTGTGAACCTCGGATCCCTATCCGACACAATGGACTTTGGCAAACCGTGCAACCGCACAATTTCAACTATGTACAGCTCAGCCAACTTATCCAAAGTATACGTAGTATGCACAGGCAGAAAACGTACACACTTTGTGAGCCTATCCATAATCACCCAAACCGAATTCTTCTTTGACGGTGACAAAGGCAATCCAGACACAAAATCCATGGTGATTCTCTCCCACTTCCATTCTGGGATTCTCAAAGGCTACAGCAACCCAGAAGGAACCTGATGCTCAACTTTCACTTGCTGACACACCATGCACCTACTAACAAACTCAGCCTCGTCCTTTTTCAACCCCACCCAGTAGTATTCATCTTTCAGATCATGATACATCTTTGTACTACCGCGGTGCATAGCAAAAGGACTACTATGAGCTTCAGTCAGAATGGTGTGCCTTAACTCAGCATCATCTGGCACCACTATTCGACTCCCGAAGCACAGAACACCTTCATTACTAAAGTTGAAATCCAAAGGTCTACCCTCTGCAATGTCCTGAACATGCGAAACAAGAGAATCATCAAGCAACTGCTTATCTTTGATCAACTGTATCAGGGATGGTTTCACTTGCAATTCCGCAATAAGACCACCATCATGCGATATGCTCAAACGAGAAAACATCGCTCTCAACTCCACAGCTACTTTCCGACTCAAAGCATCAGCTACAACATTAGCCTTACCCGGGTGATACTCGATCGTCAAATCATAATCCTTAAGCAACTCCACCCAACGACGTTGCCTAAGATTCAGCTCCTTCTGAGACATAAGGTACTTCAAGCTCTTACGATCTGTGAACACAACACATTTCTCTTCGTACAGGTAATGCCTCCAAATCTTCAAGGCAAACACCACAGCCGCAAGCTCAAGATCATGAGTAGGGTAGTTACGCTCATGCACCTTCAACTGCCTAGATGCATAGGCCACTACCTTACCCTCCTGCATCAACACGCAACCCAAACCAACAATGGACGTATCACTATATACCACAAACTCCTTACCAGACTCAGGTTGAATCAGAACAGAAGCTTGCGTCAAGGCTTCTTTCAGCTTCTCAAAAGCTTGTTGTCTCGCGTCAGCCCATTCAAAGCGAACATTCTTTTGCAACAGTTTGGTCAAGGGCGCTGCTATCTTCGAGTAACCCTCGACAAACCTACGGTAGTACCAAGCTAACCCAAGGAAACTTCTATTGTGTGTAAAATAGTCTATCGCAATGGTAGTGCAAGTATACACGACGCGAGTAGTAAAATGATACGAAGTATCGGATATCGTCTCCATAAAGATTGGGCTAATAGCTTCACCTTAATTCACTGCACGAAAATAAAGAACATATTGAGAAGTTGTCACGAAAATAATAAAGTAAATGTAAATAAAAGAGTAGAAATATCAAGATAGAGAGAATGGGCTGGTATTGAATTGCTCAGTAGTGCAGGTATTGCTAAGTCTCGGAACTCCAGTTCATTCGTCACCCCTGTCGCGGCAGCGCCTGTCGCAGCAGCAGTCTGTTGCTTGTCGCGGCAGCGAACAATCAACTCAGCACTTCAAGTTTGGCAAGAATCCCAGATATGCCTTGGCCTATCCCTAGGTCCAAGTCTGTCGATGATCACTTCTTTGATGATACCTCCCGGCGTGAATCGAAGGATGAACACCGATGTCAATGAATTCTTCTTTAGCCACTTAACCTCGTCTTATCCCTAGGCCCGAGATAGTTCAACTATAAACTAGAGAACTCGCTCTTAATTCTTTCGTATACTTAACTCTCCCGATGCTAAGTAAATAGATAACCTCACAATGCTCTCCAATGTTCTTGCAAGATATTAATAACTAAAATAAGAGAACTTGAAGTTTATTTTATTGAACTGAAAATTCCTAAAACAAAACAACCCTTGCAACTACTTTACAAATCAACTCGTGGCCCTAGGGGGAATTTAGAACATGTTGTGGGAAGAAAAACGACTAGAGTTTTGGGAAGGAAACTAGGGTAATCGGTTATGCCTTCCTAGGTCAAAATATATGCCCTTATATAAGCTTTGGGCTCAAGTTATCTAAAATAGCAAGAATACAACTTTAAACAAAAGTATGATTCCAATAAAGACTAAATCTTCAAGGAATCTACTTTCCAGCCGTCATCTTTCTTGCTTGGGATTTTCTCTCCTTGAACTTTGGGCTTGACATTCCTTTTGATCTGGGGCTTGGAAAAATATGGGGTTTTCACACGACAGACGGGCTGAATTTTCTCTATCTGTCGAGGTCCACTTTGCTTCTTCTCCTCAAAACTGTTGTCGTCCTCTGTTGTCACGGCGGCAACCATGGCAGCATCGTCCTCATTGACTTCTTGTCCAGTTCCAGCTCTTCTGCTTCACTGCCCAGCGCCTGCCCTTTTCGTCTGCTACGGCAGCAACCTGCAAAAACAGCCATTTTTAGTAGAAATTGTGCCTTTTAATATATTTGTGATGTTTTGCTTAAAGTAACCTAAATGCAATGAATAATGCTTGAATGCAGCAGAAATATGGGTTAAATAGGGTGTAAATAATAGAACTTTTACACACTCAACACACCCCAAACTCAAGTTTTTGCTTGCCCTCAAGCAACTAAGACTTAAAAGAAAAATGAAATATTTTTGTTTTGGCTTTCAAACAATGAACTTTAGTTCGTTCCCTGTGACGGCAGCATCATGTCGGATAATTTAGGATTTGTCCGGAGTCTCACTATAGTCCTTGTGCAGTGTGTGCATGCTTGTGAACAGTTATAATCTAAGTCTCTCTTAGTTTCACTAGAATATTCAACTCTTAACTCGAATTTTTATGCCAAAGTTTATCTTTTGAAGGCACTTTTTCATGCTCCTTTGATTTTTTTGTTTTGACTCGATTTCTCTATTTTTTTAAGCTAAAGTTTCACTAGAGCTAGTTTTAGGCACCTCTAGTTAACTTCCTAGAGCCAGTTTCGGGCACCTCTAGGGCTGTTGAGTCTCTTTTGCTAAACTTCTTTCCTAGAGCCAGTGTTAGGCACCGCTAGGGGCTTATTCAAGTGCTAAGCTTCCTATTCTAGTTTGGCTAAAAGAAGTCTAAGAAGTATAGCAGTCACAATGGTGTTTAAGTTTTCAGAACTATAGAAAGGCTCTAAACTTCTCCTAAAAACTATCCTAAAGTCACTGCCACGACAGAGCTGTCACGATAGGTAAGTTCAGTTCACAGTTTTCAGCCAAAATTTTCAATATTTTCATCTTTTTTCTTCTTTTTTAACTAAGATAAAAATGACTAAGTAAAGACACAGATTTTAACTAAGATGTACTCCATTAATATGGAGGGTTGCCACCCCCAAGCTTGAAGGTTGCATTGCCCTCAATGCAGATGACAATTAAAAACAAAATAAGGCAGTAAATCACAAAATATATAGCAGGCAGTAGAATATAAGGTAAGAAACTTAAATTTAATCGATGTCTTCGCTGCTGCTGCTGAGGCGGATCTGGCGGCGGGCTCTGGCCTTCGGGGCTGGATGGGGCATGGGGGAGGCGGATGTGTTCTTGGCCTTGGCCTCCCGTGGTGGTTGGACTCTGGTTGGGGAGATGTGGGGTGGTTGCTCCACAACCTGAACTTTCGAGCTGCTGCTGCTGCTGCTACTGGCCTTTGGCAATTTGTTCTTATCAGCCATCCGCTTTTGTCACTTCACGGGGGTGAATTCCTTTGCCATATTTCTCTTGATCGAGGGTTCAGTATCACTGGTAGCCCAAACTGAAGAGGAGGAGAACCCAGCAACAAAGGCATCTAGGTCCTCTGATGCCATCGGACGTTTTGTTCCTCGGGCAGATGGCTCGGCATGGGTGTTGCCTGCTGCTGTCGGGGCAGGCGATGGTGTAGAGGCAGCAGAAGGCGTGCGTGGGGTGGCAGCAGGTGTAGGGGTAGTGACAATAAAGTAATGGGCAGGAAAAGTAGGAAAGGCAGCATCAGGAAAATTTAAAGAACTTTGTATGAATGTTACCGTGGAGGCAGCAAAGTCCCTGATGAAGGTCATTAAGCCCAGCTGTCGTTCCTCCAGTTTCTGAATGGTAGCTAATATCCGGGCGGAGGAGTTTGTCGGGGCAGCTGCTGCAGCAGCTGGTTCATTGTGTTGTTGCTCTGTCGTTTTTGTTGTGGCGGCAGCAGGGTCGAATGACGACAGCGATGTGGCGGCAGTCAGTTCCATAAGGCTGAGAATGTTCTTTTCAGTCCACCCCCTTCCTTCGACTATCATATCAGTGCGAACCTCGGGGACATTATGGTCGTGGCAGAGTGAAGTAATGAGGTATGGCAGGTAGAGGGGACCCGTCGGTCTATGCGCACACTCTAGAATACTTTCTCGAATAAAGCTGCCCACATTAATGGGTCGTTCATGCAGAATAGAGTGTATCAACGCTAACCTTGGTTGATCGACGGTGGTGTTGTGGGATGATGGCATGATCCTCTTTTTGATGAAGACATTCCACAACTTTGCCTCCGGCAGCAACTGGGTACTTCTCACAGTCCTTGGATTCTTTTTGCTGGTGTTCCATTCAGTCCCAGCATTGGTCAACTCTGCCATGACAGCGTCGTAGGCAGCATTGTCTAGTGTATTCAAAAATTGCTGATGGTCATCGTCATTGACACTAATGTAGAAGCCATAAAGGGTATTAATGTGTTCTGCTTCAAATGGTACCTCCTTCCCTCGAATGAACATTGTTTTCGCCGTTCTGCTGCTGATGGCAGCATAGAACTCTCGGACCAGCGTAACATTCATTTCTTCCGGCTGCTCTGCAAAGGTCTGCCATTGTAAAGATCTAGTCTTTCGGGCTATGAATGGTTTGAGGCCCAGATTCTCCTCTGTCGGTGCGTAGCTAAAGCCTCGCTCCTCCCACATGTCTCTGCTAGCAAAGGAACGTGTGGGAGTTGCTGTCAGTGAGGAAGTGGAGGCAGCATTGCGTCGGGTTTTCCTAGAAGAAAATATTTGAGAAGTTGTCACGAAAATAATAAAGTAAACGTAAATAAAAGAGTAGAAATATCAAGATAGAGAGAATGGGCTGGTATTGAATTGCTCAGTAGTGTAGGTATTGCTAAGTCTCGGAACTCCAGCTCTGTTGCGGCAGCACCTGTCGCAGCAGCAGTCCGTTGCTTGTCGCGGCAGCAAACAATCAACTCAGAACTTCAAGTTTGGCAAGAATCCCAGATATGCCATGGCCTATCCCTAGGTCCAAGTCTGTCGATGATCACGTCTTTGTTGATACCTCCCGTCGTGAATCGAAGGATGAACATCGATGCCGATGAATTCTTTTTTAGCCACTTAACCTTGTCCTATCCCTAACCCCGAGATAGTTCAACTATAAACTATAGAACTCGCTCTTATTTCTTTCGTATACTTAACTCTCCCGATGCTAAGTAAATAGATAACCTCACAATGCTCTCTCGATGCTCTTGCAAGATATTAATAACCAAAATAAGAGAACTTGAAGTTTATTTTATTGAACTGAAAATTCCTAAAACAAAACAACCCTTGCAACTACTTTACAAATCAACCCGTGGCCCTAGGGGGAATTTAGAACATGTTGTGGGAAGAAAAACGACTAGAGTTTTAGGAAGGAAACTAGGGTAATCGGTTATGCCTTCCTAGGTCAAAATATATGCCCTTATATAAGATTTGGGCTCAAGTTATCTAAAATAGCAAGAATACAACTTTAAATAAAAGTATGATTCTAATAAAGACTAAATCTTCAAGGAATCTACTTTCCAGCCGTCATCTTTCTTGCTTGGGATTTTCTCTCCTTGAACTTTGGGCTTGACATTCCTTTTGATCTGGGGCTTGGAAAAATATGGGGTTTTCACACGACAGACGGGCTGAATTTTCTCTATCTGTCGAGGTCCACTTTGCTTTTTCTCCTCAAAACTGTTGTCGTCCTCTGCTGTCACGGCGGCAACCATGGAAGCATCGTCCTCCTTGATTGTTTGTCCAGTTCCAGCTCTTCTGCTTCACTGCCCAGCGCCTGCCCTTTCTGTCTGCTACGACAGCAACCTGCAAAAATAGTCATTTTTAGTAGAAACTGTGCCTTTTAATATATTTGTGATGTTTTGCTGTAAACTAACCTAAATGCAATGAATAATGCTTGAATGCAGCAGAAATATGGGTTAAATAGGGTGTAAATAAAAGAACTTTTACACACTCAACACACCCCCAAACTCAAGTTTTTGCTTGCCCTCAAGCAACTAAGACTTAAAAGAAAAATGAAATATTTTTGTTTTGGCTTTCAAACAATGAACTTTCCCTTACCCGTCGTTCGTTCCCTGTGACGGCAGCATCCTGTCGGATAATTTAGGATTTGTCCGGAGTCTCACTATAGTCCTCGTGCAGTGTGTGCATGCTTGTGAACAATTATATGCTAAGACTCTCTTAGTTTCACTAGAATATTCAACTCTTAACTCAAATTTTTATGCCAAAGTTTATCTTTTGAAGGCACTTTTTCATGCTCCTTTGATTTTTTGTTTTGACTCGATTTCTCTATTTTTTTTAAGCTAAAGTTTCACTAGAGCCAGTTTTAGGCACCTCTAGTTAACTTCCTAGAGCCAGTTTCGGGCACCTCTAGGGCTGTTGAGTCTCTTTTGCTAAACTTCTTTCCTAGAGCCAGTGTTAGGCACCTGTTGCTGATGGCAGCATAGAACTCTCGGACCAGCGTAACATTCATTTCCTCCGGCTGCTCCGCAAAGGTCTGCCATTGTAAAGCTCTTATCTTCCGGGATATGAATGGTTTGAGGCCCAGATTCTCCTCCGTTGGTGCGTAGATGAAGCCTCGCTCCTCTCACATGTCTCTGCTAGCAAAGGAACGTGGGGGAGTTGCTGTCGGTGAGGAAGTGGAAGCAGCATTGCGTCGGGTTTTCCTAGAAGACATATTTGTGCAAGGGTTGTGAAAAATACAAAGAAAGCAAATGAAAACTAAAGAGGGAGAGCAAGTAAGAAAGGCAGAAGTGAGTGAAAATGAAAATGAAACAGGGTTATATAGAGAAAAGTTTGCTTCTCGTTGAAGCTGTAACGGCGAGCGCGAATAACGGGGCCAGCTATTGTACGTTGGCGTGTCTTACGCGTCCGACACACGTTTCCGCGTCTGTTACGCGTCTGTGACGTGTTTCCGCGTCTTTCGTGACAGCGTGATGACAGCCTGTATTTTCCGCGTCTGCTGCGGCAGCTGTAATGACAGGCTTCAACACTTGGGCTTTGCTGGGCTGATGGATGGATGGTGGGCTGAGTTCTCTTCTCCTGTTCTGCTTGACTCCTTTATTTCCTAAAAACCATAAACATAAGAACATTATTTAAATAAAATAAACCTTATTTCCTAATAAATAATAATAAAAAAATAATAATAATAAATAATTAAAATTTAGGTTAACTTAGGGATGTCAGGTGGGGCATCTCCTAAGGTAACCACTTCCTGCATTCCTGGGGCTTCAGTCCCCTGATAATGCTTGAGGTGTTGTTCGTTGACTTTGAATTGGTGCTCGTCTATTAATGATCGGATTGTGATGGCACCATGGGGAAAAACCTGTACGACTTGGAACGGGCCAGACCATCTAGATTTCAATTTCCCTGGGAAAAGTTTCAGTCTAGAATTGAACAACAATACAAGTTGCCTTGGGCAGAACTGTCGTGGCAGCAACTTTTTGTCATGCCACTTCTTCGTTTTATCCTTGTAGATTTTTGCATTGTCATAAGCCATAGTCCAGATTTCTTCAATTTCATTCAGATCTAGCAGCCTTTTCTGCCATGCCCTGTCCAAGTCCATATTCACTGCCTTGATTGCCCAGTATGCTCTGTGCTCTATCTCGACAGGTAGGTGACATGTTTTCCCATAAATCAATCGGTACGGAGACATGCCCAATGGAGTCTTAAAATCTGTCCTATATGCCCATAACGCATCATTGAGGAGTAAAGACCAGTCTTTCCTAGTTGGTTTAACCATCTTCTCAAGAATGTTCTTAACTTCCCTATTGGATATTTCAGCTTGTCCATTGGTCTGTGGGTGATATGCTGTCGCGATCCGATGCTTGACACCATATTTCTTCAAAGCAACAACAATAACCCTATTGTCGAAATGTCTCCCTTCATCACTAATAATCGCCTTAGGGATGCCAAACCTAGAAAAGATGTTTTTGTGTAAAAACCTTTGGACTGTCTTGGCATCATTCTTTTGAGTTGTGATAGCTTCAACCCACTTAGAGACATAATCTACTGCTAGGAGGATGTATAGATTCCCACATGAAGATGGGAATGGTCCCATAAAATCAATCCCCCAAACGTCGAAGATCTCGACTTCTAGAATGTTCTACAGCGGCATCTCGTTTCTCCTTGAGATGTTTCCTGTCCTTTGGCACCTGTCACAGCTCTTGTAAAAGATTTGTGCATCTTTATACAGTGACGGCCAGTAAAATCCTGACTGCAGCACCTTGGCAGCAGTTTTGTTGCCTCCTAAGTGACCTCCATACTGTGAAGCATGGAAGTGATGAAGTATGTCTTCTTGTTCTTCTTGTGGTACACACCTCCTTATAACCTGATCTGTACAGATTTTGAAAAGAAGAGGTTCGTCCCAATAATAATGCTTAACATCATTTTGGAACCTCTTCCTGGCTTGATAATTAAGATTAGAAGGAATTATTCCGCTAACTAAGAAATTAACGAAATCAGCATACCAGGGGAGTTCAGAAGACTTGCCTGCCGCCATGGCTGTCGCGGCAGTGATTGCGGCAGCAAAGAGCTGCTCATCTGGGAAGGTCTCCAGTATGTTTGTCTCATCTGTTAGTAGACTCTGTCCCTTTTCCAACCTTGACAAGTGATCTGCTACCTGATTTTCTGTCCCTTTTTTGTCCTTGATTTCAAGGTCGAATTCTTGCAATAGCAGGATCCACCGTATCAATCGAGGCTTTGCATCCTTTTTCGCGAACAAATACTTCAGGGCATAATGGTTTGTGTGCACTATTACCTTCGTTCCAATTATGTAAGAACGAAACTTGTCAATGGAGAACACCACAGCTAATAACTCCTTCTCTGTGGTGGTGTAGTTTACTTGGGCGTCGTTCAATGTCTTACTGGCATAACATATGACATGAAATAACTTGTCTCTTCGCTGCCCAAGTGCTGCCCCGACAGCATAGTCACTAGCATCACACATGATCTCAAATGGTTGTGTCCAGTCTGGTGGCTGTACTATTGGGGCTGTTACCAGTTTTTCCTTCAGAACCTTGAATGCTTCAGTACATTCATCATTAAAGTCAAAGGGTCGGTTCTGCTCCAAAAGATGGCATAGGAGCTTGGTGATTTTTGAGAAATTTGCAATGAATCTCCGATAAAAACCAGCATGTCCCAAGAAACTTCTAATACCCTTGACTGTGGTCGGCGGCGGCAGCTTTTCGATCACTTCTATTTTGGCCCTGTCGACTTCTATCCCACGGCAGCTAATCTTAAGGCCAAGGACTATCCCTTCATCCACCATAAAGTGGCATTTTTCCCAATTTAAGACCAGGTTTGCTTTTTCACATCTTTCAAGTACCTTTTGTAGATTGCCTAGGCAGCTCTCAAAATCGTCCCAAAAGACTGAAAAATCATCCATAAATATTTCAAGGAAGTCCTCCACCATATCGGAGAATATGGCCATCATGCACCTTTGGAAGGTGGCGGGTGCATTGCATAGTCCAAACGGCATTCTTCTAAAAGCATACGTTTCGTAGGGGCATGTGAAGGTCGTCTTTTCTTGATCTTCTGGTGCGATAGCTATTTGATTATACCCTGAATAACCATCAAGAAAACAATAGTAAGGTTTACCCGCTAATCTATCAAGCATTTGATCAATAAAGGGTAAAGGAAAGTGGTCTTTTCGGGTAGCTTTGTTAAGCTTCCGATAGTCCATACAAACCCTCCAACCGGTCACAGTCCTGGTTGGGATTAGCTCATTGTTTTCGTTGGTCACCACGGTCATTTCGCCTTTCTTGGGAACGCATTGCACCGGGCTCACCCATTTGCTGTCGGAGATGGCGTAGATAATACCAGCATCTAACCATTTGATTATCTCTTTACGCACCACCTCTTTCATTGCATGGTTTAGCCGCCTTTGAGCATCTATAGTCGGCTTATGATCTTCTTCTAAAAGGATTTTATGCATACATAATGCCGGACTAATGCCTTGAATATCAGCTACCGTCCATCCAATTGCCTTTTTGTGTTGCTGCAGCACCCCTATTAACTGTTGTTCCTGTTCCTGCATCAACTTGGAAGAGATGATTACGGGCAACGTATCATTTGAACCAAGAAAAGCATATTTTAGCTGCCCTGGCAAGGGCTTCAGTTCTAAATCAGGGGGCTCAACAGTAAATGGCTTTTGAATTGCATGGTTATCCGAAGTATAATTTAAAGGTTCGAATAACTTACCTGGACGATCGCTTATCCAGTTTACCTCCTCCTGATCTTCAGTATCAGATGTATCGGATTCTGAGGAGTTGCTGTCGTCGGTGCTGTCATGACAGTCCTGTAAGTGGCTGCCGAGGCAGTGACCAATTCTGATGTCGTGACAGCCCGACCTGATGCAGGGTTGATCAAAGGTAACTTCAGTG
Source organism: Hibiscus tridactylites (assembly GCA_958450335.1). NCBI lineage: Eukaryota > Viridiplantae > Streptophyta > Magnoliopsida > Malvales > Malvaceae > Hibiscus > Hibiscus tridactylites. The sequence continues at coordinate 55,499,368 of OY288268.1, read as the reverse complement.
ATAACCTTACATTCCTCGTCTGCATCAGCATGCTTCATAGCTTGGAGAACATTCAACTTAATCTCTTAGTCGTTCACTCTCATTGTGAGTTCTCCTTTTTCCACATCAATCAGTGATCTTCCCGTGGCTAAGAACGATCGCCCCAGGATGATTGGTGCGTTTTCATCTGCTTCACAATCTAAAACAAGAAAGTCAGCAGGAAATATAAATTTATCCACTCTTACCAGAATATCTTCGATTTTTCCTTCCGGATGAACATAAGAGCGGTCTGCCAACTGCAGAATTACTGTCATGGGCCGCGCTTTTCCAATACCTAATTTCTGAAAAACAGATTTTGGCATTAAATTAATACTAGCACCAAGATCACAAAGTGCCTTACCCACATATTAATCTCCGATTACACAAGGTATGACGAAGCTCCCCGGATCCTTCTTTTTCTGGGGTGGCTGCCTATGAAGAATACTCATGCATCCTTCTGTCATCTTAATCGTTTCAAACTCCCCAAGTTTAGATTTCTTTGACATGACATCCTTGAGAAATTTGGCGTAACCAGGCATCTCCCTAACGGCATCTAACAGCGGAATGTTAATATGAACCTGCTTAAAAATATCATAAATCTTTTTGAGCTGAGATTCTTGCTTCGCTTGTTGTATCCGTTGAGGAAAAGGAGGTGGGGGATGATAATCAGCAATACGTCCTTCCCACTGCATACGAATATGAGGAGGTTTGGGTTCATCATTTTTCTCCTCTGTCGCTTATGTTGTCGTAACAGGTTTATCGGCAGCAATCTGTTTGTTACCTGTCGGGGCAGCTTCCTCAGCAGGTTTGTCCAAGGCTGGTCCTTGTTCTGTTTCAGCTTCCTTTTCCGGCCCTGGTAATTTCTTCCCACTCCTAGTAGTAATAGCTTACACTGCTCATGTGTGGGCTGCCTAGCATTTTCAGTATTACTAGGGAATCCTTCAGTCTGCCTTGGCTTGATATGCTTGAAAACCTGACCCATTTGTGTCTCCAAATATTTAAGAGTAGCTTCATGATTCGTCATCCGCATCTCTGTCTTATCCATGAATGTCTCTGTTTTCTTGACAAACTGATTCATATTCTCAATATAAGTACCTGTCTGAGACATAAAAGTAGCCAGAGTCTGTTCTAGTATACTGTTTGTGGCAGCTGGTAGCTGTTGTTGCTGCAGTTGCTGTCGCGTCAGCAATCTAGGTCCTCCCTGATTCTGGTTATTGTGTGCTTGTGGATTCAGGGCATTATTAAGATTACTCCAAGAAAACTTGGGATCCTTTCTCCAGTTAGGGTTATAGTTGTTGGAGTTGTAATTCGGCTTATAGTTTCCAACATACTTTCCCTCTTCTAATTGTATAGGACACTCATCCGAACTATGATTTCCCTCACAGATTTCACATATCTCCTCAACATCAAATCCATGTTGTGCATCATCATTCAAGAGTTTTTTCATTGCTTTAGTAAGGAATGACATCTGTGATTTCATTGTGCTGTCGGCCTCATAATCCTTAACAACTAGTACCTGTTTACCCCCTCTTCTTGCTGTCGGAAACTGCTCCTCATTCTTAGCCAGATTTTTCAATACTAGCATTGCCTCGTACGGGTCTTTGTCCAATAATAGTCTGTTTGCTGCTGAATCAATTCGAATTCGAGTTTGTAAGTTGGCAACATTATAAAACTTTGTTACCTGATTCCAGACGAGGAATCCATGCATTGGGCAGTTCCGTAGAAGAGTAGTAAATCTGTCTCAGGCCTCGTGCATCGGCTCGTCATCTTCCTGTTGAAAAGTAGCAATTTCATTACGTAATCGCTCAGATAAATGCGAAGGATTAAAACGAGATAAAAATTCACGAGATAAATCTGCCCAAGTTCTAATTGAACCCGGCGTAAGTTTATTCCACCAAGTTTTTGCTCTGTCCCTCAATGAATGGGGAAATAACCGAAGCCTCAGTATCTCCGGATTAACTCCTGGTAGTCTAAACGAACCACAGATTTCCTGGAACGTTTTTAGATGCTCCCTAGGATCCTGTAACAGCACCACTGAATTGACCGGCATTGTTGATCATGCTAAACATGACAGGTTTTCAGCTCGAAATTGTCAACATCTATGTCTGGCAGCGTGGTTTCCAGTTCTACATGATCGTTCAACATGTAGTCACGACAGAACCGTCGTCCGGCAGCGGCAGCAGCATTGGCGACAGGCTGTCTACCCTCTCCATCTCCAACAGGAGGGTCATCTCCTCGGTGTGCCATTATCTCTAATTGTTCCTCAAGGTACTCGTTCCTGGCTAGTAAGTGACAAAGTTGTTTCTTGAGATTGAATGAACGTTCGATTTCCAGATCTAATGGATACTCAGGATCTTTACCTCGTTTCGATCTGCGCATAAACAAGAAACCTTGTGAAAAGCAAGAGTTGAATGCACCAAAGAAAAACAGAAAAATAAAAATAAAAACAAAAACGAAAAGTGCAGTAAAAGAAAAGGTAGAGTTATGTTGCCAATCCCCGGCAACGGCACCAAAAACTTGTTGCGTGTAAAATAGTCTATCGCAATGGTAGTGCAAGTATACACGACGCGAGTAGTAAAGTGATACGAAGTATCGGATATCGTCTCCACAGGGATTGGGCTAATAGCTTCACCTTAATTCACTGCACGAAAATAAAGAAAATATTTGAGAAGTTGTCACGAAAATAATAAACTAAACGTAAATAAAAGAGTAGAGATATCAAGATAGAGAGAATGGGCTGGTATTGAATTGCTCAGTAGTGCAGGTATTGCTAAGTCTCGGAACTCCAGTTCTGTCGTCGCCCCTGTCGCGGCAGCACCTGTCGCGGCAGCAGTCCGTTGCTTGTCGCGGCAACGAACAATCAACTCAGCACTTCAAGTTTGGCAAGAATCCCAGATATGCCTTGGCCTATCCCTAGGTCCAAGTCTGTCGATGATCACGTCTTTGATGATACCTCCCGGCGTGAATCGAAGGATGAACACCGATGTCGATGAATTCTTCTTTAGCCACTTAACCTCGTCCTATCCCTAGGCCCGAGATAGTTTAACTATAAACTAGAGAACTCGCTCTTATTTCTTTCGTATGCTTAACTCTCCCGATTCTAAGTAAATAGATAACCTCACAATGCTCTCCCGATGCTCTTGCAAGATATTAATAACCAAAATAAGAGAACTTGAAGTTTATTTTATTGAACTGAAAATTCCTAAAACAAAATAACCCTTGCAACTACTTTACAAATCAACCTGTGGCCCTAGGGGGAATTTAGAACATGTTGTGGGAAGAAAAACGACTAGAGTTTTGGGAAGGAAACTAGGGTAATCGGTTATGCCTTCCTAGGTCAAAATATATGCCCTTATATAAGTTTTGGGCTCAAGTTATCTAAAATAGCAAGAATACAACTTTAAATAAAAGTATGATTCTAATAAAGACTAAATCTACAAGGAATCTACTTTCCAGCCGTCATCTTTCTTGCTTGGGATTTTCTCTCCTTAAAATTTGGGCTTGAAATTCCTTTTGATCTAGGGCTTGGAAAAATATGGGGTTTTCACACGACAGACGGGCTGAATTTTCTCTATCTGTCGAGGTCCACTTTGCTTCTTCTCCTCAAAACTGTTGTCGTCCTCTGCTATCACGGCGGCAACCATGGCAACATCGTCCTCCTTGACTGCTTGTCCAGTTCCAGCTCTTCTGCTTCACTGCCCAGCGCCTGCCCTTTCCGTCTGCTACGGCAGCAACCTGTAAAAACAGCCATTTTTAGTAGAAACTGTGCCTTTTAATATATTTGTGATGTTTTGATGTAAACTAACCTAAATGCAATGAATAATGCTTGAATGCAGCAGAAATATGGGTTAAATAGGGTGTAAATAATAGAACTTTTACACACTCAACAACTTCGTACCTCTGTCATTGACTTAGGCACTTTCCAACTCATCACAGCTTCTACCTTGTGCGGATCAACGCGAATACCCTCAGTTGATACAACATGCCCAAGGAAGACCTCCTCCCTAAGCCAAAACTCACACTTACTCAGCTTGGCATACAACTGATTTTCCAGCAACGCTTGCAAAACAATTCTCAAATGTCTATCACGATCCTCCTCGGTACGCGAATACACAAGGATATCATCGATGAACACCACCACAAATTGATCCAAAAATTCATGGAATACATGATTCATCATGTCTATGAAAGCAGCAGGCGCGTTGGTCAAACCAAACGACATCACCAAAAATTCATAATGCTTGTACCTCGTCCAAAAAGTCGTTTTAGGTACGTCCACATCATTCACCTTCAGCTGATAATACCTCGATCTCAAGTCAATCTTAGAAAACACCGAGGCTCTTCGAAACTGATCAAAGAGATCATTGATTCTAGGCAAGGGATACTTGTTCTTGATCGTCAACTTGTTCAGTTGCCGATAATCTATACACATTCTCATTGTTCCATCTTTCTTCTTCACAAACAAGACCGGTGCACCCCAAGGTGACACACTCGGCCGAATGAAACCCCGATCCAACAACTCCTGCAATTGTGTTTTCAACTCTTTTAACTCTTTGGTTGCGATGTGATAAGGAGCGATGGACACCGGAGTCGTATTCTCGTACAACTCAATACCAAACTCAACTTCTCTGTTTGGTGGCAACCCAGGAAATTCTTCCGAAAAGACTCCTGGAAAATCGCACACAGTTCGGATGTCCTGCACACGCACATCCTTGGTGCCAGGGTTCATCATATAGGCAAGATAGGCCTCACAGCCCAACTTCATCATACAATTTGCTTCCAAAGCCGAAATCACATTCGACAAGAATTTCACATTCTCGCCTACCACCACTACTTCATAATCATCGGCCAACTTTAAGGTGACTCACTTGACCTCAAAGTTAATCACCGCCCTATGCTCCGAAAGCCAATCCATGCCAAGGATTACATAATCCGTAGAAAGGCAACACCATCAGATCCACAAGAAAAACATGACCTTGCACAGACAAAGGGCATCTCCTATACAACTTCCTAGTGACTACAGTCTCACCAAAATAACTAGTCACTTGCATTCCTACCTCAAGCAACTCAACAGGTATATCAAGCAAATGTGCATGTGCACTCAAGATATAAGAATGTGTGGATCCAAAATCAATCAAAGCCAGCAAAGATAAAGACTGGAGAGCAAAGGTACTTGCGATAACATTGGTATCATTGCGCTCCTCGCGCTGAGCATATACCCTCGCTGGTCCACCTCCCTCGGGTCGAACAGCTCAACATGAGCAATACCTCACTGCCCCTCATCTCTCCTCTGAAAGTTCCCACGGCCGCGCCCACGGCCTCGCTGAGGTGCAGCTACCACAGGAGCACGTCCTTGGCCACCACCAGCCAACAAAAGACACTCCCTCCTCAAATGATCAGCCGAACCACAATTCAACCAAGAGTTCCCTGTCACCACAACAGGAGCCTGGACCTCTCTAGTTGCCCGAGGACAATCTCACCTCAAATGACCACGAGAACCACACGTCCAGCACGTGTTCTGTTCAGCCCTCATCCTATCTCCTTGAGCAGGTGCACCATGTCCACCATTAACTCGCCTAGCAGCAGGCTGGTGCCTGCTATCTCGTCCCCTTTTGTTCCATCCACCACCGGAACTAGGCTCAGTTGCTCTTTTCCCAGAGCTAGAACCAACACCTCGAGAAGACAAACCCAAATTCTGCTCGATGTCATTTGCCCGACAAACAAGCACGTCAAAATCAGTATAGTCTGCAGCCAGCATGTATATCTTAACTTCATGTACCAAACCGTACCGGAAGCGATCACATCGATGCCTCTCACTAGGTACCAACTCAGGAGCATACTGGCTCAAGCGTACGAACTAGACCTCGTACTCAGCCACAGATAGGTTGCCCTGAACAAGCGACATAGACTCCTGTTTCTTTTCATCCAAGTATCTCACCCCTAGATACTTTCTCCTGAAGGCACCTCTGAAGAACTCCCAATCAACTTCATTGGGTTCCATACCAGCTGTGGTAGTCGTCCACCAGTTGTAAGCATCACCTTGTAGCAAAGAAACTGTGCATCCCAGCTTGCGCACAACATTACAGCCCATCTGATCCATAATGCAGATCGTACTCGCCAACCATGCCTCAGACGCCTCCGGAGTCATACCAAAGAACTCTAAAGCTCCCAAGATCCTCAACATTTCCAAAGTTAAACCCACCTGTCCAGCTGCAGGGGCATGTACATGCGCTCTGATAACAGCAGCCTGAAACGCTCCGGTGATCGCCTGAACCAGAGGCGCCAAATCACCCAATCCAGGACCAGCTTGTCCTTGTCGCACCTGCTCCCCACCTCCAGGTGGTGGCGGAGGAGGTAGATCTCCACCATGAGGGACATCAGCCCCTTGCTCAGCCTGGTTACCCTGCTAAGCTGCAGGTACTATCGTACTCGATCTTAACTCTCTTCTTGGACCCATAGTGCTATTTAACAAGACATAACAACAAAACAAGTCAAATCATTTAGGCCAGCTGCAGGCAAGAATCCAAGTTTACAAAACATTTGATTAGTGTAATAAGGCAATGGGCACCCAATTTCCCCCACAGAGCATAGCATACATGGAACATCATACTCACATACTTTTCATCATCCCAAAATCAGCACGTATCCACTTAACATCATCATCACACAATCATATTCATTCCACATACAATTCGCATCAATCAAGCATGGCATAAGGTTCAAAATTCAACCAATAGCATGCTTTTCAAACATCATACTTCAACACATATCAATTTCACATACCAACATCCCCAATTCTTTCGTAACCAGGCTCTGATACCAACAAATCTAACCTCTTTAGCCCGGCCTAGACGTTTCACCCGAACTACGAAGATTACACGGGGAAAACCAAAGTCAACCCAAAAGTCAACCTTGACTAACGACCTTTTTTTTCTTTTTTTTTCTTTTCTAGATGCTCAATATTAGCCTATATGTTTAGCAAATTAACTCAGCGGAAGCGGCACAGCGAACGGAACCCGAACAGGGACTCAATTGCAAAGAATCATCTTTTAGGGACTAAAACGTAAATTCTAATATTTATAAGGACTAAACGAGTTTTAATGTTACCAGTCCAAAATTAATCACATAACATGCCATCAAGTCAAACTTTAACTCAAACGGATCATTCAAACTCATTGAATTAAGCAACGAACACTTAGAAACCAAAATGCAAGAAACAGAAACCTAAAACAGTTCAAAATTCAAACCCAATGGTCAGGCGTTTTGATACGGATGGCCCTGTACCGAAACGGTCGTTTCGAAACAGGGTTGACCGTTTCGATACTCGGGTGCGTTCCGAGACCCGTATCGAAACACCCCCTTCTAGTAGCAAAATTGTTTCGATACGCCTTCACTCGTTCCGAAACCTTATGGCCATTACAGGCCCCTGTTCCAAAACAAGCAAGGGCGTTCCGATACGCCTTGCCCTGCAACAGCAGATTTTGCTGGTTTTTCTGCATAAACACATTCAAATCATTCCCGAGACATGCCACAACATGCATACAACATATATACATATCAACAATCATCATATTATAACATGGCAACCAACATGTAAGTAAAAGTACTAAGGACATGCTCTCTATCCACCAAAACAATAACAAGCCAAAACCATCATCCATAACCAAAATCAAACCATAAAGGCCAATTACATCACAAAAGTAATTATCAAACATGCTCAAAGCAAAAGGAAAAAACATTCTCGACCATACAATAGTATAAACCCCACCCATTGCCTTTTATTACACCGAAGCAAAACCATATAGTTTGCAAGATTAAAAGCTTGGATTCCTCTTGTCTATTTGATGCCTTCAAAGCCTAGTTTTCTGCATTGATGAAACAAAGGAGCGTAAGCACAAAGCTTAGTGAGGATCGCTAAATAACATTCATCAATGCATGTCTCATATTTTGCAAAATCAACACTTTACATCTCATGCCATTTTATAAAACATGTCTTCTCAAGACCTCAATGCACTTTTTAACCATTTGCTCATATGCATCGTTTAAGAACAGCAAATAAACATTTACTCATGCTTTAACAAGCATCACATGTATTCTTGCATCATACACAAATATCTCATGCATATTTGAATCATATACAAGCATCTCATGCTTCACACTATTCATTTACATTATATTGGATACGCGGATTACAAGCGTTGTCCCACACGCTTCATACACACTATCAGACTACACAAGGCTCACACACGAGAGCAACCTTCAATCTTTGTGATACCTGTGGTGGAGTATAACGGTACAATCTCAACCCCCTCAACACCACTCATCGGTAGTTGTATAATTCCACTAATGAGAGCACGAGACACACAATACAAGATCCACACTCAGAATTAACAACCACCGTTGTGATCTTAACCTCAATCGTTAGGGTACTTGGATGGAGTATACGGTACAATCACAACCCCTCGACATCCAAGGCGACTTAATTCACGGTGCACCCAATCCTATAGTCGGCTAACTATATATGATTAAAGTAACCAAAAACCATTTTCATCACTTGCCAATATAATCATTTAACATCGATAATCCACTATTTTACAAGTATAACCACAATGCCATTTCCACAAGCATAACATGCTTAACATCATATGCATTCATCATATGAAAACCAAGGATCACTTACCTAGTGCATCCTTAACATAATGGCATTAAAATCCAGCATTAAATCATGCTTAAACATGCTTAAAAATAGTAAACAAATCCACACTTACTCCAAGTGCAATTACTTCAAATATAGCACATTACCAAGAGAGAGATTTCCGAATCACTTACTCTTGAGCTTAGCTAAGTGTATCAAACTTACACTAAGCTCCCAAGACCACACTCAAAGCGTTACAAAGCAGGAAATTACATTTTCACTCACCGATATGCGAAGCCTTGCTCGCCGACACGGAAATTACCCCTCCGGAGCCTCCAAAATCACCTTGTTCGCTTCCGGATCAAGATCCCTTGTTTTCACATCATCAAAACAGAGATTAAAATGCATTAAAATACATTCTAGCACCAGCAACAATTCACAAACTTGTTGCCCACCCAAATTACACCAAAATACCCATCCAAAACAACCGAAAACTCAATCGATTGCTTCTTAAACAAAGCCCAGCCAACATACATCACTTCCAAAGCATTATAAACATCAAAACACATCTAACAAACATCCTAACCCAACCTTTTACCTCCAGCAAGCAAGATTCGACCATTTCACTCCAAAATCTCACTTAAAACTATCAAGAACTTCAAGGATCTCAAGGATTTCGGGATCTATGTTATCAACAACTCACTTTAACATATAAATCAACTTAAAACTCAATTAAAATCAACACAAAACTGAGCCCAACTCATCAAGTATGAAAATCAAGAATCACATCACAATTTCGCAAGATTTTTCTCTTAAATCAAAACTATAATCAAAATTCAGTTAAAATTCATAAATGAGAGTCAATAATCTTTGGAATTTCAATAAAGAACCTAGATTGAAGGTTAAGAACGGGATTTACCTCCAATCCTTGCTCCCTTGACAATTTGACAAGTTTTCCTTCCAAAAATCTTGAAGAAAAAGAAGTGAATCTTTGAAAAAGAGTTTAAAGAAGAAAAGAGGAATTTGAGAGAAAAGAAATCTGATGAAAATTTGTTTGACAAATGTGTTTGGCTGAAATGAGAGAGAGAAAAGTAGTTACGTGATTAAAACCTCTCTAATTTCTCATTTATTTAATATTTAATTAAAACCATTTTAATTCCTTTATTAAAACCCTTTAAAAACACATGTCAAATTGAAGGAATTCTAAATTGCACAAAATCTCCCTAAAGATTCTAAGATTTTGACTCTCTTCTTGAAAATAGCATTTTTTTCCATAGTTTTAAAACTTTACAATTTGGTCACTACTCAAAATGTCCATTTTCCAAAACCTTTTTTGTAAAATTGATTTGATCCACCTCTTAAATATATTTTTAGAGGATTTTAGCAATTTTTACCATATTTTTATCCTATCCCGATCCTTGATTTCCTTAAATCACCTAACGCGATTCGAAATGTTCTCGACCGGTCCGATTCGATGTCTAAAACATATAGGCCTAAAACCAGAGTATTATAGTATCGATCGAGATTTTTGTTATATTAATCTCATCATTCTATTATAATTTAAGCAGTTACCATTATGCTAAAAAATACATTGTATCACATACATGTAAAGTTATAAATATAAATACAATGGTTGTAGCCTTGAAAACTAAGATGGCCCATCCTAAGCCAATGGGAGAACAAAAATTACTAAAGATAGAACTTGCTTCTCAAGCACCTAATCCACCTTTGATCGGCCCATCATTCTGCTCCTTTGGTCCACGCTTTCTCCGCAAATATTACAAATTTTAAAAACTCATTTTTCATACGATGGAGTAAGATGAGAAGAGAATTACAATAGAATAAAGAAAGACACGACACGCAGGCTGTATTTATTTAAAACCAAAATAAAAGGGCTATTGGGTTATAACCATGCATTTCAAACACCGTGCATATCGAACATAACATTGATCGGTTTATTATTGAGGTCTTAACAGATTGTACATGCGTAGAGGTCAAGGAGCGGAGCCCCTTGCGGGGGTCTGGCGGCCCCACAGCTGCCTTTCTACGTTTTTGATGTAATTCTTGGTATGGATTGGTTATCTGAGCATCGAGTTGTGGTTGATTTTGAGACCAAGCGAGTTTCGTTGAAACTTGTCGATGATTATGAGGTGGTGATCGTAGGCAAGAATGTGAAGTTCTTGTCTAATGTGGTATCGGCTCTTGAAGTGAGTATGTTGATGCATTTGGGATGTGAAGGTTTTCTGGCTTATGTTATGTATCCATGATCGAAGGAAGTACGGGTACAGGACATACGTACGATATGTGAGTTTCCGGGTGTATTTTCAGAAGAGTTGCCTAGTTTTCCACCGAACAGAGAGGTTGGGTTTGGCATTGAGTTGTATGAAAATACGACTCCAGTGTCTATTGTGTTGGGAAACGCCGATACACCCCATGGCGCAGCGAAAAATCATTCGACAAATTTCACCAATGATCCATGTACAAGGGAGGAATTCAGGGTGAGTAGGGATGAAATATTACCTTAATAAATATGGTATCTTGATATCATTAGGAAGTTAGGATAAACCAAATCGAATCCAAGCTGCCACAATAGTGCTATGACCTTTACGCAGTCCACCCGAACGAAACGAAAAAATGTTTTCTCTTCTCTAATTGTTAGAGAGGTTTTTCGAAAAAAGCATGCTTTGGCTGCTAGACCTTATTCCTCTATATAGCATTCAAAAACCTAATTCTAATTAAATTCGAATTCATTAAATATACAATATATTTATCCGAATATAATTAAATATGTAGAATCGGATTTTACTTTAATTAGGTTTCTTTAGGGATTTATATATATATATATTAATAGTGTTTGATAATTATAATAATTATCTAATTATGAAAAAATATATAAACGAGATTATCTATAATTACAATAATTATAATAATTTCGTCTTTAATAATTATTATGTGTACTACAAGTTTGTACACATGCTATCTAGTCGATATTTGTTCGTTTCAATCATAGGGCGTGGCCATTGTAGGTTCATGTAACGTTAGTAGTAATATCTAGAACAATTCTAATATTATAAACAATGAGTGGCATCTAGCAATACATCATTGCTACCTAAGTTACATGAAGTCGTGGTTCGACTTTACCTTTTTTCGTGATTAACTTCTTTTATGTATTACATCATTTTGTCCTTATATCTAGATCGAACACAAGTCATGGATTAGTCACACTTGTATAGTCCATCTAATGTTTCTTGATATCTTGAGTAGACTATGATAAACGAATAACTATGATATCTCATATCAATTTATTCGAGCATAGCCATGCATTTTCTAGTCTCACTCAATCAAGTGGCCTATGATATTACTCCTATTATGTAAGAGGGACAAATCCTATCTTGATCAACCATATTTCGCTATATAGAGTGTGACATATCCAATATCAGTCTTTATAGTGTAGTCTATTACAACACACGTTTGACTGCATCAAAATATGTCACTCTCGATATTGAAATAATGATGATCTCAAGTCTGAGGATCATACACTTAGTTATCACCATGAGCAATGTTGTGACTGTCACATAATAATCCAAGAAACATGCTCATAGCAGGTCAGTCCAGTATGTCATTCTCTAACACATACTTATGTATTGATTTTGACATCTATATGTCAATAACAACACTTTGTTATCAATCAACTACATATTAGTCTTAATATATTATTGTTGTCCATGCCCAAAATAATTCTCGACTAAAGACATTCAAGAATAACTATATTATTCTAAGGACTTTATTATAATTCAATTTATTTATAGATTCACAGAATAATACTGAAATAATAATTATAAAGGATTTATTAATGAACAAGATAAAATAAGTATGTCTTTAACAATCATCTCATGATTGGTCTTTGGGCATACTCCAACATATTGCTCCCTATCGAATGGCACCGAATGAGTTGAAAGAGTTGAAGACGTAGTTGCAAGAGTTGCTTGATCGAGTATTCATTAGACCTAGTGTTTCACCTTGGAGTGCACAAGTTTTGTTTGTGAAGAAGAAAGATGGCACGATGCGAATGCGTATAGATTATCGGCAACTGAACAAGTTCACGATTAAGAATAAGTATCCCTTGCCAAGGATTGATGAAATTTTTTTATTAGTTTCGAGGTGCTTCGGTGTTTTCCAAGATTGATTTGAGATCCATATATTATCAGTTGAAGGTAAAGGATGTAGATGTGCCTAAGACTACTTTTCACACGAGGTATGGACATTACGAGTTTTTGGTGATGCAGTTTGGTTTGACTAATGCCCCTACTGCATTTATGGACATGATGAACCGGGTATTTCATGAGTTTTTGGACTAATTCGTAGTTGTGTTTATCGATGACATTCTCGTGTATTCACGTACTGAGGAAGATCATGATCGACACTTGCGAATTGTGTTGCAAGTGTTATTGGACAATCGGTTGCATGCCAAGTTGAGCAAATGCGGATTTTGGCTTTAGGAGGTCGTTTTCCTTGGACATGTGGTGTCGGCGGAAGGGATTTGGGTTGATCCCTAAAAGGTTAAGGTGGTGATGAATTGGAAGTCGCCTAAGTCGGTCCATGAGGTGCGTAGTTTCCTTGGGTTGGCGGATACTATTGTAGGTTTGTGGATGGTTTATCAAGAATTGCTACTCCTTTGACAAAGTTGTTACAAAAAGATGTTAAGTTTGAATGACGGAGGTTAAGTAACAAGCTTTTGAGAAGTTAAAGGAAGCGTTGATGTGAGCTCCTATCTTGATTCAACCCGAATAGGGTAAAGAGTTTGTGGTTTATAGTGATGCGTCCTATGTTGGGTTGGGATGTGTGTTGATGCAGGAGGGTAGGGTGGTAGCTTATGCATCTCGGTAGTTGAAAGTGCATGAGCATAATTACCCTACACATGATATCGAGTTAGCTGCGGTGGTGTTTGCCTTGAAATGTTGGAGGCATTACCTTTATGGTGAAAAGTGTACGGTTTACATGGACCATAAAAGTTTGAAGTACTTGATGACACAAAAAGAGTTGAATTTTAGGCAACGACGGTGGTTAAAGTTGCTTAAAGATTACGGCTTGACGATTGAGTACCATCCAGGGAAGGCTAATATTGTAGCCGATGCCTTGAGTAGGAAGGTGGTTGTAGAGTTGATGGCAATGTTTTCTCGGTTGAGAATATCGCAGGATGGTGGTTTGGAGGCTGAGTTACAAGTGAAACCTTCGTTGGTAGAGTTGATTAAGGAGAAGCATTTGTTGGATGATTCACTAGTACAGCATGAGCAGGATATTGAGGAAGGTAATCCTACAGACTTTTGTTTCAATGATGATGGTGCATTGTGTTTTAAGAGTCGGGTAGTTGTGCTGGAAGATGTTGGATTGAGGCGCACTATCTTAAATGAGGCACATAGCAGTCCTTTTTCTATGCATCCTGGTAGTACAAATATGTATCTTAGGTTGAAAGATGAGTACTATTGGGTTGGTTTAAAGAAGGATGTTTCTGATTTTGTTAGTAAATGCATGGTTTGCCAGCGTGTTAAAGTTGAGCATCAATTTCCTTCTAGATTGTTGCAACCGTTAAGGATTTCGAAATGGAAATGGGAGAGAATCACCATGGATTTTGTGACGGGGTTGCCTTTGACACCGTCTAAGAAGAACTTCATTTGAGTGATTGTTGATCATTTAACGAAGTGTGCACATTTTCTGGCGGTGCATACTACGTATACGTTGGACAAGTTGGCGAATTTGTACATCTATAAGATTGTGAGGTTACATGGGGTGTTGTAAAGTGTCCAAAAGTCCTATATTGCATACACATTCTGTAGAGCGTTTAGGTGTCTCCTTTTGTGAGCGCAAGTGAACACTCTTGTCAAGTTATAGTATAAAAGATATCGTTTCCACAGGGATTGGAGCAGCTCCTATGAATGGTTTCCTGCACAAAGATTTAATAAATGCGCCATTAAATCTCAAGATGCGGAAATATAAAAACACAAGTAAAGATAAAGATAGTGATAAGAGGAATGATATGGGAGATTGGGTGATACACTGGGTAAGACAAGTGTAGCTTAGCAGCTTGGGGACTGCACCGCAAAGCTTTGAGTATGTTTTGCGCTGCCATGAATTGTTGCCTCGGCGGGTAAGGTGGGTGTCAAACTACGACCTTGTCACACGATCGCAGTAGGTCACTGCCATGGTAGGGGTGTGTACTGCCTCGGCAGGTGGAATGAAAAGAAGTCATGGCGGCAAGTTTGGCAGTCATTCTGAGTTCGGCAGGATAGTCGACAGTGATCCCTCCGATTTCTAGGTTAGGATGCTCGAGATTGCTTAACTTGAGGACTAGTGTGGAACCAAATTAGACAACTCGGTTGGTAATCCCTTTTAGCCGCTGAAACTTGTGGACTAGTGTGAAACCAAGTTAGTCACGCCTTTTTGAGTTGTGACCGTGCTTAACCTTTTTGTGAGCCTTGCACTTTTTTGCCCGACAAATAGATTTTCTCTTCAACTGTCTGGTGTGGACTAATTGAACGAACAAGAAGCATAGATTAAGAAAACTCAGAACTTCATTGAAAACAACTCAAAACTATACAACCATTTCCCAAATTACTTTACATACACGCACCTAAACCCTAGGAGAGTTTGAGCCGCCACCCCCAACACTCCAACCTATCTAGTTAACCCTAAACCCTAAACCCTAAACCCCATCTACACTCTCATCGGCAGATGTCGTCAATTCCTCACAACATGCATGCCTTTAATCCCTTTACATACATTGGGTATATATAGGGCTCTTGACCTAAGTTGAGTCCTTCTTGAAGTAGGAGCCCTAAAAGTAAATTACATTAAATATAGACTCCTTTATGCTTTAAATACATACTCTTTGGACGTTGCCTTCTTCAGCAAGTAAGGATAAGTGCTCCTATTTATCGATCTTGAATTAACTCTACCGGCCGCTATAAGCTTCAGGAAGTTGCAAGATTGGGCTCATTGGGCTTAGGAAATTGTCCTCTTGAAATCGTAACCCATTTTGGCTAAGTCGGTGTAACTCCTGCATTGGCGGCTCTTGGCGGCAGTGCTGCTTCGGCAGTGTCCTTGGCGGCAACGTGAGATGCTTCAGTACATCTTCTTGGTTTCCAGCTTTCTCATCTTGTCTTGTCCTCTCCTCTACTTTCCTAGCTACAGCACCTGAAAATATAAACTAACTAAAACAGAAACTTTTCTTCACCAATCATAAAATACTCAATAAAAGCATGGTACAAGAGAAGATGATGTTATAATGCATGCAATGCACCTAAATATGCCTAAATGAGCTCAAAAACAGCAATAATAAGGGCAGGAATTTGTACAAAATATAGGACTTATGGACACTCTACACACCCCCAAACTCGAACTATTGCTTGTCCTCAAGCAATGCAACCTAACTAGTAAAACTGCCCTTAGCACAAAATTAATAGAATTATAGTTATTCAACTTGATTTCTTGCCTCAAGGCCGTGGCACCTATATAATGTTAGTGATAGGGAATAACATGAAATAACTTAGATTAATTTTTCTTAGTACCAGTGCAGTGTGTGCAGGTCTGTGTTCATGCTAAATATGCTGAAGTTACCAAATTAACAAAGTATGCCTAAAATAATTAAATCTCTTAAAAGGATACAAGTTGTTACCTTGGCAGCACAGCTGGGCACTTTTTGTTTTCTTTTTCCGATCATGGCTTTAAGGGCTTCAGCTCATTACAACTATTCTCTGGGTTTGAAGCTAAGGTAGGTGCACTCTACAAACTCTGAACCCTTTGAATAGAGTCATCCTGTGAAGACTTTCATTCACTCTTGCTAATTTGTCCGTCACTTGGTTTAGATTCATGGACTTCGATAGCAGCGAAGTGTCCTTGCTCATGATTCTTCCTAGAGCCTGTTTCGGGCACCTCTAGGGTCTTTATTCTTTCTAGAGCCTGTTTCGGGCACCTCTAGGTTTGTATTCTTTCTACCTATAGCCTGTTTCGGACACCTCTAGGTTTTTCATCAGTTTTGTTGTGCTGCCTTGTGCTGCCGTGGTGGCGAACCTGTATTCAATCAAGAAACTTTTATTAAGTAAGGCAGGCGAAGTTAAACTTAGAACTAAAATAAAAATTCAGCATTTAACAGACAAGTGTAAAGGATAATTGGCATAAAGAAAATTTTCTAAGTATTTTTATGCTTCTTCCCAAAGTTAGGTAAGAATTTTTAGAATGGTGCGAAAATAAGTAGTCGGCTAAGCTATCATAGGCACAAGTTTTGAACTAAGGATTCTATTTTATTAAGTACTAAGGGCAGTGTTTACAAATGCATCTATATGCTATGAATCTAAAACAAAGAGGACTAATTCCCCTCAAACTCAAGGCTGGCATTGTCCTCAATGCCTCTACAAAACAGAAATTAAAAACATAAAATAAAATAAAATATAAAACAGAAAAAAATGAAAACAGAAATAGAAAACAACACAAAAAAAATAAAAGGAAAATGGTGCTATAGGTTGGGGGAGTTCCCTTCTATTGATGTCGCGTCAGCGGAGGAATCTAAGGAGGCAAGCAGGACAAGGCGGCGCGTAGCGGATGGCATTTCCGCTGGGATCTTCTTTGAGCTACGCGGCGGCTGGATACGGCTGGGGTGGCTTTCTTGATTTGTCTATCAGCTTCTCCACCCAGGGGTTCTACTGCTGGCCGCTTTCCCTTTCGTGCTACCTCGGCCGGTGCATCTTCAAAGAAATTGGAAATATCAATGTCTGAGTAGCCGAAGTCCTGGGCAGTAGTGGCTTTGGCTATTGAGGAAGCAGTAGTGGTCTCTTCTTTCTTCTCGGATTCGGAGGAAGAGGTGAGGTCATATGGCTGTATGGGGGTCGGGGAGGTTCTTCTCTTGGGGCGGTAGTGCGGCCCCTCGCTTTCTTCTACGGCAGAAGCAGCAGCAGGTCTTGGAGTGATGTGTACCGGTTTAGATGCTGCTAGCTTCGTTGGAAAGGCGGGCAACTGTGGTCTGGCGTCCTAGTATTTGTCCAGCATGTAGGCCACAAAGGCCTCATGTACGTTCGCTACACATTTAGTGAAGATCACCTACTTGTGCTCGATCCGCTGGCAGCTTTCCACTCGGCTGCGTAGTAAGGGAATTGCGGCAGACGTAAGGGCAGTATCAGTACTGCTTGTTGTGGCTGGGGTAGCGGCCGCTTGGGATGTCGAATGGGCGGTGGAGGGTGTTTCTGGCTCTGCACTATGCATCATTTGTTGGCGTGCTCTTCTTGTCCATCCTTCCTTAACAAGAAGAATTTTATCTTTTGGGTGCAGCGGCATGCCAAAATTGGCACAGAGGCATGTAATGAGTGCAGGAAAGAAGAGTGGACCTTTGGTAGCTGGTTTCTCCACGTGGGCATAAATTTCCTTGATTATTACCTCGCCCACATTGATCTGTCGCCCCTTCATTATACTGCAGATAAGGGCGTGTCGCGGCTTGTTTACAGTGGATCCATGTGTGGTTGGCATCAGGAAGTGCTGAACAAAAAAGCTCCAAAGTGTTTCCTCCGGCAGAAAATCTTGGCGGTTGACCGACCCGTTATTTTTGCCTGTCTGCCATTTGGTTTTTGGCTTGCAGAGCTCTTTCTTGATTTGGTTGTAGCCGTGCCCCGTCAGATATGATTCCCACTCCCCATGCGGGTCGTCGCTGACTTCTATGATGTAGAAGTTGTTGATCATGTTAGCAGTAAACTTTACACCCTCTCCCCGAACGTAGACAAACGAACTCTCCGAGTTTGGCCGGTGGGCATAGAACTCTCGCGCGTGGTTGTTGTTAATCCTCTCTGGCTGCCGTGCGAATTGGTCCCAGCCCATATTATGGATTGTCTCGAACAGGGAAGGTTCCAACCTGAAGTCACCATCAGGCTACTTGTAGTGGAAGCCCATCTCTTCCCATATTTGCCTATCCTTGTAGAACTGGTCGTAGGTCTCCTCGACAGCAGGTTTCAAGAACCTCTTGTATTGGGTTTTGGAGGTGGCGGCGGGTTTCTGTAATGAGGCCATTGTTCTGGGAACGGTTGTTTTCCTAAAGAAAGTACAAAAGAATGTGAAAAAAAATAAAGCAACGAAATCTTGGAAGGAAAAATTGTAGAAAGAATTCAGAGAAAAGAGAGAGCAAGGTGAAGAACGGGTGGTAGAATAGTTGGCCTTATACAGCCGTTTCTTTCCACTGCCTTGGCGGGCACAATGTCAACGGGCGGCAATTATTGCAGCGCGAATAACGGGGTTCTAGCCGTTACACAGATATCCGTTCTGCTCGTTGGTGAAAATATAGCCATTGCGGCTAGCCGTTATGAAGCCACTAGCCGTTATGCTCATCTGCCTTGGCCTCTAGTTGGGCCTCTCCTTTATTCTTTCTTCTTTCTTGGTCATTCCTTCCTTCCTAACCTGAAATACAATAAATACGAAAATTAAATCTATTCCTAAAAATTAAAAATAAATTAAAACTTAAAATTAAAAGTAAAATAATAATTGGGTAATGTGGGCTGCGCTTTTCCCAAGCATAACTGCTACCTGAGGGTCTTTGTGTTTGGCTATTCATCTAGGCATGTCCTTTTCCTCCTCAAGCGGATGTTGCTGCCAACCTTGCTGCCCTGGAGGGACATACACCAAGAAAGCAAAGAGGATATATATAGATATAGATATAGATATAGATATAGATATAGATATAGATATAGATATAGATATAGATATAGATATTTCAAAAATAAAATAAAAAGAGATTAATTGTGCAAAAACTAAATAGAAGTGCAGAAATTCAAACGTAGTTGTTGTTGCCAATCCCCAGCAACGGTGCCAAAAACTTTTAGAGCGTTTAGGTGTTCTCCTTCTAAGAGCGCAAGTGCACACACTTGTCAAGTTATAGTATAAAAGATATCGTATCCACAAGGATTGGAGCAGCTCCTATGAATTGTTTCCTGTACAATGGTTTAATAAATGCGCCATTAAATCTCAAGATGTAGAAATATAAAAACACAAGTAAAGATAAAGATAGTGATAAGAGGAATGATAGGGGAGATTGGGCGATAAGCTGGGTAAGACAAGTGCAGCTCGGTAGCTTGTGGACTACATTGCAAAGTCTTGAGTATGTTTCCCGCTGCCATGATATGCTGCCGCGGTGGGTAAGGTGGGCGGCAAACTACGACCTTGTCACACGATCGCAGCAGATCACTGCCATGGCAGGGGTGTGTACTGCCTCGGCAGGTGGAACAGAGAGAAGTCCTGGCGGCAAGTCTGGTAGTCATTCCAAGTTCGGCAGGATAGTCGATTGTGATCTATCCTATTTCTAGGTTAGGATGCTCGAGATTGCATGTTTTTAAGCATTTATGGACACTCTACACATTCCAACTCTTATTATTACTGTTTTAAGAACATTTTAGACATAATTAGGTGCATGCATAACATTTTACAGCATTTCTAGTTTCTGTCTTGCTTTTATGAGTATTATTTATTTGGTGGATAAGAGATATTGTTTTAGTGTATTCTTGTATGTAGGTACTAACAGCTGAAAGAGGGAACCGAAGAGCTGAGGGCACAAGGCTGAGGAAGTTTACTTAGGAGTTGTGCTGAAGCAGTTCCAACTGAAGACAAGTTGCTGTCAAATACCTGAAGAGCAGAGTTGTCGTCGACTTTGCTTTCCACGGCAGTTGACTATGGAAGTTGGAAGAATCGGAGTGTGATTTGTAGAGCTAAAACTCCTGAATCTATCGCTGGCGTCCACGTGATTATCTGACATCTATAACAGCAGCCAGGGTTTCCGAAGCAAAAATTCTCAAGCTTACTTGCGGACTAAGGCAAACGAGATAGAGTTCATATTCCATGCAAAGAAGTCGGCATTTAAAGCCAAATTAAAGATGAAAAGCTACTTTTGAGGAGTTCTACTTTAAGGAGGACTTAACCTAGTCTTGAGTCTATAAATATCCATTGTACTCATAGTTTAAATCACCCTAGGTTTTCTATAGACTTTTCTTGTGTTCTTCACTGCCACCATGTTCTGAATTCTATTTGAGGTTAGAGTTATGTTGTAACTAGCGTGAAATGGATGTTTTAGGTTTTGAGTTATTTTTCAATAAAATATTCCAAGTTTATTTAATCTATTGTTCTTCATTCTTTCAATCATTCTACATCAGTCGTTTGAGAGTATCCATTTG
Source organism: Hibiscus tridactylites (assembly GCA_958450335.1). Taxonomy (NCBI): domain Eukaryota; kingdom Viridiplantae; phylum Streptophyta; class Magnoliopsida; order Malvales; family Malvaceae; genus Hibiscus; species Hibiscus tridactylites. Next base: position 55,478,521 of record OY288268.1, on the reverse strand, counting down.
TCAGGCACGAAAGTGCAAGGCTCACGAAAGGGTTAAGTACGGTCACAACGTGCTGAGGCGTGACTAACTTGGTTCCACACCAGTCCACAAGTTTCAGCGGCTAAAAGGGATTACCAACCGAGTTGACTAACTTGGTTCCACACTAGTCCACAAGTTAGCTCTCAAGCATCCTAACCTAGAAATAGGAGGGATCATTGTCGACTATCCTGCCGAAGTTGGAGTATCTGCCAGACTTGCGGCCATGACTTCTTTCATTCCACATACCGAGACAGTACACCCTTGTAGTGGCAGAGACCTATTGTTTCCGTGTGACAGGGTCGTAGTTTGTCGCCCGCCATACTCGCCGAGGCAGCATATCGTGGCAGCACAAAATAACTCATACCTTTTCCAACGCACTTTTCACACTAAGTGGCAGCATAACCCTGCCTGCTTTATCAACCTGATTCACCTCTTCTTTATTACTTGTGTTTTTATTTACTTTCCTATCCCAACCAATTATTCACTTGTGCTTTTACTTTACCTTGTGTAGGAACTACGAAACGAGATAAGTTGTTCAATCCTCGTGGGATTCGACATCTTTTATACTATAACTTGGCAGGAGTGTGCAATTGCGCTCTCACAAAAAGGGAACACCTACACGCCCTACAAGTTTTTGGTGTCGTTGCCAGGGAATGGTAACAGCGAATTTCGTTTTCCAATTTCTGCACTTTTAATTTACTTTTTATTTTATCTATATTTTTAGTCGGAAAAAAAATTTATCGTGTCAGGAAACCTTATCATTTACGATGATCTCGAGCGTGAAACGGGAAAGATTAAAAGGGAGCTCAGGGAAATTCTAAAGACCATAGGAGATAAGGGCAAAGCAAAGGAAGAAACCATGGTAAACGAGGACCCCCCCCCCAATTGATGCCATGAATGGCAGGGGTGGGCAGCACGATTTGCCGCCTAGAGGACCACAAGAACAACAGAGGCAGGATCCCCTTGATCTGCCCAGGCTGTAACAGGTGCGGACAACTAGAGATTACCTTGAACATGACTTCCAAAGGTTCAAGCCAATAGTGACAGAACCGAAGATAGGGGCAGACTATTTTGAGCTAAAGCATGTCATGTTTAACATTCTAAATACACTAGGGCACTTCGAAGGGACTGCCACAGAAGATGCTCGGCAGCATCTAAGAGGATTCCTGGACATTTGTCGAGCATTCAAAATACATGGGGTTCACAAGGACGTACTATGGCTGAGGCTATTTCCTTATTCACTAAGGGATAGGGCGAAACAGTGGTTGAATAACCAACCAGCTGGATCTTTTAATACATGGACGGAGCTCTGCAAGGACTTTCTAGACCGTTTTAGCCCATTTAATGTCACTGATAGGCTGCAGCATGAGATCACAGCCTTTAGACAAGGGGATGACGAGCCGATGTACGAGGCATAGGAGCGGTATCAACAAATGTTGAATAATTGTCCGCTTCATGGTCTACCAGCTTGGACACAAGTATCTATATTTTACAATGGGGTTAACTACCCAACGCGAATGATGATAGATGCCTCGATCAACGGGATCATTCTAGACAGACCTCCAGAGGAAGCACTGCGGCTATTGAACATAGCCGCTAAAAACGATTACAAGTACCCGACAGCCAACCGAGGTGGCACAAGGCGACCAGCAACTGCAAATGAGGTAGAAGCCTCGGATTCCGTAAATGCCCGCCTCGACACTCTGACGGAGCTGGTGATAAAGATGGTGCAATCCACTAGAAAGGTCCATGAAGTAAACGTTGTTGATCCATTCTGTGAAGAATGTGGTGGCAACCATGATTCCACCGACAGTGTTGAATCTGCTAATTATATAGGAGGATATGAGAGGAATAATAGACCCGCCTAGAATAACTACAACCCATGATGGAAGAACCATCCTAACTACTCATGGAGCAACCCTAGAACTGCTGCAAACCCATCACAACAATGAGGGGACTATCAACAGAACCTACCACGGCAGCTACCCCCACAACAGGATACAAACACTTCCTCCTTAGAATCTATTATGCATACTTTCATGGCCTACACTAAAGATTTCATTTTTAATACAAATAAATTCATTGATAAAACTGAATCTTTTATGTGCAGGACTGAAAACAGGATGAACAATCAAGAGGCAGCTTTAAAAAATCTGGAGACGCAATTCGGAAAATTTGCCCAGATCATCAGCACTAGGCCAATGGGTGGATTACCCAGTGATACTGAATCAGCAAAAGGAAAATCCCTTGAACAGTGTAAGGCTGTAACAACCCGAAGCGGGATAACACCACAAGACCCGTCCATGCCTGCTGCAAGAGAAATAGAAACTGTTGAACCAATCCGACCTGTCGAACATTCTGCCGCAGCAGCACCAGAGCAAGAATCAGCAGATGACACCAGAAATGAACAAACAGAACATGAATCAGCTGCGCAGAATAGGATGCCCAACAAATAAAAAACGGTCACCCTTGTACCTCTACCTCTATTTCCCCAGAGGCTGAAGAAACAAAAGCAAGAGATGCAGTATAAAAGGTTCCTGGATATGCTAAAGCAAGTCAAAATCAGCCTTCCACTAATAGAGTTGATTGAACAAATGCCAAGCTATGCCAAGTTTCTGAAGGATATGGTATCCAAGAGAACAAGGATTGGGGAATTTGAAACGGTGGTAGTAACGGAAGGATGTATGGCTATGCTGCACAATAAAGCACCGCCCAAACAAAAAGATCCAGACATCTTTATAATCCCCTGCAAAATAGGCAGCAACCACTCCGTACGAGCATTATGTGACTTAGGGGCAAGCATAAATTTAATGCCCAAATCTATTTTCCAGAAACTAGGAATAGGAGACGCCCGCCCAACAACGGTGATGCTTCAGTTGGCTGACAAAACTTATGTACAACCAGAAGGAAAAATTGAGGACATCGTAGTACAAGTGGATGAATTTATTTTTCTGTCGATTTCCTGGTGTTGGATTGTGAAGCAGATGAAAAAGCACCAATAATATTGATGCGGCCTTTCTTTGCTACGGGTAAAACATTGATCGATACGGAAAAAGGCGAACTCACGATGAGGATAGACGATCAACAAGTAAAACTGAACGTCTACCAATCCATGAGACGGACTGAAGATCCGGAAGAATGCCAGCTACTGGATGTTGTCTCAGAGTTCAACCTTGAAGAAAATAGACCCTACCTACAGCAAGACTACCCAGGCAGCAAACTTGGTAGCTGCCACGGCAGCCATTTAGAAAGGTGCCCGGAAGATGAGCAATACAAAGAGTGGACGGAACAGGAAAAGGAGGAATAGGAAGAAGCCCGCTAGATAACAAACAAACTAGGTAAGTACTTTGAACCTCTGAATTACACAGAAAAGGGAGGCAATATGTTCAAACCATCCATTGAACAACCTCCTACTCTTGAGTTAAAAGCCTTACCTGCATAGCTTAAATATGTTTTCCTGGGACCTAATGATACACTGCCAGTTATAATCTCATCCAAGTTGCAGCCTAAACAGGAACAGCAATTAACTGCACTGATGCGGCAATATAAGAAGGCGATATGCTGGATAATTGCAGACATAAAGGGAATCAGCCCTGCCATTTGCATGCATAAAATTCAGTTGGATCATGACCAAAAACCAACTGTGGACGCCCAAAGAAGATTAAATGAAGCCATGAGAGAAGTTGTCAAAAAAGAAATCATCAAGTGGCTAGATGCTGGAATCATATATCCAATTGCAGACAACGAATGGGTAAGCTCGGTACAATGTGTACCAAAGAAAGGTGGAATAACTGTGGTAAGCAATGATAATAATGAATTAATCCCAACTCGAACAGTAACTGGTTGGCGAATATGCATGGATTACCGCAAGTTAAATAAAGCAATAAAAAAGATCACTTTCCATTATCGTTTATTTATCAAATTTTTGACTGCCTTGCTGGCAAACCCTTCTATTGCTTTTTGGATGGATATTCAGGGTACAACCAAATCTCCACCGCACTGGATGACCAGGCCAAAACAACGTTCACTTGCCCGTATGGCATTTATACTTTTCGAAGAATGTCATTCGGTTTGTGCAATGCCCCAGCCACATTCCAGCGATGCATGATGGCGATCTTCTTCGACATGATAGAAGATTTCATAGAAATCTTCATGGACGACTTCTCTGTATTTGGCAGTAGCTTCGACAGCTGCATCGACAACCTTGAGAAAGTTCTGACCAGATGTGAGGAAACAGATCTAGTGCTTAACTAGGAAAAATGCCACTTTATGGTCAATGAAGGCATAGTCTTGGGGCATAAAATTTCCGCACAGGGAATAGAAGTAGACAAAGCAAAGATCGAATTCATAGCCAACTTGCCGTCGCCGACCACTATCAAGGGCATACGAAGTTTTCTGGGACACGCGGGTTTCTATTAGAGATTCATTGAAAACTTTTCTAAAATTTCTAAACCGTTGTGTACCTTGCTGGAACAAGACTAGCCATTCATCTTCGACGAGGCATGCCAGGAAGCTTTCAAAACATTAAAGGAAAAGCTAGTCACAACATATGTGGTAGTTCCCCCTGACTGGAGTCAACCCTTCGAACTCATGTGTGATGCTAGTTACACTCCTGTTGGCGCTGCCCTAGGGCAACGCAAAGATAAAATCTTTCACGTCATATACTACGCTAGCAAAACACTAAATACTGCCCAGACCAACTACACCACTACAGAAAAAGAATTGTTGGTAGTAGTATTCGCTTTCGATAAGTTTTGGCCCTACCTGATTGGCACAACGGTGATAGTTCACACCGATCATTCTGCCTTAAGGTACTTGTTCGCAAAGAAAGACACAAAGCCCCGCCTAATCCGATGGATCTTACTGCTTCAAGAATTTGACGTAGAAATCTGAGACAGAAAGAGCACAGAAAATCAAGTGGCGGATCATCTCTCTCAGCTTGAGAATAGACAAGAGAACACCTCCCACAGCGAAATTCAGGATGAATTCCCTGACGAACAGTTGCTACTAGTCTCTGCCTTGGTAGCCGCTCTAGAAGCTGAAGGTCTGTTACCTGACGCCCATGCACACACCCTGGTATGTGGATATCGTAAATTATTTAGTATCTAGTGTTTTGCCTTATAGACTAAACTATCAAGGATGGAAACGATTCCAATATGATGCTAAGCATTATTTTTGGGACGAGCCTTTCTTGTTTAAAAATTGTGCAGACCAGGTTCTCAGACGGTGAGTACCAGAGGATGAACAGCAAGCCATACTCTCACAATGCCACTCAGTACCATATGGAAGCCATTTCAGCGGACAGCGAACATCAACAAAAGTATTGCAATCAGGGTTCTTTTGGCGAAAATTGCATAAGGATGCTCAGACATTCTAAAAACAGTGTGACAGTTGCCAAAGAATAGGAAATATATCGAGAAGGAATGAGATGCCCCTTCAAACAATCCTAGAGGTCGAGTTATTCGATGTGTGGGGGATAGATTTTATGGGACCATTTCCATCCTCTTGCGGAAACATGTACATCCTCCTAGCAGTTGATTATGTTTCTAAGTGGGTAGAAGCCATTGCCACCCCTAACAATGATGCAAAGACAATTCATAGATTCTTGCGAAAAAAACATATTCACGAGATTCGGAGTACCGAGAGCAATCATTAGTGACGAAGGCACCCATTTTGATAACAGATTAATTGCAAAGGTACTCTAAAAATTGGGGGTTAAGCACAAGATCGTTGCGGCCTATCATCCACAAACAAATGGTTGCCTTTAATTTTTGGGCAAACATATCACATTTGAGAGGAATTTTTAGTTTGCTATCAACTTCTTGTAAAAGAGTGAACCTTGATCAAGCTTTGGGTAGAAAGTTTTTATCGATTGTAACGGTTGCCTCCTTAGCCTAGAAAAGGGGAAAATTCTTAGTGAATTATGTTGAAATCCTTAGTGGGGAGCTAAGGTAGTGGATGTAGAGTTTGTTAAAAGCTTGAACCGCTATAAATTTTTATGTCATCAATTTTTCATTTTTCATTTGCTTCCCTTTAATATTTTAATTTACAATTCACCCCCTCTTGGCCTTCCACCATTGATTGATTATCTCAACAGAACGACATGTGTGAGCCAAAGATGTTTAATGAAATGCCTACAAGAGTTGATGAGGTAAAAGTTGATAAGCATATCGATGTTGTGTGTGGAAGATTGAATGAGTTTTGAAATTCGATAGCTTTGAGCGAGTTTGATGATTCTGTTTGGGAACTTCTGATGTCGTATGTGGTGGAAACATTGATGACCGATGGTTGGATAATCCACCGGCTAAGATTATGGCTCTGAGACCTCTGATAGGTATTTCAAATTCAAATCTGAATATTGTGCCTAGGGTTACAAGGAAACCAAATTCGAATTTAGAGGATATTGTTGACCCAGTTACAGGCATTTTGGATAGACAAATTGAATTTAAATCCTGATAGCAATGTGAAAATTGAATATGGAATTTAGGAATCCAAGTAGCGTTGAACTGATTAAGAACAATACAAGTTTGGGTGATTATCAATTTAAGAATTTGGATAGGAAAAAGGTTGATGCATCTAGACATTTGAGAGTTTCTATTGCCCATGATTTTGTATATCTTCACAACAATTCCAGGCTGTGCTTTCTCGAGACACTGTTCTGGGAGAATTTTTTGTTGTTAAATACGGTTTAGCATCTTTCCCAGAAATGTTTAATGGTGCGCTTATAGAAGACAATGCTATGTTCAATATAGCAAAAGGCGCAATGAGTTTATTTGCACCAAAAGTTTTCGAGTCTCTGGATGGAGAAGTTTTTGATCCTGGGGAAAATCATTTGCAAACATCACCATGGAAGCATTATTATCGGTTCTCGAACCATATGTAGCTAAGACAAAAAGAGTAATGAAGAATATTTGGTCGAATCACTTAAAATATTTTTTGAATGAAATTGAAAGGGGAAAAGGTTTTGATTGCTCCGCTTTAGCTAATGTGTTTGATGTTCGTGTGAATAATGCATTGACTAACATGTATACGAAATGTGACTCCATGGATGATACTTGTGGTATTTTTAAGGTAATTTATGATGGTTCCATTGTCTCATGGACAACAATGATATTGAAGGGTGCACAAAATGGTCAAGTTGAAGAAGCTCTTAACGTTTTTGATGTTATGGTTGCAAAAGATCATTATGTATACAAGGTACATCTTTTTGGCAGTGTCAGGTTAGGAGTTGGTGTTAAATTTGTACCACTTAGGATGATTTTTGATCTAGAGGACACTTAGTGTTGGGAGGCTCGTTCGATCAACCGAGTAGCCAAGATGGGGTGAATTGGTTTTTAGGTGTTTGTAGTGGAAGCAATGAAAAATTAAAAATTGACGCAAAGATTTATAGTGGTTCAAGCTTCTAACCAAGCTCTACATCCACTACCTTAGCTTCCCACTAAGGATTTTCCCAAATTCACTAAGAATTTCTTTCTTTTTTCTATGCTCAAGAGGAAACCTCAAAGCTTATACCCCAAAGCTTTGAGAAAATCCTCTCTTACAAGATAAAAAGAAATAGCAAACTAGAAAACCCTCACAAGGTACAATGTTTGCACAATTACGCTTTCACCCAAAGTCTAACACTTGAACGTATATAACAATTAAGCTCACAAGTGTGTTCTACAAAGAAATTGACAATTTTTAGCCCAAACACAATTTCTCTATCGTTGAATGTTGACAATATGTTTCTTGTTGTTCCATGGTTGCTTGATTGAGTCTTTTAAACCATCTAAGGAGTTTGTAGTCGTTACTAGCCGTTGGGGTTGGTTTGGAGCCGTTGGAGACTTTATTTCCAGCATTAAATGCACTTCTAGGCTTGTCGGTATTGATACGCGAGGACTGGTATCAGTGCATGCCTTATGAAAATATAACCGTTGGAGTATTTTTTACAAAGGGTACCGATACTCTATACATGCGTATCGGTACAGACCCATCCGTATCGGTATGGTTTAAGCTGTATCGATACTCATTTTGGCTAGTGGAAATCAAAGTTTTAGGAAAACAAAGGGGTGTATATCGATACGGGTAAAACGAGTATCGATACAAATGACCAGGTACCGATACTCACTACATGTTTTTGATACTTTGACTATATTGAAAGCATTTAAACATGTCAAAAACTCTTTAAAAGTATTTCAAACGTATTTTTCATGTTTATGGACTTTTGGAATATTTTTGCAAATTAGTTTAAAGTCCATATTTTAAGGTATATAAAAATCAATATCTCAACCCTTGGCATTAATGTCGGTTCAGGTGTTGTTTTTGGATATGCTGAAAAGAGCTTTGGGACATATTTTGTCAAATCATAAGAAGAAAAACATGGTTGGTCGTTATTCTAAGTTGGAATTACAGGTTCTAGTTTTAATCCTTTAAGGACAAGAATTTTGCAGGGGAGTTTTGATGCAAGCCAAATTATACATAAATAAACGGGGAGTTTTATTATATTAAACTTTAGTTGAAACTACGTCGTTTTGTGTTTTGAATTGGGTTAAAATTCAAGAATATTTTAAGGTTGATTTTTATGGATGAAATTCATGAAAATGCTTCTGTCTTCCTCTGATATTTCTCTTCTTTAGTCTCCCTTAATTCTGTTCTATTTTTTTCTCGTTCAAAAATTTTATTTTTTTGGATTTGTGTTACAACAAAGGCATCAAAGCTTTCGACCTGGCAATGGTTGACGATGTGATCACGCGAAATCAAAAGTTCTAATCGTAACGGGATATGGCTAAGTTATAGTCAGATTTTAAGGAATTGGAGAAGAAGTTTGGAGATAAAATTGAGAAAACTCTTACTGAGAAGGTCTGAGATATTCAATTGGAGGTTATTGGCGTTCGTTAGGAGGTGAGGGAAATGAAAGCTTTGATGGAAGTCGTTTTGGGTCAATCAAACAACTCGAAGGGAATTTTGCGTGTGTCGCCAACGGACGGGGTGACTCTTGAGCTGGCTGAACAGGTTGAAGGGGATGTTGGCCTAACGGCTAAAGCATGTGCGCCTCATGTTGTTGGTTGATGACACATGTCACAACCTGGTTGGTCGTAAATAAATTTATTGAATTTTAAAAAGATGATTTATACTCCCCCGTCCCACTAAACATGATACACGTTGACATTTTTATGGTCAATTTTTTTCAACTTTGACTATAATTTATTTAAATATCTTAATTAATTAAAAATTATAAAAATATATTTAAAAACTAGTTGATTCAAGGTTTTTAAAATATATTTTTTATATTTTATCAATAATAAATTTTAAATTATAAGAGGTCAAAGTTGAAAAAGTTTGACAAAAAAAGTCAACATGTGACAGTTTTAGTGGGACAGAGGGAATATTAAATTAAAATTAAGACCAAATCGATAAAATATGTAAGTAATGGAGACCAAATGTATAATTATACAAATTTTTGTTAACTGCCACATTATTCATTCGTTAAGTTTAACAGCAGATGGCTTGATTGATACCATTTAAATTGTTATCTGGTCAAAATAATAAAATTAAAAGTGTGATGGTCATATTAAAACCAACCTTGTAATTAGTTGACCTAAATTAAAAGTTGTGTAAAGTTGCACACATAAGGTTCGCTTTGTGCATTGATATTTTGGATCACTTCCTTTAAAAAATTAGGTAAAGTTTACAAATAGTCACTAAACTTTGTCAAATTATTTAACTTGGTAATCAAATTTTTAATTATTTCAATGTTACCATTAAATTTTTAATTTTACTTCAATTTAATCACTGAACTGTAACGTATGTTAAAAAGGTGTTCATTCTAGCGCAACACCAACTAATAAATTTAACATCTGCCTTCAATTTATTTAAACATTTAGTTCTTCACATTTGCATATTCAAATAATTTAGTCATAATTTAAAACAAATTAATAAATTTAACTATCAATATTTACGCATTATTTTGAATTGATACTATTTTTTATCTAAGTTAGAAGATTTCTCTTTTAGTATCTATAGCAACTTAGTTTTTTTTTTTTGTTCGTCACAAAGGATAGCTATATGCCACCTTGTAAAGGTAGCTATATGAAGCAGTTGAACTAAATCCTAGTTAAACAACTTGACGATTGGTGATGTAGTGACTAGTGAGTCCTCTTGCAAACTATTCATTAGATAGGATTTCTTACAATTGAGTTTTTACTAGTTAAATACCAGAAATGTTCTGATTGTCCATCTTTTTTGCCATTTTCTTTCACCATTGAGTACGAATTAGTTGAACATAGAAAAAATTACATATTTTGATTTCTTTGGAGATGAAGGGTGATTCATATTCGAGTTTTCCGGGTTGTGAAAAGTCATCTTTATTTATTTCCTTTTAGGATAGTAGTTGATGGTGATGCAGTTGTTGGACATTATTTCCAGGTTCTGGAAATCAATCTATTTATTTTGTTTTATAAATGCCCAATGGTTTATTTATTAGTGCTTGGTACCTCCTAGTGAATCTAGATGAACTAGTATGGAGCAGCAAGGGCATAGGCGCAGACCTCTACAAGGAGCATATGATGGGGACCTCGTCTTCTCAATCTGATCCCCTACTCAGCCTGCAGGCGTCTCTGGACCGTCAACTCAGCAGCCAGTAGCCACAACACCATACACACCAACATTTGTAGCGCTTTTGGTCAGACCAGTGTTCGGCTACTGATTTTAGAAACCATAGCCTACCATTGGCTAGGATCAAGAAGATTATGAAGGCAGATGAGGATGTTAGGATGATATCAGTTGAAGCTCCGACGTTATTTGTTAGGGCCTGTAAAATGTTCATTCTAGAGCTGACACTGAAGTTATGGAATAACACCGATGAATGATTTATCGGTATATAATCGGGAGTGCTTATTATCTTGCTCCTGAAATATTAAAGCGGAGATATGGGAAGGATATATATATTAAAAATATGATTAATTTAAAATAATGTGTAAATAATGAAAGTTAAATTTATTAATTTGTTTTGAATTAGGACTAGATTGTTTGAATGTGTAAATGTGAAGGACTAAATGTGTTGTTGTACAATCTTTGTTAAAATCTTTTTTGCTTAGTGGCCAAATTAGAGCAAAACTAAAAGTTTAATAATAACATTAAAACAATTAAAAATTTAGTTATCAAATTGAATAATTTAACAAAATCAATTACCATATGTGAACTTTACCCTTTAATTTATCCAAATATGGGATTACTTAGGGATGCTGACGTTGTTTAGTTTACAAGCCCGCAGAACAGACTGATCTTGGTCATTGCAGCAATGAGTCGTATTTTAGAGCCGATAAAGGTTTTCTTTTTACTCAGACTATTTTCTTTACTAATTTCCTTTTATTTTCCCATCGAATTTCATACTTGGATTTACTTTTATTTCAGTTATCAGTACTCTTCCTTGAACAAATTCTCAATTGCTGTTGCCGAAAAAAAAAAGAAAATTGTATTTTTAGTATAATGTGATTTTAGTTGCTGAAAATGAGAAAATTGTTCGCATCAAACTGTTTTAAGAATTCATTTTGTTTTGTGATTGAAATCAGAAGTTCAAGATGAATTGATTTCCAGGTTAGCTACTGAGTCAGAACATAAGAAACCTGAAATAGTTAGGACTTAGGTAGAACTAAGTTTGGTATGATAAATGCATTGGATTATGTTCTTAAAAAGATGCACAATGAACTCTCTGCAGTGGGCATTCTCAATTGGGAAACCGTATTATTACTTGGGGTTTTGTAAAAATAATGGAAAAATGTCTTGGTGAGGTGTTTTCACTTGGTGGTGGAAATATAATCTGTTTCTAATGTTATTTTAATACTCATAGCTTCAATTTTATGCTACACTGTCTAACTGTAGTTTTTGTTCTGATTTTTCTCCTAAATCCTAATTTGATTGTATGCATGATTCATTTACCTTGACAGAATGTTGGATTCATTGGGCTGGGAAATATGGGATCCAGAATGGCAAATAATTTACTCAAAGCTGGATACAAAATGACTGTTCATGATGTGTAATGCACTCAAATCTTTTCTTACCTTTTGAAGTGCCATGCTCATTTAGCTTCCGTTACGCTTCCAGCTAGTTGTATAGTCTTCATGCTATTTAGACTCTTCTTTGTTTAGAAAATAGAAAATGTTTCTTCTCTGAAGCAAATTTGCAACTTTATATTTTAATTCAGAGACACTAATGTCATGAAGAAGTACTCTGACATGGGAGTTTCAACAAAACAAACACCTTTTGGAGTTGCAGAAGCAAGTGACGTTGTAATCACAATGTTGCCTTCATCATCTCATGTGAGCATTACGACTCAGATTATCTTTCCTATGGTTTTTTTTCTTTCTATAATGGATGTATAAGCTTATCCTAGTTTTGATTTTTACCTTTTAGTCTTTTTGGACTTTCCATCAAGGCCATTATCTTTTAGTCGGTGTGAAATAAACCTTTTGCTAGATCCATAGAAGTAGTTTATTAGCTAGAACTTTGCCTCCCACATTCTTGTTTACATTTATGGTTATCAGTTCTTGCTGTCAGGTTAAAGATGAAAAGGTTTCTAAGTTGAAACTTCATTCAAGATAAAAATAATACTATGTTAATAATACCTTAAAAGTTAGGTTCTGACCTGTTGTATCTATTTTCTTCATTGTGTTAACCAGATATATCAGAAAGAATGCACGATAAAACATTACCTAGTGAAGAAGTAATTAAATAGAGTTCATCAATTTTCATTCTTATTGAGAATCAATTACGTGACTTGAGCCGTAATGCTTTCTGGTTGTGAATCATATTCTGTGTAAATTATATTAGGGTAAGTACTTAGGTGTCCTAATGCTAGGTTGTTAGTTTAAATTTATCAAATTCAGTTGCACCTAAACATTAATTCTTCTTTTCTCCTTGATTTCTAAGGTTTATTGTATACTGCAAAAATTTCTGCCTAAGCGACCAATCTGATTTATATAGGTATTGAATGTTTACAATGGGCCATATGGCATACTTCAAGGAGGAAATCTACTAAGGCCTCGGTTATTAATAGATTCTTCTACTATTGATCCCCAAACATCAAGAAAACTCTCTGCTTCTGTATCTAATTGCACTCTGAAGGAAAAGAAAGGTACAAATCAGTGAATTGAAGTAAAGATAAATCTGAGATTTTAATAGAACGTTTGATCATTATGATAAACTGACAATCTCAGTCTATCACTCTCTTTCCTTTATTTATCATTTAATATGTACGTAATCTTTTTATTTATTTTTATTTCCTAATTCCCTCTCTCTTCGTCACACACACAAAGACAAATACACTGACCTCTTATCAAGAGACATTGGAAATTATATGACTTGGTTGAGAAACGTTGAAACAAGATGATCGTAGTCATGTCTTAGACATGTTGATTCCGGGTCACCATTTTTTTTGACATTACCATTCAAACATGAGAACGATACAGCCACATTTGAGGTGAACCTGCATGATACGTCTTCAGTCCTCTGCAGCCTTCATCTGTAAATAAATATACATGCACACATGCATACAAAAGTTTGTATATTTCAGTTTCTATTCATATAACTTATGCAGAGAATTGGGAGAGCCCTGTCATGCTGGACGCTCCTGTCTCCGGAGGTGTTGTAGCTGCGGAAGCTGGTTCACTTACTTTCATGGTATGAATTCACGTTTGATCACTTTTTTGTCTAGAGTTGATCAATTATAAATTATTTTCCATTGAGTGCATAGAGACACCCATTAAACTTCATTCCCAACCTCATCCAGAAAATGTAGGATAGCTGTCCTCCCCAATTGTAAATTACTTTTACTAGTAAAATATTTTCCAATTATTTTAGCCCTGTTTGTGAGACTGCTTGTTTAGTATAAATGTGGCTGTAAGATATTATAATTTTTACTTATATTTTCAATGATGTATGCAATATTGGTTGCTACAGAAGTCTGGTATTTTAGTAACACAAGTGATATTAGGTTGGCAGCACTTATTGGTAGCATTCAACTTATTATAAAAAAACCCATGTGATCCAGGTTGGTGGCTCTGAAGATGCGTATCTTGCTGCCAAATCCTTACTTCTCTCAATGGGGAAAAATACGATTTTTTGTGGTGGACCAGGAAATGGTTCAGTAAGTTCTCTTAATAACATGTAAATATTTCATTTTGATTTCATCTCTCTCTCCCCCCCTCCTCCCCTCCCTCCAGGATGTAGCTTAAATCAATAGATAAGAGGACAAGAAAACTCAAGTTTAGGCTATATTTTCAAAAAAAATTAGTTTGTCATAGTTTCTTGATAAATTTGACTATTGACCAAGAGTTTTCTTGCCTTCTAAGCAGTGTTGGCTAACTGATTGATGATATGTGAAATTATGTATTGAATTGAGATGATGTTATCAGTTCAAAATGTGCACCCTAAAGAATTTACTGCAAGAGCATCAAAATATAATACAAAGAATCATTGTCACCAGTATGTTTATTCGTGTCTGTTTTGGACGTACAAGGAGATGGACTTAAATGGAATCATTATGGATCTATCCAATCAGCCAAAGTTATAATTTGGTCTAGTATCATCTCTTAACCAGTTTAGACAGCCTGCTGTTTTTAGAGTTACTTTTTCATTCATACTTAAAATAATTAAATTTTTAAAGGGAAGTATCATTATGTAACAAATTAAAGCTCATTTCATATTTTCTTTCAATGCAATAACTTAAAAACGAGATGGCTAAGTTCTTCCATTCATTTGTTTTGCTGGTGGTGAAATAATAATTTCTTTGGCATATTTTGGTTTCAATCTTATTCTTCATCTCTATGGATTTGTAGGTGAAGTTGTGATATCATTGGTATGGTTCTGTTATTCAGGTGGCAAAGATATGCAACAATTTGGCAATGGCTGTCAGTATGCTTGGAGTGTCAGAAGCTCTTGCTCTTGGTCAATCTCTAGGAATAACTGCCAGTACCCTGACAAAGATATTTAACTCTTCAAGTGCTCGCTGTTGGAGCAGGTACCAAACATTTCTCTACTGTCTCACTCACTTGCAAATATAAATTATTTTCTTTAAGTGACACTTCAGTAGATGTGCTAGCCTCTTAAAATAATCACAATCCTCTGCCTAGCTTCAAATATTTTATTAGAGGTCAACCATACATGAGAAAAATGGAAGTTATGAGTTATGAGCCTAAGTGTGGAGCATGTGCCTCCTTTTTATTAGTTGGCAACACTTTTTATGAAAATTAAATCATGTTATTTACCTTTTCGTTGTCATCTTGATCAGATTTCATGCTTTTAATATGGGAACTCAGGTCACTTGGTTCTAGCATTAGAATGTGTTTTTTCTATGTTTTCAATACATATTTGATATCTGTTAGGCAAGATATATGGGGTGGGAGGAGAGTAAGGGAAAGCTTACCATGTGTGTTTTTTTCCTCAAGAGCATTTGAGGCTGGGCCAGTTTTCTCAAGAGTGAGTTATTCTCCAAGTTGGGAAAACTCAAGAACTTGTTTACAGTTGGTGAATTTTCCATTGATATACTTATTTCTAAAATAAGCTCAATGTGACAGTGATAGTTATAATCCAGTTCCTGGTGTGACGCAAGGAGTGCCATCTTCGAGGAATTATAGTGGGGGATTTGCATCCAAGCTCATGGTAAACAGTTTTCTTTGCCTATATTTATATCTGTATCAATAAGAACTTGCTCCACATTTATCACGCTTCATCAGATTGCTTAAGGCATTGGAACCTGGTAACTTATTTAAGCTGAAATAGCATACTAGTTAACACAGTCTAATTTAGCTCTCTTTCTGTCATTCTGTTCTGAGTTTTCAGAATCTAACATGAACTGTATATACAGGAATTACTGGTTTTAAATGAAATGAAGGAAGAAAAAAGATCATGCTACCTTACTGGCCTTAATTAGAAACAACATGCTTGGTCATATTTCTGTCAGTATTAGGTGAATTGAAGTTTAACACACCTATGAATGTTGTCTACTTGTCTTCAAATTTCTGGTCTGAATTTATGAGTAAGATTTACATAATATTTCCATGTTGTAATTTCTTATGCAATGCAATGCAAATGCATTTTGTTTTTCTTAATGAAAGGTTGGACTCTTTGTATTCATCCATGCACAAGCACATCTTTTGTTTGATAGGTACTTTGCTACCTGCTTTTTCCTATTAGATTTACGATCTTCGAAAATTTGTTACAAAACAAAGGAAAAAGGTGAAAATCAATATCTAATTGATCTAAAATCTAACATTAATTACTAGAGTTGTCTATATGGAAGTAGAAACATTCATTTCTTTTCATTTGAAAAACCTATATAATTTGTCTACAGCTGTTCAAAAATTTTATTTTCTTTTGTACCCAAACTTGCCTTTTGTCTTTTTGAATTCCAGAAGTGAAGGCAAAATAGCAAAATGTGCCAAACAAATAGAGCCTAGACAGTACATAAATAAAAGATGTATTTATCTATATGATTGTAAATTTTGTTCACTGAAGTAGGGGCAGTTACCAACAAGTGTTGGGTGTAGTTGTGAAGGTACGTTGCACTCCCAAGGAGAGACCTAGGTTCGAACCTTAGAGATGACATTGTTGGGAGAGGTACAGCCACGAATCCCAATCATGGACCATACCAGAAAAGTAGGGGCAGTTTTATATGTGTCACCATCGCATAAATGCCTCTTACATGACATAGACTCTAATTTCTCCTACTCAGGGTTTTCAGTGGACTTATCCGAGGATGGATAAACATCTTCATTTTAACAATGCAGGCTAAAGACCTGAAACTTGCTGTAGCATCAGCAGAAGAAGTTGAACAAAAATGTCCATTGACATTTCTAGCACAACACATGTAAGTATCATAACTGATTTTTTTCAGTTTTAAACCAGTTAAAAGTACCGCAAGTTTGCAACTAAATAAACAGCTTCACAATGATGTAGAACAAGCATCCTTTAAGGATTTGCATACAATGACTTTGAATTGTCAACCGGTTAATAAATTGGCTTTTTGCAAATAATAAATGACATATGGAACTGTTGTTGAAGATAATGTAATCCCTTCCAAAGGCAGTCATGCACTGTGTATTAGGATCAAGAAATGTTTTGCCTGATTTTGTTATGTCAAGCACTCTTATGCTTTTGCGGAGCTGTAAGTTCTAGAAGTTAATATCTGGTCCTTAACTAACACTCTGATGTGTCTGACAGTAGACACCAGTTATTTTAGCTGAGAAAGAGACTAGCCTGTAAGAAATGATTTTGCAGTGCTTCTTTCTGTATATCATAACATCTCTAGAAACTACATGGATTTGCATCGATTCTGCCTCCGATTTCATTAAGTTCCTCAAGTATAGAGAAGGAATTCCAACTCAACATCATATGCTGATGACCTAATCACTTTCTACAGATATACAGAGATCTGCAAGGATGGTCATGAAACTGAAGACTTCTCAAGCGTGTTCCGCCATTATTACTCTGGCAAGAGTGAACATGATTAGGTGCGCTTGTGAAATTATACCAAAAGAAAGAATGGTTTGAGCTTGGTACCATAAAGCATTGGATTTTCCTGAAAATAATTCGTGATAGACTTGTGGCCAAGGAACATAGCCTGTCAGTTTTCTTGACCATATGATGCTGTAAAAGCAGGGTACTCAGGCAGACTTGAAGCAAGACCTGGATTGCTTTTTACAATATAGTAGCCTATATTAGTAGTTACTGCATGGAATGCTAGAAATGCATAAGGTATTAATCATATACAGGTATGACTTGTGTCTTGTTTAGCATTGCTTTTTCAAACTAAACTAGATTTTTTTAAATTCAAACTGACATTTTCGAGTCAAATCAAAAGGTTAGAAACTGCTTGAGTTTTTAAAATTCCCTTTGGGGTGTCAAATTATATAATTTTACCCCTCATTTATATAAACTATAAATATGGTTTTTGTTTATCAAAATTAAAACTAAATAATTTATTTTAATTGTTGAGAAAGCATTTAAAATTTATATTTCATGTATAATAATAATAATAATAATAATAATTGAAAATATATCATGCATTTGGCAGTGGAAAATTTTCTTTCTGCAAGTGGGTCTAATTTAGGTTTATGAGTTTAGGGTTTAGGTTTTAGAATTTAGGGTTTGTGGTTGAAATTTATGTTTTTGGGTTATGGTTTAGGATTTAAATTTTTAGGATTATGTTTTATAATTTTAGTTTTTAAAGGGAAATTACATGCCGGTGGAAATTAGAAATTCCCACCACCGCTAATAATAATAAATAAATAATAATAAAAGACATTGGATAAGAATGATATTTTATTATTTTATAAGGTAATATGTGTTTAATTTTTTTTTCAGTTTTTAATAAAGCTTACAAAAATGTATATAAAATTATTCGAACTCAGATATGCTAAGACGGTCATTATTCTCTTTTATTAATTTAAAAGGGTTATGTTTGTATGTGGTTTTCATATCTAAAATATGATGTATACATTTAAATTAAATTTTACAAACGATTTATATTAATTACTAAAAAGTTTAAAATTGATATTTTGTATAAGAACAACTTAACTTATATTAAGAGCATCCTAAAAATGAGCATGCGATGACGGCCTGGTGGTCAGAGCACGCTCACCTGCTCCATTCCCTTCCCCTTAGGTCCCGGGTTCAAGACCCCTCAGGAGCATAGCCTTCACCTAAATTTTTCCCCTCCCCTCTAGATAGAAGTAGAATAGGAATTTCAAAAAAAAAAAAAAGAGCATCCTAAAAATTAAGGTTTTACGCACCAATCAGATATTGCCATATCATCCATGTTTAAAGACAGATTTAATTATAGATTCACCCATATCCAATATATTCTCTTACTCGATCGTATTTTAATTATATTATTTCAAAAAATAAGAGTAAACTACCTGGATGATCACTTAATTATTGGGTTTGTCTTATTTTGACCACTTAACTAAAAAGACTACAAATTTAACAATTAGTATTTAATTAGTCCTACTTTGACCACCGGCATGTAAAATCTAATGGAGGGGTGACACAATTGTTAATAAAAATTTGTATAATTACAAATTTTGTCACTGTTAGTAATTTATTACATCAATTTGATCTTAATTTTAATTTAATTAAATAAATTAATCACTCAATTAAGTGTCAACACGTGTCACCTGATTTGATGAGGGAAATAAAATAAAAAACACTATTAGCTTGGCTGGAAATTAAACCTAAGTGCTCTTAAGAGTAAATAACATGGGCTTGCCACTAAATCAAATGGCGGACATAAAATACAAAATGTAATATATGTTTTAATTTGTTGATAATGCAAGGAAAAAGAAATAAATATAAATTAAGGGGACTAAACATGACACACTTAAGACACATAAAAAATTTAAATTTTTGTAAAAATATAATATTTAAATTAAAGTTGACAACATTTTATCTATTTCTATATATATATATATATTAAATAATAACTAATATATATTTACATATATTAAATAAAATTTTAAAATTATATTAAAAATTCATTTAACAAATTTAAACTCACGACTATAACTCTAATCATAAAATAAGTTTGGTTTTGCTAAATAAGTTTTTAATTTTTATTTAATTAAATTAAATTTTGTTAAAAATAAAAATATAATAATAAAATTAAAGTTAATACAATGAAAAAAAGAAATAAATAAGATTAACAACAAAATTAAAGTTAGACTTGAATATAATTTTTATTTTTAATATAATTCAATATATATATATATATATATATATATAATGTTGTTAACTTTAATTTAATTATTATATTTCTACGGTGGTTTAAATGTTTTTTATGCGTGTCAAGTGTGTTGTGTTCGAGTTATATTCGAATCTAAGTTTAATTTTGTTGTTACTCTTATTTATTTCCTTTTTCATGGTATTAATTTTATTTTAATTATAAATATTTTCATTTTTAACAAAAATTAATTAAACTAAATAAAAATAAATAATTAAATTCCTCCAATAAGTTGATGGCACATGCTGACACATAATTGAGTGATTAATTAATTTAATTAAATTAAAATTAGAATCAAATTGATATAATAGGTAACTAACATGGACCATATGTCTAATTATATAAATTTTCATTAACATCCACGTAAACCATTCGTTAGATTTTAATGGTTGGTGGTCAAAATAAGACCAATTAAATAATTCAATAGTAAAATTTTTAATTTTTTAATTTAGATAATCAAAATAAGACAGACCCAACAATTGAATAGTCACCTAAATAGTTTACTCAAAAATAATTGGTTAGCACGACAAAACGACACTAATGGCTGGCCTTCAACCATTGTTGAATAACAATTATGATGAAGACTATAGGAGCAAGGCACTGGTGAAGCATAGATTCCGATCTCTGTTCCTCCAAACAAATCAGCAATATTCATCTCTACTTTCTATTCCTACCCTCTTTATCAATAATCGATGACTTTTCACCCGCGATCATGCTATCATCAATAGTCGAGTGTTGTACTTTTCTACATATAATTTTTAATTTTAATCCGTGTTTGTCCCAAGAAAAACTTCGGATTAAAATTAAAAATTATATGTAGGGAAGTGCAACACTCGACTTGATTCGAAAAAATTAAATTTTTAAGTTTGATGTGAAAATACTCGACTCATAATTTCATAATCTCGACTCAAAAATTCAAAATAAAGTTTGAATTATAAAATAGAAATTTCAATAACTCGACTTGACTCGAAAAAATTAAATTTTTTGGTTTGATGTGAAAATACTCGACTCATAATTTCATAAACTCGACTCAAAAATTCAAAATAAAGTTTGAATTATAAAATAGAAATTCCAATAACTCGACTTGACTCGAAAAAATTAAAATTTTTGGTTTGATGTGAAAATACTCGACTCATAATTTCATAAACTCGACTCAAAAATTCAAAATAAAGTTTGAATTATAAAATAGAAATTCCAATAACTCGACTTGACTCGAAAAAATTAAAATTTTTGGTTTGATGTGAAAATACTCGACTCATAATTTCATAAACTCGACTCAAAATTTCAAAATAAAGTTTGAATTATAAAATAGAAATTCCAATAACTCGACTTGACTCGAAAAAATTAAATTTTTAGGTTTCATGTGAAAATACTCGACTCATAATTTCATAAACTCGACTCAAAAATTCAAAATAAAGTTTGAATTATAAAATAGAAATTCCAATAACTCGACTTGACTCGAAAAAATTAAATTTTTTGGTTTGATGTGAAAATACTCGACCCATAATTTCATAAAATCGACTCAAAAATTCAAAATAAAGTTTGAATTATAAAATAGAAATTCCAATAACTCGACTTGACTCGAAAAAATTAATTTTTTTTTGTTTGATGTGAAAATACTCGACTCATAATTTCATAAACTCGACTCAAAAATTCAAAATAAAGTTTGAATTATAAAATAGAAATTCCAATAACTCGAATTTTTTAGTAGTTAGTGGACTAAATTTTTAAGTTTGAGTTATTAAATAGGAGCAATTTGGGCACCTAAGTTTCAAAGGGTATACTTTGGGCACCTATTTTTCATCTAAGCATTTATAATATTATTGTGTTAATTGATTGTAAAGTTTTAGGATTGAAAAATGAATTTTTAAAAATTTAAGGGTGAAATTATAAAGAAACATTTTTATTAGTGACTATAATGTTTACTTTTTTAAATTGAGGAGAAAAAATGTACATGAGATAAATTTGAATGGCTATTGCAGTAATTTATCCTTATTTTACTTTCGCCACATCAACAATCCATTAGGGGACTAACGGAGTTAACGTCGGAGTGACCAAGTATTTACACATCGAAAACGTAGAGGACTACTAATATTCACTTTTCAAAAGTGGTGACTAACTCTGTACAGACGCTAAACGTAAGTGACCCCTGCAGTAGTTTACCCTATAATTTATTCATAAATACAAATTTCAACTTATGATTCTTTGGATAGAAACCTAATATATATTGAGATTTTAAATGTAACCCCTCGTCCCGGTATGGTCGGATGACCGGTCCGAGTGGGCCACACGGGGAAAACCGAAGCGAAACCCGTTAAGGTTTCTCCTCGGTTAATGACCCTAAAAATTTCCTTTTATTTTATCTTGTCTATATGCATAAATTAATCCTATGTAAGACACAACAGCGGAAATACAAACATTGCAACATACATCGACCAACTGACCATTAAACAACTCATTTTACCCTTTTACAGCAGGCCGTTTCGAAACGCCCTTAGGGTGTTCCGAAACGCCTTGACTTAGTCAACAGGCCAGGGTCAACCATAAGGTGACCGTTCCGAAACAGGGGAGACCCGTATCGGAACGACCTTGACGGTCAATATCTCGTGGTCAACGAGATTTGACCGTTTCGAAACATTAGAGGCCCGTTCCGGAACGCCTTTATCTCGTTAATTTCTCAAAATTCCAGTAGCAAAAATGTTCCGGAACGACCCCCATCCATTTCGAAACGGCAGGCCATTTGCAAAGGAACCGTTTCGGAACAGGGTGACCCGTTCTGAAACGCCCCCTGTCTGCAGACACGTTTTGGCTGTTTTAGGGCACAAGGGTGCCCCAAAACATCACCAAAATACCCTATAACAGCATAGCAATTCAACCTAAGGCTTACCAACTATATTAGCATGCTTCAACAAGATTTAGACAAATCTAACACTAGGCAAAACCTCAAAATCATGCAATCATTCAATCATCAATCAAACATAAAGATGGCCTCTAAGGCATTTAACTAACATTCAAAGGAGCAAATTAGGCATGAGTTAACATTCATCATGGCAACACAAACCATACAAAAGCAAGGCATTAAGGAGTCTAAACATGCTCCTAACAACCTACAATTATCCAACAAAATATTACATGTCCCATTGCTCAAACCATTACATGTCTAACATTAAAAATCCATATTTGATGAACTCAAGCCAAAAACCACACTTGGAGGCCCTCCACTTGCCCGAGCAACCCACGAACTAAGGATCTGCAATGTTGAACAAAGAGAGCGTAAGCAAGGATGCTTAGTGAGGGTAAGCTCTAAAATCAAACCTCAACATTGCAGGGTCCGAACACGATCTAGCCAAGGCATTTCACCAACATACCAAGGATTCACAAGAGTCATGAGAATAAAATGCATGAGCAACGTACATTATAAATGTCATGATCATAAGCTTAACTCCACATTACATGTAATCACATTCAAGCATTTCATCAATGATCATAAACCTCAACATATTGATGTACACATCAACAACATTGGCACCTAGCTAAGACCCGAATACGCGGATAGACATGTTGGAACTCACATCCAACAACCACATTACCTCACAGTGGGATTTCACTCATCACCGGTCTCGCGGAGGGGATTCCACTCATCCTCACGCCCCGTCGATGGGATTCCACTCATCACCGACTACATTTAATTACAATTCCGGGCGAACCCGTACTCCTCCTTGGTGACTCAACGCCACCAAGGCCACGCGCGACTTTAGACTCATGTGTACACACTAACATCCTAATGATCGATCATTTGTATTCAAGTAAACTAGTGCAAATATTTACTCACTTCACATTACTCATTTCAACCAATCTCGTGCTTAGCACGTACTCACCAACAACCATCATCATGCATGTCTCAAGCATCACAAGTCATATCTCAACCCACATGTATAATACAATATACACAAGCATTCATACCACATTGTTGAGTTGTGTGGAGCTCGATTCGATCAACCAATTTAGCTCACCAAGTGGTGGAGAGGTGGATATTTGGGTGGAAGGGTTGTGGAAGCTAAAATGAAAATAGACACAATGATTTATAGTGGTTCGGCCTTCTAACAAGCACCTACATCCACTACCTTAGCTTCCCACTAAGGATTTCTCAATCAATCCACTAATTGATTCGTCCCCTTTTCTAGGATTAGGAGGAAACCCTTACAACCGATCAAGCTTCTACCCAAAGCCTTGATCAAAACCCTCTTTTACAAAGAGATAAATAAAGCAAACTTAAACCCTCTAATAGGTGTTTGTTTGCACAATGAAGCACTCACCCAAAACCTAAAACACTTGAGCAAATTTGACAATTTTGGCTCACTAGTGTTTGTCTATACAAGAATTGACAAATTAAGCACTAAGACAATTTCTTGATCATTTGATGTTTGACAATATGAGCATTAGCCTTCTCTTGATGCTTGGAGGTCCCTTTTATAGTCCCAAATGAGTTTGTAGCCGTTTATGGCCGTTGGGGATGTTTCGGAGCCGTTGGAAGCCATTTAAGTTGAGCTTTAAATGCTCACCTGCACAATAGTTTCGAAACCTTTGAAGAGGTTTCGAAACCTTAAGAGGGGTTTAGAAAAACTAGCCGTTTGTAGCCATTACAGGGCCAAAGTTTCGAAACCTTTACAAGGTTTCGAAACCTTTGCTTAGGTTTCTAAAAACAGACGCTACTGCCCAGATAAGTTTTGATACCTTGTTTAAGGTTTCGAAACTTTCTTCTAAAAACATGTATTTTGGGCATTTTCTTGACTTTAAAATGTATATTCAATATAGGTGCAAAGTCAAAACATTTTAAACATATTTTTCAAGTTGTTTTTGACTAAAAACATATTTTAAATTCTTTTCAATTTAGTCCAAAACATTTTTCAAATATTATATCAAAACATTAGTTCTACAATCTCCCCCCTTTTGATATAATAAAACTAACTTGAAAAATTGTTTGGGATTCTCCCCCTTTAACTTTAAAAATGTGAATAAGAGATTAAATATATGAAATCAAATAAAGCTCCCCCTTATTCATTTGAAAATTCAATTTTTCAAACCAATTTCTCCCCCTTTTTGTTATATCAAAAAGAATTTAAAATGACATTTAAGTTCAAGATAACATAGGAGGCAAAAAAAATTTTGACACACTTAAAATTTTGGTTTTAAAAATTGGCTCCCCCTTACTCAAAGCATCATTGAAATTGTTAGTCCATCATATATGATCATCTAGTTGAATTAAAAAAATAAACAAAAGAAATCAAAAACAACTAGAATTTTACCAACATTTGAACTCAAGGTAGGATGTGAAGCCTTCCTTCTTCAAGTGTTCTTCCTTGTGTGCATGGAGCTCCCCCTCAATGTTTGACTTTTTGAACATCTCCATCACACCTAGCAAAAGACAATCAAGTAATATTTGGTATCCAAATTGCTTTGGATCCATAAACGTTAGTAGCACAAAATTTAGTCCCCTTAGGAATCCATTTTTCAATTTCATCCTTTTTAGTTGAAGTGGTTAGTCCTTTTGGGACCCAAACACTTCTAAAACATTTTCCATTCACAAATCTAGGGGCACTAGATTGTCTTACATAAAAATTTGATTTTTGAAAATTATTTTTCTTTTCAAGTTCATTTGAAATCAAATCTTTTTCTTTTTGAACTTTTAGAAGCAAATTTTGTAAATCAAAGCATTTTTGTTCAAAATCTTTTAATCTTGCTTCAAGTTCAAGATTTGTTTTGGAAAGCAAATCATTTTCAATTTTTATTTTTGAAATTAACTTTTTGTTTTTAGAAAATGATGTCTTGAATTCCAAAAGCAAATCATCATAGGCATCTTGTAACTCATCAAATGTATAAGAATTTGAAATAGATGAGTTAGAAGTTACCTCCCCCTCATTGAGGGCCATCAAGCATATGTGGGCTACTTCATCATCGGTGGAGTCTTCATCACTCCATGTGGCCACATATGCTTGTTTAGAAGATGATCCCTTCTTTTTGGATTTGTGGGAGTCCTTCATCTTCTTCATCGATTCATGCTTTGATTTTTCCATTTTGCTCTTCATGAACCGGGTGAATTTGTTGAAGAGATAGGCCATCTCTTCATCTTCACTATCCTCCTCACTAGAATCTTCATGATGACATGTGGAGGACTTGAGAGCCATGGCACTTGCATTGATGCCAAGCCCTTTGATTTTCTTCTCTCCCATAGCTCGAATTTCTTCCCTTTTCTTCTCCTCTTCCTTGTTTTTCTTCATGATTTGATGAGTGAGAAGAGACCCCATAAGTTCATCAAGCTTCAAAGTCTTCAAATTTTTGGCTTCGATGATGGCGGTCCTCTTTGAGTCCCAAGACTCGGGAAGTGAGTAGATGAGCTTTCGAACAAGCTTTTCTTCCGGGATGGCTTCTCCAAAACCTTTAAGACCGTTGGTGATGGTGGAGAACCTATCAAACATCTTCTCGATGTTCTCTTCCGGATCCATTTTGAAGTTCTCATACTCCAAGGTTAGGAGCCCAATCTTGGTCTCCTTGACTTCATTTGTCCCCTCGTATGTGACTTCAAGCTTGTCCCATACCTCCTTGGCACTCTCACAAGAAGACATCTTCTCATAGATGGATGGACCAAATGCACAAAATAGAATGTGCAAGGCTTTGCAATTTAGCTCCATCTTCTTGCGATCGTCGGCACTCCACTCCGCTTTACTTCTTTGAGGCACGAACGGATCATCTTCAACTACATCCCATAGCTTGTAATCTTTTGATTTGATGAAGAATTTCATCTTTGTCTTCCAATGGGCATAGTGGTCTCCGTCGAAGAAAGGCGGTTTGTCGATGGATTGCGCCATTTGAGCCGGTTGATGAAATAGTGATCGAGCTTGCCGGATCTTCTCAATAGGATTTTAATCCTCTTCGATTGAGCCAAGCTCTGATACCAATTGTTGAGTTGTGTGGAGCTCGATTCGATCAACCAATTTAGCTCACCAAGTGGTGGAGAGGTGGATATTTGGGTGGAAGGGTTGTGGAAGCTAAAATGAAAATAGACACAATGATTTATAGTGGTTCGGCCTTCTAACAAGCACCTACATCCACTACCTTAGCTTCCCACTAAGGATTTCTCAATCAATCCACTAATTGATTCGTCCCCTTTTCTAGGATTAGGAGGAAACCCTTACAACCGATCAAGCTTCTACCCAAAGCCTTGATCAAAACCCTCTTTTACAAAGAGATAAATAAAGCAAACTTAAACCCTCTAATAGGTGTTTGTTTGCACAATGAAGCACTCACCCAAAACCTAAAACACTTGAGCAAATTTGACAATTTTGGCTCACTAGTGTTTGTCTATACAAGAATTGACAAATTAAGCATTAAGACAATTTCTTGATCATTTGATGTTTGACAATATGAGCATTAGCCTTCTCTTGATGCTTGGAGGTCCCTTTTATAGTCCCAAATGAGTTTGTAGCCGTTTATGGCCGTTGGGGATGTTTCGGAGCCGTTGGAAGCCATTTAAGTTGAGCTTTAAATGCTCACCTGCACAATAGTTTCGAAACCTTTGAAGAGGTTTCGAAACCTTAAGAGGGGTTTAGAAAAACTAGCCGTTTGTAGCCGTTACAGGGCCAAAGTTTCGAAACCTTTACAAGGTTTCGAAACCTTTGCTTAGGTTTCTAAAAACAGACGCTACTGCCCAGATAAGTTTTGATACCTTGTTTAAGGTTTCGAAACTTTCTTCTAAAAACATGTATTTTGGGCATTTTCTTGACTTTAAAATGTATATTCAATATAGGTGCAAAGTCAAAACATTTTAAACATATTTTTCAAGTTTTTTTTGACTAAAAACATATTTTAAATTCTTTTCAATTTAGTCCAAAACATTTTTCAAATATTATATCAAAACATTAGTTCTACACACATTTTATACGAGACATACACAACAATGTAATGAGTTCATCCAAGGGCTCTAGATCAAGCTTAGGATTAGGCTACCACCCTAATCCTAACTCTAGGTGGGTCTACCAAGCCCAACCTAGTTCATATACTCGAACCAACTATTTTAAAGTCATTTAAAGCAATTAACCACTCACCTAAACACCCAAGCTCAACGACCAAGCTAGCAACAACCTTCAACTTTCCGGATTGACTTCCGATGCTTCACCGATGCCCAAACTCGATTCTAATCAATCCCAAATACAAACAAAACATCCACAATCAATAATTTATCATCGAAACTAACCCGGATTAACATTACCAAGCATCCAACACTCAAAATCAACCCCAAAAACAGAATTTTCGAGCAGCCCTTAAAGCCCACCAAAATCTTCCATTTCAAGCACCCAAACAAGCATCAATTACACCCAAAATGATCCTCATATATCATACTAACTACAGCCCCCAAAATCCAACATTAAATAGCCCCAAATCCCACTTTAAAACCCTCCAAAAACCCTCTTAAAGCCCAATTCCGAAAATTGATTAAAATCATTTGAAATTCACATATGTAGTATCATTTGGCTCCTATATTCCATAACTAACCATAATAAATCAGAATATTAGGTTTAGTTACACAAAGGCACCATTTTTAATCAAATTCTTTGAAAACCCCATTTTCAAATATTCAATGAAAATGGAAATAAATTGTACTTTTAAAGAGAGGAAGGTAAGGGGAAGTCAAAAACGTTATTACCTTTCAATTTGGAGTTAAAATGGGTGAGGAATAAGATGGAATAATAGATTTGGGTAGAGAGCTCTATTTCACGTTGGAAATTTTGAAGAGGAAAACAATGAATAGTAAATGGGGTGTTTTATTTGAAATAAGGGGATTTAATTTGGAAAGATGGGTAAATTACAATAAGGCCATTAATGAATAGTTTTCCTTGTTTTTAAATTAGCTCTTCAACTTTGAGTCTAAATCATTTTGGTCCCATTTTAAAATGTTTATTTTGAAATCCAAGATTTTAAAAGGATCATTTCAAAAACCAACCCGAGCCCAAATAATATTAAAATATTATTTTCACCTAACCCCTAAACCCGGGTGCTACATTAAATAAAACATGTAATATTTTAAAAATAAACCCAAAAAAATAAAAATTTACTACAAAATAAGTTGTTCATCCCTTAAAAAGTCTCATAATTTTTAAATCATCGACCATCCAATAATTCTATTATTTAAAATTTCTTTAGCAATATTAAATGAAAATATTATCTTTATTTTCCCTACACAAATTATTATATCTATCATAAATTCTATAAATATAAATTTATTATAAAATAGAAAAATACAAACATTACATGAACTATCGAATTAATTAAAATCAACCTTTACATCACAAAGAACGTGACATTGCAGATATTAATAGTTTATTTACGAATAGAATATAGCTTTTGTCATCCAAGTTGTTGTAGTATGGTGGTAAGTATACCTACTTGTCACACGGGTGACCCAAGTTTAATCCCTGACAATGGTGTTTTGTTTTACTCAGGGTTTGGGGCTTGGGGTCAAATTTTTAGGGTTTTAAGGTTAAAATTTTAAGTTTTAAATTTAGGCTTGAAAATAAACATGTTTGTGTAAATTTTTTTTACATTGATAATGTATCAAATATTAATCTTATATATAATAGAATCATTATTGAACGAGATTTTTGTATGAAATCTCAATTTTTTTCTCTTAATTTCTTGGTTAATATGTGGCAAGGTCTAAACTGAAAAAAAAAACCACTATTCAACAATCGAAAAAGATGTGGACTTTATTATATAGACCAGTGACCAGTCCTTTCTTTATTCTTTTTTGTCATCAAGGGAATAGTCTTATTTGATCGGTCATGAAAGATAACATTAAAAAAAACATAGCCTAAAACTATTTTCTGTTTAAGCAAGTGCATGTCTTGTTACCCTCTCCACAGAAGTGCTCAAGGTCTTGTAATCAATTCAAGCATTAAAGTAGAGGCTTTGTCTGAGTAGAACAAGTGCATAGGTTAGAATTTTGAACATCTTTTAGGCTTTAGCAATAAAGAGACCGAGTGACCAATAAATCTATAAGAGCCTGCACACCATTCACCAATCACCATGAGTGTCGACCTAGTTTCAAATTCTTCTATGTTATTAGTATTTTGTTTGTCAATCTAAATAAAAGTAAACCAATCATATTCTACCAAATACAAACATACATCGTTCATCATCAAGCTTTCAAAGCAAATACAAACACCCATTACATACATGCACATGGTTGTCAATCTACCCTCAACAACATAAATATATCACCCAACCACACCCAATCCAAGTAAAATACAAATTTCAGACTATTTCAAACAAAACAACTCCCTCAAGCCCCAACCTCCTCTTCTTCCACCTCCTCATCCTCGTACTCGTCATCTGCGGTTGCATCCTGGTATTGCTGGTACTCCGCAACTAAATCATTCATGTTACTCTCAGCTTCAGTGAACTCCATCTCATCCATTCCCTCCCCAGTGTACCAGTGCAAGAATGCTTTCCTCCTGAACATTGCTGTAAACTGCTCACTAACCCTCCTAAACATCTCCTGAATCGAGGTAGAATTTCCGATGAAAGTGGATGACATTTTCAGACCCTTTGGCGGGATGTCACACACACTAGACTTGACATTGTTAGGGATCCACTCCACAAAATACGATGAGTTCTTGTTCTGGACGTTAATCATTTGTTCATCAACCTCCTTAGTGCTCATCTTGCCACGGAACATTGCACAGGCAGTTAGGTAACGGCCATGGCGTGGGTCAGCAGCACACATCATGTTTTTGGCATCCCACATCTGCTGAGTTAGTTCTGGCACTGTCAAGGCCCGGTACTGTTGTGATCCTCTGGACGTCAAGGGAGCAAATCCAACCATGAAGAAGTGTAGTCGTGGGAAGGGGATAAGGTTAACGGCCAACTTGCGGAGATCGGAGTTTAGCTGTCCAGGGAACCGCAGACAGCATGTCACACCGCTCATGGTAGCAGATATGAGGTGGTTAAGGTCACCAACTAAGTCAAATTAAAGTAGGATCATAAGCACAGAGACCAGAGCACACAGGAAATTGATTTCATTACAAGAAGCCACTAGATAATTTGAAAATGCAACACAAGAAAATACTAGCTATTATCCCCAATTCATAGAAAACAAATGCTAAGAGCATTTATTCTGACACATGTTTGTAGGGACAAAAGATGGACGTGTCTCTGGGCAAGAAAGATACTTATGAGTGCAACCCAACTAAATAACACATATAGGGGCAAACATACCCCTGGTTCATTAATAATTGAGCAAGCAAGCAACAAATAAATAATAAAGTTTCGTCCATTCTTGTTCACAAAACCCAAAAAAGGAAGGTAAAGTGGTATTATCAAATTAATGCTACTGCATATTTTAGTTTTAGATTGTTTAAATCTAATGGAGAAACTTTTGCCGCGGTAAGCTAAAAGCTCTATGCTGCATGGACTAGGCATTTAGAGCGATTGATCAAAACTTACAAGTTGGAGTGGCAAGCTTGAGAGTACGGAAGCAGATATCATACAGAGCCTCATTGTCCAACACCATGCATTCATCCGCATTCTCCACAAGCTGATGAACAGAAAGGGTAGCATTGTATGGCTCAACAACTGTATCAGATACCTTGGGAGAAGGGAAAACTGAAAACGTCAACATCATGCGATCTGGATACTCCTCCCGGATCTTGGAAATAAGAAGGGTTCCCATTCCAGATCCAGTACCACCACCCAAAGAATGACAAACTTGAAATCCTGTCACAATAGCATATAAAGTGAAATCCTGTCCCATTCCACAAGTTGGGATCTCAGAAAGCTAAATATTAATTTAACAGGATCAGAAAAGAAAATGCATGAACGGAGAAGATGGTGACCAAGATAAGCAATTGCGAATTGTTATCATTTATCAATAGGATTAGACTATTTATTGGTAACCAGAAAGCAAAAAGTACGACACGAAATGCTAAAGCAAGAACAAGGTCATAATAGAAAGTTAAAGAGTGCATGTACGAACCAAGCCACAACAAATAAAGGTCGTTAGATCACTTCCAATCATGATTAAATAAAACATAAACAAATGGGTTGAATAATCTGTTTAAATCAAATTGAGGACAAACTTGGAATCATATGTTATTCTACAAAAAAAAGGAAAATTTTTATGTCTATGTTATGCATCCAACCTAAAACCAATTGACAATATGTGGAAAAGCTCAACTTGAATATAAGACCATGGAACATGCCTCCATCACATGTTGACCAAAACAAAAGAGCCTATTTCATGACAAACTCACAAAGAATAACAAACAGGAGCAAAAAGCAATAACAACAGAACAAAACCCAAGCTTTGATAATAAATTAAGCATAAAACCTAGAAACAATTGGCTATAGAAAAGGCTCAACTTTAATATACAACCACATATAATCCTGGATTTAAAGAATGTGGGATGACGCCACTTTAACACGGTACATCTTATAGCTTTGATTGGAATTGCAAAAAATAAAAAAGGAAAATCCTACTTTCCAAACTTTGAGGAAAAGAATAAATCAAACAAATACTACATACAAAAAGTAAACAGCAAAACCAGAACAGTCGCTTCAAAGAGTTCAAACAAATTTCAAGTCCTCACTCCTCCAAATCCAATGAAAGAACTAACCCAAGTTGCTTCAATGGCTTAAATTCCGTTTTATACATATAACAATTTTACTTCAAAATATAATAGGCCAATTGGTATAACAGAAACGAGGTAATTATTCAAGCCAAAGAGAAAGTATATGTGCACTGTCTTTAAAATCCACCAGCAGAGAAGATAAGGAAAAATTAAAGAAAGCCCCTGGAAAACACCGGAAAATAGCTCACTGAACCTAAGAACAAATCCAGTTTTACGAGAACGAAAATTGAGAGAGAAAAAAAGCAAGATAAATTCAGCATAAAGAAGGAGAGATCTCAACAAATTGAGCTAAAAGCCTAAAACCATAAGTTAAAAGTGTTCCGGAAAATTGATAGGGTTTATTATACCTTGCAAACAATCACAATTCTCAGCCTCTTTCCTAACAACATCAAGAACAGAATCAATAAGCTCCGCTCCCTCGGTGTAATGACCCTTAGCCCAGTTGTTGCCAGCACCAGACTGTCCGAAGACGAAGTTATCGGGGCGAAAGATCTGACCAAAAGGACCAGATCGGACGGAGTCCATAGTGCCGGGTTCGAGATCCATGAGGACGGCGCGTGGGACATACCTTCCGCCACTGGCTTCATTGTAGTAGACATTGATACGCTCCAACTGAAGGTCGGAGTCGCCGCAATACTTGCCGCTGTTGTCGACTCCATGCTCGTCGCATATGACTTCCCAGAACTTGGCCCCGATCTGGTTCCCGCATTGACCACCTTGGATATGCAAGATTTCTCTCATTTTTTTTCTCGGGAAAATGAAATTGGGTAACGCGGGGATGGGAGTGGAAGGAGGAAATTTTGGACTGGCCAATGACAATGATTGCTATGAATAGACGAAGGTGGAGTACTGGAGTTGGTTACAACTTACAACTTACAAATACATCAAGCCTAAAGCCACTTCGGAAATTACTTCCTAAGTCCTAAGTTGATATTATTTTGTAATCTGTTCTTTAAATTTGATATTTTTTATTTTTGTCATTTACTTATGAGTTTATTAATTAACTGGTTATTTTTCTTCTAAAAATTACAAATAAATCACCTAAATAAAAAAATATTACAAACAAATCATTCAATTAACTTATTGTTACAGCGCCACGTCACTTTTCTACTAACCAGCTAGGCTCCTAAATTTGCTACATGAAGATTTGGTTATAACTTATAAAAGGTACACAAACTGTCCGTACAACCTACTAAGGTAAATAAGGACTTTGATGTTGGCCCATTATAGGTTTGTAATACATTTCTCTATGCCTGCACAGGGGAAAATAGTATCCTCACGAAGACATAAAGAATGTGTTCCCAAAGTAATCTGCTTACGCCTACATCAAAAATATTATTTTTCGGTGGTGTAATATTTCCTCCAACTTAAGCGAAGCAGCACAAAGCTCGAGTAGGATGAGTCTATCACGTGCGACGAACATTGATGAACACTACTAACGATGAACACTATTAATTTTTTTAAAAATTTTAAAAATCTAAAGGACTAAAATTATAATTAAAATTATTTATTAAGAAATAAAAATAAGGGTAAACTATACCATTGACCACCGAACTAATTGGGGATTCCTATTTTGACCACCGAACTAACGAACTCGTCAATCAGACCACCGAACTTATTAAATTAACCTATTTTGACCACCGCCGTTAAAAAAATAACAGAGGGCTGACGTGGCAGTTAACGAACTTTTATAAAATTACACATTTAATCCTTGCTATTTGCACATTTTTTCAATTTATTCCTAATTTTAAATTAATAAAATAAATAAATTATTTAATTAAGTGATGGCACGTGTCAACACCTCATTGGAGAACTTTAATTATTTATATTTGATTTTATAAACTTATTTTTCTCCTCCAATCAAGTGAAAGAAAATTAAGCAAATTGGGAGGAATGGGGATGGGGGAATCAAACCAGGGACATGTGGGTTGTAAGCCCACACCCTTACCACTGCACCAAGCCTCTCTCAATGACATGAATTGTATCATTTAATATATATGTTATAATGCAGTAAATATTAGGGGAAAAAAGTAAAAATGATTGAAAGGAGATTCGAACCTAGACCACTTGGGATGTGTATAATCACACAAACATTCGACATAAAGAAAAGAAATTCCATTAAAATATTCAAATATTTTTTCTTTTTCATATGTAAATTAAATCAAATATTTGATTTAAATATTTTAAATCGAATATTTTAAAAATATTTTCTTCTTTTTCATACTTTAAATATTCGACTTAATTTAAATACTTTAAAATTTTGATTTAAAATATTTAAATATTTTAACAAATATTTTTTAAACTGGAAAAGTAAATTTTGTATTAAATTGAATATTTATTAAAATCAAATATTTTTATTAAAATTTGTAATAAAATTTATTAAACATTTTAATAAATATTTTTTAAATTGGAAAAGAAAAATTTATATTAAATCAAATATTTTAAAGTATTTAAATTAAATCGAATATTTAAAGTATGAAAAATATTTTAAAAATATTCGATTTAAAATATTTAAATCAAGTATTAGAATTAATTTAAATATGAAAAAAAATAATCGAATATTTTAAATCGAATGTTTGTGTGATTATACACATCCCAAGTGGTCTAGGTTCGAATCCCCTTTCAATTATTTTTACTTTTTTCCCCTAATATTTACTGCATTATAACATATATATTAAATGGTGCAATTCATGTCATTGAGAGAGGCTTGGTGTAGTGGTAAAGGTGTGGGCTTACAACCCACATGTCCCTGGTTTGATTCCCCCGTCCCCATTCCTCCCATTTTGCTTAATTTTCTTTCAACCAAGTGGTGACATGTGTCACCACTTGATTGGAGGAGAAAAATAAATTTATAAAATAAAATATAAATAATTAAAGTCCTCCAATGAAGTGTTGACACGTGTCATCACTTAATTAAATAATTTATTTATTTTATTAATTTAAAATTAAGACTAAATTGAAAAAATGTGCAAATAGCAAGGATTAAATGTGTAATTTTATAAAAGTTCGTTAACTGCCACGTCATCTCTCCGTCAGCCCTCTGTTTTTTTTTTTTAACGGCGGTGGTCAAAATAGGTTAATTTAATAAGTTCGGTGGTCTGATTGACGAGTTCGTTAGTTCGGTGGTCAAAATAGGAATCTCCAATTAGTTCGGTGGTCAATGGTATAGTTTACCCTAAAAATAAAAATAAAAAATTAATTTATAATATTTTTTTAATAGGTTAGAATCAAATATACCCCATTCTCCTAAACCCTAACAAAATCAATTGATTTTAATCTATTAAAAAATTATAATCTGATTTCTATTTCAAAAGATTAATTTTGTTAGGATTTTAGGGTTTAGAATCAAAATCAATCTTTGAGAAGACATCAAATTTTGGTTTCAATACCTTTGCCGCCGGCCCTCCATCAACTCCAAATTCATTGAACTCTTGCCAAGCAGATAGGAGAAATATGGAAGCGAAAAGCACTCTTCCGACGAATGAAACAAACCCCATTTGTTTTCGATTAAAAACCTTGAAATCCGACGAACAACAATCGAGTCATAAAATTGGGTATATTTAATTTTAAACTATTAAAAAATTATTATAAAAAACTATTAAATTCAATTTTTATTTTTTAAGAGATAATTTTAATTATAATTTTAGTCCTTTAGATTTTTAAAATTTTAAAAAAATTAATGGTGTTCATCGTTAGTGGTGTTCATCAATGTTCGTCGCCCGTTGTAGAATTTTCCGCTCGAGTATAGAGCTTATGACATGCAATATTATATAGTGCATAAATTAAATAAAACTCATAACCAGGGAGAAAACTTTTTTATTATTTTTTTAAAAACAACGATCATAATTTAAATAGAATTTGAACTTGCAATTCCTAAAAATTAAGATAAAATGTAATCGACTTGTGGTTTGACTCTCTTTTATTTTTTTAATTCTCCAGTAGAGTCGCCAAGCTATCGAAACGGTCCTTAAGCTCAACGAGTTAAAAATATGAGTCGCCACCAATTATTTTCGAGTTGAGATTGGACCACCTAAAATTGAGTTATTTAATAAAAAACTATTTTTTTTACTAAAACAACATTTGGGTTTGCGAAATCTAAAAACGAATTCAGAGTTAGTTAAGTATGAAGAAGTATTAGCACCACATAACTTCTAAAATTGATATTTAATCGATTATGAGTTATCTTAATTTAAAAATTACAAATTTAAATTTTATCTAATTTATGATCCGTTATGAATATAATTTTATTTTAAAAAGAGATGTCGACTTATTTTGAGAAATCAACAATGATCGTCTCCGATAATGACTATATTGCTGAACCCTAATAAATGAACATTGCCTTAAGATTTTGAATCATACTATGCAAAAACAACCAATAAATTATTGAACCTACATTGAATATTAAAGCTAACACGTTTTAAAGAATAAAGAAAATATAATAATATTATCAATTAATAAAGAATTTAGCGAAATAAATCTATTAAATGATTAGGTAAATTCCACTCCAATAAAAGCGGAGACAATTCCATCTCATATGATTTATTTTGATAAGGATGAGTCTACCACGTGCGACGAACATTGATGAACACCACTAACAATGAACACTATTAATTTTTTGGATGAGTCTACCACGTGCGACGAACACCGATGAACACCACTAATGATGAACACCGATGATCACCATTAAATTAATTAATAAAGATTTAAAATTTTAAGGACTCATCATACAATTAATAATTATTTTTAAAAATTCAATTCAATTATTTTTATATATTAAAATTTTATTTTTTTAATAAGGGTAAACTATATATTTAGTACCTCACATATTTCCGTATTTCTATTGAACCCTCATTATTTAAATATTATTTCAATTTAACTCTATTCTTTATAAAAAATAATTTAACCCTTAACCCTCAACCTAAAACCCTAAACTATTAAATCTTAAACCCTTAAACTCTTAAACATATACCCTAAACTATATATCATTAAAAATAATTTCACCATTATCGATTCAATTCAATTCAATGAATGGTTAAATTCCGCTAAAAATGACGAATTTTCATTTGACGGTGTAAAGCTATGTGCCCGCTGTAAGGTACCTTCAATCAATCAAGACACCGCAATTGTTGGTCCGGTGCCAAATGAAACTCTTATGAAAGTCAGGTCGGATAAGGTTTTGCGACCAAATGACAAACAACAGGGAAGGATCTACTTTGGGCAGAACTTGGTTTGCAAGGAAAGCACTGAAGGGAACTCAAAGCTGGTTAAAGTGGGAGATCATGTTTTTGTCATCCAGAAAGTCTCATCAGTTGCTGAAGCAGCAACTTGAGTGCAGAACATCATCTTTGGACATCAATCCTGTTGTCTAAATAAACAACTGGTTTAGAAATAAATAAAACACCATTTTCATGGTGTTTGATCTTCATTTCAATATATATATATATATATATATATATATATATAATTTAATTGAATTTTTTAGCAAAATTTAACAATTCATTGAATTGAATTGAATCGATGATGGTGAAATTATTTTTAATGGTATATGGTTTATGGTATATGTTTAAGAGTTTAAGGGTTTAAGGTTTAATAGTTTAAGGTTTTAGGTTGAGGGTTAAGGGTTAAATTATTTTTTTATAAAGAATAAAGTCAAATTGAAATAACATTTAAATAATGAGAGTTCAATAGAAATACGGAAATAAGTGAGGTACTAAATATATAGTTTACCCTTATTAAAAAATAAAATTTTAATATATAAAAATAATAATTTAATTGAATTTTTTAAAGTAATTATTAATTGCATGATGAGTCCTTAAAATTTTAAATCTTTATTAATTAATTTAATGATGTTCATCGGTGTTCATCATTAGTGGTGTTCATCGGTGTTCGTCGCACGTGGTAGAATTTTCCTAATTTTTTTTAATTTTAAAAATTTAAAAGAATAAAATTATAATAAAATTATATCTTAAAAAAATAAAAATCATATTTAATAATTATTTTATAATATTTTTTAATAGGTTAGAATCAAATATACCCAATTCTCCCAAATCAAATCCCAATTAGACCCTAATTTTAATTTTCCCTAATTTCAAATTTGTTAGGGTTTAGGTTTAGGAGATTTGGGTATATTTGATTCGAATCTATTACAAAATTATAAATTGATTTCTATTTTTTAAGAGATTGATTTTGTTAGGGTTTAGGAGAATTGGGTATATTTTTTTAAGAGATTGATTTTGTTAGGGTTTAGGAGAATTGAGTATATTTGATTCTAACCTATTAAAAAAATATTATAAAGTAACTATTAAATTTGATTTTTATTTTTTAAGAGATAATTTTAATTATAATTTTAGTCCTTTAGTTTTTTAATTTTTTTTAAAAAAATTAATGGTGTTCATTAGTGTTCATCGTTAGTGGTGTTCATCAATGTTCGTCGCCCGTTGTAGAATTTTCCTTTTGATAAATTCTTCGTATTTCAAAATAATTTGATATATTCTTATAGGAAAATTCTACAACAGGCGGTGAACATTGCTGAACACCACTAACAATGAACACCGCTGAACACAATTATTTTAAAAAACTAAAAATCATGGGATTATAATTGTAATTAAAATTTAGGGTAAACTAACCCAATGACCACCATACTATGATAAATGTATTAAAATGATCATATTAAAAAAATCGACTCAATTGACCACCCAAACTATTGAAATTGGATCAATGTGACCACCAGCCGTTAATGGGCTAAAGGAAGGTGATGTGGCAGTTAAAAAATTAAAGATATAATCACACATTTGGTCCTTATTATTTACATATTCTTTCAATTTAGTCATAATTTTAAACTAATAAAATAAATTAATGAGGTGGTGACACGTGTCAACACCTTATTGGAGGAATTTAATTATTTATATTTAGAGGAGAAAAACAAAATCCCCAAACTTGCTTTAAATGGGAATCAAACTTGGGTTCAGCAGGGACAAATGCAACATCTTAACCACTGCACCAAGTACATGTTTGTGCTAAAAATCACCAATTATATTGTATGTCTTATTGTTTGTTACCATTCAAATTCATCTTCTTTCATCTTTTGTAAGATGTTCCTTGATTGCCAAAATAATTTATACTCAGACAAATTATATCAAAGCATCATGGATGTATGAATAAGGAATTTAAAAATTCAGGTTCTAACCATTGAACGGTAACGAGAAAGAATATCCAATTCCCACTCTCGTCTTGCTCAAGTAATTGCAATTTGTCTAGGAAGGAATCTTTCTAGAAGAGTATTCCAATCACTAAAAATGATATTTACATTGGTCAGCAAAATTTTTCCTAATGTTGATGGAACTAAAAACATTAGGAGATAAAAAGATTATGAATCATTATATGTATTGGAAGTTCAAAAGGTTAAACAGAACATAATCTGTATAAGAAAACTTACGTGCATGATTCAGGGCTACCAACAAATCCAATCTCAGCCAAGATCTGTAATGCAGACAGTCGAACAGCATCATCTCTTCTAACAGGATAATTGCCCAAAATATAATCATGTTGCAACTGCATAAAGCATAAGAGTTTAAAAATATGCTAATTTTGTAAAGTTGTTGAAGACGATTCAAACCGGATTACATACTTGAAAATAACAAAGCTGTACAAACATTGGATCCGTTACAGCTTCATCGGACTCCCGAAATAGCTTCTTTTTAAATATGAGTTTGCAGTGTAATATTTCCCCTTTACTTCGCTTCTTCGCAGCCTTGACTTCCTCCAGCAGGTCCCCAATATACTTATTATCATCTAATCCAGTATATTCCTCTATGTGACGCATTAGATTGTTTTAGCAAATCTTTACGTAGGAAAACGATCAAAAACTAAAATAGATACCATTTTCTAAAACCTATAGGTTTGTTTGTCTCAGCGGACAATCAAGGAACATCTTACAAAAGATGATGCAAGACAACAATTTCTACAAATATTGAGGACAAAAGTGACGAGTAACATCAAGAGGAATGAGAACTCATGGAAACTGACGAGTAACCAATAGCAGCATATTATAGGCAAGGACAAAAGTGATGACGAAGAAGATAAATTTGAATGGTAACAAACAATAAGACATATAATATAATTGGTGATTTTTAACACAAACATGTGCCTGGTGCAGTGGTTAAAGTGTTGCCTTTGTCCCTGCTGAACCTAAGTTCAATTCCCACTTAAAGCAAGTTAATATAAATAATTAAATTTCTCCAATAAGGTGTTGACATGTGTCACCACTTAATTAATTTATTTTATTAGTTTAAAATTAGGACTAAATTGAAAGAATGTGTAAATAATAAAGACTAAATGTGTGATTATACCTTTAATTTTTTAACTGCCACGTCACCTTTCATTAGCCCATTAACGGCTGGTGATCACATTGATCCAATTTTAATAGTTTGGGTGGTCAATTGAGTCGATTTTTTTTAATTTGATCATTTTAATACATTTACCATAGTATGGTGGTCATTGGGTTAGTTTACCCTAAAATTTATTTTAAAAACTAAAAATTAGATTTAATAAAATTGTTATATTTCTTTATTGTATTAAAAATTGATAGTTTTGAATCAAATATACTTAAATTTCATAAACCCTAGAATCCCAATTCCTGCTGTCAGCGCCACCTCCTCTGCCGCCGTGATCGGTCGACTTGTCTCACCGGCGTTAATACAGACCGCTCCGCTGCTCGTCGACCTCCTGTGCATACCGTTCTAGCATCGAATCGTCCGCGGCCTGCCCTTTAATTTTTCGTCGATATTGGTCGGCCATCGCAGCCGTCGTCCGCGGCCTGGCCCCGACGAACCAAACCCATCGTCGGCGACCCCAAATCCCAAATTAGAAACACTAATTTTTAATTTCCCCCAATTTCATAAACCTAATTTAACCAATTATAAACCTTAATCACTAAATCAAAAACACTAATTTTTTAATTTCCCCAATTCCATAAACCTATTTTAATAATTTTATTAAATCTAATTTTTATTTTTTTAAAATAAATTTTAATTACAATTATAGTCCTCATGATTTTTAGTTTTTTTAAAAAAAAATTAAAGGTGTTCAATGGTGTTCATCATTAGTGGTGTTCAGCAATGTTCGTCGCACATGGTAGACTCATCTATTCTTACATTATCTTATTATCTAAATAATTAATCTAACATTTTTATTCAAACTTTAAGGAATAATACTCCAACAAAAGCGGAGATTACCCTTAAATTATTCTTCTAATTATTAAAAGTCTAATTAACGTCAACAACCTCTAGAGTAAGTGGTTAAAAGCTCTCAATTGACACTTCCTCTCCCTTACGTTGTGGGTTCTAGACCCGTAGGAGCAATTTTCCCCTCCCCCTCTCCTTAGGTATGAATTGTTCAAAAAAAAAGCCTAATTAACTAAGTTAAATACTAGGTGAACTAATTAAAGACTAAGGTTAAATCTAAGTAAAAGGCAAATTATGAAAACAATATTAAAGGACCTAATTGATCTAAAACTAAAATTTTAGGCTCTAATTATTAACCTAATATTTTAATCTTAAAGTATAATTATTAAACCTAAATTAATTAAACAAACAATTAAAAATAACACTCCGACACAAGTGGATATTATTTTTGAATTATTCACTTAATTACTAAAATCTAATTAAAGGACTAAATTAAACAAAACTAAAATTATATGGCTCAATCTATGTGTTAAGTAACTAAACTAGGACTAAATTGCATAAAATCGAAATGAGAAGCAATAACAAAAAGTATTTGAGAATATTTAAGGACTAAATTAAAAACATGTAAAATTAAGAGCTGAAATAAATAGAATTTAGGATCAAATTGAAAATATTCAAAACTTATTGCTCGATTCTTAATCCCAAAAAGAAAGGCACGAGCCTTTCTTCGGGGATTTGCGAGGTTCACAGGCCCCGCGACTCAAATTACATGACTATTTAAGTCAATTTTCTGAATTAATTTAGACCATTTTCTTCTATTTTCACTTCCATTCTATTTCTAATCGAGAAACTCTCACAACTCTTTTGATCGGTGGTAAAACGTCACACGCTAAGTGCAAGTAAACACTGTCGATATAAGTACAGAAACAAGATGTTTCTGTTAGATATCGATCCCACGAGGATGAGTATTTAGTTATAATATTATGTGGCCACAAGCAATTCTGTAAATGAAAATATTTTGTTAGATGTTCCTTCAGGTGTTTTGTGTGACTCCAAGCCAAACTAATTTCGTTATAACAAATAATACAGCTGGCAGGGTCGTCCTGATCTTTTAGCAGACTGGATATCTGGTTGTTACATTGTCGAGCTAGCTGTAGTGGTGAAACTTTCTCTGTAAGGACATTAAAAATACAACGATAACAGGGCAAAAAAGGCAGAAATATGTGAAATAAGACCAACTGAGACTGAGTTAGACAAATGCAGAAAATAGACATGAAAATACAGAAATTGTTGCAATAAACACGATGTGGGGACAATTAAATCTATAAATCTAGAGGAAATATGTAACACCCCAAAGATAGGGCCTATTTATTACCTGTTTGAACTTGAAGGATTTCCGCGCCATGTTCCCAAGCAATTTGGATGCCGATATACAACTCCCATAGCTCAGCATGGAGGCTATTTGAACACCCAACCAAGTAACCAATTCCCCTTGTGGTCCCGCAATAAACCACCAATTGATGCCTCTCCGAAGTTGAGTGATACAACACCATCCACATTTAAGCACAACCATCCAAGTTCTGACTTCCGCCAATGAATGAGGGACAAGGGAGCAGTAGTTTCAGCAGTGGGGCGGAGCCAACTTTCATTGTAATATCGCGCCCACATAATACTCTTAGCTAAAACAACGTCCTGAGAGACAGAGTGATGATTAAAAACATTGTCATTCATGTTCTTCCAAGTCTGCCTGTAACGCCCCGAATTTAGGGGTCGGACGTTACGCGGGTAAATCAGGTTCGAGTCGTTGGACTCATTTTAATTAAAATAGACTTTGATTTTATTTTTAAAAGGGTTTGAATTTCATTAATGTCAAAACTGTAAATTTTTAAAAGTAAGGAAAAAGAATGAGTAAAAGAGCCTTTTGAAAGAGAAAAAAAATGCTCATCTTCTTCCTTGGCTTTCTTTTTCACGACAACAAACCTCTCTAAAACCCCAAATACTATTCCATCAAATCCCTCACCATCTCAAGTGTTTTCATCAAGGTAAGACCATTTTTGACTTCTCCTCTCTATTCCGAACTCATTCATAGTTTTAGTTTTTGGAAAACACCATTGTTGAGATTTTCTAGTTTTTCAAAGTTTTGAAGAAAATGATGAAACTTTAATGGCTTATCAATTTGTTTTTGATATGTAGAGTTAAGATATGATCTAATCTTGCCCTAAGGTACGTTATAACTTAAAATGGTGGGATTTTATCAAAAATCTCGAATTAGGTTTTCATGGGTATTTTAAAAGGGTGAAAATGTGAGTTTTTGAAATAGTTTAGTGTTGGAGAGTGGGGTTGATGTTATAGCAATGTTAGAGAGTTGTTTTGAAGGTGTTTAATGGTATTTTGAGTGTTGGAATCATTGGTTTTTCGTTGGGTTATTGGGGAGTACGAAAATGGGAGTTTTGGTGTTGGCTTTGATTTGAAATTGTAAGAATTTGGCTTGTGGTTGTGACAATGTTTTGTGATGATTTGGTTGAGTAATGTATTGTTTTTGATTGGTTAGAATCAAGGTAAACCGTTGGAGAGGCTTCGAGCACTATTCCAGGGAATTTGGAGACTTGAGATCAGTGTTTCGGCTTCCGTTTGGGTTTCATCGGTGTGAAAATGTTTTGAACTTGATTTGATTTCGAAAAGGGGTTCTTGGGGGTTTGGGTGGAGCCTAGAGGGCTAACCTAAACCCAAATGTAAGTTCGCTAACTTTGCCTTGATTGTTAAGTGTTGGTGCATGATCAATTGTTGAGATATTGTGTGTGATTTGTGGATTTTCTTTACTTCCAATGATGTTATTGTGTAGTCGTTGTTGGTGTCGAGCCTCACGTGATGGTTGTCGTAACTACGGTGATGTTTGGTCCCACTGGTAGTGACTAGTAGAAGAGTAAGGTGATGTGTGGTCCCATCGGAAAACTATTAGTCGAACGGTGATGTGTGGTCCCACCGTGTTTTGGTTGTGCATG
The DNA here is from genome assembly GCA_958450335.1 of Hibiscus tridactylites. Lineage (NCBI taxonomy): Eukaryota > Viridiplantae > Streptophyta > Magnoliopsida > Malvales > Malvaceae > Hibiscus > Hibiscus tridactylites. The sequence continues at coordinate 55,433,883 of OY288268.1, read as the reverse complement.
TGCAAACCATGTAATTGTGTTGTTTGTGCTTCTTTCGTGCATTTAAATGGTTTACTTTTCAATTAAGAAATGTGATTTGAAAACTGCATTGTTGATGAGTTTTTTTAGAGCTTCGCTCACTAAGCTTTCAAGCTTACGCTCTCTTTTTCCCATCATGCAGATCGTTAGAGTTTCGGGAGGCAAGTGGGCAATGAAGAAGCTTTTCAGAGTTCTCGAGTGGCTCAAGTATGGTTTAAGTCTTTGTAATAATTCCTAGACAATGGGGGTATTAGACTTGTATGGAGTTGGAGTTCAAACTCCTTAATTTGACTTGTTGATGTTCTAGCATGTTTGGATTGTTGATGCTATGTGTTTTTGTATGAGCGTTGTTAGACTCATATGTGTTGGTATTTCTTGTTAATGCCCTTGATGTGGATTGTAAACCATGGTTATATTGTTGCTTAAATGCTTTGTGTTTTGAAGGCTTAGGACCATATTCCATGAATGCTATGTGTGTTTTGTTCAAAGGCATGTAGACCTTGTTATGCAATGTATTTTGGTGAATGCTTGATTCCCTTTTTGAATGGCCTCTTTGTGCATGCTAAGTGTTTGAGCATGTTTGAAGTAGGGTGAGTGCCTCTAAAGTATGTGTATACACGTTGTATCTTGATTCTTGATGTTTGAGGCATGTTGGGGACTTTTGGAGATGCAGAAAATGGTTTTTAGAAACACACAGACTATAGGCATTTCGGAACGGGTAAGGTGGTTTTGGAACGGGTGTGGTTCCAGGGATACCCATATCGGAACACGTTTCGGTACGGTTTGAAACTGTGAGCCCCTATTCTGATACGCGTACCGAAACGGTTTTGCTTCTATGAAGGCATGTTCTGGAACGTGTTTCGGAACGCCTAGGCAAAATGGACCCCTGTACCGAAACGAGGTGGATCGTATCGATACGGTTGGTCTGGCTTTTAAAACTGGGGCCCGTGTATCGAAACGGGCAAGCCTGTTTCGAAACACATGCCTGTAAAGTGGGCTTTTGGCATCTTTAATGGTCTTCAAGTGTTGGATATGGGTCTTGTTTGTTGTAAGCTTCCATGTGAGCCCTGTTTGTATTCGTTTATGTTTGGTTCGGTCGCGTGTGCAAGAAATCGAACTAACTTGAATACATGGTAAATTATATCAACTTACGTTTCGTCTGCATAGTCTTGTCTTTGTTTATCCGCTGTCGTTTCACACATAGGATTTAATGATCCATCTAGACAAGATAATTGAAGAAAATTTTCTAGGGTTGCTAACTGAGGCGGAGCCTTAACGGGCTTCACTTCGGTTTTCCCCGTGTAACCTACTCGAACCGGTCTGTCATCCAGACCGGGACGAGGGGGTTACACCGCTAATCTATCTAGCATTTGATCGATAAAGGGTAAGGGGAAGTGGTCCTTCCGAGTAGCTTTATTAAGCTTCCGGTAGTCCATACAAACCCTCCAACCGGTCACAGTCCTAGTTGGGATTAGTTTGTTTTCTTTGTTCGTTACTACGGTCATGCCTCCCTTTTTGGGCACGCATTGCACCGGGCTCACTGTAACCCCCTTAACCCGGCCTAGACGGTTGACCCGAATTAAGAAAGTCACACGGGGAAAACCAAAGTCAACCCGAAAGTCAACCTTGATTAACGACCTTTTTTTTTCTTTTTAAACTTGTCTAGATGCGCAATAACCCTAGATATGATCATACAAACATCATACTCAAAGATCATAACCATCAGAGATTAAACAGGGACCCAATTGCATAAAATAGAACTTTAGGGATCAAAATTGTAATTTCTGCAAATTATAAGAACTTAATTCAAATTAAAGTTACCAACTTGTAATTAATTAGGTTTCATGCTTCACTGTCAAATTTCAGCTCAAACGGACATCCCAAACTCATACAATTGCAAAAACAAGGTTCAGGACCAAAATGCAAACATTTCAAAACATATAACCGCCCATGTCAGCCTCCAACGGTCAGGTGTTCCGAAACAGGGAGAGCCTGTTTCGAAACGCGGGACCGTTCCGCAATGTGTTCCGGAACGAGGCCTGGCAGAGGCAATTCCGTTTCGGAACGGTACCTCCCGTTTCGGACGCCTGGGCCACTACAGGGCACCCGTTCCGAAACGGTAGCTCCCGTTCCGATACGCCCTGCACAGATTGTAGAGAAATGGCTGCTAAAACACACAATTGACTTACCATACATGATCCAAATGCAACCAAACTTTACCAGCAAGACATACAACATGTAAGAGACATATTTGCATCAACCAATCAACATTATAGCATCAAGCAAGAAAAGCCCCAAATCTAAAGGCATGCTTCCTACTTAGCAATCCATTCAAGCATTAAACCTCCAAATCAATCACATAATGGCCAATTACATGCACCAGCATTATTAACAACATTTAACAAACTTAGGGAGTTCAAAACATCTCCCAAAACATCCACATTGGTCCCCCATTGCCAAATGCCAAAAGCTAAAGGTGTTTAAGAAAACCTTCCCATACATGAGCTTAGCTTCCACTTGATTGCTTGCCTTCCTTGCTGCCCTCAATGCACCTTAAAGCTCTGCATTATTGGTTTAAGAAAAGAGAGAGAGCGTAAGCAAAAGCTTAGTGAGGAATGCTCATTTAAAACCATACAACAATGCATTTATAAAACTTCAAGCAACATTACACATGCTCTTTAATCTTTTAAAACAAGCAATACATGCTTCCATTTCATTTCATGTCATATTGGCAACAAGTGATACATTTCCCATAAGATTCACACATGGACTTTTAAACACCATTGTGATCTTATAATAACCAAGGACCAACATGGACTTTTAAACACCATTGTGTCCTTAACCCCATGGACTTTTAAACACCATGGCAAGGACCACACAAGGACTTTTAACCACCTTTGTGTCCTTAACAAGAATCATCCAAGGACTTTTAAACACCTTGATGTTCTTAAGTAACAAGAGCCAACTATGGAATTTTAAACACCATATTGCTCTTAAAGTACACAAGTCTCATCCAAGGAATTTTAACAACCTTGATGAACTTAACCAAGAACCATCCAAGGACTTTTAACCACCTTGATGTTCTTAAATAAACAAGGCTCACACAAGGACTTTTAACCACCTTTGTGACCTTAACATCACTTGCCAATATGCATCATTAATCAACAATGATCCATTGTTTTAAAGCATTTTACAAAGCCATAGACATCATGCATCTTTAAGCATCAAACCACATTTAAACAATGTTCAAAAACAAGGAACTCTTACCTTGAGCTTCCTTCAACACATGGCTTTAAATCACAGCAAATAAACATGCTAGAAATGCTTTCAAAACAGATTTAAACACATGCAAACAACCACATTGCATTCAACCAAAACCATGGCCATCACCAAGAGAGTTTATCCGAAAACTTACTCTTGAGCTTAGCTAAGTTGCTTAGACTTAAGCTAAGCTCCCAAACCTTCAAAACACTGGTTTCAAAGCCGAAACCCAAATTTCACTCACCGATTCCATTTCGCTTCTTGCCGAAACACCAATCAAGCTTCCGGATCACCACCACTTGGATCCAAAGATGACTCCCCTGTTTTAAACACATCAAAGCAGAGGATTAATGCATCATCATGCATTAATAGCTTCAATGAAAGCACCTAAACTCGCTGCTCTCATCCACACTCGACCACCAAACACAACCGAAAATGCATCCAAACAACTCCTCAACATTGCCCAGCCAAGATCCATCAAAACTAAACATCCTTAAACATCATTTAACATCTAAAAAGGACCTAACAACATCCTTATACCTCCAGCAACAACAGATCCACAAGATCACTCCAAAAACAACCAAGAATCACAAGCTACACTTAGGAAATTCAACCTATCCGGGATTGCATTAATTAAAACTCAATTCCTTATCAAATTAACATTCATTTAACATCAAATAAACACCTTAAAACACAGCCCAATCAGATCAAACGAAAATCCTTCAAAAATCACCAAATCTTGCATTTTAAGCCAAGATCCATTACACAACTTTAAAACCACTTATAAAACATCAATTAAGGATTGAGAACTTAGGAATTTCAGTAAAGAACTGAGAGTTTAGAGGAGAAGGACGTTCTTACCTCCAAACTTGAATTTCTCCCTTTTTAGAACCAAAATCTTGAAAATCCAATTAGCAATTGGTGAGGTTTTGTTGATGAGATGATTAGGAATCCAAAGAGAATTGAAAAGAGGTATTTAGGTGACAAAATCAGAGGAAAAAGCTCTGGAGAGAATGTTTGGTTTGAGAGAAAATGAGAGAAAAGGAAAATTGGAAAAGTTAGTTGAAAATGGAAAATAACTTCCCTCCACTTTTCTTTTGTTTAAAACTCAGAATTAAATCACTAAATATCTTAGAAAAATCTGGAGAAACTCCCTTTGGGTAAATAGCTCCTTAAAGATTCAAAGTTTCAATCCTTTCTAAAACAGTCACGCAGTTTTCAAAAATTACATTTTGGTCACTAGCCAAAATGTCACCCTTCCAAACCTCATTTTGTAAAATTGATTTCACAGTTCACTTACATATATTAAAATAGGATTTTAGAACATTTTTCCATATTTTTAATGCAACCCGAACTAGGCTTTCATAATTTCACCTTTTATATTCGAACAGCACTTTGACCGAACCGGTCCAAGCCCAAAACTTCTAAGCCCAAAACCGGGGCGTTACACTCACCCACTTGCTATCCGAGATGGCATATATTATTCCGACATCAGTCGTCTTTGGACTTCGATGGTCGGCTTATAATAATCTTCCAAGAGGATATTATGCATGCATAACACCGGACTGATGCCTTGGGTATCAGCTATAGTCCATCCAATGGCCTTCTTATGCTGCTATAGCATTTTGATCAGCCGCTGCTCCTGTTCCTGCATCAACTTGGAAGAGATGATTACGAGCAACGTATAATTTAAACCAAGAAAAACGTATTTAAGCTGCCCTGGCAGGGGTTTAAGGTCTAGAACAGATGGTTGTTCAATGGAAGGCTTTTGGATTACATGTTCATTCGAGGTATAATTCAAAGGCTCGAAGAACTTACATGGACGTATGCCTATCTAATTTACCTCCTCAAGACCTTTATTGTCGGATGATTTTGTATCTGAGGGGTCACTGTCGTCGTTGCTGCCGTGATAGTCTTCAGGGTGACTACGGTGGCAGTGACCAAACTTTCTGTCGTGGCAGTTCGACATGATGCATGGTTGGTTAAGGACTACCTCTGAGATCGCTTTGCACTCTTCCTCTGCATCAGCTTGTTTTATTGCTTGGAGAACATTGAGTTTGATTTGCTGATCATTCACTCTCATCGTCAGTTCTCCTTTCTCGACATCGATCACGGTTCTACATGTGGCTAGGAAGGGTCGCCCTAGGATGAACGATGCATTTTCATCTGCTTCACAGTATAAAACAAGAAAGTCGTGGGCCTTGCTTGTCCAATCCCTAATTTCTGAAATACATATTTGAGCATTAGATTTATGATAGCACCAAGATCACAAAGTGCCTTACCCATGAACTTATCGCCAATTATACATGGTATGATGAAGCTCTCAGGATCCTTCTTCTTTTGGGGTGGATGCTTATGCAAGATTGTCATGCATCCTTCTGTCATCTTTTATGTTTCAAATTCCCCGAGTCTGGACCTTTTGGACATTGCATCCTTGAGAAACTTAGCATAATTGGGCATCTTCTTAATGGCTTCTAGTAGCGGTATATTAATATGTACTTGCTTAAAAATATCATAGATTTTCTTAAGCTGGTACTCTTGTTTCTGTTTTTGTAACCACTGTGGAAAAGGGGGTGGAAGACGGTAATCTTCAAGGCGTCCTTCACATGGAATTCGGATATGAGGAGGCTTGAGTTCTTCAGCATCTTCTTTCTGCTCCTTTGTTCCATCTGCTATCGTGGCAGGAGTGGCGACAGCAAGTTGTTTTTCCTCTGCCGGGGCAGTGTTCACGGCAGGTGTCTCTAGGTTCGGATCCTTACTCGGTACGTCTTTTATTTCCAGCGCTTGTAATTGTTTCCCACTCCTCGTTGTAATTGCTTTGCACTGCTCATGTGTGTGTTTTCTAGTGACCTCAGTACCACTAGGAAATCCTCCGTTCTGCCTTGGTTTGATATACTGTGAAACCTGGCCATCTGTGTCTCCAAAGATTTTAGGGTAGCCTCATAGTTTGTCATCCTCATCTCTGTCTTGTCTATGAATGTTTCAGTTTTCTTGACAAAGTGATCCATGTTCGCCATGTACACTCCCGTTTGTGACATAAATGTTGCCAAAGTCTGCTCCAGTATACTAGGTGTTGCTGCTGGCTGCTGTGGTGGCTGCTGTCGCGACAGAATTCTGGGTCCTCCTTGATTCTGGTTGTTCTGCACTAGAGGATTCAGTGCATTGTTCGGATTGCTCCAGGAAAATTTAAGATCCTTCCTCCAGTTGGGATTGTAATTGTTGGAATCATAATTTCTAGGCTTGTTATAGTTCCCAACATACATCTCTTCTTCCAGTTGTAAAGGACAATCTTCTAAACTGTGATTCTCACTACATGTTTCACACACCTCTTCGGCAAAATATATAGCTTTAGAATCTTTCTGCTGCAGATTTTCGACTATCTTTGTGAGGTATGCAACCTGTGCTTTAACCGAGTTATCAGCTTCATACTCCTTTACAGATATTCCTCGTTTGCCTCCTCTTCGAGCTGTAGGAAATCGCTCATCGTTCTTTGCTAACTTTTTCAACACGAGCATTGCCTCGTCTTGTTCCTTATCCAGTAATAGACCATTCGTTGCTGAATCTATTCTCAGTCGAGTGTGTGCATTGGCAGCGTTGTAGAATTTGACAACTTGATTCCACACAGGGAATCCATGCATTGGGCAGTTCCGTAAGAGAGTTGTAAATCTGTCCCACGCCTCGTGCATTGGTTCGTCATCTTCCTGTTGAAAAGTAGCAATCTCGTTATGCAATCATTCAGATAAATGAGAAGGATTAAAACGAGAAAGGAATTCACAAGAGAGATCTGCCCAAGTTCTCATTGAACCCGACGTTAATTTGTTTCACCAAGTTTTAGCTCTATCTCTCAATGAATGAGGAAATAGCCGGAGTCTCAGTACTTCCGGACTTATCCTTGGCAGTCCGAACGATCCACAGATTTCTTGGAATGTTTTAAGATGTTCTCGCGCATCCTCAGTAGCAGAACCACTAAATTGGCCAGCGGAATTTATCATGCTGAACATGACAAGTTTCAATTCGAGGTGTTCAACTTCCACATCTGGCAGGGTAGTTTCCAGTTCAACATAGTCATTGTCCATGTAGTCTCGACAGGACTGTCGTGCGGCTGTGGCAGCGGGCGGCTGCTGATCGTTCCAGGCATCGTTAGGAGGATCAACAATAACCCTAGGGTCATTGTTGTTGGGGTCATTTATCCCATTGCCTTGCCTTTCGTTCACCATTGCTTCCAGTATCTCCTCAAGATAGTTGTTTCTTTCTATCAAGAGTCGGGCTTGCTTCCTGAGTTGGTACGTGCGTTCGATTTCTGGATCTAGTTCGTACTCAGGTTCTTTACCTCGTCTCGATCTGCGCATAAGCAAATAGAAAACCTTGTGAAAAGCACGGGGTAAATAACACCACTAAAACAGAAAAATAAAAAATAAAAGTGCAGTAATAAAAGGGTAAAGGTATGTTGCCAGTCCCCGGCAACGGCGCCAAAAACTTGTTGCGTGTAAAAGAGTCATATCGCAAATAGTGCAAGTGTACACGACGAAAATACTAAAGTGATACTAGAGTATCAGATATCGTCTCCACAAGGACTGGAAACAACTCTATCCTTGAATTGCTGCACAAGAGAAAGAAATAGTTTAAATGAATGGGTGAAGCAATCTTGAGTAAAAACTAAGTAAAAGATAAAGGAAACAGATTTAGAGAATAGGCTGGTATTGAATTGCTCAGTAGTGCAGGTGTTGCACTGTTAGAGGAATTTTTGTTGTCTGTCATCGTTCTTGTTGCGGCAGCACCTGTCGCGGCAGAGGTCTGTTGATGTCGTGGCAGCGACCAACAACTCTGTACTTCAAGCTTGGCAAGACTCCTTGTTATGACTTGTCCTATCCCTAGGCCCAAGTTCTGTTGTTGAACACTTCTTGGATGATACCTCTTGGCGTGAATCAAGGGGTGAACACCAATATTGTTGAATTCTTCTTTAGCCACTTAACCTTGTACTTATCCTTAAGCCAAGATGGTTTAACCATAAATTGGAAAACACGTATTTACTCTTTTCGTATGCTCAAGAGTAAACAAACTTGAAGTTTTTATTACTTTGAACAGAAAATTCCTAAAACAATACAATTCTTGCAACTACTTTACAGAATCAACCCTTAGCCCTAGGGGAGGTTTGAACATTGTGGAGAAGGGAAAACGACAAGGGTTTAGGGGAAGACGGCTAGGAATGAGATATCCTTCCCTAGGTCGAATTTCATGCCTTTATATAGGCCTTGGGTCCAAGTTTTCTAATATGGAAAGAATACAATTTCGAATTAAAGTGCAACTCTATTAAAGACTAAATCTTTTGTGTAGATGCCTTGAATTCATCCTCTTTTCTTGCCTTGAGTTTCTTTCTTGAACTTTGGGCTTGGCCTTCATTTTGCGTTAGGGCTCAGAAAAATATGGGAGTGGTTCACGACAGACCGGCTTGAAATCCTCTATCTATCGAGCTCCACTTCATTTTTCCACCTCAGCATTCTTCTGTTGTCATGGCTGCCACGACAGATTTCACGACAGCCTTTGCTTCTCGACTCCAGCTCTGCAATTCGCCTCTGCTCCTTTGCTGCCCTGGGTCTGCCGCAGCAAATACCTGCAAAAGTAACCAACATCAGTAGCAACTGTGAAATTTTATCTAATTGTGATGTATATGAAAAAATTTATCCTAAATGTAATGAATCATGCTTGAGTGCAGCAAAAATATGGGTAAATGAGGGGTAAAATATAGAACTTTTATGCACTCAACAATGAGGTTTGGTAGGAAGGGTAAGTTGAGTCCGAGATTCATCGGGCCTTACAAGGTAGTTGAGAGGAGCAGTCACATTGCATATAGATTGAGGCTTCCGATCGAACTAGAGAAGATTCATGATGTGTTCCACGTCTCGATGCTTCGAAAGAATAGATCGGATCCGTCTCACGTAATGTTAGTGGAAGAGATCGAGTTGAACCCCGACTTGTCCTATGACAAAGAACCGATTGAGATTCTTGCTACGGACAAGAAAGTGTTGCATGGAAGGTCTATCGAGTTAGTCAAGGTTTTGAGGAGACACCGAGGTGTGGAGGAGGCTACTTGGGAGAGAAAGGAGGACATGGAAAAACAGTTTCCGTACCTCTTTCCGTCAGGTAATTTCAGGGATGAAATTCCTTAAGTGGGGGAGAGTTGTAACGCCCCGGGTTTAGGGGTCGGATGTTACGCGGGTAAATTGGGTTCGAGTCGTTGGACTCATTTTAATTAAAATATACTTTGGTTTTATTTTAAAAGGGTTTGAATTTCATTAATGGCAAAACTGTAAATTTTTTAAAGTAAGGAAAAAGGATGAGTAAAAGAGCCTTTTGAAAGAAAAAAAATGCTCATTTTCTTCCTTGGCTTTCTTTTTCACGACAACAAACCTCTCTAAAACCCCAAATTCTATTCCATCAAATATCTCCACCATCTCAAGTGTTTTCATCAAGGTAAGACCGTTTTTGACTTCTCCTCTCTATTCCGAACACATTCATGGTTTTAGTTTTTGGAAAACACCGTTGTTGAGATTTTCTAGTTTTTCAAAGTTTTGAAGAAAAGGATGAAACTTTAATGGCTTATCAATTTGTTTTTGATATGTAGAGTTAATATATGATCTAATCTTGCCCTAAGGTACATTATAACTTAAAATGGTGGGTTTTTATCAAAAATCCCGAAAGGGGTTTTCATGAATATTTTAAAAGGGTGAAAATGTGAGTTTTTGAAGTAGTTTAGTGTTGGAGAGTGGGGCTGATGTTATAGCAATGTTAGAGAGTAATTTTGAAGGTTTTTAATGGTGTTTTGAGTGTTGGAATCATTGGTTTTCTGTTGGGTTATTGGGGAGTACGAAAATGGGAGTTTTAGTGTTGGCTTTGGTTTGAAATTGTAGGAATTTGGCTTGAGGTTGTGGTTTGGGGTTGTGACAGTGTTTTGTGATGATTTGGTTGAGTAATGTGTGATTTTTGATTGGTTAGAATCAAGGGAAACCGTTGGAGAGGCTTCGGGCACGATTTCGGGGAATTTGGAGGCTTGAGATCGGTGTTCGGCTTCTGTTTGGGTTTCATCGGTGAGTGGAAATGTTTTGAAACTTGATTTGATTTTGAAAAGGGTTCTTGGGGGTTTGGGTAGAGCCTTGAGGGCTAACCTAAACCCAAGTGTAAGTTTACTAATTTTACCTTGATTGTTAAGTGTTGGTGTATGAACAATTGTTGTGATATTGTGTGAATTGTGGATTGCCTTTACTTCCGTTTGATGTTGTTGTGTAGTCATTGTTGGTGTCGAGCCTCACGTGATGGTTTTCGTAACTATGGTGATGTGTAGTCCCACCGGTAGTGACTAGTAGAAGAGTAAGTTGATGTGTAGTCCCATCGAAAAACTATTAGTCGAAACGGTGATGTGTAGTCCCACCGTGTTTTGGTTATGCATGTGCATACTGTGTATTTGTGTTGATCGTGTCTCCTTTCGTATATTTAAATGGTTTACTTTCCAATTAAGAAATCTGTTTTGAAAACTACATTGTTAATGAGTTTTAGAGCTTCGCTCACTAAGCTTTCAAGCTTACGCTCTCCTTTTTCCAACATGCAGATCGTTAGAGTTTCGGAAGGCAAGTGGGCAAGGGAGGAGCCTTTCGGAGTTCTCGAGTAGCTCAAGTATGGTTTAAGTTTTTGTAATAATGCCTAGACAATGGGGGTATTAGACTTGTATGGAGTTGGAGTTCAAACTCCTTAGTTTGGCTTGTTGATGTTCTAGCATGTTTGGATTGATGATGCTATGTGTTTTTGTATGAGCGTTGTTAGACTCATATGTGTTGGTTTTTGATGTTAATGCCTTTGATGTGGATTGTAAACCATGTTTATGGTGTTGCCTAAATGTTTTGCGTCTTGAGGGCTTATGACCATGTTCTATGAATGTTTATGTGTTTTGTCTAAGGGCATGTAAACCTTGCTATGCAATGTATTTCTTTTGGTGAATGCTTGAATCCTTATATGAATGGCCTTTACATGTATGTTAAGTGTTCGAACATGTTTGTAGTAGGGTGTATGCCTCTAGAGTTCGTGTATGCATGTTGTATCTTGCTTCTTGAGGTTTTGGGGTCGTTTGGGAACATTTGGAGATGCTTAAAATTGATTTTAGAAACACACAGACTGCATGCGCTTTGGAACGAGTGAGTTAGTTTCGGAACGGGTGTGGTTCCAGGGATACCCGTATCGGAACGCGTTTCAGTACGGTTTGAAACTGTGAGCCCATGTTCCGATACGCGTACCGAAATGGTTTGGCTACTGTGAAGGCCTGTTCCAGAACGTGTTTCAGAACATTTAGGCGAAAAGGACCCTGTACCAAAACGAGGTTGGGCGTATCGGTACAGCTAGTCTGGCTTTTAAAACTGGGGCCCATGTATCGAAACGGGAGAGCCTGTTCTGAAACACATGCTTGTAATTTGGGCTTTTGGCATCTTTAAAGGTCCTCATGTGTTGGGCTTGGGTTCTGGTTGTTGTATGCTTTCTTGTGAGCCTTGTTTGTAGTCGTTTATGTTTGGTTTGGGCGCGTATGTAAGGAATTGAAATAACTTGATACTTGGTAAATTTAAATTACCCCACGTCTGTTTGAATGTTCTTCTTCGTCTTTTCCGCTGGTGCTTCTCACATAGGATTTAAATAATACATTTAGACAAGATAATGTTTAAAGGAAATTTTTCTAGGGTTGCTAATCGAAGGGGAGCCTTAACGGGTTTCACTTTGATTTTCCTCGTTTAACCCACCCAGACCGGTCAGTCGTCCAGACCGGGACGAGGGGGTTACACTGCCATAGTATCGACGCCAAGGCAATATTCCAAGGTATTTTCCAGTCGTGCTTCACTTCATGGGAACATAGGTTCTGTTGAAGCCAAAGGCGCAAAGGAAGTGTGAAGAAAGAGGGTAAGAGAGACGATGGAACAATTCGCAGCCACGTATTCCTAACTGTCTCACAATCACGAAGAGCATGGATGTTCGGCTCATCAGATAATTAGCATATCGGGCAAGATGTGCTAGCCGAGAGAGATCTTTTGCACCGTTCAACATTTGATAATAATATTTGGCGACTAGCAAGCCACAAAAATAAGTGAATCCGTTGAGGAACCTGTAATTTCCAGATTTGATTCTAAAACGGATCCATCATATCCCATGAGCTATGAACCTGAGTGGTATAGGCAGATTTTACCTCAAAATCATGAGTGGGAGTCCATCGCCACATACAAGAATCCGACGCGTCATTTGAATACGGAGGTTTAATACTCGAATGTAGGGAAGAACCTCTACAGTAAACACCGATGAGAGTTTTGAGACATCCCAAAAGCCACAATCATCCAATAGGGATTGGAAAGAAAGTTCGTGTAACTCGTCCAAAGGTGCGCAAGTGTGATCATGGAGAGGACCTACTACAGAAATCCAAATATCCTTCAAAACATCAATTTTGTCACCATTGCCCAGTGACCAGGCTATATTTGCATGTAGAACATCCCAGTGATTGGATAAAGCTCGCCAAAAAGGGCTACATGAGGGTCGAGTTATAGAGGATGGTAATATATCGACCACTCTATACTTCTCTCGTAATAATCAGACCCAGAGGACATCATTTCGCGTAACTAGATGGTAGCCAATTTTTTAAATGAAAGCAACATTTTGCACACGGATGTTTCGAAAGCCGAGACCCCCACGATTTTGTGGCTGGCAAAGAGATTCTCAGTTTACAAGTGAAACCTTAGGTGCTGCCAATGAGGAACCCCATATAAATTGTCAAATGATACACTCTATTTTGTGGCACACACCCATTGGAAGCAACATTGTTTGCATGTAATAAACTGGAACGACATATAGCACTGCCTTGGCCAAGGCAATCCTTCCGGCCATAGACAAGGTGCGAGATGCCCACCCATGTAGCTTCGCCTTTAAGTTGTCAATGATGAAATCGAAATCAGACAACCAGACACGTCTGTTAAGAACTGGAACTCCTAGATACTTCTCGAAACAATCAACACAGTGGAAGCCCAGCATGCCACTTATCTCGTTTTTTACATGGTCCGGTGTGTTTGGTGAGAAGTAAATCTGTGACTTACGAGGGTTAACCCGATGACCAGAATGCTCCCCAAAAGAGTTAAGGATGCCACGAACAACAACTGCTTGTTGAGAATTAGCCTTTGTGAACAAGAAAAGGTTGTCTGCAAAGAATAAATGTGACAACGAAGTTCCATTCTTTGCGAAGCGATAAGGAATCCAAGCACTTGATGTAATTGCGTCAGAAATGCTATGTCCCAGGCGATCCATTGCAAGTACGAAAAGATAGGTCGATAGAGGGTCCTCTTGTCGGATCCCTCTCTGCGGTAAAAATGAGTCTGTAAGGCTACCATTCAATTAAACTTGAAAGCTCGATGATGTAATACAATTTATGATGATACGACGAAGTCTTGGAGGGAACCCAACGTCAAGTAGAACGCCATGGATAAAATCCCACCTTAATCTATCGAAGGCTTTTTCAAGGTCTATCTTCAAAGCCATCCAACTCGTATTTCCTTTGGACAACCTCATGGAGTGGATGGCTTCCTGGTTGATAATTATATTTTTAGTAATGGACCGACCAATGATAAAACTGGTTTGATTATGGCTGATGAGAGATGGGAACAATGGCTTCAGTCGACGAACAATCAATTTCGTGAGCAATTTATACAAAACCATGCAAAGACTGATTGGTCTAAAATCTAAGAATGTATTCAGTGTTGACGTCTTCGGTATGAGAACCAAGATTGTCTTATTAAGAGTTGAATCAATGCTCGATCCTCGGAAGATGTCCTAAATATAACTGCAAACTGATGGACCAACAATGTGCCATTGCTTTCGATAGAATTCGGCATGTAGACCATCCCAACCAAGAGATTTTAGTGGATCCATGTCCATCAAAGCTCCATGAATCTCTTGCGGTGAAGGGATAGCATCCAGCGATGCATACATAGAGGGTGGGATCTACACAAAATTTGCATTAGTCTGAAAGGTATTGAAAGGCTCAGATGTTACGGCAAAAGTATATTTGAAGAAATCCACCGCCTCTACTTTTAGGGTAGGTTCATCCGAAGACCATTCACCATTACCAAGCTTCAAGAATTGAATATGGTTCTGTTGCTTACGGCATATAGCTCATCGATGAAAGTATAGCGTGTTTTTGGTCACCATGAGTAACCCACTCCGACCGAGATTTCTGTCGCCAAAGCAATTCTTCCTGGTCAAGCAAACATTCTAACTCAAGCAGCAAAGATGATTCCAAGGATCTCAGAAATTGAGATCGGCGAGAACACAAGGTTTTCTGAACCCATCGAATTCTTGACATTAGAATTCGTTTCTTGGTGCCAATGTAACCAAACACCGTTTCATTCTACACCGACGCGACCTTGGAGAAATTCACAATAGTATCGACAATATTAGCAGTAGGCCTCCAATTATCCTTCACCATGCACGGGAAATCCTCATGTGATAGTGTAGAGCGTTTAGGTGTTCTCCTTTTGTGAGCGCAAGTGCACACTGTTGAGTGTGTAAAAGTTCTATTATTTACACCCTTTTTAACCCATATTTCTGCTGCATTCAAGCATCATTGCATTGCATTTAGGTTAGTTTCTAGTAAAACATCACAAAAGGATTAAAAGAACGGATTCTACTGAAAGATGGCTATTTTTGCAGGTATCTGCCATAGTAGATGTTGAAGGCAGGCGCAGGGCAGAGAAGCAGGAGAGCTGAACTGGACAAGCAGACGAAGAAGACGAAGCTGCCATGGACCTGTCGTGACAGCATGGTGACAGCAGACTTATGAAGAGGAAAAGCAAAGTGGACCTCGATAGATAGAGAAAAATCTGCTCGTCTGTCGTATGAAAGCCACATATTTTTCCAAGCCCCGTATCAAAAGATATGTCAAGCCAAAGCTCAAGGAGAAGAAATTCCTAAAAGCAAGGATGTGGCTGGAAAGTAGGAGACTTTAGAGATTTAGTCTTTATTAGAATCTTACTTTTAATTAAAGTTGTAATCCTTGTTACCTTAGATAACTTGAGCCCAAAGCTTATATAAAGGGCATAGATTTAACCTAGGAGACACAACCGATTACCCCATAACCGAAACCAAAAACCCCTGTCGTCCACCCGTCACCGACATGTTCTAAATTCCCCCTAGGGCCACGAGTTGTTTTGTAAAGTAGTTGCAAGGGTTGCTTTGTTTTAGGATTTTTCAGTTCAATAAAATAAACTTCAAGTTCTCTTATTTTGGTTCTAATATCTTGCAAGAGCATCGGGAGAGCATTGTGAGGTTATCCATTTACATAGCATCAGGAGAGTTAAGTATACGAAAGAAATAAGAGCGCGTTCTCTAGTTTATAGTTGAACCATCTCGTGCCTAGGGATTGGGCGAGGTTAAGTGGCTAAGGAAGAATTCATACACATCGATGTTCATCCTTCAATTCACGCCAGGAGGTATCATCAAAGACGTGTTCATCGACAGACTTGTGCCTAGGGATAGGGCAAGGCAGATCTGGGATTCTTGCCAAGCTTGAAGTACGGAGTTGGTGTGTCTGCTGCTGCGACTGCCAACGGACAGACGCCGCGACAGGTGCTGTCGACGACAGGAGCGACGACAGAACTGGAGATTCTAAGCAATTCAATACCTGCACTACTGAGCAAATCAATACCAGCCCATTCTCTCTATCTTGATAACTCAATCCTTTTATGTACATCTTTACTTTATTATTTTCGTGACAAATCTCTCATTTATTTCCTTTACTTTCGTGC
This sequence comes from Hibiscus tridactylites, assembly GCA_958450335.1. NCBI lineage: Eukaryota > Viridiplantae > Streptophyta > Magnoliopsida > Malvales > Malvaceae > Hibiscus > Hibiscus tridactylites. The sequence goes on along the minus strand of OY288268.1, from coordinate 55,417,789 downwards.
ACTAAACAAGGTGAAGCTATTAGCCCAATCCCTGTGGAGACGATATCCGATACTTCGTATCACTTTACTACTTGCGTCGTGTACACTTGCACTACCATTGCGATAGACTATTTTACACGCAACAAGTTTTTGGCGCCGTTGCCGGGGATTGGCAACATAACTACATCTTTCTTTTATTGCACTCTTTGCTTTTATTTTTATTTTCGTTTTTATTTTTAGTTTTTCTTTAATTTTTCTTTTGTGTTTTCAACTCTTGCTTTTCACGAGGTTTTCTTGTTTATGCGCAGATCTAAAAGAGGTGAAGATCCTGAGTATAAATTAGATCCGGAGATCGAACGTTCCTTCAATCTCAAGAAACAACTTTGCCGCCTTTTAGACCGGAACGAATACCTCGAGGAACAGCTAGAGCAGATGGCACATAACCAACCTGCTGGTGGTTTCATACCACCCCTTGGCGATAATAACCCACCTGTCGTCGACCCGCCTGGGGCAGATAGACGACGATCATGTCGTGACTACATACTGAACGATCATGTAGAGCTGGAGACCACGCTGCCGGATATTGATGTTGACAACTTTGAGCTTAAACCTGTCATGGTTAGTATGATCAACAATGCCGGACAGTTTGGTGGTTCTGCGACAGAAGATGCTAGAGAGCATCTCAAAACGTTCCAGGAGATCTGTGGTTCATTTAGACTGCCAGGAGTTAGTCCGGAGATACTGAGGCTTCGGTTATTCCCCCATTCATTGAGGGACAGAGCTAAAACGTGGTGGAATAAACTTACACCGGGTTCCATTATGACTTGGGCAGATCTAACTCGTGAATTTTTGTCTCGTTTTAATCCTTCGCATTTATCTGAGCGATTACGTAACGAAATTGCTACTTTTCAACAGGAAGACGACGAGCCGATGCACGAGGCCTGGGACAGATTTACTACTCTTCTACGGAACTGCCCAATGCATGGATTCCATGTCTGGAATCAGGTAACTAAATTCTATAATGCTGCTAACTTACAAACTCGTATTCGGATTGATTCTGCAGCAAATTGACTATTATTGGATAAAGATCCGGACGAGGCATTGCAAGTTCTGAAAAATCTAGCCAAGAATGAGGAGCAGTTTTCGACAGCTAGAAGAGGGGGTAAACGGGTACTTGCTGTCAAGGACTATGAGGCCGACAGCACTATGAAATCACAGGTAGCATTCCTCACTAAAGCCATGAAACACTTATTGAATGAAGAGGACTTACGAGGATTTGCTGTCGAGGAAGTTTGTGCTACTTGTGAGGGAAACCATAGTAGGGATGAGTGCCCTATAAATATAGAAGAGGGAAAATATGTTGGAAATTACAAGCCAAACTACAATTCCAACAACTACAACCCTAATTGGAGGAAAGATCCCAAATTTTCCTGGAGTAACCCTAACAATGCCCTGAATCCGCAAACATATAATCAGAATCAAGGGGGTCCTAGATTGTTGACGCGACAGCAACTGCAGCCGCAGAACCTGCCGCAGAACCTGCCGCCGCAGCAGCAACATCAGCCACCACCTGCCACGAGTAGTGTATTGGAACAGACTCTGGCCACTTTTATGTCTCAGACTGGTACGTATATGGAGAATATAAATCAGTTTGTCAAGAAGACGGAAAACTTTATAGATAAAACTGAGATGAGGATGACAAACCATGAAGCTACATTGAAATCTCTAGAGACACAAATGGGTCAGGTGTCACAACATATTAAGCCGAGGCAGAATGGAGGTTTCCCTAGCAATACTGAAAATGCTAGACCACCCCACATGAGCAATGTAAGGCGATTACTACTAGGAGTGGGAAGATACTACCAGGGCCGGAAAAAGAAGCTGAAACAGAAAAGGAACCTGCCTTGGATAAACCTGCCGAGGAAGCTGCCTCGACAGGTGATAAACAGACTGCTGCCGATGAGCCTGTCATGACAGTAGAAGCGACAGAGGAGAAAAAAGAAGATTATCGTCCTCAGATTCGTATGCAGTGGGAAGGACGCATTGCTGATTATCGTCCCCCACCACCCTTCCCTCAACGGATACAGCAAGCTAAGCATGAATCTCAACTTAAAAAGATTTATGATATTTTTAAACAGGTTCATATTAACATTCCGTTGTTAGATGCTGTTAGGGAGATGCCCGGTTACGCTAAATTTCTCAAGGATGTCATGTCAAAAAAATCTAAATTTGGGGAATTTGAAACAGTAAGGATGCAAGAAGGTTGCATGAGTATTCTTCATCGGCAGCCACCCCAGAAAAAGAAGGATCCGGGGAGCTTCCTTATACCTTGCGTAATCGGCGACAAATTTGTGGGTAAGGCACTTTGTGATCTTGGAGCTAGTGTTAATCTAATGCCCAAATCTGTTTTTCAGAAATTAGGTATTGGGAAGGCGCGGCCCACGACAGTTACCCTACAGCTAGCCGACCGCTCTTACGTTCACCCCGAGGGAAAAATTGAAGATATTTTGGTAAGAGTGGATAAGCTTATTTTTCCTGCTGACTTTCTTATTTTAGATTGTGAGGCAGATGAGAACGCACCAGTCATCCTCGGGCGACCCTTCTTAGCCACGGGAAGATCATTGATTGATGTGGAGAAAGGAGAACTCACCATGCGCGTGAACGATCAAGAAATTAAGTTGAATGTTCTCCAAGCAATGAAACATGCCGATGTGGACGAGGAATGCAAAGCCATCATCGAGGTGACCTTTGATTACCCCTGCATCAGGTCGGGCTGCCGTGATATAAAATTTGGTCACTGCTGCGACAGCCACTTAAAGGCCTGTCACGACAGCGATGTCGACATCACCGACGACAGCGACTCCTCTGAATCCGATACATCTGATACTGAAGGTCATGAGGAGGTAAACTGGTTAGACCATCGTCCAGGTAAGTTATTCGAACCCTTGAATTACACTTCGGATAACCATTTAATCCAAAAGCCCTCTACTGTTGAACCACCTGTCTTAGAACTTAAGCCCCTGCCAGGGCAGCTTAAATATGCTTATCTTGGTTGTGATGACACACTGCCCGTAATCATCTCTGCTAAGCTGCCGCAGGAACAGGAACGACAGCTGATCGACATGTTGAGGCAGCATAAAAAGGCGATAGGATGGACGATAGCAGACATTCAGGGCATTAGTCCGGCAATCTGCATGCACAAAATCCTCCTAGAGGAAGATCATAAGCCGACTATTGATGCCCAAAGGCGGTTAAACCTAGCAATGAAGGAGGTAGTGCGTAAAGAGATAATTAAATGGTTAGATGCTGGTATTATTTACGCCATCTCCGACAGCAAATGGGTAAGCCCGATGCAATGTGTTCCAAAGAAAGAAGGAATGACAGTAATAACCAACAAGAACAATGAGCTAATCCCAACCAGGACTGTGACCGGTTGGAGGGTTTGTATGGACTATCGGAAGCTTAACAAAGCTACCCGAAAGGACCACTTTCCTTTACCCTTTATTGATCAAATGCTTGATAGATTAGCGGGTAAATCTTATTATTGTTTTCTTGATGGTTATTCAGGTTATAACCAAATTGCTATTGCACCGGAAGATCAAGAGAAAACGACTTTCACATGCCCCTACGGAACATACGCATTTAGAAGGATGCCGTTCGGCCTCTGTAACGCACCTGCCACCTTTCAAAGGTGCATGATGGCAATATTCTCCGACATGGTAGATGACTTCCTGGAGATTTTCATGGATGATTTTTCCGTCTTTGGAGACGATTTTGAGAGCTGCCTCAGCAACCTTCAAAAGGTACTTGAAAGATGTGAAAAAGCTAATCTTGTTCTAAATTGGGAAAAATGCCATTTTATGGTAGATGAAGGGATAGTTCTAGGCCATAAGATTAGCTGCCGTGGGGTAGAAGTCGACAGGGCTAAGATTGAAGTCATTGAGAAGCTGCCGCCGCCAACCACTGTCAAGGGCATTAGGAGTTTTTTAGGGCATGCTGATTTTTACAGAAGATTCATTGCAAATTTCTCGAAAATCACAAAGCCCCTATGCCATCTCTTAGAACAGAACCGACCCTTTGACTTTAATGAAGAATGTACTGAAGCATTCAAGGTTCTGAAGGAAAAGCTAGTGACAGCCCCCATAGTACAACCACCAGATTGGACACAGCCATTTGAGATTATGTGTGATGCTAGTGACTATGCTGTCGGGGCAACACTTGGGCAGCGCAGAAATAAGCTGTTTCACGTCATATACTATGCCAGCAAGACGTTAAATGACGCCCAAGTGAACTACACCACCACAGAAAAGGAGTTGTTAGCTGTGGTGTTCTCCATCGACAAGTTTCGTTCTTACATACTTGGAACGAAGGTAATAATACACACCGATCATTCTGCCCTCAAGTATTTGTTCGCAAAGAAGGACGCGAAACCTAGGTTGATACGATGGATCTTGCTATTACAAGAGTTCGATCTTGAAATCAAAGACAAAAAGGGGACAGAAAATCAGGTGGCAGACCACTTGTCGAGGTTGGAAACGAGACAGAGTCTACCGTTAGATGAAACACATATATTGGAGACCTTCCCAGATGAGCAGCTCTTTGCTGCCGCAATAGCTGTCGCGACAGCCATGGCGGCAGGTAAGTCTTCTAACCTTCCTTGGTATGCTGATTTCGTTAATTTTATAGTTAGCGGAATATTACCTTCTGATCTTAATTATCAAGCCAGGAAGAGGTTCCAAAATGATGTTAAACATTATTATTGGGACGAACCTCTTCTTTTCAAAATGTGCGCAGATCAGGTTATAAGAAGGTGTGTACCACAAGAAGAACAAGAAGACATTCTCCATCACTGTCATGCTTCACAATATGGAGGTCACTTAGGAGGCAATAAAACTGCTGCCAAGGTGCTGCAGTCAGGGTTCTACTGGCCAACACTATATAAAGATGCACAGGAATTCTACAAAAACTGTGACAGGTGCCAGCGGACAGGTAACATCTCAAGGAGAAACGAGATGCCACTGCAGAATATTTTAGAAGTTGAGATCTTCGACGTTTGGGGGATTGATTTTATGGGACCTTTTCCATCTTCGTGTGGAAATCTTTACATCCTCCTAGTGGTGGACTATGTCTCCAAGTGGGTAGAAGCAATCGCAACTCAAAAGAATGATGCCAAAACGGTCCAAAAGTTTTTGCACAAAAACATTTTTTCTAGATTTGGCATCCCTAGAGCGATTATCAGTGATGAAGGGAGACATTTTGATAATAGGGTAATTGCTGCCGCCTTAAAGAAATATGGTGTCAAGCACAGGATCGCGACAGCATACCACCCACAGACCAATGGACAGGCTGAGATATCCAATAGGGAAGTGAAGAACATTCTTGAAAAGATGGTTAAACAAACTAGGAAAGATTGGTCTTTACTTCTGAATGATGCATTATGGGCATACAGAACAGCTTTAAAGACTCCATGGTGCCATCACAATTCAATCATTAAAAGACGGGCACCAATTCAAAGTCAATGGATAGCGCCTCAAGCACTATCAGAGGACTGAAGCCCCAGGAATTCAGGAAGTGGTTACTTTAGGAGATGCCCCACAAGGCACCCCTAATTTAACCTAAGTTTTATTTTTATTTTATTATTATTATTAATATTATTTATTAGAAATTAGATTTATTTTATTCGAATAATGTTTTGTTTTTATAATTTCAGTTTTTAGGAAATAAAGGAGTCAAGAAGGAAAGAAGAAGTGGCCCAAGACCACCGCCCATCCACCAGCCCAATAAAGCCCATTTATGATAACCTGTCGTTTCGGCTGCCGGCGCAGACGAACTTGATAGGCTGTCCACAGACTGACACTGTAGACGCAGAAGCGTGCGACAGACGCACAGCAGACGCTTAAATGCGTGTCAAACGCGTCAGACACGCTACATCCAATCTGCCGCCCCGTTATTCCCGCCTGCCGTTGCGGCATTAAATGGGCAGATACCCAACAGCTATATAACCCCGTTCTCCCTTTCATTTTCATCACTTCTGTTTTTTCTCTCTTGCTTTCTCCTCTAGTTTTATTTGTTTTCTCTCTTTCACAGCCCTTGCAACCAAAATGTCGTCGAGACAAACCCGTCGTAACGCTGCTGCCGCTTCTTCTTCAGCAGCAGCATCACCCTTCGCCAACAAGGAACTATGGGAGGAGCGTGGCTTCATTTACAACAGAGATGCCCCCCATATGGGACTCCGGCACAGCTATGGGAGGACTTTGCCGAACAGCCGGCAGAGCTAAATGATACTTTGGTCCGGGAGTTTTACGAGGCCATCGACAGCAAAACAACGACATCTGTCACTGTCCGCGGAGTGGAAGTGCCCTTTACAGCAAACAGCATCAACCATATGTTCGGCCTTTTCTTTGGCCCCGATGATGAGGCTCACCAACAATTTCTGGACACCCTCGACGCTGCTACATATGATGCCATCATGGTGGAGCTGACAGAAGCTGGTACGACATGGACAACCAGCAAGAAGAATCCCCACTCTGTCAATAGGGGGCAGCTCCTCCCCGAAGCAAAACTGTGGAACGCGTTCATCAAAAAGCGTATCCTGCCCTCGTCCCACCACACGACAGTCAACCGACAGCGGCTGGCCCTCATTCACTCTATTATTCATGACAGGCCCATCAATGTGGGCAGGTACATGAGGGACAGCATCATTGATTGTGCCTTCCGCTCAGACTCACGACTCTGCCTGCCGTTCACCATCACTGCACTCTGCCGATGTGCCGCTGTCCCAGAGGAGCCCTCCGACAAACTACACCAAGGTAATGGCTGGACCGACAGTAACATCTCCAGCCTCATAGAGGTCGTAGCGGCAACACCCATCAACGCCTTTGATCCAAATGCACCACCTGCAGACTCGGATGAGGAACCTGCCACCGAGCCTGCCCCTGAAGCTGCCACCGCCACCGCTCCGACAGACCAGTCGGCACACATCCTTGCTGCTATCCTACGGGTCGAGGAGCGGCAAATGGGTTTGATGACCTTTATCCGAGATTTCTCAAATGCAACGGTAAATTTCATTACTAATACTTTACATTATTCGGATGTCATCTTCCCCACCTTCCCCTCCCATTATTTCCATATCCCCTCCCCCACACCTACACCACCTGTTTCCCCCCATACCCATTCTGCCACTTCCAAACCATCCCCTGCCCCGACGGCAGCAGGCAACTCTCCGGCAGACACCTCCCCTCGAGGAACCAAAAGACCTGCCACTGATGACAGCCCTCTTCTTCGGAGGAATTTGGAGAGGGACTTTACGAGGGTGAAAAGAATTAAGCACGTGGCAGACAAGAAACGGCTGCCCAAAGCCAGCACCACCACTAGCAGCAGCTGGGATAGTGGCAGCAGTTCTGACGTCCGGCTAGTGGAGCAACCTGCCCCTCAACCTGCTCCTGATCCTGCGCAGCCGCCTCCACAGCCCAGACGTCGCCGGCAGATCTGTGTGAGCAGCAGCAGCGAGGACAGCGACTAAAATTTAAGTTTTTATTTTTTTTCCTCTTATTGCTGCCTGCCTTTATATTTTGTGATGTACTTTTTTCTTTCTTTTATTTTCCATGTCATTTTGCATTGAGGGCAATGCAACCCTTGAGTTTAGGGGTGGCAACCCTCCATCATTAATGGAGTCTTTAGCACATCTCTTTATTATTTGTTGTGTCTTATTTTTTTATTTAAGTTCTCTAAAAAAATCAGAAAATTAAAACTGTTGGCTTAAAACTGTGAAGTTAACTTACCTGTCATGACGGCTCTGTCGTGGCAGCATCTTTAGGACAGGTTAAGGAAAAGTTTAGAGCCTTTCTATAGTTCTGAAAACTTAAACACTTTTGTGACTGTTATATTGCTTAGATTTCTTTTAGCCAAACTAGAATAGGAAGCTTAGAACTTGAATAGCCCCTAGAGGTGCCTAACACTGGCTCTAGGAAAGAAGTTTAGCAAAAAGAAAATAAAAAAACCTAGAGATGCCTGAAACCGGCTCTAAGAAGCTAACTAGAGGTGCCCGAAACTGGCTCTAGAAAAACTTAGCTTGAAAATAGAAGAAAAGAAGCATGAAAATGTGCTTTCTAAAAAAAATAAACTTTGGCATAAAAATTCGAGTTAAGAAGTTGAATACTCTAGTGAAACTAAGAGAATCTTAGCATATAACTGTTCTCAACCATGCACACACTGCACGAGAGCTATAGGGAGATTCCGGACAGATCCTAACCTTTCCGACAGGTTGCTGCCGCTATAGAGAATGAGCGACGGGTAAGGGACAGTTCGCTGTTTGAAGGCCAACACAAAAAAAAATTTTCATTTTTCTTTCTTCATTGCTTGAGGGCAAGCAAAAACTTGAGTTTGGGGGTGTGTTGAGTGTGTAAAAGTTCTATTATTTACACCCTTTTTAACCCATATTTCTGCTGCATTCAAGCATCATTGCATTGCATTTAGGTTAGTTTCTAGTAAAACATCACAAAAGGATTAAAAGCACGGATTCTACTGAAAGATGGCTATTTTTGCAGGTATCTGCCATAGTAGATGTTGAAGGCAGGCGCAGGGCAGAGAAGCAGGAGAGCTGAACTGGACAAGCAGACGAAGAAGACGAAGCTGCCATGGACCTGTCGTGACAGCATGGTGACAGTAGACTTATGAAGAGGAAAAGCAAAGTGGACCTCGATAGATAGAGAAAAATCTTCTCGTCTGTCGTATGAAAGCCACATATTTTTCCAAGCCCCGGATCAAAAGATATGTCAAGCCAAAGCTCAAGGAGAAGAAATTCCTAAAAGCAAGGATGCGGCTGGAAAGTAGGAGACTTTAGAGATTTAGTCTTTATTAGAATCTTACTTTTAATTAAAGTTGTAATCCTTGTTACCTTAGATAACTTGAGCCCAAAGCTTATATAAGGGCATAGATTTAACCTAGGAGACACAACCGATTACCCCATAACCAAAACCAAAAACCCCTGTCGTCCACCCGTCACCGACATGTTCTAAATTCCCCCTAGGGCCACGGGTTGTTTTGTAAAGTAGTTGCAAGGGTTGCTTTGTTTTAGGATTTTTCAGTTCAATAAAATAAACTTCAAGTTCTCTTATTTTGGTTCTAATATCTTGCAAGAGCATCGAGAGAGCATTGTGAGGTTATCCATTTACTTAGCATCGGGAGAGTTAAGTATACGAAAGAAATAAGAGCGCGTTCTCTAGTTTATAGTTGAACCATCTCGTGCCTAGGGATAGGGCGAGGTTAAGTGGCTAAGGAAGAATTCATACACATCGATGTTCATCCTTCGATTCACGCCGGGAGGTATCATCAAAGACGTGTTCATCGACAGACTTGTGCCTAGGGATAGGGCAAGGCAGATCTGGGATTCTTGCCAAGCTTGAAGTACGGAGTTGGTGTGTCTGCTGCCGCGACTGCCAACGGACAGACGCCGCGACAGGTGCTGTCGACGACGGGAGCGAAGACAGAACTGGAGATTCTAAGCAATTCAATACCTGCACTACTGAGCAAATCAATACCAGCCCATTCTCTCTATCTTGATAACTCAATCCTTTTATGTACATCTTTACTTTAATATTTTCGTGACAAATCTCTCATTTATTTCCTTTACTTTCGTGCAGTAAACAAGGTGAAGCTATTAGCCCAATCCCTGTGGAGACGATATCCGATACTTCGTATCACTTTACTACTTGCGTCGTGTACACTTGCACTACCATTGTGATAGACTATTTTACACGCAACAAGTTTTTCTCTATCTATCGAGGTCCACTTTACTTTTCCTCTTCATAAGGTTGCTGTCACCTTGCTGTCACGACAGGTCCATGGCAGCTTCGTCCTCATCGTCTGCTTGTCCAGTTCAGCTCTTCTGCTTCTCTGCCCTGCGTCTGCCTTCTCCGTCTACTATGGCAGCAACTTGCTGTCGTCCTCTGTTATCACGGCAGCTCCATGGCAGCATTGTCCTCTTCGTCTGCTTGTCCAGTTCAGCTCTTCTGCTTTTCTGCCCCGCGCCTGCCTTCACCGTCTACGACGGCGGCAACCTACCAAAAACAACCATTTTTAGTAGAATCTGTGCCTTTTATATATTTGTGATGTTTTGCTGAAAACTAACCTAAATGCAATGAAATGATGCTTGAATGGAGCAGAAATATGGGTTAAAAAGGGTGTAAATAATAGAACTTTTACACACTCAACACACCCCCAAACTCAAGCTTTTAAGACTCCATTGGGCATGTCTCCATTCCGACTGATTTATGGGAAAACCTGTCACTTGCCTGTCGAGATCGAGCACAAGGCATATTGGGCAATCAAGGCAGTGAACATGGACTTGGACAAAGCCGGCCAGAAAAGATTATTAGATCTGAACGAGATTGAAGAATTACGGACAATGGCCTACGACAACGCAAGGATCTACAAGGAAAAGACTAAGAAGTGACACGACAAGAAACTGCTGCCACGACAGTTCTGCCCAGGGCAGCTTGTGTTGCTATTTAATTCTAGACTCAAACTCTTCCCAGGAAAGCTAAAGTCTAGATGGTCGGGTCCGTTTCAAGTAGTTCAAGTTTTTCCCCATGGTGCCATCACAATTCAATCATTAAAAGACGGGCACCAATTCAAAGTCAATGGACAACGCCTCAAGCACTATCAGGGGACTGAAGCCCCATGAATTCAGGAAGTGGTTACTTTAGGAGATGCCCCACAAGGCACCCCTAATTTAACCTAAGTTTTATTTTTTATTTATTTTCTTATTATTATTTATTAGGAACTAGGTTTATTTTATTTAAATAATGTTTTGTTTTTATAATTTCAATTTTTAGGAAATAAAGGAGTCAAGAAGGAAAGAAGAAGTGGCCCAAGACCACCGCCCATCCACCAGCCCAATAAAGCCCATTTATGGTCACCTGTCGTTTCGGCTGCCGTCGCAGACGGACTTGACAGGCTGTCAGCAGAATGACACTGCAGACGCAGAAACGTGCGGCAGACGCACAGCAGACGCATAAATGCGTGTCAGACGCGTCAGACACGCTACATCCAATCTGCCGCCCCGTTATTCCCGCCTGCCGTTGCAGCATTAAATGGGCAGATACCCAACAGCTATATAACCCCGTTTTCCCCTTTCATTTTTCATCACTTCTGATTTTTCTCTCTTGCTTTCTCCTCTAGTTTTATTTGTTTTCTCTCTTTCACAGCCCTTGCAACCAAAATGTCGTCGAGACAAACCCGTCGTAACGCTGCTGCCGCTTCTTCTTCAGCAGCAGCGTCACCCTTCGCCAACAAGGAACTATGGGAGGAGCGTGGCTTCATTTACAACAGAGATGCTCCCCATATGGGACTCTGGCCGTTCATTGTGAAGGCCATAACGACACAGCTATGGGAGGACTTTGCTGAACAGCCGGCAGAGCTAAATGATACTTTGGTCCGGGAGTTTTACGAGCCCATCGACAGCAAAACAGCGACATCTGTCACTGTCCGAGGAGTGGAAGTGCCCTTTACCGCCAACAGCATCAACCATATGTTCGGCCTCTTCTTTGGCCCCGATGATGATGCTCACCAACAATTTCTGGACACCCTCGACGCTGCTGCCTACGATGCCGTCATGGTGGAGCTGACATAGGCTGGTACGACATGGACAACCAGCAAGAAGAACCCGCACTCTGTCAATAGGGGGCAGCTCCTCCCTGAAGCAAAACTGTGGAACGCTTTCATCAAAAAGCGTATCCTGCCCTCGTCCCACCACACGACAGTCAACCGGCAGCGGCTGGCCCTCATTCACTCTATTATGCATGACAGGCCCATCAACGTGGGCAGGTACATGAGGGACAGCATCATCGATTGTGCCTTCCGCTCAGACTCACGACTCTGCCTGCCGTTCACCATCACCGCCCTTTTCCGCTGTGCTGCTGTACCAGAGGAGCCCTCCGACAGACTACACCAAGGCAATGGCTGGACCGACAGTAACATCTCCAGCCTCATGGAGGTCGTAGCTGCAACACCCATCAACGCCTTTGATCCAAATGCACCACCTGCAGACTCGGGTGAGGAACCTGCCACCGAACCTGCCCCTGAAGCTGCCACCGCCACCGCTCCGACAGACCAGTCGGCACTTATCCTTGCTGCAATCCTACGGGTCGAGGAGCGGCAAATGGGTTTGATGACTTTCATCCGCGATTTCTCAAATGCAACGGTAAATTTTATTACTAATACTTTACATTTTTCGGATGTCATCTTCCCCACCTTCCCCGCCCATTATTTCCATATCCCCTCCCCCACACCTACACCACCTGTCTCTCCCCATACACAATCTGCCACTTCCACACCATCCCCTGCCCCGACGGCAGCCGGCAGCCCTCTGACAGACACCTCCCCTCGAGGAACCAAGAGACCTGCCACTGATGACAACTTTTTTCTCCAGAGGAATTTGGAGAGGGACTTTACGAGGGTGAAACGAATTAAGCACGTGGCAGACAAGAAACGGCTGCCCAAAGCCAGCACCATAACTAGCAGCAGCTGGGACAGTGGCAGCAGTTCTGATGTCCAACTTGTAGAGCAGCCTGCCACAGCACCTGCCCCTGCACCTGTCCAGCCGCCTCCTCAGCCCAGACGTCGCCGGCAGATCCGTGTGAGCAGCAGCAGGGAGGACAACGACTAAATTTAAGTTTTTATTTTCTTTCCTCTTATTGCTGCCTGCCATTATATTTTGTGATGTACTTTTTTTTTCTGTCTTTTATTTCCATGTCATTTTGCATTGAGGGCAATGCAACCCTTGAGTTTGGGGGTGGCAACCCTCCATCTTTAATGGAGTCTTTAGCACATCTTTTTATTAATTGTTGTGTCTTATTTTTTTAAATAAGTTCGAAAAAAAAACAGAAAATATAAAACTGTTGGCTTAAAACTGTGAAGTTAATTTACCTGTCATGACAGCTCTGTCGTGGCAGCATCTTTAGGACAGTTTAAGGAGAAGTTTAGAGCCCTTCTATAGTTCTGAAAATTTAAACACCTTTGTGATTGTTATATAGCTTAGATTTCTCTTAGCCAAACTAGAATAGGAAGCTTAGAACTTGAATAGCCCCTAGAGGTGCCTAACACTGGCTCTAGGAAAGAAGTTTAGCAAAAGAAACTCAAAAACCTAGAGGTGCCCGAAACTGGCTCTAGGAAGCTAACTAGAGGTACCCAAAACTAGCTCTAGAAAAAAATAGCTTGAAAAATAGAAAGAAAAAGAAGCATGAAAATGTGCCTTCTAAAAAAATAAACTTTGGCATAAAAATTCGAGTTAAGAAGTTGAATATTCTAGTGAAACTAAGAGAGTCTTAGCATATAACTGTTAACAAGCATGCACACACTGCACGAGAGCTATAGGGAGATTCCGGACAGATCCTAACCTTTCCGACAAGTTGCTGCCGCCATAGAGAATGAGCGACGGGTAAGGGACAGTTCACTGTTTGAAGGCCAACACAAATAAAAAAATTTCATTTTTCTTTCTTCATTGCTTGAGGGCAAGCAAAAACTTGAGTTTGGGGGTGTGTTGAGTGTGTAAAAGTTCTATTATTTACACCCTTTTTAACCCATATTTCTGCTGCATTCAAGCATCTTTGCATTGCATTTAGGTTAGTTTTCAATAAAACATCACAAATGGATTAAAAGCACGGATTCTACTAAAAGATGGCTATTTTTGCATGTATCAGCCATAGTAGATGTTGAAGGCAGGCGCAGGGCAGAGAAGCAGGAGAGCTGAACTGGACAAGCAGACGAAGAAGACGAAGCTGCCATGGACCTGTCGTGACAGCATGGTGACAGCAGACTTATGAAGAGGAAAAGCAAAGTGGACCTCGATAGATAGAGAAAAATCTGCTCGTCTGTCGTGTGAAAGCCACATATTTTTCCAAGCCCCAGATCAAAAGATATGTCAAGCCAAAGCTCAAGGAAAGGAATTCCCACAAAATAGGGATGCGGCTGGAAAGTAGGAGACTTTAGAGATTTAGTCTTTATTAGAATCTTACTTTTAATTAAAGTTGTAATCCTTGTTACCTTAGATGACCTGAGCCCAAAGCTTATATAAGGGCATAGATTTAACCTAGGAGGCAGAACCGATTACCCTAGAACCAAAACCAAACCCCTGCCGTTCACCCGTCACCGACATGTTCTAAATTCCCCCTAGGGCCACGGGTTGTTTTGTAAAGTAGTTGCAAAGGTTGCTTTGTTTTAGGATTTTTTAGTTCAATAAAATAAACTTCAAGTTCTCTTATTTTGGTTCTAATATCTTGCAAGAGCATCGGGAGAGCATTGTGAGGTTATCCATTTACTTAGCATCGGTAGAGTTAAGTATACGAAAGAAATAAGAGCGCGTTCTCTAGTTTATAGTTGAACCATCTCGTGCCTAGGGATAGGGCGAGGTTAAGTGGCTAAGGAAGAATTCATACACATCGATGTTCATCCTTCGATTCACGCCGGGAGGTATCATCAAAGACGTGTTCATCGACAGACTTGTGCCTAGGGATAGGGCAAGGCAGATCTGGGATTCTTGACAAGCTTGAAGTACGGAGTTGGTGTGTCTGCTGCCGCGACTGCCAACGGACAGACGCCGCGACAGGTGCTGTCGACGATGGGAGCGACGACAGAACTGGAGATTCTAAGCAATTCAATACCTGCACTACTGAGCAAATCAATACCAGCCCATTCTCTCTATCTTGATAACTCAATCCTTTTATGTACATCTTTACTTTATTATTTTTGTGACAAATCTCTCATTTATTTCCTTTACTTTCGTGCAGTAAACAAGGTGAAGCTATTAGCCCAATCCCTGTAGAGACGATATCCGATACTTCGTATCACTTTACTACTTGCGTCGTGTACACTTGCACTACCATTGCGATAGACTATTTTACACGCAACACACACTCTTGTCAAGTTATAGTACAGGGATTGGAGCAGCTGCTATGAATGGTTTCTTGCACAAAGATTTAATAAATGCGCCATTAAATCTCAAGATGTAGAAATATAAAAACTCAAGTAAAGATAAAGATAGTGATAAGATGAATGATAATGGGAGATTAGGCTATAAGCTGGGTAAGACAAGTGCAACTCGGTAGCTTGTGGACTGCATTGCAAAGTCTTGAGTATGTTTTGCGCTGCCATGATATGCTGTCGCGGCGGGTAAGGTGGGCGGAAAACTACGACCTTGTCACACTTTCGCAGCAGATCACTGTCATGGCAGGGGTGTGTAATGCCTCGGCAGGTGGAACAGAGAGAAGTCCTAGCGGCAAGTCTGGCAATCATTCGAAGTTCGGCAGGATAGTCGACTGTTATCCCTCCTATTTTTAGGTTAGGATGCTCGAGATTGCTTAACTTGAGGACTAGTGTGGAACCAAATTAGACAACTCGGTTGGTAATCCCTTTTAGCCGCTGAAACTTGTGGACTAGTGTGGAACCAAGTTTGTCACACCTTTTTGAGTTGTGACCGTGCTTAACCCTTTCGTAAGCCTTGCACGTTCATGCCCGATAAATAGATTTTCTCTTCAACTGTCTGGTGTGGACTAATTGAACGAACAAGAAACATAGATTAAGCAAACTCAGAATTTTATTGTGAACAACTCAAAATTATACAACTGTTTCCCAAATTACTTTACATAAATGCGCCTAAACCCTAGGAGAGTTGGGACGCGACCCCCAACACTCCAACTTATCTAGCTAACCCCCTATCTACACTCTTATCGGCAGATGTCGTCAATTTCTCACGACATGCATGCCCCTATACCCTTACATATATTAGGTATATATAGGGCTCTTGACCTAAGTTGAGTCCTTCTTGAAGTAGGAGTCCTAAAAGTAAATTACATTAAATATAGACTCCTTTATACTTTAAATATAGACTCTTTGGACGTTGCCTTCTTCAGCATGTAAGGATTAGTGCTCCTACTTATCGGTCTTGAATTAACTCTACCGACCGCTACAGGCTTCAGAAAGTTGCAAGACTGGGCTCATTGAGCTTAGGAAATTGTCCTCTTGAAATTGCAACCCATCTTGGCTAAGTCGGTGTAAATCCTACCCGGGCGGCTCTTGGCGGCAAAGCTGCTTCGGCAGTGTCCTTGGCGGCAACTTGAGTTGCTTCAGTATAGCTCCTTCGGTTCTAGCTTTCTTGTCTTGTCCTGTCCTCTCCTATACTTTCCTAGCTATTAGCACCTGAAAACATAAACTAAACTAAAACAACAACTTCTCTTCACCAATCATAAAATATTCAACGAAAGCATGGTACAAGAGAAGATGTTGTTATAATGCATGCAATGCTCCTAAATATGCCTAAATGAGATCAAGAACAACAATAATAAGAGCATGAATGTGTACAAAATATAGGACTTATGGACACTCTTCACACCCCCAAACTCGAACTATTGCTTGTCCTCAAGCAATGCAACCTAACTAGTAAAACTACCCTTAGCACAAAATTAATAGAACATTAGCTTTTCAACTTGATTTCTTGCCTCAAGGCCGTGACACCTACATAATGTTAGTTATAGGGAATAACATGAAATAACTCAGATTAATTTTTCTTAATGCTAGTGCAGTGTGTGCAGGTTTGTGTTAATGCTAAACATGCTGAAGTTACCAAGCTAACACAATATGCCTAAAAATAATTAAGTTACTGGAAAGGATACAAGTTGCTGACTTGGCAGCACATTTGGGCACTTTTGTTTTCTTTTTCTAATCATGGCTTTAAGAGCTTCAACTCATCACAACTATTCTTCGGGTTTGAAGCTAAGGTAGGTGCACTCTACAAACTGTGAACCCTTTGAATAGAGTCATCCCGTGAAGACTTTCATTCACTCTTGCTAATTTGTCCGTCACTTGGTTTAGATTCATGGACTTTGATAGCAGCGGAATGTCCTTGCTCATGATCCTTCCTAGAGACTGTTTCGGGCACCTCTAGGGTCTTTATTCTTCCTAGAGCCTGTTTCGGGCACCTCTAGGTTTTTCATCAGTTTTGTTGTGCTGCCCTTTGCTGTCGTGGTGACGAACCTGTATTCAATCAAGAAACTTTTATTAAATAAGGCAGGCAGTGTTAAACTTAGAACTTAGGCAAAAATTCAACAATTAACAGACAAGTGTAAGGATAATTGGCACAAAGAAAATTTTCCAAGTATTTTTCATGCTTTTTCCCATAGTTAGATTTAAAATTTTTAAATTGGTGCGAATATAAGTAGTCGGCTAAGCTATCATAGGCACGAGTTTTGAACTAAGGATTCTATTTTATTAAGTATTATGGGCAGAATTTACAAATGCATCTATATGCTATGAATCTAAAACAAAGAGGACTAATTCCCCCCCAAACTTAAGGTTGGCATTGTCCTTAATGCCTCTACAAAATAAAAATTAAAAACATAAAATAAAAGATAAAATATAAAACAGAAAACAGAAAAATAAAAACAGAGATAGAAAACAAAATAAAAAATAAAAGGAAAATGGTGCTATAGGCTGGGGGAGTTCCCTTTTGTTGTTGACGCTTCAGCAGACGAATCTGATGAGGTAGGCAGGACAAGGCGGCGCGTAGCGGTTGGTACTTCTGTCGGGCTCTTCTTTGAGCTACGTGGCGGCTATATGTGGTTGGGGTGGATTTCTTGATTTGTCTATCAGCTTCTCCACCCAAGAGTTCTGCTGCTGTCCGCTTTCCCTTTCGTGCTACCTCGACCGGTGCATCTTCAAAGGAGTCTGAATTCTCAATGTCTGAGTAGCCAAAGTCCTGGGCAACAGTGGCTTTGGTTATTGGGGAGGCAACATTGGTCTCTTCTTCCTTCGCGGATTCTGAGGAAGGGGTGAGTTCATAAGGCTGGATGGGGGTCGGGGAGGTTCTTCTCTTGGGGTGGTAGTGCGGCCCCTCGCTATCGTTGGCGACAGGAGCAGCAGTAGGTCTTAGAGTGATGTGTACCGGTTTGGATTCTGCTAGCTCCGTTGGAAAGGCGAGCAACTATGGTTCGGCGCCCTGGTATTTGTCCAACATGTGGGCCACAAAGGCCTCCTGCACGTCTGCTACATATTTGGTGAAGATCTCCTGCTTGTGCTCGATCTGCTGGCAGCTTTCCACTAGGCTGTGCAGTAAGGGAATTGCGGCAGACGTAAGGGCAACATCAGTACTGCCTGCTGCGGCTGGGGTGGCGGCAGCTTGGGACGTCGACTGGGCGGTGGAGAGTGTTTCTGGCTCTGCACTATACATCATTTGTTGGCGTGCTCTTCTTGTTCATCATTCCTTTGCAGGAAGGATTTTATCTTTTGGGTGTCGCGACACGCCGAAATTGGCACAGAGGCCTGTGATGAGTGCAGGAAAGAAGAATGGTCCTTTGATGGTTGGCTTTTCTGTGTAGGCATAGATCTCCTTTTGTATTATATCGCCAATGTTGATTTGTCGTCCTTTCAAGATGCTGCTGATGAGGGCGAGCTGCGGCCTGTTAACTGTCGATCCGTGTGAGGTTGTCATTAGGCGGCGTTGTGCGAAGTATCTCCAAAGGGTGGCCTCTAGTAGCAAGTCTCTGCGGTTGACTGACCCATTATTTCCTTCTTGATTTTGTTGTAGTCAGCCACTATCAGATATGACTCCCACTCTCCATTCTGGTTGCCACTAACTTCTATGCTGTAGAAGCTGTTGATCATGTCAGCAGTCAACTTGACACCTTCTCCCTTGACATAGACGAAAGGGCTCTCTGGGTTTGGCCGGTGGGCATAGAACTCTCGCACGTGGTTGTTGTTAATCCTCTCTGGCTGCCGTGCGAATTGGTCCCAACCCATATTATGGATCGTCTTGAACAGGAAAGCTTCCAACCCGAAGTCACCATCAGGCTGGGTGTTGTGGAATCCCATCTCTTTCCATAGTTGCATGTCTTTGTAGAACTGGTTGTAGGTCTCCTCGACAGCAGGTTTCAAGAACCTCTTGTATTGGGTTTTGGAGGTGGCGGCGGGTTTCTTTGATGAGGCCATAGTTTAGGGAATGACTGTTTTCCTAAAGAAAGTAAAAGGAATGTGAAAGAAAATAAAGCAAAGAAATCTTAAAAGAAAAGACTGTAGAAAGAATTCAGAGAAAAGAGAGAGCAAAGTGAAGAATGGGTGGTAGAATAGTTGGCTTTATATAGACGTTTCTCTCCACTGCCTTGGCGGGCACGCTGTCAACAGGCGATAATTATTGCGATGCGAATAACGGGATTCTAGCCGTTACGCATATATCTGTTAAGCTTGTTGTGGCAATTATAGCCGTTGTGGCTAGCCGTTATGAAGCCACTAGCCGTTATGGTCCTCTACCTTGGGCTGGCTTGGCCGCTAGTTGAGCCTCTCCTTTATTCTTTCATCTTTCATGGTCCTTTCTTCCTTCCTAACCCGAAATAAAATAAATACGACAATTAAATAAAAATTAAATCTAATCCTAATACATAAATTAAAATTAAAAGTAAAATAGTAGTTAGGTTATGTTGGGCTGCGCTTTTCCCAAGCATAACCACTTCCTGAGGGTCTTTGTGTTTGGCTATTCGTTTAGGCATGTCCTTCTCCTCCTCAGGTGGTTGTTGCTGCCAACCTTGCTGCCCTGGCGGGACATACACCAAGAAAACAAAGAGGTTTTTTAAGCAAAATAAATAAATAAAGATTTAATGTGCAAAAACTAAATAGAAGTGCAGAAATTCAAACATAGTTGATGTTGCCAATCCCCGACAACGACGCCAAAAACTTGTAGAGCGTTTAGGTGTTTTCCTTTTGTGAGCGCAAGCGCACACTCTTGTCAAGTTATAGTATAAAAGATATTGTCTCCACAGGAATTGGAGCAGCTCCTATGAATTGTTTCCTGCACAAAGATTTAATAAATGCGCCATTAAATCTCAAGATGTAGAAATATAAAAACACAAGTAAAGATAAAGATAGTGATAAGAGGAATGATAGGGGGAGATTGGGCGATAAGCTGGGTAAGACAAGTGCAGCTCAGTAGCTTGTGGACTACATTGCAAAGTCTTGAGTATGTTTTGCGCTGCCATGATATGCTGTCGCGGCGGGTAAGGTGGGCGGCAAACTACGACCTTGTCACACGATCGCAGCAGATCACTGCCATGGCAGGGGTGTGTACTGCCTCAACAGGTGGAACGGAGAGAAGTCCTGGCGGCAAGTCTGGCAGTCATTCCAAGTTCGGCAGGATAGTCGACTGTGATCCCTTCAATTTCTAGGTTAGGATGCTCGAGATTTCTTAACTTGAAGGCTAGTGTGGAACCAAATTAGAAAACTTGGTTGGTAATCCCTTTTAGCCACTGAAACTTGTGAACTAGTGTGGAACCAAGTTAGTCACGCCTTTGTGAGTTGTGACCGTGCGTAACCCTTTCGTGAGCCTTGCACTTTCGTGCCCGCCAAATAGATTTTCTCTTCAACTTTCTGGTGTGGACTAATTGAACGAACAAGAAACATAGATTAAGCAAACTCATAATTTTATTGAGAACAACTCAAAACTATACAATCGTTTCCTAAATTACTTTACATACACGCGCCTAAACCCTAGGAGAGTTGGGCTGCGACCCCCAACACTCCAACTTATCTAGCTAACCCCCTCATCTACACTCTTATCGGCAGATGCCGTCAATTCCTCACGACATGCATGCCCCTATACCCTTACATACATTGGGTATATATAGGGCTCTTGACCTAAGTTGAGTCCTTCTTGAAGTAGGAGTCCTAAAAGTAAATTACATTAAATATAGACTCCTTTATGCTTTAAATACAAACTCTTTGGACGTTGCCTTCTTCAGCAAGTAAGGATAAGTGCTCCTACTTATCGATCTTGAATTAACTCTACCGGCCGCTAAAAGCTTCAAGAAGTTGCAAGACTAGGCTCATTGGGCTTAGGAAATTGTCCTCTTGAAACCGCAACTCATCTTGGCTAAGTCAGTGTAACTCCTGCCCGTGCGACTCTTGGCGGCAAAGCTGCTTCGGCAGTGTCCTTGGCGACAACTTGAGCTGCTTCAGTACAGCTCCTTCAGTTCCAGCTTTCTTGTCTTATCCTGTCCAGTCCTCTACTTTCCTAGCTATTAACACCTAAAAACATAAACTAAACTAAAACAGTAACTTCTCTTCACCAATCATAAAATATTCAACGAAAGCATGGTACAAGAGAAGATGTTGTTATAATGCATGCTATGCTCCTAAATATGCCTAAATGAGCTCAAGAACAGCAATAATAAGGGCAGGAATGTGTACAAGATATAAGACTCATGGACACTCTACAGATAGCCATCCCGAAAAATAACAAAAGCATTTGGACCGAGGAATGCGAGTAGAACCGCCAACCTCAAGGAAGATATGTTTGTGGTCAGACTTCATCTGAAGAAGATGGTGTACTGAAGATACCGAATAAAATTCATCCCATTAAGAGCTGCAAAGAAAACAATCGAGCCGAACAAAAGCTAAACCACGAGACCAAGTAAACTCAGGCCCACTAAAACCCATGTCCCATAGACCATGATCAAAGACAAACTCTTGGAAAGTCTTGCTCGGTTTGGCAGAAAGCTCACATCCACGGGGTTCAGAATCACAAAAAGTAGCGTTAAAATCACAAAAAATATGCCAAGGACATCAGATGGTATGACTGAGGTTATGTAAAGAGGACCACAGGGCCTTGCGCTTCGTAGCGTTTGGGCTAGCGTACACCATAGTTGCAAGAGTGGATTGATTTCCCTTGACAGTGGTTATTCGACAATGTATATATTGAAAATCGTTATAAAAAATCTCAATATCCACAAAATCATACCAGGCGAGCCAGATGCCTTCAGCAAAACCATGAGCTTCTACCCAGTGAGAGGAAGGAAACCCCTTAGCCGCAATTATGCTATCAGCTTTACAACCACTAATACGTGGCTCCACAAACAGAACAACATCCGGTCTTGTATCTCGAAGATATTTTTTGGCAGACGATATAAATTTGGGATGACTGCATCCCTATACATTCCAATAGATTACATTAAGATTCATAATATCAAAGATGAAGAGAAGATGGGTGACCATGATTATTCAAGCATGGCTAAACCATGCTTAGTTCCATCTACCATTGAATCAATAGAAACGTGTGCATCATGTTGCATGACTATTGATGTATTATTTTCTGCGAGGCTCGATTCTGGAGCAGATAATAGAGATTGATCAGATGGTTTCTTTGGAGGATGCATGATCAACCCCTGTGGCCCTTGGTCCAAATTCTGCAAGTTCGGATCATAGTTTTCAGGTAGTATCACCGAGGAATGACGGCTCTTATCAAGACTGGAAGCTTCTTTAACTTTGGAGCTATTATCCTTATGGCCATTCCGAGATACGATGGGAAAATCTGAGAGAGTGACCCGGAGAGGTTTACGGGCGTAGACTGGCATAGTGTACAAATATATGTTTTGATATAATAATTGAAAAATGTTTTGGACTAAATTGAAAAGAATTTAAAACATGCTTTTAGTCAAAAACAACTTGAAAATAAGTTTGAGGTGTTTTCAAGAGGTTTTGGCAATGTTTGAAACATTTTTAAGTAGCCAAGCCTTTGGTTTTAATGTACCCGTTTTGATACAGGCATAATCTACATCGATACATTTTGAAACTGCCAAATTGTTTTTCGATACAGGCCTTAGCCGGATCGAAACATCAAGGGTCATTTCGAAACATGCTTATGTGGTTCGATACACCTACATGGCAGACACCCCAACGGCTATTTCCCAATGACTATTTGAATTGCAGGATGTTTTGATACGACACTAGATGTTTCGATACGGCCCAACGTGTTTCGATATGGCACACTGCATCAGACTCCAACGGCTAGTTCTAAAGAAGGGTGTTTCGATACAACTACCCGTGTATCAAAACAACTACCACCAGAACTACATTTATGGTGGGAAATAAAGTCTCCAACGGCTCTAATTCAATCCCAACGATCTTCAACGGCTACAAACTTAATTCGAAGTATAAAAGGGACCTCCAAGCATCAAGAGAAGACTAATGCTTCAATTGTCAACAACTATATGATGAGAAATTTGTCTTAGGGCTTTAATTTTACATTCTTTGTATAGACAACACTTGTGAGCCAAAATTTTCAAATTTGCTCAAGTGTTTAGATTTGGGAGAGTGCTAAAGAGTGCGAACATCAACCTCGTAAGAGGTAGTTTAGTTTGCTTTTATTCATCTCTTGTATAGAGGGTTTCATCAAGCTTTGGGTTAGAAAGCTTAGATCGTTTGTAAGGGTTTCCTCCTAAGCCTAGAAAAGGGAATGAATCAATTAGTGAATTGATTGAGAAATCCTTAGTGGGAGCTAAGGTAGTGGATGTAGGTGCTTGTTCGAAGACCGAACCACTATAAATTCATCGTGTCATGTATTTTTGGCTTCCACAAATCAATCACCCAAAAATCCAACTTCTCCACCACTTGGCTAGCTAAATTGGTTGAAGAAAATCGTGCCTATCAAGCCTAACAATTGGTATCAGAGCGAGGATCAATCGAAGGGGATTAATATCCTATTGAGGCGATCCGAGAAGCTTGATACATTAATTCAATCAACCGGTCAAATGGTGTAATCCATCGATAAGCCACCATGCTTCGACATAACCAACTATGCATATTGGAAGACAAGAATGATGTTCTTCATCAAAGCCAAAGATTACAAGCTTTGGAACATAGTTGAGGATGGTTTGTTCATGCCACAATGAAGCAAGGCGGAATGGAATGCGAATGATCGCAAGAAGATGGAGCTAAATTGCAAGGCTTTGCACATTCTGTTTTGTCAATTTAGCCCCAACATCTATGAGAAGATGCCAAGGAAGTTTGGGACAAGCTTGAAGTCACATATGAGGGAACCAACGAAGTAAAGGAGACCAAGATCGTTCTTCTCAACTTAGAGTATGAGAAATTCAAGATGGACCCAGATGAAGATATCAAGAGGATGTTCGACCGATTCTCCACAATCATCAATCAACTCAAAGGTTTTGGAGAGGAGATTTCGGAAGACAAACTCGTTCAGAAGGTGATCTATTCACTTCTCGAGTCATGGGATTCAAAGAAGACGACCATCATTGAAGTCAAAGACTTGAAGAAGCTCAAGCTTGATGAGCTAATCGGATCTCTTCTTACCCATGAGATGATGTCTCTACCTTTGAAGAAGGAGAAGGAAAAGAAGATCAAGAAGCAAGGCATTGATGTCAATGTCATTGCTCTCAAATCCTCTAAGTGCAGCCATGTTGAATCAAACGAGGAAGAAGATGAAGAAGATGAGATATTTCATCTCTTCAAGAAGTGTGCCCCATTCATGAAGAAAGAAATGAAAGAACTCGAACGTGAATTAATGAAGAAGAAGAAGGCAAACACTTCAAGCCATAAGAAGAAGACATAGGTGGCTACATGGAGTGATGAAGACTCCACCGACAATGAACAAGCCAACCTTTGCCTTATGGCCATCAAATGAGATTCAAGGGTAACTTCTAATTCATCTACCTCATGTTCAAATTCTTTTGGTGAATTGTAAGATGCCTATGATGATTTGGTTTTAGAGTTTAAAAATCACATTTTGAAAAACAAGAAAGTTGTTTCAAATTTGAAAATTCAAAATGATTTGATTTCTAAAACCAAAATTGAACTTGAAGCAAAACTCAATGAGTTTGAGCGAAAATGTGTTGATTTATAAAATTTGCTTCATAAAGATCAAGAAGAAAAAGATTTGATTTCCAAAGAACTAGAAAAGAAAACAAATTTTAGAAAATCAAATTTTTATCAAAGACAATCTAGTGCGCATAGATTTTTGAATGGAAAAGTTTTTAGAAGTATTTGGGTCCCAAAAGGACTAAGCAATTCAACTAATAAGGATGGAATTGAAAAATGGATTCCTAAAGGGACACAATTTTGTGGAACTAACGTTTATGGATCCACAGCAAATTGGATACCAAAAATTACTTGATTGTCTTATGTTAGGTGTGATGGAGAATTATCAACAAGTCCAAATTTGAGGGGGAGCTCGACACACACCAGAAAGAACACTTGAAGAAGGAAGGTTTCACATCCTCCCTTGAAGTTCAAGTGTTGGTAAAATTTCTAGTTGTTTTGTTTTTAATTAGATTATTTTTCTTTACAACTAGATTATCATATTGTTGGACTAACAATATTTGATGATTTAAGTAAGGGGGAGCGAATTTTAAAACCAAAGTTTTTAATTGTGTCAATTTTTTAATCTCATGTGTTATTTAGAGCTTAAAGTCATTTAAATTCTTTTTCATATAACAAAAGGGAGAAATGGTTTGAAAATTTGATTTTTCAAGAGAATAAGGGGGAGCTTTCACTTCATTCAAATTTTAAAATCTCTTTTTCAAAATTTTAAAATACCGAAGGGGAGAATCTCAAACAATTTTTCAAGTTGGTTTTATTATATCAAAAAAGGGGAGATTGTAGAAATATATGTTTTGATATAATAATTGAAAAAAGTTTTGGACTAAATTGAAAAGAATTTAAAACACGCTTTTAGTTAAAAACAACTTGAAAATAAGTTCGAGGTGTTTTCAAAAGGTTTTGGCAATGTTTGAAACGTTTTTAAGTAGCCAAACCTTTGATTTTAATGTACTCGTTCGATACATGAATAATATGTATCGATACATTTTAAAACTGCCAAATTGTGTTTCGATACGGGCCTTAGCCGTATCGAAACATCAAGGGTCGTTTCAAAACAGGCTTACGTGTTCCGATACGCATACATGGTGACACCCCAATGGCTAAAACCCCCAACGGCTATTTCTCAACGATTATTTGAATTGCAGGCTATTTTGATACGGCACTAGGCGTTTTGATATAGGCATTTCGATACTGCCCAACGTGTTTCGGTACGACACACTGTATCAGGCACCAACATCTATTTCTGAAGAAGGGTGTTTCAATACAGCTACTCGTGTATCGAAATAGACATCACCGAAACTGCATTTATGGTGGGAAATAAAGTCTCCAACAGCTCTAATTCAATCCCAACAGTCTTCAACGGCTACAAACTTTATTGGCAGTATAAAAGGGACCTTCAAGCATCAAGAGAAGACTAATGCTTCATGTAAAACCTATGTTTGATTTTGATATAATTAAATCCTTAAGGATCATTTTGTAAAACTTAAAATTATTTTAAGTCCCTTAATAAGTTTTAAAACACCAACACTTTGAAACTGATTTATAAAACTCAAACTCAAAATATTTTCTAAGTGTTCCAAGGCAAAACCATTGAAAATCATCCAGGCGTATCGATACAGCACCAAGCGTATCGATACCATTTTACCAAACTCTGTTACTGTCGGAACCAGTATCGATACCCCAAACCCTCGTATCGATACTGCCCTGTGTTAAAATTCAAAGAGTTTGAATATCATACCGATACGACAAACCCTCGTATCGATACGACCCTTATAATTTTTAAAAGTTAAGTCGGTTTAAAAATATGACCGTTGGTGTCAGTTGGTTGGTAACCAAACTTTAAAAGTTCGTTGACCCGTATCGATACGCCAAACCCTCGTACCGATACGGTTGTGGACAGTGAGCTAAGTTCAGAAAATAGTATCGATACGTCCCTTGCCATTTCGATACCCAGTACCGATACGCTTACGTGCGTATCAATACCCCTTATTAAATGCACACAACGACTCTTTCTTTTCTGAGACAGGTACTGATACTCCTTCCCGCGTACCGATACCGGTAGCTGCAGAAGTGCATTTATGGTGGTAAGAGAGGGTTCCAACGGCTCCATTTATGTTTCCAACCACCAAAACGGCTAGAAATCAATGATGAGGTATAAAAGACATATCCAAAAGCTACAGCAACAACTATTGATCTTCAATAAAACACTTATTCATCAAATCCAAGTAATTGTGCCAAAATTCATATTTTGTCTAGAAATCCCAATTGTAATCTTCATTCATACTTTGTCAAATTGGGTTGAGTGCTTGTATTGGGGCTATCATTTGTATTGAGAGATACCTTATTAGCCTTCAAATTTGTTTGTTCACTTGTGTGAGGATTGGGTTGATTTTTGGGTAGAAAAATCAACCGAAATTGTAAAGGGTTGCCTCCTTGTCCTAGAAAAGGGGAAGAGCAATTTAGTGGAATTGTTGCAAATCCTTAGTGAAGCTAAGGTAGTGGATGTAGAGTTCATTTGGAACTTGAACCACTCTAAATCTCTTGTCCATCATTTTTAATTTGCAAATTTCCACCACTAAACTTTAATTTTCCAATTCACCCCCCTCTTGGTCAATTTCGATCTTGCGATCCACTCAACAATTGGTATCAGAGCTTAACTCTTTGAGGATTAACAACCACAAGAGGAGATCCTTGGAAGAGTGTGATCATCAAAATATAAAGAGATGGCTTCAACCTCCGGTTCCAGCATGTACGAGTCACAATCGACCACAAAGCCTCCCTTCTTCAACGGTGATAACTATTCTTTTTGGAAGAATAGAATGCGTCTATTCATCAAGTCAAATGACTATCTTGTGTGGGATGTCATTGAGGATGGGCCATACATTCCATTGAAGCAAGACGGTGAAGGCAAGATGGTGTTGAAGAAGAAAGTAGAAATGAGTGAAGAGGAGAGGAAAAAGATTCAAGTGAATGATAAAGCTCTCCACATGCTATTTTGTGCTTTCGGTCCGGACATCTACTCAAAGGTCTCATCAATTGAAAGTGCCAAGGAAGTGTGGGACACTCTTGAGACCACTTATGAAGGCACCAATGATGTTAAGGAAACTAAGATTGGGATTCTCAATCTTAGCTATGAAAATTTCAAGATTAAGCCCGATGAGACGGTGTCAAAGATGTTTGATCGATTCTCCACGATTGTCAATGGTCTAAAGGGCTTTGGAGAGATCATACCGGAAGACAAGCTTGTCCGGAAGCTACTCTATTCACTTCCCGAGTCTTGGGATTGGAAGAGAACCGCTGTCATCGAAGCAAAGAACTTGAAGACATTGAAGCTTGATGAGCCTGTGGGTTCTCTCCTTACTCATGAGATCATGAAGCAAGGAAGGGAAGATGAGAAGAAGAAAGAAGAGAAAAGGGTAGAGAAGCTTGAGGTTGAGAAGAAGAAGAAGATGGGAATAGCTCTCAAGGCTAAAGCTTCACAACATGATGAGAGCTCATCTTGTGAGGAGGATGAACTTGAAGAATTGGCTATGATAGCCAAACGGTTCTCACATTTCATGAGGTCCAACCGGGGAAGAAAAATCCAAAGGAAGATGGACTTCAAAGGCAAGAACAAAGAAGAAGGAAAGGATCCCATCATTTGCTTTGAGTGCAAACAACCCGGCCACATCCGTTCGGAGTGCCCTCAACTCAAGAAGAAGGGCTTTGAGAAGAAGAAGAGACTCAAAGCCAAACTTGCTACTTGGAGTGATGAGGAGTCATCGGAGGATGACGAACAAGAAGTGGCTAATCTTTGCCTCATGGCACTTGAGGAAGATTCCTCCTTGGTAACCTCTAACTCATCTACTTTAGATTTTTCATATGAAGAATTAAATGATGCATATGATGAGTTACAAGAGGTATATGATGAATTAGTTGAGAAGTATAAGGAGTCGGTCATTAGGAATAAAAAGATTATTCTAGAACTAAATGAGAAAAATGACTCACTTACTCAAGCTAATTCTAAATTTGAGAAAAAGATTTTAGGATTAAAAGATGAACTTAAATTTTTTCAAGATGAAAATGTTGATCTTAATAATCTTTTGTCTCAATGTAATTGTGAACACCAAAAGGTGTTGGGTGAGCTAAATGAGCTCAAGAAGTCTTTAAAAAAATGTTGGTAGTGTCAAGCTTGAAGTAGGAGAATCATCTAGAACACACCAACCTAAGAAAAGGACTAACTACTACAAACAAGGTAGCTATCCTAGACATAGTAGAACTAAAAGAATTAGAAGTGTGTGGGTTCCTAAGGAACTTGTTAAATCTAATAATATTATTGCTATGTCATCTTGGATTCCTAAGGGAACCAAGGTTTTGGGAGCTAACACTCATGGACCCAAAATGATTTGGGTACCAAAAACCAAAGTTTAATATCTTTGTTTGTAGGGGGAGCATTGCTACAAGGCCAAGGCACAAAGTCAAAACTCATGGTACATTGATAGTGGATGCTCGAGGCACATGACCGGAGACAAGAGTCGATTCATGGATCTAAAGCCAAAAAGTGGAGGAGTAGTAACATTTGGTGACAACTCCAAAGGCCACATTAAAGGTATTGGCTCCATAGGTAATCACTCTACCATTCTCATTGAAAATGTCTTATATGTCGATGGTCTTAAACACAATTTATTGAGCATAAGTCAATTGTGTGATAAAGGATTTAATGTTTTATTTGATAAAAATGGATGCAAAATTGTAGACATTAAATCTAATAATATTATGCTCATAGGTCATCGCATAGGAAACATATACATAGTGCATTTAGATGACATACATACATCTCATGCATGCTTAGTTGCTCAAAATGAAAATGATGCATGGTTGTGGCATAGGAAGCTAGGACATGCTAGCATAAGTGTTTTAGAAAAACTAGTCTCTCTAAATCTAGTTAGAGGTTTACCCAAAATAAAATTTTCAAATGATAAAATTTGTGATGCATGCTCAAAGGGTAAACAACATAGGTCTTCCTTTAAATCCATTAATGATGTTTCTACTAGTAGATGTTTACAACTAATTCACATGGATTTATTTAGGCCAATTAGAACTATGAGCTTGGGTGGTAAGTCTTATGCTTTTGTGCTAGTTGATGATTTTTCTAGATTTACTTGGGTTCTCTTTTTAAGTACTAAAGATGAGGCTTTGGAAAAATTCATCACATTTTCAAAACTAACCCAAAATGATCTTGAACTTAAAATTTCACATATTAGAAGTGATCATGGAACCGAGTTTCAAAATTTAGGGTTTGAAGAGTTTTTAAATGAAAATGGTATTAGCCATAATTTTTCGGCTCCTCGAACTCCTCAACAAAATGGGGTAGTTGAGAGGAAAAATAGAACTTTACAAGAAATGGCTAGAACTATGCTTTGTGAAAACAATTTACCTAAATATTTTT
The DNA here is from genome assembly GCA_958450335.1 of Hibiscus tridactylites. Taxonomy (NCBI): domain Eukaryota; kingdom Viridiplantae; phylum Streptophyta; class Magnoliopsida; order Malvales; family Malvaceae; genus Hibiscus; species Hibiscus tridactylites. The sequence goes on along the minus strand of OY288268.1, from coordinate 55,387,731 downwards.
GGGCAGAAGCCACAAACACCGCTTATTATATTGTAAATCGAGTAATGATTAGGCCAATTTTAAAGAAAACACCTTATGAGATTTTAAAATCCAAAAAACCTAACATTAGTTATTTTCACCCTTTTGGGTGCAAGTGTTTTGTTTTAAATAATGGAAAAGATAACTTAGGTAAATTTGATGCAAAAAGTGATGAAGCCATTTTTATAGGTTACTCCTTAACCTCTAAAGCCTATCGAGTATTTAACAAAAGAACTTTAGTAGTAGAAGAATCTATTCATGTTGTATTCGATGATAACCTCCTTCCTAGGAAGGATTCTTGTGATGATGATGATGTAGGGATCATAAATGCCTTTGATTGAGGTCAAACTTCAAAGGAGTATGAGATTCCAACAAAGGAAGATGACTCACAAGATCCACCTCTTGAAGCCTTGAAGGACTTGGCTATTGAGGAAAAGGAAGTGAGCTACCCAAGGGAGTTGAACTATGTCAAATATGGTGAAATCTTGGGTGATCCATCCAAGGGGGTAACCACTCGTTCTTCTCTTAGATTAATGAACCATGTTGCATTTATCTCATGCATAGAGCCTAAAAATATAAAAGAAGCATTGAAAGATGACTTTTGGATTATGGCTATGCAAGAAGAGTTAAATCAATTTGAGAGAAGTAATGTTTGGACATTAGTTAATAGGCCTAGTAATCAATCTACAATAGGAACTAAATGGGTCTTTAGGAACAAACTAGATGAGAGTGGTAACATTGTGAGAAATAAAGCTAGACTTGTAGCACAAGGTTACACTCAAGAAGAGGGAATAGATTTTGATGAAACCTATGCACCCGTAGCTAGAATGGAAGCCATTAGGATGTTGCTTGCATATGCATGTTATCATAATTTCAAGCTTTTTCAAATGGATGTTAAAAGCGCATTTTTAAATGGTTTTATAAATGAAGAAGTGTATGTGGAACAACCACCGGGTTTTGAAGATTCAAAATTTCCAAATCATGTTTTCAAACTTACCAAAGCTCTTTATGGTTTAAAACAAGCTCCTAGAGCTTGGTATGAAAGGCTTTCAAATTTTTTGATTGAAAAAGGATTTGAAAAAGGTAAGGTGGACACTACACTCTTTATAAAAATGTATAAAAATGACATCTTAGTAGTTCAAATTTATGTTGATGATATTATTTTTGGTTCTACTAATGAATGTCATTGTCAAGAGTTTGCTAAGTTAATGCAAGGTGAATTTGAGATGAGCATGATGGGGGAGCTCTCATTCTTTTTGGGACTCCAAATCAAGCAAAAGAAGGACGGCACCTTCATCAACCAAGCAAAATACATAAAGGATATGCTCAAGAAGTTTGGCTTGGAGAATGCAAAGCCTCAAGCCACTCCTATGAGCTCATCTACAAAGCTTGACAAAGATGAAGGAGGTAAGTGTGTTGACTCTAAGCTTTATCGTTCTATGATTGGATCTTTGCTTTACCTTACCGCAAGTAGACCGGATATCTTGTTTAGTGTTTGCTTGTGTGCTAGGTTTCAAGCTAGTCCTAGAGAGTCTCACCTTATAGCCGTTAAGAGAATCTTTAGATACCTTAGAGACACTCCTTGTTTAGGTCTTTGGTATCCTAGAGACTCTACCTTCAACCTTCATGCTTACTCGGATGCGGATTATGGGGGTTGCAAAATTGATAGGAAAAGTACTTCGGGACTTGCCAATTCTTAGGTAGTATGCTCATATCTTGGTTCTCTAAGAAACAAAATAGTGTAGCCTTATCTACCACCGAAGCCGAGTACATATCCTTAGGGAGTTGTTGTGCTCAAGTCCTTTGGATGAAGCAACAACTCTTAGATTATGGAATTAAAGTTGAAACCATACCCCTAAAATGTGACAACACTAGTGCTATTTGTTTAACAAAAAATCCCATCCAACACTCTAGAACCAAACATATAGAAATAAGGCATCATTTCATTAGAGATCATGTCCTTAAGGAAGATGTGGTTATAGAGTATGTAGACACCTTGAATCAATTAGCGGACATATTTACAAAACCCTTAGACAAAGAGCGTTTTTGGTCCCTTAGGAGAGAGTTAGGTCTAGCTAGCCTATCTTGACCTTTTTAGGACCTCTTTTGTGCTTAAATATGCTTGATCTTGTGAAATGCCATGTTTGTATGCTTAGACTCCCAATTTCTTCCATGCCTATAGTTAGGGGGAGTATGATTCTGTTAAAATATGCTTAGAACTGCTCATACATCATTTGCATACTCATAGGAGAGGTTAGGTTCGAGCCTTTGGTTGTTCTTTGAACCAAATATGCATTTCTGGGCATACAGTAACGATACTAATCTACGCGTATCGATACCTGTTCTTCATTTCGTTTCTCAGAATTCTCTTCGCTTCACGCATATCGATACGGACCCCTCCGTTTCGATACGACTTTTCTAACGGGCATTTTTGCAAAAAGACATCTATATCCCCATATCGATACTCCAACGGGCGTATCGATACTCGACTGCGCTGATGGCATTAATTAAGCTTTTAATGTATTCAACTTTTACCCAAATTCAAACTTTTCAAAACCTAATTAACCCTAGCCGTTTTTGCTTATAAAAAGGCCCTTCCTCCTTCATATTTTTCACATCTCAACTCAAACCTAAAAGAGTTTTTGAATCAAGCAAGGCTTTGTGCTCTCTTTCTCATCTTTGTGCTAGCTTTTTTCAAATCTTCAAGTTTCTATCAAGGTAATCTCCTTCTTTCTCTTTTTCAATTCTTTTTTGTTTTAATTTTTTTTAACAAACTTTGTTTTTCTTCAAACTTTTTCTTGAAATTTTCTTTTCAAAATTTCTCTTAAAAATTTTTTCTTTTAAATTCTTTTTACATTGATTTTTACTCAAATTGAAGAAATCTCCCTTGCTTATTTTCTCTTTTAGATCATGGCACCAAAAGAACCATCGAGGAAGCGACCAAGGGCTAATCAAGCCGGTGATTCCTCCACCATTGGAGAAATTGCTCGTCCAAACTATTCCATCATCTATGATCAATGTTTTCCCGGCAATTCGGGTCTCGCTCACTTTCGTCAATATGAGAATTACAAGATCCGTGCCGAAAGGGTAATATCCATCCCTTTTCTCAATTCGGAGCGTTTCAAGTTTGAATACCTCCCCTTGCTTCATCGTTGGAATTTCATGGATTTTATCTCTATTCCCGGTTTTTACTATCGTCTCTTGGTTTTGATTTTCTATGCTAATGCAAGATGTATTAGTCGTAATGGGGAAGTTGTTGCTATTAGCTCTTATCTTATGGGGAAGAAAATAATCCTTGATGTCAAGTCTATTTGTGATGTCTTTAAGTTGGATGATGAAGGCCTTGATGATTAGCATGGTATGGGGCATGTTCTTAGTGGTTCCGTCACCGCCCTTAATGCTCACAACCGGATCCTACATTTGATGGTGTCGTGGTGGTTTCGTCCTTCCGGAGGAAAATATTCCACCATCCGTCAAGTGGATGATTTTTGGATTCGGTGCTTCCGTGAAGCCAAGCGACCAAATCTAGCTCGACTCATGTTCGCGGAGATCGTCTACCTCGTTCAAAATCGTAACACTCCTCATGTCACCTCCTTCACATACGGTACGACTTTGAGCTATTTCTTTGTTAAAAAGGATATTGATTGCTCTTATGACTACCCAACTCCTCTTACCGATCCCATTGATGAACGATCTCTTGCTCGGGCAAAATTTACTTATCTCAATGGTGAATGGATACGTCTTGCCGAGTTACCACCGGAAGCCGCCGCCATGTTTGAAGAGGCTCAAGCTCCTCAAGCTCCTCAAGTCCAACAACCCAATATGGATGCCTTCATGACCTATCTCAATGAGCAATTTACCGGGTTGCGCACGGACATGAATACTCGTCTCACTTCCATGGAAACTACTTTTGACACTAGGATGACGGGTATGGAGAATCGCCTCACATCTCTTGAAAGTGGGCACAATTCCTTGAATATTTCCATTGCCGCTTTCCATGATGAATGGCGTAATAGCATGCGCACTAATGAGCCTTTGGGAGTTGATGATGAAGATGATGAAGACGAAGAAGACGATGCTTAGACGTTTTCTCTTGTTTGTCATGCATATCATTTAGGATTTTATATTTTTATGCACCTATGTTTTACGATTCTTAGGATTAAGGTTGTTTTAGGATTAAAATCTATGCTTTGATTTCTATTTTGCCTTTGTTTGGATTTTAAGTATGTTGCTTTAATGAATAATATCTATGTTGCTTATTATACCTTTGATTTCTTTATGCACTTAATTGTCTCAAAGATTTTTTGATCTAACAAAAAGGGGGAGAAGAAACTAGCTCACACTTTAAAATATTTTGATTTTAATTCAAAGGTTACCAAGCTTATATTAAGGGGGAGTTAACTTTATAAAGGTTTTTCAAAAATTTTAAGTTTTAGTTTTGTTATATCAAAAAGGGGGAGATTGTAAAACCTATGTTTGATTTTGATATAATTAAATCCTTAAGGATCATTTTGTAAAACTTAAAATTATTTTAAGTCCCTTAATAAGTTTTAAAACACCAACACTTTGAAACTGATTTATAAAACTCAAACTCAAAATATTTTCTAAGTGTTCCAAGGCAAAACCATTGAAAATCGTCCAGGCGTATCGATACAGCACCAAGCGTATCGATACCATTTTACCAAACTTGGTTACTGTCGGAACCAGTATCGATACCCCAAACCCTCGTATCGATACTGCCCTGTGTTAAAATTCAAAGAGTTTGAATATCGTACCGATACGACAAACCCTCGTATCGATACGACCCTTATAATTTTTAAAAGTTAAGTCGGTTTAAAAATATGATCGTTGGTGTCAGTTGGTTGGTAACCAAACTTTAAAAGTTCGTTGACCCGTATCGATACGCCAAACCCTCGTACCGATACGGTTGTGGACAGTGAGCTAAGTTTAGAAAATAGTATCGATACGACCCTTGCCGTTTCGATACCCAGTACCGATACGCTTACGTGCGTATCGATACCCCTTATTAAATGCACACAACGGCTCTTTCTTTTCTGAGACAGGTACTGATACTCCTTCCCGCGTACCGATACCGGTAGCTGCAGAAGTGCATTTATGGTGGTAAGAGAGGGTTCCAACGGCTCCATTTATGTTTCCAACCACCCAAACGGCTAGAAATCAATGAGGAGGTATAAAAGACATATCCAAAAGCTACAGCAACAACTATTGATCTTCAAGAAAACACTTATTCATCAAATCCAAGCAATTGTGCCAAAATTCATATTTTGTCTAGAAATCCCAATTGTAATCTTCATTCATACTTTGTCAAATTGGGTTGAGTGCTTGTATTGGGGCTATCATTTGTATTGAGAGATACCTTATTAGCCTTCAAATTTGTTTGTTCACTTGTGTGAGGATTGGGTTGATTTTTGGGTAGAAAAATCAACCGAAATTGTAAAGGGTTGCCTCCTTGTCCTAGAAAAGGGGAAGAGCAATTTAGTGGAATTGTTGCAAATCCTTAGTGAAGCTAAGGTAGTGGATGTAGAGTTCATTTGGAACTTGAACAACTCTAAATCTCTTGTCCATCATTTTTAATTTGCAAATTTCCACCACTAAACTTTAATTTTCCAATTCACCCCCCCTCTTGGTCAATTTCGATCTTGCGATCCACTCAACACTTCAATTATCAACAACTATATAATGAGAAATTTGTCTTAGGGATTTAATTTTACATTCTTTGTATAGACAACACTTGTGAGCAAAAATTGTCAAATTTTCTCAAGAGTTTAGGTTTGGGTGAATGTTAAAGAGTGTGAACATCAACTTTCTAAGAGGTTGTTTAATTTGCTTTTATTCATCTCTTGTATAGAGGGTTTGATCAAGCTTTGGGTTAGAAAGCATAGATCGTTTGTAAGGGTTTCCTCCTAAGCCTAGAAAAGGGGACAAATCAATTAGAAAGCTTAGATCGTTTGTAAGGGTTTCCTCCTAAGCTTAGTGGGACCTATTGTAGTAGATGTAGGTGCTTTTTTGAAGAACGAACCACTATAAATTCATCGTGTCATTTGTTTTTGGCTTCCTCAAATCAATCACCCAAAAATCCAACTTCTCCATCACTTGGCTAGCTAAATCGGTTGAAGAAAATTAAGCATATCAAACCTAACACGTAGTGTGCTTTGAAGACGCAGGAACCTTCCGCTTATTCTTTTGAGCAGCCAAGGGTTTCGTAATGGGAACATTTTTGGTCTTAGGGGGTTTTCATGGAAGATGGTGCATGAGTCTCATAGTTAGAGGGTGGTGGGGGTGCTTCAAGTTTAGGGCTCGGTAGAGGAGTTTCGTTGCTTGCCTCGACAATGTCCTCAAAGATAGGGTTAAATCACGATTCAGTCACCACCACTCCTCTAGAGTGACTTTGGGAGGCATCCACTTTTTCTTGTTAGCGACGTTTCCGTTTCTCAACAACCATCCAAGGCTGAACATGGATGGAGCAGGGGCCGGTACAGGGTCTTAGGGTTGCACAGACTCTTCAAGAATAAGGGCTGGCTGCTGATAAGGACAATTAGCACTAACATGTCCATATTTTCCACAATTGAAACATATAGTCGACATCGATTTGTACTCAACGAGCTGAATACGACCATTGACGATGATTTTAGAAACAAAGAGCTTATTGAGGTCAATGTTGACAGCCATCCACACAAAATGGCCCCTTCTACCACTCTCCATTTGATAATTAATCCGGATCACATGCCCAATGCATACACTAAGTTCGGTGATTAGGCTACGTTTGTAAAATGTAACGGAAGTCCCGACAAGCGAATCCATGCAATGATCTTACTAGGATACGACTGAGAGGTGGTAAAGTCCTCCGTCCATGGTTCAATGGTAATATAATGTCTGAACACCATCCAAGGCCCATATAAAAGAACATGAAGGTAGTATGAGTGAGTGCGAAAAGTGACGAGAAAATAGTCATTCTCTATGTAACCCCCTTAGCCCGGCTTAGACGGTTGACCCGAACTACGAAGATTACACGGGGAAACCAAAGTCAACCCGAAAGTCAACCTTCATTAACGACCCTTTTTTCTTTTTAGTCTTATCTAGATGCACATTAACCTTAAGCGTACCCTTGAGAAACACATACTTGAAAAGCACAGCGATCGAAAAGCAATAAGGGACTCAATTGCACAACATACAAACGTTAGGGACCAAATAGTAATTTCTGTAAAAGATGGAGAACTTAACTAGTTTTTAAGTTACCAATATCAAATTAATCATATTACATGCTTCACTATCAAATTTCACCTTAAACGGACATCTCAAACTCAAGCAATTACAAATACAAAATTCAGGACTAAAACGTAAAGCTTACAAACCTTAAACCATTCAAAACAGTGCCTAACGGTCATCTGTTTCGGAACGGGGTTGACCGTTCCGAAACGTAGGTTCGTTTCGAGACCTGTATCGAAACAGGGCCTGGCACTGGCCAAAACGTTTCGGAACAGCCTCTACCCGTTTCGATACACGAAGGCCATTACAGGCCCCCGTTTCGAAACACTAGTGCCCGTTCCGATACGAATTTCCCAGAAAGTGCAGAATTTTCTGGTTTAACATACATTTAACCACTCAAACACATCCTAATGACTTCCTATTCATGACAACAAGTCATCATGCATATAAGGTACATGTTTGCAACATTAAAACACATTCATGGCATCAATTAGGGAAATCCACAAGTCTATAGGCATGCATCCTAATAACCAAGCCAAACAACCATCAAAGCATCAAAACAAGCACCAAAATGGCCAATTACAAGTCCAAAACATTTAAGGCATCATGCCAAAACTAGGGAGTCTAAAACATCTCCCAAATCACAACCTAGGTTCCTATTGCCAAATATCAAAAACTAATAATGTTGTGAAAACATCACCATACATGAGCTTAGCTTTCCCTTGGATTCTTAGCCTCCTTGCTGCCCTCAAACACCTCAATTATCTGCATTATTGGTTCAAGAGAGAGAGCGTAAGCACAAATGCTTAGTGAGGCATGCTCTAAAGAAACAACACAATAATGCATTTTATAAAAACACTTTCCACAAAGCCTTTAAACGCATAAACATCATTATTCATGCAACAATGCATACACCTCAAGCATCTCATGCTTCATTTACATCAACATGTCATAATGGCTTCCAAGTGATAAACCATAACCTTTTACAACACAAAACACAATCGGATACGCGGATTACAAGCTTTGTCCCTTACGCTTCATACACACTACCGAACACACAAGGTGGAGTTTACCGGTACAATCACAACCCCTCAACATCCGTGATGGAGTTTAACGGTACAATCACAACCCCTCAACATCACTCATCGATAGTGGTATAAAATCACTAACGAGAACACGGGACATACAACACAAGATCCACACATGGACTTTTAACCACCATTGCGATCTTAACCATCTCGTTAGTGTACTTGGATGGAGTTTACGGTACAATTACAACCCCTCAACATCCAAGGCGACTTTATTCACGGTGCACCCAATCCTATAGCCGGCTAACTATATCCGATTCAAGTACTTTAAAACCACACATCACTTGCAAATATACATCATTTATCATCAATAATCCACTGTTTTAAAGCATTAATCAAAGCCATTAAACCATCATGCATCATTGTGCATCAAAACCACATTTACTAACACCACAAGAATCCGAAGATGTCTCCCCTGTTTTAAACACATCAAAGCAGAGGATTAATGCACCATCATGCATTAAAATCTTCAGCCATTACACCTAAACTCGCTGCTATCACCAAAACTAACATTTCGGCTACCAAACACAACCGAAATCACTTCCAAACTCTTCCTCAACATTACCCAGCCAAGATCCATCACTTCTAAACATTCCTAAACATCAATTAACATCCAAAAAGAACTTAAACTCGTCCTTATACCTCCAGCTATAACAGAACACCAAGATCACCCCAAAAACCACCCTTTTCACAAGCAAAAACTTAGGAAAATCAATCTATTCGGGATTGCGTTGATTAAACCTCAATTACACATCATTAAACATCCAAAATACATTAAAAAGCCATCTAAAAACAGAGCCCAAACAATCACCACGAATTTCTTCAAGATTTGTTCCAAATCTTGAGTTTTAAGCCAAAATCAAGATCACAACATTAAAACCTTTTATAAAACTTAATTTAAGGATTGAGAACTTGGGAATTTAAGTAAAGAACTGAGTATTTAGAGGAGAAAAACATCCTTACCTCCAAATGTAGATTTCTCCTTGATTAGAGCCAAAATCCTTGAAAATTCAATAAGCAAATGAAGAGGATTTGATGTAGAAAGGATTAGGAATCAATTGATGATTGAAACCTCATCATTTAGTGTGAAAATCAAAAGAAATTTTGCTGTAGAAATGTGTTTGGCTGAGGGAATTTTGAAAGAAAATGAGATGATAAAGTTTTAACAAAAGTTAGTTATGAAATCTAAAAATTGGTTTTCCCACTTTTCATTTAATTAATTAAATCATTAAAATCTAAGAAAAATCTGGAGAAACCCTTTCTTTGGTAAATTAGCTCTTTAAAGATTCAAAGTTTCAATCCTTACAAAACAGTAACCACTGAACTTTTCAAAAAATACATTTTAGTCACTATTTCAAAATGTTGCACTTCCAAACCTTATTTTGTAAAATTGATTTCACCACTCTCTTATATATATTAAAAGAGGATTTTTGGATATTTTTCCATATTTTTAAAGCATCCCGAACTAAGCTTTCCCTAAAACCACCTTTTATATTCAAACCAAAAATCAGACCGGTCTGGTTCAGACCCTAAACTTCTAAGCCCAAAATTGGGGTGTTACAACTCTCCCCCCCCCCTTAAGAAATTTCGTCCTCGAAATTTACCTGGAGGAAAGAGGTACGGAAACTACTTCTTCATGTCATCCTTTCTTTCCCACGTGGCTTCCTCAACACCACGATGCTTCCACAACACATTTACCAAAACAATGGTCTTGCCTCGAAGAACCTTACTGTCTGAATCCAGAATTTCCACCGGCTCCTCCTCATAGGTCAAGTCTGGATTCAACTCCACTTCCTCCACAGGCATAACATGCGAAGGATCCGATCTATACCTCCGAAGCATAGAGACATGAAACACATCATGAATCTTTTCCAACTCTTGCGGCAATCTCAGCTTGTACGCAACAGGACCCACACGTTCAATCACCTCGTATGGTCCAATGTACCTAGGGCTCAACTTACCCTTTCGACCAAACCTCATCACCTTCTTCCAAGGCGAAACCTTCAAAAACACACGGTCACCTACCGCATACTCAATCTCCTTACACTTCAAATCCGCGTAAGACTTTTGTCGATCAGAAGCTGCCTTCAATCGCTCACAAATGAGCTTCACCTTCTCAGTGGTTCCTTTCAACAAAGCTGGCATTGAAACAAACTTCTGACCTGTTTCAGCCCAACAAAGAGGAGTTCTTCATTTCCTCCCGTACAAGGCTTCATAAGGTGCCATTTGTATACTTGCCTGATAGCTATTGTTATAAGCAAACTCCACCAAAGGCAAATGCTTCTCCCAAGAGCCCTGAAACTCAATCACACAGCACCTCAACATATCCTCCAGCACTTGGATAACACGCTCAGACTGTCCATCCAACTGTGGATGATAAGAAGTACTGAAATTCAGCCGTGTACCCAAAGCTTGATGCAAGCATTCCCAGAAACACGATGTAAACCTCGGATCTCTATCCGACACTATATACTTTCGCACACCATGCAGCCGCACAATCTCAGCAATGTACAACTCTGCAAGCTTGTCCAAAGTGTACGTAGTATGCACAGGTAAGAAATGAGCACACTTCGTAAGGCGATCCACAATCACCCAAACCGAATTCTTCTTCGTTGGCAACAAAGGCAAACCAGACACAAAGTCCATGGTAATCCTTTCCCACTTCCACTCAGGAATCCTCAACGGTTACAACAACCCAGAAGGAAACTGATGCTCAGCTTTAACTCGCTGACAAACCATGCACTTACTCACATACTCCACAACATCTTTCTTTAATCCCACCCAATAGTACTCATCTCTAAAATCACGATACATCTTAGTACTACCAGGGTGCATAGCAAAAGGACTACTATGAGCTTCAGTCAGAATAGCACGCCTCAACTCAACATCATTGGGCACTACTATTCGACTCCCAAAACATAGAACTCCATCATCATTAAAACAGAAATCCGATGGCCTATCCTCAACAATATCCTGAACATGTGGCACCAAGGAATCATCCAACAGCTGCTTATCCTTTATCAACTGAACCAAGGATGGTTTCACTTGCAATTCAGCCACAAGACCCCCATCTCGCGAAATGCTCAAACTGGAAAACATATCCCTCAACTCCACTGCCACTTTCCTACTCAAGGCATCCGCTACAACATTAGCTTTTCCCGGATGGTACTCGATCGTCAGATCGTAATCTTTAAGCAACTTCACCCAACGTCGTTGCCTAAGATTCAACTCCTTCTGAGACATCAGATACATCAAACTTTTGTGATCCGTGTACACAGTACACTTCTCACCATATAGGTAATGTCTCCAAATTTTCAAAGCAAAAACCACCGCAGCCAACTCAATGTCATGCGTAGGATAGTTGCGCTCATGCACCTTCAACTGGCGTGATGCATAAGCCACCACCTTACCTTCTTGCATCAATACACACCCCAAACCAACGTAGGATGCGTCACTGTACACCACAAATTCTTTCCCTGATTCAGGTTGAACCAAGATAGGAGCTTGCGTCAAAGCTGCCTTAAGCTTCTCAAAAGCCTTCTATCTCGCTTCCGTCCACTCATACTTAACATCCTTCTGCAACAACTTCGTCAAAGGTGCAGCAATCTTCGACAATCCATCCACGAACCTCTGGTAGTATCCTGCCAAACCAAGGAAACTACGGACTTCATGAACAGACTTAGGAGGCTTCCAATTCATCACTGCCTCAATCTTCTGAGGATCAACACGAATCCCCTCAGCAGAAACCACATGACCAAGGAACACTACCTCCCTAAGCCAGAATTCACACTTTCTTAGCTTAGCATAAAGTTGATTCTCCAACAAAGCCTGCAACACAATCCTCAAATGCCCCTCATGCTCTTCCTCAGTACGAGAGTATACAAGGATATCATCAATGAACACTACCACAAACTTGTCCAAATATTCATGGAACACTCTATTCATCATGTCCATAAAAGCTGCAGGAGCATTCGTCAAACCAAACGGCATCACAAGGAACTCATAATGCCCATACCTCGTTCTGAAGGTTATTTTTGGCACATCCACATCCTTCACCTTGAACTAGTAATAACCTGACCTTAAGTCAATTTTAGAGAACACAGCCGCTCCCCTAAATTGATCAAAAAGATCATTAATCCTCGGCAATGGATACCGATTCTTGATAGTCAACTTGTTCAGCTGACAATAATCGATGCACATTCTCATAGTGCCATCCTTTTTCTTCACAAACAAGACCGGTGCACCCCAAGGTGACACACTCGGCCGAATGAAACCACGATCAAGCAACTCCTGAAGTTGCGTCTTCAGCTCCTTCAACTCCTTAGGTGCCATTCGATAAGGAGTAATGGACACTGGAGTTGTGTTTTCATACAACTCAATTCCAAACTCCACTTCTCGATTAGGAGGCAACCCAGACAACTCCTCCGGAAACACACCAGGAAACTCTCGCACAGTCCTGATATCTTGGACTCGTAACTCCTTAGAGCTAAGATTCATCACAAAGGCTAGGTAGGCTTCACAACCTTGCCTCAGCATTCGGCTTGCTTCCAATGAAGACACCACATTGGCAAGAAACTTCACATTCTCACCAACCACCACTACCTCATAATCATCCACAAGCTTCAACGAAACTCGCTTGTTCTCAAAATCCACCACAGCTCGATGTTCAACAAGCCAATCCATACCAAGGATTACATCAAAACCATAGAATGGCAATTCCATGAGATCAACATAAAAAACATGATTTTGCACAACCAATGGACATCTTCTATACAACTTCCGTGTCACAACGGTCTCACCAAAGGAACTAGTTACACGCATACCAACATCCAAAGACTAAATAGGTAAACCAAGCAATTGAGCATGTTCACGCAATATGTATGAGTGTGTAGATCCAGAATCAATCAAGGAAAGTAATGACAAGGATTGCAAAGTGAAGGTACCTGTGATCACATCCGTGTCATTCCTCCCCTCTTGCTGAGCATACACTCGAGCCTGGCCTCCACCCTCAGGTTGGACAGCCACCACATATGCTACATTCCTTCCACCATCATCTCTGCGCTGGAAGTTACCATGGCCGTGCGGACGACCTCTCTATGGTGCAACAACTCCAAGAGCACGTCCCTGACCACCACCGGCCAACAAAGGACACTCCCTCCTCATGTGGTCTATCGAACCACAATTCCAGCATGAATTACCAGCCGCTGCTACAGGAGCCTGAACCTCCCTCGCTGCTCGAGGACAGTCACGCCTCAAATGACCACGCGATCCATACGCCCAACACGTGTTCTGATCAGCTCTCGCCCTGTCTCCCTGAACAGGCGCACCATGCCCTCCATTACCACGCCTAGCAGAATACTGATACCTCTTATCTCGTCCTCTCTTGTTCCGTCCACCACCGGAACTATACTCAACAGCTCTTTTGCCCGAGCCAGAACCAGCACTCCTGGAAGACAAACCTAGGTTCTGCTCAATGTCTTTCGCCCTACTAACCAGCACATCAAAATCCGTGTACTCAGCTGCAAGCATAAAGGTCTTTACGTCCGTCACCAAACCATATCGGAAACGCTCACACCTCTCCCACTCATCAGGGATAAGCTCAGGTGCGTACTGGCTGAGACGAACAAACTGGATATCGTACTCAGCCACCGTCATACTTCCTTGTGTAAGAGACATGAACTCTCTTTTCTTTTCATCCAGGTAACACACACCTAGATACTTTCGCTTGAACGCATTCAGAAAGAACGTCCAAGTCACATCAACTTCCTCCATTCCGGAGACAGTGGTCGTCCACCAGGTATACGCATCATCATGTAACAGCGATACTACACATCCTAACATCTGCACATCATTGTAGATCATTTGTCCCAATATCCTCTTGGTACTTTCCAACCAAGATTCGGAACCCTCAGCAGACAAACCTCTGAACTCAGTCCCTCCCAGACTGCGCAAGCGTTCCAAAGGTAATCTCGCATTAGCATCACCCTGATGCCCAGCTCTATGAGCTCCAGCTACTGCCGCCTGAAAGGCTCCAGCGATAGCTTGTATCAAAATTGTCATGTTAGGAGCAGCTTGCCCCTACACAGCCTCAGGTCCAGCGACCCCAGCACCAGCACCAACACCAGCATTCTCTCCTCCAGCACCACCACCACCGGGCGGTCCACCACCAGGGGAGGAGGTATATCCACAACATTATCAGCATTGTCCTCATTCTCGTTCTGAGCTATAGCTCGCGTATTAATTCTCGTCTCTCTACGAGGTCCCATTCACTAAAACAATGCACTAACACAAATGCAATAAACATAATTAGGCTCAACAAGGTAAGTAATCCAAGCACTCAAGCTCATTTTTCAAAAACAATTCATTTCACTAGTTTTTATATGGCAATGGGTTCCTCTAACATGCTTCAACACAGCATAACATCACAATTGCAACATACTTACAATTCACACATCAAACTTTCACTTAAAAAGGCATATCATGCAATCACACATACATCACCCACATAATCATTCCCAATTACATGAGAACTCAGCTCTGATACCACCAAATGTAACCCCATTAGCCCGGCCTAGACGGTTGACCCGAACTACGAAGATTACACGGGGAAAACCAAAGTCAACCCGAAAGTCAACCTTGATTAACGACCCTTTTTTCTTTTTAGTCTTATCTAGATGCACATTAACCTTAAGCGTACCCTTGAGAAACACATACTTGAAAAGCACATCGATCGAAAAGCAATAAGGGACTCAATTGCACAACATAAAAACATTAGGGACAAAATTGTAATTTCTAGAAAGATGGAGAACTTAACTGGTTTTTAAGTTACCAATATCAAATTAATCATATTACATGCTTCACTGTCAAATTTCACCTTAAACGGACATCTCAAACTCAAGCAATTACAAATACAAAATTCAGGACTAAAACGTAAAGCTTACAAACCTTAAACCATTCAAATCAGTGCCTAACGGTCATCTGTTTCGGAACGGGGTTGACCGTTCCGAAACGCAGGTTCGTTTCGAGACCTGTATCGAAACAGGGCCTGACAGTGGCCAAAACGTTTCAGAACGGCCTCTACCCATTTCGATACACGAAGGCCATTACAGGCCCCCGTTTCGAAACACTAGTGCCCGTTCCGATACGAATTTCCCAGAAAGTTCAGAATTTTCTGGTTTAATATACATTTAACCACTCAAACACATCCTAATGATTTCCTATTCATGACAACAAGTCATCATGCATATAAGGTACATGTTTGCAACATTAAAACACATTCATGGCATCAATTAGGGAAATCCACAAGTCTATAGGCATGCATCCTAATAACCAAGCCAAACAACCATCAAAGCATCAAAACAAGCACCAAAATGGCCAATTACAATTCCAAAACATTTAAGGCATCATGCCACAACTAGGGAGTCCAAAACATCTCCCAAATCACAACCTAGGTTCCCATTGCCAAATATCAAAAACTAATAATGTTGTGAAAACATCACCATACATGAGCTTAGCTTTCCCTTGGATTCTTAGCCTTCTTGCTGCCCTCAAACACCTCAATTATCTGCATTATTGGTTCAAGAGAGAGAGCGTAAGCACAAATGCTTAGTGAGGCATGCTCTAAAGAAACAACACAATAATGCATTTTATAAAAAACACTTTCCACAAAGCCTTTAAACGCATAAACATCATTATTCATGCAACAATGCATACACCTCAAGCATCTCATGCTTCATTTACATCAACATGTCATATTGGCTTCCAAGTGATAAACCATAACCTTTTACAACACAAAACACAATCAGATACGCGGATTACAAGCGTTGTCCCTTACGCTTCATACACACTACCGAACACACAAGGTGAAGTTTACCGGTACAATCACAACCCCTCAACACCCGTGATGGAGTTTAACGGTACAATCACAATCCCTCAGCATCACTCGTCGGTAGTGGTATAACATCACTAACGAGAACACGAGACACACAACACAAGATCCACACATGGACTTTTAACCACCATTATGATCTTAACCATCTCGTTAGTGTACTTGGATGGAGTTTACGATACAATTATGACCCCTCAACATCCAAGGCGACTTTATTCACGGTGCACCCAATCCTATAGCCGGCTAACTATATCCGATTCAAGTACTTTAAAACCACACATCACTTGCCAATATACATCATTTATTATCAATAATCCACTGTTTTAAAGCATTAATCAAAGCCACTAAACCATCATGCATCATTGTGCATCAAAACCACATTTACTAATATCAAACCAAGGATCTCTTACCTTAAGCATCCTTCAACACATGGCTTTCAAAACCAGCATTAATCATGCTAAAACATTCTTTCAAACCAGAATTTAAACATGCAAATTAAATACATTGCATCCAACCATCTCATGGTTCATCCAAGAGAGAGAGTTTTCCCGAAAACTTACTCTTGAGCTTAGTTAAGTTGATTAGACTTAAACTAAGCTCCCACACCTTCAAACATTCATTACAAAGCTGGAAATCCCAACTTCACTCACCAATTCCGTTTCGCAAGCTTGCCGAAACGCCGTTCAAGCCTCCGGATCAACACCACAAGAATTCGAAGTTGTCTCCCTTGTTTTAAACACATCAAAGCAGAGGATTAATGCATCATCATGCATTAAAATCTTCAGCCATTACACCTAAACTCGCTGCTCTCACCAAAACTAACATTTCGGCTACCAAACACAACCGAAATCACTTCCAAACTCTTCCTCAACATTACCCAGCCAAGATCCATCACTTCTAAACATTCCTAAACATCAATTTACATCCAAAAAGAACTTAAACTCGTCCTTATACCTCCAGCTATAACAGAACACCAAGATCACCCCAAAAACCACCATTTTTACAAGCAAAAACTTAGGAAAATCAACCTATTCGGGATTGCATTGATTAAACCTCAATTACACATCATTAAACATCCAAAATACATTAAAAAACCATCTCAAAACAGAGCCCAAACAATCACCACGAATTTCTTCAAGATTTGTTCCAAATCTTGAGTTTTAAGCCAAAATCAAGATCACAACATTAAAACCTTTTATAAAACTTAATTTAAGGATTGAGAACTTGGGAATTTCAGTAAAGAACTGAGTATTTAGAGGAGAAAAACATCCTTACCTCCAAATGTAGATTTCTCCTTGATTAGAGCTAAAATCCTTGAAAATTCAATAAGCAAATGAAGAGGATTTGATGTAGAAAGGATTAGGAATCAATTGATGATTGAAACCTCATCATTTAGTGTGAAAATCAAAAGAAATGTTGCTGTAGAAATGTGTTTGGCTGAGGGAATTTTGAAAGAAAATGAGATGAGAAAGTTTTAACAAAAGTTAGTTATGAAATCTAAAAATTAGTTTTCCCACTTTTCATTTAATTAATTAAACATTAATTAAATCATTAAAATCTAAGAAAAATCTGGAGAAACCCTTTCTTGGGTAAATTAGCTCCTTAAAGATTCAAAGTTTCAATCCTTACAAAACAGTAACCACTGAACTTTTCAAAAATTACATTTTAGTCACTATTTCGAAATGTTGCACTTCCAAACCTTATTTTGTAAAATTGATTTCACCATTCTCTTATATATATTAAAAGAGGATTTTTAGATATTTTCCATATTTTTAAAGCATCCCGAACTAGGCTTTCTCTAAAACCACCTTTTATATTCGAACCAAAAAATCAGATCGGTCCGGTTCAGACCCTAAACTTCCAAGCCCAAAATTGGGGTGTTACACTCTATATCCATTAATTTAAAAGCTTGGGAAGGCTTCCAAATCTCATAAAGTTTATTCCTTAGGGTTGTATATCCAAGCCTTCGGCCGAGCATCTTGATCGCAATTGGGTAATTTCATCATTTGATAAGGTAATAGTAATGTGAAATTAGATTATAAAAATAAATCCTGAAACTATTTGATTGGCTAATTTTTAAATGGGTTTTTAGTGGTTTTTGGGGTTGTTCTATGTGTTTTTGAGTTGTTGGAGATATAAGGATGTTTGGAAGGTGTTTTCGATAGAGTTTTAATGTGGTTTCAATGTTAGTTTTCTGGTTTAAGGTTGGGAGTTGGTAGAGCGAAGAATGATGTTTTCGGAAGTTTCGGTTAGTTTCTAGAAAGATAACGTAAAGGTTTGCAGGGGATTGTTGTTGGGCTATGAGTTGAATGCATAATGATGCATTTTCCCTCTGGTTTTATGTTGGGCTATGAGTTGAATGCATAATGTACAGCTCAGCCAACTTATCTAAGGTATACGTAGTATGCATAGGCAGGAAATGTGCACACTTCGTAAGGCGATCAACAATCACCCAAACCAAGTTCTTCTTTGACGGTGACAACGGCAACCCAGACACAAAATCTATGGTAATTCTTTCCCACTTCCATTCTGGAATTCTCAAAGGTTGCAACAACCCAAAAGGAACTTGATGTTCAGCCTTCACTCGCTGACACACCATGCACTTGCTGACAAACTTAGCAACATCCTTTTTCAATCCCACCCAGTAGTACTCATCCTTCAAATCACGATACATCTCCGTACTACCAGGATGCATAGCAAAAGGACTACTATGAGCTACAGTCAGAATAGTGCGCCTCAACTCAACATCATCTGGCACCACTATTCGACTCCCAAAACACAGAACACCATCATCACTAAAACTGAAATCCGAAGAAGTGTTCATCAACAAAACTTGGACCTAGGAATAGGACAAGTCATAATAGGGATTCTTGCCAAGCTTGAAGTACAGAATTGTTGGTCACTGCCGCGACAACAACGGACTTCTTCCGCGACAAGTGCTGCCACGACAGGAGCGACGACATAACGACAGAAGTTCCTCTGAACAGTGCAACACTTGCACTACTGAGCAATTCAATACCGGCATATTCTCTAAATCTATTTACCTTACCTTTTATTTCAGTTATTTCTCAAGATTACTTTCAACAATCATTTAAACTATTTCTTTTTCTTGTGCAGCAATTCAAGGATGGAGTTATTTCCAGTCCCTGTGGAGACGATATCCGATACTCTAGTATCACTTTACTACTTGCGTCGTGTACACTTGCACTATTTGCGATAGTCTTATTTACATGCAACACTCAGTCAATCAATCTATACCAAGGATCACATCGAAACCATAGAAGGGTAATTCCATCAAATCCACAAGAAAAACATGACCTTGCACAGACAAAGGGCATCTCCCAAACAACTTCCTAGTGACTACAGTCTCACCAAAAGAACTAGTCACTTGCATTCCTACTTCAAGCAACTCAACAGGTATATCAAGCAAATGTGCATGCTCACTCAAGATATAAGAATGTGTGGATCCAGAATCAATCAAAGCCAACAACGATAAAGACTGAAGAACAAAGGTACCTGCGATAACATTTGTATCGTTGCACTCCTCGCGCTAAGCATAAACCCTCACAGGACCGCCTCCCTCAGGCTGAACTGCTATCACATGTGCAATGCCTCGCTAACCATCGTCTCTCCTCTAAAAGTTCCTTCGGCCGCGCCCACAGCCTCTCTGAGGTGCATCCATAGCAGGTGCACGTCCTTGGCCTCCACCAGCCAACAAAGGACACTCTCGTCTTATGTGATCCGTTGAACCACAGTTCCAGGACGAATTCCCTGTCACCACAACAAGAGTCTGATCCTCTTTAGCTGCTCGAGAACAATCTCGCCTCAGATGGTCCCTCGATCCACATGTCCAACACTTGTGCTGCTCAGACCTCACTCGGCCTCCCTGAATCTGACCGCCCCGACCTGGAGCACCTCGCCTCACCTCATATTGATGTCTCCTATCACGACCTCTTTTGTTCCGTCCACCCCTGAAAATATATTCAGTTGCTCTCTTCCCAGAGCTAGAACCAACACCTCGAGACGACAAACCCAAGTTATGTTCTATGTCTTTGGCTCGACATACAAGCACGTCGAAATTGGTGTAATCTGCAGCCATCATGTATGTCTTGACTTCTTGCACCAGCCCATATCGGAAATGATCACAACGATGCCTCTCACTAGGTATCAGTTTAGTGGCATATTGGCTCAGACGTACGAACTGGACCTCGTACTCAACCACAGAAAGGGTTCCCTGAACTAGCGACATGAACTCGTGTTTCTTTTCATCCAAGTATCTCACACCTAGATACTTTCACTTAAAGGCGCCCTTGAAAAACTCCCAATCTACCTCATTGGGTTCCATTCCAGCGGTGGTAGTCATCTACCAACATTACGCATCACCCTAGAGAAGAGAAACAACGCACATCATTACAGCCCATTTGATCCATGATACGGATCGTGCTTGCCAACCAAGCTTCTGACGCCTCATGAGACATACCAAAGAACTCAACAGCTCCTAGGCTCCTCAACCTCTCCAAAGGTAAACTCGTCTGCCTAGCTGCAGGGGCATGTACATGCGCTCCGGCTACCGCAGCCTGAAACACCCCGGTGATCGCCTGAACCAACGGCGTTAGATCACCCAAACCCAGACCAGCGTGTCCTTGTTTCTCTTGCTCCCCACCTCCAGGTGGTGGCGGAGGAGGTAAGTTTCCACCATGAGGGACATTAGCCCCTTGCTCACCTTGGTCGCCCTGCTCAGCCACAGGCACTATCGTGTTTGATCTGAGCTCTCTCCTCGGACCCATAGTGCTATTTTTAACAAGGCATAACAACAAAAACAAATCAAACCATTTAGGTCAGCCTCAAGCAAGGATCCAAGTTTACAAAAACATTTAACTAGTGTAATAAGGTAATGGGTACCCCGATTTCCCTCAAGAATAACATAACATACAAGAGCATATCAAACTCATCATGCCTTCCATCATCCACAACCAGCACATATCAATATCACATCATCATCATCATACAATCATATTCATCTCACATGCGATTCACATCAATCAAGCATGGTATAAGCTCCAAAACTCAACAAAAATCATGCTTTTCAATCAACATACATCAATACATACCAATTTCACATACCAACATCCCCAATTCTTTCGCAACATGGCTCTGATACCAACAAATATAACCCTCTTAGCCTGGCCTAGACGTCCGAACCAAACTAGGAAGATTACACGGGGAAATTCAAAGTACACTCGTAAAAGTCAACCTCGATTGACAACCCTTTTTTCTTTTTATCTTCTCTATATGCACAATATTAACATATGAGTCCAACAAGACCATTAGAAAGAAACGGCACAGCGATCGAAGTTCAATAAGGGATTCAATTATATACTTGTGACTTTTAGGGACCATTTTGCAAATTACAGAAATTACAAGGACTTTTTAGGTTTTAAAGTTACCAATCCTCAATTATTCATGTAACATGCTATCACGTCAAATTTCAGCTCAAACCGATCATCCAAACTCATACAATTGATCAAATAACATTCATGGACCAAAATGTAACATTTCAATACTTAAGAAGATACTTTTAACTAAATTTTAACTACCCGTATCGATACACCTAAGCTTGTATCGATACGCGAGAAGATAGTAGCAAAATAAAGGAAGAGCGTATCGATACGCTTCCCCGCGTATCGGTACGGCCTTCAAACTTGGCTTGGGCGTATCGGTACGCGGGCAATCCGTACCGATATCCTTGTACCAAAAAACCTGAAATTGGCCTTAGTGTATCGATACACTTCCCTGTGTATCGGTTCACATACTAGAAAAGCTCATTCCAAAAGCATTTAAACATACTTAACCATATCCAAACAAGCTTAAATCATGCATACAAATTATAATCAACCTACTAGACATGCAGACATCAACAAACAGTTAATCATACTCATCGAACACATCAATCCATGATGATACGTTAGCTATTCAAGCATGTTTAAGAAAACAAGCTAAAGCATAGGCAAAACACCATAAGCAAACCATGAAACCAATTATAGGCCGATTAAAATTTCAAAACCAGAAAACCAAAATGCTTAAGATAGTAAACATCACCAACAAATCCAGTAAGTAAGAATTCCAACCCATTGCCTCTTATTACACTAAGGGTGAACCACATACATTGCTTAACCAAAACTCTTGGAATCCCTTTGCTATTGAGCTGCCTTGAATTTTCAATTCTCTGCATTGATGAAACAAATAAGTGTAAGCATATAGCTTAGTGAGGATCGCTAAAACAACATTCATCAGTGCATTACATAAAACCATTGCATCATCATTTGTAACCTCACGCCTTTCTTAAAAACATGCCCATTTAAGCATCAATGCACTTTTAAATCCACATGTATATATCATCATTTTAAACAACAACAAAATTCCTTTATTCATGCTTAAACCAAGCATCACATGCATTCATGCATCATTCTTAAGCATCTCATGCTTAATCATTAAACATCAACATTATATTGGCTCGCAAGTGATAATTCTCAAACCATACCAAAACCAATGACACAATCGAATACGCGGATTACAAGCGTTGTCTCACACGCTTCATACATACTACCGGACTACACAAGGTGGAGATCAATGGAACAATCACAACCCCTCAACACCCGTGATGGAGATTAATGGCACAATCACAACTCCTCAACATCACTCATTGGTAGTTGTATAATTGCACTAACGAGAGTACGTGGCACATACTACAAGACTCACACATGAGATTAAACCATTCACCGTTGTGATCTTAGCTTCAATCGTTAGGGTACTTGGATGGAGATTACGGAACAATCATAACCCCTAGACATCCAAGGCGACTTTATTCATGGTGCACCCAATTCTATAGTAACCAAAAACCATTTCCATCACTTGTCAATATAATCATTTAACATCAATATTCCACTGTTTTACAAGCATAAACACAATGTCATTTTCACAAGCATAAACATGCTTAATATCAAATGCATTTATCACATAAAACCAAGGATCACCTACCAAGTGCATCCTTAACAAAATGGCATTCAAATCCAGCATTAACCATGCTTAAACATGCTTAAAAACAGTAATCAAAACCACGTTTAACTCAAGTGCATCTCCATCAAAATATAGCACATTTCCGAGAGAGAGACTTTCAAATCACTTAGTCTTGAGCTTAGCTAAGTGTTTCAAACTTACACTAAGCTCCCAAGACCACGCTCAAAGCGTTAAAAGTTGGAAAAATCCATTCCCACTCACCGATACGCGAAGCCTTGCTCGTCGATAAGAAAATTACTCTTCCGAAGCCTCTAAAAACGTCTCGTTTGCTTCCGGTTCAAGATCCCATGTTTTCACATCATCAAAATAGAGATATAAATGCATTAAAATGGATTTCAACACCAGCAACCAATCAAAAACTCGTTGCTCACCCAAACTACACTAATTTACCCATCCAAAACAACCGAAAACTCAATTGATTGCTTTCTACACCAAGCCCAGCCAACATACATCACTTCCAATCAATTATAAACATCAAAACACATCTGAAATTAACCTAAACCCTTTCTTATACCTCCAGCAAGCATTACTCCAACATTTCTCCTCAAAAACCCAACTGGAACTATCAAGAAACTCAAGGATCTCAAGGATTTCGGGATCTATATCAACAAAACCTGTTTTCAACATATTAACCACCTCAAAACTTAATTAAAAACAATCCAAAACAGAGCTTAACAAAACAAGTCCAAAAATCAAGAGTTTCATCATATTTTTGCAAGATTTCAATCTCAAATCAATGCTATAATGAAAACTCAACTAAAAACATTAATTAGAAGCCAAAGATCTTGGGAATTTCAATAAAGAACCTAGATTGAAGGTTGAGAACGAGATTTACCTCCAATCCTTGCTTTCCTCAAAGAATGACAAGTTTTCCATAGCAAAAATCTTGAAGAACTTGAAAGAACTCTTGAAATTTGTTTAGAAAATAATGAGAGAGTGTTTGGGAGAAAAGAATTCTAGAGAAAATGAGTTAAAATGGTGTTTGGCTGAAAATGAGAAGAGAAAGGTAGTTACGTCAAATGTAATCTCGCTTTTCTTATTTATTACTTTTAATTAAATAAAAACCATTTTATTAAATCACTTTAAAATACATTTTAAAACACATGTCATAATAAGAAAAGGCTAAATTTCCATAAAGCTCCCTAATGATTCTAAGATTTTGGCCCCTCTTTTAAAAATTGCATTTTTCCACAGTTTTGAAACTTTACATTTTGGTCACTACCCAAAATGTATTACTTCCGAAACTTTTTTTGTAAAATTGATTTGACCAACCTCCTAAACATGATTTTAGAGGATTTTATCAATTTTTACCATATTTTTATCCTATCTCAATCCTTGATTTCCTTAAATCACCAAACTCGATTCGAACCGTTCCCGATCGGTCCGATCCGATGTCCAAAACATCTAGGCCCAAAACCAGGGTGTTACACGTCAGTGAATGCCTCCATTCTTCGTGAGGGATGTTAATGTGCACCTATTTTATAATATCTAGAAATTTTCGAAACTGGTGCTCTTGTTTCTGTTACTTAAGTCTTTGGGGGAAAGGCAACGGTAGACAGATGTCCTGAATGCGTTCCTTGCATGGAAATCTAGTATGTGGCGACTCAAGATCATCCTCATTAGGGCTGTTTTCAGCCTCATCTACCGGGGTGGCTGGTTTTGATGCTGCTGCGGCAGGCTGTTTTATTTGATGTTCAGTTCTAGGCTCTTCTAGTTGTTTCCCACTTCTGGTTGATATGGCTTTACACTGCTCATACGTGGGTTTAGCTGCTACCTCTGTGCTACTGGATGTTGCACCCATTGTCCTATTACTTATTATCTCTGTGAATTGCCCAAATTGGGTCTCCAGGTTCTTTATTGCAACTTCTTGATTGTTCATCCTCATCTCGGCCCTGTCCATAAACGACTCAGTTTTATCAATAAATTTATTAGTACGAACAATAAAATCACTGGTTCGAGACATAAAAGTATGTATAGTATTTTCGAGTGAGTTATTTCTCGTAGTTTGCTGCTGCGGAGGCGGCTGTCTTGACAGGTTCTGTTGGTATCCTCCTGGTTGCTGAGTTGGATTAGCAGCCGTGTTTGGATTACTCCAAGAGAAGTTTAGATGCTTCTTACAGCCAGGGTTGTATGTGTTGGTGTTGGGTCCGCTATTCCTCTCATAGGTTCCCATGAAGTTGGCGGATTCACTACATTCATAGGAATCGTGGTTTCCCCCATACTCATCATAAAAAGGCTCCACAGTCTTGGCCTCGTATGTCTTTCCTTTGGCCATACTCATCACCAGTTGTGTCAGCTTGTCCAGGCGAGCATTAACAAATTCTATGGTCTCTACCTCATTCACAACAGCTGGTCGCCTTATGCCGCCGCGACGGGCTGTAGGGAACTTGTAGTCGTTCTTAGCAATTCTGTTCAGAATCTGCAGTGCCTCCTCAGGTGGTCGGTCGAGGATGATTCTGTTGGCGGACGCGTCGAGCATCATTCGAGTTGGGTAGTTCACCCTATTGTCAAACATCAACACCTGCGTCCAAGCCGAAAACCATGAAGCGGGCAGTTATTGAGCATTTGTTGGTACCGCTCCCATGCTTCATACATTGGCTCGTCATCCCCTTGTCAGAAAGTTGTGATCTCGTTTCTCAATCTGTTTGTGATGTTTGAAGGACTGAAACGATCTAGAAAGTCCTTGCACAACTCTGTCCAAGTATTGAATGACCCTGTCAGCTGCTTATTCAACCACTGCTTCGCCCTATCCCTCAGTGCATAGGGGAATAACCTCAGCTTTAGCACGTCTTGGTGGACTTCGTGTATCTTGAAAGCTCTGTATATGTCTAAGAATCCTCTCAAGTGCTGCTAAGCATCTTCTGTGGCAGTTCCTCCAAATTGCCCTAGTGTGTTGATCATATTGAACATCACGGGCTTTAACTCAAAGTGATCCGCTTTGATTTCAAGCTCTGCAATAGTTGGGTCAAATCCTCTGAAGTCGTGTTCCAAGTAGTCCCTGGTGGTTTGCACATACCGTTGCTGCCTGGGCGAAATTGGGGGTTGCTGCCTAGGTGGAATTGGTTGATGCTGTATGGGTGGCGAATCTTGATGCCCATCCCTGTCGATACGGGCATCGTTGGCAGGGTTGTCATCTTGGTCGTTAACCATTGTTGCCTAAATATGAGCGCAAGTGCACACTCTTGTCAAGTTATAGTATAAAAGATATCGTCTCCCATAGAGATTGAACAGCTTATTCGAATTGCAATTCTTGCAAAGAAAATAAATGCACAAGTAATTTTAGTTTAAAAAAGAATAAAAAGTAAATAAAACATAAGTAATTGATAGAATAGATCAGGGTGATAGAATGGGTTAGGTTATGCTACTTAGTAGTGTGAAACTGCGTTGAATAGGTTAAGTTGCTTTGCTCTGCCAGACTTTGCTGCCTCAGCGGATGATGGTAGATTAGCTGTTTTGACGCTTTCGCTACCTCGGCAGTGGAACAGATGGATGGCTCAGCGGTAAACTCGGCAGACCTTCAAGGCTCGGTAGAACGCTTCGATATTGATCTTGGTTATGTCTAAGTTAGAATGTTGTTGTTTCCCACTACAGATGATACCCATCACAGCGTGAATCTTGCAAAGACAGCAACCTTGGTTCGTTCTCTTTTAGCCGCCTTAAACTCGCACCTATGTCTAGGCCGAATTGATCAACATTTGATTATGATGAGGATCGTACTTATCCCTTTCGTGAGTCCGACTCTCTCGATACCGAACAAATAGATAGTTAACAACTAATCTTTCGAACTTAATTGGAAACTATGAAGAGCATGGAATAAGTAAACCTTGAAGTTTTATTGCAAAAACAAACTTAATTCCTAAACAACTGTTCTCACACTAGTTTACAACATAACCCAAACCTAAGAGAAAATTTAGAACATAATGGCGGCAAGAAAACCTAGACTATGCCCAAAGGAAACCTAAGATGTCTACAATTACAAAATATGTCGAGTATATATAGGCATTAGCTAGGCCAAGTCCTCCTTGGAGTAGAAGTCTTTAAAATAGCTTTTGCATTAAATGCAACATTTAATTCTGACTTCTTTGAGTTGAATGTGGACTCCTTCTTGTTGCCTTGCGCCGCAAGTCATCTTGATCTCCTCCTTCGGCGGCTTTGTCAGCTGCTCCAGGCGTCAGAAAATTGAGTGGATGGCATCGTTGGAATCCAGATTTTCTGCTCCACAGATCGCACTCCAATTCTCCAATTCCTCAGCTTGCTGCCTTGGGCGGCAGATATGGCTGCGGCAGGTTCTCGACAGCGGCTTTCTCTGCTTGGAACTGCATCAGTACAACTCTCTGGTCTGTTGCCTCAGCATCCTCTCCTCTGATCTGTCCTCCTAACAACTTCTAGCCCTGAAATGCACTAAAACAACGTCTTTTCCTTACCAAATAAAAGATAATCAATAAAATCATGACAAAGTAAAGAATATTGTAAATATGCAATGCAAGAATCTAAATATGCCTAAAATGTACTTAAAAACAACAATAATATGAGATGAAATGCATATAAAATATAGGACTAATGAGCACTTTACAGTCTTCATTACCCTTACTTGGCCGAACCCCTTCCCTTCATTTCACACATGTGTTCATTCAAGAATAACATGAGTGACAAACCCTTTAATTATTGTTTACTTAACATGCGAACTTAAAAATTTTCAAGGCTTTTAATTTCACCCTTTTCAAAATTGTTATGTAAGTTTCCTTTAGCTCAATTCGATCCTAGCCTTGAGTTGTGTCTTCAAATTCTACATTGAAGATAATTTGCTTAGAAAATTAATACAGTAACATTTTTTCAAAAGCCAAGTTTTGGATATTAAACAGTTGCTATAGGCTGTTGGATAAGATCTGAATTGATATTTCAAATTTAATCTTATAATTAATGGGTACTAGCTTGAGATTAGAAGTCTCTAGAATTTAGAATCTAAAGGATCTCAGATTTAGGGAAAATTCTACAACGTGCGATGAACACCGCTGAACACCACTAAGGTTGAACACCGTTGAACATCATCAAATTAATTAATAAAGATTTAAAATTTCAAGGACCCATTATACAATTAATAATTATTTTAAAAAAATTATATATATTAAAATTTTATATTTTTTAATAAGGGTAAACTATATATTTTGTACCTCACCTATTTTCGTATTTCTATTGAACCTTCATTATTTTAATTTGACCCTATTCTTTATAAAAAGATAATTTAACCCTTAACCCTTAAACTCTTAAACCATATACCATTAAAAATAATTTTACCATCGTCGATTTAATTCAGACGGATGTTGCTGCAACTTGACCAGCAACTTCAAGAGCCTAATCAGACAAGTGGGGGGAAACATTTATGCTTATACAAAGAGCTGACATATAAATACAGAGACGGGCATTTTCAAAGGGTGGAAGAACAGGTGTACAAGAGTTTATCGATTCCATCAGCTGTCCTATGCTAAGCACATGAGACTGAGAGACAGCAGGAGATGCATGCACTCTGGGATTGAAGCGGGAATGGTAAAGAAAGGATGCTTCACTTCTTGCATCATCCTCGAGTAACGAGTTTGCTTGAACATCCTGGCACATAAGCAGAATACGATTATTGCCTCCATCATGTTTGGTACAGATGCTTTGTAGATAATAGAGGTTATATTGTAGATGTTAGGGGAATATTTAAGGACATGCTCTTGCTTCCGTTCCTCTTCACCATGAATATTATAACCATTATTTTCCATCTATTAGTGTCACCATCATCGATTCAATTTATCGATTAATTTAATGAATTGAATTAATTATGATGGCCTCTTCATCTCAAATAAGATGATACTGTTAATTATAGGATTCTAATATTTAATATAATATTTGAGCTTTAATATCATACTTTTCTATTTATTTAATTATGGGCAATAATAATAATAATAATATGTAAAATTAGTGATTACACTTATATTTATAATAATATTATGATGTATTTATTTAATACTAATTAATAATGATATTATTAATAATAAAATTATATTAAACCGGGCCTATATTACAAGTAAGATAAGACTAAAAGTGCAAGAAAATTAAGAATGATGTAATTTGTATTATTGAATTTGATTGTGTACAAATGTAGGGTGGAGGCATATTTATAAGCAAAGCCTCACTCTTCGACAACCATCTGGTTTGTCTCCACTTGGTGGCAGAACCAGGCTTGGTGATTTGGTCTCTTAGCTGCGATGAAATGCTCCGTCCACTGGCACTGCCCTTGTTGATAATAAAGACACCAACACCCTGGATTTCTCTTACTTTTGGTCTGACGCCATTGCAACTCCCAGTGTAACACTTTTGGTCGCTCTCTCAATAACACTCCTGCCTCTCACCATGCACACTCTCTTACTTTTTCACTTTCATTTCTACTAGGTATGCGGATCTTGGTATAATAAGTCGAAGAAATTCTCTCCATTTTTATTTAGTTTACCAGCTTAACCACCCTCGACATTATAGATACATGTTGGGTCACAATGAAAATAAATACCATTTCTTTTTCTAGGATAATTTTTATAGGGTAAACTATACTAATGACCACCGAACTATGGGGTTGGTGTCGATTTGACCACTATATTTTCAATTGTATTAAATATACCACATAACTATTTAATTGGTTCCAATGTAGCCTCCTGCCGTTTAAAAAAGAAAAAGTTAACGGGTTAAAATAATTGGTATAATTACACATTTAGTCCCCTTTATTTATACAATCATTCAATTTAGTCTTAATTTTAATCTAATAAAATAAATTAATTATTCAATTAGGTAGTGACGTGTCACCACTAAATTTATTTTCCTTCCCCAATCAGGTGGTGACACGTGTCACCACCAATGGAGTAAGAAAAATGAAATTATAGAACTTGACCTCAAGGAGAATCAAACTCAAGTCACTAGGGAAAGCAAGCAATGCCCTTGCCACTGGGCTAAGCATGTTTTTAGCATATGAAGTATTAAATATTTTATATGCGGTATATGTGTTATCTGTTTCTCAAGAAGACCAATGCTACTTCAATTTCAATGTTAATTCAGAACCCAATGAACTAATAATAATAATAATTCACCGGTAAAAATATAAGCTCGACCATCGCCAATTACATGGAAAAACTCAGAAAAAAGCATGACATATCTATGATGGGCAACTCATACCCGACTCTCACATTCAAGCCTGCGTAACACAGGTAGGATCAATAAAAAACTGGATTTATACAGCATGCTAAAGTAAAAAAAAAAAAAACTTCATCCTGATTCCTGTTAATATGAATGTCATTTTAAGGTAAGATCGGATGTTATACCTCAGAAACATTGTCATCTATCTCGGAATCGGAATGTGAAGGTGATGGAAGCGAGTAAGCTGTTCCTTTGAGGATGTTCTTTTCCCTTTCCTTGTTTACCTCCATTAAAGCCTGTTCTAATAGTGATTTTGCCTCCTCGTTAAGCTCACTAATCAACTTTAATGGAGCTAGCCATATAAAAGGTTCTAATGATGAAGGATTTAACAGTGCTGCACATGCCCTGTGTTTGTGCTTTAGAGCAACTACATATGGTATTCTCCTGTAAGATGCCCATGAAAACTATAAACCAAAAGAAATACACACATATATGTATATCAAATGAGTAGTGAAAGAGAATATAGTGAGACTAGCTCACAATTCATGGATCTCTCGAAAGTCGAAAGGGCCTTCATTCGAAACATCTTAAGGCAATAGTTTAGACATTCATATGAACAATAAAATGAATCTTTGAAGACGATCGGCACCCCATGCAACAGCAATAGGGCTAGATCGAGCAGCAGAGAGGATGGCTTCAAAGCTATCAGAGTGACCATAATAGGCACCATGGTTATCCTTATGCTTATAAGGTAACCCTGCACAGTTCAAACAAATATGGCAGTATAATAGAAACATTCAAAATCCACTCATGGGGAAACCCTTCATATTAGTTGAAGATTATTACCCCATGAAATTAAGATTGCAAAAAATGAAAACTACTCTACAGTCTACCCACCCGACAACAACAGAAGAGAAGAAAGAAGAAAAACTGTACATTTGCAACTGAAAGACTGGCGTATACTTTTGTTCTTTCTTGTTGTGTATAGCCGTTTATTGCGGATGCAGCATCATCAAGATTCTCACTTTCAAAGATGTTTAGCAATAAAATTTACAGGGGAAAGAAGGGTATTATCGTCACCAAACGGATAATACATATACCACATATAGTATATTTAGTATTTCATATGCAAAAAATATGCTTAGCCTAGTGGCAAGAGTGTTGTTTTCTTCTCTAGTGACTCGAGTTTGACTCTCCTTGGGGCCAACTTTCACAATTTCATTTTTCTTACTCCATTGGTGGTGACACATGTCACCACCTGATTGGGGAAGGAAAATAAATTTAATAAAAATAGATAAATTCCTCAAATAAAGTGGTGACACGTGTCACCACCTAATTGAATAATTAATTTATTTTATTAGATTAAAATTAGGACTAAATTAAATGATTGTATAAATAAAGGGGACTAAATGTGTAATTATACCAATTATTTTAACAGTCCCGTTAACTTTTTCGTTTTTTTAACGGCAGATGGCTACATTGAAACCAATTAAATAGTTATGTGGTATATTTAACACAATTGAAAATATAGTGGTCAAATCGACACCAACCCTATAGTTCGATGGTCATTAGTATAGTTTACTCATTTTTATATTCATCCTTCCCTTTTTGTTGTAATCTATTTTAATATTATTTTCTTTTCTTTTAATTTGATCCTTCAGTGTTTTATTTTTATTTTCATTATCTTATTACATTGTATATTTATTGTTATTAGATTTTTATTTTATTATTATAAAAACCGCTATTATTTTTCGATTGTTAATATATTTTTTTATTATTATAATTCTAATATTGTGTAATATATTATATATTTACCCCATATATTTTGTTACACTCATTATGACTATTTTTATCATTATCAATTCCATTATATTTATTACCATATAAAATAATTTTTCTATTACTATTATTTTAGTTTATTATTATTTTCACTAATTAAGTTTATTTGTAGTCATTATTATTTTCTAGTAATTTGTAATTGAAATTTTTATGATTGATTAAATCTAGCTTTTAATAACTTATTCATTTTACTCACGATTTATATATCATTTATATATTATTTGCCAGTAAACCACCAAATTTAAATTTCTAGACATGCTCTTGCTCGACATCATTTTTTTAAACCTCAGACAGTGATGGCAATGACAATAAAAAAAATAAAGTTTTTTTATTAAAAAATGTTTAATTTAATTTTAAAGGAAAAAGGGAAAAAGTTTTCATGCCCTCCACTTTTTTCACATTTTTTCTGTTATTTAAAAGAAAATATAAAATTATTTCAAAGTTCCTTGACTTTAAATGTTTTCCTTAAAAAAATATTATAGGATAGTATAAAAGAGTGTCATGTGTCTATTTCACATCATAATCAGTTAATAATATTGAATTCAGAGAGTATAATAAAATATAGAAGTAAAATACAAAACACACATTAAATACTAAAAAATATCGATTTTATATTAAAAAATACAAGAAAATACATAAAACATTTGTGTCAATATCACAAAAAAACTAATAGGGAGATAAGATAAAGTCTCACTTGTAAAGTGGTTCATAACAATTCATAAAGTCCATCTCCTACTAATAAAACTGTTCACTAAAAGATAAAAGTATTATTTAATTTGAGCATCAATCTATCATTTATCTCTCAATAATTTTTAGTATATTATAAAGAACATAAATTTATAATTATTATTCAAACTTTCAATATTATCGAACCTACCAAGTGTTCCAGTGGAAAAACAGATGATGTTCATATTAAGAGACATGAGTTCCAATCGCTTTGTCTACAATGAACATATACTACCTTGTATGATGTCAATCTTAGGAGGTTCGGGTTCACATTACTTTGTTAGCAAGATGTGTATATCTTGTCAAAAGATTAAGAATATGTATGAACATATACTACTTTATTATCACCTTTTTACATTTAAAAAAGAATTCTCTCAAAGTCTACATATATGGTGAGTTGTTTTTTTCTCTCAAAAGCTCGTCATGTTCATTGCTTGAACTAAATGAAGAGGTTTTTGCATCTCCACATCTTTTAGTTACTTATCGCATATAGTTAAACATTGGAACAGATTCTTTGTTATGTAAAGGAAGTTCCAGTAAGTGGTTTAATGTGTAAAAAAAAAAAAATGGAAACTGCATGTGAGATTGTGGAAGTGAAGTGGGTCTAAAGGCTCAAGTCTTGATGTGATAACCAATTCTAATGGACCAACAAGCATACTGAAATTCATAACCAAAAACTTGTGACAACATGATGTGAATGAAACTTTGTCAACGACATTCCACATTCTCTAAACTCCTATTGCCATAAAACGCTTGGGCAAGTTCAAGTTCAAGATCAAGATGCGTATGTACAGCATTGATGTGACCATATTTTAGCATTATATCCCAATTTGGCAAATGTGCCTCACTAACAGCAAGACATCAATGAGGTTTGCTTGTAAGAAAAACCAGGTTCAAGTAGTAGCAGCTTTCGCTTCCTTCTTCAGTAATTCCTGATTAAAGTTGATGTCGCAGTTAATATATATTCCATACAGGAGCAATTGATAAGGATTTATTATTTATTATTACCTGTTTGGTGGTGGAAATCGAGAGACTCTGCCTTTCTTTTTTCTCACGTTGGCACTCTCCACACCAGCTTGACAAATCTTTCTGATATTTCCTCAGCTCACGGAAAACCGAACTGGAACAAAAGTTTCCATGCAGTTTCAACAGTTAGATGAAAAGAAAAATGCTCCAATTCTCACCCTCATACATTGTGTAATACATTTCAAGGAATGCACAGTGACATGAACACCAACAGCTGTACAAGTAAGAAACATTACGACATCCTACTCCTATGTCTTACACTGAACATGTAATCTTATAATGGAAAATTCGGCTCCCATAATGATCAGACAGAAAGTTCAAAATTGATAGTAAAAACAAAGAAACCAATCAATTAACACTTTTATTAGGAAATATGAAAAACCAAACAATTAACATTATACTTTACTTTCCATCAACTTAGATTTGTACCAACCAAATACATAAAATAACAAAAACAACATAGATAATTCAGGTAGCACCATTCTCCGAGGATGCATGAGCCAACTACATTAAAAATTCAGTCATCCACTGATGCTTTATGGTATTTCAACTCCAAAAATCAAGTCTAAATTCTAAATCTAGTCAAATAGATACATCAATATTCTAAAATCCTTTCGCTTCTCTAAGAATTGTTTTTTATACTATTCTTAATATTACAGTATAAAATACTAAATTAAGATATTCAAATGCAAACCATTTACTCAAGGGGCAAACTCTTTCAAACTTGCTACATATCAATTTTAAGAAAGCCTAACATGACTAGTTATCCCTTCAGAATTTTATTTATGTAATGTGCAAGAGAAATACACCTTCTACACCACAGAAGTAAGTTGACCCGATGTCCAGTTGTTGTGGCTCTTGCACCATGCCTATGGCGCCCGCGATGAAGAACTGCACGTCCTGGAACATGAGAATAATCCAAAACTTCCTATAATGCACAAGAAAAAGAGAACGCAATAAATGAGCATTTGTTACAATGACTAAAAAATTAACAGAAAATGTAGACAATTTTTGTTTTTTCTACGATCATCTTTTTAACCTATCTGTAATTTCCCGTTCTCATCTATAAAAGAAAAGTATTCATACTGGATTCAAAGAAGCAGGGCAGGCTATCTTGATATTCCCATGGTTCTTCACAAGAAAATTGTATAAATAACTAAATAAAGGGAGGGGAGGTGGTGCTGTGTATGAGATGGGGCGGTTCTTGTTGACTTGCTACTACAGGGAACTTTTTATCAAACAGAAACTAAACTTCATCCTAATGCTTAGCAGAACATGCAGCCATTATAGCTTAATAATTAAGCCAGCAGAAAGCTTCAATTCCTGTGCCTTAAAATTAACAGTAAAAGGAAAAAATTAATAAGAAGGATTATCATACATCTTTGTGGGTTTCCGTATTGACATGTTTATCACAACGAACACCTCGAAAGAACAAGTCTCCACCAGTAAATTGTTTACCCAAGCAAACATTTAAGGTGACTTCTGAATCATCAACATGAAAACCTACAAGCACAAAGCTACAGAAGTTTGTGAAACTACAACTTTAACAAGAAGATTTTAAACTGAAAAACCTCTGGCAGCAAATAAGTGATAACATAATGGTATTATAAACGAGAAGATTAATGGAACAAACATCAATGATTAAATTTTAATGTGCCCCAAATTTAAAATATTTGGAAGAAAAAACGATGGCTGATCATGCTGACATAGGAATTCACGAAAAGATAGATAAGGAACATGAAATGTAACAAAATGACTGACGCCATCATTTAATAAAGGAAAAAAGTAATGAGCAATGCATGAGAAGTCAGATACATTCAGAAAATTATATCGTGCAATACCTTCTGAACACTTAAATTGTAGAATCCAAAAGAATCATTCATTTTTATTTATTGTAGCCAATGCTTTAATCTCTTAAGGTTATATATAGTTCCAGCTTACATTATAAAGTATAAACTTTTATCATTCAAATACCTAATAGAACGGATTTCATTGAAAAAAAAATAACATACAAAAAAGTTAGAAACCTACCAAGCTCGACATCCCTATCAATTCCATATTCAACAACAAAACCGTGATGAGAGTCCAGCGTAGATCCACCAACATCAGAAAAGAAAACTGCAGACCGTTTTCCAAAAATAATAAATTAAAAAATCGTCTAGGTATCATGCATTTACAATCTCATGATTGATGGAAATTAAATACCTTTGGATATGGGTCGGATAAAGTCCTCCATCAACTTGTCAAGCATGATCTCCAGACCAAAGTCATCTAAAACAGCACCAAATTTGTTCATTGTGTTTGGTCGCATGATTCTGAATTTTGTCTCAAGGACCCATTTTTCGAAGTTCTCTACCTAAGAAATCAGAACCTGATAAGAAAATATAAAAACTAAAAAACAAGGAACTTAAAAGCAAAATTTAGCAAGAGAGAAAGCAGCAATGATGTAACCTCAGATAACAACAATTCACAGAAATGGGGCTGAAGCATTTCAAATGTAAAAACTCCTTGGGAGGGTTCAGTCATTATTCTTCTAAAACTTTCCTCTCTATTCTCATTAATTGCTTTGAGAAATGACGGCGCAAAGAAGTTTGAAGCATTCATGGTATACAATTCCTTATGCAGAGGCTGCAAAATGTAGAAATAACTTAAGGGGGGAAAGTACATATACGTACATACATGCATATATAGATAAGCCTTATGAAGATAATATACGCAATATTCCATATATAAATTAAGAACTCAAACAATACCTGATAGTGTGATATAATCTTCTGCCTGTATTCTCGCTGCCTTTGAGCCTATTAACAACCAATCAAAAAACGTAGTTTAAGCTAGCATGACCATTTTAAATTTCCTGAGATCAAAATTTTAAAACAATAAATATATTCCTTGTATTGCATTGTATTATAAACAATAACATTCATCCAAATTTTAACTTCAATAACATATTATTATTTCATAGCAACATGCATCTTAAAGGAAATAAGTATCTGAACCTGAAATTCGAACATATAGTGATAAAAGGCCAAAATAAAGGTAATAAAAG
The DNA here is from genome assembly GCA_958450335.1 of Hibiscus tridactylites. NCBI lineage: Eukaryota > Viridiplantae > Streptophyta > Magnoliopsida > Malvales > Malvaceae > Hibiscus > Hibiscus tridactylites. The sequence goes on along the minus strand of OY288268.1, from coordinate 55,350,629 downwards.
GTGATAGGAAGCTTACACGAGTACGTTCGCCTTCAGGAGAGTAACGAAGGATAATATCGCGCATATAATTGAGCTTGGAGTCGCGAGAGTATGAGAGCATCGGGGGAGGCAAGTAACGTTCCAGGGAGCTGAACAGAAGCGGACTGAAGTCCAGCTGCAAACCATCGTAGCTATCCGGCTTGTGCTCCGTGTTAGGGTTCAGCCGTAACCGGTGCATCGTCGACACGCTCTGCGACACCGCCACGCCGTTTCCGTTACGATCAGCTGTTGGTGGCGTTGGCTGTTGGATCTCCTTTTTAGCCACTTCTAAAGACATAGTTTTCTCTTTTATTATCTTTTATCAAGATTTGGGTAAAGGTAGAAAAATGAAACAAACGAGCTTTCTATCGAAAGGAACAGAAAAAAAATATCAATTCAAACACTAACAGTAGCCATTATATAAACACAAACAAACAGGGGGAAAATAATTCAAACAGTAACAGTAGCCATCTTTATGAATTCAAAGAAACAGGGAGAAGAAAAAACCATTTACACACTAACAGAAACATTTTCCAACCATTTGTATTAAATCAAAGAAACGAAAGAATGCAGGATTGAAGAAAAGACTAACAGTAACAAAAGAAAAGAAGGGAAGTGGGCCGCTCAAGAAATCAATAGAGAAACGAAACAGAAGATAAAGGAAGCGGCTGAAAGCCGGAATTAGGTTATAGAAGAGCTAGGGTTTCTGGAATTGTGAATTTAGGGATGGAGGCAGGCAGGCGAGCAAACTACCGAATTCGGAGCCTGGAGTTGGAGGGTATTTCAGGTGTTTCAATATGTGTAGATAACGAATTTTGGTTTTGGTGAACTACACCCGTGGTTACTAGATTTCGGATGAGTTTTATTTTAGTCGCTATGATTTTAAAAGTTATGATTTGTTTACTAAAGTTATTGATAAATATAAATGATTACCTTGACGCAGGGTCGGTCCTGGACTTTTAGAGGCATTAGGTAAACCTAAAAATTATGCTCTAAATTAAAATTTTAAATTATAATTATAGTTGCAGTCGTATTTTCAGTTGTATTGTGTTTATCGCAATTACGAATATAACAAATGTTATTTTACTTACTGTTTTTATCGCAGTTGTGAAAATTTTTAATAACATACGTTATTATAGACATAACGTTTGCAAGTATCTTGTTTTTAGATGGTGTCACTACCGTCATATAATGGTCGTTGTTGTGGCTGTATGTCGCTATTTAAATCTCTGTCTCCAACAACAATTAATGAAAATAAATAAATTTTAAGAGTATGTCCGTACTAACAAGTATTGAAAAAATTGGGCTCTAATAACAAGTGTTGAAAAATTAAATTTTAAGACTATATCTACAATAATTAATATTGAAAAAAAAAATTAGAGACCTAGTAACAAGTATTAGAAAATATTTGAATATTAAAAGTAGACTCATAATAATAAATATTAGAAAAACCTATCCCCTATAATAAGTATTAAAAAATGAACATTTACCGTCATATAACGGTCGTTGTTGTGGTCGCATGCCGTTATTTAAATCTATGTCTCTAATAGCAAATAATGAAAAAAAATTAAATTTTAAGAGTAGATTCATAGTAACAAATATTGAAACAATTAGGTCCTAATAACAAGTATTGAATTTTTATTATATTTTTAGGACTATACCCATAATAACAAATATTGAAAAAAATCGGGACCTAATAACAAATATTAAAAAAAATAAGGGTAATGTTCACAAACAGTCCCTTTCGTTTGGTGTTTGTTCTAGTTTGGTCACCAGATTTCAAAACAGCTTATTGTGGTCCCTTACGTTTATAATCTGTTTTATTTTAGTCACTCTTCCGTCATTCTCCGTTAGAGGAGTAACGGCCGGCTGACATGGCAATTTTAAAATTAAAAAAATTCCACGTGTACAATACACGTGTATTATGTTTATACACATGGACTGCACCCTCACATTGCCTATATAAGGATGACTTCCGTCATTCCACGTGTATAAACCCTCACATGCCTACTTATATAAAAAACTAACACCACTGGGATGTTTAGGGGCTGCGCCACCGAGGATGGGTTCATGGAGGTTGGTGTCTGGTGAATGCCTCTGGAAATGGGTTTATTTCAAGAAGATGGATATGTTGATGTCAACTCCTCCACAGCAGGGCCAGCTCTCTTGCGGGTTTGACTCGGGTGAATATGTATTCATGAACCCCCGGGTTTATTTGAACCAAGCAAATGGTTTGGATGAAATGAGGGATAGTCCAGCAAATTCTGAATCTACTGATGGTGAAGAGGATCTCTCAGATGGACTGCCACCTAAAAAGAGAAGATTCGGGAGGCAATCTGGTGAGGGTTCTTCAGCCCGACTGCTTGCAGATTCAATTCAGAAATTCAGCGACATATATGAAAAGATTGAGAATACTAAACGACAGCAGATGTTGGAATTAGAGAAGATGAGAATGGATTTTCACAGGGAGTTGGAAATGCAGAAGAGGCAGATCATGGAGAGAGCGCAGGCTGAAATTGCGAAAATGCAGTGTAGTGACGATGAGGCGAATGATGTCTCTACCGAGAATGCTAGTGGGTAATCAAAACCATGTTATCTTCTTTATAACATTCATCTGATTTTGACTGCTAAATGTTGTTGTATGATTATATTGGAGCCTTTTTGCAAATTGCTATTATGATAGACAATAGTAACACCGTCGTCATACTGCACCGTTCGAAGTCAAGTAGAAACTTTTCCTGAATTTAGAGAAGATCATTACTACCATTATCACTTGCACAATTGTATGTTATAGTTCACTAACAATTACTCTCACCGACGTTAAAGCCCGAAAAACACAGACCGTGCTTAGGTAACATCATTTTTTGTCCAGTGAATGGTTGAGTGCTTAGATGTCTCGGTGTTGTCTGGTTCAGTTTAAAGTGGAAGTATGAGAATGTAGTGCAGTGATCTATGTCGTCTGATTTGCCGTTTTATGTTTATTTCGGTTTCGTTTCGTGTCTGGAAAACGTAGACCCGGAAACAGCGCTGTATACGGAGCTATGGCATGCATGTGTCGGACCTCTGGTCACCGTCCCTCGCGAAGGAGAGCGCGTGTTCTACTTCCCCCAAGGTCACATAGAACAGGTTTCTCTTTTTCCCTATTTCCTCTCCCTTTTCTTAAATTTTCTTTCTATTTCTGGGTGTTTTTTCTTCATACTATTAACTACATGTTTCTGGGGAATCAGGTTGAGGCGTCTACTAATCAGGTTTCAGACCAGCTTATGCCGGTGTATAATCTTCCATCGAAGATCCTTTGTCGGGTGATTAACGTTCAATTGAAGGTACCTTGGACCCTTTTTTATTACAGTTCGCATGGTTTTTGTTTTGCTAACGAGACTAAGATTCTTATGTTGTTAATTTATCAAGGCTGAACCAGACACTGATGAAGTTTTTGCACAAGTGACTCTACTTCATGAACCTACTGTAAGCTTTGGTCTCTACTTTGTATTTTGTTATGATTAGAAGATGGTGAGAAGTTGAATTTCTAATGAGTTTGTTCTTTGCACCGTCTGTTTTTTAGCAGCAGGGTGAGAATACCGTGGACAAGGAGCCTCCCGTTGCTCAACCGCCACGGTTTCGTGTTCATTCCTTTTGCAAGACCTTGACTGCCTCAGATACAAGCACCCACGGTAATTACTTACACCAGGATAAGAAGAAGAAAATGATTTAGGGTTTATATAGGCAATGTGAGGGTGCAGTCCATGTGTATAAACATAATACACGTGTATTATACACGTGGATTTTTTTTAATTTTAAAATTGCCATGTCAGCCGGCCGTTACTCTTCTAACGGAGAATGACGGAAGAGTGACTAAAATAAAACAGATTATAAACGTAAGGGACCACAATAAGCTGTTTTGAAATCTGGTGACCAAACTAGAACAAACACCAAACGAAAGGGACTATTTGTGAACATTACCCAAAAAATAATTATTAAGAGTAAACTTCTAATAATAAATATTAGAAAAAACTTATCCCTATTAACAAGTATTAAAAAATGGATCCCTAATAATAAATATTAAAAATTAAAATTTTAATAATAAATATAATTCAAAAAACATAATATTTAATTTTCTTGAATAATGAGCCCTGAGCTGGCAGACGTTCATTAGTCTGGCTAGGTCGAGTTCAAACTGAGTTTATGTGAGTTTATGTATGGAAATAACATATTTCATGCTTGCTAAAATTTGGCATGAAATATATGCCTCAAATTCTGTCCAAGCATGTTGGTATTTATAAATGGTTGACTTAATTTCGTTTTCGATCGTCCATAAATATTTACTATATTTTAATTTTATAAATAATATTTTTTATTTTATTAACTTAGTATTACTCTTTTATACATAAATAATTTAATATATTTTTAATGTTTACATTATAATATTATATATTATTATAAATGTAATTTAGTTTTTACATTATATAAATTATATAATATATTAAAATAGAATTATAAATGGTTTGGTTGGGACGGTCTTAGACCTTGAATTTTAGAGCTGGAGCTTAGCTCATATTTTAGACAGGCCTAAATTTTTTTCTTTCAAGTCTCGTTATGAACATATGAAGGAATGTATAGATCTAAGATCTACCAAAATAAATACGAATTGATCAAATAATTCAAAAATACCTACGATGACATCTGGTGTTTCATGCTCCTCTCGGTTGCAAACATTATAAATTTGGGTGGGTATATTTGATTTTAATATAACAAGGATTTAATTGTAAAACAAATAATTTTTTAAGGTATTTAATTTACTCATAAAATTGACAAGCATTTAAACTTAAATAATTTTTCAAGTTAACTTTTGAATCCTCAAATATTTTCTAAGTGTTTTGGTATTCAAACCAGCCAATTTGATAGCTGAGTACCGGTACCGCCTATGACGTACATTGTTACTTATAAGGTAATTTACACCACATGTTACTTATAATTTTACAAACAAACATGTCACGCAATTAAAGTTTTGTAACAAACAAGATACATTGTTAGTAAAATTGAAATAATATATAGTTTGATATAATAACAATTTTAGTTATTAAAACTTATACATTCTATTAATTTAATCCTAATTCAAAATAATTTAATAAACTTAAGCATCATAGTTCGATGATCAAAATAGAATCACCTCAATAGTTTAGTGGCCTTAGAGGTAGTTTATCCTAAAATAAAATATATAAATATTACTTCATTTAAAATAAGGCTAATCTTCACTCGTGGTCTCTTTCGTTCGAGTTTTGTTCTATTTTTGTCACCCAAATTCAAAAAAGATCATTCTTACCACTTACGTTTTAAAACGTGTTTGTTTTAGTCACTAGGCCGTTAGTGGCCTAAGAGCAGTTGACATGACCGTTTAATAAATAAAAAATAACTCATGTGTATAAAACACGTGAAATATGTTTATATCTGATTATTTTCAAAAGGGGTAAAAGAGAAATAAACTGGTTCTTATTCCTTTAATCACTATTAAAGAAAAAAATGGAAGATCAAAAATCATTTTCTCCTCTTTCTTTTTTTTTTGTGAATTCTGGGCAGTATTAGGACTTAGATAAATAATCTCTGAAGTATCAAGGTAAGTACTCAAGGGAATCAATTTTCTCCTATTTTGTTTATCTCATATTTTTAACGGTTATGAATCGTCTGAATCATTTTTCTATTTTTAGTTAGAGGGTTGAAAATAATGCGACGACGACTTTTAAAATCAGCGGAGAAGAAAGTGGTATATGGTATGGTTATTTTCACACTAATTTTATTTGTTTTTTAAACTTAAAAATAATTGTAAAATTGGTTTAGGGTTTTAGTAAGGGTTTTGGACTGTATTGAGCGTTTAGCTTAAATTGATTTTTGGGTAAAGTTTACAAATAGTCACTAAACTTTGGTCAATTATTTAATTTGGTAACTAAATTTTCAATTGTTTCAATGTTACCATTAAACTTTATGATTTACTTCAATTTGGCCACTGGTCTCTTAACGGACGTTAAAAAAGTAACGGGGTAGTTAACAAATTCGGTATAATAACACATGTAATCTTCCACATTTATACATTCAAACAATTTAGTTCTAATTCGAAAAAAAGATAAATTTAACCCTTAATTTTTACATGTTATTTCAATTTGACCCTATTTTTAATTAAAAATAATTTAACCCTAAATCCTAAATTTAAACTCGAAACCCTAAATATTAAACACTAAACCTAAAACCCTAAAATTCATAAATACAAAGCTGAAAACCCATAAACCCTAAACTAAAACACTAAACACATTTGAAGGCCATTGAAGGACATGTTTCTTGAGATTTTCAACGCTTGTTCTAAATCCATGGAGGCACAAAATCTTGGGTTTTCTCTGGATTTAGCTTCCCATTTCCCCTTAAAATCACCGTTGAAAAAACTTTAAGGGATAGCCTTAGATTTTTGGTGGAGCTCACTCAAGTTGGTTGGTTGATTATTCAAGCCGAGTACAGATACTAAATAACGGGTGGTCATACATTATTAATGTACTGGTAACTGGTAAGAAATGGAATTGTGTCACGAGGGCTTTAAGCTTGCAAAATTTCTTAAGCTGGGTAACAAGTGTTATAACCGAAAAATTTTATTGTAAAAAAACTTTAAACCCTAACCCTAAACTTTAAACCCTAAATCCCTAATATATAAACACTAAATCCATAAACCTTAAAAATCCTAAACCACTAAACCATAGCCACTAAATTTAAAATTTTTAAAGTTTAGAGTTTTAAGTTAGTGTTTTAAGGTTTAGGGTTCAGTTTTTAGGTTTAGGATTTCAACTTTTAGTGTTTCATGTTTTGGGGCTTTAGAGTTATGGTTTATGGGGTTTATGGTTAAATTATTCTTAATTGAAAATAAGGGGTAAATTGAAATAATGTGTAAGTATTGAGAGTTAAATTTATTACTATTTTCAAAATAAAACTAAATTGTTTGAATGTGCAAATGTGGAGGATTAAATGTGTTATTATACTAAAATTGTTAACTTTCACGTCACCTTCTTAACATTTGTTAAGAGCTCAGTGGCCAAATTGAAGCAAATCACAAATTTTAATAGTAACTTTAAAGTAATTGGAAGTTTGGTTACCAAATTGAATAATTAACCAAAGTTTAGTGACCATTTGTGAACTTTACCCTTTATTTTTATGGATTTGTATTGAGAGTTTATGGTTTTAGTAAGGGTTTTGGATTGTATTGATGGTTTAGGTTAAATTAATTTTTATGTGATTGAATTGACGATTTATTGTTTTAGTAAGGGTTTTGGATTGTAAATTGATCTTTAAAATGGTAATTTTTGTTTCAATGTATTGATTTAAAATTATTTTAAGTTGAGTTCACTTCGGTTTGTTTTGTTTTGCACATTAATTTAAGGTTAAATTGATTTAAAGTTGTTTTAGTTTGGATTGCAAAACTGTGTAACAAATTGACTTCGGTTTATGGTAATTGTTGTTTCAACGTATTGATTTAAGGTTGTTTATGGTTTTAGTAAGGGTTTTATTTTTTAAGTTAAAATGATTTAAATTTGTTTAGGTTGGATTGCAAAACTGTGTAACAAATACTTTAAGGTTGTTTCAGTTTCTTTTGTTCCAGTTTATTGCATTGATTCGAATATAATTTAAATATTTTACGGTTGCCTAATTGCATTGAAAAAAAATGATATTTGTCTAGTTTTATGAGAGTTTATTGCATTGAAAAAAGTTATGTTGCATTGGAAAATTCTATTTTATGGTTGTGTTTGGAAGAATATTTTGTTGCAAGTTATTATAAAGAAATGCGGTTCGTATTTTTTTATACCTTTTATGCTAGAAATCTTTTTTGTGTTGTCTTTATTAGTTTTGGGATTTTCTGCTTTTGTTGATTTTTTCTGTTAAGAATAGTTTAGTGTATGCTAGGAATCTTTGTTGTCTTTTAGGGGTTGACCATTCACCGTTGAAATATTTGTATTTATGTATTCATGTATTAATGTGTACTGTTTTTTAGGGGTGGGCTATTGAAATGATTTTGTGTATTTTGCAGGTAATGAGACAGAAATGTTTACTTGTGTGATTCACTATGGAGGAGACTTTGTACTTTCACCAAGAATGAAGTACACCTCTAAGTCTGAAGCCTACTTCGATTTTGTTGATGCTAGTAGATTCTCAACCTTTTCATTATGTGGCATGATTTAGAATTTTAAGTTTAATTGTACCTTTTGTTGTTTACTAGAGGGTGTCATATGTTGCACTGGTGTATTGCATCCATATATATATATCTAAAGCCATTTGAAAAAAAAAATCATGAAGTGCATGAAGAAGAAGAAGAAGAAGAAGATTATGGAGCTAAAAAAGAAGAATATTATGTTACTGCATAAGAACATGTTCATCATGCTGAAGAAGAACAAAATCAAGATGCTGAAAAAGAACAAAATAATATTGCTGCTGAAGAAGAAAATAATGTTGGTGAAGAAGAAAAACATGTTGTTGAAGAAGAAGATTTTGCTGCTAGTGATAATGAATATGATTGTAGAAGAGATGAAGCGTGCAAACAAGAAATTAGAGTTTAGAGAAATATGGATGGCTTTGAACTTAATGGTGTGCATGTGAATGAAAAAGATAATAGACTAGAATCAGAAACTGACAATTCTGAAGAGCTATATAGTGAGCATGGTTCAGACTTAGATGGGCCTAGGTACCCTGAATTCAAGTTTAATACTGACATGGTGAAACCAAAATTTGTTAAGGGTTTAATATTCCCTAATAAGACAGTATTAAAAGAAGCTATCAAATAATATGGGAGGGCTGATATAGTAGAAGTAAAACTGAAGAAGAATGACAATCGAAGGGTTCAAGCAATATGCAAGGAAGGTTGTCCTTGAAAATTATGGGCAGCTCCTATGAATCTTAAGGACAATAAAGATTAAACTTGACAAATTAAAATTATGGTAAATTATCATACATGTTCCAAGTCTGTGAGCAATAGTAATATTACATCTAAGTGGATGATAAAGTACTACATTAAAAAATTCATATATGAGCCTAATTATGCCTTGAGATCATTATGACACGATGTATTGCATAAATTTAATACACTTGTGTCACCTGAAAAGTGTGGTAGGGCTAGGGATGCTATAATAGAAATAATTGAAAGGGTCATATGGCTCAATATGGGAGAATTTATGATTACTTACAAGAGTTGAAGAGTACAAATCTTAGAACAACTACAGTTTGTTATTTAGATTTAAGATTATTTCAGAGGATGTATATTTGTCCACGGGCTTGCAAAGAAGGCTAGAAAGCAGGTTATAAGAGGATAATTAGTCTTGATGGTTGTTTTCTAAAATGTTATTTTCAAGGCTATTTGTTGCCAGCTGTAGGAATTGATGCAAATGATTGCATTTATCTTATAGCATATGTTGTTGCAGAGAGTGAGAATATGTCTTCTTGGTATTGGTTTGTGGAAAATTTAAAAACTAATTTAGAGAATGATAACTCTTTCAACATATGTATCATGTTTGATATACAGAAGGTTAGCTATCACTCTTATGTTTTTACATATGTTACATTTTGTTACAGATATCAACCTTGAATTTTGTTGGTGTAGGGCCTTAAGGAAGTTATCGAAGATGTATTCCCGTATGCAAAGGATAGAAAATGTGTCAGACACAAGTACACAAATTTTAGGGAGAAGCACAAAGGCGAAGCTTTGAAAGATGTTGTTTGGAAGGCTGCTAGAACTACCTATTTGCAGGAGTTTGAAAATACTATGGACCAGTTGAAGTCACTGTCAAAAGCTGCTCATACTTGGATTAAGGGGAAAGACACTGCTTAGTGGGTAAAAATCCTCTAACCCCTAATCATGCCCCCTTCTATGCCCCACACTAAAAATCACTTAAAAATTATATTTTAAACCTTAACCCTAATTTTCACATCCTACACCCTAAAAATACACCCTACCCCTAATTTTCTAAACCCTAATCATAACCCCTAAACTTAAACCCTGAAAATTAAACCATAAACCCATTATTTTAAAGTGAGGCATAAAAGAAGGCATGATAAGGGGGCAAACGATTTTCATCCCTACTTAGTGGTCTAGATCACACTTCTCCACTAGGAGCAAGTGTGATATGCTCCTTAATAACCACTATGAGTCGTTTAACAATGTAATATAACTTGTTTTAATTTTTAACTAATTATTTGTAAAACAATTATGTACTTAATAACTCATTCATCATCACTATATTTCATGCACTCTATTTTTACTATAACAAATATATCAACTAGTGATGAAATTTTTAAATAACGTTGTGTATAACATCACAGAATATACTATAAACGCGGCAATTATTTATTTTCGTCACATTTAATAATTTATGGTATATATTTTAGGAAATTAAAAAAAACGTCACTGATTTTCGTCACTATATGTTTAGTGCCAAAATTTTCTTCCTAAAATATTTAGTGGGAGACATTTTAATGATATTTAGAAAAATTGGTGACACTACAAACTCGTCACAAATAAAATGGAAGTATTAATGATGAATAATTATTATCACAATTCAATTTAAATTAGTGACATTGCAAAATCGTCTCCTATAAATTTTATTTGCGACATACTAATATGTCATATTTTGTAAGACATCAAAGGTGATGTTTTATTTGTGTCACAAAATAATTTAAACTTGACGAAAAAAATTATTTGCCACTCATTATTATTTATCTCTTATATTTTATATGAAAATTTTAAAAGATATCATGAAATTGTGCCTCTTAATGTTTGTCGCCAACAATTAATGTAATACCTCTAAAATCGGGTTAACAATATTAAATGATTTTTGTAATCAAAATGGTCCTATAAGATAAAATAATTGGACAAATATATGTATAAACCCAGATTAATAAGAGTCTATGTTCAAATTGAAAAGAGGAGTGAGAGAGAACTTACTTTTCAAGGATTAAATCGAATAATAAATATGTTGCCTGTATTTAAAAAAGGGTTAAATTAAATGCAATGCAATTGTAATATCCAAAATTTTGGTCTAATAGTATTCTATAAATAAATACCAGTCGAATTTATCATGGGTATTTCAATCAATAGACAAACTAAGTAATTAAGGATTGAAATTAGAATAATGGGAAGTCGAGTGTCTAATTAGGGAAGGGTTACATTAGATAGTTTGTAGAATGAGTTTCCCTAGAACATGCTATATGAGTTTGTAGAATGATAAGCTATGTTAGTTAAATCAAGTAGTAAATAATAACATGCTATATTAAATAATTAATTTGATAAGAAACTCTTATTTAGAAGATGCAATTTTGGGATGGGCCGAAGCTTATAAAGAGGTAATTTAAGCTATTTTCCATTCCTTCTTAAGAGAAAATATTGTTAGTCATATCACTGCATGTATTAGAATGAATTAAAGAATGTCTAAAGTTAGAAGGTGGCTTAATTTCATAGAAGTTCTGGACAGAATATGAAGCATATCGAGTGATCTATATTAAGCTTAATGTATGTTAAATGAGTCGAACCCATGGAATTCCTGGATTCAAAAGCATGATAATTATCAATGTTTAGGGCAAAATTGCATTTGAATCTTTTGATAGATTAAGTAGTAACATGTGGATCAATTTATGAGCTTAAATTGAGTGGTCTTGCTTAAAATTTTGCTACAGGTTGTCTCTAACATAAGTATATGATAACACATGAGAGTGAACTGTTTGTACAAAATGAAATGGAAAACTCTTTAGTTTGAAAATAGAATAATAGATAAGTTAATGGTTCATCTGATTTCGACTGATTAAAAATGAGAATGGATTAGCTGAAATTTTGAACTGTTAAAATGTATATGCTTCTGGGAAGTTTTGGATTAGTTCTCTAAGATTCTGAAATTTGAATGGTTAGTGAGATAATTTATAAATTCATAGATCACTTTTGTAATGTTTTAAAACAAGAGAATTTAAAATGAAGGAGATGTGTACTAACTCTGTTTTGGGATTGTAATGCTACTGAAACATGAATTTGATATAGTTTTGAATTGAAGAAATAGATGTAGTTTAGTACCTTGGTTAAATGCAACTATATGTTGCATGTAGCAGAATAGTTTAATGATGTGAAATTAGGCAGATTATATGTTGGTAAATTGTGCAGTAAATTGTAAAATGAGTGCAGTTCATTAAGCTTTAAAACTACTTGAGTGTGCTAAAGACTTATACTGAAAATGTGAAATAGAATTAAAAATCTGCTTAATAAATGACTTGGGATAACAGTTATCGTGCTACCATGTAAATTGTGTATGGAGTTACTGAATCAAAAGAATGAATTAAAAGTTATATAAGAGATGAGCAAATGCCCATTTATATAACGCGACAAACATTCAATGCCCATTTATATAAGGCAACAAACATTCAATCAAACTACCGACAAACAATTGATAAGTCATTAAGAAATTCAAAAGTTATAAAGGAATTGACAAGTCTTGAGAAGACTTCAACGAGATAAGCCGATCTTCGACAAGATCGTTATAAATACAATTAAGCGTGATTAAGCCATTAATCTCCATAAAGTTATAAAAGTTAATTCAAGACCTAAATAACAAAGGCTAACTTATGATTGTATTCCTTGATGTATTCTAATGAAAATCATGTATTTTATACCTTGTTATTATTATTGTTACTACCTCACTTAGGCTATATAAGTCTAATGCATTCATTCTCATGCATTGCAGGATACATAAAGCTGACATGACTCCAAGTGTAAATTAAGGCTGTGAATCTTGTTTCAAGATCCAAGTAGAGTTTGAAACTCACCCTATGTAGTACTTCTAGATGGTGGCTCATTGCTTTAATGTTATAAGAAATGCATTCCGTGTTTTGTCCAATCTTCTTTAGTGCTTGATTTTTTAATAAGTAGTATGGTGTGCGTGGTATTCGAATGAATACTTGGGGAATCAAACATGCATGTATGGTATATGATTCGTGAGTCTTAGCTAATGCATGATATTAATATCGATAAAATAGAATTCAAATTTTTTCTTAATGAGGAAGTCTTGTAAATGTGATAAAATCGCACTGTAGATTGAGTCGAGTACTAAGCTGAGTAGCAAATATGACACAGATAATAAAATTCTTGTATGCATTACAATGTATGAATTAATATGACTCTTAATTATGGCATCCTAATCACTTACTTGCTCTTTAAGCAATATTAGCTTATATATGAGGTTTAAGTTGCTTGTAGTAATCGTTCTTGGAAAATTATTTATACTTGAAAATATGGATATGGATTAAGGGTTATAGTTTAATAACTGTAGAAAAATCAAGTAGAGCATTGCTAATTTCGAAATGAGTAAAATGCAATTTATATATTAAATGAGTGAGGATTAATCCTTTTATAGAAGGGATGGATTCCCTTCTTAATAAATAATGTATAATGATTGCCAAATGATTAAATAAAGTTATGTAGTTAAACGAACCTACTGTTCATGTTTAGAATCACTCTTATTAGTAACCTTAATAAGACTATACCCGAAATGAATGATTAATATAGATAATAATAAGAAGAAAAACTCTCGTATGGTTCTTTTAAATCCAAGAATGGTTGATGGAATTTGCGCATCATTTGTAAACCTTATGTTTTAAGTGAAATGATTCAAGGTATAAAATTTTCCCAAATGTTTATGCCAAAAATCAAGGATTTCTCAATCAGTCATAATGATAGACGTTATTATCATTATTTTATTTTCTTCATTTTCCCCTCATTCACAAACCCAACAGATTGAGTTGTAATATTTTGAATTCATATTCACTTCTACTCCAACTCTATTTTCTCCAAAAAGATGTTCTTCAACCAATGAAACAGCAGAACGAGCATTCCTTAAAATTTCCAATGATTTCAATTTCAAAATAAAACCCTAATTTCTTAGCAATAAATTAGAATCTCTTTGTTTCACCGTCTCAGCTAATAAGGCATTTCAGGAAAACTGTTAGACATGAGGGCTTTGGCACATTATAGAAGGGCATTGTCCCTAATTTTGTGAAGGCTAGTGTCTTTCAATTCTTTTACACTCAATTGTTGTTACGCACGGAAATACATTTTCATTTGATTTGTACTCTTTCTAATGAAATTTTACTGTAGGCTTCAGATAAAGAGATGGCTTTAAAACAAGGTCGCAAAAAAATGACAACTTTGCATTTTCATAGACCAAATTTATAAGTTTGTTAAGGCCTCCACATTATATTTTTTTTATCTTGATGAGTTTGACAAGGATAAATTTATTTGGATTTGAATTTTTAAAGAAAAATATAAAAAGAAGATGCATGAATTTAATTTACAAGCTTTTACCTTTAATTATGATTCAAAAAAGAAATATTGGATTCAATTGCTAACTTTCCAAGATGATGGTCGCTCATTTTTTTCCCAGGTAAGATCTTTATGCTAGTTCTCAGTAATTTAGATAGAATCTCATCTTATTTTCATTTTAATGATTTTGTTAAATTTAGTCTCTTTATTTATATATTTTTTTCATGTATGTCAGTTGAAATTTAGTTATCTTGCTTGTACATGTTAAAGAGTAGTTGCATATGTTATGCATCAAACATTTCTTGAGCCTAATGCTATTCACATGCTATGTATCAACAATTTAGGCTGGTGCCTTATACATCCCAGTATGTTGGTGCTGAAGGGAAGTCATAGTTTTCTATGATCCACCAGAATATAATGATGCTCCTAGTAATTTTGTATCAGCTATGATGTCAGTAGCTATATTAGTATTATATGTTCTCTACAAAATATAAAAAAAGGTATTTATGTGCCAATTCTTATGTAGATTTAATGTTAGGATCCATGTTATGTCAATATTGCTCTATATCTTGAGATAGTTCTACAGTTATTGTTCTCTCTTCTCAGATCATGGTTAAAACTTAATGGAATAGAGGATTTTTGTATGTTGATTCTTCACAATTCATGAAGTACATAATTCTACAGTTAAACTCCTCAAGCATTGAATTTGGATACTGACACTTTTGTTAAATACAAATACATTTATATCATGATTTATGTTGTACATTAAATTATTGCATGAACTGTGTATGAAGAATCTTGCCATTTAAACCTTGTATTCCTAAGGATAACGAGCATAATCTCAAATCACACTTTTCTCTTATTAATACCAAAGATGGATGATTTACTTTAGAGCTAGCGTATGTCGTGTAAATCCTTTGTGCTTATTCATACAACTTTTGTTTTCAACAATTTTGTTCAAATAAGGTCAGCACTTGCTATCGTTATTGACTAAACCATTTTTTTAGTAATGCATTATTGAAGCAGATGATGAAAATGATGCTGAAATGAATGAGGATACTACAGAAATTGAGAACAAGTTAGTCAATTTTAGTATCCTTATTGTCATAATTGCTTATGCATTTGTTACTACATCTTCTTTTCCTTTTGGGGAAATATTGAGATTAGAGGATTATGTGAGAAGCTTGTATATTTGAATATACTGCTACTAGTAAAATTAAACTTGTATCTATGGATTTAAATATTAGTTTAGCTGTAAGATACATTTTTTGGTAAACATTAGCAGAAGATCATGATTTAGCTTATGATATGACGAGACTCAGAATTCTATAATCTCAAACCAGCTTTTGTATGTGGATGGCTAGCTTGTGGGATTTCCCAAGAACTTAAAGAATTTATATTTTTATCATTTTATCATGAAACCTTGATCTATAATTTATTTTCTGGGTCACCTCGATTTCTGTTATAAACTCGAATTAGTAAACTTAAAATTGAGTTAAATTTCCATATATTAATGGACTAAAACGTAAGTTTTTCCAGGAAGCTTTCCGCTAAGGAAGATGGCTATGATATAATAGTTTTTACCTCCTTTATATTAACAAGTATTACTGTAAAATGGCTTGAACATTCTCACTTTCTTAAATATATAGATAGGAGAATGTTTTGGCATGTGATGGCGGCATGATTTTCAAATGATAATGTATCCTTACTTGCCTTCCAATGCGAAAAAGCCCAAGAATTGTTGCTATATGGATCTTTATCTTGCAACAATGTTACACCTTATTCAGTTCTCATGTTAATCTAAATCACTAGTATATGCATTTCTTATGCCTCAAATGTACTCTTTCTACAACACTAAAGAAGATTCTATATATTGTTCTATGGTTGATTTTTTTAAAATACATATAGGTGCATATACCACATACTATTTATTTCTTAAGTTATGTTTTATGATTATTTGGCCTTTGTAGTTTTTCCGAGTCTTCAGAGAAGAGAGCAACTGGATTAATTGTTCATGGATGTCGTTGGTCATTGTGAAGACACTGGTTATGATGTGCTTTGCCTCGTTGCTGCTAAAAATGATGTTGATTCATTTTCAATGACTATACAAAACTCTAAGATTAAGTCATCAAGTTGGCAAGAATATATGTATAGACACAGTTATATCTATAAGCTATTGTCAAATTCCTTTCACTACAACAATATAGGTTTTTAGTGACAAATTGATAGTGACTAGGAGTAATTTTGACACAAATATTAACTTTTTGTGACAATTTTTTTGTGTGACACTATTGGTATAAGTAATTGTGACATATATTTTATTTTGTCACTGTAACAGTAGTAATTGTGACGATTACATTTTTCACAAATGAATTCTCACTATAAGTATACAATTGTGACACAAAGTTCATTGTCACTAAAATTTTGACACATGATAGTGACGATATATGAAGTGGTCACTATTATTTGATATTTGTTGTTACAATGAAATTACTTGTCGCTTAAAGTTTAACTTTTTATTGTGATAAATTTTGTCACTAATAAAAAAATAAAATTAATGACAAATTAGACATTGTCACAATGATAAATTTATTTTTATAATTACAAAAATTAAAGTTATCATAAACTAGTTTGTCAAAAGGTAAAATATTTCTATAGTCTATACTATGTGTAAATTGTTGTTTTAGTCAATCTATTTTGATCAACTTTAGTCCCTACATTTTTAAAATTTTAATCCTAATCCTAATGGGACACCGGCAATATGACTAAATTAAAAGGATTAAAAATGATCAAATTAAAGAACAAAAATTAAATAAGCAACTTATGTATAACAAATTAGCTAAAAAGAAAATTTTACTTAACATGTTTAAATACTACCATTCATGTCAGGATCAAAAATTTAAAATTTAAAATGTATAGAAATTTAAAGTGACTAAATTAGAGTACAAAGACTACTATGTGATTTTAGCATAATATATGATAGAATTGTTTTTTGAAAATTTTAAAAGATATATTCCATTTTGATTAGTTTTTTTTTCTTTCAAAAAAATCTAAATAGTTTCTTCAACATAAGTACTTCATATAAGAAATCATAGAAAAAATAGTTAAATTATTATTATAATAATTAGTGTTATAATTAATAAATATTTTTAAAATAAATAAAATTAATTTCAATTACAACTAAACCTAAATATTATTTTTCTTTCAAAATAGTATTAAATTTCTTGCGTAGCCTAGTGGATAAGTATTGCACTCTCGCCCTAAAGGTTCCAGGTTCGATCCTTCTTGAAGCCAGACATTGCATTTATTTACTAAAAAATGATTATCTAAATATGCTACATCGCCTATAATTAAATTTCAGTGATATAATGAAAATTTAAAAGTTTGTTGACTAAAATGCTAAAGCACCCTAAATAAAATAGTTACTTCTAAAAATATAATTAATTTTTTTTACTATTGACAACAACGAAAAATTTTAGACACTATTTAAATATGTATTTGTGATAGAATGTTTGTCACTAGTAAGAATAATATTAGTGTCTAAATTTTAGTCACTATTAATAATCATTTGTGTCAAATAATGTGGTCATAAAAATATAACTATTGTGACGAAATACATGAAAGTTGTCACTAATATAATAGTGACGACTCAGAAAAATAATCACTGTAAATTTCTGTGATTAAATTTAACACTTTTTGTGACCATTTTTAATGTCACTAAAAATGCATTTTCTTGTAGTGTTTTTTTAACATTTAAGTTTTATTATATTGGAATGAAAATTTTAAGTACACAATTTTGATTGTTTTTACTTTTATTATTGTGTAAGAAATGAATTGTAATATTTTTACTATAATAGAAATATTTTTTTGATGAATGTGTACACTTTTTATCATTTTAGTTCACAACAATTATGTCATTATTAATTTTATGGTTTTACTTCTATCATAAATAATTCAATTTCATTATTGGTAGAGATCTTAATATAATTAATAACAATGCAATCTCTAATTAGGTGAAAATGGTAATATATGATCATTTTTAATTGAAAAATAATAAGAATATTATGACATTATTTTAGCATTTTAGGTGACAATATATTATGTTAAGTAAAAATGTGACGATATTTTTTCGTCACCTATGCGTTGAAGTTAATACATTATTTGTGACGATAAGAATGATTAATAACAAAATTTTATATAATTCAGCGACGTAACTAGTTGTCATCAAATATAAATCATAAAGTGATATTATGCATCATCGCCATTCATACTACCATTAGGTGATGATACTACGTCATTAACGATGTAACGTTATTATTTTTGTCACTTATACAATATTTTTTTTTGTATTATTAACAATGTGACGGTATTATTTTCGTCACTTATACAATGATTTTTTGTATTGTTGGTGATATTAAAAATTATCAATGACGAAATTTTATATCATTTGATGACGTAAATAGTGACATGAATACAAATTATAAGGTGACGTTATATATTAACGTCACTACATTCTCGACAATACGTGACGAAAACAAGTACATCATCTTGTTAGACATTCAGCGACGCACCTAACATGACAAACGACGCGACATCATATTTTACGTCATAAATTACAAATAGTGACATAAATGTAAGTTTCTGTGACAATATTTTAGATGCTACTAATAAACAAATTTGTTGTAGTGTTTGGAGGCAAGAGATAAGCCTATATTGATTACGATGGAGACAATTCGAATGAAAATTATGACTCGAATTGTATCTAAAAGAGAGACTGCTAAAAATGTAGAGGGCTATTGTGTGAAAAAATTCAAAAGAAGTTAGATGTCAATATTGAAGAATCCATCGGGTTACTAAATCAAATTCCTTATATTTTTTTGTTACAATTCAACCTTATGTACTGTTTTTTATTTGTTGCATAAGTGCAAAAGTACTAGATTTTAGCCCTAGGATAACTCAATTATTGTTAGACTTAAGCCCATTTTAGTTGCATAATTAGGTAAACATACTCAAAAACTACATAGGTTAGATACTCTGCCCTACTTGAATTTCATTATTTTTTGCTATAAAAGATACTACTCAGGTATATGTTTTACTGTGCACAGATACCCGCCCAGACAGATGATGCCGAGGAAGCAAGGAGGGCATAATGAAGGAGCTGAACACTCGATGGACGATGCTGATGTTCCTGCTGGAGAGCTGATCAAAGTAAGCTATAGAGGAAAAACCTAGAATAAGGAGCCCTGCTGAGCCAGACCTCTGCCGAGGCAGCAGATGGTGTGTCGTCGAGGTAGGATCACAAGGCAGCTGAAAACATGCAAAGTGGTATGTGACTGGAAGAACACATCAAGCCCGATTTTTAGAGACCACTTGCATGCAAATCAGAGCCTAAAAGCCCAAGAAAAGCTACGATCAAAGCTCAAGGAATTTGAAGTCAACTGGGAGTCAAGCTTGGATTAAATGAAGATTTAATTAGAGTTTAATCTTTTTAGGAGATATGCTTTAATTCCAACTTGTACTCTCGTTCTTTAATCAACTTCGACAAGGCCAAGGCTTATATATAAGGCACATTAGTCGACTAAAAGGGATAGAGAGAGTTCTTGGAGCAAAACCCTAGTTTTCCATTCATACATCATGTTCTAAACGTTTCTTAGGGCTAAGGGTTGGTTTTGTTGAGTAGTTGTGAGAGAATGTTTGTATTCTTTTAGGTTTTTAGTGTTTGAAATAAAATTTCAAAGTTTGTTTACTCTTGGCATCATTCTTGTTTGCAATCAAATCGGGAGAGGGGAGAACAATTATCAATTTGTCCAATATCAAGAGACTTAGACTCACGAAACGAGTAAATACAATTTTATCCATTTTGAGGGTGAAATTACTTCGGCTTAGGAATAAGTCAGAAGTTCAGCGACTAAAAGAGACTTAGGATTGGTTGGTGTTCACCCCTCGATTCACGCCAGGAGGTACTATCAAGTTGTGTTCGCCAATAGCACTTCGACTTAGAGATAAGAAGAAGTCACTGAAGGAAGTCTTGTCGAACTTTGAAGTATCGCTTATCCGCCCATGCATTGCATTGTCCTCCGCCATGGCGGGCTGTCTGTCGAGGCATTGCTTTGACAACTGTCCAGACTGCTAGGTTGATCTTGCAGCACTTAACCGAGACAGAACATTCAATTTCCACACTACAACGCATTCCAATACCGGCCCATTCTCTCAAACTGAAGTATCAACTCTTTAAATTACTTGCTTTTAGTTTTAGTCGATTTAAAACCAATTTTAATCACTTGTGTTTTTACTTTTCCTTGTGCAGGAATTTAATCACTGAAGTAGATTCCAATCCTTGTGGAGACGATATCTTAAATAATATAACTTGACATAAGTGTACACTTGCACTCGATTTGGAGAACTCCTTTACGCTCTACAAGTTTTTGGCATCGTTGCCGAGTATTGACAATAGCGACTTCGTCTTTACTTTCTTGCACTTTTCTCTTTTTGCACTTAATTTTCAGTTTTAGCTTTTCTTTATTATCATAAAAAATATATATTTTACAGCTTCTTTGTTCTAGTTTATGAACATAGCAAATCTGACATCTGAACCTCTGTTTATCGAAGAGATCGAACGCACAATAAGAAAAATCCGAAAAGAGGCGCGTGAGGCATTAATAGCATGAGGAGCAACAGAAGTAGTAATGAATTGCAACGGAAGGGGCATAAACAGTGCCAACAACAATGACAACGTCAATAATGACGTTGTCGTAGATGTCGCGGCAGATGGAGAGCGGCAAGATCAACAACCACCTCATATCCCACTTGGACAGCAAAGACAAGTCTGTACCACTCGATACTACATGGAGGAAGACATAAACAACCTTGACTCTGCAGTCCTAGAACCAGATATCAATGCCAATGATTTTGAACTCAAGCCAGTTATGTTCAATATGATCGATAAATTGGGATAATTGGGGGGCACAACTAATGAGAATGCTCGGCAGCACATGAAGTCATTTTTAGAGATTTGTAAATCTTTTATAATTCAAGGATTACCCTCTGATGTTCTGAAATTGTGATTATTCCCTTATTCACTAAGGGATAGGGCAAAAACTTGGTTAAATAGTCAGATTGCTGGCTCTATTGAGTCATGGACAGACCTGTGTCGAGATTTTCTAGCTCGTTTTAATCCTCCAAATGTTACTAATCGTATACGTAGCGAGATTACCTCTTTTTGACAGGCTGATGACGAAGCGATGTACGATGCATGGGAACGCTACTAAGAACTTCTGCACAAATGCCCGCTCCATGGACTGTCGTTTTGGACACAAGTATCTATGTTCTACAATGGTGTTAATCAACCCCCAGGATGATGCTTGATGCATCAACAAATAGCATACTCCTTGATAAGGCATCAGAGGAGGGAATGAGGATTTTGAACCAGTTGGGCAAAAACAATTATCAGTTTTCATCCGCCCGCCGTGGCGGCATTAGACGACAAGCCACATTGAATGAGTTGGAAGCATCAGAGTCCGTTAATACCCATATAGACAAACTGACCAGATTGGTTGAAAACATGATCAAACCAACAGGAAGATCATATGAGGTAAAAACAGTGGAAGTTTTCTGTGATAAATGTGGTGGAGACCATGACTCTTTAGAATGTACAGAATATAGAAATTTCATGGGAACCTACAACCGAAATAGTACTCCTAACACAAATGCATACAATCTAGGCTAGAGGAAACATCCAAACTTCTCATGGAGTAACCCTAACACTGCAGAAAATCCTACCACTCAGAATACGGGATATCAGATGAACCCGCCTTGGTAGCAGACGCAACAACAATAACCTACAACAAACAATTCTCTAGAGCCCACTTTAAATACTTTCATGTCTCATACTAATGCCTATATTGCTAATTCTGATAAGTTTGTTAACAAGGTTAATGCTTTCATGGACAGGACTGAAATGTGAATGCAGAACAAGGAAGCAGCATTAAAAACACTAGAAACTCAGATGGGACAGTTCGCACAAGTTCTGAATACTAGACCCATGGGAGGACTGCCCAGCGATACTGAAGTTGCAAGGGGAACCACTTATGGGCAATGTAAAACAATCACTACCAAAACTGGCAAACAACTCAAGGAGACCCGTCCCCATGATCCTAAGGAGAAACAACCAACCAAGCTCGCCGCCGAGGTAGAAGCAGACACCCCAGCCTCGGCAGATCCAGGACCCTCCGCCTCGGCAGTCCCACTAATGCCCCAATAGAGCCTGATTACAAAACCACAGAACCTGAAGCACCTGCACTTCCACAGATCAGGTTCTCTTGCAAGGAGCGTATAGAAGACATCCGCCCACCCATACCTTTCCCACAACAGCTGAAGTGGTAGAAGTAGTAATATCAGTTTAAAAAGTTCATTGATATTCCTAAACAGGTGCACATTAACATACCCTTGGTGGAAGCCATTGAAAAGATGTTGAATTATGCCAAATTCCTGAAGGACATGGCCTCTAAACGAACAAGAATAGGGGAGTTCAAAATTGTTGCCATGACAGAAGGATGTATGGTCATGCTACACAATCGGGTGCCACCTAAACTAAAATATCCCGGAGCTTCACCATACCATGCACAATAGAGAATCACTACGAGGGAAAAGCCTTGTGTGATCTTGGAGCAAGCATAAACTTGATGCCCAAATCAGTCTTCCAAAATTGGGTATCGGGAAGGCAAAACCTATTATTTTCATGCTACAGCTTGCCGATAGATCATATGTGCAAATAGAGGAAAAATTGAAGACATACTGGTAAGAGTCGATAAGTTTATTTTCCCTACTGATTTCCTCGTTTTGGACTGTGAACCAGATGAGAATGCACCCATCATCCTTGGGAGACCATTCTTAGCCACTAGGAGGACCTTGATAAATTTGGAAAAGGGGGAGCTAACAATGAGGGTGAATAACCAACAAATCAAGTTAAACGTCCTACAAGCTTTTAAAAGAGTCGACGACCCAGAGGAATGTCAAGTCATACATGCCTCGGTAGAAATTGACCCTAACACGGCAACAGATCGGTTCAACAATACCCACCACGGTGGGCATCCCGAAAATAACCCTAATTTGAAGGAACAAAAGGACCACGATAAGCTCGCACATAAGGAAGCCAACCAGATAGCCAGCCGTCTAAAAATTAATGACCCATTTCCCGTAACCATCTCTTCTAAGCTGCAACTTGAACAGGAAAAGCCATAACGAAGACACATCAAGAAGTTACCGCCTCGGCAGCACCCGCTCGGGCAGGTAGTCCTCCTCTCCAATACTCGATGGAACCTGTGCCCAAAAAAGCTCAAATCAAGATGGTCTAGCCCGTTCGAAGTAGTTAGATCCTACCCTCATGATGCAGTCACAATCAAATCACAAAAAGATTGCCATGAATTCAAAGTCAATGGGCAACGCTTGAAGCACTACACTGGAGCCCATGTTATGAGGGATAAGGCCATGGTTACTTTAGGGGATGAAATCTGACGCACTCCCTTAGTAGTTGATTTTTTTTATTTTTTCATTCCACATCTTTAAATTATGAATGTTAGGAATTAGTTTCCACAGTTTATAATTTTTAATTTTTAGGAATTAGATCTAAATTCCATGCATTTATTTTTTCAACCACATTATTTTTAAGTTTTTTTTTTAGTATCAGATTTAATTTTAGCATGCATTCAATTTTTTTAAGCACTAATAATTTTATTTCAGCTTATTTTAGGAGAAACAATGCCCAAGGAAAGAGAGAAGAATCAAGCACAACCAATTAACCATGCATGCCACCCGTGCAGCCCGCCGCGGTATACACAGCCACAGACGTTGCTTCCCGCCAAAACTAGCTGTTGCAGAACAAGTCGTTCCATTCCAACGGCTCTCTGCTCAGGCAATAGCTGCCTCGGTAGACGAAACGGTAGAAAACCCTCCACTAAGAAACTATTCACTCCTATTTAAACCCCCTTATTTTTTTACTATTCACTAATATTTACTCTCTTTTGCGCTTTGTTTCACAAGAATTCTTCTATTTTCAGATCAATTTCAAAACTCTCACAACTCTCCAATTCCAAAAACCTTCTCCTAAAACAAAAGATGGCAAGAACTCCCCGCCGCCCAAGAAGACTCAAAGTCTTCTCTCCACAGATTCACCACACCAAAAGACTCAAAGCAGCAGCTCAACAGCGGATGATACATAGCGAGGACGAAGAAGACGATACCTCCTCCGATTCACCAGAAATCTAAGCTATCATCTTCCTTCTTTATTTAATCTATGTTTTATTTTGAGTATGTATGCATCCATTGAGGACAATGCTCCTCTCGAGTTTAGGGGGAATTAATCCTATTTTTTTTTCTATTTTCTTTATTTATTTTCTGTTTTCATTACATGTAGTTGCATAGTTAGAAGCATATAGGACATAGTGTAACTGCCTTTATTTAACATGGAAGGAAAATTTTAGTTTGAATTTTTTTTTGAGTAGCCTTTACCCGCCGAGGTAGACTACCCGCCGAAACATCAACCTTAGCATGACTTTGGAAGTATTTAGAATCCAACTATGTTCTGAACTTAAAGAAACACCCTTTGTGACTGGTTTGAATTTAGGACTTCTAAGAAACTTAGGTAATTCACTTAGTAAACTTGGGTAGAACTTAAAGTAATTAGAAACCAACTATATTCTAGAGGTGCCCAAAACTGGCTCTAGGGTAGGCTAGAGGTGCCCGAAACCGGCTCTAGTAAGGTGCATATATGAAAAAACCTAAAATTGGTTGTATTAACTTTGAAGAAACCCAAGGGAATTAAGGTGCTTTGCTGGAGTTTACTTAGAAGCCAAAGAATCATTATTGTCACAAGATCCGCTCACACTCATGAGAAACATAGTTCGATTCTGAGTAAGTCTATTATCATTCGAAGGGTTGCTGTCAAACGTGTAGCTACATGGTATGTAAAGGTCGCTTAAGGTATTTTTAAGCTAAGTTTTCTTACGATTTTAAATGTTGGCATGTTACTATTAGATTGCATTGCTTGAGGACAAACAATAGTTCGAGTTTGGGGGCGTGTTAAGTGTGCAAAAGTATTAGATTTTAGCCCTAGGATAGCTCAATTATTGTTAGACTTAAGCCCATTATTGTTGCATAATTAGGTAAACATACTTAAAAACTGCATAGATTAGATACTCTGCTTTACTTGATGAATTTCACTGTTTTTTCTCTATAAAAGATACTGCTCAGATATATGTTTTATTGTACGCATATACCCGCTCAGACAGACGATGCTGAGGCGGCAAGAAGGGTAGAAGAAAGGAGCTGAACACTCGATGGACGATGCTGATATACCTGCTAGAGAGCTAATCAAACTAAGCTACAGAGGAAAAACCTAGAATAAGAAGCCCCGCTGAGCCAGACCTCTACCGAGGCACAAATGGTGCGCCACCGAGGCAGCATCCCAAGGCAGCTGAAAACATGCAAAGTGGTATGCGACTGGAAGAACACATCAAGCCCGATTTTTCGAGACAACTTGCATACAGATCAGAGCCTAAAAGCCCAAGAAAAGCCACAGTCAAAGCTCAAGAAATTTGAAGTCAACTGGGAGTCAAGCTTGGATTAAATGAAGATTTAATTAGAGTTTAATCTTTTTAGAAGATCTACTTTAATTCCAACTTGTACTCTAGTCCTTTAACCAACTTCGACTAGGCCAAGGCTTATATATAAGGCACTTTAGTCGACTAAGAGCGATAAAGAGAGTTCTTGGAGCAAAACCCTAGTTGTCCATTCATCCATCATGTTGTAAACGTTTCCAAGGGCTAAGGGTTGGTTTTGTTGAGTAGTTGTGAGATATTGTTTGTATTTGTTTAGGTTTTTAGTATTTGAAATAAAATTTCAAAGTTTGTTTACTCATGGCATCATTATTGTTTGCATTCAAATCGGGAGAGGAGAAAGCAATTATCAATTTTTCTAATATCGAGAGACTTAGACTCACGAAACGAGTAAACACGATTTTATCCAACTTGGGGGTGAAATTACTTCTTCTTAGGAATAAGTCAGAAGTTCAACGGTTAAAAGAGACTTAGGATTGGTTGGTGTTCATCCCTCGATTCACACTAGGAGGTATTATCAAGTTGTGTTCTCCAATAGCACTTCGACTTAGGGATAAGAAGGAGTCTCTGAAGGAAGTCTTGCTGAACTTTGAAGTATCGCTCAGCCGCCCGGGCATTGCATTGTCCTCCGCCGAAGCAGGCTGTCTCCCGAGGCATTGCTTTGACAACTTTCCATACTACTGGGTTGATCTTGCAGCACTTAACCGAGACAAAACATTCAATTTCCACACTACAACGCATTCTAATACCGACCCATTCTCTCAAACTGAATTCCCAACTCTTTAAATCACTTGCTTTTAATTTTAGTTGATTTAAAACCAATTTTAATCACTTGTGTTTTTACTTTTCCTTGTGCAGAAATTTAATCACTGAAGTAACTTCCAATCCCTATGGAGACGACATCTTAAATACTATAACTTGACAGAAGTGTACACTTGCACTCGATTTAGAGAACTAATACTATAACTTGACAGAAGTGTACACTTGCACTCGATTTAGAGAACTTCTTTACGCTCTACAATAAGTTATTTTTATTTGTTGCAATCTGACTTAGTATTATTGTTTATTTGATCTGTCTTATGTACGGTTTTAGTATTATTTGTTAGAGACAAGTTGAATAGAATATCTGCCACTTAGTATTATTTGTTGCAAATCTGTCTTATGTACCATTTTAGTATATTTTGTTGGATTTTTATTTGTTTCAGGTTCTGGCCAACTCATGCTGGTGTACATACATATCAAGTTGAAGCTATCCCATGTTTTCACCATGTTGTGGATTTTAACCAAAGATCATGTATATGCAGGAAATGGGACCTCACTGGGATCCCACGTGCCCCTGCAACATAAGTCTTTCGATTGAATAATTTAAAGCCTGAAGATTATGTCAATGAATGCTACCAGAACAACACACAACTGGCTATTTACTCGAACATAATTAAACCAATCAAAGGTAATACTCTAAACTAACTTGTATCTGAAATTCAATCATGACTTAATTAAATTATTAAATAATTCTTTTGTTTATAGGTTTGTACCAGTGGGCTCTAGTAACCGACATGAAACCTATTTTACCACCAATCATAAGGATGCCACCAGGAAGACTAGCAAAGAAGAGAAAATTAGAACTCGATGAGGTCACTAACCATAAGCTAAGCAAAAAAGGGCAGTAAGGCAACTGCACAAAATGTGGAAAACAAGGACACAACAGGACCTGTAGAGGGGAAGTGGGTGAAAATAAATCTATAAGAAGACCCACATCCAAGAGACCAAAACCTAAACAACCACAACAACCTCGACAAAGTTGTAACCCCCTCGTCCCGGTCTGGCCGGATGACCGATCCGAGTGAGCTACACGAGGAAAACCGAAGCGAAACCCAAAGGGTTCCCCCTCGGTTAGCAACCCTATTTTTTTCATTTTTAAATCTTGTCTAAATGGATATTAACCCTAAGTGATCATACAGCGGAACAGCTTATACAAAGCAATCGGACGAACTCAAACTATCATGATACAACCCTATTTTAAACTTAGACTGCAGACGGTATCGATACACCTAAGGGGTGTATCGATACCCCTTGACCAGGTCAAAAGGTCAAAGTCAACCCGTGGAGACCGTATCAATACACCCTAGGAGTGTATCGATACCCTCCCCAACTGTTGACTTCCCAAGGTCAACACTAAGGGGACCGTATTGATACGCATGAAGGTCCGTATCGATACTGAACTGGATAGTAGCTCCAGTAGCCAAAATAGTATCGGTACGCCCCCTCGCGTATCAAAACACGGGGCCTGAAACATGAAGGCCGTATCGATACGGGACCAACCGTATAGATACCCCTGTTTCGAAAACACAGGTTTGAGATGGTTTAAGGCACAAGGTGGCCCTTAAATCCCTCCCAAACCTCAACCATCACACTAACATGCATCCTATGTCAAACCAAGAGTTTAGGCATGCTTAAAATTGAGACTAAAGGCACATTTCAACACACGGTGATGACTCAATCATACAAGCAACTAAAACTTTCAAGCAAAGGCATTTCAACCAAAGGCAATTCAACATTTAAGGTCATACAAGGAAACTCAAAGCCTCTAAGGCAGAAGACAAGCATATGGAGGTTCACACCCACATCAAGGCAACCTAACATTGATAGACATGCTAGCACACCCATCATTCATCATAGCATATCATGCTTACAAACCATAATCAACTTATCATCAAAACATATAAATGAGTCATACAAGCTCATATAAAGACACCCCATTGCCACATTGCTTAACTACTACAAAATCAACCATACTTAAGCAACAACTTGGAAAGCCCTTCTTGCCTTGCCTCGAGCTAACACCACGCTAATGATCTGCATTGTTGAACATAGAGAGCGTAAGCTTTAAGCTTAGTGAGGGTGCTCTAAAACGAAAAACATCAACAATGCAGGGTTCAAGCATGTTTATCCTAGTCTTACATACATCAAGCATAGGCATAAAATCAAGTAGACCTAGCTAGTCTTTCAAGTGGCATATATGGTTTCTCGATCCTACCAAGCTCATATATCAATATCAACATCATATAGCAACACTATATACCACCAACATGTATCATCATCACATATCACAATGTATGAACAAGTTAATTGGCCACTTTAATTACCCCGATTGTGCGGATAAAAACCTTAACAACACTTTACCTCGGTGGGATTTCACTCATCACCGGACCTCGCATGTGCGGGATTCCACTCATCGCCACATGGCCTACGGATGGGATTCCACTCATCATCCCGTAGAAATGTATAAAAAGCTTCCGGTGGAATGTTACATCACCGTACTCCTCCTTGATGACTTAACGCCATCAAGGCCACATACGTTTTGACTCAATTTGTGTGCACACTATCCTAATGATCGATCATTTACAACCGATAATTATTTAGTGCCAATTATCATCATCAATCACATATCATCAACGCACTCATGCTCATCACATATATCCACATCATGATATACATACATGCACCATATAATCACAAGTACAAGAGCATAGTCATTAAGCACATTAGCATTTAAGGAAACAAGACTAAATTAACTACTTGGATTATAAAGAAGTGGCCTACCAAGCACACTCTACACACACACACTACTCATGCTCGAACCAAACTTTAAAACAAGTTAAGACCACTCACCGCCCTTCCTTAGCAATTCGAACCAATCCTCCTACGAACCCGGATTCGGTCCCAAAGCCTCCTCAACGTTCCCTCTTGCTTCTAGTCAAACAAAACACATACATTACTTCCCAATTCAATGCTAAACTCAACCATCAATTTACTTTGCAAACACAACCCAATTTCCACAAATTCCCAAGCCACATAATATCTCAAAAACCCAATTTTCGTACTCCAATAATCCTTGGCTGAAACACCCACTTCCAAACACCCAAATGACTTCCAAAACATCCCGAATCACCCTCCTAACATAGGTAGACCATCAGCCCTTCAATTTCAACATTAAACCCACCAAAAACTCAAGTTTTCATACTCTAAAATTTGCCCTAAGGGCCCACTACGAAATTTCATCCAAAATCAACCAAATTAATATATATTGTGTATTTCATTATGCTTATACAAAACCCCAACACAATTTATCAAAACAAATTGAAAAACCCCCTTAAAAATCAAACTTTAATATAAACCCTAATTTCCAAAACTTCATATTTTTGAAACCTAAAACCATAGATAAGTAGAGGATAGAGAGGAGGTTAAGAAAACGTATTTACCTCTTAATTTGGTGTTGAAATCGGCTAACAAAATCAATGGAATAGTAACTAGGGTTTTGGGAGAGTTTGAAAATGGGGGAGAGGGGTTTGATGTTGGGAAAGGGGGAATGAGAAGGAAGATGACAACTTTTTCCTTAAAGTTGTCTTGCTTTATTTTAAAATTTGGGTAAATAGCAACATAGGTCCCTCCCTTCATATTAAAACTCAATTAGATCATTATTTGAAATTGGATTGTTTTAATTAAATTTTATTTGACTCGAACTATAAACCGGCTAACTCCTAGGCCCAAAACACGGGTGTTACAACTCTCTCCCACTTAAGGCATTTCGTCCCCGAAATTACCTGACTGAAAGAGATACGAGAACTGCTTTTTCATATCCTCCTTCCTTTCCCAAGTGGCCTCGTCCACACCTCTACGTTGCCACCGCACCTTCACTAACTCAATCGATCTACCCCTCAACACCTTACTGTCAGAAGCTAAGATCTCTACTGGCTCTTCTTCGTAAGTCAAATCCGGATTCAATTCAATTTCTTCTACGGGCATAACATGTGATGGGTCGGACCTATACTTGCGAAGCATCGACACATGGAACACATCATGTATCTTCTCAAGCTCGGATGGCAAACACAACTGATAAGCAACTGGACCAACCCTCTTCACAATCTCATACGGCCCTATGTACCTCGGATTCAACTTCCCCTTTCGGCCAAATCTCATCACTTTCTTCCACGGAGACACTTTCAAGAACACCTTCTCACCCACTAAGAACTCAACTTCCTTTCTCTTCAAATCGGCA
This sequence comes from Hibiscus tridactylites, assembly GCA_958450335.1. Classification (NCBI taxonomy): domain Eukaryota; kingdom Viridiplantae; phylum Streptophyta; class Magnoliopsida; order Malvales; family Malvaceae; genus Hibiscus; species Hibiscus tridactylites. The sequence goes on along the minus strand of OY288268.1, from coordinate 55,319,626 downwards.
TAGGACTTCTGCCTATCCGAAGCAGCCTTCAAATGATCACAAATCAATTTTACCTTGTCTGTTGTCCTTTTGAGCAAATCCGGCATAGGTAACAACTTCTGTCCTACCTCGGCCCAACAAACTTGAGTCCTACACTTCCGGCCATACAAAGCCTCATACGGAGCCATCTGAATGCTTGACTGAAAACTGTTATTGTACGCAAACTCTACCAGAGGCAAATGCTTCTCCCAAGTACCCTGAAAGTCTATGACACAACAACGCAGCATATCCTCTAAGATCTGAATGACCCTCTCTGACTGACCATCTGACTGAGGATGATAAGAAGTGCTGAAGTTCAAACGGGTACCCAAAGCTGTATGCAGACACTCCCAAAATCTAGAAGTAAACCGCGGATCTCTGTCTGACACAATGGACTTCGGCACACCATGTAGCCTCACAATCTCACCAATGTACAAATCGGCCAATCTATCTAAGGTGTAAGTAGTGTTGACTGCCAAGAAGTGAGCACACTTCGTAAATCGATCCACTACCACCCAAACTGAGTTCTTTTTCGTAGGAGTCAAAGGCAAACCCGAAACAAAATCCATGGTGATGTTCTCCCACTTCCATTCCGGAATCCTCAACGGCTGTAACAAACCTGAGGGAACCTGATGTTCCGCCTTCACTCTCTGACACACTAAGCACTTACTCACAAAGTCGGCTACATCTCTCTTCAAGCCAACCTAAAAATACTCATTCTTCAAATCACGGTACATCTTCGTACTTCCAGGATACATAGCAAACGGACTACTGTGGGCTTCATTTAAGATCGTACGTCTCAAATCATTGTCTTCTGGCACAACTATTCTGTCTTTGAAACACAAAACCCCATCAGTGCTGAAACTGTAGTCTGAAGATCTACCCTCGGCTATATCTTACACGTGAGGTGCCAAAGATCTATCTAGAAGCTGTTTCTCTCGAATCAACTGACCTAGAGTAGGTCTAACCTGAAGCTCGGCTACCAAGCCACCATCTCCAGACAAACTCAATCTAGCAAACATAGCTCTCAAGTCTACGGCCACCTTCCTACTCAATGCATCAGCCACTACATTGGCCTTACCCGGATGGTACTCAATAGTAAGATCATAGTCTTTTAGCAGCTCTAACCACCTACGCTGTCTGAGATTCAAATCTCGCTGAGTCATAATGTACTTCAAACTCTTGTGGTCGGTGTATACTGTGCATTTCTCACCATACAAATAATGCCTCCAAATCTTCAGAGCAAACACAACTGCAGCTAACTCTATGTTATGGGTCGGATAGTTGCGCTCATGGGTCTTCAACTGTCTTGAGGCATAAGCCACCACTCTCTTGTCTTGCATAAGGACACATCCTAGCCCTACATATGAAGCATCACTGTAGACTACATAGTCCTTCCCGGACTCAGGCTGTATCAAGATCGGTGCTTGGGTCAAAGCTTCTTTCAATTTCTCAAAGGCTCTCTGTCTTGCATCTGTCCACTCAAACTGAACACTCTTCTGAAGTAACTGTGTCAAAGGAGCGGCTAATTTAGAGAAACCCTCTACAAACCTCCTATAGTATCCGGCTAAGCCTAGGAAGCTACGTACCTCCGTCACAGACTTCGGTTGCTTCCACTCAAAAATGGCTTCAATCTTCTTCGGATCAACTCTAATGCCTTCAGATGACACTACATGTCCTAAGAAGACTACTTCTCGGATCCAGAATTCACACTTGCTGAGCTTCGCATACAACTGATGATCTAACAAAGTCTTCAAAACAAGTCTCAAGTGTCGGTCATGGTCTTCTTCAGTTCGCGAATACACCAAAATGTCATCTATAAATACAATCACAAACTGATCTAAATACTGATGGAAGATCCTATTCATCATGTCCATGAAAGCAGCCGGTGCATTAGTCAACCCAAATGGCATGACTAAAAACTCATAGTGTCCATATCTAGTCCTAAAGGCTGTCTTCGGTACCTCAACCTCTCTTACCTTTAGCTGGTAGTAACCTGATCTCAGATCAATCTTCGAAAAGACCGATGCTCCTCTCAACTGATCAAACAAGTCATCAATTCTAGGACACGGATATTTGTTCTTCACTGTCAACTGATTTAACTATCTATAATCTATGCACATTCTCATACTTCCATCTTTCTTCTTCACAAACAACACTAGTGCACCCCAAGGCGAAGAACTAGGTCAAATAAAACCTCTATCTGTCAATTCTTGCAACTGAGTCTTCAACTCTTTCAATTCTTTCGGTGCCATACGATACGGAGCAATCGAAACAGGAGCTGAATCAGAATAAGTCTCAATGCTGAACTCTACCTCTCAGTCTGGTGGTAACCCTGGCAATTCTTCCGGAAACACACTAGGAAAATCACATACTGTCCGGATGTCCTGAGGTCTGACCTCACTCATGTTAGGGTTCATCACATACGCTAAGTATGCTTCACACCCCAACTCAACCAACCTCTTAGCCTCTAACACTGAAACCACATTGGACAAGAACTTCACGTTCTCACCCACCACTACAATCTCATAGTCGTCTGTGAGCTTCAAGGAAATCCGCTTAGTCTCAAAATCTATCCTAGCTCTATGCTCCGTGAGCCAATCCATACCCAGAATCACATCAAAGCCATAGAAAGGAAGCTCCATCATATCTACTGGAAACACATGCCCCTGAACCATCAACGGACACCTTCAGTACATCTTCCTAACTACTACCGTGTCCCCAAAGGAACTAGTAACACTAACTCCTACCTCTAACAACTCACAAGGAAAATTCAAAGACCGTGCATGCTCACTCAATATGTAGGAATGTGTAGACCCAGAGTCAATCAAAGAAAGCAAACCCAAAGACTGTATCGAGAAGTTACCTGCGATCACATCAGTGTCATGCTGATCTCCCCGCTGAGCATAAACTCTGGCCTGACCTCCGCCCTCTGGCTGAACTGCAACTACATGTGCTATGTTCCTCTGACCATCATTCCTCGGCTGGAAGTTTCCTCTACCGCGCCCGCGGCCTCTCTGAAAGTCATTGGCTCTAGTAGGAGCCTGAGCTGGTGCCTGTCCCACCTGATGTGGACAGTCACGTCTAATGTGGTCCCTAGCACCACAACTCCAACAAGAATTGTAATTCCCCCAACACTCACCGGTGTGGTTCCTCCCGCAAGTAGCACATGTGGGCAACTTCCCACCAGCTCTCTTGCCCTGATGGCCCCTACCGTGGTTACCGCCACCACGCCTATGATCAAACTGATGCCGGTTGTCCCGATGCCTCTTGGCATCACCTCTATCAAAGTTGTTGGACCTCTTACCCGAACTAGATCCACCTGACCGCCTGGTCAAACTCAGACTGTGCTCTAAGTCCTTGGCCCTCGCGACCAAGACATCAAAATCAGTGTAATCTGAAGCTAGAGTATAGGTCTTGATCTCCTCACTCAGCCCATATCGGAAGCGGTTGCAACGCTCCACCTCAGTAGGTACAAGCTCAGGTGCATACTGACTCAATTTGACAAACCGAATCTCATAATCAGTCACAGACATACTCCCCTGAAGCAATGCCATAAACTCCCTCTTCCTCTCATCGAGGTATCGCGGACCCAAATACTTCTTCCGGAAAGCTGTCTCAAAGAACTCCCAAGTGATCTCGGTCTCATCCATCCCCGAAGTAACGGTGACCCACCAGGTGTAGGCATCACCCTGAAGTAGAGACTCAACACATCCCAACTTGCACTCACCAGTACATCCCATCTGAGCAAGAATACGGACGGTCTTCTCAAACCACAACTCTGACCTCTCCGGAGTAGCACCTCTAAACTCTTCGGCCCCAAGGCCCTGAAGTCTCTCTAATGGCAATCCGGTGCCCTCACCCTGATGGTGAGCTGCCTGGCCTCCAGCTACTGCAGCCTGGAATGCTCTAGCTATTTCCTGAACCAACAGAGCTAAATCAATTCCGGCCGGTCCTTGGCCACCTTGACCTCCTTGTGGTCCCTCTCCTTCGGCCCCGGCCTCACCTCCCACTCCCGGTGGAGGAGGTGGTGGTGGTGGAGGTGGTGGAGGAGCTCCAACTCCAACCACATGCTCTCCCACTTGAGCTCCAACTCCAATTACCGGCTCAACTCTCGAAGCCTCTGCCCGTGGTTCCGGTCGAACCATCCTAGGCCTCCCACGTGGTCTCATGGTTCAACTAGCAAGGTAAAACTACAACAAGAAACAGATAAGGATTGCGTTAGTCAAAGCAAGGGTCCAATAGTGCTCAAGTACTCCTTTTTCCAAAAAAAAAAATCTTTTCAAATTAAGTAATAGTAGCAATGGGCACACACTCACACCAGACACGACAACTCATGCTTCAAAACATCATACGAACAATCAATTATTCAAGAATTCATGGCAAGACATGCATCGAACAACACAATCACTTAATACATCAAGCTTACCTCACTTACCTGCCCGAGGTCTCGGTAACCTCAGGCTCTGATACCAACAAATGTAACCCTCTCGTCTCGGTCTGGCCGGATGACCGGTCCGAGTGAGCTACACGGGGAAAACCGAAGCGAAACCCAAAGGGTTCCCCCTCGGTTAGCAACCCTATTTTTTCATTTTTAAATATTGTCTAAATGGATATTAACCCTAAGTGATCATACATCGGAACAACATATACAAAGCAATCGGACGAACTCAAACTATCATGATACAGCCCTATTTTAAACTTAGACTGCAGGCGGTATCGATACACCTAAGGGGTGTATTGATACCCCTTGACCAGGTCAAAAGGTCAAAGTCAACCCGTGGAGACCGTATCGATACACCCTAGGAGTGTATTGATACCCTCCCCAACTGTTGACTTCCCAAGGTCAACACTAAGGGGACCGTATCGATACGCATGAAGGTCCGTATCGATACTGAACTGGACAGTAGCTCTAGTAGCCAAAATAGTATCGGTACGCCCCCTCGTGTATCGAAACACGGGGCCTGAAACATGAAGGCCGTATCGATACGAGACCAACCGTATCGATACCCCTGCTTCGAAAACACAGGTTTGAGCTGGTTTAAGGCACAAGGTGGCCCTTAAATCCCTCCCAAACCTCAACCATCACACTAACATGCATCCTATGTCAAACCAAGAGTTTAGGCATGCTTAAACTTGAGACTAAAGGCACATTTCAACACAAGGTGATGACTCAATCATACAAGCAACTAAAACTTTCAAGCAAAGGCATTTCAACCAAAGGCATTTCAACATTTAAGGTCATACAAGGAAACTCAAATCCTCTAAGGCACAAGATAAGCATATGGAGGTTCACACCCACATCAAGGCAACCTAACATTGATAGACATGCTAGCACACCCATCATTCATCATAGCATATCATGCTTACAAACCATAATCAACTTATCATCAAAACATATAAATGAGTCATACAAGCTCATATAAAGACACCCCATTGCCACATTGCTTAACTACTACAAAATCAACCATACTTGAGCAACAACTTGGAAAGCCCTTCTTGCCTTGCCTCGAGCTAACACCACGCTAATGATCTGCATTGTTGAACATAGAGAGCGTAAGCTTTAAGCTTAGTGAGGGTCCTCAAAAACGAAAAACATCAACAATGCAGGGTTCAAGCATGTTTATCCTAGTCTTACATACATCAAGCATAGGCATAAAATCAAGTAGACCTAGCTAGTCTTTCAAGTGGCATATATGGTTTCTCGATCCTACCAAGCTCATATATCAATATCAACATCATATAGCAACACTATATACCACCAACATGTATCATCATTACATATCACAATGTATGAACAAGTTAATTGGCCACTTTAATTACCCCGATTGTGCGGATAAAAACCTTAACAACACTTTACCTCGGTGGGATTTCACTCATCACCGGACCTCGCATGTGCGGGATTCCACTCATCGCCACATGCCCTACGGATGGGATTCCACTCATCATCCCGTAGAAATGTATAAAAAGCTTCCGGTGGAATGTTACATCACCGTACTCCTCCTTGATGACTTAACGCCATCAAGGCCACGTACGTTTTGACTCAATTTGTGTGCACACTATCCTAATGATCGATCATTTACAATCGGTAATTATTTAGTGCCAATTATCATCATCAATCACATATCATCAACGCACTCATGCTCATCACATATATCCACATCATGATATACATACATGCACCATATAATCACAAGTACAAGAGCATAGTCATTAAGCACATTAGCATTTAAGGAAACAAGACTAAATTAACTACTTGGATTATAAAGAAGTGGCCTACCAAGCACACTCTACACACACACACTACTCATGCTCGAACCAAACTTTAAAACAAGTTAAGACCACTCACCGCCCTTCCTTAGCAATTCGAACCAATCCTCCTACGAACCCGGATTCGGTCTCAAAGCCTCCTCAATGTTCCCTCTTGCTTCTAGTCAAACAAAACACATACATTACTTCCCAATTCAATGCTAAACTCAAACATCAATTTACTTTGCAAACACAACCCAATTTCCACAAATTCCCAAACCACATAATATCTCAAAAACCCAATTTTCGTACTCCAATAATCCTTGGCTGAAACACCCACTTCCAAACACCCAAATGACTTCCAAAACATCCAAAATCACCCTCCTAACATAGGTAGACCATCAGCCCTTCAATTTCAACATTAAACCCACCAAAAACCCAAGTTTTCATACTCTAAAATTTGCCCTAAGGGCCCACTACGAAATTTCATCCAAAATCAACCAAATTAATATATATTGTGTATTTCATTATGCTTAAACAAAACCCCAACACAATTTATCAAAAGAAATTGAAAAACCCCCTTAAAAATCCAAACTTTAATATAAACCCTAATTTCCAAAACTTCATATTTTTGAAACCTAAAACCATAGATAAGTAGAGGATAGAGAGGGGGTTAAGAAAACGTATTTACCTCTTAATTTGGTGTTGAAATTGGCTAACAAAATCAATGGAATAGTAACTAGGGTTTTGGGAGAGTTTGAAAATGGGGGAGAGGGGTTTGATGTTGGGAAAGGGGGAATGAGAAGGAAGATGACAACTTTTTCCTTAAAGTTGTCTTGCTTTATTTTAAAATTTGGGTAAATAGCAACATAGGTCCCTTCATATTAAAACTCAATTAGATCATTATTTGAAATTGGATTGTTTTAATTAAATTTTATTTGACTCGAACTATAAACCGGCTAACTCCTAGGCCCAAAACACGGGTGTTACAACTCTCTCCCACTTAAGGCATATCGGCTAACTCTCTCACACAGGTGAGGAAAAAACCCTTTTTCCTCCACCAACAACTGTGAGATGGATGCCAAGAATCCAATTTCTCTAACCCTTCACCAACAACTGTGAGATGGATGCCAAGTCAAAAATCTACCGTCTCTAACCATCCAACTCAAGAATCACAGTCATTCAACTAAGGAGTGAAGTTAGTGCAAACTTATTTTTCTTTTTGTAAACTGAAATGTTTGTGTCACGTTTGTGACCAACAATATTACCTTTTGTGATGGTTAAGTTGGGACAAATTTATTTTACAAGCATGACTATTATTTGGGGCATTATTTTGTAACTAGTACATGAGGTTTAGCATTGATGTCATTATTTTGCAGCTGATATAGAAGGTTTATCAGCTTAGAAATTGGTTTTTTGTACTAGCTTGCCTCATTTATGCAAATTTACCCTTACTTACTTGAAGTGTTAAGTTCATTTTATACAATACCAAAATATTATAGCAAAAATTTTCAGTTGAAAACAACACAACAATTTCTCCATTACTTAACTGAAAACATTCCACACAATAATACATGAAAATAAAAACTTACATATTAAGCTATTCCACACAAAATAATCCATGGCATAACAATATCATTCTAAAAAAACTCATACAATAAAATTCTATAGAAATAAATCTACCAAATCAATTACTTTATAACCCACACCATTGTTATGGAGAAAATTAACAAGCATAACTAGCAAATTCACTCAATCCTTTTGCTCTCTCTATTTTCTTCACTTTCCTTAACAACCCAACAATGACCACTCTTGCACGTAGTGTCAAAGGAGCATCATACCAAATAAAGAATCGACAATGAGACCCATTCTCATAATTTTTATAGCCATAAAACCTCCTACTATGGTTGTCATCGGTCCAAAAAACTGCAACCTTTACTTTGAAGCCACAACGGCAAATGGGTACGTCTACTTCTATTTCTATTGTCTTCTCTTCTTTACTACTTTATATTTTTGTAGAATGGGTAGGAAAAGAGAAATAATTTGAGTTAAAAGAGGAACAAATTGATTTAGGATTTTGTATTGAAGTAAATGGGTTTACATAAACGAGGTAAGGGTGTTAAACTAACAGATATAAACATATTCAACGTGGATTATTTTTTATTTTTTAAATGGCGTTGTCAGTTGTCTGTTAGGCCATTAACGAAGATTAACGACTCAGTGACCAAAACAGACACGTTTCAAAGTATAAGTGGCAAGAATGATCCTTTTAAATTTGGGTGACCAAAATAAAAAAAAAATAAAAAACTCAAACGAAAGGGACCACGGGTGAAGATTACTTTTAAAATAAATAATTGGTTTAGTATAATTTAATTTAAAAATAATTTAGGGTAAAGTTCACAAACAGTCACTTAACTTTGTTAAAAAAAATAAAACGGTAACCAAACTTTCAAATGTTACAAAATGACAATCAAACTTTGTGTTTTGTAACAAAATAGTAAATGAGACGTTAAACCCCGTCAACTCTTAACGGTAAACTCTTTGTACCTGCCACATCCTCTTACCCATATCCATGTCATCCTCTCCCTTTTCCACTTAAGATTAATAAAATAATAAAAAATAACTTTGACTTTGACTTTACTGCTTATCTTCTTCCTAAAACAAGAACTCCTTCAATGCTCTATCTCTTTCATTAACAACATCAAAACCCCAACTATTAATTGCCTAATTCATCAACCGCAAAGCAGTCAGCAGAGAAGCCAAGTTAAAGCACATAAACTAAAGGTGAAACAAGCTTGGTGGTTACTTTTTCCAATTTGACAACCATTTCAAGCAAACATTTTAACCAATTATATACCGTAACAATGTTGGTACATCCCAACTGCTATCACTGTAATTCCATTAACAACATCAAAATCTAATAAATATCAAGAATATTACAATTTTTCTCATTACATTTCCTTCAACTCTGAACTATTGACCCGATGCTTAACTCATTTCCCATAATCCAACTATAAAAGGACTCATCTAATGGCAAAAAAACTTACAAGAATGAAGAACCCAACATTTCCCAACTCATAATATAACAAAATGGTTTCTTACCATCTTGTGACATGGGGGTAATCAGATGCACTAGCCACTAAGATTAACGAACCAATCTAGAGCTTTCTTCAACAAAATCGCCACCATGTGAAGCGCCAAATTAGCTTTTCCGATCACCATCACATTCCCAAACTCCTTAATCACCCTCTCCGATTTCATATACTTGGCCAAATCGAACCGCTCCGAATCCGAAGCGTCCAGATAGTAATTCTTGGGATGATAAACCGCTTGATACGTGGCTCGTCCCCTTTTGTGTCCAATATCAAGTAAGAAAATCTGGGTAAGTTGTCGGAGGAGGTGAAAAGAGAAATAGGATTCAGAAGAAGTGGGGGCAGAAGTGAATGTAAAAAGAAGAGTGAGGGAAATGATTGAGATTATAAGTAAGGGCAACAAAATCCGTGATCGATCTGTAGGGTAAGGCAAGTGAGGCCTTTTTAGGACATGTGAGCTGGCTTTAAGAAAGTCGAAAGGTGTTGAATCTGTTGTCGGCGCCAACGGTCTATTTTACAGAAAAGAGTATTTTTACAGTGTTGTGCTTGGAGAGTTATCGATGGAAGAGATGAGCAGTGAAGGGTTCTTGTTTTAGGAAGGGGATGAACAGTAAAGTCAAAGTTTTTTTATTTATTTTATTTTATTAATCTGAAGTGAAAAAGGGGAGGATGACGTGGATAATGGATATGGGTAAGAGGACATTGCAGGTACAGTGAATTTTTCGTTGAGAGTCAACGGTGTTTAACGTTCAGTTACCATTTTATTACAAAATACAAAGTTTAATTGTTATTTTATAACATTTGAAAGTTTAGTCATTTATTTGTTATTTTAATAAAGTTGAGTGACCATTTGTAAATTTTACTCGATAATTTAATATTAAAATTAATAAGAGATCACTTTATATTTAATTTAAAAATAAGGGTAAACTACATAAATAACTATAATACTATTGGTAAAGTCGCGATTTGGCCACCTTACTTTTTTCGAAGCAATTAAGTCATCACACTATTAATTTGGACTCAATTTTTCCACCTGTCGTTAGAATCTAACGGCATGGTAACGTGGTAGTTAAAAAAATGAGTATAATTACACATTTGGTCCATATTATTTGCATATTATTTCAATTTAGTCCTAATTTTAAATTAATAAAATAAATTAATTTGTAACACCCGGGTTCGGGGGTCGGGTGAAAATAATAATTTAAAAATAGTTCGAGTTTCGATTTCAAAATTTTTAATAAAAATTATAATGGTTTGGGCCTCGGGTTTTAAGTGAATAAAAATTTAATTGGGCCATTTACAAGACAAGCCCAAATTTGCCATGGTGTCATCCATTGTAGTTCCCTTAATTCATTAAGGGTGTTTTGGTCTTTCGACCCCCATTTTAAACAAACATGAGCTATTTGCTTTTGGCTCATCTTCTTCTCTCCACACCATTTCCTCTTCCAACGTCCAAAACCCCCCCTCCTCCTTAGGTTACTATTCCATCCATCTTCTTGCTCGTTTTGAAGAGTTTCGCAAAGGTAATCATGTCTTTGACTTACCCTCGTTTTTTCCTACAAGCTAACACCCTTATCTTTCATTTTTATGCATGTTTTTAAGATTTGGAATTTGTAGGATTTTGGATAAAAATGTTTGCTTTATGGCTTTTGATTAAAGATTTCGGTTTCTTGTTGGGATGGGGGTTGTTTGTGGTCCATGAGACTCAATATATATGATTTTTAAAGGATTTTATGCTTTTTCCGGATTTGGGTTTTTGGGAGGTTTAGGATTGAAATATGGGGGTGTTCTATGTGGAAATGAGAGGGCCAATGGTTAGGGTATATGTAAGCTTTGTTTTGGGAGCTTTAGAGAGTAGTTTGGAGGTTGAAATCATTGGTTCTACGGGGTGCTTGAGGGCTGCTCGGATTTTGGAATTTTAGGCTTGTTCTCCATGAGAAAATTGATATCTTGTAAATGGTTTGTAATTCGGGTTGAGTAATTTTAGAACATGGACTGACTTGAGATTGTTTGCTTGGTGTTGGGATGCTTAGAAGCAAGGAATTTTGTTGGTGAAGCTTCGGGGGCAAATCCGGGGAATTCAGAGTCTTGAGCTCGGTCTTCAATCTTCTCTTGGGTAGCAACGGTGAGTAGGATCATTGGTTACTGCATTGAACTTGATATGGACTCCTTTGGGGTTTGGGTAGCACCTTGAATGGTTGCCTAAACCCGTGTGTAAGTCTCCCTACTCATAAGTTGTTGTGACAAGTTGATTTTACATACATTGTGACCATTGAATGCATTTTAAGTTGTCAATGTGTAGTCGTGTTGAGTTCGTGCCTCACGTGATGGTGGTCTAAACTACGGTGATGTGTAGTCCCGCCGGTAGTGACTAGTAGGGTAGAACTTTGATGTGTAGTCCCATTGTATATCCACTAGTCGAAACGGTGATGTGTAGTCCCACCGTATGTGTATGATGGTTGTGCTTGTGCAAACCATGTGTGTTGTTGAGATTAACCCTCGTGCATCCATCGCTTTCTTGCATATAAATCGTGTTTTGGAAAACTATATGTTGTGAATTATAGAGCCTCTCTCACTAAGCTAGTTGCTTATGCTCTTTGTTTCCAATGTGCAGATCGTTAGAGTTCGGGAGGCGAGCGGGCGAAGGAGGAGCTTTTGGGAGTTCTCAAGCAAGTTTAAGTATGGTTTACTTTTGTAATAATGCCTAGACAATGGGGTATAGAGTGTGGGAGTTGGGGTCAAACTCCTTAGGATTTTATGTTGAGTATGTTAAACTCAAGGTTATGCTATGCCTTGCTTCTTGGTTTGCTATTTATGCTTGATATGATGCTTATGTGAACGTGCCTCATTATGTACGTTGCTGACCTTGTATGCCTTATAATTGACTATCCTTTGTGAGGAGTTCATGCTTGTTAAGTATGCACTTTTGGGTGAGATTGCATGAAGCTTTAATTTGTATGAATTTCATTAGATTAATTGCCCCACATGCTAAATTGTGATTGTGGTTGGGTGTATGTATGTTGCTTGTGCTTAGGGAAGTCCAATAATGCCTTTAGAGTTGGGTTAAGGGTAACTTGTGCAAAAATCGTGGAGTTGCAGTGCAGGGGGTATCGATACCCTAGCTAGGGTATCGATACTGTCTTGCCCAAAGGCCTCAGATTTTGCCTGGGGTATCGATACCCTAGGGGTATCGATACCCTCCAAACTCTCTGTAATTTGGTTTTGGGGGGTTAGAATAGAGCGTATCGATACGAGGTCCCGAGTATCGATACGGATTTATCTTGTTGACCAGGGAAGGTTGACCGAGGAAGAGGGTATCGATACCCCTGATAAGGGTATCGATACGGTCATCTGGGGTTGATGTTTCTGGGCTGATCTTGAAGGGGGTATCGATACCCCTTGAATGGGTATCGATACTGCCTGCCTGTAAACTTAAAATTGGACTGTTCATGCATGGCCGGTGTTCGAATGCGTCTTCCTTGTATGTTTCCGCTGTTGTGAATCACTTAGGGTTTAATTATCCTCTAGACAAGATAAAAAAAAATAAGTAGGGTTGCTAACCGAGGGGGGGGAACCCCTTAGGTTCCGCTTCGGTTTTCCCTGTGTGGCTCACTCGGACCGGTCATCCGACCAGACCGGGACGAGGGGGTTACATTTATTGGTATCAGAGCCTGAGGTTTCCGAGACCTCGGGCAGGTAAGTGAGGTAAGTTAAAGTATTACGAGTGTTTTGCCATGCCTGTCTAAGTTTTGTTTTAGCACGGTGTATGTATGCATGCTAGGGTGACCTCTATGTTGTTTGAAAGTTGGTTGAGTCCCCATTGTTAGGCATTGTTGTCAAAATAAAAAGGGAAAATTGTTTTGGTTTAAAGAGCTTGAGAACCGGAGTCCTTTGCCCCTTGCTAACCTAACGTTTCCGTGTTGTTGTGTGTTTGTTGTCTTAGATTACATTAATTGCTATGGTGAGGCCGAGGGGACGGCCTAGAGCGGGTGACCAGGCACCCGAGAACGCGCCTCCTGCTCTTAATGCTCCGGGTGGTAACGGAGGGAACGTTGGAGGCGATGGTAATGGGGCTCAAGCGGGCCAAGGTCAGGCGGGTCCAGATGTGGCACATTTGATCCAGACTATAGCCGGAGCTTTTCAGACAGCTTTGGCCGGGATGCAAGCTGCAGCACCACCTCCGGGTGCGGGGTCAGGATTACCCCTAGAGAGGCTTCGCAATTTGGGGGCAGTTGAGTTTCGTGGGTTGTCTCCGGAAGGTTCGGAAGGGTGGCTTGAGAGCACTACTCGCATCTTGGGTCAGATGGAGTGTTCGGATGCTCGTAAATTGGGATGCATTGTCTCATTGCTTCAGGGAGACGCTTATACTTGGTGGACCACTGCTACTTCTGGCATGGCAGAGGTGGATGTCACGTGGGAGTTTTTCAGGAATGCTTTCAAGAGGAAGTACCTCGGGGTTCGGTACTTGGATGAAAAGAAAAGGGAGTTCATGGCTTTGGTTCAAGGCAGTAGGACCGTGTCCGAGTATGAGATCCAATTTGTGAGGTTGAGTCAGTACGCGCCTGAGTTGATTCCGGATGAGAAGGAGCGTTGTGAGCGCTTCAGATATGGGTTGACTACTGATGTGAAGACTTACATGTTGGCCGCCGACTACACTGAGTTCGATGTCTTAGTTTCTAGAGCCAAGGATGTAGAGCAAAACCTAAGCTCTAGAGCACGTGCCGGTGGGTCCGACTCCGGGAAGAGACATGCGAACTGGGATAGAGATCATGCCAAGAGGCATAGGGATAGGAGGTATCAGCCGGATACGAGACCTAAGGGTGGTAACCATGGTCAGGGCCGTCAGGGCCAAGGGGCTGTTGGGCATATTCCGGAGTGCACTAAGTGCGGGAGACGCCACCCAGGTGAGTGCATGGGTATGTTTGGGGCGTGTTGGAACTGTAGCTCCCGAGATCATTTGAGACGTGATTGTCCACACCCAGTCAGAGGAGGACCGGCTCCAGCGAGGGGATTTGAGCATCAACGAGGTCGTGGGCGCGGCCGTGGGAACTTCCAGCCAAGGAATGAGGGTCAGAGGAACTTGGCTCATGTGGTAGCAGTCCAGCCCGAGGGAGGAGGACCGGCTAGGGTGTACGCTCAGCGGGAGGCTGGGAATGACACTGATGTCATTGCAGGTAATTTCACATTGCAATCCTTGAGTTTGCTTTCTCTGATAGATTCGGGGTCAACGCATTCTTATATTTTGGGTGAGCATGCAAAGTCATTAGGGCTACCTTGTGATTGGTTAGAAGTAGGTGTAAATGTCACTAGCTCCTTTGGTGATACAGTGGTAGTCAGGAAAGTGTATAGGAGGTGTCCCTTGACGATTCAGGGCCATGTGTTTCCAGTCGACATGATGGAGCTACCCTTTTATGGCTTTGATGTGATTTTGGGCATGGATTGGCTTGTAGAGCATAGAGCTAAGGTTGACTTTGAGACTAAGAGAGTCTCTTTGAAGCTTACTGATGACTTAGAGGTTGTAGTAGTTGGGGAGAATGTTAAGTTTTTGTCCAATGTGGTTTCGGCTTTGGAAGCTCAGAGATTGTTAAGTTCAGGGTGTCAGGCTTACTTGGCTTACGTAATGAACCCGGATATGAGTGAGGTGAGACCCCAGGACATTAGGACTATGTGTGACTTTCCGAGTGTTTTTCCGGAAGAACTACCAGGCTTGCCTCCAGACAGAGCAGTTGAGTTTGCTATTGAGACATATTCTGATTCTGCACCGGTGTCGATTGCTCCGTATAGGATGGCACCGAAAGAGTTGAAAGAGTTAAAGACACAGCTTCAGGAGTTGACTGACAGAGGCTTCATTAGGCCTAGTGTTTCCCCGTGGGGTGCTCCGGTCTTGTTTGTGAAAAAAAAGGATGGTAGCATGAGGATGTGCATAGACTATAGACAGTTGAATAAGGTGACAGTGAAAAACAAGTATCCCTTGCCAAGGATAGATGACTTGCTAGATTAGTTGAGGGGTGCTTCCGTGTTTTCAAAGATTGATTTGAGGTCGGGGTATTATCAGTTAAAAGTAAAGGATGTGGACATACCGAAGACAGCTTTTCGTACACGCTACGGACATTATGAGTTTTTGGTGATGCCTTTTGGGTTGACCAATGCCCCAGTGGCCTTCATGGATATGATGAACCGGGTGTTTCATAAGTTCTTGGACAGGTTTGTGGTAGTGTTTATCGATGACATCCTAGTGTACTCTAGAACCGAAGAAGAGCACGATGAACACTTAAGGTTAGTGCTTCAGACCCTACTTGAGAACCAATTGTATGCCAAGCTAAGTAAGTGTGAGTTTTGGATTAGAGAGGTGGTCTTCCTTGGCCACGTGATCTCCGCTAGTGGGATTAGTGTAGATCCCAAGAAGATTGAAGCCATTGTAAATTGGAAGCAACCAAAATCAGTGACAGAAATCCGTAGTTTCCTAGGCTTGGCGGGATACTACAGGAGGTTTGTTGAAGGGTTCTCAAGGATAGCGGCTCCGTTGACCAAGTTGCTACAGAAGAATGTTCCGTACGAATGGTCAGATGCAAGACAAGAAGCATTCGAGAAGTTGAAGAAAGCTTTGACCGAAGCTCCCATTTTGATTCAGCCCGAGCCGGGGAGAGAGTTTGTAATTTATAGTGATGCATCTTACGTGGGGCTAGGTTGTGTACTTATGCAAGGAGGTAAGGTAGTGGCATATGCTTCCCGACAGTTGAAGGTTCATGAGAAGAATTACCCTACGCATGACATAGAGTTGGCCGCAGTGGTGTTCGCGTTGAAAATATGGAGACACCATCTTTATGGTGAGAAGTGCACTGTGTACACCGACCACAAGAGCTTGAAATATTTGATGTCCCAAAAGGAGTTGAATCTTAGGCAACGAAGGTGGTTAGAGCTCCTTAAAGATTATGACCTTACCATAGAGTATCATCCGGGCAAGGCGAATGTGGTGGCCGATGCCTTGAGTAGGAAGATGGCCGTTGAGTTGCGAGCAATGTTCGCAAGGTTGAGTGTGTCTACGGATGGTGGACTAGTGGCCGAGCTTCAGGTTAAGCCATCGTTGGCTCAGTTGATTCGTGAGAAGCAGTTGCGAGATGAGTCCTTGGCACCTCACGTGCAAGACATAGCGGAAGATAGGCCTACCGAGTATTGTTTTGGAGAGAATGGGATCCTATGTTTCAAGGATAGGATAGTGGTTCCGGAGGATGCCGAGTTGAGGCGTACGATCATGAGTGAGGCTCACAATAGCCCTTTTGCTATGCATCCGGGTAGCACGAAGATGTATCGAGGATTAAAGGAAGAGTATTATTGGGTTGGTTTGAAAAAGGATGTAGCCGAGTTTGTAAGTAAATGCATGGTTTGTCAGAGAGTCAAGGCTGAGCACCAGTTTCCCTCAGGGTTGTTGCAACCGTTGAAGATTCCAGAGTGGAAGTGGGAGCGTATCACTATGGACTTTGTATCAGGGCTTCCGCTGACCCCTTCGAAGAAAAATTCTGTGTGGGTGATTGTAGACAGATTCACCAAGTGTGCACACTTCATACCGGTTCATACCACCTATACGTTGGACAAGTTGGCCGAATTGTATATCCGTGAGATTGTGAGACTACATGGGGTACCGAAGTCAATTGTGTCAGATCGAGATACGAGATTCACCTCTAGATTTTGGGAGTGTTTGCATCGAGCCTTAGGCACTTGGTTGAACTTCAGTACTTCGTATCATCCGCAGTCAGATGGGCAGTCTGAGAGAGTAATTCAGATTTTGGAGGATATGTTGAGGTGTTGTATTATTGACTTCCAGGGGTCGTGGGAGAAACACCTACCATTAGTGGAATTTGCGTACAACAACAGCTTCCAGTCAAGCATTCAGATGGATCCTTATGAGGCCTTGTATGGTAGGAAGTGTAGGACCCCGATTTGTTGGGCTGAGGCCGGACAGAAGCTTGTGCCGATGCCCGAGTTACTTAAGGGAACCACCGAGAAGGTGAAGTTGATATGTGATCGCTTGAAGGCGGCTTCAGATCGGAAAAAGTCCTATGCCGACTTAAAAAGGAAGGAAGTGGAATACTCCGTGGGGGATAAAGTGTTTTTGAAAGTCTCACCATGGAAGAAGGTGATGAGGTTTGGGAGGAAAGGCAAGTTGAGCCCAAGGTACATAGGGCCTTATGAGATAGTTGAGAGAATTGGTCCGGTTGCCTATAGATTGAGACTCCCTGTTGAGCTAGAGAAGATTCATGATGTATTTCACGTGTCGATGCTTAGGAGGTATAGATCGGATCCGTCCCATGTTATGCCAGTGGAAGAAATAGAGTTAAATCCAGACTTGTCTTACAATGAGGAACCAGTTGAGATACTTGCTTCTGATAGCAAGGTGTTGCGTGGCAAGACTATAGAGTTAGTCAAGGTCTTATGGAGGCATAGAGGTGTGGAGGAAGCCACGTGGGAGAGGAAAGCGGACATGCTTGAGCAGTTTCCGTACTTGTTTCCGTCAGGTAATTTCGAGGACGAAATTCCTTAAGTAGGGGAGAGTTGTAACACCCGGGTTCGGGGGTCGGGTGAAAATAATAATTTAAAAATAGTTCGAGTTTCGATTTCAAAATTTTTAATAAAAATTATAATGGTTTGGGCCTCGGGTTTTAAGTGAATAAAAATTTAATTGGGCCATTTACAAGACAAGCCCAAATTTGCCATGGTGTCATCCATTGTAGTTCCCTTAATTCATTAAGGGTGTTTTGGTCTTTTGACCCCCATTTTAAACAAACATGAGCTATTTGCTTTTGGCTCATCTTCTTCTCTCCACACCATTTCCTCTTCCAACGTCCAAAACCCCCCTCCTCCTTAGGTTACTATTCCATCCATCTTCTTGCTCGTTTTGAAGAGTTTCGCAAAGGTAATCATGCCTTTGACTTACCCTCGTTTTTCCCTACAAGCTAACACCCTTATCTTTCATTTTTATGCATGTTTTTAAGATTTGGAATTTGTAGGATTTTGGATAAAAATGTTTGCTTTATGGCTTTTGATTAAAGATTTCGGTTTCTTGTTGAGATGGGGGTTGTTTGTGGTCCATGAGACTCAATATATATGATTTTTAAAGGATTTTATGCTTTTTCCGGATTTGGGTTTTTGGGAGGTTTTTGGGAGGTTTAGGATTGAAATATGGGGGTGTTCTATGTGGAAATGAGAGGGCCAATGGTTAGGGTATATGTAAGCTTTGTTTTGGGAGCTTTAGAGAGTAGTTTGGAGGTTGAAATCATTGGTTCTACGGGGTGCTTGAGGGCTGCTCGGATTTTGGAATTTTAGGCTTGTTCTCCATGAGAAAATTGATATCTTGTAAATGGTTTGTAATTCGGGTTGAGTAATTTTAGAACATGGACTGACTTGAGATTGTTTGCTTGGTGTTGGGATGCTTAGAAGCAAGGAATTTTGTTGGTGAAGCTTCGGGGGCAAATCCGGGGAATTCGGAGTCTTGAGCTCGGTCTTCAATCTTCTCTTGGGTAGCAACGGTGAGTAGGATCATTGGTTACTGCATTGAACTTGATATGGACTCCTTTGGGGTTTGGGTAGCACCTTGAATGGTTGCCTAAACCCGTGTGTAAGTCTCCCTACTCATAAGTTGTTGTGACAAGTTGATTTTACATACATTGTGACCATTGAATGCATTTTAAGTTGTCAATGTGTAGTCGTGTTGAGTTCGTGCCTCACGTGATGGTGGTCTAAACTACGGTGATGTGTAGTCCCGCCGGTAGTGACTAGTAGGGTAGAACTTTGATGTGTAGTCCCATTGTATATCCACTAGTCGAAACGGTGATGTGTAGTCCCACCGTATGTGTATGATGGTTGTGCTTGTGCAAACCATGTGTGTTGTTGAGATTAACCCTCGTGCATCCATCGCTTTCTTGCATATAAATCGTGTTTTGGAAAACTACATGTTGTGAATTATAGAGCCTCTCTCACTAAGCTAGTTGCTTATGCTCTTTGTTTCCAATGTGCAGATCGTTAGAGTTCGGGAGGCGAGCGGGCGAAGGAGGAGCTTTTGGGAGTTCTCAAGCAAGTTTAAGTATGGTTTACTTTTGTAATAATGCCTAGACAATGGGGTATAGAGTGTGGGAGTTGGGGTCAAACTCCTTAGGATTTTATGTTGAGTATGTTAAACTCAAGGTTATGCTATGCCTTGCTTCTTGGTTTGCTATTTATGCTTGATATGATGCTTATGTGAACGTGCCTCATTATGTACGTTGCTGACCTTGTATGCCTTATAATTGACTATCCTTTGTGAGGAGTTCATGCTTGTTAAGTATGCACTTTTGGGTGAGATTGCATGAAGCTTTAATTTGTATGAATTTCATTAGATTAATTGCCCCACATGCTAAATTGTGATTGTGGTTGGGTGTATGTATGTTGCTTGTGCTTAGGGAAGTCCAATAATGCCTTTAGAGTTGGGTTAAGGGTAACTTGTGCAAAAATCGTGGAGTTGCAGTGCAGGGGGTATCGATACCCTAGCTAGGGTATCGATACTGTCTTGCCCAAAGGCCTCAGATTTTGCCTGGGGTATCGATACCCTAGGGGTATCGATACCCTCCAAACTCTCTGTAATTTGGTTTTGGGGGGTTAGAATAGAGCGTATCGATACGAGGTCCCGAGTATCGATACGGATTTATCTTGTTGACCAGGGAAGGTTGACCGAGGAAGAGGGTATCGATACCCCTGATAAGGGTATCGATACGGTCATCTGGGGTTGATGTTTCTGGGTTGATCTGGAAGGGGGTATCGATACCCCTTGAATGGGTATCGATACTGCCTGCCTGTAAACTTAAAATTGGACTGTTCATGCATGGCCGGTGTTCGAATGCGTCTTCCTTGTATGTTTCCGCTGTTGTGAATCACTTAGGGTTTAATTATCCTCTAGACAAGATAAAAAAAATAAGTAGGGTTGCTAACCGAGGGGGGGGAACCCCTTGGGTTCCGCTTCGGTTTTCCCCGTGTGGCTCACTCGGACCGGTCATCCGACCAGACCGGGACGAGGGGGTTACATAATTATTTAATTAGGTGGTGACACGTGTCAAAACCTTATTGGAGGACTTTAATTATTTATATTTAATTTAATAAATTTAATTATTCTCTATCTTGCACCTAGTGGGAATTGAACCCAGGTAAGGCAAGGGGAGAAGCATTGGCTTAGGCACTACACCAAGCACAAATTTGTGCTTTAAGTCACTAATTTTAATATATGTCTTATTATTTTATACATTCATTTTTTAATTACACATATATAACCATCAAATTATTTTTTTAATTTAATTAAAAGTCTCAATTAAATTATTATATATATGTTAAATTATATTCAAAAATAAAAATTTATAAATTATAATAAAATTTCATTTATGGAATCCAAACTCACAAACATAATTCAAATGAATTTTTCTTGTAATTTGTGTTATATTAAAATTCATTTAGCGAATCTAAACTAACAAACATAATTTAAATTAAATTATCTTGTGATTTGTGTTGTATTTATATTTATTTTAAAAAAATAAATTTAGAAAAATATATAATAAATTAAAATTATTAATTCAATGATTATATATGTGAAATTAAAAAATATATAATAATTTAGTTGAGATTTTGGATTCGTTAAATGAAAATTTATTATAATTTAAAATTTTTATTTTTAAATATAATTTAGCATATATACATATAATAATTAAATTGGGATTTTTAAATTAAATTAAAAAATAATTTGATGGTTATATATGTAAAATTAAAAAAAAATTGTAGAAAACAATAAGACATATATTAAAATTAGTGATTTATTGAGAAACTTGTGCTTGATGCAGTTAGCGACTGTTTCTCCACCTGTCATACCCAGGTTCGAATCCCACCAGGCACATGATGGAGGAATTTTTTTTCTCCTCTAAATAGGTGGTGAGACACGTCCTAATTGGGGGAGGAAAATAAATCAAATATAAATAATTAAAGTCTTCCAATAAGGTGTTGACATAATTAAATAATTAATTAATTTTATTAATTTAAAATTAAGACTGAATTGAAAGAGTGTGTAAATATCAGGGACCAAATGTGTATTTATATTTCTTTTTTTTCTAACGACAGGTGGCCAAATTGAGTCTAAATTAAAAGTATGATGGCTTAATTACTTCGAAAAAAAGTAAGATGGTTAAATCGGGATTTCACTAATAATATGGTGGTCATTTATGTAGTTTACCCTAAAAATAATTGGTTTAGACCGGGTATTTTTAAAAAAGCCGAAAAAAGAAACAGAAAAGCCTTTGCAGTTGGTTTGAGATCTGTGTTAGAGGAAATGGCAGCACCAAATCACTTGTTCAATTTGAGGAACAATTTCTACTTGGGTTCATACCAGGCTGCCATCAACAACAGCGATCTTCCCAACCTCTCCGCCGACGACGCCGTCGAGCGCGACTGCCTCGTCTACCGCTCTTACATCGCCCTGGGCAGCTACCAGGTTCTCCCTCCCCCTTTTCTACTCAATTTCAATTTCATTTTCTTCTCCCGCTAAAAATATTTGCAATTTCTAATACTCGTTTTTGTTTCTCAAATCTCAGCTGGTGATCAATGAGATCGACTCCTCCGCTGCCACTCCACTCCAAGCCGTTAAGTTGCTGGCCCAATATCTCTCCAATCCTCATGATAAGGTGGATTTCCTTTTAGATGTCCATGGATATCGTTGTTACAAGTAAAGATCTGCTAAAGAATGGATAAAATATGTTGTTTTGATTGGGGGAGTTCACGGTTGGGTTTTTACTGAATTATCATGTAGGAGTCAACAATTGCGAGCTTGAAAGAGTGGTTGGCAGATCCAGCAATTGGAAACAATGCCACATTAAGGTTGATTGCTGGAATCGTTTTCATGCATGAAGAAGATTATATTGAAGCTCTTAAACACACCAATGTTGGTGGCACCATGGAACTGTGAGTTTTCTCATTCAACTATATTTTCATTTATGCCTGCGTCCTGTTATTATTGGTGATGTTAAAATTAGTCATTGATTCCTGTTCTTTGTTCTATATATGTTCAAATTGGTGAACATTTTTGTACTGTTAATTCATCTAGCCTCCTTGACCGTCAAAATCATTAGATCTTTACTTCTTTAGGCTTTTCTGCTTGAAACCTTAGGCATAGAAGAAAAAGGCTCATTAGATAGGTTAAAATTATCTCCCTTTATGTAGCTTGTTACTGTAAAGGAAAATAGGAAACAAGATTGAGAAGGAAGGATTTGATGTTGGTTTGAAATAAAAATATTGACCGAATTCCACATTAGTCAGTATAAATAATTAACCAATATACAACTCTAAATCCTCTGTTATTTCATGTTGTTCCAAATTTTTCTTTTGCATAGTTTCACGTGCTAAAATTCAGACCTCTGATAATAAAAAAAAATACTGATCTGTCCTCTTGAGGGGAAAATCAATTGATGTAGGTGGTGTAAGTGTTAAGGATTAGACTTTAGATGGTTCCTGAACTATTTTTTGTGGCCCTGAGAAACATCCATTTAACAGAGAAACTTGCATCAAAATGAGCATGGGATGCCCTTTCCTATAAAAAAGAGACCAGTCGAGCAGGGTTATTACAAAATATCAATGTTGCTCCACTTCCCAGTTTAAATCGATGAAAATAGGTGCAATTGCTGCATATTGAGTTTCACCTATTTGTTTTAGCATCCACAAACTGAAAATTCTATTTCACATGAGAATTATATATCATAAAATATTTTAGATCCAAACAAACAGATCCTATATCTAAAAAGATGATAAGGTTTATCTAGTCAATTTACAAGATACAACAACAATATTAGGTAACTTTCAGTAAGTTCTTCTCTGTATGTGATTTAAATACAGCCAATGCTGATATATATCCACCATTGTAGTGAATAGAAACTAGTTTGCATTTGGTAGTAGTGCTAAAAGAACTAAATTTGGTTGATATCTAACTTGCATATTGTGCTGCATCGTTAATAATGCATTCTTCAGTCAACCCATTTGCCTTGTCTCGATGTTTGTGGTCAGAGGTGAATAATATTGCTTCGATATAGTTAAAAGCAAATATCTGAAGTACAGGACATGATTCTTGGTATATACTGGCAAGTCAGATGCTTAAAATTGCAAGATATATGCTTTTTTCTTCCACTGTAACATAATGTGGAGTGTTCTATAGTTTCACTGCACAGATTTAGCTCTCGCTTTTTTCTCCCTCTCATGTATAGCATGTTGGCCTGATATTGCATTCTATGAGAAGTTTATTCTGTAGAATCCCTGTACCAAATATACTTACAGATGTAAATTAGGTGTTGATGTCAATTCCTCTAGAGAATGCAAATGTTCCATTTAACGGGCCTCTGAAAAATGCTTCTCTTCCTTCTAGTGAATTTGAGTTGACCCTTTGGATGTTAAAGCATAACATCAGCACCTTATATATGTACAATCAAATTGGAAGTTCTGATTCATCTGTTGGAATTTTCTGTTCTCCATTTTCAGTCATGCATTGAATGTGCAAATCTTCATTAAGATGCACCGGTCAGATTATGCAGAAAGACAGCTGAGGGTCATGCAGCAAATTGACGAGGACCATACATTGACTCAGCTAGCAAATGCATGGTTGAATCTGGCAGTGGTATGGCATAATTTTCATTTTAAATACTATAAGTGAGGAAACCTGGATATGGTGTAACATATTATTCTACCAAATCAGTGCGGTTCCAAGATCCAGGAAGCATATCTCATCTTCCAAGATTTCTCTGAGAAATATCCAATGACCGGATTGATCCTAAATGGGAAGGCTGTCTGCTGTATGCACATGGGAAACTTTGATGAGGCTGAAACACTGCTACTTGAAGCACTTAATAAGGCAAGTTCAAATGGTTGAAATCAAATTATTTAAACCCATGATTTGGCAATTCTGTTGGTCTGATTATGTCCCCATGAACAGGACTGACCACACTTAATGTGTTACATGATTTTAAATTACTCTGCTACACTTGATATGCATTAAGTTTCAGTTGTTGACATAACCTTTGCGAGTCTTGGACTTTCCTCTAGTTACTTGTATTCCTGTCAATTTTGAAATTTTGGATTCATCATGACACTGAATATTTCACTCCCAAGTTCCATTGCTTCGAATTAGTTGGCTCATGTATAATTTTATGTGCTAACTGATAAGTGGTTGTTTGTCAATGGATATAGGATGCAAAAGATCCGGAAACTCTGGCCAACCTGGTTGTATGCAGCCTTCACCTTGGTAAATCTTCTTCACGTTACCTAAGGTAAACTAGCTATTCATATCCTCCATCTCTGTTTGTCCTAGCTTTTTGGGTACTCCCTTGTCAGTTTGGATTTTTTTTTTTAAGTTTTGGTAACACCTTTTTAAGTTTCTAAGCTGATGACAAAAAAGTCTGTGTTCTGAAGTTACATTTGGCAGATAGATTAATGGATCCAGTGTTGTAGATGGAACTAAGAATAGCATTATACGTATTTGCTATGTTAGCATCCTTTCTATGTTCCTACCAAATACTGTACATCACTACAAAAGTAGCATATATATATACACACACACACACACACACACACACACACACACACACACACGTATTTGCTAGCTAAACTGCGAAGTTCCTCATTTGGGCGGACTAGTTGCATTGCGGAGTGTATTTTACTTTTCTACCTCAAGTGGATTGAAACCACAATCCATAATTCTAGGCCATTTGCAATGATCGGATACTGGTAGATTAATCGATACGGACTGGTGTTGCAGCCAGATCATAACATTGTCAATTGTGTTTGGCAAATGCTCCTAACCACCCTGACCTTGAGTCTGACTATTTTACAGCCAAATGAATCTCACACATCCAGAGCACATTCTTGTTAAGCGTGCAGCATCCGCAGAAGACAGCTTCGAAAGAGCAGTGCAATCAGTTGCTTGAAGATGTGGAGGTAGTTTTAGTTTTACACAATTTGTTACCGGAATTATGAGATTGTTGGCAACTGCAGTGATTGCTGGGTTATATAAAAGGGTACTTGGAAACATTTGGATTCTATGGTTTTTTACCATTGTTTGTACTGTTAATGAGAAATATCATTTGAAATTTATATGGAAGTTTGTTTCACTATAATAATAACAACAACAACAACAATAATAAAATAATAATAATAATAATAATAATAATAATAATAATAATAATAATAATAATAATAATACATTTTTATAATTAAATTTAAATAATATAGTGAGAAGACAGTCCATCTCGGTTTTTTGTTTTTTTCTTTTTTGATATATCTGCTGCCTATTGGTCCTAAATTTGCACATGTAATTGTAATGATTTATAGACATACTCTAAGGCTCTTTCAACAACAATTAATTATAATTAACATATTCTTATTTTCTTAATGATTTATAAACAACCTTCACGAATAAAATTGTAATGATTTATGAGTAAGGTTATATTAATCGGAAGATATAGATAGCAACATGATGGAGCTCTTTTAGAAGACTCCAAAACTTTATATTTTCATTTTTGTTAAAAAATTTAAATCTTACTTTTAATATGGTGTTATTATAAGAGAAAATATTCCATGCATTTGTGGCGGAAAGAAAAAACAAGTGCCTTGATTTTTAGAGTTTAGGGGTTTAGAATTTATGGGTTATAGTTAGAATTTAAGGTTTAGGCATTAGGATAATATATTAGAGATTTAGGTTTTAACCTATAAACTGTAAATTTTAACTGTAATCTCTAAATTCTAAACCTTTAAACTTTAAACTAAATTTATAAACCCTAAAACTAAAACACTTTGAAAACTTTTTGTTTCTACTGTCAGTGTACGCTAACTCTTATGATTTATATATGATTTTTTTTCTTAAAATACAAACCATAATTCATTACTTGAATACATCAAAATATCTAATTTTTTTTATTTTATTACTATATATTATCTTCTTTTTCTTAAAAGTACTTTAGATGATTCTATATAATATAGTGAAATTTATTTTGTTTGTTTTTTAGTGTATAGAATAAATGATTAAACAAACTCCGCTCCATCTACTCTTGGAACTGCACCACGATCTCTTAGAAACGTTACCTCCTTCCATGCAAGGCTGGTTTTCGTCTCTTGTCTCACGGCTGCACTTCCAGGGTCGATGGTTTCAGGTTTGAGTCCCTAACCTTTTTCCTTTATCCCGTCACCTTAACCCCTAAACTGTCGTCTTCTCCACTCCCTCCCATTTCCGCTCCTATCTCGTTTTTTCCTTTTTGTCAACTGCAACTACCTTCCAAACGAGAGTCTCTTGTCCTTTCTATTTATGGCTTCAAACTTTGACAGTTCAACAACCAAACCCATGTCTCAACAATCCTCTGAACCAAACAACCCCCTTAATGATAGTTTAGAGCTCCTGGACTTAAATGAGGATGGTGAAGTCAACTTCACCATTAAGAACAATGCATTGGTTGGTAAGGTACTTTCGGAGGTGGCGGCTAAGCACCTCACCATAAATGCTATCCTCCAAAAAGCTTGGAAGTGCCTGGACTTGGAGTGCCACGATCTGGGGAAAAACATTTTCCTTTTCATCTTCCAATCTCCAGAAGAAAGGCTCAGGGTATTGGGAAACAGACCTTGGGCGGTACAAGATCTCCTCCTTGTGCTGAAGAAGTGGCTTCTGGAGGTTTCCTTTGAGGAGCTTGATTTTACCACGGAGGATTTTCTGGATTCAAGTGCATAATCTCCCCATCACTCTAATTACACCGGAGAACATCAAAAATATTGGAAGCTTATTCATGCGTTGTTATGGCTCTAACTTCGATAAAAAAAGACAAGGTTAAGTGGGATGGGCACTTGAACATCAGGGTTGCCATCCGTGTGGATGATCCTCTCAAAACTGGTTTCATCCTTAATCGGAAAAACTACAAACCCTTGGAAGTGTGTTTTAAATATGAACGGATCCCTAAATTTTGCTATAAGTGCGGTAGAATTGGGCATGTGAAGAAAGAGTGTTGGCATGACATGAGTTTTTTAAAACTCTCGGGTCGTTTCGGACCTTGTCTACGAGCAAAACATACCTGGGAAAGGAAGACGAATGCTGAATCCCCTCAACGCCGGTGAAGACTAGCTCTCAGCGGAAACACTACACTACACATTGCTTCGGAACCATCAAAGGGGAAGTTACTAGCCGACAATCCAGGTACGTGTTCCAAGGAAACCTTGAACACCTTGACTCCATTCCCCGAGAGTACGAAGTTGACAGGGCCAAATGATGATGGGACAACAAAACCAATGGTGCAAGATACTTCCCCTTTTAGTAAAGAACTTGTGACAAGCCTTTCCCTTTTGAGGGAAAAAGGAAGTTGACTTTGGCAAGCCTATGGTCCCATATGATAGTGTGATGGCCAAGGCTTGCAGGCCATCAAGTGCACCAGAAGGTCTCACCTCAAGTCTCATACACCCAGCTTGCCTTGATACAAAAGAACTGTGGAATGGAGTGTTAATTGATGGAGTAAACAACCTTGGAGTCACAGGCAGTAGGAAACGGAAAAAGCCAGACAACTGCGAAGAATCTTTCTTTGTGGCCAAATGGAGGGAGTTGTGGAACTACATCTCGGATGGTATCTTTCAAATCGCTCTGGGAAATTGGGGAGCCAACGAGTTTGGTACTGTTGCAAATGAAGATGTCCTTAAAATTGCTCTCTTCCCGGAATCATTCACCTATGCTTCCCCTATCATTAACAGTATCGAGAGGAAGAAGAAAGGCTTCTCCCTTGGCACTAGAAGACTCACCCTCATAAAACAAGCCGCACGTCGCAAACATGCTATGGAAATCTCAAGGATCATGCTTGATGAGGTGGGAATTAAGGAGCCTGGTATTGATCCTTATGGTAAGAAAATCACTGAAATAACTTCGATGTTTGTGGATGAGAACTGTTCACTCAACGAAGAGATCATCTTGAGCGATGAAGAAGGCCAGGCTAGCCCAAATTTGGTGTCTTCCTCTGTTGCTAAGGTCACATTCGGTGTTGATCCGGAAAGTATGATCCCTCTCGGTTGCACCTCAGTCATGTGGAAGGAACGACTGTTGGTGCTTATCCTTTTTCCTTCCCCTTGGATCAGCTTGTACTCTCGAACGTTTGCTCATCTGAGGAATTTTCTCCACCTTCTTCACTCCCTTGGTGTCACCAGCTTCTTAAGGAAGGTCGAGTCTGATGATGGCGTTTTTCTTGCTGCCTCAATGTGTTGGGCTTGTAGCACGCTCGAATCGATCACCGAAACCGTCAAAGAGAGTTGTAAATGTTTGGTGGTTGAATTAGATAAAATCGAAATAAAGGTAGACAAGTGACACAATGATTTTAGAGTGGTTCGGCCTTCTAACAAGCACCTACATCCACTACCTTAGCACACCACTAAGGATTTCCCAGTTCACTCAACAATGAATTCGTCCCCTTTTTCCCGGTTTAGGAGGAAATCGTTACAACCCTATCTTTTGGACTTGGCTAAGATAGAACCAACTCTAGTTTTTCTCTCAAGGCTAAACTAGAACCTCTCCTTTTACAAGGGATTTGGTTGGTAAACTCAATACCTCAAAAGGAGGGTGTTTACACAAATTTAAGCTCACAAGAGTACAAATGATTTACAATTAAGTTCTCTCTCTAAGACTATGTACAAGAGAATAGTAAAATAAAGATTTAGACTCTAATTCTCTTGACCATATTGCTTGGATGTTGTCTCTTACATTCTTCAAGTGTTCCAACCTTCAATTCATAGTCCCAATTGAGTTTGTGGTTGTTACTGGCCGTTAGGGATGTTTTGGAGTTGTTGGAGACTTTATTTCCATCATTAAATGCAGTTCTGAAGTTGTCCGTTTGAAACACTCGACCCCATTTTGGAACGTCCTTCTTCAGAAATAGCCGTTGGAGGCTAAAAAAGTCAGGTTGGTTTCGATACCAACAAGGTGGTTTCGAAACCTACTGGTTTCGATACCACTAGCCTTGCATCTGGGTTTTGCTTACTGGAAATGGTGGTACCGATACAGACCTTGTAAAAATGATATTTTGGCTATTTAAAAAGCGCTTTAGACATGTTAAAAACCTATGAAACCATTTCAAACATATTTTCAAGTAGTTTGGACTTTAAATAAGTTTTCAAAATATTCAAACAAGTCCAAAAACATTTTTCAATTATTATACCAAAATATTAGTTCTTCAATATTCCCCTTTTTGATATAATAAAACCAACTTGAAAAATTGTTTGAGATTCTCCCCCCTTCAATTGGTACCAGAGCCTACCTCTTTGAAGGATTAACAACCACAAGAGGAGTTCCTAGGAGAGTGTGATCTATTCTAAAGACAAGCGATGACATCTACTTCAACCTCCAACCTCCAACCTCTATGAGTCACAATCAACCACTAAACCACCCTTCTTCAATGGGGACAACTACCCATATTAGAAGAATCAAATGCGTCTCTTCATCAAGTCAACAAATTATATGGTTTGAGATGTAGTGGAAGAAGGACCCTACATTCCGGTTAAGAGAACCGATGAAGGAAGACTAGTTCTGAAAGTAAAGTCGGAGATGACCGAGGAAGATAAACGAAAGATGCAAGTCAATGAAAAAGCTCTACATATCATATTTTGTGCACTTGGTCAAGATATCTACTTAAAGGTTTCATCTATCGAAAACGCAAAGGAAGTGTGGGACACTTTGGAGACGACTTATGAAGGCACTAGCGATGTGAAAGAGACGAAGATTGGGTTGCTAAACTTGAGCTATGAGAATTTTAAGATGGACCTCGATGAAAGCGTCTCAAAGATGTTTGATCGGTTTTCGATCATCGTCAATGGCCTTAAAGGATTCGGTGAAGTAATTCCTGAAGATAAGCTAGTGAGGAAGCTTTTATACTCTCTCCCGGAGTCTTAGGATGGTAAGAGGACGACCATCATTGAAGCAAAGAATTTGAAAACTTTGAAGCTTGATGAGCTTGTTGGGTCTCTTCTTACACACGAGATCATGAAGCAAGGAAGAGAGGAAGAGAAGAAGAATGAAGAGAGAAGGATATTGAAGCATGAGGTAGAGAAGAAGAAGAAGCTAAGAGTTGCTCTCAAAGCCTCTCTACAAGAGGAGAGCTCTTCTAGCGAGGAAGAATACTTTGAGAAATTGGCTATGATAGTCAAACGATTCTCACGGTTTATGAAGTCCAACCGAGGGAGAAAATTTCAAAGAAAGATAGACTTCAAGAACAAAAAGCAAAGAAGAAGAGAGGGATCAAATCATTTACTTTCAGTGAAAGAAGCCGGATCACATATGTTCTGATTGCCCTCAACTCAAGAAGAAGGGCTTAGAGAAGAAGATGAAGAAAAAGATCAAAGCCAAGCTTGCTACTTGGAGTGATGAGTAGTCATCCGAGGATGAGGAACGTGAAGTGGCCAACCTTTGCCTCATGGCTCTTGAGGAGGATTCCTCTATGGTAACCTCTAACTCATCCACTTTTGATTTTACATTTGATGAACTTCAAGATGCTTATGATGAGTTGCAAGAGGTATATGATGAGTTGGTTGAGAAATACAAGGATTCGGTTTTAAAAAATAAGAAAATAATTTCGGTTTTAAGGACCCAAAATGACTCCCTTTCTAAAACCAACTCGAAATTAGAAAAGAAGGTCTTGATTTTACAAAATTCCTCAAATGAGTTTGAAAAGAAATCAAATGATTTAAATGACCTTCTTGAAAAATACCATGTTTATCACCAAGAAGAGGTGAGTAAACTCAAAGCTTCTCTAACCAATGTTGGGAAAAACCGTTTTGAAAAAGCATCTTCTTCAAAATCCCAACATGTGAAGATCCCAACATGTGAAGAGAAGTTTTGTTGACCACAAACAAAGATGCTCCCATAAGTATCATAAGAACAAAAAAGGTTAGAAGTGTATGGGTTCCTAAGGAACTTGTAGTTTCTAACAATATTGTAGTCATTTCATCTTGGATTCCTAAGGGAACCAAGTATTTGGGAACTAACACTCATGGACCCAAAATGATTTGGGTACCAAAAATCAAAGCTTAACTCTTTGTTTTTAGGGGAGAATTGCTACAAGGTCAAAGCACAAAGCCAAAAGTCATGGTACCTTGATAGTGGATGCTCGAGGCACATGACCGAAGACGAGAGTCGATTCATGAATTTAAAGCCAAAAAGTGGAGGAATAGTGACATTTGGTGACAACTCCAAAGGCCACATTGAAGGTATTGGCTCCATAGGTAATCACTCTACTATACTCATTGAAAATGTTTTGTATGTCAATGGTCTAAAACACAATTTATTGAGCATTAGTCAATTGTGTGATAAATGGTTTAATGTCTTGTTTGATAAAAATATGTGTAAAATTGTTGACATTAAATCAAATAAAATAATGCTCATTGGTTATCGCATAGGTAACATTTATATGATGCATCTAGATGACATTCATACATCTCATGCATGTTTTGTTGCTCAAGATGAAAATGATGCATGGTTATGGCATAGAAAACTAGGACATGCTAGCATTAGTGTTTTAGAAAAAATAGTTTCCCTAAATCTAGTTAGAGGTTTACCCAAGATCAAGTTCTCAAATGATAAAATATGTGATACATGCTCTAAGGGTAAACACCATAGATCATCCTTTAAATCCATTAATGATGTTTCTACAAGTAGGTGCCTGCAATTAATTCATATGGATATATTTGGGCCAATTAGGACAACTAGCTTAGGTGGAAAATCATATGCTTTTGTGCTTGTTAATGATTACACTAGATATACTTGGGTTCTCTTTTTAAGCACTAAGGATGAGGCTTTAGAAAACTTCATCACATTTTCAAAATTAACCCAAAATGATCTTGAACTTAAAATTTCACATATTAGAAGTGATCATGGAACATAATTTCAAAATATGGGTTTTAATGAATTTTGTAATGAAAATGGGAATAGCCATAATTTTTCGGCTCCTCGAACTCCTCAACAAAACGGGGTAGTTGAGAGGAAAAATAGAACTTTAGAAGAAATGGCTAGGACTATGCTTTGTGAAAACAATTTACCTAAGTATTTTTAGGCGGAAGCCACTAACAATGTTTGCTATATTATTAACCAAGTAATGATTAGGCCTATTTTAAAGAAAACTTCTTATGAGATTTTAAAATCTAAAAAGCTTAACATTAGCTATTTTCACCCTTTTGGTTGCAAGTCTTTTGTTTTAAATAATAGAAAAGACAATTTAGGTAAATTTGATGCAAAACGTGATGCAGTTATTTTTCTAGGTTACTCCTTAAACTCTAAAGCCTATCACGTGTTTAAAAAAAGAACGTTAGTTAGTGGAATCTATTCATGTGGTTTTCGATGATAACCTCCTTCCGAGGAAGGAATCTTGTGATGATGATGATGTAGGAATCCTTGATGCCTTTGATGGAGGATAAATTTCAAAGGAGGATGAGATTCCAACTAAAGAAGACGATGCAAAAGATACTCCTCTTGAAGCCTTGAAGGACTTGGCTCTTGAGGAAGAGGAAGTGAGCTACCCAAGGGAGTACAACTATGTCAAAGGTGGTGAAATCTTGGGTGATCCATCCAAGGGGGTAACTACTCGCTCTTCTCTTAAAATGCTTAATCATGTTGCATTTATCTCATGCATTGAGCCTAAGCATATTAAAGAAGCTTTAAAAGATGATTTTTGGATTATGGCCATGCAAGAAGAGTTAAACCAGTTTGAGAGAAGTAAAGTGTGAACATTAGTTGATAAGCCTAGAAATCAATCTACTATAGGAACTAAATGGGTATTTAGGAATAAACTAGATGAAAGTGGTAACATAGTGAGAAACAAAGCTAGGCTAGTTACTCAAGGTTACACTCAAGAAGAGAGAATAGATTTTGATGAAACCTATGCTCCCGTAGCTAGAATGGAAGCTATTAGGATGTTGCTTGCATATGCATGTTATCATGATTTCAAGCTTTTTCAAATGGATGTCAAGAGTGCATTTTTAAATGGCTTTATAAATGAAGAAGTGTATGTGGAACAACCACCGGGTTTTGAAGATCCAATTTTTCCAAACCATGTTTTTAAATTGTCAAAAGCTTTATATGGTTTAAAACAAGCTCCTAGAGCTTGGTATGAAAGACTTTCAAGTTTTCTAGTTGGAAAAGGTTTTGAGAAAGGAAAGGTAGACACAACACTTTTTATTAAAAACAGTGGCAAATATATATTAGTAGTTCAAATTTATGTTGATGATATTATATTTGGTTCTACTAATGAATTGCTTTGTCAAGATTTTTCTAAGTTGATGCAAGGTGAATTTGAAATGAGCATGATGGGGGAGCTCTCATTCTTTTTGGGACTCCAAATCAAACAAATGAAGGATGGCATCTTCATCAATAGAGCTACGTACATCAAAGATATGCTCAAGAAGTTTGGCTTGGAGAATGCAAAGCCTCAAGCCACACCAATGAGCTCATCTACAAAGCTTGACAAAGATGAAGGAGGTAAATGTGTTGACTCTAAGCTTTATCGCTCTATGATTGGATCATTGTTTTACCTTACCACAAGTAGACCGGATATATTGTTTAGTATTTGCTTGTGTGCTAGGTTTCAAGCTAGTCCTAGAGAGTCTCACCTTATAGTCGTAAAAAGGATCTTTAGTGTAAAACCTATGTTTGATTTTGATATAATTAAATCCTTAAGGATTATTTTGTAAAACTTAAAATTAGTTTTCAAGTCCCTTAATAAGTTTTTAAAACATCAACACTTTGAAACTGATTTATAAAAATCAAACTCAAAATATTTTCTAAGTGTTCCAAGGCAAAACCATTCAAAAACGTTCAGGCGTATCGATACCGCACCCAGCGTATCGATACCATTTTGCCAAACTTGGTCACTGTCGGAACCTGTATCGATACCCCAAACCCTCGTATCGATACAGTCTTGTGTTAAAATTCAAAGAGTTTGAATACGGTACCGATACGGCTAACCATCGTATCGATACGGGCTTTGTAATTTTTTAATATAAGTCGGTTTAAAAATTATGACCGTTGGTGTCAGTTGGTTAGTAACCAAACTTTAAAAGTTCGTTGACCCGTATCGATACGCCAAACCCTCGTACCGATACGGTTGCGGACAGTGAGCTAAGTTCAGAAAATAGTATCGATACGGCCCTTGCCGTTTCGATACCCCGTACTGATACGCTTACGCGCGTATCGATACCCCTGTATTAAATGCACACAACGGCTCTTTCTTTTCTGAGACAGGTACCGATACTCCTTCCCGCGTACCGATACTGGTAGCTGTAGAAGTGCATTTATGGTGGTAAGAGAGGGTTCCAACAGCTCTAATTAAGTCCCCAACCACCCAAACGGCTAGAAATCAATGAAGAGGTATAAAAGACACACCAAAAAGCTACAGCAACAACTATTGAACTTCAAGCAAACACTTATTCATCAAATCCAAGCAATTGTGCCAAATTTCATATTTGTCTAGAAATCCCAATTTGTGTTCTTCATTCATACTTTGTAAAATTGGGTTGAGTGCTTGTATTGGGGCTATCATTTGTATTGAGAGATACCTTATTAGCCTACAAATTTCTTTGTTCTCTTGTGTGAGGGTTGGGTTGATTTTTGGGTAGAAAAATCAACCGAAATTGTAAAGGGTTGCCTCCTTGTCCTAGAAAAGGGGAAGATCAATTTAGTGAAATTGTTGCAAATCCTTAGTGAGACTAAGGTAGTGGATGTAGAGTTCATTTGGAACTTGAACCACTCTAAATCCCTTGTTCATCAATTTTAATTTGCAAATTTCCACCACTAAACTTTAATTTTCCAATTCACCCCCCTCTTGGTCAATTTCGATCTTGCGATCCACTCAACAATTGGTATCAGAGCTTAACTCTTTGAGGATTAACAACCACAAGAGGAGATCCTTGGAAGAGTGTGATCATCAAAATATAAAGAGATGGCTTCAACCTCCGGTTCCGGCATGTACGAGTCACAATCGACCACAAAGCCTCCCTTCTTCAACGGTGATAACTATTCTTTTTGGAAGAATAGAATGCGTCTATTCATCAAGTCAAATGACTATCTTGTGTGGGATGTCATTGAGGATGGGCCATACATTCCATTGAAGCAAGACGGTGAAGGCAAGATGGTGTTGAAGAAGAAAGCCGAAATGAGTGAAGAGGAGAGGAAAAAGATTCAAGTCAATGATAAAGCTCTCCACATGCTATTTTGTGCTTTCGGTCCGGACATCTACTCAAAGGTCTCATCAATTGAAAGTGCCAAGGAAGTGTGGGACACTCTTGAGACCACCTATGAAGGCACCAATGATGTCAAGGAAACTAAGATTGGCATTCTCAATCTTAGTTATGAAAATTTCAAGATGGACCCCGATGAGACGGTGTCAAAGATGTTTGATCGATTCTCCACGATTGTAAATGGTCTAAAGGGTTATGGAGAGATCATACCGGAAGACAAGCTTGTCCGGAAGCTACTCTATTCACTTCCCGGATCTTGGGATGGGAAGAGAACCGCTATCATCGAAGCAAAGAACTTGAAGACATTAAAGCTTGATGAGCTTGTGGGTTCTCTCCTTACTCATGAAATCATGAAGCAAGGAAGGGAAGATGAGAGAAAGAAAGAAGAGAAAAGGGTAGAGAAGCTTGAGGTTGAGAAGAAGAAGAAGATGGGTATAGCTCTCAAGGCTAAAACTTCACAACTTGATGAGAGCTAATCTAGTGATGAGGATGAACTTGAAGAATTGGCTATGATAGCCAAACGGTTCTCACGCTTCATGAGGTCCAACCGGGGTAGAAAAATCCAAAGAAAGATGGACTTCAAAGGGAAGAACAAAGAAGAAAGAAAGGATCCCATCATTTGCTATGAGTGCAAACAACCCGGCCACATCCGTTCGGAGTGCCCTCAACTCAAGAAGAAGGGCTTTGAGAAGAAGAAAAGACTCAAAGCTAAGCTTGCTACTTGGAGTGATGAGGAGTCATCGGAGGATGACGAACAAGAAGTGGCTAATCTTTGTCTCATGGCACTTGAGGAAGATTCCTCCTTGGTAACCTCTAACTCATCTACTTTAGATTTTTCATATGAAGAGTTAAATGATGCATATGATGAGTTACAAGATGTATATGATGAATTAGTTGAAAAGTTTAAAGAGTCGGTCATTAAAAACAAGAAAATCATTTTAGAACTAAATGAGAAAAATGACTCACTCACTCAAGCTAATTCTAAATTTGAGAAAAAGATTTTAGGATTAAAAGATGAACTTAAATTCTTTCAAGATGAAATGTTGATCTTAATAATCTTTTATCTCAATGTAATAGTGAACACCAAAAGGTGTTGGGTGAGCTAAATGAGCTCAAAAAGTCTTTAAAAAATGTTGGTAGTGTCAAGCATGAAGTAGGAGAATCCTCTAGAACACACCAACCTAAGAAAAAGACTAATTACTACAAACAAGGTAGCTACCCTAGACATAGTAGAGCTAAAAGAATTAGAAGTGTATGGGTTCCTAAGGAACTTGTAAAATCTAATAATATTATTGCTATGTCATCTTGGATTCCTAAGGGAACAAAGGTTTTAGGAGCTAACACTCATGGACCCAAAATGATTTGGGTACCAAAAACCAAGGCTTAATATCTTTGTTTGTAGGGGGAGCATTGCTTCAAGGCCAAAGCACAAAGTCAAAACTCATGGTACCTTGATAGTGGATGCTCGAGACACATGACCGGAGACAAGAGTC
Organism: Hibiscus tridactylites; assembly: GCA_958450335.1. NCBI lineage: Eukaryota > Viridiplantae > Streptophyta > Magnoliopsida > Malvales > Malvaceae > Hibiscus > Hibiscus tridactylites. Next base: position 55,282,494 of record OY288268.1, on the reverse strand, counting down.
GATTCATGGATTTAAAGCCAAAAAGTGGAGGAGTAGTAACATTTGGTGACAACTCCAAAGGCCACATTAAAGGTATTGGCTCCATAGGTAATCACTCTACCATTCTTATTGAAAATGTCTTATATGTCGATGGTCTTAAACACAATTTATTGAGCATAAGTCAATTGTGTGATAAAGGATTTAATGTTCTTTTTGATAAAAATGGATGCAAAATTGTAGACATTAAATCTAATAATATTATGCTCATAGGTCATCGCATAGGAAACATATACATGGTGCATTTAGATGACATACATACATCTCATGCATGCTTAGTTGCTCAAAATGAAAATGATGCATGGTTGTGGCATAGGAAGCTAGGACATGCTAGCATTAGCGTTTTGGAAAAACTAGTCTCTCTAAATCTAGTTAGAGGTTTGCCCAAAATAAAATTTTCAAATGATAAAATTTGTGATGCATGATCAAAGGGTAAACAACATAGGTCTTCCTTTAAATCCATTAATGATGTTTCTACTAGTAGATGCTTACAATTAATTCACATGGATTTATTTGGGCCAATTAGGACTATGAGCTTGGGTGGTAAATCTTATGCATTTGTGCTAGGTGATGATTTTTCTAGATTTACTTGGGTTCTCTTTTTAAGTACTAAAGATGAGGCTTTGAAAAAATTCATCACATTTTCAAAATTAACCCAAAATGATCTTGAACTTAAAATTTCACACATTAGAAGTGATCATGGAACCGAGTTTCAAAATTTAGGGTTTGAAGAATTTTTGAATGAAAATGGTATTAGCCATAATTTTTCGGCTCCTCGAACTCCTCAACAAAATGGGATAGTTGAGAGGAAAAATAGAACTTTACAAGAAATGGCTAGAACTATGCTTTGTGAAAATAATTTACCTAAATATTTTTGGGCGGAAGCCACAAACACCGCTTGTTATATTGTAAATCGAGTAATGATTAGGCCAATTTTAAAGAAAACACCTTATGAGATTTTAAAATCTAAAAAGCCTAACATTAGCTATTTTCACCCTTTTGGGTGTAAGTGTTTTGTTTTAAATAATGGAAAAGATAACTTAGGTAAATTTGATGCAAAAAGTGATGAAGCCATTTTTATAGGTTACTCTTTAACCTCTAAAGCCTATCGAGTATTTAACAAAAGAACTTTAGTAGTAGAAGAATCTATTCATGTTGTATTCGATGATAACCTCCTTTCTAGGAAGGATTCTTGTGATGATGATGATGTAGGGATCATAAATGCCTTTGATGGAGGTCAAACTTCAAAGGAGGATGAGATTCCAACAAAGGAAGAGGACTCACAAGATCCACCTATTGAAGCCTTGAAGGACTTGGCCATTGAGGAAAAGGAAGTGAGCTACCCAAGGGAGTTGAACTATGTCAAAGATGGTGAAATCTTGGGTGATCCATCCAAGGGGGTAACCACTCGTTCTTCTCTTAAATTAATGAACCATGTTGCATTTATCTCATGCATAGAGCCTAAAAATATAAAAGAAGCTTTGAAAGATGATTTTTGGATTATGGCTATGCAAGAAGAGTTAAATCAATTTGAGAGAAGTAATGTATAGACATTAGTTGATAGGCCTAGTAATCAATCTACAATAGGAACTAAATGGGTCTTTAGGAACAAACTAGATGAGAGTGGTAACATTGTGAGAAATAAAGCTAGACTTGTAGCACAAGGTTACACTCAAGAAGAGGGAATAGATTTTGATGAAACCTATGCACCCGTAGCTAGAATGGAAGCCATTAGGATGTTGCTTGCATATGCATGTTATCATAATTTCAAGCTTTTTCAAATGGATGTTAAAAGCGCATTTTTAAATGGTTTTATAAATGAAGAAGTGTATGTGGAACAACCACCGGGTTTTGAAGATTCAAAATTTCCAAATCATGTTTTCAAACTTACCAAAGCTCTTTATGGTTTAAAACAAGCTCCTAGAGCTTGGTATGAAAGGCTTTCAAATTTTTTGATTGAAAAAGGATTTGAAAAAGGTAAGGTGGACACTACACTTTTCATAAAAATGTATAAAAATGACATTTTAGTAGTTCAAATTTATGTTGATGATATTATTTTTGGTTCTACTAATGAATGTCATTGTCAAGAGTTTGCTAAGTTAATGCAAGGTGAATTTGAGATGAGCATGATGGGGGAGCTCTCATTCTTTTTGGGACTCCAAATCAAGCAAAAGAAGGATGGCACCTTCATCAACCAAGCAAAATACATAAAGGATATGCTCAAGAAGTTTGGCTTGGAGAATGCAAAGCCTCAAGCCACTCCTATGAGCTCATCTACAAAGCTTGACAAAGATGAAGGAGGTAAGTGTGTTGACTCTAAGCTTTATCGTTCTATGATTGGATCTTTGCTTTACCTTACCGCAAGTAGACCGGATATCTTATTTAGTGTTTACTTGTGTGCTAGGTTTCAAGCTAGTCCTAGAGAGTCTCACCTTATAGCCGTTAAGAGAATCTTTAGATACCTTAGAGACACTCCTTGTTTAGGCCTTTGGTATCCTAGAGACTCTACCTTTAACCTTCATGCTTACTCGGATGCGGATTATGGGGGTTGTAAAATTGATAGGAAAAGTACTTCGGGAACTTGCCAATTCTTAGGTAGTATGCTCATATCTTGGTTCTCTAAGAAACAAAATAGTGTAGCCTTATCTACCACCGAAGCCGAGTACATATCCTTAGGGATTTGTTGTGCTCAAGTCCTTTGGATGAAGCAACAACTCTTAGATTATGGAATTAAAGTTTGAACCATACCCCTAAAATGTGACAACACTAGTGCAATATGCTTAACTAAAAATCCCATCCAACACTCTAGAACCAAACATATAGAAATAAGGCATCATTTCATTAGAGATCATGTCCTTAAGGAAGATGTGGTTATAGAGTATGTAGACACCTTGAATCAATTAGCGGACATATTTACAAAACCCTTAGACAAAGAGCGTTTTTGGTCCCTTAGGAGAAAGTTATGTCTAGCTACCCTATCTTGACCTTTTAGGACCTCTTTTGTGTTTAAATATGCTTGATTTTGTGAAATGCCATGTTTGTATGCTTAGACTCCCAATTTCTTCCATGCCTATAGTTAGGGGGAGTATATTTCTATTGAAATATGCTTAGAACTGCTCATACATCATTTGCATACTCATAGGAGTTGTTAGGTTCGAGCTTTTGGTTGTTCTTTGAACCAAATAGGTAATTCTGGGCATACAGTATCGATACTATGGTACGCGTATCGATACCTGTTCTTCATCTCGTTTCCCAGAATTTTCTTCGCTTCACGCGTATCGATATGTTTCATCCCGTATCGATACGGGTCGTTTCGATACGGACCACTCCGTTTCGATACGACTGTTCAAACGGTTATATTTGCAAAATGACATCTTTATCCCCGTATCGATACCCTAACGGGCGTATCGATACTCGACTGCGCTGATGGCTTTAATTAGCCTTTAATGAGTTCAACTTTTACCCAAATTCAAACTTTTCAAAACCTAATTAACCCTAGCCGTTTTTGCCTATAAAAAGGCACTTCCTCCTTCATATTTTTCACATCTCAACTCAAACCTAAAAGAGTTTTCAAATCAAGCAAGGCTTTGTGCTCTCTTTCTCATCTTTGTGCAAGTCTTCTTCAACTCTTCAAGTTTCTATCAAGGTAATCACCTTCTTCCTTTTTAATTTTCTCTGTTTTAATTTTTTTTAACTTTGCTTTTGTTCAAATTTTTTTTTGAGTTTTTCTTCTAAAATTTTTCTTTTCAAAAATTCTTTTGAAAAATTTCTTTTTTTTTACCTTGATTTTTACTCAAATTGAAGAAATCTCCCTTGGTTAATTTCTCTCTTAGATCATGGCACCAAAAGAGCCATCGAGGAAGCGACAAAGGGCTAATCAAGCCGGTGAATCCTCCAACCTTGGAGCGATTGCTCGTCCTAACTACTCGACTATCTATGAGCAATCCTTTGAAGGCAATTCGGGTCTCAATCACTTTCGTCAATATGAGAATTACAAGATCCGTGCCGAAAGGGTAATATCCATCCCTTTTCTCAATTCGGAGCGTTTCAAGTTTGAATACCTCCCCTTGCTTCATCGTTGGAATTTCATGCATTTTCTCTCTATTCCCGGTTTTTACTATCGTCTCTTGGTTTTGATTTTCTATGCTAATGCAAGATGTGTTAGTCGAAATGGGGAAGTTGTTGCAATTAACTCCTATCTTATGGGAAAGAAATTAACCCTTGATGTCGAGTCTATTTGTGAGGTTTTTAAGTTGGATGATGAAGGCCTTGATGATGAGCACCGTGGGGGGCATGTTCTTAGTGGATCCGTCACCGCCCTTAATGCTCACGACCGGATTCTACATTTGATGGTATCGTGGTGGTTTCGTCCTTCCGGAGGAAAATATTCCACCATCCGTCAAGTGGATGATTTTTGGATTCGGTGCTTCCGTGAAGCCAAGCGACCAAATTTAGCTCGACTTATGTTTGCGAAGATAGTCTACCTTGTTCAACATCGTCACACTCCTCATGTCACCTCCTTCACATACGGTACGACTTTGAGCTATTTCTTTGTTAAAAAGGAAATTGATTGCTCATATGACATTGCAACTCCTCTCACCGATCCTATTGATGAGCACTCCCTTGCTCGGGCAAAATTCTCTTATATTAATGGTGAATGGGTACGTCTTGCCGAGTTACCACCGGAAGTCGCCGCAATGCATGAAGCGGCTCAGGCTCCTCAAGCTCCTCAAGTCCAACAACTCAATATGGATGCTCTCATGACCTATCTCAATGAGCAATTCACCGGGTTGCGTACGGACATGAATACTCATCTCACATCCATGGAAACTACCTTTGATACTAGGATGACGGGTTTCGAGAATCGCCTCACATCTCTTGAAAGTGGGCATAATTCCTTGAATATTTCCATTGCCGCTTTCCATGATGAGTGGCGTAATAGTATGCGCACTAATGAGCCTTTGGGAGATGATGATGAAGAGGATGAAGATGACGAAGACGATGCTTAGACGTTTTCTCTTGTTTGTCATGCATATCATTTAGGATTTTATATTATTATGCACCTATGCTTTATGTTTTTAGGATTAAGTTTGTTTAGGATTAAAACCTATGCTTTGATTTCTATTTTGCCTTTGTTTGGATTTTAAGTATGTTGCTTTAATGAATAATATTTATGTTGCTTATTATACCCTTGATTTCTTTATGCACTTAATTGTCTCAAAGATTTTTTTTGATCTAACAAAAAGGGGGAGAAGAAACTAGCTCACACTTTAAAATATTTTGATTTAAATTCAAAGGTTACCAAGCCTATATTAAGGGGGAGTTCTTTATAAAGGTTTTTCAAAAATTTTAAGTTTTAGTTTTGTTATATCAAAAAGGGGGAGATTGTAAAACCTATGTTTGATTTTGATATAATTAAATCCTTAAGGATTATTTTGTAAAACTTAAAATTAGTTTTCAAGTCCCTTAATAAGTTTTTAAAACACCAACACTTTGAAACTGATTTATAAAACTCAAACTCAAAATATTTTCTAAGTATTCAAAGGCAAAACCATTAAAAAACGTTCAGGCGTATCGATACCGCACCCAGCGTATCGATACCATTTTGCCAAACTTGGTCACTGTCGGAACCTGTATCGATACCCCAAACCCTCGTATCGATACAGTCCTGTGTTAAAATTCAAAGAGTTTGAATACGATACCGATACGGCTAACCATCGTATCGATACGGGCTTTGTAATTTTTTAATATAAGTCGGTTTAAAAATTATAACCGTTGGTGTCAGTTGGTTGGTAACCAAACTTTAAAAGTTCGTTGACCCGTATCGATACGCCAAACCCTCATACCGATACGGTTGCGGACAGTGAGCTAAGTTCAAAAAATAGTATCGATACGGCCCTTGCCGTTTCGATACCCCGTACCGATACGCTTACGCGTGTATCGATACCCCTGTATTAAATGCACACAACGGCTCTTTCTTTTCTGAGACAGGTACCGATACTCCTTCCCGCGTACCGATACTGGTAGCTGTAGAAGTGCATTTATGGTGGTAAGAGAGGGTTCCAACGGCTTTAATTAAGTCCCCAACCACCCAAACGGCTAGAAATCAATGAAGAGGTATAAAAGACACACCAAAAAGCTACAACAACAACTATTGAACTTCAAGCAAACACTTATTCATCAAATCCAAGCAATTGTGCCAAATTTCATATTTGTCTAGAAATCCCAATTTGTGTTCTTCATTCATACTTTGTAAAATTGGGTTGAGTGCTTGTATTGGGGCTATCATTTGTATTGAGAGATACCTTATTAGCCTACAAATTTATTTGTTCTCTTGTGTGAGGGTTGGGTTGATTTTTGGGTAGAAAAATCAACCGAAATTGTAAAGGGTTGCCTCCTTGTCCTAGAAAAGGGGAAGATCAATTTAGTGAAATTGTTGCAAATCCTTAGTGAGACTAAGGTAGTGGATGTAGAGTTCATTTGGAACTTGAACCACTCTAAATCCCTTGTTCATCAATTTTTAATTTGCCAATTTCCACCACAATCCTTTAAATTTCCAATTCACCCCCCTCTTGGTAAATATCGATCTTTCGATCCACTCAACATTTAGGTACCTTAGAGATACTCCTTGTCTAGGTCTTTGGTACCCTAAAGACTCAACTTTTAACCTTCATGCTTATTCGGATGCAGATTACGGGGTTGTAAAATTGATAGGAAAAGTACTTCCGACACTTGTCAATTCTTAGGTAGTATGCTCATATCTTGGTTCTCTAAGAAACAAAATAGTGTAGCTCTTTCTACTACCAAAGCCGAGTACATATCCTTAGGGAGTTGTTGTGCTCAAGTCCTTTGGATGAAGCAACAACTCTTAGATTATGGTGTTAAAGTTGAAACCATACCCCTTAAGTGTGACAACACTAGTGCTATATGCCTAACCAAAAATCTCATCCAACACTCTAGAACTAAACATATAGAAATAATGCATCATTTCATTAGAGATCATGTCCTTAAGGAAGATGTTGTTTTAAGGTTCGTAGACACCTTAAATCAACTAGCAGGTATCTTTACAAAACCTCTAGATAAGAAGCGTTTTTGGTCCCTTAGGATAGAGTTAGGTCTAACTAACAAATCTTGACCTTTTAGGACCTTTTTGTGCTTAAGTTGCTTGAATTCTTGCAAAATGCCATGCATATGTGTTTTTATCCTAATTTCATCCATGCTTATAGTTAGGGGAGTATGTTTATGTTTTTACATGTCTATCTTGCTCATACATATCATTTATGCATCTAAGACATATTAGAATTCACTTTTTCTGCAATTTAGAGCCTCATCTGCACCTCCAGGCCTAGGCGTATCGAAACGGGTTAATTTGTTTCGATACGAGTGCCTTAAAAGAATGGTTTACGACCAGGGTGTTTCGAAACGCCTAAAAGGGTTTCGAAACGTTTTGCCTCTGCCAATAATTGTATCGAAACAACCTAAAAATGTTTCGATACGGGTTACCACGTGGGATTCGATACGCTCAAAGCCGTATCAGAACGGTCAATATGATTCGAAACGACAGTCAACGTTTCAGTATGACCGTTTCGGAACGATCGTGCCTGTTCCGAAACGCGTATCCGGACAGCTTTTTAAGGACTTTAATTAATAAAGTTTGATTTTCATTAAAACTCCTAAAAACCCTAAACCCGATTTTTCCCTATAAAACCCCTCTAAACCTCATTGTTTTTCATCAAATCTTGAAGGCTTTTACTCACAAACTAAAGTCTAAGCAAGCTTCAACAAATTGGTGCAATTTCTTCCATTCATTCAACCAAAAATCCCTTTTGAGGTATTTTTCATCCTTTTTTCCTTTGATTTTATTCGTATCTTAGGTTAGAAAATATTAGTTTTGTATTGTTTATATGTTTTGCAACTTGGGTTTTTCAAAATTTGTAAAAAAATTTCAAAATCTCAAAGTTTTTTATTCAAATATTTGTTTTTACTCGTTTTTTTTTTGTTTTTCTAAAGTTGTTTTCTTCTTCAATTTTTTTTATGTATATACGTTTTTAAAGTGTTTGTCTTTTAAACCTTAATGGGATTTTTCATTGGATTGAATTAAGGATTTACATGCATACATTTAAATCTTTATTTGATTGCTTTATGTTTTTAGGAATTTCATGGAAAGCATTAACAAGAAACACAAAACTCCAACGGGTGAAGCTTCAACCCAAGCGAACATTCGTCCTAACCTCACCATCCTTTTTCAAAAGAGTCTTCGGAATCAAGAGACTAAGGAACATTTCAAAATTATCAAAGATTTAGCCGTTCGTCGAGAGCGTGTTGTGGATATCACGTTCCTTGACTCTGAGCGCTTTTAATTCTGCTACCTAGATCTCTTGCGAGAATGGAGCTTCTTGGCCTTTTTTAGCATTCCAGACATTGTTTACAAGCATATGGTCCTACTATTCTACTCCAATGCTCAAAGATGAAGATTATTCCGAGGTGATTGGCATTGAGTCGTACCTCTTGGGTAAAAAATTCAATGTTAATATATCCGTTTTAGAGAAAGCTCTTAGGCTCAAAGATGAAGACATTGAGGATGAGAACCACTTTGGTGCTCACACCGGATCCGTTCTCACATTGGATGCTCGTGACTGGTTCCTCCATTTGATGATCTCTTGGTTCATTCGCCCTTTAGGAGGTAAGTTTTCCCACGTTCATCAAGTTGACTATTTTTGGTTGGAGTGTTTTCGCAAAGCACAACGCCTGAACTTGGTTAGAATTATGTTCGCCGAGATGGTCCATCAAGTGAAGATTCGCGAAACCGATGCACTTACATCCTTCACTTATGGGACTATTTTAAGCTATGTCTTTGTTTCTCTCAATTTTGACTGTTCTTATGATTCTCCGGAACCCCGCAAGCAGAAGATTGGTGAGTCTTCTCTTATCAAGTCCGGGTTTCGCTATACTCTTGGCCAATGGGTTCGTGTTGATAAGCGAGCTCCGGCACCTCAAGTTGAGCCTCCACCTCAAGCTCCGACTTCTAACAATGAGGCACTTATGACTTTCCTTACCGAGCGGTTCAACTCGATTGATACGAACATGGCTTCGGGATTTGGTGCTATCAACACTCGTTTGCAATCCGTGGAGGATCGTATTCTTGGAAACGAGAATCGTCTTACCGCTCTTGAGAATTAAAAATCATCTATGGACTTATCCTTCTCCACTTTCTATGGTGATTGAAGGAACCATCGTCGTGCTCAAGCTAAAGACAATGATGATTCTCTTGATGATGATGGTGGCGACGATGATGACGAGGCTTAGGATTTCCATTGCATATCATACTAGTTTATCATATTAGGAATAAGTTTGCACTCTTATATCTTTTTATGTTTTAAAGACCTATGCTTTGCTTATTTGTTTGAGATTGAGCTTAAACTCTATTACTTTAAGTATTTATGTTTGGTTATTTGTTTTTTGAACTTAATTTTATCTATATTATGATGCTTGGTCTCTTGCTTTTGACATTGTTTCTTCTCATGATTAGCCTTGATTATTATTCTTTTTGATCTAACAAAAAGAGAGAGAAGTAATATAAGAGCCAAATTTTCTTTAAGTTGGTTTTGAGTTTCAAACACATGAATTTTTAAATATCTTCAAAACTTTAAAACCCATCTTACATTTAGGGGGAGTTAGAACGTCTTCAAGATTTCAAAATTCTTAAAAACTCAAACTTGGTTTTGTTATATCAAAAAGGGGAGATTGTAATATATATTAAAAAACCCTAGGATGAGTTTTACTTTCCCTTCGATTTCCTCGGAGCTTGACGGCGTCAAGGCGACGGCTCTTTATAATGACTCCAGCAGTCAGCCACCGGGAGAGGTGGTTGACGTCTCTGTTCCGGCGGCGTTGGAGCGGCAAGGGTCTCTGATGGCTATGAAGACGTAGCCGGTGTTGAAGAAAGCACGGGACAATGCTCGACTGCATGGGGTGATTGACGTGGATATGGTGGGCGATGGAGCTGAGCAACCGGCGGTGGCAGGAATAGGGGCTGAGCATGGCGGGGTTGGTAGTGAGAGGAAGACGTATGCATCCATGGTGGCAGAGTCATCGGCGAAAGGGGGCAGTGCAAGCGTTGGTGAAGTCGATGAGGGACTTGAAGTTTTGGATACGGACTTTGTGGTCGATCACAGTGGTCTTTTTCCTTGAATTTCTTTCTCGGAAAGAGTACATGCACGTATTGATGATAGTATGCAAACGACCATTATAGTTCGACCTCTAGGAAGAGCGATAGGTTTTAAGACGTTGGTTAATCGGGTGGATGCGATTTGGAAAACGGAGAAGAACTTTCAGGTTATTGATTTGGACAATAACTATTTTCTGGTGAAATTTGAATCGATCGATGATTATACGAAAGTTCTCACGGGTGGTCCATGGACTTTATTTGGATGTTACTTGACAGTGCAACCATGGCGTAGGAATTTTTCGACTGTGGAAAAACATTCGTCTCAAGTAGTAGTGTGGATACGTCTGTCGGGTCTTCCGTACAGATATTACACGAAAGCTTTTTTCCGGCGGGTTGCGGATGTTATTGGTCGTGTTATCAAGATCGATTATAGTAGGACATTGGGCAAGAAGGGCCGATTCGCGAGACTTGTTGTGGTTGTAGATCTTAATAAACCATTGTTGTCATGTATTGGGATTGATGGATTTGTCCAGAAACTTGAGTATGAGGGGCTCCATTTGATCTGTTTTAAGTGCGGTAAATATGGACATTCCATGGAGTTATGTGTGGATGATCATAATGAAAGTGATACGGATGGGGTGCAACGCTCGGTTATTAATGGTTCGGAGGTGCAATCCAATGTTGAGATATCGAGGGAAGAGTATTTTGGTCCATGGATGGTGGTGGAGAGGAATCGTCGGCAGACACCTCAGGTGATTGGTAATAAAGGGGGTGGGGGTCGTGTTGATGGTGGAGGGTCTCGGTTTGGGGTGTTACAAGATGTGCGTGAGGAGGACGATACGGTGGCTAGAGATAAATGACGGTCGAAAAGGGTGGGAATGTGCAACAACGGGTGATGGATGTGCATGGCAATGCACGAGCAGGTGCTAAGGCCGTGAGTATGCAATCTAATTTGGGAAATGGTTCTGGGGTTGGTTCGAAGGGCACTGATAGGGCCCGCACAAATGGTAGTGTGGCACGAAATGTAGGGCATAAGGTGCCAATCAACTCTGATAGGGTAAGTTTCGATTTGGAGGGTGTGCTTTATAATGCTCGAAGTGGGGATAAAGGAAAAGGAGTTGCCGTAGATGAGGCAGGCGCAGGGGTTTTAGTTGATAAACAACAGTAGGTGTCGCATGGGGTTGCTGGCCAGGCTGAATCGGTTTGCATAGGGGATCATACGGTGGTTGTTGTACCGTCTGTAGTAGGTGTCGAGTCACAAGAAATCCCGTATACGACAGGGATTGCGTCGGGTTCTCACAGGGCTATCTCTATTAAGAAGGGAAGGAGTGATTTTAAATCAACCTCACGGTTCCGTTCTGGGCAAGCTCGGGTAAAGGTGGGAACACTCTATCCGCAGTGCAACGTAAGAGTTTGAAAGTGTCAAAGAAGTCAGAGTCACGGGTACCACCACGTCCTGTGCTAACGGAATGGGTTTCGTCGCTCTCTACAAAGCTCGATAAGTTGCAAGATACGAGGCAAACACATGGAGTAAGTGTGGATGAGTGTGTGCCGGATCGAGCTATGAGCCTTGATAGGGCGTCGGATGGTGGACATGGTGTGGATGTCGGGAAGGAAAATCTTCCGCCTTCTCAGTAAGGTTTTCTTTCTCTCGTTTTCCATTGTTTTAATGAATATTATGTTTTGGAATACACAGGGCGCTGGAAGTGTGGAATTCCGACGTCATTTTAGAAATTTCGTACGATCAAATAATCTGCAGATGGTGGCGTTGTTTGAGCCACGGGTGAGTTATGGTGAAGCTGATAGGGTCATTTGGAGTTTTGGATATCCGAATTCGTTCCGTGTTAAGGCGCGTGGCTTCAGTGGTGGTGTTTGGATTTTGTGGCGGGATGATTTGGATGTTATGGTTCTATCTGTGTCTAATCAGTTTGTACATGAGAAGGCTCGCGAGGTTAGTTCTGAACATTGGATTTATTTTACAGATGTTTATGCTAGTCCTAATGCTTGTGTTAGGCGACATTTGTGGGATAAATTAAATCAGCTTAGTCATGGGGTTGAGGTTCCATGGGTGTTAGGGGGTGACTTTAATGCAATTCTCTGTAAGGAAGAGCGATGTGGTGGTTCGAGTGAGGCATTGGGAACTAGCTCTCTCTTTCAGGATTTTATTGATAGTACAGAGCTGACGGAAATTGACTATAAAGGAGATGCTTTTACTTGGTGTCGGGGCAATTTGTATCAGCATTTGGATCGGTGCTTGGCTAATTGTACTTGGCTTGTGGAGTATCCGATGTCGATTGTGATTCATTTGGATCGTGTAGGTAGTGACCATTGTCCACTACTTCTTAAGCCGACAGGTGTGTTGGCCTCTAATTTGGAGCGACCTTTTCGGTTCTTGGCGGCTTGGCAGGATCATCCAGATTTTCGGGCTCTTCTTGAGTCTGCTTGGGATGGTTTGTCTTCTGTGGTTGTCAACGCGCAGAATTTCCAGGATGTTGTCAAGCAGTGGAATGTCGATGTGTTTGGTCATATCGGGAAAAAGAAGAAGAGAATTTGGGAGAGACTTAGGGGTATTGAGAAATCGTTGCAACGATCGCAGTCGGAGTTTTTGGTTGATTTGAGGAGTCAGTTGAGAAATGAGCTTGATGTTATCCTTGAGCAGGAGGAGTCAATGTGGTGCCAGAAATTGCGTAGTCAATGGATCTTATCGGGTGATAAAAATACTCGGTACTTTCATGCATCTACAATGGCGCGTCGAAGAGCTAATATGATTGTGGGCTTGAAATCGAGTAATGGATATTGGAATACGGATCAGAGGGTTTTGCGAGCTGAGGCAATTGACTTTTACAGGAAATTATTTACTGTTGATCCTAGTTGTCATGGGCAGTACCATATATGCGGTTTGTTTCCCAGGTTGCGAGATGATGCATTGCGGGCGCTAGGCGGGAACGTTACGGATGTGGAGATCAAGGCTGCTATTTTTGACATGGATCCTTGGAAGGCTTCGGGTATTGATGGGTTACACGCGGCTTTTTATCAGCGCAATTGGGATGTTGTGGGGGACAGTGTGTATCGATGTATACAGAGCATTTTTTCTGGGGAGCCGTTTCCATTAGAGATTAATAGAACTATTATGGTACTAATTCCAAAGGTTGTTCCTCCTGAAACAATGAGTCAGTTCAGGCCTATCAACCTCTGCACTGTGATTTATAAAGCCATTACTAAGGTGGTGGTTAATCGGATCAAGCCTTTTCTATCAGATTGGATATCGAAAAGCCAAACTAGCTTTGTCCCTGGGCGTGCTATTTCTGATAACATTATCATCGCTCAAGAAATTGTTCACTTTATGAATCGGAAATCAGGGAAACGTGGATGTATGGCGTTGAAGATTGATTTAGAGAAAGATTACGACAGACTGGAGTGGGCTTTTATCGACGACACTTTGCGTGATGTTGGTCTTCCCGATGACTTATGTGAGTTGATTTTAAAATGTGTGTCTAGTGTTTCGACTCAGATTAGTTGGAATGGTTCTTTAACAGATTCCTTCATGTCGTTGCGAGGTATCCGTCAAGGTGATCCTATTTCACCGTATTTATTTGTGCTTTGTATGGAAAGACTTAGTCAGACGATCAAACAGAGAGTGGCTTCGGGTCAGTGGAAAGGTTTTTGTACCTCTCGGCGCAGTCCGGTTATCTCTCATTTAATGTTTGCGGATGATATGGTTCTTTTCGCAGAAGCCTCTATGGAACAGTTGGATGAAATTCGTGAGGTGTTGGTTGACTTTTGTAAGTTTTCGGGCCTCAAAGTGAATGTGCAAAAGTCGAGTATTTTTTTCTCTAAGAATGTTCCGAGTGAGGTTTGCCAAGACTTGAGTGCGTTGGTGGGTTTTTCTGAGGTTTCCGATCTTGGGCGTTATCTAGGAGTTCCGATGCTTCATCGACGAGTTACTCGAGCAACGTATTCGTATTTAATTCAGAAGGTGCGGGATAGGCTATCAGGGTGGAAAGCTAAATACTTATCTTTTGCGGGTCGGATAACTCTTGCAAAGGCAGTTTTGTCGGCGATTCCATATTATGCGATGCAATCAACCAAGATTCCTATAGGGGTGTGTGAGGAAATTGAGAGATTGATTCGCAATTTTATTTGGGGCAGTTGCGCTGATAGGAAGGGTGTTCATTTGGTGAATTGGAATGAGTTATGCACACCTGTTGATTTTGGTGGTCTGGGGTTCAAAAAGCTAAGAGAACAAAATAATGTTTTTCTAATGAAAATTGGGTTCAACTTGATTGAGAAACGGGGACAACTTTGGGTGCGTTTCTTGCGTGCTAAATACAAGTGTGTTGAGATTATGCTATCATCTATTACTCGAAGTAATTGTTCACATCTATGGCGTAGAGTGTCGGTGATTTGGCAAGATGTTCGGGCGTAAGTTATTTGGCGGGTTGGTGATGGTGAGTGTATTGATTTTTGGCGTGATCATTGGGTACGTAGGGTTGGTCCACTTGGGTCGGTTGTGACGGATCCGGATCTAATTCCGGGTGATTTTATTCCCCTTAAGGAGATGTGTTTGAACGATGGGCAGTGGGATGTTGGACAGTTTCAGCACTGTTTTGATGGGGATGTTCTCGACCAAATTATGGTCGTTAGGGCCCCGATCGGTGGTAGTGTTGCTGACTCGCCAGGGTGGAGATGGACTGATAACTTGGCCTTCACGGTGAAATTCGCTTACGCCACAACCCAGTCGCACAGCGATGCTCACCGGAATGTTGTTTGGCGATTGTTGCAACGGTTTCAAGGACCGCAACGAATTAAATGCTTTCTTTGGTTGGTGTGTAAGGGAAGGGTTTTGACCAATAGCGAGTGTGTCCGAAGACATATGGCGGAGTCGGCTGCGTGCTCAACGTGTGGGGCGAGTGAAGAGGACGTCGATCATATCTTACGCCACTGCTCGACAGCAAAGTTGGTGTGGAAGAAGCTGGTGCCGCCTGCGCAATGGGGACGGTTTTACAGTGGTTCAGTGATGGCCTGGATTGCTTCGAATTTGCAGCATGTTGCTGCTGCATGAGGAGGGGTGGATCGTTGTGACTTGCTGTTTGGGGCTGTGCTGTGGCAATTGTGGATCGCGCGCAACAGTGTGGTCTTCAGGAATGAGGCAAGGGGGGAAGATGAGATCATTATGCGCAGCAGGGGGCTGGTTCAAGAGGTTATGCGTGCTTTGTTGAGCATAAGATCACTGCAGGAAAATGTGACGACCAACCGACAGCAGCAGCAGCATTGGATGCCACCGTTACATACTACTTGGAAGCTTAATGTCGATGGGGCTTGTGACAAAGATACTGGTTTGGCATCATGTGGAGGAGTTCTCCGAGACTCTACGGGCACATGGGGTGGTGGATTTTCGAAATTTATAGGTCGATGTCGTGCGGTTGATGCAGAATATTGGGCGATTCATGAAGGGTTGGTTTATGCCTTACAGTGCAATATTGAAGACGTAACCGTGGAATCGGATTGTTTGGAGGTAATCCGCATGTTGCGCAACGACAACGATAGGAGTGGTCCTTCTTCTTTGGTGTGCGCGATTCGCGCATTGGTTCCTCGGTTCCGGATTTGTGAGTTCCACCATGTTTGTCGAGAGGCTAACCATGTTGCCGATACTTTGGCTAAGATGGGGCCTTGGCAGGGTTATGAGGCGACTTATTTTAGTTATCCACTTGATGCGGTGTTGGGTTTGTTGCACGATGAATTACCCATGTCGGGTTAGATTTATGTCTTTGTGTTATTTCATTAATATGATGTAATGCTATGGTGAGTACTCTTTTCCTCCATTTAGGTTAGGGAGGTTTTTAACGAGGCTCGCCATAGTATTTTCCTTTGATTAATCAAAAAAAGGGGAGATTGTAAAACTAATGAATTTATTTTGATATAACAAAGGAATTAAAGACTAAATTGAAAAAGATAAAATAAATTTTTAAGTCCTCAAAACCTCTCTACGTGTTTAAAGAAAAATGTCCAGGTCAAAACTTGAACTTATCAAAAACTTTCTAAGTGTTTACCAAGTCAAAATAGTGATTTTCGAGTTACCGTTTCAGAACGACCTTTAGGCGTTTCGGAACGTTTTGAAACTGTTAACATCTGTTTCGGAACCAGTCTTCCCGTTTCAGTACGGGTGTAATCGAAACAAGTCTTTGTGCTTCGAAACAGATGAAGAACAACAGAACAGTTTGAACCGTTTTAATACGGCTGTATCGAAACGACCTCAAACGTTTCGAAACGACTTTCAAACTTGGTTTCAAAATATGACCGTTGAACTTTTAACTAATTTTTTAAAGATATAATTAAAGCGTATCGAAACGCTTTTAAGCAGTTTCGATACAGGTTTTGACAATGGCAAAATATTTCGAAACGAGCTTCAGCACGTTTCGAAACAGGCTCTTAGCGTATCGAAACGTTCGTGTCCATTTCGATACAGCCTATTTATTACACCCCAACGACTATTTCTGGAAGAAATAGGGTCGGTCGTTTCGGAACGGGTAGTTGCAGACTGCATTTATGGAGGGAAGATAACATCCCAACAGCTATAATAATGAAGGCAACAACCCCAACGGCTAGAATTCAACGAGAATGTATAAAAGGGACTTCTAAAAGCACCACCACCAACTATTGATCCTAAAAGAAATATCCAAACATCAAATTCAAGCATTTGTGCTAAAATCCCATATTTTCTTGTAAACCCCAATTGTAGAATCTTATAATTTCAATCATATTTGTTCGATTAGGTTGAGTGCTTGTAAAAATGGGCAACATTTGTATTGAGAGATACTAGTTATTAGCCTTAAACTTCTTTTGTAATCTTTGAATGAGGATTAGGTCAATATTTGGTAGAAAAATTGACCACTTTGTAAAGTTTTCCTCCTAAGCCTAGAAAAAGGGAAGATCAACTAGTGGAGTTGTTGGGAAATCCTTAATGAGGCTAAGGTAGTGGATGTAGAGTTCAATTAGAACTTAAACCACTATAAATCTCTTGTCTAGCAAATTTTTATTTTCCACTCCACCAAAATTTGTAAAAATCCAATTGACCCCTCTTAGCTTAAATCGATATTACGATCCACTCAACACAATGTCCAAGATAAGATTTTCAAATGATGTAATTAGGTTAACAAAATTCATGTCCGATAACGCGGGAGCCTGCCTCCGAAAGTAACTCTCACCTAAACATAGCTCTCGAGCTTCTCTCTATAAGCTTTGGAATATGAGACTTCTGTATTTTTGTTGTCTATTATTTTGTTGGCTCGGCTGCGACCTTTGTTTAGGGTTTGCGCGTGTCTTGTACTTTGCTTATCTCTTTTCCTCTTAATGAACTTTTTCTTTTGGACAAAAAAAATGATTAAACATTTTGTATTTCTTTGAAACTGGACATATATTCTAGAACATATATTCTAGGATCCGTTGACATAGTGTAAAACTTACGAAGTCTTACATATTTTTTATATTATTGGATGTGTGAAATGAAAGGAAAAAAAAGGTACTCTTAATTTAAAACTTTAAATCTCAGCCACCAACCTGAGTTAATTCATCGATCCAGAACAGAACTTTTGCCTTGATGCCAAAATGACCTCACATTCTTTTTTGACTCCAATCTCCATTCATACATTGACTTTGAGCTCTCGAATATCATGTATACTTCAATATGGTATCCAAGCATATATCAAAAACTTGCATTGCTAATTGCTAATGCACTGTTGCTGCCTCTGGTTCCGGGGCTAAAATTTGAAGTGACGGTCATGACACTATATCCTTTGGGCGCATTGGAATATGAATCAGAGGAACATATCCTTCCCTTTTTAGCTCTAGAAGAAGAGTCTTCAGCAATGAATAAATCTGCTTGGACTGTGGGTGACTTCCATCTGCAGCAACAAACACGTGGGTGGTGTTGTTGACCTCTATCCAACTGTACCCAGGTACTTTCTCAACTCCTCTTTCCTTCATCAAACTCCGTACCTTATCCACACTCCTCCAATGTCCGGCATCAGCAAGTATATTCGAAAGCAGCACATAGTAACCGGAATTTTGGGGATCCAAATCAAAAAGATGTCTTGCAGCTACTTCCGCAAGCTCAACATTTCCATGGTTTCGGCAGGCTCCAAGCAATGTCCCCCAAACACCTGCGTCCGGAGAAAATGGCATGCTCTCTATGGTTTCAAAAGCCTCATTCAAACGACCAGCACGTCCAAACAGATCTACCATACATGCATAATGTTCCATCCAAGGTGGCATTCCGTATTCATCGGTCATGCTCTTGAAGTGATGAATTCCGTCGTCAACTTTACCAGCATGACCACAAGCAGATATTATAGCTAGAAAGGTAACATGATCAGGCTGAATTTTATTTTTCAACATCTCATCAAACAGGGCAAGACAATCTTTAAGACGACCATGGTTTCCATATGCGGCAATGATACTATTCCATGAAACTTCATTTTTCTCCTCCATCATGTCAAATACATGCTGAGCGAAACTCAAGTTTCCACATTTTGCATACATATCAATGAGTGCACTCTTAGCAAACAAATCAGAAAAGAGTGAACTTTTAATCATAAACCCATGGATCTCTTTCCCAAAATGCAGTGCTGGTAGATTGGAACAAGCTGAAAGAGCGGCTGATATGCTCACACAGTCGTACTTGGTTCCAGTCCTCCCCATCTGACGGAAGAGATCAATGGCCTTCTCAGGTTTTCCATTTTGGGAACAGCTGGTGATCATTGAGTTCCAACAAACAGAATCCCTTTCAGACAACCTTCCGAAAACACGATGAGAAAGATCCAATCTTCCACACTTTGCATACATGTCTATGACAGCACTCCCCACATGACATCTATCAGCAAGGTCGTTTTTTATGATATTAGCATGCAATTCCTTCCCCACTTTTATTGCCGCTAAATCTGCACAAGCAGGTAGAACACTTGCCAGTGTTACAGCATTTGGCCGGATTTTCTCCTTAAGTAGCCACCTGAAAATCTCTAAAGCACCATCGTTCAACCCATTAAGCACATATCCTGAAATCATAGCCGTGCACATGACAATATCAACTTTGTTGCTTTGGTTATAAATGTTCCGTGCCATCTCCACACCCCTACACTTCAAGTATACATCAATAAGTGCACTTTTTAAGAACATGTCCAAAGGGATTCCATGCCTTAATATATATCCATGAATTTCCTTACCTCTACTTAAACTTCCCAACGCAGTAACAACCGGAAGAAAACTTGAGAAGGTGATTGAGTCAGGTTTTACACCTGAAGATATCATCTCATGAAACAAACACAAAGCATCTTCCATGAAACCATTTTGTACAATCCCCGAAATCATTCCATTCCAAGACACTAAATCAGCCTGAGGTATCATATCAAACAATTTACGACCATCAGACAACCAACCACATCTTGAATACATAGACAGAATTGTGTTTACCACCATAGAATTTGAGTCAAAACCGCAGCTAATGACGAGGCCGTGAAGCTGAGTACCGAAATTCACCATTCCACCCGAACCACAAACAGAGAAAATAGCAGCGAATGTCACCTCATTTGGCTTTGTTTCGCCTTTCCTCATTTCCTCAAAAATCTCTACAGCTTTATCAAATTCCCCACATTTGACATACCCGTTAAGCATCACATTCCACAAAACACAATCTCTCACCGGCATTTTATCAAACAAATTACGAGCGAGGTTAATATACATGTTGTCAACATACAAACTGATCAAAGAACTACCAACAAAAACATTAACTTCAAAACCCATTAACACAATTAACTCATGAATCAGGGTACCGAATCTCACATTATTTAAAGCACTACAAGCCTTGACTACAGAAGGGAAAGTAAAATTATCAGGAGAAACCCCACAGCCCAGCATCTTAAAATAAAACAACAAGGCAAAATGGAAGCTACCCATTTTAACTAATCCTCTAATCATCAAATTCCAACGCTTTATACACCCTAAATCCATATGATAAAATAGGTTCTTGGCATCAGTAAAGCTACCACAACGAAGATACATGGCCAAAAGGAGGGGGGTGGCGGTAGTAATTCCATTGAGGGTGAGCTGGGCGTGAGCCTGTTTGCCTTGTTGAAGGTTTAAAGGGGAAGAAGAATGCAAGAATGAGGGAAGTTGGGAGGTGGTATGAAAACATTTGAGAGGGGTAATTATGAGTCGATACAGTTTACAGATTGAAGAGAGATTTTTCAGGTGCATTTCTCCGGTAGTAAACACTGCATTGGGTTCTATAATGGCTGCGCTGGCTATGGATTTCAACACAAGTTTGCGTGATGAAATTTGAAGATACAGAGAGTGGAGTGGAGGGAAACCATGATTTTGGTTAAATACTGTTCTTATAAGGAATAGAAATTCTGTCCCTTTCAACAGAGCTTCTAGGGTGAAACCTCTAATTAATTTAAGGCTAACCGGATGTAAAAATTATAAGTACGTACATAATTTATTACAACCTTTATAAATAATTGATTATAAAAAGTGTAATTAAAAAAAGTACATACATAATTTATTATAAGAGATCACAAAATTCAAAAAAAATCTCAACAAAGAGTAATAAATTATGTACATACATAGTTTCTTACACCAAAAAATTAATTTTTTACAAAAATCCTGAGAAATTAAATATGTACTTAATTTATTACACGTTGTACGTAATTTGTTACAAAATTTGTAATGGAAAAGGTATGTACCAAAATTATTACAGGAGATCACCAACCAAAAAATACTCAACCAAAGGTAAAAAATCTATGTACATACATAGTTTTTTACAAGAAAACTTAATTTATTACAAAAAGTATGACAAATTAAGTATGTACTTAATTTATTACAAGTTGTACGTAAGTTGATACAGAATTTGTAATGAAAAAGGTATGTACCGATTTTATTACATGATTTTGTGCCTTCAATTTTTGGGTGACCGCTTAACCGGGTCACCTTTTTTTCTTTTTTAATTCAACAATTATTATTCTACCATCTGAATCTAACGGTTTAAAATAATTGGTCTTATATTAACCTTAAATTAAAGGTTTTTTTAGACAAATCCCCCTTTCACAGTACTTTTTTAGAGTTAACATTTAATGTTTAAGAATACTATATATAGTATATGCAATACCACAGTAGAGATCCGTTTAGTCGAGCATAAAAAATTATAGTTATATCGATAGGGTAAATATACAATAGCACAAGTAATAAGTAGTTTAGTATCGTTTATCAATAAAATAATATATTAATCTTCCGTTATGAATTTTTATGAAGTCTTCCGTTATGGAGAGTTATAGTCATTGACTTAAAAAATAAAATAGATTTTTTTATTAAAATAGTTCAAATAATACTAATAAAGTTGATCTAAGTAATAAACAATTTGGTATCGTTTAAGTATGCATCGTGTTCGAAGCTTAGTGTATGTAGAAAATTTATGTTGGAAAATTCACCCACCAACTGAAGTCAGGTGTGTGATGCAGATTGGCCTGAATTAGTTATGGCAAAGTCTTAAAAAACCGAAAGAACAACCAAAAAAAATAGTTCAAATAACACATTAATTAATAAAATTGGTATAGTAATATATTAGCTTAAAAATTGGCGGAGCTAGTATATATTGAGGGTATCAATTCACACCTTAAAAATTTCCAGAACAAAATGACACCCCATTTAAAAAGATTTGACATCCTTTAAAAGGAAATAGACTTTACATCTGCCCCACTTTAAAAAGAAATTAACCTCTACCCCACTTTTCTTACAACACAAAAAACCAACTGCCACTTTTTCCAATAGTTTTTTTTTCTAATTTAACTCTACCCCACATCTACCCTAGTCTTTGTCTTTGACCTTACTCTTTTATTTTATAAAAAAATAATAATAAAAATTTAAAAACTCCCATCCCTAACTCACAATCCCACGACACCTATTCTTCTCTTCTCTAATTTTTTTTTTCTATCTAAACCTTAACCCACAATCTTCATCCTTTGCTAGTATAATATTATTTTTTAAATATGTGATATTTAACAATTTTCAAGAAAAATGATGAATCAAATAACATTCTAACATAAATGTAAAGTTAATTAAATTTGCTTATTGTTTTCTTTGAGTTTTCAATATTTTTAAAATTATTATTTAATATTGGTAATGAGTTGGTGTTTTTAATGTTTAGGATTATTAAAGATATTGGGTTGATTTTAAAATTTGAGATAATTATTGCTATTGTCTATGATAGGTTAATAAGTTCATTGTTTTAGTTGCGTTAACACTATGTATTTTTTGTCGTTTGGTGAAGCTTGCATTGATTTTGCCGGTTGCTACTTCAAGTGTGGAAAGAACATTTTCTGCAATGAAGATTGTGAAAAATCGCTTGCGAAATCGAATTGGAGATCAATGGATGAATGACTGTTGTGTTACGTATGTTGAGAAAGATATTTTTAATAGCATAACAAGGAAAAAAATAATCCAACGATTTCAAAATATGAGAAAACAGCGTAGACAATTGTAAGAAAAAGTATGAGTTGTTGAACTTTATTTGGTGGTATATTTTATTTTAGTTACTTTTTAATAGCTTTGTAATAATCTTATATTAGTTTAGCTATATTTTACATTAATTTATCGAGTTTTAATATTATGTATTAATTTATATGAGTTTATTTATATATATCATATTTTAAAATTATGACACCGAATTTTAAAATTCCTAGCTCCGCCCCCGGGCTTAAATGAGAAAACAACCTTTAAACTATTTTTAATCCCTAAACTATTTGATACGAGAGCTTGGCGTTGATGTGGAAGCAATCCTGTAACCCCCTAAACCCGACTATGCGTTCCACGGATCTTAGGGAGTCACATTAGGGTCACAAGAGCGACCCACAGTAAAAATACACATAAAATCATTTTTAAATACTTTTAAACTGTAAAATCAACTTCTATTTAAAAGACCTCTTTTTGGAAATCATTTAAACATATATAAAAATGTCAGGAAGTGTGTTATAGACACTATCATAAAACAATACATGACATGCATGCCCACTAACTGTACAATACCATACTCCAAAAGCGACGCCGAGGGAACTCCGAACACTGATGTCAATCATTATCCCAAGATATATTCTTTTAATCTGCGATGGTAAAAACAACGTGAGCTTGGAAAAGCTCATTAATACAGAACTACCAAAAGATACTATAAGGTCATGCAAATATATGGGCATAACATTTTCACAATGTTCCAAGTAGTAACAGTCTTCATTTCCTTTTCGCTATTTCAGGGTAACATTATACTTGAGAATAACGATGCTTATTCTTTATTCAATCATCGAGTAACGAATGAGAATTATATAAGCTGATAAATTACGAAGGTGGAAACAAAGAGTTTAGTGTCTAGTGTGTTCCAACAATGCAACGTTAATGCATGAAATATAACAATGCAATAACCTTTTTATTTCAAATACATTTGTTCCAAGTAATACTAGTAAAGTTCATTTTAATTCTTTATTCACCCTACAACCATACTCCAGTATACAATTCTCTGAATTGCAATTATATAGGGGCATTAACCCAGACCCATTGAGCGTGGGTACCATTCTAAGGGGTTACCTTAGGTCACGGGCAGAATTACCCTAGTCGAACCATAGAAACCTTATACGGGCGTTAACCTAGGCCTAGTGAGCATAGGTACCAACCTAAGGGGTTACCTTAGGTCACAGGCGAAATTACCCTAGCCGAAGCTAGGAACCTAGTACGGGCGGAATTACCAGCCTGATCAAGGCTGAACCTTAAAACACTTCATACCATATCCCAAATACCTAGTGAATCAGATTATCAATAGTTTATTAATCAATAACAATATTTTCAGTAATACATTATCCATATAACATGTTTGTCATATCGGGTGCATGAGCATATATCAGAAATACAGTACGGTCATGCTTAATTTATAAAACATTTCATGTTCTTGTGAAATCAATCATGTCAGTCATGTGCACGTGATCAATCTTATAACATGTAAGTCAGTATGCAAAAACAATCGTGTAGCACACATGGAACACACTAGGTGGAACGGTTTATTTCTTGGAGATACTTGGCATTTACGGAAGGGAACACATTAAACTTTTGACAATTTGAACGGATTTTAGAAACGAGGTCCCTATTAAAAGGGGGTTATGGTCATTTTATCATACATAGGCATTTTGGTAATTTATACCAACAAGGCATAAACAACGACTCAGGAATTCTATTTGCTCATCAGGTTTCCAACCAGGCATTCAGAGATTTCTATGTCAAGATCTTTCATGATATCGGATACATTCAGGGCTATTTTGATTACTTTGGCCAATGAGGGCATTTTGGTCATTTAACTATTAGGGGTGATTTTGTAATTTAGTCCAATAATGATAAAATGATGATTTACAATATTTAAGATTTCCAGCAGTTTATCGAGCCTCTAAAACTATTCAAACTAACATATCCCAACCTTGCAGTACTAACCAAACCTTCTAATGTATCTGGCTGTATCATATATCTGAACGGTTGCTTTCATATTTCACCACAGGACTTGCCACGAAGTAGTCGAACTTATATTTCGTGCGGAAAAACTTCCAACATTATATTAATATCATGAGTGATTGACGTACATGAGTCATGCTTTAACCCTTGGAAGCATTTCAATCATTTTCAGCTTTATTGGCATTTCTAGAATTTTATCAAAGGCAATTTACTTATTCCAGTCAAGGGGGTATTTTAGTTATTTTGAAGCTCGGGATATCCATCATTCATTTCAATTGAACCATTTATAGTATTTCAATCATTTAAGTACTCGTGGGTGTTTCAACCATTCAAGTAATTTCGGTACCTCCAATAACTTCATTCATTTCAGAACTCAAAGGTTTATCCATCATTATAGTAAATTTGCAAACCTTAGCGTCGAAGGATACTTCAGCCTTTTTTTGGTCAATACGATCATTTCGATTAATTTAACCATAACAATATTTCCAATACTTTTAGTCATTTCAATCAATTCAGTATTTTGAGCCACTTGATTAATTTAGAGGTATGAATAGTTTCCCGTAAATCTATATTCAGAGATTCATTCCAAATTCAAGGAAACCTAACACCTTACAATCTCGAAGGTTTAAATCTTGTTACCATAACTTTCCAAGTAGTTCGAGGTTTTCAGATGAATCAGGTTGTTTTACCATATCTAGTGTAGATTTCTAGATCGCTTCAAATTCCAAGGGTATTTTAGTCATTCTCATACCTTAAGGGCATTTTCGTAAT
This sequence comes from Hibiscus tridactylites, assembly GCA_958450335.1. Taxonomy (NCBI): domain Eukaryota; kingdom Viridiplantae; phylum Streptophyta; class Magnoliopsida; order Malvales; family Malvaceae; genus Hibiscus; species Hibiscus tridactylites. Next base: position 55,256,990 of record OY288268.1, on the reverse strand, counting down.
TTCATATCCAAATATTTTTAATATTTAATCATTTGACACTAATAATCAGATTTGGAGATTAGTTGCCTTATTAATTATTTATTGAACTCTAGATCCTTACATTTATTAACTTTCTCGTTCGAGCATTTCAATCTTATCCAGGTTATCATACTCAATTTCATATCCGGTTTGACTTAAGCAGAGTTAACATCACTCCTCACCATATTTATGCATGCATTAACCGAATACCAACATGTCAACCATGATACTCCATTTGATCACTCTCGAACCCGAATGCGACGTCCTCGACATCTTGAATACAAGGAGCTGTGAATACCTTCAATCGCACAAATTCCAATTTCAGTCCTTATTCACATTGCTCTTAATTGATTAATAAAATACATAAGCAAACTCGATTTCAAGGTCCAATTCGGAAGCTTTCAGGTTATAATTTCACGAAACATGCTTCAAAATCGTACTCAGGACGTCGAAAAACATAAAATAAGGTTATTCGTGAAAAGTTAACTTTTGGGTCAAAGTCAACGTAGACGTTAGCGGTCAAAGTCAACGCTGACGTCATGCTGACATCACTGGTTGATCGGATTGACTCATTGGGTTGACTTGGGCGAGTTTACTCATTGAGTTGACTCGGATGAGTTGACTCATTGGATTGACTCGGGCGAGTTGACTAACTGGGTTACTTCGGGCGAGTTGACTCACTAGGTTAACTCGGTCAATGGGTCAACTCGGGTCGGGTCTGTCATTGGGCTTTGTTTACCACTGGGGCAGACCGGTTTAGGCTGGACTGGTTCAGGTGGACCGACCAATGGGTGGGCCGGCCGATTTAATGGCCACCATCTAGGGTGGCCGGAAATTGCCCCGGATGGCGTGTGAAGCCCACGCGCGGCCCTAGACGGTCGAAAAACACTCCAAGACGCTGAAAAAGCTGCCGATATTTCCTCTACATCCCTAAAATGCCCAGAAATAAGTCGATTCACTTATGTAACCACCTCGTCCCGGTCCAGACGTTTGACCGGTCCAAGTAGGCTACACGGGGAAAACCGATGTAAAACCCGTTAAGGTCCCACCTCGGTTAGCAACCCTAGAAAATTTCTTTTATTTATATCTTTTCTAAATGCATTATTATGTCCTATGTGAAACACGATAGCAGAAGCACAAACAATATAACAACGACCATCCAAAACAACACTTTAAAACAGTCAATTTTTCCTTTTAAAGCAGGCCGTATCGATACACCTGCAGAGGGTATCGATACGCCTTGACCAAGTCAACTGCCCCAAGTCAAACTAGTGAGATCGTATTGATACAGCCCTTGGGCGTACCGATACGCCATCCTCGGTCAACATCTCGCGGTCAACGATATTAGACCGTACCGATACACCTAGAGCCCGTACCGATATGCCAAAAACTCGTTAAAATCTCAGAATTCCAGAAAAGATTTGGTGTATCGATACGCCCCCGAGTATCGGTACTCTAAGCCAAATCTGAGTCCCAAAGTGTAGGACCGTATCTATACGGCCCTTAGGCGTATCGATACGCCCTGCACTGCAAATACCCTAATTTTCAGCAAAACGACTTAAGACTTGACACTAGATGCGATTTACGACTCCTCTAGCCACAAACAACATACGTACAACCTTTAACAACCAATATACCAACATACATGACATTCAACACGTACAAGGATCATGCATCTAAAGGATTCATACATTTACCATGAAGAGGACATACTATGCATTTAAGATTCATGCCTTAGAAACAAAACATATAAGCATTCATGACATGCAACATAAGCAAGGTTTACAATTCAAACAAAACATCCGCAAACCATATTGACATCAACATAACTCTAAAGCATTCAAATTAACAACACATATCCCATTGCTTGACTATTACAATATTTCAATTTAAAGTTCATACTTGAGCTAACCAAAAGCGACACTTGGAGGCCTTTCCTTGCCCTTGCCACCCACAAGCTACTGATCTGCATTGTCGAACAAAAAGGAGCGTAAGCATAAAAGCTTAGTGAGGGTAAGCTCATAAAACAAACCTCGACAATGCAGGGTCCAAGCACAAGCAACAACCAAGATAGAATGCATGATCTTACCTCCGAACCACAATAGCCAAAATATACATAATGCATGAGCATATAATAACACTATGCCATGATCAACAACTCATAAGCCTGACACACGAAGATACATATATCAATATATTAACAACCACATATATCAATCCATATTGGCACCTAGCTATGACTCGAATACGCCGATATTCGTTGGAACTTACATCCAACCACAACCATTACCTTACGGTGGGATTACACTCATCACCGTTCATGCGGAGGGGATTACACTCATCACCGTTCATGCGGAGGGGATTCCACTCATCCTTACACCCTGTCAATGGGATTCCACTCGTCACCGACTAATATATATGAAGATTTCCAGGCGAATCCGTACTCCATCTTGATGACCACCGTCACCAAGACCACACACACATTTGACTCTCGTGTGCACACTAAACATCCTAATGATCGATCATTGTACCCAAGCATAATAGTGCCAATATTAAACACAATTCTTGACCTTTCACAACATCATTTCATATCAACTTCCGTGCTTAGCACGTACTCACCATGATCACCATCATGCACAAATCACAATCCAAACCACATGCATAACAATGCATCAAACCATGCCTCAACAACATGTATAACACAATATACATAACTACCATAAACACAAATAAACAAGAGGCATAACAAGCAATTAGGAGTTCAACCAAAAGTTTCTAACTAAAGCTTGAGATTAGGCTACCACTCTAATCTCAACTCTAGGTGGGTTTACCAAGCCCAACCTAGGTCCACATGCTTGAACCAATATTTTAAAACCATTTAAAAACGATAACCACTCACCGACTATCCCAAGCTCAACCACACTAGCCGATTGAGCTCCCAACGGTTCAGATTTGTTCTCGAGGCATCACCAACACAAAATCTTGCTTCTAATCATCTCAACACAATCAAAACAACCTCAAATCAGTTCACACATCAATGTAGCAAACCCGGAACACTAATCAAGCATAAAACACATGATTTTCAAGCCAAGAACAACCCCAAAACTCCAAACCTGAGCAGCCATGAAACCTAGCCCAAAACTCAATATTTCAACCTCTTTAACACACTTAAATGCTTCCAAAACGATCCCTAACCAACATACAACCAATAGCTCTCAATTTCCAACATTAAACACACCCAAAACTATCCTTTAAACCCTTCAAAACCCCCCATTAAAACCCAAATTCGGGAATCATTGTAAAACTCTTTAAAATTCACATATGTTGAACCTTTTAGGTTGTTAACAATTTATCTAACCTTAAATAATCAAAAACTTAGGTTAAAGACAATAAAGTTCTCATTTTTAAACAAAACCCCAAAACTTCAAATTTCAAAATCATGAACAATAATGAAAACTAATGGTACCAACATGAAGAGGAAGGTAAGGACAAGTCAAATATGGTTTTACCTTTCAAAAATCACCCAAGATGAAGAAGAATGGTGATGGAATAGTAAAATGGAGAAGGGGAGCTCCATTGTCGTGAAAATGGATTGGAAGAGAGGGGGAAAAAGATGACAAAAAGCTATTTTAAAATAGATGGGATTTTATTTTTGCAAGCCCTCTTATTTACCATAATGCCATTAATGAAATGGCTAAAATCATCATCTCCTAAAATCCATGGAATTGGACTTAGAAGATAGACCCAAACATAGTTTTTAATTATTTTGCAAACACGAATCCCATTGAAATATTTTATTATTTTAATTATGACACTGAAGCCCGAAACATTATTTTAATATTATTTTCACCCGACCCCCAAACCCGGGTGTTACAAATCTCCCCCACTTAAGGAAATTTTGTCCCCGAAATTTATCGAACAAGTAGAGCCACGGAAACTGCCCCTCCACACTTTCCTTTCCTTCTCACCACAACATCCTAACCAACTCGATAGACTTACCACACAACATTAGCTGTCTGATGCTAAGATCCCAATTGGTTCTCCATTGCATGTCAATTTTAAACTCAACTCAATCTCTTCAACAACATAGCACGGGATAGATTTGATTCACACTTCCGAATCATAGATACACAGAACACATCACAAACCACTTTCTAACTTTGGTGGTAACCGCAACAGATAAACAACAGAACTAGCCCAATTCACAATATCATACGGCACCGTTAAAAAACTTGACCGATAACTTTCTCTGACTGATCATCTGACTCCAACAGGTAGCCAAGCACTATGCAAACGTCTTCAAAAATCTAGTTGAAATCTTGAATCCCTGTCGGCCACTGTCGATTTCAAGACACTATACAACTCACACTCTTGCTAAGGCACGACTCCGCCATCTTACACAAGGTACAAGTAACGTAAACATGTATAAAATGAGCACACTCGATGCAACTATCATCGTTTACATCAGCTAAGTTCTCCCGAATGAAATCAAAGGCGAACCAGGCACAAGGTCTTTCGAATCTATTACCCACTTTCATTAAGAATCTTCCACGGATGTAACAAACTAGAAGAAAACTGATGCTTGACCTTGACACACTAGCAATTTACAACTTGCTCTCATACTGAACCACATCATTCATCAACTCAATCCAGAAGTACTCGTCTTTCAACCCATGATACGTCTTCACACTACTCAGATGCAATACAAATGAACTGTCGTGCGCTTCGGCCAAAACAATACGTCTCAAAACACTATGTCAATCGGCACAACTATTCTGTCTCTGAAATGCAAAACTCTATCATCTCTGAAACTGTATTCTGAAGGTCTTCCTTCTGCTATGCCTTGCACATGAGGTGCCAAGAACCTGTCTTGCAACTGTTTCTCTTCAAGTATCTGACTCAAAGTAGGTTTAACATGAAACTCGGCCACAAAACTACTATCATTTGATAAACTGAATCCGGAAGATATAACTCGCAACTCAAATATAACTCAGCAAAAAAAAAAAACAACTCGAAGCATCGGTTACTACGTTGACTCTCTTCGGATGGTACTCAATCGTGAGATTACGGTCTTCAAGCAGTTCTAACAACTTATGTTGTTCAAGTTTCAACCCTTCCTAAGTCGTCAAATATTTCATGTTCTGTTGATATGTATATATTGTGCATTTCTTACTATACATGCTTTGTCTCTAAGTCTTCGAAGCAAATAGACTGCAGTTAACTCTATGTCTCGCGTCGGATAATTCTTTTCATGTACTTCCTACTACCTCGATGAATAGGCCACAATCTTCTGTCTGTCATAAGCACACAACCTAACCCTACATGTAATGCATCACTATGGTTCACAAATTCTCTCTCTGATATTGGTTGGATCAAGGTCGAAGCTTTCATCAAAGTTTCTTTCGGTTCTCAAGGGCTTGTTGTTTCGCATCTGACCACACAACTGAACATTCTTCTGTAGCAACTTGTCAATGGAGCAGCTATCTTCAAAAGATAATTTACAAACCTCTGATAGAACCATGCTAGACCTAGGAACTATAGATACCTGTCACAGTCTTTGGTTTCTTCCAACTCACATCTTCTTCTGCCTACTTGGGATTTACTCTAATACACTCGGCTGATCTACCTGTCCTAGGAGAACATCCTCCTTGACTCGAAGTTCACGTTTGCTCGACTTGGTATACAACTGATTCTCTAATAGGATCTACAACACTAACTCTAAAGCTTGTCATGATCTTCCTCGGTACGTGAATATACCCATATATCATCTATGAGGACTACTACAACTAATCAAGGAGCTCAGGAAGTATTCTGCTCGACATCTCTATAAAAGTGACTGACACACTAGTCAAACAAAACAACATAACCCAAAACTCAAAGAGATCATATCTTGCCCCGAAAGCTGTTTTCGGTACATCAACCTCTCTCACTTTCAACTGGTAGTAATCGGATCTTAAATTAATCTTTGAAAGGACTGAAGTACCCCTCAACTGATCAATAAACCACTGATGCTCGGAAATGGATACTACTTATTCACTGTCAATTGTTTCAACTATCTGTAATCTAAACACATTCTCGTATTGTCATCCCTCTTCTTCACAAATTGCACTGTCGTACTCTAAGATGATGTACTAGGCCTAATGAATCCGCGGTCTAACAAATCTTGAAGTTGATTCTTCAACACTCACAATTCTTTCAAGAACCATAAGATACAGAGTAATCAAAATAGGAGCAACTCGGAGACGGTATCAATAACAAACTCTTCTTCCCTATCAAGAGACAAACCGAGCAATTCTTCCAAACACTTTTAGGAAAAACACAAACTATTCTAACATTCTGCGGTCTAATCCTCATTCAAAAATCAAATCTATCATATTTGCTAGGCAAGCCTGTCAACCAAACTCAATCAATCTTTGACCTCTAAAGCTGGATCAACATTCGATAAGAAGTTCACATCCTCACCTACCTCTACAGTCTCACAGAAATCTGCAACTTCAAGGCAACTCTCTCTTTGTCTCAAGGTATTTCCTAGCTTTGTGTTCTACGAGCCAAACCAGGCCAAATGTTACATCGAAACCGTAAAAAGACAATTTCTTCACATCTGCTAGAATCATGTAACCTTGAACCATTAACAAACATCTTCCACACATATTTCTGACCACCACTATCTCACCAAAATGTCTAGTCACATGCGTCCCTACGTCCAGGATCTCAACAGAGATATCTAATTTCTTTGCATGCTCACACAAAAGGACGAATCCCCAGAAATTGCAACTTCACATGTACACAGCTGATAGTTTTCGGTTCTCTTGTTTTCAGGCTGGCCCTTCAACCATAAGCTAACTCTTCAAAACCGTTCTTAGAGCATCTCGAAACCTCAAGATTCAGTTATGCTTACACACAAACAATCATGCTTGAACTTGTTCTATAACATCGGTCCTGGCGACTTAAAATATCCCACTACTAAACAATCTGGAGTTAGAGCTCAAGACTTCCTTCTTGGCTCAACTATATCGGAAGCAACTTCATCTCTCGTTCTTGGTGGAAGACAACTCAGACGTACACTGGCCCAATCACACAAATTGATTCTCACTCACAGATACTGACCAGCTGTCTTGTATTAAAACCATAGGCCGAACCCCAACGATCACCAACTAACATTTATGAGTTTCAGATTACTCACACGAGACCCTTACCTTGGTCTTGCCAAAGAACTAAGGTACTCGTACCTACCTCTAACACTTCACCGGGCACATTCAAACTTTGCATGCTTGCTAACAATATACAGAAGTACAGATTCAGAATCAACATGGGGGAACAAACTCAAAATTGTACCAAGGGCTTATCTACTATAACATCGATACCACTCTGAATCCCACTCATAGGTCTTCACTTCTTTTTTACCAACTAATACCAGAATCGATCACATCGTCCCTCATCAACCGGAATCAACCCACATACGCACTGACTCAAACAAACAAATTGTACCTCAACTCCGGTACAACCATACTTCTCTGACCATAGCGATGAACTCCCTTAACATCATCCACATTTCTAGAAACCACAGTTTCTACTTACCGATTCACGGCCCATGCCTTGGCCTCAAACTTACCAAAAAGCAATAAATCAACAACCACAACAAATTTACATACAAACTGGGTTAGCAAAAGAAAGGGTCCAAGTGGCTCAAGTATGATTCTCTCACTTAAAAATCTCTTTTTTCGATGTAATAGAAGCAATGGGACTCTACTCAACACGCTTCAAGCAACACTCACGCACGATCAAACAACATACACCAATCATACTTGATAAACAATCAAACATGCTTACATGGCAAGAAAACACTGTGCAATTACAATACAAGAATTAAACTTACCTCACTTATCTGCCCAAGGTCTCGGAAACCTTAGGCTCTGATACCAACAAATGTAACCCCCTCGTTCCAGTCCAGACGTTTGATCGGTCCTAGTAGGCTACACGGGGAAAACCGATGTGAAACCCGTTAAGGTCCCACCTCGGTTAGCAACTCTAAAAAATTTCTTTTATTTATATCTTTTCTAAATGCATTATTATGTCCTATGTGAAACACGACAGCGGAAACACAAACAATATAACAATGACCATCATAAACAACACTTTAAAACAACTCATTTTTCCTTTTAAAGCAGGCCAAATCGATACACCTGCAGAGGGTATCGATACGCCTTGACCAAGTCAAACCAGTGAGACCGTATCGATACAGCCATTGGGCGTACCGATACGCCCTCCTCGGTCAACATCACGCGGTCAACGATACTAGACCATACCGATACACCTAGAGTCCGTATCGATACGCCAAAAACTCGTTAAAATCTTAGAATTCCAGAAAAGATTTGGCGTATCGATACGCTCCCGAGTATCGGTACTCTAAGCCAAATCTGAGTCCCAAAGTGTAGGACCGTATTGATACGACCCTTAGGCGTATCGATACGCCCTGCACTGCAATACCCTAATTTGCAGCAAAACGACTTAAGACTCGACTATAGATGCGATTTATGACTCCCCTAGCGACAAACAACATACGTACAACCTTTAACAACCAAAATATCAACATACATGACATTCAACACGTACAAGGATCATGCATCTAAAGGATTCATACATTTACCATGAAGAAGACATACTTTGCATTTAAGATTCATGCCTTAGAAACAAAACATATAAGCATTCATGACATGCAACATAAGCAAGGTTTACAATTCAAACAAAACATCCGCAAACCATACTGACATCAACATAACTCTAAAGCATTCAAATCAACAACACCTATCACATTGCTTGACTATTACAATCTTTCAATTTAAAGTTCATACTTGAGCTAACCAAAAGCGACACTTGGAGGCCTTTCCTTGCCCTTGCCACCCATAAGCTACTGATCTGCATTGTCGAACAAAAAGGAGCGTAAGCATAAAAGCTTAGTGAGGGTAAGCTCATAAAACAAACCTTGACAATGCAGGGTCCAAGCACGAGCAACAACCAAGATAGAATGCATGATCTTACCTCCGATCCACAAGAGCCAAAATATACATGATGCATGAGCATATAATCAACAATATGCCATGATCAACAACTCATACGCCCAACACACGAAGATACATATATCAATGTATTAACAACCACATATATCAATCCATATTGGCACCTAGCTATGACTCGAATACGCGGATAATCGTTAGAACTTACATCCAACCACAACCATCACCTTACGATGGGATTACACTCATCACCGTTCACGCGGAGGGGATTCCACTCATCCTCACGCCCTGTCGATGGGATTCCACTCATCACCGACTAATATATATGAAGATTTACGGGCGAACCCGTACTCCATCTTGATGACCACCGTCACCAAGACAACGCTCGCATTTGACTCTCGTGTGCACACTAAACATCCTAATGATCGATCATTGTACCCAAGCATACTAGTGCCAATATTAAACACAATTCTTGACCTTTCACAACATCATTTCATATCAACTTCCGTGCTTAGCACGTACTCACCATGATCACCATCATGCACAAATCACAATCCAAACCACATGCATAACAATGCATCAAACCATGCCTCAACAACATGTATAACACAATATACATAACTACCATAAACACAAATAAACAAGAGGCATAACAAGCAATTAGGAGTTCAACCAAAAGTTTCTAATTAAAGCTTGAGATTAGGCTACCACTCTAATCTCAACTCTAGGTGGGTTTACCAAGCCCAACCTAGGTCCACATGCTTGAACCAATATTTAAAAACCATTTAAAAACGATAACCACTCACCGACTATCCCAAGCTCAACCACACTAGCCGATCGAGCTCCCAACGGTTCCAGATTTGTTCTCGAGGCGTCACCAACACAAAATCTTGCTTCTAATCATCTCAACACAATCAAAACAACCTCAAATTAGTTCACACATCAATGTAGCAAACCCGAAACACTAATCAAGCATAAAACACATGATTTTCAAGCCAAGAACAACCCCAAAACTCCAAACCCGAGCAAACATGAAACCTAGCCCAAAACTCAAGATTTCAACCTCTTTAACACACTTAAATGCTTCCAAAATGATCCCTAACCAACATACAACCAATAGCACTCAATTTCCAACATTAAACACACCCAAAACTATCCTTTAAACCCTTCAAAAACCCCATTAAAACCCAAATTCAGGAATCATTGTAAAACTCTTTAAAATTCACATATGTTGAACCTTTTAGGTTGTAAACAATTTGTCTAACCTTGAATAATCAAAGGTAAGGACAAGTCAAATATGGTTTTACCTTTCAAAAATCACCCAAGATGAAGAAGAATGTTGATGGAATAGTAAAATGGAGAAGGGGAGCTCCATTGTCGTGAAAATGGATTGGAAGAGAGGGGAAAAAGATGACAAAAATCTATTTTAAAATAGATAAGATTTTATTTTTGCAAGCTCTCTTATTTACCATAATGCCATTAATGAAATTGCTAAAATCATCATATCCTAAAATCCATGGAATTGGACTTAGAAGATAGGCCCAAATATAGTTTTTAATTATTTTGTAAACACGATGCCCATTGAAATATTTTATTATTTTAATTATGACACCGAAGCCCGAAACATTATTTCAATATTATTTTCACCCGACCCCAAACCCGGGTGTTACAACTTACCAACTTACCAAAATCGCGGTTTAAGCCCTAGGATATCGGTGCTTCTCCGACGAGGCAAGAAGCGGTGGCGGTTGGATGATCGACGACCACAATTTTGTTTGTCTCGACGCGGGGAGGATGGTGGCGGTGACCAAAACGGCGAAAGTCACATGTGGTGGCCAGAGTGAGCAAAACCCGAAAGGGTTTAGCCCTGGGTTCATTGATCCCCTTTTGGCTTGATTGCTGGTAAATCACGGCGTGGTTCGACGCACAATTAAGGGGCTTTTTCTCGGGACACAACGACGAGCATTTTGACACCGGCGATGAGCGTTACGGTGCGACGATGAAGGGAAAACGATGGTGGCCGGTTATTTGGGGAGATGAAGGGTCGATGAGGAAGGTGGGGTAAGGGGTTCTGGTGCCCTTGGGAGGGGTAGGTGGCTGAAATAAATTCCCTTAATTGGGGCAGGTGAGATATTTTATTATTTTATTATTTTTACTCTTTATGAACCATTTAAATTAATTGATATAACATATAACTAAGAGCTTTCATAGCTCAATTGGTTAAGGCATGAGCTCATGCAACCAAGGGTCATGGGTTAAGCAAATTGCTTCCGCTCCAAGAACAGAAGACTGTGTTGGTTGTAAGAGATGCGAATCCGCTTGTCCAACGGATTTCTTGAGCGTTCGAGTTTATTTATGGCATGAAACAACTCGAAGTATGGGTCTAGCTTATTGATACGTTCCAGAAAAGAAAACTCCACTTGAATACATTTTGAATCCATTTTATTTTTTTTACTGAAAAAACCCGTGCTCAAAAAAAATCTTTCTGAGCACGGGTTTTTCTGGTCCAAGCGTATCTTGTCTTTACCACGAATTATTTCCCTTGGTTAACTGCAATTCAATTCATTTTTCTTCTTCTTTTAGCCACATTATGGGTGTTACAAATCCTAGGCTCTAGACTCAATTTGTTACTTGTATCAAACAACTTCACCTTCTTTTCAAGATAAGTAATTTTACCCCTCTCATGCATGTATCACAATTTTAGTCAAAACAAATGCCTAATACATTATTTCTGACCACCTTAAGTACCTAAACTATTTTTTGGTGAAGAAAAGTACACAAACTAGGTTTTTCCTCTTAGTCTCTCAACTATTATTTGGTCAAAACAAGTAACTAAATCTTTGTGACGTGACAATATCTCATTGTTTGAAATAATTTTTTTAACTTAGATAAAGATTGAACTTAAAGTGGCCAGAAAGTAATATATTACACTTGTTTTTGACTAAAAACTATTTTTTTAATTTTAATTTGATCCTAATTAAAAAAAACTAATATTTCGTTATTTTAACAATATAATCTCTAAAATTCCAAATTTCATATATTCAGGTAAAAATGAAAAAGCTTCCAGTCAGCAGTGGCGAGAGTATGTGAGGGTGGGGAGGGGCAATTGCTCCACTAAAAAAAATTACATTTGTCCTCCTATATAAATTTCTTTAAAATTTGGTCTATTTTTGAATTTACCCCCTTTCAAACATTTATATTTTGTCTCCAACCTTAAATCATGGCTCCGCCCCTGCCAATCAACCATTGAAGAAAATGAATAAGCACAAAAAGAAGAGAAAAAAATCATAAAACCAAGTGATTTGTTAGGTTAAATCTTTTTTCTCTAAGTTGTATTTTTTTGCTTGGCCACATTCGCATCAACTTTGATGTTGGTCGTTGACCATCAGTAATCCTTACTTTTTCTTTGTTTATATTATATCTCATCTTTAGTTTTCTTTGTTTTTTTATTAAGAATAGTTTTGCCTTTATGACATGTTTTTCTCTACTTCACAACACATTTTCTCGACAATTTGGCATATTTTCTGTCTTCTTTTTTGTTCATTTGGTCATTTTATTCTTTTTATTTTTTTCAGGGTTAGATTTGACGTCACCTCGACTGATCAAGATGGTGTTTATTTAGTTCTCTTGTTGATCTTCCCTACTTTGGAATCTCGAGCTGGATTCGGATACACGCTCACAATCACAGTTTCTTATTCGCGATTGAGTTGTAGTACTGACCGTTCCGTCAATGTGCCTCATTGTTATATGCATCTTTATATTAATTTTGATGCTTTTGTCCTTCATCGTCGATTAATGATGTTGTTCGTATCTCTCTTTTGTTTGAGTCTTTTAGTTGGGTTTTTATCCTCTTCCTTGTATGGTTTTTTATGATAAGCAACTAGTTTTTGTTTCAATGGTTATAAGAAGTTGTACTAGTTATATGTTTAGTTTACTCTCATAGCTGTAAAGGCTGATTATAATTTTAAATATTTTTTAATAAAACTAACGAATTTTATTCAAAAAATCAAAAGTAAATGAATATTGAATAAACAAAAAATAGAAAGACAAAGCAAAATAGGAAAAAAGAAACATGAAAGTAAATATGACATGTTTCTAACAGGCTTATACAGACATCACATCAGAGCTAGAACCTTTGATTCTGAAGGATTTTATTCGTTTCAATGTTACACAAGGGCTTAAGGGTGCTTGAAGCCCTTGAACTTTTGGGGAAAAATCAATTAAGCTCTTGTTTTTTTTCCACCCAATTAAGCCATCAAACTAATAAATTGAATCAATTAAGCCCTTTAACCATTAAATTTTTACGTCTTTTTTCTTGAGATATTACTGTCACGTGACACGCTACAGTCCTGTCATATGAAATTTACATTTTTTTAGAAAATCATTTTCTATAAGTTTTATTTTAACTTTTAAATAATTTTTTAAATAAAACAAAAAAAGTATGAAAATTACTAGTGACAACATTGTAATATGACACGTTGCATCTACTAATCCAAAAAACCAACTAAATTTAACAGTTGTAGTCACCTACTTTTTTCCGACTCCCATTTTTTCATGTATATATATATATATATTATTAAACCTAGTAAGTAAAAAATATAAAAAGTGGCCATTAAAAAAATAAAAAAGAGAGTCCATTAAACAAGAGTCCATATACATAAATAAAGGCTCAATCGCCCCATTTTATTATATATATATATATATATATATCATCTTTATTTTTATTATTATTATTAATGTATTTTATTTATTCTTGCAGATCACACAAGATCTTAATTACACCATATATGTGAAGATTGCAAACATCCTGTTCAACAAGTATGGAAAGTCAAGTTATGTGCAAGGAATTCTCATTATGGACTCATGGAAAATTTCCGATAGGATTCGAGCATTTTTGGGTCAAGATGTCTTCTTATGTATTGACCTTCTTTCAGTTATCTTTCAAACACATCTTGAAACGCCTCAATCGGACGTCGGGAGCTCAAGATATGCTCATTTTACCGAAGAAAACATGTGCAGAAAATTAGATACGGGTTCAATACGGGAATTTGATTTTAGGGTAAACTACATAAATGCCCACTATATTATTGGAAAAGTCACGATTTGACCACCTTACTTTTTTCTCGAAGCAATTAAACCACCATATTATTAAATTGGATGCAATTTGACCATCAGCCGTTAGAAGTTAACGTAAGGGTGACATGGTAGTTAAAAAATAAGGGTATAATTACACATTTGGTCCTCGTTACTTATACATCTATCAATTTGGTCCTAATTTTAATTTAATAAAATAAATAAATTATTTAATTATTTGATGACACATTTCACCACCTTATTGAAGGGCTTTAATTATTTTTATTTGATTAACTTTTCCCCTTCAATCATGTGACACGTGTCACAACCTGATTGGAGGGGGAAATTAATTAAATTAAATTAAAATAATTAAGGTCCTCCAAAAAGGTGGTGACATGTGTCACCAAATAATTAAATAATTAATTTATTTTATTAAATTAAATTTAGGATAAAATTGATAGATGTATAAGTAACGAGGACCAAATGTGTAATTATACCCTTATTTTTTTAACTGACACATCACCCTTTCGTTAACCTCTAACAACTGGTGGTCAAATTGCATCCAATTTAATAGTATGGTAGTTTATTTACTTCGAAAAAAGTAATGTGGTCAAATCGCGTCTTTTTTAATAATATGATGGTCATTTATGTAGTTTACCCTTGATTTTATTACGAATTTTAAATTATTTTATTGAATATTTGTAATTAAATTCAAGCTTAAACATTTCTCTATTTGTTTTAACTCATTTAGGATCAAATTGAATGTAATGAAAGTAATTTGATGCTCAAGTAAAGGCATTATTTTCTTTCCGAATATATTTAGCACAAACGGGAATATATTTTTAGGGTTTTTGATTTTAGGGTTTCTTGAAGAATATATATAGGCTTCATTACATTGTAATTGAACACACATTCACAACCACACAACACAACACGTGCACACTGAATTCGAGAGCAATACAAATTATAGTGATTTCTTGAAATTATTTTACCCAAATACTGCTTCTTTATATTTTGTTTTCATTTTTCCTTTGTCACTTGGTTTCGAATAAGGAGGAGAAGGGGTACGGGTTCTCATTAGGTGAAGCTTGTAGAAAATCCATTATTGCCGAGGGATGGAACTGGCGCCACCAGCAGAGCCAGGGCAGCAGCAACGGCGCACCGTCGATGAACAATGATCGGCGTCCAAGCGCAACGGCAGTCGCAGTGATGTAGAATGGTTCGTGGTTCAACTTATACCTCACCTTTGACGAGCTCACACTTTGGTCCCACTATTTACAATTTCCTCACTTTAGTCGCTCTTTATTTTTAATTTATTTTTTTTAATTCTTGCTTCATGCACTTTAACCTTTTGTTTGCTTTGTTCATATTTATTGGGTTGTGTAATTTATTCATCTTTATGAAATTTGACATGTTAAATGTTATGGTAAATAGACTTTTTAATAATTAATGTTGTGCTTCTTTTTTCTTGTAATAAAAAATTATAAAGTAACTTAAAATAAAAACTTTTAGGCTAGTTTCCCTAATAGATGACTTAAATATTTTTGTAAGATTAGTTCACCAACAATAAAATTTAACAATAAATACCTAAAGCTTAGATTCCTAAAATAATTTGCTTTTTAATAATTAACTTGGTAAGTTGATTAAAGTAATATAACGACTTCCCTTGATTGTAAATAATTAAATAAATCCTTAGGTAATCTTTTTAGAAAAGGTAAATAATTTATTTCCCTTAATTGTAAATAATGGTAAATAAAACTAACTTGGTAATTCTTTTTAAATAACCATCCCCTTAATTGTAAATAAAACTCTCTTAGGTAATTTCTAAAAAAATGAATAAATAATTTTCTTAATTGTAAGCAATTTATTAAAGCTTTTAGGATGACTTACCCAAGATATATAAAATTAATATTTAACCTTTAACATTAAATCGCCCATAAAATAAAAAAAAACATAAAATGCCACAAAAGGGATTTTTATTGCATCATGAAAAATAAGATATTTTCTCAAGTAGGGTTAATTCGGTCTTCCCCTAGCCGTTGGGGAACGGTCGAAAACTCCTATGCGAGACTATATTTTCGGATTTTAGGTATTAATGCCTTAATCCTTGTGCGTCTAAAATTGACCGGGGTTTCCTCAACCGTGAGCCAATTCGAGTCACTTTTAGAACATCGTAGATTTTTACATTAATCTTTGCACACATTCATCCGGATTACCATGGAAAATATTAGTGATCAAGTAAGCGTCGTTCTACGGGCGTGATAGGGGTGCTAATCCTTCCCCACACACAATCGTGCCCCCGAACCCGAATAAATTTGTTATATCTTGTTTATTCTTAGGTTTCTGGTCTCCCTAATATAATAAAAGAGACCGGTGGCAACTCCGTTATCACAACTTTTGCGACTTTTCTAGGGACTTTTTTAAGAGGGCACAACTTTTACTTAATCACGAGTTATTTTCCTTAGTAGTCTGTTGCATTTTTTGTGTGTGCATTTTTTGGTGCTTTTAACTTGTAGAACTAATGTTTTGATATAATAATTGAAAAATGTTTTGGACTGATTTAAAAAGAATTCAAAACTATTTCCAAAGTCCAAATAACTTGAAACTATGTTTAGGGATGTTTCTAAAGGGTTTTGCTTGTTTTCAAAAGCCAAAATACACAAAACCTTCCAGGCGTTTCGAAACACCTTAGGGCGTTTCGATACGAGGGATTCCAGTAGCAAAATTGTTTCGATACATGTATCGAAACGGGCATTCCCTGGATGAGATTTTTGCCCAGCGTTCCGAAACGGGCTATGCCGTTTTGATACACCTACGTGGGATCAGCCTCAACGGTCATAACCCCCAACAACTATATTCCCAACTAACATTTAAATGCAGATCGTTTCGATACTGTGTTTTGAAACGACCAAGGGCGTTTCGATACGGGTTCTGCATCAGACTGCATCGTCTCTTTCTACTTAAAGGGCGTTTCGAAATGGTCACGAGTGTTTCGAAACGGTGAGCTGCAGAACTGCATTTATGGTGGAAAATTAAGTCTCCAACAGCTCCAATTCATCCCCAACAACTAGTAACGACTATAAACTCATCAAGGAGTATAAAAGGGACCTCCAAGCATCAAGATATGGTTAATGCTCATATTGTCAATCAACAAATGATCAAATATTGTCTTAGTGCTTAAATTGTCAATTCTTGTATAGACAAACATTAGTGAGCCAAAATTGTCAAATTTGCTCAAGTGTTTTAGGTTTTGGGTGAGTGCTAAATTGTGCAAACAAATACCTATTAGAGGGATTTAAGTTTGCTTATCTTTCTCTTTTGTAAAAGAGGGTTTGATCAAGGCTTTGGGTAGAAAGCTTGATCGGTGTATAAGGGTTTCCTCCTTAGCCTAGAAAAGGGGACGAATCAATAGTGGATTGATTGGAAATCCTTAGTGGGAAGCTAAGGTAATGGATGTAGACCTTGGTTAGAAGATTGAACCACTCTAAAATTATTGTGTCATTTACATTTAAGCTTCCACACCTATTCCACCCAAAAATCCACCTCTCCACCACTTGGTGAGCAACATCGGTTGAACGAATCAAGCACCTCTCAACTCAACAATTGGTATCAGAGCTTGGCTCAATTGAAGAGGATTCACATCCTATTGAGAAGATCCGGCAAGCTCGATCATCATTTCACCAACCGGCTCAAATGGCGCAATCCATCGACAAATCGCCTTTCTTCGACGGAACCTACTATGCCCATTGGAAGACCAAGATGAATTTTTTCATAAAGTCAAGAGACTACAAACTATGGGACATAGTTGAAGATGGTCCGTTCGTACCTCAACGAAGCAAAGCGGAGTGGAGTGCTGACGATCGCAAGAAGATGGAGCTAAATTCCAAAGCCTTGCACATTCTCTTTTGTGCATTTGGCCCAACCATCTATGAGAAGATGTCTTCTTGTGAGAGTGCCAATGAGGTATGGGACAAGCTTGAAGTCACATACGAGGGAACCAATGAAGTCAAGGAGACCAAGATTGGGCTCCTCACCTTAGAGTATGAGAACTTCAAGTTGGATCCGGAAGAGAACATTGAGAAGATGTTTGATAGGTTCTCCACAATCACAAATGGTCTCAATGGCTATGAAGAAGCCATTCCAGAGGAGAAACTTGTCCGAAAGCTCATCTACTCACTTCCCGAGTCTTGGGACTCAAAGAGGATCGCCATCATCGAAGCAAAGAATTTGAAGACTTTGAAGCTTGATGAACTCATGGGGTCACTCCTTACTCATCAAATCATGAAGAAGAACAAAGAGGATGAGAAGAAGAGGGAAGAAATTAGAGCTATGGGAGAGAAGAAGCTCAAGGGGCTTGGCATCAACACCAATGCCATGTCTCTCAAGTCCTCCACTTGCCATCATGTTTATTCAAGTGAATAGGAGGATGAAGAAGAAGAGATAGTTCATCTCTTTAAGAAGTGTGCCCTGTTCATGAAGAAAGCTTTGAGAGAGCTTGAACGATAATCCAAGAAAAAGGAGAGGGCAAGCACTTCAAGCCATAAGAAGAAGGCATATATGGCTACTTGGAGTGATGGGGACTCCACTGACGATGAACAAGCCAACCTTTGCCTTATGGCCATCGAAGAAGATTCAAGGGTAACTTCTAATTCATCTACTTCATATTCTTACTCTTTTGATGAATTACAAGATGCCTATGATAATTTGGTTTTAGAGTTTAAAAATCACATTTCGAAAAACAATAAATTGATTTCAAAGTTAAAAATTCAAAATGATTTGATTTCTAAAACCAAACTTGAACTTGAAGCAAAACTCGAAGAGTTTGAATTAAAATGTTTTGATTTACAAAATTTGCTTCGAAAAGTTCAAGAAGAAAAGGATTTGATTTCCAAAGAGCTAGAAAAGAAAAACAATTTTGGAAAATCAAATTTCTATGTAAGGCAATCTAGTGCCCCTAGATTTGTAAAAGGAAAATGTTTTAGAAGTGTTTGGGTCCCAAAAGGACTAACCACTTCAATTAAAAAGGATGACATTGAAAAATGGATTCCTAAGGGGACTAAAATTTGTGCTACTAACGTTTATGGATACAAAGCAATTTGGATACCAACAATCACTTGATTGTCTTTTGCTAGGTGTGATGGAGATGTTCAACAAGTCAAACATTGAGGGGGAGCTCCATGCACACAAGGAAGAACACTTGAAGAAGGAAGGCTTCACATCCTTTCTTGGGTTCAAGTGTTGGTAAAAATCTAGTTGTTTTTTATTTCATTTGATTTATTTGTTTGTATTTCAACTAGATGATCATATATGTTGGACTAATTTTTTTAATGATGCTTTGAGTAAGGGGGAGCCATTTTAAAACCAAGTTCTTATTTTTGTCAAAATTTTCCTCTATAGTTATTTTGAACTTAATGTTTTAAATTCTTTTTGATATAACAAAAAAGGGGAGAAATGGTTTGAAAAATTGAATTTTCAAATGAATAAGGGGGAGCTTTATTTGATTTCATATCCTTAATCTCTTATTCACATTTTTAAAGTTAAAGGGGGAGAATCCCAAACAAATTTTCAAGATAGTTTTATTATATGAAAAAGGGGGGATTGTAGAACTAATGTTTTGATATAATAATTGAAAAATGTTTTGGACTGATTTAAAAATAATTCAAAACTATTTCCAAAGTCGAAATAACTTGAAACTATGTTTAGGGATGTTTCTAAAGGGGTTTTCTTGTTTTCAAAAGCCAAAATACACAAAACCTTCCAGGCGTTTCGAAACACCTTAGGGCGTTTCGATACGAGGGATTCCAGTAGCAAAATTGTTTCGATACGTGTATCGAAACGGTTATTCCCTGGATGAGATTTTTCCCCAACGTTCCGAAACGGGCTATGCCGTTTCGATAGGCCTACGTGGCATCAACCTCAACGGTCATAACCCCAAATGTCTATTTTCCCAACTAACATTTAAATGCAGATCATTTCGATACGGAGGTAGGCGTTTCGATACGGAGGTAGGCGTTTCGATACGGTGTTTCGAAACGGTCGAGGGCGTTTCGATACGGGTGCTGCATCAGACTGCAACGACTCTTTCTACTTAAAGGGTGTTTCGAAACGGTGAGCTGCAGAACTGCATTTATGGTGGGAAATTAAGTCTCCAATGGCTCCAATTCATCCCCAACGACTAGTAACGGCTATAAACTCATCAAGGAGTATAAAAGGGACCTCCAAGCATCAAGATATGGTTAATGCTCATATTGTCAACCAACAAATGATCAAATATTGTCTTAGTGCTTAAATTGTCAATTCTTGTATAGACAAACACTAGTGAGCCAAAATTGTCAAATTTGCTCAAGTGCTTTAGGTTTTGGGTGAGTGCTAAATTGTGCAAACAAATACCTATTAGAGGGATTTAAGTTTTCTTATCTTTCTCTTTTGAAAAAGAGGGTTTGATCAAGGCTTTGGGTAGAAAGCTTGATCGGTGTATAAGGGTTTCCTCCTTAGCCTAGAAAAGGGGACGAATCAATAGTGGATTGATTGGAAATCCTTAGTGGGAAGATAAGGTAGTGGATGTAGACCTTGGTTAGAAGATTGAACCACTCTAAAATCATTGTGTCATTTACATTTAAGCTTCCACACCTATTCCACCCAAAAATCCACCTCTCCACCACTTGGTGAGCAACATCGGTTGAACGAATCGAGCACCTCTCAACTCAACATAACTGTCATTGCATCATAACATAAGCCTTCTACCCAGGCTTTATTCAACTTAAGTGGAAGAAAATTGCTATGCTTTCGTGAGTAACCCTCTGCTTGGGCTAGTGAAAGTCTTCCGGGGTCTAGAGTACTTATGTTTTTGTGAGTAACCATCTGCTTGGGCTAGTGAAAGTCTTCCGGGGTCCAGAGTACTTATGCTTTCGTGAGTAACCCTCCGCACGAGCATAATGGAAATGCATCCCTTTGAACCATGTTTGATCTGCAAGCATGTGATATGCTAGGATCGAACATCGTATCCGCCTTAGTAAGGGGATAAGGGCGATTCGAGAACCTTTTTAGATCTAAGCCCACATAAATGTATGGTTTTTAGAAAGCCCACCTCATTAGATCCATGTGAAAAGCCATAGGATTTATTTTTCTATATTATTTATATGTTTTATGTAATTATTTCTTGTATTTATGTTTATTATTATCATGTACTAATGTTTTTCTTGCCTTATTTGTATTTTATAGAGCATAAATTGCATTGCATTCTGTTGATATTTCAAAACACCAGTCAATTAGTGATCATGAGTGTTCGGGTTGCATCATTCACTTCTGGGGTCTCGTGTTTGAATTTCAAGGTCAGAAGTAAGTCCTTAGAGCTCTAGCGCCAGCATGGAGAGAGTGCGCGGAAGGAAACCACCATAGATCTACCGAAGCAAGTGCATATGGGTATACCTCACAATCAACTGTCAGGACTGGTTACCGTACCGTTTAGGAGAGTTTATAAACCCAAGATCGAGCCATATTCACTAAGAAGTATGGAGACATAGCCCTTCTGCTTGTAGTAGAGATAGACGAACCCATGGTTCTATCAGCTGTTAAGTTTTGGGGTCCAGCATATCGTTGCTTCATCTTTAATTACGAAGACATAACCCCAACCATAGAAGGGTATATGGTCATGTTGCGCCTAGAGTTGGAGAAGCCCAACAAGGTATATTGGAAGGAGAAGAATTCTGGCTACCGGAAGAAATTTTCCAAGCTTGCTGGTATAGACATAAAAGAGGTGGATGGTCATCGAAATTTGCCAAGCTTACTGGTATAAATGTAAAAGAGGCAGATGCTTGCTTCACAAGGAAGTTCATTTATGCCCAAATCATGAAGGACGTAAAGCATAGAAGGGTCCTCGATTTGCTTGCCTTGGCCATCTATGGGTTAGTAATCTTCTCCAAGGTCTTGATGCATGTTGAAATAACCTTAGTGGACTTTCTAGCCTAAATGAACGTGAATCCTATCCCAACAATTTTGCCAGAAACTTTTAGGTCTCTAAACTTTTACCGAAACTGAGGAAGAGACCGCTTTACCGGTTGTTCACAACTCATTTACCTGTGATTGCCGAGTCATTTCTGAGATAATGAGAAGATAAGAAAACACCCGACGTCTAGAGATTTGGTCCCAATCAAAGAAGTTACCAAGAAGAAGTGGCAGCGTAACGGGAAACAAGAACAGTGGGTGACCTTTTTCTGAAACCTTTCCGAAAATGACATCACATGGAGAGCCCCATGGATGTACTCAGTGTCGATTCTATACAAGTACGGAAAGATGAAATGGGTCCCTCTCATAGACATGTAAGAAGCCACCAATTATGCCCCTTTGCTCGTACATTGCCAGTACGGGTCCCGACAGTTCATTCATGTTACTAATGAGATACGAGAAGAGGATTTCTCTTACACTGAGGACAATTCCACAAAATGAGTCATGAAGTTGGCTAGTGAGTGGAAGTGAACATACCGAATGAAGGTGGCTCTATTTGCTGATGTTGTACCCGAATACACTAATTGGAGAATGCAAAGGTTTGACAATATAGGCATTCCAGTCTTGATAAGTCCATCAGATAATCCTCAACCTGACATCCTTCTGACTAAGCTAGAAACAAGACTTTGAGAAAGAAAAAGATAAGCTATGGGGCAGATTTACTAAACTCGAAGGCCAGCTCATTGCTGAACAGTACCAGAGAGAGGGCTACCAAAAAGAGGTAAAAACCCTGCTGACAAAGCAAGAGCTCCACCTGAAAGATGTGCAAGAATTGACGCAAGAGAATAACCGCTTCAAGACCCGAGGGGCACGTGCTAGTAGCTCTAAAACCTTGAAGGAAGAAAAGGCAAAGCTCAAAGAAATGAAGGAGCTAAAAGTTTAGCAGCGTAAGGCCCGAAAATAGAAAGAGAAGGCAAGCCGACTTGCTAAGGAAAAGCAACATTTGGAGGGGCAATACTCGGAGGCATTTAGCAGGCTCGAAAAATATTGTGATTTGAATCAAGAGGTCCAAGAAAAATTAAATGAAGAGGAAATAAAGGGTGTCGAGGCCGAATTTCTCTACTATGGTCTTGAAGACTTGAAGGCATAGTTGCAAGCACATAAAAACCATATTCATACCATCCTCGATACTGGAATATGAGAAGATATGGTGGGTCGACTCTAAGCGGGCTGTTAACATTGTATGCTTGGGGAGGCAGTTGTATATTGACCATTTGAACCGTCAAGTTTGAAAGTCAGTCTCCAAGGCTCGTGAGATGAAGAACCAAGTACAAGACTTGAAGGAGAGGTTCCTTCCAATCATGAAGGATGGGTAATAGGCTCGATGACTTCAACCAAAATTAGCGCCGATGAAGGATTTAGAGGTTTCTTTTGAATTGGGAAAACAAAAACTGAAAAAGAAATGACAATTTGACACATTCGATTTTAGAGTGGTCCGACCTTCTAACCAAGGTCTACATCCGCTACCTTAGCATCTACACTAAGGATTTCCCAATTCACTAACAATGAATTCTTCCCTTTTTACGGGTTCAAGGGGTAACCTTACATCCCTATCTTTTCACGGGCTAAGATAGAACCCTCTCTCTAGTTTTTATAAGGATCAACTAGAACCTATCCCTCAACAATGAGGTCTTGACATTTGTAAACAAAATACTTCTCTAGGTGGGTGTTTACACTTTTGGACTCACTAGGATTGAACTAAAGAATTTAAAAGAGACTACAAAATAAGACAATAAATACTCTACTCTCTTGATCTTTAAGCTTGTATGTCCATCCTCTTATTCTTCAAGTGTTCCAAGCCTTCTTTTATAGTGTGGAATGAGCTACTAGCCGTTTATATCCGTTGGGGACAGTTTGGAGCCATTGGGAAACATTAAAACAGAGCATTCAATGCTCACCTGCATATAATTTTCGAAACTACTCAAAGAGTTTCGAAACTCTTCAAGTCAGATCTCAAAAACATACAACCACAACAATGCATTTTAAAACCATTTCTCATTTAGAAATCTCTAAGTCATCATGCTCTTTCTAGCTCATGCTTGAAATCATTTTCATAGCAAAACCACATCATTTAGATCATGTGTACCATCTATCTCATACATTTAACCAATGCAAAATCTCAAGGCATAGCCTTGCATGCTTAAATCTCATAAATCATTTCTCACGTCATATTCTCATATCTAAAACATCATGTATAACAAGGTACACGTGAATCACATAATCAATCTCATATATTGGCATTAACAACATTACTCGGATATGCGAATAGCTTGACTAAATGTCAAGTCCTACCCCGGTGGAATCTCACATCATCAGACTCTTATGGCGGTATCTCTCATTGCCACAAAGCTTGGGTGTTTCACCAAGACCTACCCCGATGGAATCTCACATCATCAGACTCTCACTTTGGAATGAGATGTCACTACCCCCATTGCCCGAACCAAAGAGCACGTACAAATTTTGTATTTTATAGTGCATTTCTCATCCTATTGGTCGACTAATTATATTCGGTAACAATAATCTCATTTCATGCCAATATATACATTTTAAACATCATTACTTACTGTTTTCCAATGCATCAATGCAAAACAATCTCATCCCATCTCAAAAGCATGTACAAGCATAACACTTTCTCAAATAGTTCAAACTCATTGAAACATCAAATATACCTCATGGGATCTTTAAAGTCATCATTTCATATATCAAAACATGCATAAAATAGTAGGTATAAATCTATCTTTAAAACAAGAGCATGATCATAAAATCAATGGGATAATATCCGAGAAACGAGAGCGTAATATCTCAAACTTACTTCTAGACTTATATTAGTGTTTCAAACTCAATCTAAACCCTCAAACCTTTCTTTCAAGTCCTTCAAGACTTTTTAAAACCAACTCCACTCACCGACTCGCGAAACCAAGATTCGCCGACACGAAATTAAGCGTCCGAAGCCCCCAGAACTTCATTGTTTGCTTCAAATTTATTCTCCCATGTTTATACCAAAAAAGAACATAGGATTAATGCATCATAATGCATTAAAATCACCAACAACTTAAGCAATCCGGTGCTCTGTCCAAAACACCAAAATACCCATATGAAAACAACCAAAATGACCTTCGATTGCTCTCTAAACTCAACCCATCCATAATCTAACACTTCCACTTAAATTTAATCATCAATCAATATCTAAAAACCACCTAACAACATGCTTATACCTCCAACAACTCAGATTTCACACTTTCACCTCAAAAACCCAAAATCTAACAATCTAATAATTAAGGATTCATCCTATTTCGGGATAATTATTACAAAACCTTTATTCTCACATCCTTTAGCATCCAAAACAAGTTTAAAACCATTCTCAAATCAATCAAAAAAGTACCCAAATGAATTACTTAGAAATACCCCAATTAAAGTTAGATTAATCAATTTTCCATTAATCAAAACATGAAACTTAGTTAATAAACATATTTAGGAAGCCAAAGACTTGGTAATTTCATTAAAGAACCTTGATTAGAGGAGTTGAACGAAATCTTACCTCTAACCTTGCCTCTTCCCTTCAAATGACAAGATTTTGAAGAAGTCATTCAAAATTGCTTTGAGATTAATAATGGAGAAGCTTAGAAAATCATTTGAGAACAAAAAGAAGTTAAAAGATGAAGAT
Source organism: Hibiscus tridactylites (assembly GCA_958450335.1). Lineage (NCBI taxonomy): Eukaryota > Viridiplantae > Streptophyta > Magnoliopsida > Malvales > Malvaceae > Hibiscus > Hibiscus tridactylites. Next base: position 55,231,217 of record OY288268.1, on the reverse strand, counting down.
CTCTGAAGTTTTAGAGAGAAAAATAGAGTGTTTGGCTGATTGGAAAATGAGAGAATGAAAGTTATGTCAATTCTCTTTTAGCTATTAAATTCCCGTTTTATTTAAGAATCCCTTTTAAAATCTTTTATTATTAAAATAATTAAAATGGTCAATTTGAGGAAAAAGGTTAAAAAATAGATATAAGCTCCCTAAAGATTCTAAGTCTTGGCCCCTTTTTAAGTTAGTCCTTAAAAACCAATTTTGCACTTTTTACAAAATGGTCACTTTCTGAAATCTTGACTTTCCAAGACTTGTTTTCTAAGATTGTTTTTACCAACCTTCAATATATATTTTTAAAAAAGTTTACCAATTTTTCTCATAATTTTATCTTACCCCGAACTACATTTTCTCTAAACTGTTCCCAAAAGCTCGAATCTCTAGTTTAAGATTTACTAACTCCGAACTAACGCTTAAAACTTTTAGGCCCAAAATAGGGGCGTTACAACTCTCCCTCACTTAGGAAATTTCACCCTCAAATTTTTTACCTGAAGGAAAAAGATGAGGAAACTGCTTCTTCATACCGTCTTTTATTTCCCACGTGGCTTCTTCAACACCACGATGTCACCACAAAACCTTGACCAACTTAATGATCTTACCACGAAGAACCTTGCTATCTGAATCCAAGATCTCAATTGGTTCTTCATCATAGGACAAATCCGGATTCAACTCAATTTCTTCAACAAGCATAACATGAGACGGATCCGATCTATACTTACGAAGCATAGATACATGGAAAACATCATGTATCTTCTCTAACTCGGAGGGAAATCTCAACCTATAAGCAACAAGTCCAACACGTTCTAGCACTTCATATGGTCCAATAAACCTTGGACTCAACTTGCCTTTCCGACCAAACCTCATCACCTTCTTCTAAGGCGAAACTTTCAGAAACACTTTATCTCCTACAACATACTCAATCTTCTTACGCTTCAAATCCACGTAAGACTTTTGCCAATATGAAGTCACTTTCAACCTCTCACTAATAAGCTTCACTTTTTTAGTAGTGCCCTTAAGTAGATTAGGCAAAGAAACCAACTTCTGTCCTGCTTCCTCCCAACAAAGAGGCGTTCTACACTTCCTTCCATACAAGGCCTCATAAGGAGCCTTTTGAATACTCGCTTGATAACTGTTATTGTAAGGAAACTCCACTAAGGGTAAATGTTTCTTCCAAGAACCTTGAAAATCAATGATGCAACATCTCAACATATCCTCCAACACTTGGATAACCCTCTCAGACTGACCATTCGTTTGGGGATGATATGAAGTACTGAAATTCAAACGTGTGTCTAACGCTTGATAAAGACACTCCTAAAACCTCACTGTAAAATGCGGATTTCGATCCGAAACCATGGACTTAGGTACTCCATGTAACCTCACAATCTCAGAGATGTACAAATCCGCTAACCACCAAGAAATGGGAACACTTCGTGAAACGATCAACAATCACCCAAATGGAATTCTTCTTGGACGGTGTCAAAGGCAATACCGTCACAAAATCCATGGTGATTCTCCCTCATTTCCATTCTAGAATATTCAAAGGTTGCAACAATCCCGAAGGAAATTGATGTTCTGGTTTTACTCATTGACAAACCATGCACTTGATAACAAAACCAACAACATCTCTTTTCAAACCAACCCAATAATACTCATCTTTTAACCCACGATACATCTTTGTACTACCAGGATGCATAGCAAAAGGACTGCTATGAGCCTCAGTCAGAATAGTGCGCCTTAGCTCACCACCCTTCGACACAACTATTCGGCTTTTAAAGCACAGAACACCATCATCATTGAAACAAAAGTTTGTTGAATTTCCTTCTGCAATGTCCTGAACATGTGGTACCAACGAATCATCTAATAACTACTTTTCCTTAATCAACTCTACCAACGAGGGTTTCACTTGCAATTCAGCCACTAAACCACCATCGCACGATACACTTAGTTGAGCAAACATCGCCCTTAACTCCACCGCTACCTTCCTACTCAAGGCATCAGCTACAACATTAGCCTTCCCTGGATGATACTTGATCGTCAAGTCATAATCTTTAAGCAACTCAAGCCACCTTCGTTGCCTAAGATTCAACTCCCTTTATGACATCAAGTATTTCAAACTTTTGTGGTCCATGTACACCGTACACTTTTCACCATAAAGGTAATGTCTCCAGATCTTCATGGCAAACACCACTGCAGCTAACTCAATGTCATGCGTAAGGTAGTTACGCTCGTGAACCTTCAATTTCCGAGATGCATAAGCTGCTACCTTACCCTCTTGCATCAACACACATCCCAAACCAACATAGGATGCATCACTAAAAACCACAAACTCTTTTCCCGATTCAGGTTGAATCGAGATAGGAGCTTGCATCAATGCTTCTTTCAACTTCTCGAAAGCTTGTTGCCGAACCTCCGTCTATTCAAGCTTTACATCCTTTTGCAACAACTTTGTCAAAGGAGCAGCAATCTTGGAAAACCATCCACAAACCTACGGTAGTATCCCGCCAAACCAAGGAAACTACGCACCTCATGAACTGTCTTAGGTGACTTCCAATTTATCACCGCTTCAACCTTTTGAGGATCGACTCGAATTCCCTCGGCCGAAACTATATGACCAAGGAAAACAACTTCCTTAAGCCAAAACTCACACTTTCTCAACTTGGCATAAAGCTGATTTTCCATCAAACTTGCAACACAATTTGCAAATGCTTATCATGATCCTCCTCAGTACGAGAGTACATTAGAATCTCATCGATAAACACAACCACAAACCTATCTAAGAATTCATGAAACACGCGATTCATCATGTCCATGAATGCAACAAGAGCATTAGTCAAACCAAAAGGCATCACCAGAAACTTAGAATGTTCGTACCTTGTGCGAAAAGCAGTCTTAGGCACACCTACATCTTTTACCTTCAACTGGTAGTATCCGAATCTCAAATCAATCTTAGAAAACACTAAAGCACCCCAAAACTGATCAAAAAGATCATCAATCCTTGGCAAAGGATACTCGTTCTTGATAGTCAAATTGATGATAATCTATACTGCAAAACCGATATTAATTTTGATATAACTAAATAATTTAAGGACTAAATTGAAAAAGAGAAAATGAATTTTTAAGTCCTCAAAACCTCTCTATATATTTAAAGGAAATTTTCTAAGTCAAAACATCAACTTGTCAAAAGTTTTCTAAGTGTTTTTGAAGCTAAAACAATGATTTTTGAGTCATCGTTTCAGAACGGCCATTGGGCGTTCCGAAACACTTTTGACACTGTTAACCTTTGTTTCAAAACGGGTTTCGAAATGGATGAAGAACATAGAAATGGTTTGACCCATTTCGATACGGTAGTATCAAAACGACCTCATACGTTTCGAAACGACATTCAAACCTGGTTTTAAATATATGACCGTTGAAGTTTTCAACTGATTTTTGACTTGTCGTTAAGGCGTATCGAAACACTTCCAATCTGTTTCGATACAGTCCTTAACAATGGAAAAGTGTTTCAAAACGAGTTTCGAAACGGCTCTTAGCATATCAAAACGATCGTATCCGTTTCAGTACAGTCTATTTAGTACACCCCAACGACTCTTTCTTTTTTGGTCTGTTTCAAAACAGGGTCGGGCGTTTCAAAACAGGTAGTTGCAGACTGCATTTATGGAGGCAAGATAAAATATCAACGACTCTATTGATGAATGCAACAACCCCAACGGCTAGAATTTAATGAGAAGGTATAAAAGGGACCTATAAAAGCTTCAGCAACAACTATTGAACCTAGAAGCAACATCCAAGCATCCAATCCAAATCCTAGTGCCTTTTATTGTCAAATTCTTGTACCAACTCTTGTGTTCTCATTGTAATCTTGTATTGTGAGTTTGGGGAGTGTCAATTGTAATTGGGTAAACATTCATCCTTTGAGAGGAATTTTTAGAGTTTGCCAAATACATCTCTTGTAAAAGTGAGTGGATTAAGCTTTGGGTAGAAAGCTTAATAAAATTGTAAGGTTCCCTCCTTATCCAAGAAAAGGGGAAGAATTTAAGTAGTGAATTGGTTGAAAATATTTAGTGGGAACTAAGGTAGTGGATGTAGAGTTCATTTGGAGAACTTGAACCACTCTAATTGCTTGTGTAACATTTTATTTTTCCCTATTATCACCTACCTAAATTTTTATCGCCAATTCACCCACTCTTGGCCATTTGCAATTGTGTGATCAACTCAACAATTGATATCAGAGCTACACTCATTGGAAGGATTGCAACCCTCTTGAGTCGATTCTTGGAAGGTCAAGCAATGGCACCCACCTCAAATTCCAACCTCTACGAGTCACAATCTACCACCTAGCCACCATTCTTCAATGGGGATAACTACCCATATTGGAAGAATAGAATGAGACTCTTCATCAAATCTACCGACTACATGGTGTGAGATGTGGTTGAAGAAGGTCCATTCATTCCAATGAAGAGAGAAGGTCAAGAAAGACTTGTTCCAAAGGTCAAGGCCGAAATGACCGAAGATGATCGAAGAAGAATGCAAGTAAATGATAAAGCTCTTCATGTCATCTTTTGTGCACTTGGCCCAGACATCTACTCTAAGGTGTCTTCGATCGAGAATGCCAAAGAAGTTTGGGACACCCTCGAGACAACATATGAGGGAACTAGTGATGTCAAGGAAACAAAAATCGGGCTACTAAATCTAAGCTACGGAAATTTCAAAATGGATCCCGATGAGAGTGTTTCCAAGATGTTTGATCGATTCTCGGTCATTGTAAATTGGTTGAAGGGTTTCAGTGAGATCATCCCCGAAGACAAGCTAGTGAGGAAATTATTGTACTCTCTTCCGGAATCATGGGATAGCAAGAGAACGGCTATTATTGAAGCTCGAGATTTGAAGACTCTCAAGCTAAATGCTCTTTTTGGATCTCTACTCACCCATGAGATCATGAAGAAGGGGAGATAAGAAGAAAATAAAATGGAGGAGAAGAAGGTTGAGAAGAAGGATGTCGAGAAGAAGAAGATTGGAATCGCTCTTAAAGCTTCATACCATGAAAGCGATTCTAGCGAAGATAAAGATGAGGAGATGGCCATGTTGGCCAAACGGTTCACTCGCTTTATGAAGTCCAACCGTGGGAGAAAGTTCATTAGAAAAGGAGACTTCAAGAGCAAGAGTAAAGAAGAGGAGAAGGACCAAATCATTTGTTATGAGTGCAAAAAATCCGTCCATATCCGTTCCGAATGTCCTCAATTGAAGAGGAAGAGCTTTGGGAAGAAGAACAAGCTCAAAGCTCAAGTAGCAACTTGGAGTGACGAGAAGTCATCCGACGAGGAGGAGGAAGTGGCTAATCTTTGTCTCATGGCCATTGATGATGAACCAAAGGTAAACCTTAGCTCATCTAATTTTTATTTTACCTTTGATGAACTTCAAGATGCTTACGATGAATTGCAAGAGGTTTATGATGAGTTAGTTGGAAAATATAAGGAGTCTATTTTGAGAAACAAGAAAAACATTTCCGATTTGAAAACTCAAAATGAATCTATTTCAAAAACTAACTCCGAATTGGAAAAGAAGGTTTTGTACTTAGTAAATCTTTCAAATGATCTTAAAAAGAAAAACCTTGAACTTGAAAATCTTCTTTCTGATTTTCAAGATTATCACACAAAGGAAGTGGATAATCTTAAAACATCTATTTCTATTGGGAAAAACAATTTTGAAAAAGGAAAATTTTCTAAATCCCAATATCTAAAAAGAAAACATTTTATTCCTAAACAAAGAAATTTTCCTAAGCAATCTAGAGGTCAAAGGATTAGGAGTATTTGGGTTCCTAAGGAACTCATTATTTCTAATAATATGAATGCTATTGCTTCTTGGATCCCTAAGGGAACCAAGATTTTGAGGGATAACACACATGGACCCAAAATGATTTGGGTACCAAAATTCAAGACCTAATTTCTTTGTTTGTATGGGGAGCATTGCTACAAGGCCAAAGCTTCAAGCCAAAACTCATGGTACCTTGATAGTGGATGCTTAAGACATATGACCGGTGACAAGAGTAGATTCATGGAACTAAAGCCAAAGAGTGGTGGAGTGGTAACTTTCAGTGACAACTCCAAAGGCCACATTGAAGGAATAGGCTCCATTGGTAATCACTCTTCTATTTTCATTAAAAATGTCTTATATGTCAACGATCTTAAACAAAACTTGTTGAGCATTAGTCAATTATGTGATAAGGGTTTTAATGTTTTATTTGATAAAAGTGGATGCAAAATTGTAAACATTAAAACAAATCAATTGATGCTCATAGGGCATAGAATAGGCAATATTTACATGGTGCACTTAGATGACATCCATACATCTCATATATGTTTAGTTGCACATGATGAACATGACTCATGGCTTTGGCATACAAAATTAGGATATGCTAGCATGAGTGTTTTAGAAAAATTGATTTCCCTTAATCTAGTTAGAGGTTTACCCAAACTTAAGTTCTCTAATGATAAAATTTGTGATGCATGCTCTAAGGGGAAACAACATAGAACTTCATTTAAATCCATTAATGATGTCTCTACTGGTAGATGCTTACAATTGATTCATATGGATCTTTTTGGGCCAATTAGAACTATGAGCTTGGGTGGTAAATCATATGCCTTTGTACTTGTAGATGACTATTCTAGGTTTACGTGGGTTCTATTCTTAAGTACAAAAGACGAGGCTTTAGAAAAATTCATCACATTTCTTAAAATAACTCAAAACGATCTTGAACTTAAAATTTCTCATATTAGAAGTAATCATGGAACCAAATTTCAAAATCTAGGTTTTGAAGAGTTTTCAAAATGAAAATGGAATTAGCCATAATTTTTCCGCTCCTCGCACTCCTCAACAAAATGGGGTAGTTGAGAGGAAAAATCGAACTTTAGAAGAAATGGCTAGAACCATGCTTTGCGAAAATAATTTACCTAAATATTTTTGGGCGGAAGCCACAAATATCGTTTGCTACATTATAAATCGTGTAATGATTAGGACAATTTTGAAGAAAACACCATATGAGATCTTAAAATCCAAAACGCCTAACATTAGCTATTTTCATCCATTTGGTTGCAAGTGTTTTGTTTTAAATAATGGAAAAGAAAACTTAGGTAAATTTGATGATAAAAGTGATGAAGCTATTTTCTTAGGGTATTCTTTAAATTCTTAAGTCTATCGTGTATTTAATAAAAGACCTTTAGTAGTTGAAGAGTCTATACATGTTGTTTTCGATGATAACCTCCCTCCGAGGAAGGAATCTTGTGATGATGATGATATATAGATTCTTGATGCCATTGATGGAGGACAAACGTCAAAGGTAGATAAGAATCCAACTAAAGATGAAGATGCACATGATCCACCTCTTGAAGCCTTGAAGGATTTGGCTCTTGAGGAAAAGGAGGTATCTTACCCAAGGGAGTTCAACTATGTCAAAGGTGGTGAAATCTTGGGTGATCCATACAAGGGGGTAACTACTAGATCCTCTCTCAAATTAATGAACCATGTTGCATTTCTTTCATGCATTCAGCCTAAAAATATCAAAGAAGCATTAAAAGATGATTTTTGGATTTTGTCCATGCAAGAGGAATTAAATTAATTTAAGAGAAGTAAAGTTTGGACATTAGTTGAAAGGCCTAGAAATCAATCTACTATAGGAACTAAATGGGTTTTTAGGAATAAACTAGACGAAAATGGTAATATAGTGAGAAACAAGGCTAGGCTTGTTGCTCAAGGCTATACCCAAGAAGAGGGAATTGATTTTGATGAAACATATGCACTTGTAGCTAGGATGGAAGCCACTAGGATGCTTTTGGCATTTGCATGTTACAATGATTTCAAGCTTTTTCAAATGGATGTGAAAAGTGCTTTTCTAAATGGTTTTATAAATGAAGAAGTGTATGTTGAACAACCACCGGGTTTTGAGGATTCAAAATTTCCAAATCATGTATTCAAACTAACTAAAGCTCTTTATGGTTTAAAACAAGCTCCTAGAGCTTGGTATGAGAGACTTTCAAACTTTTTAATTGAAAAGGGTTTTGAAAAAGGGAAGGTGGACACTACACTTTTCATAAAAAGATATAATAATGACATCTTAGTAGTACAAATCTATGTTGTTGATATCATTTTTGGTTCTACTAATGAATATTATTGCAAAGAATTTTCTAAGCTAATGCAAGGTGAGTTCGAGATGAGCATGATGGGGGATCTCTCATTCTTTTTGGGACTTCAAATTAAACAAAGGAATGATGGCACCTTTATAAATCAAGCTAAATACGTGAACGATATGCTCAAAAAGTTCGGCTTGGAGAATGCTAAGCCTCAAGCCACACCTATGAGCTCTTCCATAAAGCTTGACAAAGATGAAAGAGGTAAGTGTATTGATTCTAAGCTTTATAGATCCATGATAGGTTCTTTGCTTTACCTTACCGCAAGTAGACTGGATATCATGTTTAGTGTTTGCTTGTGTGCTAGGTTTCAAGCTAGTCCTAGAGAATCACACTTAGTGTGGATTAAGAGAATTTTTAGATACCTTAGAGACGCACCTAACTTAGGCCTTTGGTATCCTAAAGATTCCTCCTTTAGCCTTCATGCTTATTCGGATGCAGATTATGGGGGATGTAAAATAGATAGGAAAAGTACCTCCGGGACATGCCAATTTTTAGGCAGCATGCTCGTATCTTGGTTCTTTAAGAAACAAAATAGCGTAGCCTTATCTAACACCGAAGCGGAGTACATATCCTTAGGGAGTTGTTGAGCTCAAGTCCTTTGGATGAAACAACAACTCTTAGATTATGGTGTTGAAGTAGAAACTATACCCCTTAAGTGTGACAACATTAGTGCCATTTGTCTCACTAAGAATCCCATCCAACACTCTAGAACCAAACACATAGAAATTAGACATCATTTCATTAGAGACCGTGTGTTGAAAAATGATGTTATTCTAGAGTATGTTGATACCTTGAACTAATTAGCGAATATATTCACGAAGCCCTTAGACAAAGAGCGTTTTTGGACCCTTAGGAGAGAGTTAGGTTTAACTAGCCTTTCTTGACCCTCTTAGGTCCCAATTTGTCAAAAATTTGCTTGAAATTGGTTGTTATTCATGCTTATGTTAATTTGTCTCTTTTTGCTTCTATGCATGTTGCTAGGGGGAGTATGCATTAAGTTTAGCCATTAAAACTTGTTCATATGTCATTCATATGCATTTAAGACTTCATGAAATCTATTTTTTTGCAATATTAGAGCCTCATCTGCACTTCCAGGCCTAGGTGTATCGAAACGGGTCCAACTGTTTCGATACGAGTGCCTTAAAAGATCAATCTAAGAGTAGGGTGTTTCGAAACGCCTTCAAAAGGTTTCGAAACGTTTTTGCCACTGCCAAGGGGTGTATCAAAACGAGTTTTGATACTAGTCAACACATGTGATTAGATACGATCAATACTGTATCGGAACGATCAACTAGTCTCGAAACGACAGTCAGCGTTTTGGTACCCACGTTTCGGAACGCGCGTGCATGTTTCAAAACGGGTATGTGGACAGCTTTAAAGAGGGCTTTTAATGATAAAATTCACTTTAATTTAAACCTCTTCAAAAACCCTAAAATCCCTAACCCGATTTTCCCTATAAAAACCCTCTAAACCTCATTGTTTTTCATCAAATCTTGAGGGCTTTTACACACAAACTCAAGTCTAAGCAAGTCTCATCAATCTTGTGCAAGATTTTCCATTCATTCACCCTAAATCTCCATCTAAGGTATATTTTCTATTTTTTTCTTTTTTTCCTTTGATTTAATTCGATTTTTAGATTAGAAAATCTCAATTTTGTATAGTTTATATGTTTCACCTCTTGGGTTTTTCAAAACTTGTAAAAAATCAAAATCTTAATTTTTTTTTGTTCGAATATATTATTTTTTACTCGTGTTTTTTTTCAATTTTTCAAAAGTTGTTATTCTCTTTAAAAAAATTTAAACCTGAATGGGATTTGTTATTGAATTGAGGATATTCATGCATACATCTTAATTTTAAAATTGCTTGCTTTATGTTTTTAGGATTTTTTAATGGAAAACGCTAACAAGAAACGTAAGACGGGTCAAGCGAGTGAAGCTGCTAGTCAATCCTCTATCCGTCCAAATCTCACCCCAGCTATTTCTCAAAAGTCTTCGGACTACAGAGATGAAGGAGCGTTTCACTTATGTCAAGGATATTGACGTTCGTCGCGAGCGAGTTGTTGATGTCTCTTTCCTTGATTCAGAGCGTTTTGCCTTCCGTTATTTAGAGCTTTTACAAGAATGGAACTTCATGGCTATCTTGAACATACCGGATATCATCTACAAGCATATGGTTCTCATCTTCTACTCAAATGCCCAGCTTGTTGATAATGAGGATCACTCCGAAGTTATTGGCATTGAGTCCTTTCTCTTGGGGAAAAGGTTCGTCATCTACATACCCTTTTTAGAGACTACTCTTGGCCTTAAGAATGAAGGCATCGAGAATGAGACTCATTTTGGTGCTTACACCGGTTCCGTGCTTTCCTTGGATGCTCATGATTGGTTCCTCCACTTGATGATCTCGTGGTTTATTCGCCCCTCCGGAGGTAAATTCGCTCATATTCGTCAAGTTAATTATTTTTGTCTTGAGTGTTTTCGCCGTGGAGAACGCCCAAATCTTGTTAAGATTATGTTCGCTGAAATGGTCAACAATGTGAAGCTTCGTGAAACCGATGCTCTAAAATCCTTCACCTATAGGATTGTTTTGAGCTATATCTTTGGCATGCTCAACTTTGATTGCTCTTATGACTCTCTGGAACCTCGTAAGCAAAAGATTGGCGAAGCTTCTCTCCACAAGCTCGGGTTCCATTACAACAATCTTGGCCAATGGGAACGAGTTGATAGGCATGCTCCTCCACCACAAGTTGAACAACAACCTCAAGCTCCGGGTCCCAACAATGAAGCTCTTATGGCTTTTCTCACCGAGCGGTTCAACACAATGGAGTCGGGTCTTGGTGCTATTAATAATCGTTTGCAATCCGTGAAGAATCGTCTCACCTCCCTTGAGAATCAACATTAATCAATGGACTCGTCATTCTCTACCTTTTATAGTCAATGGATGACCTTTCGTCGCTCTCAATCTAGGAATGATGATGATTCCTCGGATGTTGATGGTGACAATGACGAGGCTTAGGGTCTTTTTTATTGCATCACATATTAGATTATCATATTAGGATTAAGTCTGCACCTCTATTTTATTTATGTTTTTATGAACCTATGCCTTGATTACTTTGTTTGGGATTGAGCTTTGACTCTTATTGTTTAAGTTTTATGTTTGGATATTTGAATTCTATGAATCTATATTATGTTGCTTATTGCTTTTAACCTTGCTTATTCTCTTTGAGCCTTGTTTATTATTCTTTTTGATCTAACAAAAAGGGGGATAAGTAATCTAAGAGCCAAAATTCGTTTTGAATGGTTTTGAGTTTTAAAACTTGAATTTTAAATCTTTGCAAAACTTTAAAACCCATCTTAAATTGAGGGGGAGTTAGAATGTATTCAAGATTTCAAAACTCTTAAAAATTCTAACTTTGGTTTTGTTATATCAAAAAGGGGGAGATTGTAAAACCGATATTGATTTTGATATAACAAAATAATTTAAGGACTAAATTGAAAAAGAGAAAACGAATTTTTAATTCCTCAAAACCTCTCTATATATTTAAAGGAAAATGTCTAAGTCAAAACATCAACTTGTCAAAAGTTTTCTAAGTGTTTTTGAAGCCAAAATAGTGGTTTTCGAGTCACCATTTCGGGACGGCCATTGGGCGTTCCAGAACACTTTTGAAACTGTTAACCTCTGTTTCGAAAAGGGTTTCGAAACAGATGAACATCAAAACGACCTCATACGTTTCGAAACGACATTCAAACCTGGTTTTAAATATATGATCGTTGAAGTTTTCAACTGATTTTTGACTTGTCGTTAAGGCGTGTCGAAAAACTTCCAATCCGTATCGAAACGATCGTACCCATTTTGGTACGGTCTATTTAATACACCCCAACGACTCTTTCTTTTTTGGTCTGTTTCGAAACAGGGTCGGGCGTTTCGAAACGGGTAGTTGTAGACTGCATTTATGGAGGCAAGATAACATCTCAATGGCTCTATTGATGAATGCAACAACCCCAACGACTAGAATTCAATGAGAATGTATAAAAGGGACCTCTAAAAGCTTCAGCAACAACTATTGAACCTACAAGAAACATCCAAGCATCCAATCCAAACCTAGTGCCTTTTATTGTCAAATTCTTGTACCCAACTCTTGTGTTCTCATAGTAATCTTGTATTGTGAGTTTGGGGAGTGTGAAATTGTAATTGGGTAAACATTCATCCTTTGAGAGGAATTTTTAGAGTTTACCAAAACATCTCTTGTAAAAGTGAGTGGATTAAGCTTTGGGTAGAAAGCTTAATCAAATTGTAAGGTTCCCTCCTTATCCAAGAAAAGGGGAAGAATTTAAGTAGTGAATTGGTTGAAAATCCTTAGAGGGAACTAAGGTAGTGGATGTAGAGTTCATTTGGAGAACTTGAACCACTCTAATTGCTTGTGTCACATTTTATTTTTCCCTATTATCACCTACCTAAATTTTTATCGCCAATTCACCCCCTCTTGGCCATTTGCAATTGTTAGATCAACTCAACATATACATATTCTCATCGTGCCATCCTTCTTTTTCACAAACAAGACCGGTGCACCCCAAGGCGAAACACTAGGCCTAATAAAGCCTCGATTGAGCAATTCCTGAAGTTGCATTTTCAACTCTTTCGGAGCCATTTGATAGGGAGCAATAGACATTGTAGTCGTATTCTCATACAACTCAATGCCAAACTCAACCTCCCTATTCGGTGGCAAACCAAGCAACTCTTTTAGAAATACACCCGGAAACTCACATATTGTACGAATGTCCTGCACTCGCACTTCCTTTGTGCTTGGATTCATCCCATAAGCTAGGAAAGCTTCACATCCTAACCGTATCAACCGAATCGCTTCAAGATCCGATACCACATTAGATAAGAATTTCACATTCTCACCTACAACCACCACCTCATAATCATCAGCAAGTTTAACCGAAACTCACTTCATCTCAAAATCAACCGCAACCCTATGCTCGGTTAACCAATCCATACCAAGAATTACATTGAAACCATAGAAAGGTAATTCCATAAGATCAACCTCAAACACATGACCTTGAACCATCAAAGGACATCTTTTATACAACTTTCTTGTAACAATTGTTTCACCAAAATAACTGGTTACATGCATACCAACATCTAATAACTCAACAGGCAAACCAAGTACTTGTGCATGCTCACGCAAAATGTATGAATGAGTAGAACCAGAATCAATCAAAGAAAGTAATGACAAGGATTGCAAAGTAAAGGCACATGCGATCACATTCGTGTCATTCCTTCCCTCACGGCGCGCATACACTCTAGCTTGTCCACCTCCATCAGGTTGAATAGCAACCACATGTGCAACATTCCTCTGACCATCATCCATATGCTGAAAATTGCCATGACCGCACCCACAACCTCTCTTTGGCTCAGCAGCTCGCACCGGAGATTGTCCATTTCTAACGGGCTGTGGAAAATCACGCTTCAGGTGTCCATGCGATCCACAATTCCAGCATGTACCCAAATTACCTCAACACTCTTCCGTGCACCTCCTACCGCACCGGTTACAATCTGGAGTACGAATGAAAATGTTCTGGCCTTGATGACCTCGACCAGGGTTACCACCACCCCTCCCAGGATCCCGGTGATACCTCTGATCCTTATGTTTCTTATAACGATCTTTTCCACCATCATACTCAGCAACCCTCTTTTCTGAGCTAGAACTACCTGAACGAGTAGTCAAACCCAAATTATGTTCGATGTTTTTAGCTCGAGTGACTAAGACATCAAAATCGGTGTAATCCGAAGCCAACATGTAAGTCTTAACATCTTTCACCAGCCCAAATCGAAAATGATCGCATCTCTTCTGTTCATCGGGAACCAGCTCAGGAGTATACTGGCTCAATCGAACAAATTGAATTTCGTACTAGGAAACAATCATGTTTCCTTGCACCAAGGACATGAATTCTCTCTTCTTCTCGTCCAAATAATGGACACCCAAATACTTCTTCTTGAAAGCATTTACAGAGAATGCCCAAGTAACCTTGACAGGTTCCATACCAGCAGTGATGGTCATCCACCATGTATAAGCATCTCCGTGAAGCAAGGAGACAACACAATCCAACTTTTGCGCATCATTGCAACTCATCTGACCTAGAATCATCTTGGTACTCTCAAACCAAGCCTCAATGCTCTCAAGAGATATGCCTCTAAACTTAGTTCCACCTAAATTGCGCAAACGTTCCAAAAGTAATCCAGCATTTGCACCAGGCTGGGGTGCGGCCACATGTATTCCTGCTATTGCTGCCTGGAAGGCCCTAACTATAGCCTGAATCAATGGTGTCATATCAGCAACATCTTGCCCTTGTGCTGCCTGAGGTCCAACACCTCCAACATCAGCTCCCACTCCAGCTCCACCACCACCAAGAGGAGGAGGAAGAGGAGGAGGCAAGTTCTCAACGTTCTCATCTATCCCATTCTCGACCACGTTACGTAAATTGCCTCTCAGCTCTCGTCTCGGTCCCATTATCAAAACAATATAGCTAAAAAGAATGCAACATTAAAAACAGGTAGGCTAGCCGAAGAAAGAATCCAAGGTGCTCAAGTTTTTACTTTTCAAAAGCAAAATTCTCTTTACATTAGTAATAATATGGCAATCGGTACCCTTAACTTCTTCCCCAATAGCATAAAATAATTAAATTTCATGTTATCAAATACCGTGCATCTCACGCAAGTCAAACAATGATCAAAACATTACATAATCAACCACCGTGCATAGCATTCATCAAGAATTCAACCAAACAACAATATCGCATCAACCTTACCTCCCAATTTATTCGAAAACTGGCTCTGATACCACCAAATGTAACCCCCTCAACTCGGCCTAGGCGATAGATCGAATCGAACGGGTCACACGGGGAATATTGAAGTAAACCTGGAAGGTTTACCTCTATAAACAACCCTAATTTTTTTCTTTTTATCTTATCTAGATGCTCAATAGAGTCTTATGTGATTAACATCGCAACAAAACATTCATAACTCAATCGAACATCAATTGCATTAAATTACGACTTTTAGGGACTAATTTGTAATTTTACCAATTTATAAGGACTTATGCTATTTTTGTGTTACCATCCTTTAATTAGTCACATTACATGCATCTCAGTCAAAACTCAGCTCAAAATAATCATTCATGCTCATTTAATTGCATCCGCAACATACTGGACTAAACGTAAAGAATCAGAACTTCAAAATATTCCACCAACTAACATAACAACCAACTGTTTTGGTACATGTTATCCATGTATCGGAATAGGCGTATTGAAACAAGGTTCCAAGGCTCGGAACACGGGCTCGTATCGAAACACCCTTGAGGTGTTTCGAAACTGAAGCTTTCGATAACAAATCGTACCGGAACACGCTCCCCTTGTTTTGAAAGCCTTAAGCCTTTTCAAGCTCACTATTTCAGTACAATCTCGAGTGTACCGAAACACCTGGTCCTGTAATGAAACCAATCCAACATGCTACTAACATACATACAACATATCTAGAACATCAAACCACAACATATATGGCAGAAACAACATCCTAGCAAGTCTATAGGCATCAATAGAATCTATATGCATACACCCTATACAAATATAGCCACATAGAAATCAAAACACAAACCAAGGCATAAACTAAACATTAAAGGCCATTTACAAATGTTAAGGGCATTACAAACATGCCTCAAAATATGGAGTTCCAAAATACAATCTCCCAACACATAGCATCCACCGATTGCCAACTATTATTACTAATAAGAAAATATAAAATCATACTTGAGCTTAGTCCAAATCCTTGGAAACCTTCTTGCCTCTTCGCTGCCCACACAAGCTAATTCTTTGCATTATTGGAAAAAAAGCGTAAGCAGGATTGCTTAGTGAAGGATGCTAAAAACATACAACCACAACAATGCATTTTAAAATCATTTCTCATTTAGAAATCTTTAACTAATCTTGCTCTTTCTATCTCATGCTTGAAATCATTTTCATAGCAAAACCACATCATTTAAATCACATGTACCATCTATCTCATGCATTTAGCCAATGTAAAATCCCAAGGCATAGCCTTACATGCTTAAATCTCATTAAGCATTTCTCACGTCATATTCTCATATGTAAAACATCATGCATAAAATCATGTATAACAAGGTACATGTGAATCTCATAATCAATCTCATATATTGGCATTTTAATGACATTACTCAAATATGCGAATAGCTTGACTAAATGTCAACTCCTACCCCGGTGGAATCTCACATCACCGAACTCTCATGGCGGCATCTCTCATCGCCACAAAGCTTGGGTGTTTCACCAAGACCTACCCCGATGGAATCTCACATCATCGGACTCTCACTTTGGAACGGGATGACACTACCCCCATTGCTCGAACCAAAGAGCACGTACGAATTTTGTATTTTATAGTGCACTCCCCATCCTATTGGTCGACCAATTATATTCGGTAACAATATTCTCATTTCATGCCAATATATACATTTTAAACATCATTACCTACTATTTTCCAATGCATCAATCTAAAACATTCTCATCCCATCTCAAAAGCATGTACAAGTATAGTACTTTCTAAAAAAGTTCAAACTCATTGAAACATCAAATATACCTAATGGGATCTTTAAATTCATCATTTCATATCTCAAAACATTCATAAAATAGTATGTATAAATCTATCTTTAAAACAAGAGCATGATCATAACATCAATGGGACAATATCCGAGAAACGAGAGCGTAATATCTCAAACTTACTTCCGTGCTTAGATTATTATTTCAAACTCAATCTAAACCCCCAAACCTTGCTTTCAAGTCCTTTAAGAATTTTTAAAACCAACTCCACTCACCAACTCGCGAAACCAAGATTCGCTGACGCGAAATTAAGCGTCTGAAGCCCCTAAAACTTCTCAGTTTGCTTCAGATGTATTCTCCCCTATTTATACCACACAAGAACATAGGATTAACGCATCATAATACATTAAAATCACCAAAAAATTAAACAATCATGTTGCTCTGTCCAAAACACCAAAATACACATCCAAAAACAACTAGAATCACCTTCGATTGCTCTCTAAGCTCAACCCAACCATAATCTAACACTTCCGCTCAAAATTAATCATTAATCAATATCTAAAAACAACCTAACAACATCTTTATACCTCCAGCAACTCAGATTTCACACTTTCACCTAAAAAAACCCAAAATCTAACACTCTAATAATTAAAGTTAGATTAATCAATTTTCCATTAATCAAAACATG
Source organism: Hibiscus tridactylites (assembly GCA_958450335.1). Taxonomy (NCBI): domain Eukaryota; kingdom Viridiplantae; phylum Streptophyta; class Magnoliopsida; order Malvales; family Malvaceae; genus Hibiscus; species Hibiscus tridactylites. Next base: position 55,213,704 of record OY288268.1, on the reverse strand, counting down.
AAACTTAGTTAATAAACATATTTAGGAAGCCAAGGACTTGGGAATTTCATTAAAGAACCTTGATTAGAGGAGTTGAATGAAATCTCACCTCTAATCTTGCATCTTCCTTTCAAATGATAAGATTTTGAAGAAATCTTTCAAGATTGCTTTGAGATTAATAATGGAGAAGCTTAGAAAATCATTTAGGAACAGAAAGAATTTAAAAGATGAAGATCTCTGAATTTTTAGAGAGAAAAATAGAGTGTTTGGTTGACTGGAAAATGAGAGAATGAAAGTTACGTCAATTCTCTTTTAGCTATTAAAACTCCTTTTTATTTAAAAATCCCTTTTAAAATCCTTTTTAATTAAAACAATTAAAAAGGTCAATTTGAGGGATAATGTTCACAAAATAGATATAATTTCCTTAAAGATTCTAAGTCTTGGCCCCTTTTTAATTTAGTCCTTAAAAACCAATTTTACACTTTTTACAAAATGGCCACTTTCCGAAATCTTGACTTTCCAAGACTTGTTTTCTAAAATTGTTTTTACCAACCTTCAATATATATTTTTAAAATATTTTAGTAATTTTTATCATAATTTAATCTTACCCCAATCTACATTTTCCCTGAATCGTTCCTGAAAGCTTGGATCTCTAGTTTAAGATCTATTAATTCCGAACTAACGCTTAAAACTTCTAGGCCCAAAATCGGGGCGTTACAGGTCTTTCTTGGTTACCTTGTTGAGCTTTCGATAGTCCATACAAATCCTCCACCCCGTGACGGTCCTTGTCGGTAGCAACTCATTGTCCTCGTTACTCACCTCGGTCATGCCTCCTTTCTTGGATACGCATTGTACTGGGATGACCTACGAACTGTTGGATATAGGGCATATAACATCGACATCAAGCCACTTAATTATCTCATTCATCACCACCTTTTTCATGATTTGATTGAGCCTTCTTTGGGGTTCGACAGAATTGTTGTGACAATCATCAAGAAGAATTTTGTGCATACAAATAGTAGGGCTTATACCCTTCAAGTCAGACATAGTCCAACCTAAAGCTTTTTTATGTTGAGATAACATATTTATTAAGCTAGATTCTTACTCGTAAGATGGAAAAATAGAATGCTTATGCTGGAGAAGGTTGATGAGGGGGTATACTTTCGTGAAACTCCTTCACGTCAATTATGCTTACCAAGTGATCTTCCACAATCTTGGAAATGTACTCACAAGAAACAAGATCCTCATCTCAACAATGATTCAGCTGGGCTAGATTTTGAAGAACCATGGGCAAAAATAGAATGCCAAATGTCACAAACAGAAAAGAACTTGGAAGCATTGATGCAATAGTGTGGAGTCACATCTCCTTGTTCACCATCACCATGAACCATCTTAGTCTGGTCTGCTAATACATCACGAGGTTTCCTACTCCTTTAATTTCTTTTGTGAGCAATTTATTTTGATATACATTGGGGACAATCTAGGGTTTAGTTGTGGGGGGAGATACTTTCTACATTATTTTCTATTCATATTGTTTTCATTTAAGGTTGTGAAAATTTTTCAAAAAATTTCGCTTTTGTTTTGAAAATTGTGTTTTTGCGCTTGGGATTTGGTGTGCTTCAATGTTGATTCTTCTTTTAAAACCTTGAATTTGTGTCTAATATCTTGGAATACCTTGTAAGTTTTGGATACATCTTGGTTTGAATTACAATGCATGAAAGTGATGATCATGATTAGTGTTTTCTTAAAATTTGGATGACATCACATTGGTTTATTAGTTAAAAATGCGCATGACTTGATGCAAATAACACACTTTGGTGAGATTTTGAGCCTAATAGCAATTCATTATATCTTGCTCATTTTTTACTGAGTATGTCAAACTTAGCATGTTTATTCTAGAACTTTCTTGTGAATGCATTTTGAGACCACATTTTGGGATTGATGCTTTAATATGATAAGGGTAATTAGGTTTAACCAATTTTTTAGACATTCAAAGAAGCCTACCCATTTGTTTTCCCTTAGTTAGCCAATCTGAGCCCATTTCCTCTTTCGTTTGTTTTACCACACTTTAACCCAAAGCCTTTTTTATCCCTTCTTTTTGCTACCTTTTTCAAGACAAGAGGAAAAATTTGTTCCAAAAAAGAGAAGAGAAAATGCAAAAAAAAAAAAAACGAAAAAAAGAAAATCTGAAAAAAAAGAGAAAAAAATGAAGTTTGTTCCTTGAAAAAAAAAGATCTTTGGAGATATGTTTGTAAAAGCAATTGAATTTATTGTGCTTAAATGTGATGTAGGGATAAATTTTCAAGAATCTTTGCGGCATGTTGTATCTTGCTCTATGTAGAATTGATATCATGCAAATAGGTACTCTTATCTTGAATGTGAAACCTTCATTTTTTCCTTTTACCATACCCTTACCCAGGCCCCGTTACAACCCTTGTAAAGACCCTTTGATATTTGCATCGCATTCATATGTAGTGGTGGAGATTTGATTCATTTGCAAGCTTATGGTAATATCGTGCCATGTTTTGATCTTGAGAGTTAAATGCACCCTAAATACTTTGAGAGTATTTAGTGAAACCATGTGAGGGTATTAAGCCTTGTTGCATTTGATATTGGTGGATTGACGAGATGTTTGACTTTTATTGCAAAATTTAACCTATGATTGTTCATTCTCTTAATTGTCATTGTAATTTAAATCCTTGATGTATGCTTAACTTTATTAGTATTATGGGATTTTAAACGAGACAAAAAGGAATTTGATAAGAGAGTCAGTTGAATTGAGGTATGATCGAGGACAAATGTGAAATAGGTATAGGGAAATTTGATAGGTCATAATTATATACACCTTGTTATAATTTCTAGTTATATCATGTGCTTAATTCTGGAAATTATGTTTGTTTTGATTTAGGATGCAAAGGAAAAGATTGTAGATGACTTCTCTAAGTGAGGGAAGGATATAATATTGATCGAAGTCACATGACTTGAAGGTTTGAATAAAGGCATGAAGATCGATTTAGTACTTCAAAGGCAGAACTCAAGAAGCCGAGCAAACTTCCCCAAGAACCAAGCCGCGAATTCCCATGGAACTTCGCCCACATCATATTCATGAGTTAAGAATTTTTAGAGATATGCTAACCCATCACAATCATAGCATTTGTTAACTTTTGACAGGAATACAAAGACCATTTTCTGACTCTACATTACTTCAAGAATAAGGGACAAGACACTTTAGCGACTTGGTGTTCACAGGGACGAGAGTCACCTTACCGACTTGGTGTCCGCAGGGACGAGAGTCATCTTACCGAATTGGTGTCCGTAGGGACAAGAGTCATCGTACCGAATTGGTGTCCGCAAGGACGAGAGTCACCTTATCGACTTGGTGTCCGCAGGGATGAGAGTCACCTTACCGACTTGGTCTCCGCAAGGACGAGAGTCACTGTACCGACTTTGTGTCCATAGGGACGAGAGTCACCTTATCGACTTGGTGTCCGCAGGGACAAGAGTCACCTTACCGACTTGGTTTCCATAAGGACGCGAGTCACCTTACCGACTTGGTGTCTGCTGGACGAGAATCACCTTACCAACTTGGTGTCCTAGGGACGAGAGTCATATTGTCGTTTGAAGGAGCATATCACCGTGACGACTTTGCATCCTCGGGTTCGAAGAATAAAAGTCAGATTTTCTGCATCACCTCAAGCTAGAAGAAGTGGTGCTCAACATGTAGCTCGACCGGATAAAATCAATATCTTTGGTTCTTTGCCCTATTCTTGTTTCACCGGAACGAGCAAAGAGCAATAGTTATAGTCACCTAATTTTATTTGACCCCTATTTTTTTGTGTTTATATATATGTATTATTATTATTATTAAACCCAATAAATAAATAAATATAAAAAGATTCTATTAAAAAATAATAAAAAAGAGAGTCCATTAAACAAGAGTTTGTATACATAAATAAAGGCCCATTCAGCCTATTTTGTTATATATATTATTTCATCTTTATTTTTTATTATATTATTATTAATTTATTTTAGTTATTCTTGCAGATCACAAAAGATCCTAATTACATCAGATATGGGAAGATTGTAAAAGATCTTGTTCAACAAGTATTAAAGGTCAAGCTATGTGCAAGGAATTCTCATTGCGAACTCATAGCAAATTTCCAATAGGATTTGAGCATTTCTGGGTTAACACGTCATCTTACATATTGACCATCTTTTAGTTACCTTTCCAACGCATCTTGAAACACCTCATTCGGACGTCGGGAGCTCAAGATGTGCTCATTTTACTTAAGACAACGCATGCAGAAAATTGGTTATGAGTTTAATACGGAAATTTGATTTGTTTACAAATTTTCAATTATTTTATTGAATATTTATAATTAAATTCAAACTTAGACATTACCCTATTTGTTTTAACTTATTTAAGATCAAATTGAATGTAAGGAAAGTGGTTTGATGCCCAAGGCATTATTCCCTTTCCAAATGTATTTAGCACAAACATAAAATATGCTTTTAGGGTTTTTGATTTTATGGTTTCTTAAAGCCTACAAATAGGTTTCATTCCATTATAATTGAACACACATTCACAACCACACAACACAACACATGCACACTTAATTCAAGAGCAATACAAATTATAATGATTTCTTGGAGGTATTTTACACATTGCTTCTTTATATTTTTGTTTTCATTTTTTTTCCTTTGTCACTTGGTTTCAAATAATAAGAAGAAGGGATACGGGTTCTCGTTAGGTGAAGCTCATGGAGAATCCTTTATCGGTGAGGGATGAAACCGGCTCCACCACCGGAGCCAGGGCAGCAGCGAAAGTACGCTGCTGGTGAACAGTGATCGGCGTCCAAGCGCAACGAAAGTCGCAATGATGTAGAACGGATCGTGGTTCAACCTGTACCCCACCTTTTACAAGCTCACACTTTGGTCCCACTATTTACAATTTTCTCACTCTATTCCCTCTTTCATGCACAAGACCAATCCTTAATATGTATGCTCATTTGAAACATTCTTATGAATTTTGGAGACTTCGACTTCATCACCTTTCAGCATTGTCCAAGGGACCAGAACAAAGTTTCGCAGCAGATTTCTCATATGGGGCGTTCGTTCTTAGTTTAGAAGCTCCTCCCCCCATTGAAGCTGCTATTAATAAGGACATGTGGTGGGTCGACCCACCAACATGGACTTGAGAGTTTCCTTCTCAATAGTTGTTTCTTTACCACCAGCTCTCCCCTATTTTTCTCAGACTTTTCATAAATCTATGGTGGCCCTTGCTCATTTTCTGCATCTTTCATTCTTTTCTTGCTTCCGCCGTTGCAATTGTGATTTGTAGGAGGATCTTCCTAATTTTATTGGCATGGTGTTTATTGTTTTCTTCTTGGTTCTGCGCTGATGTTGTTTTCTCTCTTTATCTTGTTGTTGTTGATTTTTTCTACTCTTGCTGATCTTCTGAGTTGCTTCTATCTTTTTAAACTGTTTGTACTCTCTTTTATTTCTGCTCATGTCTTCTATGAATAAAGCCAACATTATTCTCTCTCAAAAAAAGTTTTTTTTTTTTAATTTTTGCATCATGCACTTTAACCTTTTGTTTGCTTTGTTTATATTTGCTGCGTTGTCTAATTTATTCATCTTTATGCAATTTGACATGTTGCATGTTAGGGTAAATACACTTCTTAATAATTAATGTTGTGTTTTTTTTCTTGTAATAAAAGTTTACAAAGTAACTTAAAATAAACACTTTTAGGCTAGTTTCCCTAATAGAGGACTTAAATATTTGTGTAAGATTAGTTCACCGAAAATAAAATTTAATAATAAATACCTAAAGTTTAAATTCCTAAAATAATTTTCTTTTTAATAATTAACTTGGTAAGTTAAACTAAGATAATATTTTCCCTTTATTGTAAATAATTAAATAAAATCCTTAGGTAATCTTTTTAGAAAAAGGTAAATAATCTATTTCTCTTAATTGTAAATAATGGTAAATAAAATTAACTTGATAATTCTTTTTAAATAATCCTCCCCCTTAATTGTAAATAAATAGGGATAGAATCGAGGGGGCGGGTCGGGTTTTTGGTCCCTGAATCCGTCCCGATCTATAAATTGCTAAACTCGACCCCGTCTCGGCCCGAATTAAAATATTAATTTACCTGTTATGATACATCATAAACCCGGCCCACCTAAAATTTTAAAAATATTAATTTTCATCGACGATAAATGTTAGATTCGACCAAACCATCATCACAATTACAAAATATAGGTTTCAAGAGACTTTAAACTTATATAAAAAATAAAATAAAACTCAATTAAATTATTCACATGAAAAAATACATATTTAAAAGAATAAACTTGAACCATTGACATCATAATTAGATATTTTAAAACTCGAACAACATCTAACAAAAATTTACGATAAACACAAACTAAAAAAACAGCTTAAAATCCCCTAAAAGTGTTTATATATAGTGATATTTTCATAAATATGTATATATATATAATTTAAAATATATCGGAGCGGGGCGGGAAATTTTCACCTCATACCTGAACCTATCCCGCCCTGACTCAAAGCATTTTAATACCCCCGCCCCAGTCCCAAAATTCAAGAGGAAAAATCTGATCGGATCAGATCGGGGCACACCAGGTCGGGTCAAGGTCGGGTAATTTTGCCATCACTATAAATAAAACTCTCTTAGGCAATTTAAATAAGTTCCTTAATTATAAGAAATTTATTACGACTTTTAGGATTAGTTACCTTATATATATAATTAATATTTAACCTTTAACATTAAATCGCCCATAAAATTAAAAGAAAAACCATAAAATGCCATAAAAAAGATTTTTATTGCATCATGACAAACAATATATTTTCTCAAGTCGAAACACCTATGCAAAACAATATTTTCATATTTTAGGGATTGATGCCTTAATCACTTTGCGTCTAGAATTGATAGGGGTTTCCTTAGTCGTGAGAGAATTTAGGTTACTTTTAGAACTTTGTGGATTTTTGCATTAATCTTTACATGCATTCATATGAATTACCATTAAAAATATTAGTGATCAAATAAGTGTCGTTTTGCGGGCAAGAAGGGGGTTCTAATCCTTCCCGACACGTAATCGTGCCCCTGAACCCTCAAAAATTTGTAATCTCTAATTTATTCTTAGGTTTCCGGTCCGCCTAATATAATAAAAGAGATCGTTAGTGACTCCGTTATCACAACAGTCAATGTTGGTCAAAGGGGTGAATTGATGAAATTTTGAAATATAAAGATTTAATTGGGTGGAAAAAAATCTAAAAAAACTATCAATATCAAATTATCCCCCTCATAAAGTTGTTGATGGTTTGGCGAAGTTGTCTCGGCGTGCATATGTGTCTCCTTTTGAAGAGGTTGATTTAACTTGTAAGGTTTTTCAGCGTTGTAATCACTAATTTTGTCTAGGCCATGAACCCACTTTAGTTTATGTTAATATTGGGCTTAGAAGCATGGGCTTGACAAAAAAAAAGAAAGAAAAAAGTGGAAAAAATAATATATATTTATTTATATGTTATATGCATGTTATATCTTCCTTTTAAAATATATATATATATATATATATATATATATATATATATTAGTATTACTTATGGATTCATTTGGTTTCGTTATTATTATTACGTATTTATCATTTCTACTGTTTTTATGCTTATTCATTATAACTATTAACTATTATTATTATACATACATTATTACTATTAATAGTATGGTTATTATTAACATCCTTTATTATTCATTATCACCATCATTATTTATTATTGATTAATTTATTATTATTATTATTATTATTATTATTATTATTATTATTATTACTTGTCCTTATTTTGTATAAGAATTAATGAACTCAAATAATAATAATAAAACATCCATTTTCATTGAATAAAAAAAGATAGCCCAAAACAAATAATATATAAAATTACAAATTGACCCAAATAAGCCCGAATCATCAAAGCCCTAACAACAACCCTAATGTGCCCTATGTTTTTTGCGCGCAGCCAGCTTCTGGCCGTTAGATCTGGCTCTAGATTTAACGACCCAAATCGCAAGGGACGAAAACCCTAGGGGAGAAGCCTCTTCAATCTTGCGCCGCACCCGTTCAGCCGTCAGATCGAGCACAACCAAGGGCCCAGATCGCTTCGAGCAAAAACCCTAGACGGCTCATCTTCCGTCAAGCACCGCACAACCTCAGCCGTTAGATCGAGTTGATCTAATGGCCCCAGATGCCCAAAGGAAGCTTCCAGAAGAGACACGCGCCTACGCTTGACTCTCCAGATCCCACGCACGATTCTTCATTTCGCCCACGCGCGCATGCTGACCCTTTAGCTTCACCGTCTGACGCTCTGACAGTCCTGATCTCAACGCGCCCATGAGTCAGCCTCCCCTCCACGCCGTCTGCCACATCTGACCCAATGTTTCCTCACCATTTAGGGACTAATCAACATGCAAAAGGAAAAAATCGATGGTTAGATACCCAAAATCGCAATGGAGACAAAAAAGCAAATAACTGAGATCAGAGAAAACTGACGGGCAATGAGTCGAAAAGAATCAAAGAGGCGCAACACAGAGACAAAGTCAACTTGAGGCAAATACCAACAAAAGGGACATGCACCAGTTTTCAGTGTACCATTCTGTTTATCTCTTTCTTGTAATATGGTTATATAAAAAACCGAAACCAAAACTTGTAAGAGGTTTTTTTGGGGGGGATTTCCACATAAGCAAATAAGAACAAAGAGAACCATTTCTGAGGTACCTCATTTTTTTCATTTTTTTCATTGCATGCAAATAAGAAAGGAGGGAAAGTAAAGGATTTTTTGGTGTAACCCCCTAGACCCGCCTATACGTTACAACGGATCCTAGGAAGTCACATTAGGGTCACAGAAGTGACCCATATTTAAATTTCAAATAACAAATTGCTAAATCGCTAAACTCATAGATCAAATTGAATTAAAACTCAATTTCAATAATCATTCAGACAATAAAATAAAACCATGATACATGTTGCGAAAATAAGTTTCAGACTCATATATAACACAAGACATGACACACATGCCCCCTAGTGACACAAATACCATACTCCATGAGCAAGCTGAAGAAACTACCATACCGACGTTGATAGATGCAACATGTCTGATCTTTTGCCCTGAGATGGTAAAAACAACATGAGCTTTTGAAAAGCTCAGTAATACAAAACTACCAAAAGATGTTATAAGCTCATGCAGATATATGGTAGGCATAACATTTTCATGATGTTCCAAGCAGTAACAGTTTCCATTTCCTTTACGCTATTTCGGGGTAACGTTATACTTCAGAATAATGGTACTTGTTCTTTATTCAAACATCGAGTAACAAACGGGAATTATACAAGCTGATAAATTACATGGATGGAAACAAAAAGTTTAGTGTCTAGTGTGTTCCAGTAAGTGCAGATCAAACAGGCATAAATACATACCAGACATAACATAAGATCACATAACAATTCAATGCAAATGTTCAAGTACATACAAGGGTTTACTAGTAACTACCCTCCAACCTTACACCAATATACAGTCCCCCAGAACTGCGTCCATAGGGACTTACCCTAGGCCCGTTGGGCATAGGTGCCACCTAAGGGGCTACCTTAGGTTCATAAGGATTTACCCGTGCTAAAGCATCGGCACCTACTCAAGGGGAGACCTTGAGTCCATAAGGATTTACTAGTTGGATCAGGGCTGCACCTGCAGAAACTTCATAACATAACCCAACAGTATACCCCAGATAGTAATCGGTGTTCAGATTCTAGACATGAGTAACAAAATATATATAACAGACATATTCTATTCAGAGTATCAGAAACAGAAGATTCATGCTTTTGACAGATAAATGGGCATACCATTGAGCATAACATACATTTTCATCATTCATCATGCAAATAGATTGTACCATCATAGGTCAAGCTAACAGATCATACTATCAAATTCATCAGACAGCCAGACAATACCAGCACAGATCAAGAAATCACATACCAAGTATACAGATTGAGCTGATATACATCAGGTAGGCAAAGAATGTCATCATATATCAAGTTCATCATTTCATCTCATTTTCTAACATAGTGATGCAATCTCAATAACAATTGAACATTCATCAAACATATTGTTCATGATTAAAACGTTAGATTGTTTACTAATATGTAGTCATTATACAATTCATTCAATAGAATATGACACACACGGAACACACTAGATAGATCAAATTTTATTTCTCAAGGATACTAGATATTTACGGGATGGCACACATTGAACTTTTGACAATTTAAACGAATTTAAAAAATGAGGTCCCTATTAACTAGGATTCGTACCTTCGGCTCAAAACAACATTTCAAGAGTTTATACATTAGACTATTTGAATTTAGATATATCGTTAATGATTCAATCATTTAAGCCTACAAGGGAATTATGGTCATTTTATCATACATGGGCGTTTTGGTAATTTATACCAACGAGGCATAAACAGTCGCTTAGGAAATTCTATTTGCTCATCAGTTTTTCAACCAAGCATTCAGAGATTTCTATGTCCAGATCTTTTTACAATACCAGATACATTCAAGGCTATCTTGATTACTTTGGCTAACGAGAGCATTTTGATCATTTAACTATCAAGGGTAATTTGTAATTTAGCTCAAAAACGATAAAATGACAATTTACAATATTTAAAATTTCCAAACGTTTTTCGAGCCTCCAAACCATTCGAACTAGCATATCCCAACCTTGCAGTACTAACCAACCCTTCTAATACATCCAATTGTATCATATATCTAAACGGTTGCTTTCATATTTCACCACATGACTAGCCTCGGAGTAGTCAAACATATATTCTACGCGGGAAAACTTCCAACCTTATTTTAATATCAGGAGTGATTGACTTGCGTGAGTCATGCTTCAACCCTTAGGGGCATTTTAGTCATTTTAAACTTTATTGGCATTTCCAGAATTTTATCAGAGGTAATTAATTTATTTCAGTCAAGTGGGTATTTTAGTCATTTTGAAACTCGGGATATCCATCATTCTTGTCAATTGAACCATATATAGTATTTCAATCATTTAAGTGTCTGTGGGTGTTTCAGCCATTCACATAAATTTCGGTACCTCCAACCACTTCATTCAATTTCAGAACTTAAAGGTTTATCCATTGTTCCAGTTAATTTTCCAACCTCGGTGTCTGAGGATACTTCAGCCTTTTTGGTCAATATGATCCTTCCTATTAATTTAACCATAACAATATTTCCAATACTTTTGGTCATTTCCGTAAATCTATATTAGGAGATTCATTCCAAAAGAAATCAAGGAAACCTAACACCTTTCAATCTCGAAGGTTTAAAAATCTTGTTACCATAACTTTCCAAGTAATTCGAGGTTTTTAGATAAATCATGTTGTTTTACCATATCTAATGTAGATTTCTATATCGCTTCAAATTCCAAGGGTATTTTAGTCATTCTCATACCTTAAGGGCATTTTTGTAATTTTATACCCAAATATTTTTCACATTTAATCATTTGATACTAATAATTGGATTTGGAAATTAGTTGCCTTATTAAATTCTTATTATACTCAAGATCCTTCTGATTTATTAATCTTCCCGTTCGAGCATTGCAGTCTTATCTAGGTTATCATACTCATTTCCATAACCGGTTTGACTTGAGCAGAATTAACAGTACTCATCATCATTATTATGTATGCATTAACAAATACCAACAAGTTCATAAAGCATACAAAAGGTAGTAATGTATTACCTTAACTCTGAGCTACATCAGTCAATTCATGATACGACATTCGAATACCCTCGAACCCGAATTCGACGTTCCTCAACATCGTGTATCCAAGGAACCGAGAATACCTTCAATTACACAAATTCGAAGATCAGACCTTACTCACAAGCTCTTAACCAAATAATTAAGTACATAAACAAGTTCGGGTTCAAGGTCAGATTCGAAGGCTTTCGAGTCAGAATTTTGCAAAACGTGGTTCAAAAACGGACTCAGGACGTCGAAAAACATAAAATATGAGTTTTCGAAAAAAAGTTGACTTTTGGTCAACGGTCAAAGTCAACGCTGACGCCAACATGTCAACGCTAACGTCAGCAGGTCAACGGTCAACGGGGTCAGAGTCAACGTTGACATCAGCAGGTCAATGCTGACGTCAGCAGTCAACTGATAAGGGTCAACTGAGTTGACTCGGGCTGACTCGGACGAGTTGACTCGGCTGACTCAGATTGACTCGGTTTGGGTTTTGGGTTAGAGGCGGTTTAAGCTCAAGGTCAGGCAGACGGGTCGGGTCGGGTACAGGTACGGGTTGGGTCAGACTCAGGTTGGACTCAGACCGAGTTGGGCCGGTTCAAACTGGGTTAAACCCGGTTCACTTACGAAGAATCCAAACTCGTCGGCCGATCGTCGGAAAGTCGTCGGATTCTCGCCAGTGACTCTTATGGTCACAATCTTGTTGAAAAAATGAAGCCCACAACATGTTCAGTTCAACCAAGCTAGAAATTTTCAAAGAAAATCCAGAAACACGTCAGAACTTACCCAAACAAAAACAAAGTGGCCGGAAATACAAGGTGGCTCCGACGTAGCCTCTATCAGTGTTGGACGAGTAATCTACTAGCTGGGTTTTGCTAGCATTAGCCCGAGGAACTCACCGGAGGTGGCGACGCATCGAACGGACGGTCGAGGTAGCCGGAAAATGCTGAAAACAGAGGGCGAAAGGATGGTTCTCGCCGAACCTTCAACTCTAGTTTCACGGCAACCGGTGGCTCGTAACTGCGCGTGAAGGTCAAGGGTTGGATTGGGCTGTGGCGGCGCATCCGATGGCTGGGGCGGTGGCAGCAACGGACGGACGGTGGTGTAGATGAAGGTTGGTGAAGCCTAACAGTCTTCCACCGTTTTCACACGAACGACGAGCAACAACAGAGGTTGGGTGGTCGGGTTTTAACGGTGAAGAGGCAAGGATGACGGCGATGAGGGCAGTGCACACCATGGCCGGCCAGAGCACGATGGTCGGATCATGAACGGTGAGGAGGAGTTGAATGGTTTGGAACTCTCTAGACTCTTTCATTCTCGATCAGAAGCAAAACAGAAGATGGGGGAAAAAGACTAATATGTTTAATATTGGTTCAGACTTTATAGAAAAGAAATAAATTTAGCTCGTAGCAGACTAAGACCAAAAATGGCCTTAGTTTCACTGGTCAACCTTCAGGCTAACAAACCTAAAGGTCATGGGTTCAACACCCTTGATTGCAACACCCCATTCTTTGTCCATTTCCTTTTTCCTTAATATTATTATTACTATTTTTTGGGGTGTTACATTTGGGGTTTTACCATCGCGTCTCGTAGCCTTCCGTCCCTTCATTCTCCGTCGGTGAAAAACCGCTCGGTGACCGTCAAAGAGCCATGAGAGGTGAGCCGACACGGGAACCGACAAGGTTTTTATCTCCCTTTCCTTTTCTGTTTCATTTTAAAAAATAAAAAGAGGAAAAAACTTTGTATTTTTGTCTAGGTTGGAAATGGAAAGAAGAAAAATGGTCTAAAGTTTGAGTTCGTCGGCCGTTGGAGGTGACGGCCGACGTTTGGATTGCATGGAGGCAGTTCGTTTGGATGCTCAAAAGGCCGTGAGAAAGAGTTTAAAAAGAATAAGAAGGGTTTCTGATTTCAAAACTAAAAAATAGCCAAAATGGGTAAAGCTTGTCTTAATGACCGTATTTATATCGTCTTTATCCTTTTAAAAATGGCTTATTTGCATATATGCCCCTCCACATTTCGAAAATTGCTCCATGAGGGTTTTCGTCTGTTAAAATCACTTCCCTCGTACCTCTAGTTTTCAAAGTTTCTTCAATTTTGTCCCTCTTTTAAAGCAAATCTGTCTTGTCTCTCAATTTGACCCTCAAAGTTTATTTTATCTTAATTTCGTCCCTTGTCAGTATTAAATCCCCTCCATGCCTTTTTAATTTCGACACTATTCTTTTAATTCTTGTCCTTATTTACGCTTATAATGTGTTGATAAATTTGTCATTTTTACCTCATTTTGGACGTATCATACATGGCATGATTAGGATGTATACATCATGTTAGTATAATACATATAATTTTCCATGGTGTATAAATCGTGACTTTGGTACGTGTATATATATATATATGTCACGTCGATTCATGTACATTTACACGTGTTACTTTTTTTTTTCATGATTATACGCATATTTACATCGCGTGTGTATTAGAACTTTATACGGTCGTACATATATTATATAGTTTTCATATATATGTTATATTGTTCTTTATGCAGTTACATGTATATATTATATAATTTCTATGTCATCATATGTACTTATGTTATGTAGCTTATGTAACTATATGCATACTTACATGATACATGTTTTTTATATAGTCATATATATGTTTCGGTATTTATTATTTAATATGCTTATACATGCATATTTAATTCATGGTGCATTATGGTCAAATTTAATGTCGTTGCATTTTTTATTGTCGTATTTAACTTATTGCGTTAGCCTTGTTTGGCACTCGTTACCATTAAAAGTTCATATGTATATATATGCAATCACTCCATTTTAGTCGTGTTGGCCTTTTATTTTCAAAGCCATTGAATTTCTTCACTCATGCATTTAAATACCATGTACACTTGCTTTTTATGCTTTGTTTATTTCATATTTTTATTGTCTTATTCGTATTGTTTCATGTCTTATTTTTTATTCTCGATATGCTTTTGGATGTGTACCATGTTAAGTTGCGTTTGGAGTATAAAATAGCATGTGATGTCCTTTTATTCGGATATGAACGAGGCCAGTACCAGTCATAGTGGTGGTGGTTCGGACGTTCATTTTCGAATATTAGGGCTTTTGAAGTTCACTCACTTGTATAACCAAATTTAGATTTAATTTTTCACTTTAATTCGTAAAATTTGATATTAATTAAGCGGTAATGATCTTGTTACCAATTTTGGACACGACAGAGGAGCTCATCCTTCCCCGCGTGTAACCGACTCCCGAATCCTTTTTAATCTCTGGTTTAGTTTTCCAGTGTCTGGTCTACCTCTTAAAATGGCCGGTGGCGACTCCAATTTTAATCGTTTCTCTTTAAAAACTCATTTTGAATTAAATCTCGGTTCTTCCAATTGACACCGGAGGAGGAGTCTGCGACCCTATTTCAAAAAAAAACCGTCGTTACAGCATGGCGACTCCGCTGGGGATGGAATTTTTGTTTTCAAAAAAAAGTGAGTCAAGCCAAAAAAACCTTACCGCTTAACTAATATCGAAAGTTGCGAATTAAAGTGATAAATTCAATCGATATTTGTTTATAAATGTGAGTTTATTTTAAACACATTTAAAGTTGGGCATGTAAACCAGTTTGTCTAAGTGGGGGGAAACGCTAGTGTCTTCGTAGGGATATTGTTCCTCCGTATGGGCCTAGTAAGTACCTTCGGGACTCAGATACCCTATATCTTCTTGGGAATATCGTTTCTCCGTACGGATATAGCTAAAGGGTCCCATCGAATTGAACTCGGTTGAGATAAGCCTATGATGGGTGATGATCGGGGGCCTTGCTACCCTTAGTAGGGATAGCAAGGACAATTTGGGTACCTCTTATAACCAGAACTGCATGTAACGAACTAGAATACCTACCCCTTTAGAGCCATGTGGATAAGCTAGGTGTGTTAGACGGGACAAATAGGGTTGCTTGTTTCATGCTTGATTTATTTCTCTTATCATATTAATTGTGTTTATCCGGCACTAACACATTTCTTTTGTGACCTTTTGCATTTATTTTTTTACATGCATTTCATGACCTAAAGGTGTTGAGTCAACGTGGTTTTACCCAATTTAAGGGCTATCATTATAGACAGGAGGTTGCTAAAAAAGAGGATGTCAATTTGCAAGTCTGGTATTGAATCAGAAAAGTTAAAGGGACAGTCTACCGAGTTAACGCATAGTGCCAGGTTATACTTATAGATGATCTAATACCCACCATTGAAGAATACACAGCCTTTCTCCATCCTAAGGGAATCAAGCAAGAATGGATCTATCCAAACATCCGAAGTCACAAAATTACCCGACCAAGCTCAAAGAAGTGGACGGCGGATTAGGTCAAGGGATTGATTCAGCTTCGAGGAGATACTTTGGTTTTTTTTTTGGGAATGCATCCGGGACTTGATATCGATGAAGTAATGAAGATGGATTGATTATTTTTTCAAATAGTTCTAAATGGCATCGATGTGGCAGTTTTAGATGTTCTTGAACGGTTAAAAAAGAAAGCAAATTCGGCATCGACAATCTTGGTCGAAACGTTCATCTTCTTAAATGTAATTCGGAGACACGAGGAGGGATGTTTCAAAGGTTGCACTCAATTACTCCAGGTTTGGATTCAGAATCACTTTTGGGTAACTCTGAAGAAAGTTTTGCAAGGTATCTTATTCGAAGACTTTTCCCCGATGCAAGCATAGCCAAGAAGTGGCGCGAGGATATTAAAAAGGTGAAGTGGCTGCACTCCTTAGCGAATGAGTGTCGGGGAGGCTGAAACACTACGTCCTTTCATTTCTCCGATGATGAAGGAAGCACTGAGGTTCATCCAGTTGCCTAAGGCGGTGGAAGAATCAAGAGTTAGAACGAGGCTTGACTGTAGGAATTTGCTATGACTATCCTGTAACAAAGAACCTCCTTTAAGTTCAAATGAAAGTTGACCTAAGGGAGGTCACCTTAGGACCAACACCTTTATTTGCACACATATTTGCACATCTTTTATTGCATCATCCATTCCATACATCATTTCATAACATAATTATTCACAACATTAAAATTGTTAATCATACATTCATTACATCACGCCGTTTGCTAAATTGGACATTTGAAGTTTGTTTAAATCCATAATACATCATGCTCGCTGCTAATTGGGGAGATTACTCATCTTAGAGAGAAAAAGAAGAATAGACAAGGGAACGGTTTCTAGCCGGTACAACTTCAGAAGTATGAATAACCTAGTGGCGAGGGTGGACAAGCTCGAACAACTCCATGAGCAGTTGGTTTGGAATCAAGGGGAGATGGTCTCATACGTGAAGAGGTTCCAAGAAGAAACTATGGGGAAAATCAATGAATTGAGGGCTATGATAGCTATCATAACTGAAGAGAGCGGCGTGAGGGGAGACTCCCGGCTCGAAGAGAGTGAGAATGGGGACCATGACATTGTGATGAAAGAGACTTTCTGGGATGAAGACCAAGTCATCATCGACCAGTATGAGATAGAACGCACTATTTAAGAATGTCCTGTCGAGTTGGCTCTAGATAAGATCGAGGATTCTCTTTGGAGAATCTTGTCTTCTCCAAAGGGTAAAGAATCAACTCGGAGGCAACAAGACCGCGAGGAAACCCCGAAGAGTGTTACAGCTCCGCAACCCCGAAGTACAGTCGAGAATCCTCGAAGCTCAAAGAAGACTAAGGGGATCGAGGAAGGAAAGAAGAAGTTCACCCCTTTGCCAATTTCATACAAGGAGATGTATTACCGGCTATACCATGCAAAATTGGTTCGTCCCTATCATGTGGTTCCTTATAAACCACCAGACCCAGCTTGGTATGATGTCAGTGCGCATTGCGAATATCACGCCAATATCCGAGGACACTCTATTGAAAATTGTCCAGCATTTAAGAAGTTGATCCAGCGAATGTTGAAATCTGGGGTAGTACAGTTAGGGGAACCAAGCTCAGCTACTCAAAAGGGGCATGACTCCCCAGTTCGTATAAAGAGTTCTCGGCCACGTACTCAGCTTCGTGATCAATCGCTTGTGTTTGCAAAGCATCTGAAGTCTCCTCATCTGGTTCCAACGACTGTCAAAGGGAAACTTTTGAGCCCCGTGTAGTCCAAACCGAATGGTGTTCCTCACCTAGACAATTATGGCAGTCATGACCATCACATGGGAAGCACAAGTCGTGCTAAAAAGAGTAAAGAAGCCATGAAGACCAGGGTCTAAAGATGGATTAAGAATGGTCTTTTGATGAGCGAGTCACGAGCATGTTGGTCTACAGTTTTAGTCTTAAAATATCATATTTGAACTATTTTGCATACTGCATTTCCTCTTAGTGCACCTTGCTATTGTGTGCCCAAAGATAGCAAGGACTTTTGTAAGGGCTTATGTTGTGTCCTCTTGTTTCAGTTTCAATGAAGGAGACTTTCGCACACATTTCATTTGTTTATTTTAAACATTCCATTTGTTCTATATGATTAGGACCCTATTATTTTTCTAAAACATATATGTATATATTTTTGCAAAAATTATTGTAATTCAAAAATTCAAAAAACTGAATGTTGTGAGGATGGTACAAATGGAAACACTATATGTTCTACTTTGGGTAAGAAAGGTGTAACATCCTGGATTAGGGTCTAGGAGATCCGATGAGTTTTCGAAGTCCGAAAGATCGTTGTTGGATGTTTTGAGTAAGTTCAGGGAATGAGGTCTTCGAGGGTTGGGAAAAATATGGAATAAATCTTTAAAATCCTTTTTAAATATGTAAAAGGTTTTGGTAAAAACAATTTTGGAAAAATGCTTTCCAAACTGTGACATTTTTGTTGGTGACCAAAATGTAAAGTTTGTAAAATCTGTTTTAGTGACCATTTTGTAAAAGAGCCAAAACGTTGAATATTTAAGGAGCTATCTTGGCTGGGCCAAATAGGTTATTATCCACTTTCATTTTTACTATTCAAATATTTTAAAATAGCTTTTATGATTTAATTAAAACAAGGGTTCATCCAAAATTTTATTTCACGTTAAAATCCATTTCCAAGCTTCCTCATCTCCTCTTTTCAACAAAACAACAATTGAGCTTGATTTCCTCAAGGTAAAAGTGTTTTCTTATTAATCTTTTATTGCTAAATAGTTTTCCTACCTTAATTTCCTAAAACCCAAGTCTATTTCATTGTTTTCTTCAAGGATTTTTGCCAAACAAGGGGTAATAGCTAGCATTGGGAGTGAGCAACGTGATTCTCCTCTAATTTAAGGTTCTTTAATGAAATTCTCATGCTTTGATTCTTTTAAATACCAAGGTTTTATTCTCTTGTCTTAATCTTAATGTAAATTGGCTAAAATTGATGAAAATGAGCTTTTGATAAGATTTTTGGGTAAGATCTCTTAATGATGGGTTTGTTGATGTTGTTACCTTAGTTTTGATATGATATTGTGTTGAGATGATGGGAGAATGGCAAGAATCCCGATGTAACCCCCTCGTTCCGGTCTGGCCGGATGACCGGTCCGAGTGGGCCACACGGGGAAAAACGAAGCGAAACCCGTTAAGGTTTCTCCTCGGTTAACAACCCATAAAATTTCTTTTTAATTTACTCTTCTCTAAATGCACACTTAATTCCTATGTGATCACAGCAACGGAAGACGAGCATTCGCAAAACAGTAACTCGAACAACTTAAGGAAATAGCCCATTTTTATGTGGATTAACAGGCCGTTTCGAAACACCCTCAAGGTGTATCGAAACGCCTTGACCTGGTCAACACTTCAAAGCCCACATATGGATGTCGTTTCGGAACGGGGGTCAACCGTTCCGAAACACCCTCCCTGGTCAATTTCTCGTGGTCAACGAGAATTGACAGTTTCGAAACACCATAGACCCGTTTCGGAAAACCTTCATCTCGTCAATTTCTCAAAATTCCAGTAGCAAAAATGTACCGAAACAGCCCCTATCCATTTCGAAACGCTCGGCCAAAAACAAAGGGACCGTATCGAAACGGTGTAGCCCGTTTCGAAACGCCATCTGCCTGCAGACTTGTTTTAGCTGATTTATGGCACAAGGGTGCCCCTAAACCTCACTAAAACCTTCAACAATACCCTAACAACAATACTGAAGGCAAACCAACATACGAGCATACTTGAACATCATCATACAAGACTAAACACCAAGGCACAACATCACTAGCCACACATCCATACATGTCATTAGAGATATTAAGCTTTACCACATCCAACACTTAGGCAATTCTAGGTAGCAAGAATACTAACATGTATACAAGCAAGGCATGCATCCCAAAGCTAATTTAACAAACTCATACGAGGAGTCTAACATGCTCCTAAACAACAACATCAATAATATAATCCAAAAGCATCATAACCCGACACCTATCCCATTGCTTTACTATTACAATCTTTAAATTTAAATATCATACTTGAGCTAACCGTAAGCAACACTTGGAGGCCTTTCCTTGCCCTTGCCACCCACAAGCCATTGATCTGCATTGTCGAACAATAGAGAGCGTAAGCATAAAAGCTTAGTGAGGGTAAGCTCATAAAACAAACCTTCGACGATGCATGGTCCAAGCACGAGCTACAACCAAGATAAAATGCATGATCTTACCTCCGATCCACGCGAGCCATAAATATAGATGATGCATGAACATATATTCAATATCATGTCATGCTCAACATGTTTAAATCCACAACATATGAAATCACATATATTAAACCATGTTAGCAACACATCCCAAATCACATTGGCTCACAATTAACCACATATTGGCAACATAAACTACAATCCGTATTGGCACCTAGCTATGACTCGAATACACGGATAACCGTTGGAACTCACATCCAACAACTCAACCATTACCTGACGGTGGGATTACACTCATCACCGTTTACGCGAAGGGGATTCCACTCATCCTCACGCCCGTCGATGGGATTCCACTCATCACCGACTATTATATATAAGAAGATTTCCGGGCGAACCCGTACTCCATCTTGATGACTACCATCATCAAGACCACGCGCGCATTTTGACTCACGTGTGCACACTAAACATCCTAATGATCGATCATTTGTACTCAAGCATACTAGTGCCAATACTACACATTTCAATAATCTTTCACAATACCATTTCATAATAACTTACGTGCTTAGCACGTACTCACCATGACTCACTGTCATGCACAAACCACATTTCCATGCCTAGCATGTACTCACCATGATCCTCGGATCATACAATCACCTCATAATATCATTTCACATGACAACACCACATGTACATCATTATCAAACATATCACATCATATTTTGCACATATGTATAACCATATCACATCTATCATCATCATGCATATAACAATTCATCCAACATGCCTCAACATACATGTATACAACATATATATAATCAACACCATCACCATTTAACACGAGGCATATACAACCATTAAAGAGTGCAACCAAAGTCTCTAATCAAAGCTTGGGATTAGGCTACCACTCTAATCACAACTCTAGGTGGGTTTACCAAGCCCATCCTAGGTTCACATGCTTGAACCAAATACTCAAAACCATTTTAAAAATATTTAATCACTCACCTCTACCTCCAAGCTCAACTACCAAGCAAGCATCACCTTCAAGTTTCCGGATTTCTTCCCGAAGCTTCTCCAACGCAAGCTCTCGCTTCTAAACAACCTCAATACAATTCAAATAATCCTCAAATCAGCCCAACATCAAATTATCAACCCGGAATACAAATTCAAATATCAAACCCAACATTTCAAGTCATGACCAAACCCCATACTTAGCAATTTCGGACAGCCCCAATACCTTTCCCAAAATCCATGTTTCCAACATCCATTGCACCCACAAATGATCCCAAATCAATCCCTAACCATAGTACTACCATTGGGCTGTCAATTCCCACCTTAAACAACCCGCAAATCTCACCCAAAACCTTCCAAAACTCCATTTTCGTACTCATATTTTACCCAGCAGAAAATCATGTTTTTAAACACCCAAATGACATCTAAATGGTTCCAAAACATCCTCCTAGTATACATAAACCATCAGCCCTCTAATTACAACCTAAAACCCACCAAAAAATCAACTTTTTGACACCTTAAAAATGGGTCCAAGAACCCACTTCGGATTTTTACCAAAATTCAACCAAATTAACATATAATGAGTATTTCAACATGATTAAACAAAACCCCTACTCAATTTATCAAAACAAAATGAAAAACCCCTTAAAAATCCAAACTTTAATATAAACCCTAATTTTTAAGAGTTCATTTTTTTTCAAATCTAAGACCATGTATGGATAGGAAATGAAGAGGAGAGTTAGAAAATGATTTTACCTTTAAACCCCTTGAAATGAAGTTGAAATCGAATGGAATAGTAACCCAAAATTTGAAGAAGCTTAAAGATGATGGGGAGGGTTTCCAACGTGAAAGTGGGAGAGGGGAAAGAGAGGAAGACAACTTTTTCAATAAAGTGGTCTTGCTTTTGAAAGTTTTCGGTCAAATCGCAAAATAGGTCCCTCCCTCTTTATTAAAGCTCAATTAGGTCACTATTTAGGTTAAATTGATTTAATTAAATTTTATTGACTCGGACTCTAAACACGGGTAACTCCTGGGCCCAAAACACGGGTGTTACAACTCTCCCCCACTTAAGGAAATTTCGTCCCCGAAATTTATCAGACAAGGACCCATTTTCTTTCACACCACAACACACTAACCAATCTCGGTGGACTTACCACACATCAATAGATATCTGATGCTAAGGTCTCAACTGATTCTTCGTTGCACGCAATTTCAAACTCAACTCAATCTCTTCTACAAACATAGCACAGAAAATGTCTGACTCACACTTCCGAATTATAGATTCACAGACACATCATAAACCTCTTTCTAACTCTAGTGGTAACCGTAACAAATAAACAACTGTACTAGCTCGATTCACAATCTCATACAACACCGTTTGAATACTTGACTCATAACCTTCTCTGACTAATCCTCTGTCTTCAACAGGTAACCAGACACTATGCAAGCGTCTTCAAAAATAATCTAGCAGAAATTTCGGATCTCTATTACCCACTTCCATTAAGAACCTTCCACGGATGTAACAACTAGAATAAAAATGACGCTCGGTCTCGACATGCTGGCAATTTACTCACTTACTCTCATACTGAACCACACAATTCATCAACTCAATCCGGAAGTACTCGTCTTCAACCCACAATACGTCTTCATACTACTCAGATGCAATACAAACAGACTGTCGTGTGCTTCGGCCAAAATCAAAACACTATGCCAATCGGTACAACTATTCTGTCTCTGAAATGAAAAACTATATCATCTCTGAAATTGTATTCTGAAGGTCTTCCTTTTACTATGCCTCGCACGTGAGGTGCCAAGAATCTGTCTTGCAACTGTTTCTCTTCGAACATTCTGACTCAAAGTAGGTTTAACATATAACTCGGCCACAAGATTACTATCATTCGGTAAACTGAATTCGGCAATCACATCTAGCAACTCAACTACTAATCTAACAACAAATACAACTCGGAACATTGGTTACTACGTTGACTCTCTTCGGATGGTACTCAATCTTGATATTACAGTCTTCGAGCAGTTCTAACACTTTAGGTTGTTCAAGTTTCAACCCTTCCTAAGTCTTCAAATATTTCAAGTTCTGATGATACGTACATATACACTGTGCATTTCTTACTATACAAGCTTCGTCTCCAAGTCTTCGTAGCAATTACAATTGTAATTAACTCTATGTCTCATATCAGATAACTCTTCTCACAGTCTTTCAACTACCTTGATGAACAAGCCGCAATCTTCTGCCTTGCTTAAGCACACAACCTAACTCTACATGTAACGAATCACTCTAGTTCACAAACTCCTTCTCTGATATAAGCTGATTTAAGGTCGAAGCTCTCTTCAAAGTTTCTTTCAGTTCCTCGAGGGCTCATTGTCTCGCATCTAACCACACAACTGAACATTCTTCTGTAGCAATCTATCAATGGAGCAACTATCTTCGAAAGACTATTCACAATTCTCTAAGAGTAACAATGCTAAACCTAGAAACTAAAGATACATGCCACTGTCGTCGATTTCTTCCAACTCACATTTTCTTTTGCCTACTTGGGATTTACTCTAATACACTCGGCTGATCTACATGTCCTAGGAGAACATCTTCATTAACTCAGAGTTCACGTTGCACAACTTGGTATATAATTAATCCTCTAATAGAATCTACGACACTAACTTCAAAGCTGGTCATGATCTTCCTCGGCACTTGAATATACTCACGTGACATCTAGAAGAGCTACTACAACTGATCAAGAAACTCAGGAAAATATTCTGCTCAACATCTCTATGAAGGTAACTAATACACTAGTCAAACAAAACGGCATAACTCAGAGCTCAAGGTGATCACATCTTGCCCCTAAAGCTGTCTTCGGTACTTCAACTTTTCTCACTTTCAACTGGAAATAAACGAATCTCAATTAATCTTCAATTGGACTGAAGCACACACTAACTGATCAGCAAATCACTAACACTCGGAAACGGATACTAATCATTCACTGTCACTTGTTTCAACTGTCTGAAATCTAAATACATTCTCGTACTGTCACTCTTTCTTCGACACAAATTTCACTATAGAACTCTAAGATGATGCACTAGGCCTAATGAATCTAAGGTCTAACAAGTCTCGAAGTTAATTCTTCAACATTCTCAATTCTTCCGGGATTCACAAGTTACAGAGCAAACAAAACTGAAGCAACCTCGGAGACGGTTTCAATAACGAACTCTTCTTCTCTATCAAGAGACAAACTGGGTGAATCTTCCAAACACTTCTAGGTAACCACAAACTAATTTAGTATTCTGTGGTCTAATCTTCATTCAAAATCAAATCTATCACAATTGCTAAGCAAGTCTGTCAACTAAACTCAATCAGCCTTTGATCTCTAAAACTAGATCAACGTTCAATAAGAAGCTCACATCCTCACCTACCACTACAGTCGCACAGAAATCTGCAACTTCAAGGCAACTCTCTCTTTGTCTCAACGTATCCACTAACTCTGTGCTCTTCAAGCCAAACCTTGTCAAAAGGTACATCAAAGCCGTTGAAAGACAATCACTTCACATCTACTAGAAACTAGTAACTCTGAACCACCAACAAACATCTTCTGTACATCTTTCTAATCACTATCATTTCCCAAAGGCTAGTCAGAGGTGTCCCTACATCTAAGGTCTCAACAAAGATATCTAATTCCTTACATGCTCACGCAAAAGGAGGTATCCGCAGAAATTGCAACTTCACATGCACACAACTGATAGTCTTCGATCCTCTTGCTTTCAAACTGGTTCTTCAACAAAATCTGACTCTTCTAAACTGTTCTTAGAGCATCTCGTAACTTCAAGACTCAATTCTGATCACACACAAACAACCATGTTGGACTTGCTCTACCCCTAACAAACAACCTGGAGTCAAAGCTCAAGGCTCCCTTCTCGGCTCAACTGTATCGGAAGTGACTTCATCTCTTCCGCTTGCTGAAAGACAACTCAATGTACACTGACCCAATCACACAAACTAGCTCCCACTCACGGATGCTGACCGACTGCCTTGCATTAAAATCATAGGCCGAACCCTAACGGTCACCAACTAACACTTCACTAGGCATGTTCAACTTGCATACTTGCTAACGATATACAAAAGCACGGATTGAGAATCAACTGGAGGAAACCAACTTAATACTGTATCAAGGGCTCATTCGATAAAACATCGAAACTACTCTAACCCCCACCCATAGGCCTTCACTTCTTCTTACTAACTAATGCCAGAGTTGATCACATCGTCCCTCATCCACATGAATCAACCCACATACACACTGTCTCAAACGGACAAGTTGTACCTCAATCCCGGTACCACCATACCTCCCTAACTAAGATGATGGACTCCCTCAACATCGTCCACCTTTTTAGGAACTACAACTTCCACTTACCGAAAAGCAATTAAATAAACGACAACATCAACAGTAAAACATACAAGATTGGGTTTGCAAGGCAAGGTTTCCAAGTGGCTCAAGTACGATTCCCTCACTTAAAAATCTCTTTTTCAATGTAATAGTAGCAATGGGACTCTACTAAACATGCTTCAAGAAAATCAACACATATACATGCTCAACCAAGCATATAACAAGGCTTACTTGCTAAACAAGCAAACATATGCGTACGATCAACAACATACATTCTCAATCAAACAATCACACATCACAGCATACACGGGTAACGAGCAACATCCTTTTAAACAAACAATCAACATACTTGTCATACAAGCAATCATACTTACAAAGCAAGCAAACACCGTGCATATCAATTCAAAACTGAAACTTACCTCACTTACCTGCCCAAAGTCTCGGAAACCTTAGGCTCTGATACCAACAAAAGTAACCCCCTCGTTCCGGTCTGGCCGGATGACTGGTCCGAGTGGGCCACACGGGGAAAACCGAAGCGAAACTCGTTAAGGTTCCTCCTCGGTTAACAACCCAGAAAATTTCTTTTTAATTTACTCTTCTCTAAATGCACACTTAATTCCATTGTGATCACAGCAACGGAAGACGAGCATTCGCAAAACAGTAACTCGAACAACTTAAGGAAACAACCCATTTTTATGTGGATTAACAGGCCGTTTCGAAACACCCTCAAGGTGTATTGAAACGCCTTGACCTGGTCAACACTTCAAAGCCCACATAAGGATGCCGTTTCGGAATGGGGGTCAACCGTTCCGAAACACCCTCCCTGGTCAATTTCTCGTGGTCAACGAGAATTGACCGTTTCGAAACACCATAGACCCATTTCGGAACACCTTCATCTCGCCAATTTCTCAAAATTCCAGTAGCAAAAATGTACCGAAACAGCCCCTATCCGTTTCGAAACGCTCGGCCAAAAACAAAGGGACCGTATCGAAACGGTGTAGCCCGTTTCGAAACGCCCTCTGCCTGCAAACTGGTTTTAGCTGATTTATGGCACAAGGGTGCCCCTAAACCTCACTAAAACCTTCAACAATACCCTAACAACAATACTAAAGGCAAACCAACATACGAGCATACTTGAACATCATCATACAAGACTAAACACCAAGGCACAATATCACTAGCCACACGTCCATACATGTCATTAGAGATATTAAGCTTTACCACATCCAACACTTAGGCAATTCTAGGTAGCAAGAATACTAACATGGATACAAGCAAGGCATGCATCCCAAAGCTAATTTAACAAACTCATACGAGGAGTCTAACATGCTCCTAAACAACAACATCAATAATATAATCCAAAAGCATCATAACCCGACACATATCCCATTGCTTTACTATTACAATCTTTAAATTTAAATATCATACTTGAGCTAACCGTAAGCAACACTTGGAGGTCTTTCCTTGCCCTTGCCACCCACAAGCCATTGATCTGCATTGTCGAACAATAGAGAGCGTAAGCATAAAAGCTTAGTGAGGGTAAGCTCATAAATCAAACCATCGACAATGCAGGGTCCAAGCACGAGCTACAACCAAGATAAAATGCATGATCTTACCTCCGATCCACGCGAGCCATAAATATAGATGATGCATGAACATATATTCAATATCATGTCATGCTCAACATGTTTAAATCCACAACATATGAAATCACATATATTAAACCATGTTAGCAACACATCCCAAATCACATTGGCTCACAATTAACCACATATTGGCAACATAAACTACAATCCGTATTGGCACCTATCTATGACTCGAATACACGGATAACCGTTGGAACTCACATCCAACAACTCAACCATTACCTGACGGTGGGATTACACTCATCACCGTTCACGCGGAGGGGATTCCACTCATCCTCACGCCTCATTCCACGCGGAGGGGATTCCACTCATCCTCACGCCCGTCGATGGGATTCCACTCATCACCGACTATTATATATAAGAAGATTTCCGGGCGAACCCGTACTCCATCTTAATGACTACCATCATCAAGACCACGCGCGCATTTTGACTCACGTGTGCACACTAAACATCCTAATGATCGATCATTTGTACTCAAGCATACTAGTGCCAATACTACACATTTCAATAATCTTTCACAATACCATTTCATAATAACTTCCGTGCTTAGCACGTACTCACCATGACTCACTGTCATGCACAAACCACATTTTCATGCCTAGCATGTACTCACCATGATCCTCGGATCATACAATCACCTCATAATCTCATTTCACATGACAACACCACATGTACATCATTATCAAACATATCACATCATATTTTGCACATATGTATAACCATATCACATCTATCATCATCATGCATATAACAATTCATCCAACATGCCTCAACATACATGTATACAACATATATATAACCAACACCATCACCATTTAACACGAGGCATATACAACCATTAAAGAGTGCAACCAAAGTCTCTAATCAAAGCTTGGGATTAGGCTACCACTCTAATCACAACTCTAGGTGGGTTTACCAAGCCCATCCTAGGTTCACATGCTTGAACCAAATACTCAAAACCATTTTAAAAATATTTAACCACTCACCTCTACCTCCAAGCTCAACTACCAAGCAAGCATCACCTTCAAGTTTCCGGATTTCTTCCCGAAGCTTCTCCAACGCAAGCTCTCGCTTCTAAACCACCTCAATACAATTCAAATAATCCTCAAATCAACCCAACATCAAATTATCAACCCGGAATACAAATTCAAATATCAAACCCAACATTTCAAGTCATGACCAAACCCCATACTTAGCAATTTCGGACAGCCCCAATACCTCCCTCAAAATCCATGTTTCCAACATTCATTGCACCCACAAATGATCCCAAATCAATCCCTAACCATAGTACAACCATTGGGCTGTCAATTCCCACCTTAAACAACTCCCAATTCTCACCCAAAACCTTCCAAAACTCCATTTTCGTACTCATATTTTACCCAGCAGAAAATCATGTTTTTAAACACCCAAATGACATCTAAATGGTTCCAAAACATCCTCCTAGTATACATAAATCATCAGCCCTCTAATTACAACCTAAAACCCACCAAAAAATCAACTTTTTGACACCTTAAAAATGGGTCCAAGAACCCACTTCGGATTTTTACCAAAATTCAACCAAATTAACATATAATGAGTATTTCAACATGATTAAACAAAACCCCAACTCAATTTATCAAAACAAAATGAAAAACCCCTTAAAAATCCAAACTTTGATATAAACTCTAATTTTCAAGAGTTCATATTTTTCAAATCTAAGACCATGTATGGATAGGAAATGAAGAGGAGAGTTAGAAAATGATTTTACCTTTAAAAACCCCATTGAAATGAAGTTGAAATCGAATGGAATAGTAACCCAAAATTTGAAGAAGCTTAAAGATGGTGGGGAGGGTTTCCAACGTGAAAGTGGGAGAGGGGAAAGAGAGGAAGACAACTTTTTCAATAAAGTGGTCTTGCTTTTGAAAGTTTTCGGTCAAATCGCAAAATAGGTCCCTCCCTCTTTATTAAAGCTCAATTAGGTCACTATTTAGGTTGAATTGATTTAATTAAATTTTATTGACTCGGACTCTAAACTCGGGTAACTCCTGGGCCCAAAACATGGGTGTTACACCCGAAATGGGGTTGAGTGTAGATTTTTGAAGTATGAAAAAGTGGGTTTTGGGGTGGAATTTGAAGTAAATCAATAGCTGGTGTTGATCTGATGATTGGATGATATTTTTAGATTTTTATCTATGTGTTTTGATGTTATTTAATGCTGGGCTTTGCGGAAGACTATCCGAATTGGGTCTTTTTGTTGGTTACGGCTTGTATCAGATTTATTCGATAGGTGTTTTGGTTGAGTTGTTGAAATCTCTTCTTTCTAGAAAATTTACGTGTTGTAAATATCACTAAATCCTCTGTTTTGGGTTGGTTAGAAGCAAGGATTGAAGATCTGGATTTGTTGAACGCATTTGTGGGCGAACCGGAAAGCTAGAAAAGGGGTTTCGGCTTGTTGTGGTAACCGTTGGTGAGTGGAAATGATTTTTACTATTTTATCAAGGTTGAAGGGATGATTTAAGGGTTTGGATTGAGCCATTAGGCCAATCCAAGCTCAAGGGTAAGATCTATTTTTGTTTCGGCTTTTCGCCTTCTTATTTTGATCATGTTTTGGATCATGTGCATATCATTTTTAAATGATGTTTCCTATGTTGTTGTTATGCATTAAATGCATGTTGTTGTTGTCCCATATGAATGCCATGTTGTGTTTTGGATGTTGGTTGAGCTCATGCTATCCTTGAGCTTGTGATCATGGTTTTTGGGATGTGTTTTGGGGAGGTGGTTATCCCCAGTGAAAATCAATAGTTTATGATGTTGCGGTGAGTATATTGACACATGGGTTATATCGGATAGATTGATCGATCAATAGGATGTGAAGTGCACTATAATTATAAAATTCGCGCGTGAGAAATCCTTCGGTTTCACAATAGGGGTTGTGCTATTGTGATGCGAGTGGTAGGGGTTGTGCTATCACCAACGGGCAATGCGGGTTGTGGCATCCCGGTCGAAGTGTGTTTGTGGTGAGGGTTGTTTCACCATGTGACTTGATGGGGGTTGTGCCATCAAGGTGTCCACTTATCCGAGCAACGTGTCAATGATGCCGATATATTCAATCACCTATGGATCCATTATGAGCTTGGTAAACTCAAATGGTTATGCTTATGTTTGAAGCAAGTGCATGGTAAAAGAGCTGGTGGGCTTGGTTTGCATTTATGGTTCATGTAAAGCTTATGCATGGTTTATGCACGTTCTTTACATATGACATGTATGGTTGCTTTGCTTAATCTTGTTTCAAGATAGCATGTTGATAGGGAAATGGTTTTGGAAATGGTTTGTGAAAAGGGATTTCAAGAAACGGTTTTGATTTCCTAAATGTTGGTTGTTTTCAAAAATGCATTGTTGTAGTTGGTTTTGAGCTCCGCTCACTAAGCTTTATGGCTTACGCTCTCTTTTTCCAACAATGCAGATATGTAGACCCTTTGGAAAGCAATGGTGCAAGGGAGGTGATCCAAGTGTCTGCTCTTAGCTAAGTATGCATTTGCTTAGATAATAGTGTGTGTGGCAATGAGGGTGATCTTTGTTTATGTCCTTGGAGTGTTTGTAAACTCTTGTTTGAGAACATGTTGATGGTTTTGAATGGTTGTTCTTACCTTTTGTCTTGTGATCTTGTTTTGGACCTTGTTTCCTCTTATGTTGGATCTTGAAGCCTTCTTTATATATGTATGTAAAGCATGTTTGTGTTCCTCTTGATCTTAAGCATGTTGGACGGTTGATGCTAGTGTGTGTATGTTGATCTTGTTGTTTATCTGTTGTATGTGGTGTTTAGAACCAAGTAAAATACCTTAAGGATGCTAAAAACTATTGTTTTGTTGTTTCTACAATAGGGTGTTTCGGAACTGGCTCGACCGTTTAGGAGCATCCCTTAAATTCCTTTAAATTTTACCTTGGCATTTCGGAACGGGTACCGAAACGGGCTAAGCAAGTCCGGAACGGTCTCAAGCCGTTTTGGAATGTTTTAGCTGCTGTGAAGCACCGTTCTGATACCGGTTTTGAAACGGGGGTCGTTGGAGTTAGTTAAAGGCATCTTTGAAGTTATTTTTCTTGCGTTTTGGTCCTAGTTTATGTCGTTGTCAATTGTGGTTGATTGTGTGCATGTTTAAAGTTGTTTTTCAACATGGAAGCATGAAATGAACTAAATTTCTCAAAGATCACCTTAATTGCATTTTAGGTCCTCATATTATGCTAGTTTTGAATTTTGGTCCCTGGTTGCCCTTTTGGTTCGAATCGATGTTTGCTTGTTGTTCTGTCTTCCGTTGTGTGTTCGATAACTTAAGTTTAACCTTGAGCATCTAGAAAAGATATTAAGCAACGCGTCTTGGGTTGCTAATCGGAGGAAAATCTTCAGATCTTTCTTCGATTAGTCCCGTGTAATCCACTCGATACGGTCTGGTGGCTAGGCCGAGTCGAGGGGGTTACATCTGTTGGTATCAGAGCCAGGTTTTCCTTCAGAAAGGCTTGCGTTGGTGGTCGTGCAACCGGAAAGGTAAGTGAGGTAAGTGTGTTGAGGTGGTGCATGCTTGTGTGTTTATGTTATTTGTTGTATAGGGTACTCATTGCCACATACTATTATCGGGAAAACTATATAATACTTGAGCACCTTGGACCCTTGACGTTGCTGACCAGAATCATTTCATTTTGTTTATCCTGTTTTGTTTGTAGCATTGCATTTGTTGCTATGGCTAGATTTAGAAGAGGGTGGTGAGCCGCGTGAGGATCCTGTTGAGGGTGCTGGGGGTTCGTTAGAGGGAGAGTTACCTCCTCCTCCTGGTGGTGGGGCTAATGTGCGGGGTGAGGAACCTCGTGGTGGCCAGGGTCAGGCCGGAGTTGATATGAGCCCGTTGATTCAGGCTACTACTAGGGCTTTTCAGTCTGCGTTGGCTCGGTTACAGGCAGCTACACCGTAGCATGGTCAGAGGGAAGGGTTACCCCTCGAGAGGCTCCGCAGCTTGGGTGGAGTAGAGTATCGTGGGTTATCGCCCGAGGGAGCTGAGGCTTGGTTAGCTAGTACTACCAGGATTTTTAGTCAGATGGAGTGCAGTGACGTACGTAAGCTCAGTTGTGTGGAATCTCTTCTTCAGGGTGACGCGTATGTCCGGTGGACTACGATCACCGCGAGTATGTCTGCTACTGATATCACTTGGGATTTCTTCCGTTCTGCCTTTCGGAAGAAGTACTTGGGGCTGAGGTACCAAGATGAGAAGAAGCGCGAGTTCATGGCCTTAGTTCAGGGGAGCATGACCATTTCAGAGTACGAGGTACAGTTTGTTAGACTGAGTCAGTATGCTGCTGAGTTGGTTCCTACTGAGAAGGAACGTTGTGAGAGGTTTCAGTATGGTTTGACCGAGGGAGTGAAGACCTTTATGTTGGCTACTGATTATACAGATTTTGATGTGCTAGTAGCTCAAGCCAAAGACATAGAGCATAGCCTTGGTTTATCTTCTCGAGGAGGCAGGTCTAGTTCAGGGAAACAACCTGCAGAGTGGAATCGCGATCGTGCCAAGGGGCACAAGGACAAGAGGCAGCATTTTGATCATAGACGTGGGGGTGGCAACCCCGGACGTGGTCATCAAGGCCAAGGTCTTGCTCATCGTGCACCCGAGTGCACCAAGTGTGGTAGGTCTCATCTAGGAGAGTGTTAGGGAACCTATGGTACATGCTGGCAGTGCGGATCGAGGGATCATCTCAAGAGAGATTGTCCTCAGCTAGCTAGAGGTAGTCAGGTGTCGGTACGAGCTATCGAGTACCAGCGGGGCGGTGGGCGCGGCCGAGGGAACTTTCAGCCACGAAACGAGGGACAAAGGAATGCAGCACATGTGGTTGCAGTCCAGCCTGAGGGAGGCGGACCAGCGAGAGTGTATGCACACAGAGAGGGCAGGAACAACACTGATGTTATTGCAGGTAATTTCATGTTACAGTCTTTGACATTGCTTTCGTTGATTGATTTTGGTTCTACACATTCCTATATTCTGAGTGAGCATGCTAAGATGTTGGATATACCGTGCGAGATACTTTATGTGGGTATGAATGTGACTAGTTCATTTGGCGAGACTGTCGTGGTTAGAAAAATGTATCGCAGATGTCCGTTGATGGTTCAGGGTCACGTATTCCCAGTTGATATGATGGAATTTCCTTTCTATGGGTTTGATGCGATTTTAGGAATGGATTGGTTGGTAGAGCATAAGGCAAAGGTAGATTTTGAGACTAAGTGGGTGAGCTTGAGATTGTCAGACGATTATGAGGTAATAGTGGTTGGTGAGAACGTTAAATTCTTATCCAACGTAGTTTCTTCTTTAGAGGCTCAGAAGATGTTAGATCATGGATGTCAGGCGTACCTAGCTTATGTGATGAATCCCGATATGAGTGAGGTTCGACCAAAAGATATTAGAGCAGTTTGTGATTTTCCTGAGGTGTTTCCTGAAGAATTGTCTGGTTTACCACCAGATAGAGAAGTTGAGTTCGCTATTGAGTTGTATTCTGATTCAGCTCCTGTATCGATTGCTCCATATCGGATGGCTCCGAAAGAGTTGAAAGAACTGAAGACTCAACTTCAGGAATTATTATATCGTGGCTTTATTCGTCCGAGTATATCACCTTGGGGTGCACCAGTGTTATTTGTTAAGAAGAAAGACGGAAGTATGCGTATGTGTATTGATTATCGGCAGTTGAATAAGTTAACTGTGAAGAATAAGTATCCGTTGCGAGGATAGATAATTTGTTTGATCAGTTGATGGATGTATCAGTGTTTTCGAAGATAGACTTGAGGTCTGGGTATTATCATTTGAAAGTGAAGGAACAAGACATACCGAAAACAGCTTTCTGGACACGTTATGGCCATTATGAGTTTCTAGTTATGCCGTTTGGATTAACTAACGCACCGGTAGCATTTATGGACATGATGAACCGTATTTTTCATGAGTTCCTAGATCAATTTGTTGTGGTGTTC
This sequence comes from Hibiscus tridactylites, assembly GCA_958450335.1. Taxonomy (NCBI): domain Eukaryota; kingdom Viridiplantae; phylum Streptophyta; class Magnoliopsida; order Malvales; family Malvaceae; genus Hibiscus; species Hibiscus tridactylites. Next base: position 55,179,303 of record OY288268.1, on the reverse strand, counting down.
ATTGATGATATATTGATTTATTCGCGCACCGAGGAAGACCATGATAGACATTTACGGCTTGTGTTGAAGACCTTGTTAGATAATCAGTTGTATGCGAAGTTGAGCAAATGCGAATTTTGGATTAGAGAGGTAGTCTTTCTAGGGCATGTTGTGTCAGCAGATGGCATTATAGTTGATCCTAAGAAAGTGGAGGTTGTTGTGAATTGGAAGCAACTGAAGTCAGCGACTGAAGTTCGTAGTTTTCTAGGCTTAGCTGGCTACTATCGTCGGTTTGTGGAAGGATTTTCTAAGATAGCTGCTCCATTGACGAAATTGTTGCAAAAGGATATTAGATATGAGTGGACAGAAGCGAGAAAGTTGTCTTTTGATCGTTTGAAAGATGCCTTGACTAGAGCACCTGTGTTAGTGCAACCGGTAACAGGGAAGGACTATGTAATTTATAGTGATGCTTCGTATATAGGCTTAGGTTGTGTTCTAATGCAAGATGGGAGAGTTGTTGCATATGCCTCAAGACAGTTGAAGACTCATGAAAAGAACTACCTCACGCATGATATCGAGTTGGTCGCTGTTGTGTTTGCTTTGAAGGTGTGGAGACACTATTTGTATGGTGAGAAATGTATAGTGTATACCGATCATAAGAGCTTGAAATATTTGATGTCTTAGAAAGATTTGAATCTCCGACAGCGTAGATGGGTTGAATTGTTGAAAGACTATGATCTTATTATTGAATACCATCCGAGTAAAGCTAATGAGGTAGCAGATGCATTGAGTAAGATGGTAGCAGTTGAGCTTCGAGCGATGTTTGCTAGGTTGAGTTTGTCGTATGATGGAGGGTTGATTGTAGAACTGCAAGTGAAACCATCTCTTGAACAGTTGATCCGTGAGAAACAATTGCAAGATGGTTCTTTAGCTTCACATGTTCAAGATATTGCGGAAGGTAAACCGACCGAATATAGTTTCAGTGATGGTAATGTTTTGTGTTACAAAAATAGAGTGGTTGTACCTGTAGATGTTGTTTTGAGACGTACCATTTTGAATGAAGCACATACTAGGCTGTTTGCTATGCACCCAAGTAGCACGAAAATGTATCGAGATTTGAAGAATGATTATTTCTGGGTTGGTTTGAAAAAGGATGTGGCTGAATTTGTTAGTAAGTGCATGGTTTGTTAGCGAGTGAAGGCCGTCAGGATTGTTACAGCCTTTACGGATTCCGAAATGGAAATGGGAGAGGATAGCCATGGATTTCGTTTCAGGCTTGAAGATATGCTACGTTGTTGTATTATCGATTTCCAAGGTTCGTGGGAGAAACACCTACCGTTGCTTGAGTTTGCTTATAACAACAGTTATCAGGCTAGCATTCAGATGGCACCGTTTGAGGCTTTGTATGGTAGGAGGTGCAGAACTCTGGTATGTTGGGCAGAAGATGGTCAGAAGTTGGTATACTTACCTGTTATGCTTAAGGGGAATACTGAGATGGTGAAGCTGGTATGTGAACGCTTGAAAGCAGCAACTGATCGACAGAAATTGTATGCCAACTTGAAGCGTTGTAACGCCCTGAGTTTACGGGTCTGATGTTACTCGGGTAAATCAGGTTTTAGTCGTGGGCTCGTTTTAAATTAAATTTGGTTTTGGTTTAATTAAAATGGTTTGAATTCATTAATGGCATTTTGGTAAATTTTAAAATGAAAGGGAAATAACATGACAAAATTGGGGTTTTATTTGAAAGAAAATGCTCATCTTCTTCATTCCACCATTTTTGAAAACCTAAAACCCCTCTTATCTCCTAAAGCACTATTTCATCAAATCACTTCATCAATTCAAGGGCTCTGTTCGAGGTAATTGCGTTTTTGAATTCTCCTCATGATTTCCAACATTTCCATAGCTTTAGTTTTCATAGAAATCCACTTTTTGAGTTTTTGAAGTTTTCAAGTTTGAAGAAAAGCATGAAACTTTAATGGCTTTTTGGGTTGTTTTGATTAATAGAGTTGAGTTTTGATCTAACCTTTCCCTATGGAACATTATATCTCATTTTGGTTGGGTTTTATAAAAAAATCCCAAAAAAGGGTTTTTAGGGGTACATTTAAAGTGTCAAATTTTGTGTTTTTGGAATGGTTTTGTGAAAAATTGTTGGGCCGATGTTATAGTAACATTGCGTAGGTGTTTTTAGATGTTATTTGATGATTTTTGAGTAGTGATAGTGTTGGTTTGAATGGATTCCCGTAGCTACTGGTGTACGTGATTTTTGGGAGTGGGAAATGAGGGTTTTTAAGTTGCCTATGTGGGGAAATGAAGGGCTGATGGTTGTACAACATTAGGGTGATGTTTTGGACATGTTTTGGAGTGTTTTAAGTGTTTAAATTGAGGGGTAATGGTTGGGTTTTGCTGGAGTACGAAAATGGGATTATTTGGGAGGATTTCGGCTTTGAATTATTGAGAAAATATTGTGGAATTGTGAGTTGATGTATAACAGTAAAATTATGGTTGATTAAGAGGTTAATGCATTGCTTTTGATTGGTTAGAAACAACGGATTTGGCCTTGGGAGGTTCGGGCGCGATTCCGGAAGTTGTGGAGGCTTGAGTCGACTTTGCTTGGTTTGCTTAAGGAAATATGGTGAGTGGAAATATTTTAAGTAACATTTTGGTTCAAAGGTGGTTTTGAAAGAGTTTGGATTGAGCTTGAAAGGTCAATCTAAACTCAAGAGTAAGTTTTTGTGAGTCGCCTCTTTAAATTTCCCTTCTTACCGTTGTTTTTCATTGCTTGTGGTGATAACTGGTTATGCATGAGTTTTCAATACTTTGGGAGGAAGCATGTTGTTTATTATATGATGTGGATATGCCTTGTAAAATAAATGTAAGCTGGTGCAGGTTGTGCACGGAAATGGTAAGTAAGACCAATTGTAGTTGGTAAGGTTGTAAGTAGTAAGTTTGTGCATATTTGTGGACATTGTTACAACTTGTTTTGGTCGTGCATGATATAGTGTGTTCATGTCGCATGATGGTGATTTGTATATCGTGTTGCATGGTTGGTGTCAAACCTCACGTGATGGTTGTCGTTGCTCCGGTGATGTGTGGTCCCGCTGATAGCGACTAGTATAAGACTTTGGTGATGTGTAGTCCCACCGGTAGTGACTAGTAAAAGAGTACTTTGATGTGTAGTCCCATTGGAAAACTACTAGTCGAAACGGTGATGTGTAGTCCCACCGTGTGTGTTTTTAGTATGCTTGTGCATACCATGTATTGTTCATGTTGTGTCTCACAATATCATTCCCTTTTTTTGGTTTTACTTTAATCTAGGATCATGTCTTTATGCATACCATGAAGTGTGATGCCATGATAAATATCTATATTGTTGACTTGTGGTTGAACTTGTATGTTAGTAAGAGGATTATGTCGTTGGATGGATCGTATGTGTTGGCCTTTATTTTAAAGAAAACTTTGAACCCTGCATTGTCGTTGTTATGTTTTAGAGCTCCGCTCACTAAGCTTTATGCTTATGCTCTCCTTTTTCCGACAATGCAGATCATTAGCGGAGTTAGCAAGGAGCAATAAAAGGGCGTCCAAGCGTGTGGTAGTTTGCTCAAGTATGGTTTATTAAATAATGTATAAGTTTAACAATGGGAAATGATATGTGTTTTAGGAGCGTGTATCTAGACTCCTTTGTGTTGGCTTTATGTTGTTAATGTTTTGTGTTGATGGATTTGTAAACCTTGTTATGAAGTGTTTATGTAAGTGTTTGCTTATTAGGAATGATATGGTCTAGTATATGTATGTTTAGAATGCAAGTTTCTCTTAAGTGTGGATGTCTTGATGTTAATGCTCTGTTGTTAGTTTAAATTGCTTCGTATGATGTTCCATGGTTGTTAAATGTTGTATGGGTGTTTGTTTGTGGCTAGGCGAGTTGTAAATTGCATATAGAGTTGGGTCTTAGTGCGTTTCGCTGCTAATCTGAGTTTTGCAGTGCACGGCGTATCGGTATGCCCAAGGGTCGTATCGATACGGTCCTACACTTTGGGACTCAGATTAGGCTTAGCGTACCGATACACGGGGGTGTATCAATACGCCAAAACCTCTCTGGAAACCTGAGATGTTGACGAGATTTTTGCGTATCGAAACGGGACCTAGGCGTATCGGTACGGTTGTTTATCGTTGACCATAAGAGGTTGACCAGTGAGGTCTTATCGGTACGGTCAACCAGTGTACCGATATGTTATCCCTGTGTTGACTATTAGTTGTTGACCTAGTCAAGGCGTATCGATACGACCTTCTAGTGTATCGATACGGCCTGTTGAAAAGAATAAAATGAGCTGTTTTAATTGCTTGATTCGTATGCTTCGTATTCCTTTCGTTGTGTTTCCGCTGTCGTGGTTCATATAGGATGTATGAATGCCTCTAGATAAGATAATAATTAAATAAAAATAGGGTTGCTAACCGGAGTGGGACCTTAACGGGTTTCGTTTCGGTTTTCCCCGTGTAACCCATTCGGACCGGTCAGTCGTCCAGATCAGGACGAGGGGATTACATTTGGTGGTATTAGAGCCTAAGGTTCCGAGACCTCGGGTAGGTAAGTGAGGTAAGTTTGAAGTGTTATGTTGTTGCTATGTCTCGGTGAATGTTTTGCCATGTATGATTGATGTTTGCTTGTTAGTACGGTGTTTGAAAGCATGTGCTAGCATGATGGTTGTGTTGAGGCGTAGAGTCGAGTTCCCATTGCTACTATTACTTATTTAAAAAGGGTTTTGAGTAAAGGAGTACTTGAGAACCTTGGACCCTTGCCCCTTGCTAACCCCATATATTTTGCTTGCGTGTTTTGTTTGTTGTTGTATTGTTGTCCTTGGCAAGTATGAGACCGAGGTGTGGGCCTGGAGTTGGTAATCATGAATCTGCGGTTTCAGGGAATGTGAATGATGAGAGAGTTCATCGCTTTAGCTCAGGGCAGTATGACCGTACCAGAGTTTGGAGTGCAGTTTGTCTGTTTGGGTCAACATGCATATGAGTTGGTTTCTGTCGAGAAAGAACAATGTGACCGATCCTGATAAGAGTTAGTAACAGAAGTGAAGACCTATGAGTTGGCTTCAGAATGATATCGATGTTATGGTAGGTAATCTTCTGACATAGTCATTAAGTTTGTTTCCTCTGATTTATTCTGGATCTACATTTCCGTATATTTTGAGTGAGCATGCGAGGTTGTTGAATTTACCTTGTGAGGTATTAGAGGTAGGTGTTAGTGTTACTAGCTCTTTCGGGAGTACAGTCGTGGTCAGAAAGATGTACAAGGGATGTTCGTTAATGGTTCAGGGTCACGTGTCTCTAGTAGATGTGATGGAATTGCCTTTTTACGGTTTTGATGTGTTACTGGGCATGGATTGGCTTGTAGAACATAGAGTCAGGGTTCTTAAAGCTTGTGGATGACTATGAGATTGTAATGGTAGGTGAGAATGTGGACTTCGTGTCGAATGTTGTTTTAGCTTCCGAGGCTCAGAGGTTGTTTAAGTTTGGTTGTCAGGCCTACCTAGCTTAGGGATGAATCTGAAATTGATCGAGGTCAGACCGCAGGATATCGGAACGGTCTGCGATCTGCCGAAAGTGTTTCCGGAAGATATGTCTGGTTTACCGCCTAGTAGAGGAGTAGAATTGCTATAGAGATGTATGCGGAATCTACTCTTGTTTTGATTGCTCCGTACCGTATGACACCGAAATAATTGAAAGAGTTGAAAACTCAGTTGCAAGAGTGGTCAGATGGAAATTTTATCCGTCTGAGTTCTTCGCCTTGGGGCGCACCTGTAGTGTTTGTGAAGAAGAAAGACGATAGTATGATAATGTGCATAGATTACAGATAGTCGAATCAGTTGACAGTGAAGAACAAGTATTTGTTGCCGAGAATTGATGATTTATTCGATCAGCTTAGAAGTGTTTCAATGTTTCTAAGATAGATTCGAGATCCGGGTGTTACCAGTTGAAGGTAAAAGAGGTTGAAGTACCGAAGACAACTTTTAGGACTAGATATGGTCGTTATAAATTCTTGGTTATGCCGTTTGGTTAGACTAATACGCCAGCTGCTTTCGTGGATATGATGCACAGAATTTTCTATTAGTACTTAGGTCAGTTTGTGATTGTTTTCATAGATGATATTTTGGTGTACTCGCGTCCCGAGGAAGACCATGACTGGCATTTGAAGATAGTTTTGCAGACTTTGTTAGACAAACAGTTGTATGCAAAGTACAGTGAGTGCGAGTTCTAGATCCGAGAAGTAGTCCTCGACATGTAGTGTCAACGATGGGATTAGAGTTGATCCGAAGAAGATAGAAGCCATTGTTGAGTGGAAGCAACCGAAGCCTGTGACGGGGATTCGTAGTTTTCTAGGCTTAGCCGGGTACTATAGAAGGTTTGCAAATGATTTATCGAAGATAGCCGCTCCTTTGACAAAGTTACTTAAGAGGAATGTTCAGTTTGAGTGGTCAGATGCGAGACAACAAGCCTTTGAGAAATTGAAAGAAGCTTTGACCAATGCATCGATGTTGATTTAGCCAGAGTCGAGTAAGGACTATGTGATTTACAGTGATTCTTCATATGTAGGGTTGGGTTATGTCCTCATGCAAGACAGAAGAGTGGTGGCTTATGCCTCGAGAGAGTTGAAGACTCATGAGCGTAACTATCTAACATTTGACGTAGAGTTAACTACAGTTGTGTTTGCTTTGAAGAAGATTCAGAGGCATTACTTGTATGGTGAGAAATGCATAGTGTGTACAGATCATCAGAGCTTGAAAGTTTTGAAGACATAGGAAGAGTGGAATCTTAGACAACGTAGGTGGTTAAAATTGCTTAAGGCCTATGGTCTCTAGATTGAGTATAATCCAGGTGAAGCCAATGTAGTGGCGGATGCTTTGTGTAGGAAGGTAGTCGTTGAATTGCGAGCTATGTTTGCTAGTTAGAGCTTGTCCGGTGATGGCGGTCTAGTGGCCGAGCTTCGGGATGGATCTACTTAGGGTCAGTTGAATTGAGAAAGCAGTTGTTAGATAGATCTTTGGCACCTCACGTGCAAAATATAACGGGAGAAAGACATACAGACTACAGTTTTAGTGTTGGTGGGGTCTTGTGTTTCAGAGATGAGATAGTTGTGCTAGATGACAGTGATTTGAGGTGTACGATCTTGATTGAAGCGTACAATAGTTTGTTTGCTATGCATCCCCGTAGTACAAAGATGAACCGTAGATTGAAGGATGAGTGCTATTGGGTTGGTCTGAAGAGAGGTGTTGCCGATTTTGTGAGCAAGTGTGAGGTTTGTCAGTGTGTTAAGGTTGAATCTCAATTTTCGTCTGGTTTGTTACAGCCGTTGAGAATTTCGAATGGAAGTGAGAAAATGTTACGATGGACTTCGTATCAGGTTTGCCTTTGACCTCCTTTAAGAAGAATTCAGTTAGGGTGATTGTTGATCGTTTCACAAGGTGTGCTCATTTCATGGTCGTTCATACGTAAGTTAGCCGATTTGTACATCAGTGAGTTTTTGAGATTGCGTGGTGTGTCGAAGTCGATTGTGTCAGGTAGAAATTCGAGGTTTACAACTAGCTTTTGGGAATGTCTGCATGTTGCTTTGGGTACCCGTCTGAATTTCAGTACATCGTATCGCCCTCAGTTCGATGATCAGTCATAGAGAGATATTCAAATATTAGAGATCATGTTGAAATGTGTATTATTGACCTTCAGTGTTGCGTGGGAGATCTGTCGAGCATGTCAGGGTTAAGTAGCGACACTGAGGTGTGGAAGAAACCACTTGGGGTAGAGAAAGGAGGATATGGAAAGGCAGTTTCCTTATCTCTTTCCGTTAGGTAATTTCGGGGACGAAATTCCTTAAGTGGGGGAGAGTTGTAACGCCCCGGGTTTAAGGGTCGGATGTTACTCGGGTAAATCGGGTTTGAGTCGTGAGCTCGTTTTAAATTAAATTGGGTTTTGGTTTAATTAAAAGGGTTTGAATTCATTAATGGCATTTTGGTAAATTTTAAAATGAAGGGGAAATAAAATGACAAAATTGGGTTTTATTTGAAAGAAAATGCTCATCTTCTTCAATCCACCATTTTTGAAAACCTAAAACCCCTCTTATCCCCTAAAGCACTATTTCATCAAATCTCTTCATCAATTCAAGGGCTCTCTTCGAGGTAATTGCGTTTTTGAATTCTCCTCATGATTTCCAACATTTCCATAGCTTTAGTTTTCATAGAAATCCTCTTTTTGAGTTTTTGAGGTTTTGAAGTTTGAAGAAAAGCATGAAACTTTAATGGCTTTTTGGGTTGTTTTGATTAATAGAGTTGAGTTTTGATCTAACCTTGCCCTATGGAACATTATATCTCATTTTGGTTGGGTTTTATAAAGAATCCCGAAATGGGTTTTTAGGGGTATATTTAAAGTGTCAAAATTTGTGCTTTTGGAATGGTTTTGTGAAAAATTGTTGAGCCGATGTTATAGTAACATTGGGTAGGTGTTTTTAGATGTTATTTGATGATTTTTTAGTAGTAATAGTGTTGGTTTGAATGGATTCCCGTAGCTACTGATGTACGTGATTTTTGGGAGTGGAAATGGGAGTTTTTAAGGTGTCTATGTGGGGAAATGAAGGGCTGATGGTTGTACAACCTTTGGGTGATGTTTTGGACATGTTTTGGAGTGTTTTAAGTGTTTAAATTGAGGGGTAATGGCTGGGTTTTGCTGGAGTACGAAAATGGGATTATTTGGGAAGATTTCGGCTTTGAATTGTTGAGAAAATATTGTGGAATTGTGAGCTAATGTATAACAGTAAAATTGTTGTTGATTAAGAGGTTAATGCATTGCTTTTGATTGGTTAGAAACAACATATTTGGCCTTGGGAGGTTCAGGCGCGATTCCGGAAGTTGTGGAGGCTTGAGTCGACTTTGCTTGGTTCGCTTAAGGAAATATGGTGAGTGGAAATATTTGAAGTAAGGTTTTGGTTCGAAGGTGGTTTTGAAAGAGTTTGGATTGAGCTTGAAAGGTCAATCTAAACTCAAGAGTAAGTTGTTGTGAGTCGCCTCTTTAAATTTCCCTTCTTACCGTTATTTTTCATTGCATGTGGTGATAACTGGTTATGCATGAGTTTTCAATACTTTGGGAGGAAGTATGTTGTTTATTATATGATGTTGATATGCCTTGTAAAATAAATGTAAGCTGGTGCAGGTTGTGCACGAAAATGGTAAGTAAGACCAATTGCGGTTGGTAAGATTGTAAGTAGTAAGTTTGTGCATAATTGTGGACTTTGTTACAACTTGTTTTGGTCGTGCATGATATAGTGTGTTCATGTCGCATGATGGTGATTTGTATATCGTGTTGCATGGTTGGTGTCGAACCTCACGTGATTGTTGTCGGTGCTCCGGTGATGTGTGGTCCTGCCGGTAGCGGCTAGTATAAGACTCCAGTGATGTGTAGTCCCGCCGATAGTGACTAGTAGAAGAGTACTTTGATGTGTAGTCCCATTGGAAAACTACTAGTCGAAACGGTGATGTGTAGTCCCATCGTGTGTGTTTTGGTTATGCTTGTGCATACCATGTATTGTTCATGTTGTGTCTCACTATATCATTCCCTTTTTTTTGTTTTGCTTTAATCTAGGATCATGTCTTTATGCATACCATGAAGTGTGATGCCATGATAAATATCTATATTGTTGACTTGTGGTTGAACTTGTATGTTAGTAAGAGGATTATGTCGTTGGATGGATCGTATGTGTTGGCCTTTATTTTAAAGAAAGCTTTGAACCCTGCATTGTCGTTGTTATGTTTTAGAGCTCCGCTCACTAAGCTTTATGCTTACGCTCTCCTTTTTCCGACAATGCAAATCATTAGCTTGGAGTTAGCAAGGAGAGAGAAAAAGGCGTCTAAGCGTGTGGTAGTTTGCTCAAGTATGGTTTATTAAATAATGTAGTAGTTTAGAAATGGGAAATGCTACGTGTTTTAGGAGCGTGTATCTAGACTCCTTTGTGTTGGCTTTATGTTGTTAATGCTTTGTGTTGATGGATTTGTAAACCTTTTTATGAAGTGTTTATGTAAGTGTTTGCTTCTTAGGAATGATATGGTCTAGTATATGTATGTTTAGAATGCAAGTTTCCATTAAGTGTGGATGCCTTGATGTTAATGCTCTGTTGTTAGTTTAAATTGCTTCGCATGTTGTTCCATGGTTGTTAAATATTGTATGGGTGTTTGTTTGTAGCTAGGCGAGTCTTAAATTGCATCTAGAGTTGGGTCTTAGTGCGTTTCGCTGCTAATCTGAGTTTTGTAGTACAGGTCGTATCGGTACGCCCAAGGGCCGTATCGATACGGTCCTACACTTTGGGATTCAGATTAGGCTTAGCGTATCATTACACGGGGGTGTATCGATACGCCAAAACCTCTCTGGGCATCTAGATGTTGACGAGATTTTGGCGTATCGAAACGGGACCTAGGAGTATCGATACGGTTGTTTATCGTTGACCGTGAGAGGTTGACTAGTGAGGGCGTATCGGTACGGTCAACCAGTGTACCGATACGGTCTCCCTGTGTTGACTATGGGTTGTAAACCTAGTCAAGGCGTATCGATACGACCTTCTAGTGTATCAATACGGCCTGTTGAAAAGAGTAAATTGAGCTATTTTAATTGCTTGATTCGTATGCTTGGTATTCCTTTCGTTGTGTTTCCGCTGTCATTTTTCACATAGGATGTATGAATGCCTCTTGACAAGATAATAATTAAAGAAAAAAAATAGGGTTGCTAACCGAAGTGGGACCTTAACGGGTTTCGCTTCGGTTTTCCTCGTGTAACCCATTCGGACCAGTCAGTCGTCCAGATCGGGACGAGGGGGTTACAAGCGTCGTGAGATTGAGTATGATGTGGGTGAGAAAGTCTTTTTGAAAGTGTCACCATGGAAGAAAGTGATGAGATTCGAAAGAAAAGGTAAATTGAGTTCGAGATTCATTGATCCGTATGAGATCGTTGGACGAGTTGGTCTTGTGGCTTATAAATTGAGTTTGCCTCCGGAGTTAGAGAAGATACATGATGTATTCCATTTTTCCATGTTACGAAAGTATAGGTCTGATCCATCGCACGTAATGCATGTGGAGGAAAATGAATTAAACCCAGATTTGTCCTACGATGAGGAACCGATTGAGATATTGGCTACGGACAACAAAGGTTTTACAGGGTAGATCTATAGAGTTGGTCAAAGTGAAGTGGTGACACCGAGGTGTTGAAGAAGCCACTTGGGAGAGGAAAGACGACATGAAGCATCAGTTTCTGCATCTTTTTCCATCAGGTAAATTTCGAGGACGAAATTCTTTAAGTGGGGGAGAGTTGTAACATCCCAGATTAGGGTCTAGGAGATCCGATGAGTTTTCGAAGTCCGAAAGACCGGTGTTGGATGTTTTGAGTAAGTCCATGGAATGAGGTCTTCGAGGGTTGGGGAAAATATGGAATAAATCTTTAAAATCCTTTTTAAATATGTAAAAGGTTTGGGTAAAAACAATTTTGGAAAAAAGCTTTCTGAACTGTGACATTTTGGTTGGTGACCAAAATGTAAAGTTTGTAAAATCTGTTTTAGTGTTCATATTGTAAAAGAGTCAAAACATTGAATCTTTAAGGAGCTATCTTGGCTGGGCCAAATAGGTTATTATCCCCTTTCATTTTTACTATTCAAATATTTTAAAATAGCTTTTATGATTTAATTAAAACAAGGGTTCATCCAAAATCTTATTTCACTTTAAAATCCATTTCCAGGCTTCATCGTCTCCTCTTTACAACAAAACAGCAATTGAGCTTGATTTCCTCAAGGTAAAAGTGTTTTCTTATTAATCTTTTATTGCTAAATAGTTTTCCTACCTTGATTTCCTAAAACCCAAGTCTATTTCATTGTTTTCTTCAAGGATTTTTGCCAAACAAGGGGTAATAGCTAGCATTAGGGGTGAGCAACGTGATTCTCCTCTAATGTAAGGTTCTTTAATGAAATTCCCATGCTTTGATTCTTTTAAATACCAAGGTTTTAATATCTTGTCTTAATCTTAATCTAAATTGGCTAAAATTGATGAAAATGAGCTTTTGGTAAGATTTTTGGGTAAGATCTCTTAATGTTGGGTTTGTTGATGTTGTTACCTTAGTTTTGATGTGATTATTGTGTTGAGATGATGGGAGAATGGCAAGAATCCCGAAATGGGGTTGAGTGTGGATTTTTGAAGTATGAAAAAGTGGGGTTTTGGGTGGAATTTGAAGTAAATCAATAGCTGGTGCTGATCTGATGATTGGATGATGTTTTTAGATGTTTATCTATGTGTTTTGATGTTATTTATTGATGGGCTTTGCGGGAGACTATCCGAAATGGGTCTTTTGTTGGTTATGGCTTGAATCAGATTTATTCGATAGGTGTTTTGGTTGAGTTGTTGAAATCTATTCTTTCCAGCAAATTTGTGTGTTGTAAATATCACTAAATCCTATGTTTTGGGTTGGTTAGAGGCAAGGATTGAAGATCTGGATTTGTTGAACGCATTTGTGGGCGAACCGGAAAGCTAGAAAAGGGGTTTCGACTTGTTGTGGTAATCGTTGGTGAGTGGAAATGATTTTTACTGTTTTATCAAGGTTGAAGAGATTATTTAAGGGTTTGGGTTGAGCCATTAGGCCAATCCAAGCTCAAGGGTAAGATCTGGTTTTGTTTCGGCTTTTCGCCTTCTTATTTTGATCATGTTTTGGATCATGTGCATATCATTTTTAAATGATGTTTCCTCTGCTGTTGTTATGCATTAAATGCATGTTGTTGTTGTCCGATATGAATGTCATGTTGTGTTTTGGATGTTGGTTGAGCTCATGCTATCCTTGAGCTTGTGATCATGGTTTTTGGGATGTGTTTTGGGGAGGTGGTTATCCCCGGTGAAATCAAATGTTTATGATGTTGCGGTGAGTATATTGACACATGAGTTATATCGGATAGATTGATCGATCAATAGGATGTGAAGTGCACTATAATTATACAATTCGCGAGTGAGAAATCCTTCGGTTTCACAATAGGGGTTGTGCTATTGTGATGTGAGTGGTAGGGGTTGTGCTATCACCAACGGGCAATGCGGGTTGTGCCATCCCGGCCGAAGTGTGTTTGTGGTGAGGCTTCTTTCACCATGTGACTTGATAGGGGTTGTGCCATCAAGGTGTCCGCTTATTCGAGCAATGTGTCAATGATGTCGATATACTTAATCGCCTATGGTTCCATTATGAGCTTGGTAAACTCATATGGTTATGCTTATGTTTGAAGCATGTGCATGGTAAAAGAGCCGGTGGGCTTGGTTTGTATTTATGGTTCATGTAAAGCTTATGCATGGTTGATGCACGTTCTTTACATATGACATGTATGGTTGCTTTGCTTAATCTTGTTTCAAGATAGCATGTTGATAAGGAAATGGTTTTGGAATTGGTTTGTGAAAAGGGATTTCAAGAAACGGTTTTGATTCCCTAAATGTTGGTTGTTTTCAAAACTGCATTGTTGTAGTTGGTTTTGAGCTCCGCTCACTAAGCTTTATGGCTTACGCTCTCTTTTTCCAACAATGCATATCTGTAGACCCTTTGGAAAGCAACGATGCAAGGGAGGTGATCCAAGTGTCTGCTCTTAGCTCAAGTATGCCTTTGCTTAGATAATAGTGTGTGTGGCAATGAGGGTGATCTTTGTTTATGTCCTTGGAGTGTTTGTAAACTCTTGTTTGAGGACATGTTGATGGTTTTGAATGGTTGTTCTTACCTTTTGTCTTGTGATCTTGTTTTGGACCTTGTTTCCTCTTATGTTGGATCTTGAAGCCTTCTTTATATATGTATGTAAAGCATGTTTGTGTTCCTCTTGATCTTAAGCATGTTGGATGGTTGATGCTAGTGTGTGTATGTTGATCTTGATGTTCATCTGTTGTAACACCCCAATTTTGGGCTTGGAAGTTTAGGGTCTGAACCGGACCAGTCTGATTTTCGGTTCGAATATAAAAGGTGGTTTTAGGGAAAGCATAGTTCGGGTTGCGTTAAAAATATGGAAAAATATCTAAAAATCCTCTTTTAATATATATATAAGAGAGTGGTGAAATCAATTTTACAAAATAAGGTTTGGAAGTGCAACATTTCGAAATAGTGAATAAAATGTAATTTTTGAAAAGTTCAGTGGTGACTATTTTGTAAGGATTGAAACTTTGAATCTTTAAGGAGCTAATTTACCCAATGAAGGATTTCTCCAGATTTTTCTTAGTTTTTAATGATTCATTTAATGTTTAATTAATTAATGGAAAAGTGGAAAAACCAATTTTGAGATTTCATAACTAACTTTTGTTAAAACTTTCTCATCTCATTTTCTCTCAAAATTCCCTCAGCCAAACACATCACTGCATCAACATTTCTACTGATTTTCACACTAGATGATGAGGTTTCAATCATCAATTGATTCCTAATCCTTTCTACATCAAATCCTCTTGATTTGCTTATTGAATTTTCAAGGATTTTGGCTCTAATCAAGGAGAAATCTACATTTAGAGGTAAGGATGTTCTTCTCCTCTAAATACTCAGTTCTTTACTGAAATTCCCAAGTTCTCAATCCTTAAATTAAGTTTTATAAAAGGTTTTAATGTTGTGATCTTGATTTTGGCTTAAAACTCAAGATTTGGAACAAATCTTGAAGAAATTCGTGGTGATTGTTTGGGCTCTGTTTTGAGATGGCTTTTTAATGTATTTTGGATGTTTAATGATGTGTAATTGAGGTTTAATCAATGCAATCCCGAATAGGTTGATTTTCCTAAGTTTTTGCTTATGAAAATGGTGGTTTTTGGGGTGATCTTGGTGTTCTGTTATAGCTGGAGGTATAAGGACGAGTTTAAGTTCTTTTTGGATGTTAATTGATGTTTAGGAATGTTTAGAAGTGATGGATCTTGGTTGGGTAATGTTGTGGAAGGGTTTAGAAGTGATTTCGGTTGTGTTTGGTAGCCAAAATGTTAGATTTGGTGAGAGCAGCGAGTTTAGGTGTAATGGCTGAAGATTTTAATGCATGATGATGCATTAATCCTCTACTTTGATGTGTTTAAAACAGGGGAGGCAACTTCGGATTCTTGTGGTGTTGATCCGGAGGCTTGATCGGCGTTTCGGCAAGCTTGCGAAACGGAATTGGTGAGTGAAATTGGGATTTCTAGCTTTGTAATGAATGGTTGAAGGTTTTGAGAGCTTAGTTTAAGTCTAAGCAACTTAACTAAGCTCAAGAGTAAGTTTTCGGGAGAACTCTCTCTTGATGAACCATGAGTTGGTTGGATGCAATGTATTTAATTTGCATGTTTAAATTCTGTTTTGAAAGCATGTTTTAGCATGATTAATGCTGGTTTTGAAAGCCATGTGTCGAAGGATGCTCAAGGTAATAGATCCTTGGTTTGATATTACTAAATGTGGTTTTGATGCATAGTGATGCATGATGGTTTAATGGCTTTGATTAATGCTTTAAAACAGTGGATTGTTGATGATAAATGATGTATATTGGCAAGTTATGTGTTGGTTTTAAAGTACTTGAATCGGGTATAGTTAGCCGGCTATAGGATTGGGTGCACCGTGAATAAAGTCGCCTTGGATGTCGAGGGGTTGTAATTGTACCGTAGACTCCATCCAAGTACACTAACGAGATGGTTAAGATCACAATGGTGGTTAAAAGTCTATGTGTGAATCTTGTGTTGTGTGTCCTGTGTTCTCGTTAGTGATGTTATACAACTACCGATGAGTGATGTTGAGGGGTTGTGATTGTACCGTTAAACTCCATCACGGGTGTTGAGGGGTTGTGATTGTACCGGTAAACTCCAACTTGTGTGTTCGGTAGTGTGTATGAAGCGTATGGGACAACGCTTGTAATCCGCGTATCCGATTGTGTTTTATGTTGTAAATGGTTATGGATTATCACTTGAAAGCCAATATGACATGTTGTACTAATGAAGCATAAGATGCTTGTTTAAGAATGCAAGGTTGCATGAATAATGATGTTTATGGTTAAAAGGCTTTGAGAAAAGTGTTTTATAAAATGCATTATTGTGTTGTTTCTTTAGAGCATGCCTCACTAAGCATTTGTGCTTACGCTATCTCTTGAACCAATAATGCAGATAATTGAGGTGTTTGAGGGCAGCAAGGAGGCTAAGAATCCAAGGGAAAGCTAAGCTCATGTATGGTGACTTTTTCGCAACGTTATTAGTTTTTTATAGGCTAAAGGGTCAAATTTGCCCCTATAGTAATCCGAAATCAGCAATGTTGCCCCTACTTTTTTTTCTTCGTAATTTTGCCCTCAAAGTCAGTCAATTGCAACAATGTTGCCCTTTGACCGACGTTGACCGTTAAAGTGCTGACGTGGCAATTAACGGTGAAGTCAGTCATGCAATTTTGCCCTCAAAGTCATACAATTGCAGCAATTTTGCCCTCGGTTTATTTAATTTTTCAAGTTGAACTTTTACAAACAGAATATATAAAAAATCGATTAAAAAATTAGTGTAAATATCCTTTGGGTCTCTGCTAATTTTAAAAATAAACAAAGTGAGAACTCTCACAAAATATTCTTCAATTTTTAAAAATATATAAACTTAATAAAAATAAATAAGATATTCAAAAATATTAAAAATAAAAACCAATATAAAAAATAAAATGTATTAAAAATTATAAAATAATAAAAATATAAATACAAAAATTTTAAAAGTATTTATAAAGTATTAAAGATGAACAATTTCATCAAATGATAAAATATAAACATAAAGTTATAAATAAAATATAATCAAAATTGACGTAGAAAAACGGAAAAAATTGGTAAAATTCTTCAATTTTTTATTACTAA
The DNA here is from genome assembly GCA_958450335.1 of Hibiscus tridactylites. Lineage (NCBI taxonomy): Eukaryota > Viridiplantae > Streptophyta > Magnoliopsida > Malvales > Malvaceae > Hibiscus > Hibiscus tridactylites. Next base: position 55,162,478 of record OY288268.1, on the reverse strand, counting down.
ATACTTTTTAATTTTTTATATTTATATTTTATAATTTCTAATATATTTTAATTTTTATATTAGTTTTTGTTTTCAATATTTTTTTAATATTTTCTTTATTTTTATTAAGTTTATGGATTTTTTTAAAAAATTGAAGAATGTTTTGATTTTTTTTGTGAGAGTTCTCACTTTGCTTATTTTTAAAATTACCGGGGACCAAATGATATTTACGCCAATTTGTTAATCAATTTTTCATATATTCTATTTGTAAAAGTTCAACTCAAAAACTAAATTCTTTATGCAATTTTATTCAAAAACTAAATAAACCGAGGGTAAAATTGATGTAATTGTATGACTTTGAGGGCAAAATTGCATGACTGACTTCACCGTTAACTGCCACGTCAGCACTTTAACGGTCAACGTCGGTCAAAGGGCAAAATTGTTACAATTGACTGACTTTGAGGGCAAAATTACGAAGAAAAAAAAGTAGGGGCAACATTGCTGATTTCAGATTACTACAAGGACAAATTTGACCCTTTAGCCTTTTTTATATTTGGCAATGGGAACCTAGGATGTGATTTGGGAGATGTTTTGGACTCCCTAGTTGTGGCATGATGCCTTAAATGTTTTGGACTTGTATTTGGCCATTTGGATTCTTGTTTTGATGCTTTGATGATTGTGTGGCTTGGTTATTAGGATGCATGCCTATAGACTTGTGGATTTCCCTAATTGATGACATGAATGTGTTTTAATGTTGCAAATATGTACCTTATATGCATGATGACTTGTTGGCATGATTAGGAAGTCATTAGGATATGTTTGAGTGGTTAAATGTATGATAAACCAGCAAATTCTGCACTTTCTGGGTAATCTGTATCGGAACGGGCACTAGCGTTTCGAAACGGAGGCCTGTAGTGGCCTTCGTGTATCGAAACGGGTAGAGGCTGTTCCGAAACGTTTTGGCCACTGCTAGGCCCTATTTCGATACAGGTCTCGAAACGAACCCGCGTTTCAGAACGGTCAACCCCGTTCCGAAACAGATGACCGTTGGGCACTGATTTGAATGGTTTTGAGGTTTGCAAGCTTTACGTTTTAGTCCTGAAAATCGTTTTTGCAATTGCTTGATTTTGAGATGTCCGTTTAAGATGAAACTTGACAGGGAAGCATGTAATATGATTAATTTGATATTGGTAACTTAAAAATCAGTTAAGTCCTTCATCTTTCCAGAAATTACAATTTGGTCCCTAACTTTTGTACGTTGTGCAATTGAGTCCCTTGATGCTTTTCGATCGTTGTGCTTTTCAAGTATGCTTTTCTCAAGGGTACGCTTAAGGTTAATGTGCATCTAGATAAGATTAAAAAGAAAAAAAGGGTCGTTAATCAAGGTTGACTTTCGGATTGACTTTGGTTTTCCCCGTGTAATCTTCGTAGTTCGGGTCAACCGTCTAGGCCGGGCTAAGGGGGTTACATCTGTTGTATGTGGTGTTTAGAACCAAGTAAAATACCTTAAGGATGCTAAAATTGTTGTTTTGTTGTTTCTGCAGCAGGGTGTTTCGGAACGGGCTCGACCGTTTCGGAACAGCCTTTAAATTCCTTTAAATTTTGCCTTGGCGTTTTGGAACGGGTACCGAAACGGGCTAAGCAGGATCGGAACGGTCTCAAGCCGTTTCGGAATGTTTTAGCTACTGTGAAGCACTGTTCTGATACCAGTTTCGAAACGGGGGTCGTTGGAATTAGTTAAAGGCGTCTTTGAAGTTATTTTTCTTGCGTTTTGGTCCTAGTTTATGTCGTTATCAATTGTGGTTGATTGTGTGCATGTTTAAAGTTGTTTTTCATCATGGAAGCATGAAATGAACTAAATTTCTCAGAGATCACCTTAATTGCATTTTAGGTCCTCATATTATGCTAGTTTTGAATTTTGGTCCATGGTTGCCCTTTTGGTTCGAATCGATGCTTGTTTGTTGTTCTGTCTTCCGCTGTGTGTTCGATAACTTAAGTTTAACCTTGAGCATCTAGAAAAGATATTAAGCAACACGTCTTGGGTTGCTATCGGAGGGAAATCTTCGAATCTTTCTTCAATTAGTCCCGTGTAATCCACTCGATACGGTCTAGTGGCTAGGCCGGGTCGAGGGGGTTACAAAAGGAATGACAAGTGTTCAGGAATAATGGGCCACTCCCATCAAGTGAATTTTTTTCTCAGGCATTGTTGTTCAAGGTCCTTGAATAAAGTGATAACCTTGAAACTTCTACCACCTAAAGACCGATTTTGATATATATATGTATGAGAGGACATTTGGCATTCCTTCATTTTCCTTTCACAAAGTAACAAAATAATAAAAATATCCATTACAGTCCCTTCTTCATGCGCCCGATCGGATATGTGGGTTCTATTCTCCAAGTGCCCGAATAGATGAGCATATTTCCTTCTCCAAGTGCATGAACGGATAGGCGGGTTCTATTCTCCAAGTGCTCGATTAGATGAGCAGATTCCATTCACCAAGGGCCTGAACAAATAGGCAGGTTGTATTCTCCTTGTGCGAACATGAAAGGCTTCACTTGAAATCCTCGAGCGGCGAACATGAAAGGCTTCACTTGAAATCCTCGAGCGGCGAACATGAAAGGCTTCACTTGAAATCCTCGAGCGGCGAACATGAAAGGCTTCACTTGAAATCCTCGAGCAGCGAACATGAAAGGCTTCACCTGAAATCCTTGAGCGGCGAACATGAAAGGCTTCCTCTGAAATCCTTGAGCGGCGAATATGAAAGGCTTTGCCTAAAATCCTTAAGCGGCAAACATGAAAGGCTTCACCTGAAATCCTTGAGCGGCGAACATGAAAGGCTTCACCTGAAATCCTTGAGCGGGGAAAATGAAAGGCTACACCTAAAATCCTTGTGCGGTGAACATGAAAGGCTTCGCCTGAAATCCTTAAGCGACGAACATGAAAGGCTTCACTTGGAATCCTTGAGCGGCGAACATGAAAGGCTTCACCTGAAATCCTTGAGCACTGAACATGAAAGGCTTGACTTGAAATCCTTGAGCGGCGAAGATGAAAGGCTTCGCCTGAAATCCTTAAGCAGCGAACATGAAAGGCTTCGCTTGAAATACTTGAGCGGCGAACATGAAAGGCTTCGCCTGAAATCCTTAAGCGGCGCACTTGAAAGGCTTCACCTGAAATCCTTTTGGTTTCTGCTTTATCGTTTTCTCCTCATCCCGGGAGACACCCGATCTATCTTTCAAATATATGAGAAAAGAGATAAAATGCTATGATGCTATGAGTTAGCATGCTCCTAACTTAGGGATGCTCAACTAAATATGATGCATGAATGAAGCCATTTTTAGCGATGTTGGGGGGAAAACCCTTGCTTTCTGGTCGATTACCCTTAACTCCTATGGGTTGGCTTATACTGGGTTGGCTAAAGCCTATTACCTCGTGAAATTCCCTTTCATTGCCCTATTCGACCCGAGCCTAGTCACTGCTTCTTCATTGACCCTTCATGAATAGCCTTCTTCATTCTCAATGTTAGGGTGAACGTATGCCTCCAAGTCTCTTGAACCTCATTTGTCTTCACTGAATCTCCCCCCTTTGTTTCTTTTTGAGAGGGGACGCTGAATTACACTTATCAGAATATCAATACCCTACTTAACCGGGGCTTAAATATTGCTTCTTCATGAACTCTTCATAGTGAATTGTTGCCTTGTACCCTTATGTTAATTTTTGGTCAAAGTCGGACGATTTAGATACCGCATTTTGTTTTTCTTTCTTCTTTATCTTTTTTCTTAGGCACCCTTCTATCTTCATTACCTTTTTGTCGAGTTTGAGTTCAGATGACACTCACTATCTCATTTCGGTGCGTGCTCACAACACGACGCATGCAATCATTCTCGGGACATTCCCTCTGGCAAGATGCTTAGATCCCGAGGTTAATTTCTGTTCCTCGATTCTTTACGTCAAATTTTCCTTCCTCATGTTCTATTTTGACTTCAATAATACTTCTTAGTGAAGGTTGACTTCACAACTTGATATTTCACCGAAGGCGGTCTTGACATTTCAAATGACGGTATTCGTCGTCTAGCAGTAATGTTTGAACCTTCACGGGTGCCCCTCCGGGTACTACTGGCTTTACCTTGAGTCACAGTTAGTCCGCTTGTTCATTCCAATCTATGAGACTTATGAAAATGATAGGGTAAAAATAATTTTATTATGTATAAATATACATTTTAAAGAATCATGACAAGTGATATTTAAGAAAATCAAGTTTTGGGTCTTTGATAAAAGGTCAACTCGAGTGACATTTTTTTAATGTTGCGGGGATATACATATGAAATCCTTTTTGGGCTATTAGACTTCCGAGAGGAGCGACTCCCATATCTAGTTTCTACCCAATTTAAAGGTGGCTCTCTTTAACTCACTAACTCATTGTGCCCCATCCTTCCCTCTTTTCTGATCTCAATCAAGCATTAGAAGTGTGGCAATCCTTGAAGAAAGGTTAATCCCGATAGGCAGGATGAGATCTGAAGACAAATTCATCCATCCGTGTATGGTCAAAATGGTCTTTTAGGGCTTGTAATGTAGGATATGGCTCGTGGTTATGAAAGAAAGGGTAAATAGGCCCAAACAAGTGTTTAAGGGTGGTTAAACCAAGGATCAATTCTTGCAACTGAAAATCTTCATTACATACCATCTGATCTGAATATGCTCAGATGAAAAACATTTCCCTTTCATTTTTCGAATCACTCTAGACTGCTCATTTTCGGGTTTTCACCCTAGAGTTCATTTCCTTTCGTTAGGTGTAATTTTGGATCAACTTGCACCTTCGCAATGTATTGATGCATGCTTCCATTCAAAGGTGATCAACCTCTCGAAGCTTTTCTAAGCAGAGGTCCCTTTGGGTAGGGGATTCCTATAGCTCATTTCTCTATTTACAAATCCGGCTTTTCAAACTAGCCTTCATTTCTGATTTCTTCACCCTTCATGCTGGTAACTTTCGACTTGCTCTATGAGCACAAACTTTCCTTTCGTCGTTTCCTTTCCATTTGGATGAAGAGTTCCTATAGCCTTTTTATCTATTTACAAAACTGTGCTTCTCAATTTAGCGTCTCCACTTTTGATTCCTTCAACTTATATGTTGGTAACTTTCACTTCGGTTTGGGTTGGTTCCTTGAGCACAAACTTTCCTCATGTCTTTCTTGGTAAAACTAGATCAAGTATTTCGTACATCCATTTTCCTTTATTGAACCTTATCCTTTACGACATCATTCCCAAAGCATGATTACAGTCGTTCATTTATCCATAAACTGACATCTTCTTTGCCCCCGGTGTGGAGGTGATCCTTTGCTTGGAAAATCAAAATTTTCCAAATCAAATTTTTATGTAAGACAATCTAGTGCCCCTAGATTTGTGAAAGGAAAATGTTTTAGAAGTATTTGGGTCCCAAAAGGACTTAGTACTTCAATTAAAAAGGATGACATTGAAAAATGGATTCCAAAGGGGACTAAAGTTTGTGCTACTAATGTTTATGGATCCAAAGCAATTTGGATACCAAAAATCACTTGATTGTCTCTTGCTAGGTGTGATGGAGATGTTCAATAAGTCAAACATTGAGGGGGAGCTTCATGCACACAAGGAAGAACACATGAAGAAGGAAGGCTTCACATCCTCCCTTGGATTCAAGTGTGGTAAAATCTAGTTGTTTTTTATTTTATTTGATTTATTTGTTTTCATTTCAACTAGATGATCATAAATGTTGGACTAACACTTTTTATGATGCTTTAAGTAAGGGGGAGCCATTTTAAAACCAAATTGTTATTTTTGTCAAATTTGTTACCTCTATTGTTATTTTGAACTTAAAAGTATGTTGAATTCTTTTTGATATAACAAAAAGGGGAGAAATGGTTTTAAAATTTGAATTTTCAAATGAATAAGGATGAGCTTTATTTGAATTCATATCTTTAATCTTTTATTCACATTTTTAAACTTAAAGGGGGAGAATCCCAAACAATTTTTCAAGTTGGTTTTATTATATTAAAAGGGGGGAGATTGTAGAACTAATGTTTTGATATAATAATTGAAAAATGTTTTGGACTAATTTAAAAGAATTTAAAACTATTTCCAAAGTCCAAATAACTTGAAACTATGTTTAGGGGATGTTTTTAAAGGTTTTTACATGTTTTCAAAGCCAAACTAAACAAAACCATCTAGGTGTATCGAAACACCCTTAGGTGTTTCGATACGGGGTCTTTCCAGTGTTAAAACGTTTTGATACGAGTTTCAAAATGGGTCTTTTCTAGATGTGTATTTTTGCCCAACGTTTCGATACGGGCTATGTCGTTTCGATACGCCTACGTGGCATTGACCACAACGGTCATAAACCCCAACGGCTATTTCTCAATTAACATTTAAATGCAGATCGTTTCGATACGGCCATCAGCGTTTCAATACGGGTTTTGCAATGGCTCTTTCTACTTGAGGAGCGTATCAAAATGGGTTCGAGCGTTTCGATACGGGTAGCAGCAGAAATGCATTTATGGTGGGAAATAAAGTCTTCAATGACTCCTATTCATCCCTAACGGCTAGTAACGGCTACAAACTCATCAAGGGGTATAAAAGGGACCCCCAAGCATCAAGATATGGTTAATGCTTCAATTGTCAATCAACAAATGATCAAGAAATTGTCTTAGAGCTAAATTGTCATTTCTTTGTATAGACAAACACTAGTGAGCCAAAATTGTTAAATTTGCTCAAGTGTTTTAGGTTTTGGGTGAGAGCTTATTTGTACAAACAATCACCTATTAGAGGGATTTAAGTTTGCTTATCTTTTCTCTTTGTAAAGAGGGTTTGATCAAGGCTTTGGGTAGAAAGCTTGATCGGTGTATAAGGGTTTCCTCCTAAACTTAGAAAAGGGGACAAATTAATAGTGGATTGATTGGAAATCCTTAGTGAGAAGCTAAGGTAGTGGATGTAGATCTTGGTTAGAAGGTTGAACCACTCTAAAATCATTGTGTCATCTATCTTTTAGCTTCCACACCACATCCACCCAAAATTCCACTTCTCCACCACTTAGTGAGCAACATCGGTTGAAGGAATCGAGCACCCTAAAACTCAACAGTAAGGGATGGAAACCCTAGTGAGGAGCCTCTTCAATCTTGCGTCGCACTCGTTCAACCGTCAGATCGAGCACAACCAAGGGCCCAAATCGCTTCAAGCAAAAGTCCTAGACGGCTTATCTTCCGTCAAGCATCGTACAACCTCAGCCGTTAGATCGAGTTGATCTAACGACCCCAGATGACCAAAGGAAGCTTCCAAAAGAGACACGCGCCTACGCCCGACTCTCTAGATCCCACGTGCGATTCTTCATTTCGCCCACGCGCGCGTGCCGACCCTTCAGCTTCACCTTCTAACGCTCCGACCGTCCTGATCTCGATGTGCCCACGAGTCAGCCTCCCCTCCACGCCGCCTGCCGCATCTAAACCAATGTTTCCTCACCATTTCGGGAGTAATCGACATGCAACAGGAAAAAATCGATGGTCAGATACCCAAAATCGCAATCGAGACAAAAAAGGAAAATAACAGAGATCAGAGAAAACCGATGGGAAATGAGTCGAAAAGAATCAAAGAGGCGCAACACAAAGACAAAGTCAACTCGAGGCAAATACCAACAAAAGGGACATGCACTAGTTTTTCAGTGTACCTTTTTGTTTATCTCTTTCTCGTAATCCGGTTGTATAAAAAATCGAAAGCAAAACTTGTAAGAGGATTTGGGGGGGATTTTCACATAAGCAAATAAGAAAAAAGAGAACCATTTCTGAGGTACCTCGCTTTTTTATTGCATGCAAATAAGAAAGTGGAGAAAATAAAGGATTTTTTTTTTTTTTGGGGGGGGGGGGTTTACCATCGTGTCTCGTAGCCTTCCGTCCCTTCGTTCTCCGTCCGTGACAAATCGCCTGGAGTCCGTCCAAGAGCCGTGAGAGGTGAGCCGTTACAAGAACCGGCCAAGGCTTTTATCTCCCTTTCCTTTTCCGTTTCATTTAAAAAAACCCAAAAGAGGGAAAAAATTTGTTTTTTTTTGTCTGGGTTGGAAACGAAAAGGAGAAAAATGGTCTAGGGTTTGAGTTCGCCGGCTGTTGGAGGTGACGGCCGATGTTTGGATTGCACGGCGGCGATTCGTTTGGATGCTCAAAAAGGCCGTGAGAAAGGGTTTTAAAAAAAATAAGAATGGTTTCTGATTTCAAAACTAAAAAATACCCAAAAGGGGTAAAGCTTGTCTTAATGGCCGTATTTATATCGTCTTTATCCTTTTAAAAGTGGCTTATTTGCATATATGCCCCTCCGCATTTCAAAAATTACTCTATAGGGGTTTCCGTCTGTTAAAATCACTTCCCCCGTACCTCTAGTTTTCAAAGGTTCTTCAATTTTGTCCCTCTTTTAAAAACTGTCAGTATCAAGAAAGTTAAAGTATATTAATCATTTTCAATTTACCTATAAGATTTAATGACTTGTTGATTTGGTCCAATTTTTTTGATGGCTTGAAGACACCGTAGGAGGGATAAAAAGACTGCGACCTTGATTTTCAGCATCTAAGCAACATCACAAAAAAGAGACAGGAATTAAGCGGTAGTTGGAGTTGGATTTCTCGACGTATTTAAGATTCTCTAATCAACACAAACCTTCTGGTTTTTTGTTCTCTATGCTTATTCATTTTCTTCACGTCTAAGCGATATTTTTTCAGAACGGAAGGAATTAAATTAATAAAACGTTAAAATGTTGAGGGTTGTATTTTTAGAATGGTGACTAAATTAAAAATAAAACATAAAAATTGATAGTTAAATTTGTTAACATGCCAATTTTATTAACTACAACGTTATCTGTAATTGAATTTTTAACAAAAAAAAAAAAAACATTTATATTTTTTACGTCAAATAACTATTTTAGAAACTTTTCATAGTCAATGAAGTTTCAAGGTACTTTGATGCAACATATTCTGATCTTGTGGGAAAGAATTGGAGGGTGGTTTTTGTTCATGTCTATCAAGAAGCAAATAAGGTGATGGATGCGTTGACAAAACTCAAGACAAATATTTATTGGACAACCGTGTCTTTATACAATGCCTGGAGTTTATTTTGCTATTGGTAGAAGCTGATGTGGGGTGGATGAGATCATGATTAATGTGCGTTAGCTGCGCTATTTGTTTTAATTAATACATGTTTTATTCTAGTTTAGTTTTAATTGTTTCTCTTATTGCATATTTTCATGTGTATTTTTTATTTTCTTTTTTGTTCAATATGTGTACTTTTTCTCCGATTAAATTTAAAGGGATTTTTAATAATGCACCTAACAATATTTCTTTGTATGATTTTCATTGAATGAAGTCATGTGCTTTGATAAAAAAAAAGACTATTATATATTTTACTCTTATATATACAATTAATAAAAAAATCAAGGATTAATTAAGATAATATATTATTTTAAAATATATTCCTTTCCTTTTTACCATCATCTTCTTTCGGAAATCAAAATATATCATTGTATCTGAGTCTTAACAGTTGAAAGAAAACTTTACTGATAAATCAGTTTAAAATTTTTCGGTTTTTAAACCAATAAGAATTCTACAAAATAAATTTTATATTATCTTTAAAACACGTCATCCAACATAAAATATGATCTAAAGAATCGCTGCTCAATTTGAACAAAAATATACCAATAAAATAGTTTTTAAAAATTATGATAGTATACAAATACATACTAAAGTGAATAAAATGAAACGTTAGATACTAAATTCGATAATTTTATAATTCAATTAGGACTGTAAATGAGACGAGACAGATCGTGAGCTATTTCAGTTTGACTCGGTCAAAGCTCGACTCGATTGAACTCGACTCGAGCTCGAACTCGGCTCGAGTTCTTAACGGGCCGAGCTACTTGATATCCAACTCGAAAAGCTCGCGAGCTACTCGAAAATATAATATACTAATTTTTTTATATAATTTAAAATCTTAATTCTTAAACTTAAAACCCTAACATATAAACCCTAAACATAAGTATTAAACCTTAAAATCTAAATCTTAAATTCTAAACCCAACAACCTATGCCTCTAAACCCTAAACTAACTCTCTAAACCCTAAAATTAACAAGCTTGAGTTTACACAACTTGTGTATTAAAGTTTTTTCTTTATAAAGTTTTAAATGAGACGTGATAGATGACGAGCTACTCGAGTCCAACATGGTCAAAGACCAGTTAACACTTGACTCAATGGGGCTCGAATAAAGCTCGAACTCGACTCGAATTCTTAACAAGCCGAGTTGAGCTTAAATTTCTCAGGCTCGTTAAAAATTACTCAAGCTCAAACTCGACTCAAAATCTTAACGAGCCGAGTCAAGCTCAACACTACTCAAGCTCGAGTCGGCTCATTTACACCCATATACCCGATGCTTATTTATTTCCATTTATGATTGTAGAGTGTTTTAACCATGGTCAAGTTCCCTAACACGGTTTCTAACCCTGGTTACTCTCTAGATCGCACAATACGTTTGGCATGCACTAAAAAAAACGCGTTTAACCCAATTTGCGCGCCTTTTATGCCCGTCCTGCGTGGCAACTCATCTTATTCGTGCTCTCACGTTAGCCGGCTCTGTCCTGTCCTCCACTGCCACGTGCCGGTTTATGTCCTCTTAATGTTCGTCACTTTTCGCATTCGTTGCCGGTTTTATCACCGGCTCTTGGTCCGCCCTTTAAAGCGACTGCAACTTCTTCGTCAACGTCACCGTAACCTGCACGATCTTTAAGCGCTACTATTAAATGAAATTATTTAATCAGATTCTTTTGCTTCAATCGGATTTTTACACACTTCTTTAGTTTTTTTCTTTCCGCAGTTGAAGTGAAACAGAGGATTCTGTTTTGATCATCACGCTTCTCTTATTTTTCTGAGGTAATCTTCGAATTTAATTGATAATTTGTTTTTTTTTCCGGATTTTTGTTCAATTTTATGAAATATCTATGATAGGAAAAGACTTTATTGAGGAACTCGATTAGAGTAATCAATATGTCATCATCTGAATAATCTGGGAATATTTACCTTTTTTTTCCTTTTGATTTATTGGTTAACCTTGAATCTGCAACTGAAAATTGTTAGTATGATTCAAAGAAGGCAAATAATTCAGTTGCAACTTATCTTTATTATTACTAGTTTTTGAAGTTATGGAGTTTTTCATGTATGATTTTTTATAGATTATTGGATAGAATTGGTGTTGTAATTGGGGCTTGTTGAGAATGGATTCCGCGAGGAGTTGGTTTAAGAAACTCCAACATAAGAATGAAAAAGCAGAAAATTCACCAAAGAAAAAGAAAGATACGGAAAATGCAAAGTATGCACATAAGCCTCCTATTGATGGAGCTGAAGCACCTTCAACTGCCACCAAGCAGAAGGTTGCCGCTGCCAAGCAGTATATCGAGAACCATTACAAAGCTCAGATGAAGAACATGCAAGACAGAAAGGAGAGGTAATTTGCTTAAACAATAACATGAACTTAGCACATCTTGTATGAACAGACTGCCTTGCATATTGTAACTCTTAGCAATACTTGAATTACTTTTTGCAAAAGATATGTTGTGCTCCGCTCATATTTATGTTTTCACATAAACGAACTATGATGGTGGATTTCATATAACGTGTATTAAATGGTTCTAACCTAGTGGACTTTGCAGGATGTTTCAGTTTCCATTTGAGTTCATTTGTTTAAATAAGGACTTTCTGTTTATTACTGAGACTAGGTTGTTTTCACACTGGTATAGGATTTCTATTTCATTATTGTATCTCTTGGTATGTTGTCATTTCGGTTGAACTGTTTTTCCTAACAATCATCTCTATGGAATATAGACGTTGGATGTTAGAGAGGAAACTTGCTGATGCTGAAGTTACTGCAGAAGAGCAAATGAATATGCTGAAGTTTTTAGAGGAAAAGGAAACGGAGTACATGCGACTTCAAAGACACAAGATGGGTGTTGATGACTTCGAACTTTTGACCATTATAGGGAAGGGTGCATTTGGGGAGGTATTTTTTTTCCTATTTGAATTCTACTTCTATTATCAGTAATATCATTTCTTATATTAGTTTATGATTATATATGCGTTGGAATGCAATGTATGTAATATCTATATTTCTCCAATATGCATCTCCGCCGGGAGGTAAAATACTGTTTAGCTTTAGCATCATTGCCTTCATGATTTTCATTTTTCTTGTCTGGTGGCAAATTACAGGATACTGCATTAATTTTTTTTTTCCATTTCTGGTTCTGCTGTCAACATGCAGGTAAGGCTTTGTAAAGAGAAAGCTACTGGCAATGTGTATGCCATGAAAAAGCTCCAGAAATCAGAGATGCTTCGCAGAGGCCAGGTACCGTTTGGATTGTAATTTTTTCCTGATTTCTTTACACTGGCTTAGAAATAGAGAAGTCGAATAAAGGGAGTAAGGGTTTTACTTGACTCTGTTTGAGAATTTTCTATTAGTGTAGGGGGAAAAGCTGACAGGTCCCTCTTCTTTTTAATTTCGTCAAATTGGGAGAATAAGAGCAGAGTATTTTATTTCGATGATTTCATGATTTCAGCTTGAGCTCCTCTTTACTCTTCACTTATTTTATTTAGTAATGTTTTGAAATAGGGATACATTGTAATAGCAAGTTAGCAACAAATTGCTGCTAATTTTATTTGCTGTCAATTTCCAAAGAAGATATTACATTTAAAGGTAACAGAAAAAGGGTTAGATTGAGAAGAGAAAGAACATAAAATTGCACTTAAATGATTGGATATTTAGTTAAGTATTGCTTTGAAGTATGAAGGCATTTTCTCCTGCATTATTCTTTTCTCACATTTGTACCTCTCACTGTCTAGGTCGAGCATGTCAAAGCAGAAAGGAATCTCCTTGCTGAAGTTGACAGTGAATGCATTGTCAAGCTCTATTGCTCATTTCAAGATGATGAATATTTGTATCTTGTAATGGAGTATCTTCCTGGGGGTGACATGATGACATTACTGATGCGGAAGGATATCTTAACTGAGGATGAAGCAAGGTTCTATGTTGGCCAGACTGTTCTTGCAATTGAATCCATCCACAAGCACAACTATATCCACAGGTTTTCTATTTTTCAAGATCATGTTTCCATGTGATATTTTTCATCTGCATGTAAAACAATCTAAAATTCTCCAATGGCTCGTGGTTGGAATTTTTCACCACCATAACCATTGTAGTTTGTTCTTTTAGTTTATTGTAGCATGTGGAAAAAAGTAGTTCACTTCTCTTTGATGAAAATTTTCTTTTTACTGGTCTATCTTTTGGATATTCAAACCTTTATAATTATATATCTGGAAAGAATATCCATCATATCTTCCCTCTATACCTCATGAAGACACACAGAGGAAGAAAAAGAAGAAATTGTAGTCATCTTTACATTCCTTTTCTTTTTCTTGATAGGGATATCAAGCCTGATAATTTATTGCTTGACCGTAACGGCCATATGAAACTCTCGGACTTTGGATTGTGTAAGCCTCTTGATAGTAGTAGCTTTCCTGACTTTAGAGAGGATGACCATGGAGGGGGTAGAAACATTAAATCCTCAATGGAGAGTGGTAGACATTCTAATCTTCCTACGACACCTAGGCGGACGCAACAGGAGCAGTTGTTACATTGGCAAAAGAATAGGCGAACATTGGTATGCTTTTTGCTTCCACAAGTGGTGTTTATAGGTTGTAAAGAAGCTTTGGTTAATTGCTAAGATTGAATGCTGTTTGTGTTTTATTCCTTTCTTTCAATTGAAATGTAGAGGCATAGGACTTTTATATCATGCTTTTATCAAACTGTTGTTGGCATCTTAAGCTAGCAAAATGTGCCTTTTCTTGGCAAAGGAAAATCTTAAAATATGCATAAATTTGACCTCTGTTTGTAAGGCCTGTAACCAGTAAAAGGTGTGCTAGCTATTCCAATGAATTGGAACTTGCTCCTTTGGGTTCAAGATTGGACCCTCTGCGGTGAAGTGGCAATTTCAGTTCTCCTACTCTTCCTTTCTCTCTCCCCTCTGGTTCATATTTAGGACTTGCCCATAAGTGTTATTTCTATCCATACTGCAAACTCATGATAGATATTACTAATGCTGATTTTATTTGTTGCATGTGCTTGCTTTGATTTTTATTTTTAAAATTTTATTACAACTTGCAGGCTTCAATAGTCAATAGACTAACAAAACTTGTTTTCTGGAAAAAAAGCTACTGAAACTGAAAAAAATATGTCTCGACAGTGCTTTTTGGTTTAAATATTTTCTTTCCCAAAAATTGAAGGTTTATATTTCATTTAAATTGCCATATTCATCTCTTAAGGCACTTTTCATGTTTAACGTTCTTTTTATAATGGTTTTGCAATGTTCCATTTAGGCTTATTCAACAGTTGGTACTCCTGACTACATTGCCCCAGAAGTTTTGTTGAAGAGAGGATATGGGATGGAGTGTGATTGGTTAGTCTGTTGTCTTACCTCTTACATTCTTTTTATCTTCTCTGTGCATATATTCTGAAGGATTCTCCTGTAGGTGGTCGCTTGGGGCAATTATGTTTGAGATGCTTGTAGGATACCCACCTTTCTATTCTGAAGAACCTTTGTCGACTTGTAGGAAGGTAACTGAAGAAGTTGACTTTGTGCTTATAATTCTGTATGCTTAGATATGCATATTATGAAGTTTGTAGCACAAATGAAAATCTGATGTTCTTTAATGTTCAGTGATCACCTATCTTTTTTTTTTTAACAAATTACCTATCTGCCTGAACAAGATGAGCAAGTAAAATTACTTTTTGTTAATCAAGTTGGCTGATCCTGAAGTTAGCAAATAAATGAATCAACTTGGTTTAGCAAAGGCATCAGTTGAAATAACTCTGCTATGTTCTCCATTCTACTAATTATTTGTCTAAGCGTCTATTGCTTCTAATCTTGATGACATAAAGATGCTCTTAAAAGTGATCACCTGGAAAGGACTGAGTAGCAAAATGGTCTTAGTTCTGATATATGAACCACAAGATCCAGTAAATAGAATCATGCATCTGAAAAGGAATCATAATATCCATGCACTGGCATGAATTGTTTCTCTAAACACAGCACACTCATTAATTTTATTCTTTATTTATTTGCTGCATATGAGGAAGTCTATGGAATTAAAGGTATTAGATCCTTAAACCTCCTTTACCATAAAGGGAGGCCTAGTCTTGGCTATTCATTTAGAAAAATAGTCAATAGATTTATATCATTTCATTCAAATTTATCTATAGCAGTTTGATATAGTGCACTCAGAGTCAGATGCTTCTTTAGAATTTCATCGCTGATGATCTACTGCTTTATTGAAAATGATGAACAAACTAATATCATGAGTGCAGATCGTAAATTGGAAAACCCATTTGAAATTCCCTGAAGAAGCCAAGTTATCTGCTGAAGCTAAAGATCTCATACGTAAACTCCTTTGCAATGTTGAGCAGAGACTTGGAACCAAAGGGGCGTATGAAATAAAGGTAGAATAATTTATTGCTTTTCTCCTTTTTT